>CM062368.1:25494375-27994375 GCA_031216125.1 Dalbergia cochinchinensis
ACTGGTTCTCCCTGCTTATGATCCCAGGACTTACCAATAGAAATCCAATACCTTACAAGCACAGCAATGTAGAAAACATAGTAAGTACATACATGGATATACACTTTGTATGTAATAAAAAAGAGTAATATATACATAAGGCCAAGAAGTTAGTCAGCATACAGGAGAATCTACAGCATATGCTGATTTCAAATCGTCTTCGTTTATGAGATTCTTGCCAATCCCAGTACTAGCAGTAGACTCAGTCGCTGACTCATCAGGATAATTCTGATGCTGCTGTTCTTCAACTTTAGAATTGCCAACATCTGCAGCATACAAAAACTAGGATATATGCCTCATCTTCCATAAAACCAGTCTTTGATTTGTGTTCTAGCAAACTTAAGTATTGCATTTTCAGAACAGATATGTCCATATATTGAAGTTGATATTGATTTGGCTAATATTACAGTAACATGCAAACCTACTAGAAAAAAATGTTATTTCTGCTTGATCGCTATGATCTGGTTGAACATGAGCATGTCATGATATTGATATTTCAACAACAAAGCCTTTTTCTCACTAGATGGGATTAGCTATACAAATAAAACAACTTCGTAGTGTCCTATTGTAAACCATGTTAGTAGACAAGTCATTTAAATCTAAGTTGTTCTTAATGGTTCTGTCTGTAATTTTTCTTCGTTTTCTTCAATTGAAACAAGAGAGATGAAGGGAAGAAAGTAGTTGGACTGAAAAGGGAAAAACTTAATACAGCAAAGCACTATAATATATGAGTAACACAAAACATGCCTGCATCTCTAGAAAGACCTGACATCAACGGCTGTTGACTAGATGGGGAATGGACAGAATTGGGTGGCTGCTGTAGCGAGGTAGAAGAAATACCATTGAGACCTGGTGACTGGACTCCAAGTCCGATGCCAGATTGAGAAGAAACAGAGGAACCTTGAGAGTTAAACTGCACATATTGTAACATGTCATGCAAAATATATTTTTCTGATATTGAAGGAAACGTCATACAAGGAACTGTGCATTATCATTTAACAGAAAAGTTAGACTATAAATCATAAAAAGTTGATTCCCATGTGTATATATGGATGAGAGCCAAAAGTGGAAATAAAACCTTCTAAAAATATATAATTGGCAAAACTTATAAACATACAACAAAATGAGAAAAATCATGTGGTTGTAAATGTAAACTTAAAAAAAAAAAATGAATCTTCCCTTTTTTTCCTACAAAACTTTCCATCAGTTTTCCTAGAGAAACAAAGAAATTTTAAAATTCACATTCAATAATATCAAGAGGTACAAAGTATCAAATATAGAAAAGAACCACAGAAAATAATGACAAAAATTTACTAAAATGGAAGCCATGGTATGGATTGCATATGTAGGCTAGAGTGCTAGACAACTGAAAAGATACCTGCCATGCCAAAGTAGGAACAAATTTGTCCTCTAAAATAAGGCACTACACAACCAAAAAAACCTAGGACCACTGGCTGAAATATTTACATTGCAACCACGGGCAATAAACTAAGAAACAGTTATGAACAAGATTCAAAAATTAATTTTGAAGAGACAGGAATGATAGTGAATATTTCATACATGCGTTCTGGCCTATAATGAATCTTCCAATAAGCAAAGAGAAGCCAAATCTGATAATATAATGATACAATAGAGTACCTGCTGCAAAAGGGGATTCTGTTGCTGGGTAGAAAACTGCTTGTGATTTCCTCCAAGAGATGGCATAT
This sequence comes from Dalbergia cochinchinensis, assembly GCA_031216125.1. NCBI lineage: Eukaryota > Viridiplantae > Streptophyta > Magnoliopsida > Fabales > Fabaceae > Dalbergia > Dalbergia cochinchinensis. Next base: position 25,496,121 of record CM062368.1, read on the forward strand.
TAAGCAGGGTACTGTGCCCTTGTTGCTGCACTTGCTGATACTTCTGCAGAAACTTTTCCCTTTGATCTGGAGCTATTTCAGCTCTTCCACGAAGCTGCCCCTGAATTTCAAAATGAAGAGGGTCATTCAGTGGTAACAATTTACATATACAACAACAAAATACAATAAGCTCATACTTCCATTCAACCAATTACTAACAGCAAAGCCCAAATAAGGTACCCCCTACTGAGTGAAATTTTTGTGGCAGTCTCACTAGTTTGTGATAACTCACCCATGTATCTGTTAGATCAGATATACAAAAGACAGCATGGGAAACTAAGCAGAATATTCATACTAAGAAGCATAACTGAATGCTGAACTGGCAAAGAGTAGTGTGGGAGAAGCGGGAATTTCCGTATGGGAAAGGTTCAAAGGAGGGAATATGAGAGGGAAGCACAAAAAGTAGAAGGAAGGTATGAATTGAGAGGAAAAGGGCATGGATCTGGGATGGAGGCTCTGTGCAACAGCAAAACTTGTGATCTTTCATTTTCTGGATTTTTCATTTCTTGTAAGGAGCTAGTCTCCATTATTCTTATCAGTATTATCAATTCCTATAATGCATTCAAACCTCATAATCCATGTCTACATAACACATTGATGCACATATACGTAGCAGAGGCACATATCCCACATCAGCAGAAGATCACCAATGCAATAAAAGCAAGCATGACATGTCTTAATAAAATACATCCATCAATGGTTTCAAAATGGCATTTTAATACAGACTATGATCAAATAGTTGTGCTGAACTACAATAGTCTATCATGCAAGTGATTTATATTAATGAATCACACATTTTTAAAAATTGTATACTTTTTCTAGTCATCTGGAAATCTTCAAACATATTGGATTCAGAATCCACTCCAAACGTTAAAGGCTGAGTACTATATATTTATCAAAAGATGTAAGCTTTTAATTGTCTTCTGTGTGAAAATGTATCTTAGGGTACTCAGTATTATACAAAAAGAAAAATAATAAAATGATGATCATTTACAGTTTAACTGTTGCAGATATGACCAGAATCTCTCAAACATGATGTATTACAGTTTTACTAATTACACAGCAGCCAATAGTATAACACATTCTAATTGCACACACTTATAGCATAAATGAAACTCCCCTACTTTGGAACCACTTAAATAATTTGCAATCAATACAGATGTCAACTAAATAACAAACTAAAATTTAAGAAAAATTTACCACATCACTTTGATTCTGGAAAGGGCTTCCAGGTCTCCATTGCATGGCAGGAACCACAGTCGGGGAGAAAACTCTACTAGATACAGCTGCAGCCTCATTAGCAGTATTAGAGTCAACTGAGGCAGTAGCATCATTAGCCTTCGCAACCAGAGGCAAGATCATTCTATTATTACTTAGGGGGGATACAAGAGGCTGCACCATGCCACTACTCCCAAGTCTATCATCAGCTGCCAAAATGTTTCTCTTAGTTATTTCAGAGGCTGAAGGGACTGAACCAAGGGCTCCATTGTTGGAAACCATGTTTCCAGCACCAAGAGGGATGCTAGCTGTTGCTTGATTCGACAGGTTGTTTCGGCCGATGCTCCTCAGTGGTGCATCAGAAAGTGATGGAGATGGTCTCCGGCCAGGAAAGCTATTAATCTCATCTTCCTTTAGAGAGGGAGACTGATTTACAGAAGTTGAATTGCCAGCATTAGTATTCTCTGAGGGACTCCGAACAGAATTTGATCCAGCTAGGACTGATGCAGCAGCTGGTGCACTGGACAAGTTATGAGCTGAAACATTCACAGAAACAGGAGCAGCATGGTTCCCAGCTGGTGTTGAAGTAGCAGAACTAATTCCACTACTTTTAGCAGGCGGAGTTCTGACACCAATGTCAGAATTGCTATCCTGGGATGCTGTTTCATCAGCTTGCTCCTGGACAGAAGCTTCCTGATGATTAGATGTCATAGTTTCTTGAAAAAGGAATCAACAATAAATAATAATATTTATCTATTTAAAATTGCACATAACAAGATGCATGTCTGTTTTACCCTATTCACCATGTATTTGGTGAGATTGTAATCATGATCTCAACCTTTACTTATTTTCCTCTTAATAAGGTGCTTTGAGATTACGTCATAAAAGATTTGCTTAAATTGGACCATATAAAAGCAATAGATAGCCCAATTTAAGACGCACCCAAAAAAAAATCTATCATTTATTCCCACAAGATTTCTGAAAACAACATCTTAAATTTCAATTTCAAACTCCTAAGAAATATTTTCAGGTCATACAAAGTGCAAACGACACATACAGATGTCTGCGAGGCAGTCGCTGATGCTGATTGTGACGCCGTTGCTGCCAATGAATTCTTCAAGCTAAGACCAGGAGCCACCTGCCGGAATACAAAATAAATTTGGTGTTTCATAAAGTGTTATTCTCATACATTAACATAAAGGAAATGTTAGCGCAAAATATTAATTACAAAGATGGAAGCCTTGAGTCAGAATGCACAATATAAACATCAAAAAGAAAGGAGAAAAAAAAAAGGCAGCCCAATACATGAGTTCCCATAAGTATGAGGTGCAGAACAGCAGAAAGGTATGATGTATGCAGTGCTACTCTTGTAGGTGAAGCTACTTCTGCAGTTAGACCCCGCAACATGCATCAACTAAATTTTAAGCATTTATAAATATATTAGCATCAGAAAATAGGTAGTCCAGGATAGTTTCCAGGGAAAAATGCCAATGTGAAAATGTAATTAATATATACCAATCTGATAAAATAAATCTACATGTGCATTAATATGCATTAGAGATTGAGCCCTTGTGCTTTTGCAACAAAACAATAATGGGCTGGGTAAACAGATACCTTAGCAAGACCAGGGGGAATTGTAACAAGATCTTCCAGAGTCTCCACTTTATCTAAAGGTAATGAACTGTATAGCTCATCAACATCACTGAATTCGTCAAAGTCCTCCTGAGGAAGAAATGAAAATTAAAAGAAACAGAAAACTTGTAATAAGTCATAAATCTTGCATAGTTTCAGGCATTTATGGTACGTTAGGATGGACGAGTTTGGAGGGAAAGGGTAATTTTTTCATTTATGTGACAAAAAAAAACCACAACACCGAAGCCTTATCCCACTAGGTTGGGCAAGCTGCATAGATCCATCCAATGACACCACAGTGTCCCATTATAAAACATGTCTATAGTTAAACCATTAAAATTGAGAAAATTAAAAAATGTTTACAAAAAATGAATAAGTGGTGATTGAAAGGTCAATGAAAACATCTGATTTCTTCCACGCATTTCGAAAAAATTTCAAATGACAGGAATATCAACTCAACCCCCTACCTTCCACCCTTCAGACTCCTCTATTCAAACATGCAGCCTTAAACACTAATTCCAAAAAGACTATACACAGGCAGATAGATCAACTTCTAATCAATGTTCAACTTTTAAAGTAGAACAAACTATAAATTATAAAAGACAAACCTGATTGCGTTCTACATAGTCGTCCAAGAAATCTTTGACATCATTAACCTGCTCGGGACTTAATTCATCATTATCTAGTAGTCTCAAGATAAATTCACATTTCTTTATATGAGCCTTGTGCCGAGTAATTGATGTCTCTAGATGTGTCTGAGATACAAAAGAAACATGTCATGATGTCAATGGCCGTTCAGAAGGCAAAACATCACTCTCACAAAATTTATTATACTTCGTACCAATCTGGGTGGCCTGTTCTTTCCTTTCTTGACAGAAAGCCCTTCAAGCTCAGCTTCAAAGTTATCAATCTGAGACTCTAACTCTCCAACCTACTCAAATATTGAAAGTAACAATAAGAAGAAGAAATTTTCCAAATGATGAAAGATATAAGCACATGATTCGAAATAATGTGACATCATTCAAATAATATATGAACAGAGAGACACTGCAACAAATTCTGTCTCAACAATCAACCTTCATTAGAAATTTTACAATGTCACAGTAAGCATTAGACACAAAACAAGCAAGGCTGACCATTTGCTGATCCAGCACAGAGAACATGATCGCAGACAAGCTACAAACACAACCAAGTACTAGGCTTACCTTGAGCACAAGCATAACAAACCAAATTTGAAGGTTATTCAAAGACATTGATTTCATACCACATTGTTCAACCAATCCCTTGTCTCTGATTTAGCCTTCTCTTTTGGATCCTGTCAGAATTTCACAAAACAGTAAAACAACAAAATTTTCATCCCAGAGCCACCATAAACAAAGTTGTAAAACACCAGGGGAAAAAACCCAAAAAAGGGTACAGAAAACAATATTTTTCCCCATGGTTAAAGACTCACAGTCTTAGGCTGTTGACCCAAGCCTTCTTTTGAGAATGCTTTGGTCTTAGTCTCCTTCTCACATATCTTAAACCTTTCCATTTCTCGCTCAATCAGCTTGCGCGCATCCACCAGAGCCTGCTCATAAGAGGCACTAACCTATGTCAAGATATGTCAAAAGAGAAACCATTGTTAAATTCAACACCAAGGAGTTAAAAACTCAACATTGAAATAATATTAAAAACATTCCAAACCACACAATCATTCCAATCAACACTGCCATCAAAACACAACTAGAACAAAAGACAAAGAAAGATCGAGGCATGCAAAACAAAAAGAACAATACACAGCATCATCACATACAACCCACTCAGATTCACACCAACAATACATCCAAAGAATAAAACTTCCCTGGCGAAAACATATTCATCTATAATGCCCAAAGCTAACTTTGCAAAACGTACACCTCATTTCACCAACCATCATTATTCCACGTAAATTTATTTAAAACCCTGACTAACATTAACATACCTGATAACTCAAAAAATCTACAAGTGCCAGAGAATTTCGAATTTCGGTGCTAACATTGACATGCCCCAAAATTTACGAAAAAAAAAAAATGAGAATTTCAACATGCATGATTAGCACCTTCTTGTCTTTGATCTCGCTGGACTGAATCCAAGTCTTAATTTGATCCCTGTACCTCTGGAGCTTCTTAATCTCCTTCTTGAGGTCCGCTTCAAACTTCTCCTTCTGGTTAGCATTGTCCGTGTCGTAAACCTAAAACGATCCAAACAACCCTCAAACCCAAGCCATTTCTCGCGTGAATTTTCGATCGGGAACAGTGAGAATCTCGAAAAAAAAAACCTTAAAAACTGAAATTAAAGTTAAAAAAAAAGAAGAAAGGACCTTGTTCCAGATACTATCGAAGACTTCAACACCTTCCTGGACCTTCTTGAGAACTCGATCGATCTCTCCCTGAAGCTTCCGACTCGCGCCCATTGGTTTCGACTCTCAATTCCCAATTCAATTTTTCTCAGTTGCGAATTCTAGGGTTTTGTTTCTGCGCTCACTCGCTTTACTCAGACAGACCCAAAGTTCAGAAGACGCGGAGATTCTACCACGGTTCTCTCTCTCTCTCTCTCTTGCATCCTTTATTTTCAATTTTTTTCACCTTTTATAGGTGTGGTTTTTTTTTTGGGAGTAAGAGTACCTCCAATGTAATGTTGGGCCTGAAGTTCAATTCCAACTTTAACCCACCACTTGTCACATGCAATGCGTAGTGCGACTGGACTTGGGGTCACTCGGTTCAATGGAGGGCCTCAATTTTGATCTCACTTTCGGTCCAATTTTTTGTTAAGTTAAAAAATTGTCAACTTATATTAAAATTTTATTACAAATATGCATTTTAATTTTAAGACTAGATTAAAAATGTTAATTTTTATTTTTCAAATAAAATTAATTTTTTATCATTAGTCTTTTTCAAATTAAATTTTGAATAAAAATTTTTAAATTGAAAGTTAATATATTAAAAAATTAATATAATTTTATAAGCGCTACATATTTGAAACATACAGAATTGAAACACATATAATTAAAATATTATATAACTGAAAGATGCAAAATTGAAACATTATATAACTAAAACTTGCATAATTGAAACATTACATAACTGAAACATGCATAATTGAAACATACATGATTGAAATATCACATAACTGAAATACTAAAATATTACATAACTAAAACATATATAATTGAAACATTACTTAATGAGCATTACGAAATTGCCAGATATGTTCCACCAAGTCTATCTGTAGTTGTCGATGCATTTCGCTATCATGTAGTTGAATATTATTTTGGATATACCTCTCATGTGGAGCAAAAGTTTCCTCACCAAGCTCTGGTTGTGATATGTTATTGTCCACATTATCATAAGAAGATAACTGAGGAAAGTTCCCTGCATATGTATCCCTTTCATCCTCAACAATCATGTTATGCAGTATGATGCAAGTTCTCATTATTCTCTTAAGTTTCTCCTTATCCCAGAATCGTATTGGACCATGTATAATTGCAAAGCAAGCTTGTAGCACTCCAAATGCTCGTTCCATATCCTTCTATCGCCCTTCTTGGTATTTGGCAAACAATTTTCATTTATCTCCCTGCGGTCGAGATATTATTTTGACAAATGTTGCCCATTATTGCCCATTCAGGATATATACCATTTGTTAAATAATACCCCATAGTGTAATTGGTACCATTTACAGTGTAGTTTACCTCTGGAGCACGACATTCTAGAACTTCGTCAAATGCTGGTAAACGATTTAACACGTTGATGTCATTATTCGAACAAGCAACTCCAAAAAATGCATGCCAGATCCAAAGGTCACAAGAAGCCACAACTTCAAGCACTATAGTTGGAACCCCACAGTAATCACTTAAGAACATGCCTGTCCATGATTTGGACAATTTTTCCATTGCTAGTGCATGCAGTCAATTTTTCCATGGTCCTCCCCCATCTTCAGGAGGCGCTGATCATCGTTTGAATTTAGTTTCCACAAATATTCATACTTAAATACCAAAATTATATCTTCAACAAATTTCTCTAAGCACTCAATTGCAGTACTTTCATCTATCCGCATATAATCGTCTACAACATTAGCTGATACTTCGTAAGCCAACATTAGCATGGCATCTGTGCATTTTTACAGTGAGGATAATCCTTTGTTCTCTACAACATCAAACCTTTGCTGGAAATATGGATCAGAACCTGAGACGGCATCCACAATGTAGAAGAATACATGTCTTTCCATTCAGAACATTCGTCAAAATGTATCAGGAGGGGATACCGAATTAGGTGCAAAATAATCCCTGAAATGGTGCTCATGTCCTGCTTCACAGTCTCTGTATATCTTTCTACGAGCCTAGGAGGAAGAGCTTTGCTTGTGCAACTGAAATATTAGATTCCTTATAGCTTCCACAACATAGTCTTCTGAATCACTAAACACAATTTCATCAAGCATGTCATCCAAGACATGTTATTGGGTTCATTATAGTTTTTAGCCATATGTAGTAATGAAAATTTAAGTGGTGATCATGAGTGAAAAGGTGTTTTAAAAGGGATAATGAGTGCAGATGAGGTTTCTAAATTCTTATTGCAAGAAGATGAAAGATGTTGTAAGCAAGTGTGAGAGAATAGTGCCCATATTTATAAGCTTAAACAACTAGTTTCTTAATGGCTATTTTTTGTAACAGCTAGTTTTGTGATGGCTCATTTCTTAACGGCTATTTTATGTACCAACTATTTTTATAATGGTTATTTTTTATAACGGTTAGTTTTGCAACAACAAATTTTAAATAACTTTTCACAATTTTAGAAATTAATATTATAAAATAAAGTGCATGACAAACAACATTACATAATTGAAATAGTAAATAAATTTAAAATACAGCCAACATTTTGAATTAAAAATACAATAGACAAGTAAATTTAGATTATAGTCAACACAAAAACTAATCGTATTTAGCTTTAAGTTGCTCCATTATCTTAGCATTAATCGATTGTTGTTCTTCACTCATCCAAAAGGTGTTTGTATTCAAGATTTGCATTTCTTTTTCCATTTCCTTTATGGCTATCATCTTCTCCCTTTGCACTAATTTCTTTTCCTCAATGCTCTTATAATTATCATAGAAAGCTAGTTGCTTAGCAGTTGCAAATTTGTTTGAAGCATGCTCTTTTACTAAAACCCACCCTTACCAGCTTTTGCTTTCCCCTTACCTTTCCGCTTAGATTGGTGCCTTATGGATGAACTAGAGACTCTGCACCAACTTCCTTGACTGATGATGTTTCTGGATTTGATGAAGATGAATATGTTTTAGAAACACTTATCTTTGTTCTCTTGGAACCTTCACTCTCGGTTGATTGAGATGTCCATTTTTTTCCCTTCGAAACTCATTTCAATGTCTCACAAAATTGCATTTCTTCTTTTTCGTGGCTTCAAAGATTTTATGAGCCAACTCTGTTACATCGTTATCATTTGAACCGCTCATATTCTTTGAGATGCTTGATCATGACAAGCACCAAATATTTGAGCCTCGACATTAATTTTGTGTCATCTTTTCTTCATCCAATTGTCCCTCTTTTGATCAAACCATGGTTACTTTCCTCACAATAATCATGAATTCGATTCCAAAATGCATCACCTTTTGGTCTATACCAACAACAGGATCCAGTGACGCATTCAACCAAGCCCTTATTAGCAGTTTATCCTCTTCCCATTGCCAATGACCAGCATCTTGACCGACATGTTCAATTTGCTCATTATTAAGGTTGATATCATCTAGCCCATCATGGCTAGAAAATTGTGAATGTTGCGCACCCAGAGTCAAATCTATGGGCATTTAGGGGGATAGGTTGGATAATCCCCCATAATTGCCAAATGTTGATTTTGAACCCCCAAATTGGGTTTGCAATGGGAAAGACGATGTGCTCGCATTTCCACCCAGTGGATTAAAGACTGGAGAAAATGGAAATTGAAATGTTTGTGGATTTTGATTGTTTGAAAAAAAAACTTGAAAATTTGAAGGAACTTTCAAATCTGAAGGAATTTGAACATTGGAATTTTGAGTGTCTTGATTGAAGAGAAAGTTTGGAATTTGTAAATTAGCATTTAGATGTTGAGGGATTGGAAATTATGAATTTTGGATATTTGATTTTGTGGGAAGTTGGAATTTTGCAAGTAATTGAGAAAAAAATTTAAATTGGTTTGGATTTTTTTTTTTGAAAGAATGGAATGATAGAATTTGTGTAATGAAAAAGTAGAATTTGTGTTGAAAAAATTTGAAAGGTATTGAAAAAAGTAGAAGTGAATTGTGAAAATATAAGAAGAAAGATATGGTATTAATAGAGAATAAAAATTAATAAATTATTAGTGTGAAAAATAAAATTATCGCTCAACGGTTATTTCTTTTCACTCCAAATACTCAATATTTCAATTTTTAAAATGTTACCATGTCAAAGTATAATGCTGAGAAGTTGTTATGTTCCATACTTCCACGAATTTGCTACATAAGTTTTTAATATTTTATTATTATTAATAAAGGAAACAGACACTTGACAAATGCACATCTATTAGCAGCTTCACTCCAATGTACACTAGGCTACCTAGATTGTCCCAGCACGTCAACCAATGCAAGTTCGGACGCGCTGGAGGTGCTCTGAGTAACAGGAGGTTCACGTTCATAATTGTAGGGTGTAAGTGTAGGGAATTGAGAGCCAATAAATATATGAAAAAAAGAGCTAAGTATATTTTGGGAGAACTAACATTCAAAATAAACCTTAAGGCTTAGTTTGGCAAAAGAAAGAAATAGAGAGGAAGGAAATAAAGTGAAAAAAATGGAGAGGTAGGAAGTTGAGATGATTTTTATTTTCTATAGATATGTTTGGATAAAAGGAAAATAGGAAGGAAGGAAATCGAAGAAAGATTAATTTGTTTTGTTTGTTTTGATGAAAAAGTTAAAGAAAAGAAAGCACAATGATATCAAATGACTTTTTTATCCTTATATTATGAAAAAACAAAAAGGTTATTTTTTATAGAACTAGCTAAAAAATTATTGAAAAATTAAAATTAGATACAATTTTGTCATAAATTTATCTATTAAAATAATATAAATAAATATAATAAAAATTGACCTTATACATATTTGTACAAAAATATTCAAGTCAATATCTTTATTTTATATTTAATAATTTTATTAATTAATATCAAATAGAAAATATAACTATTTTTTAATATAACTATTTATCATAAGCTTGGGTATTTTTAAAATATGTAAATATTAGCCCTTCCTTTCACACTTTCCCACCCATATGGGAGAGGAAAAATTTTGGGTAAGTCCTACATGCTTTTTGACATTATTCAATCTTTCCCCTCTCAATTTCCTTTGCACCAAATAATGGAAGATCACTTCCTTTCCCCCACTTGCCTTCCTTTCTCAATCATTCATCTCTATTTCCTTTCAAACAAACACAGTGTAAAGGAAATTATGTTTGTCTATAACCTTCAAAAGATTTATATTACTTGACAAATTCACTCGAAGGCTAGGTTGACCTCTATTTTTATTACCAAAATTAGTTATGTTTTATGATTTATGTCGAGTTTGCATTGAAGAACTATTACTTTAGTCTCATAATATGATATCTTTAATAAAAATATCATTTTTTATGCATTGACATTATAGAATGACCATTGTAATGCTCAAAAGATCATATCTTTGACAAAATAGCTCTTGAAAAAAATTACTTTTTAACAACGAAAATAAAGACTAGTTGGCATCTAAGTGAATTTGTCAAAACTAGATAGTTCTTTAGAGGCTTGTGGGTGAATATATTTTCTTTTAAGAGTTATTTTGTTAGTGATATTATCTTTCAGGCCTAAGATGGTTGTTCTTCCAAATATTTTTTAGAGTTTAACTTTTATGTACTGACAATATAGAACTTTTTTACACTGTTATCTAATTATGTATTGTCACATTATCAAAAGTAGTTATCAAAAGTAGTGTAAGACTTAACCACTTTTGCTAATGTGGCAATACATAATTGGATCATAGTGTAAAAAAGATTTACAATGTCAATGTATAGAAATTAAACTCTATTTTTATCCTTATATTTTTGCTGGTTTTTCCAGTTCTCTTATAAAATTCAAGGGTACCGATGCTTATAATTATTTGCGATTAAGATTATCCTATGTGTCTCATTAATCTAGTTATTAAAATATAGAAAAGTAAATATTCAATCACAACTATTGAAAACAAGAAGTATACCGATACCCATAGGTTATAAGAGGAAAAACCTATTTTTTTAGATTATTTTGATTTTGATTTTAGTCCTTGAAAAAAAAAGCTTTGGGTCCCTCTTTTTAAATATCTTATTTTTTGTCCTTTCACTCCACGTCCTTAAACGTAGTTTAGAATATGCGTTTAATCCTCAAGAATATTAAAAATTTTGCTTTTTATTCTTACAAATATTTTTAAAATCTTCTTTTAATCTTAACTATACAAGCTAACAATAAAGATTTAAAAAAACATTAATAAACAAAGGACTAAAAACTAAAAAACAAAATTGAGGGATTAAAACCAAAATAGGGACTAACAACGCACTTAAACCAGAGGAAAGTATCTATAGCCTATTAAACCAGAGGAAAGTATCTATAGCCTATGGTCTTAACTCGGTAGGTTCATAGAAAATATAATTAATCTTGTTAACATGTATAATTTATTAGTAAAACTTAATTATTGATTGATATTTTTTCAACCAAAATATTAGAGTATAAGGTTAAGTGTAACACCCTTAATAATTAATCTTTTATGCGTATGTCATAATTGGCCAATCATTATATCTTTACATTTTGATTTCCTTCATTTAGTATAATTGAAAATACTTTTAATGGAAAATGGAGCATGGAATTTTTTTGAAAATCTAAAACAGCAAGAGCCTCATCTATAAGCACATAATATAAATTAATGCAACATGTGAATAAAACCACATTCCATAACAATAAACACATATAAAAAAAAATCCTGGACATGGTAAGCATTTTAACATCACAAATCAGCTCATCATCATATAATAGGGTACTACTATATAATAAAAGTGCTTGTGCCCATGGAAGACAATACCTGATACCAGTCGCATAAAGCATAACATAGAATCCAGATAAAGAGCACATCATAAATAAATTAAAGCTAAAAGTCGGTATTAAGAGCTGGTCTCAAATACAGTGATCCATATAGTATAATAGAACCTTAAAACAAGGATAACATAGATAAGGATTAATGGTCTACATGCTCAAAGAAATAAATGAAAGATATGCAAATGAAAATAACTAAGTCGTTGAGCATGGGCTAGCTCCACGATCATGAACTCAAGGGACTCCAGTATCCAGGTCAGCTGGCTTATCTGAAAATGACATGGAAATAAAAAAAAGGATGAGAATCCAAACGAAAACTCAGTAGTAAATAAAAATAGTTTAAGTGTCATTATTATCGTCTCCAGTTACTTCAATTTAATTATGAAATAAGTGAGCATGCTTTAGTTTATTTAATCAATTCGCAAATTAGAATTCTGACATGACACATATTTTAAGTCTTATGAAAATCTCTTGATTGACAATTAATGAATTAGAGAACAGAGTATTATTAATATGTTGAAACATATAGCATGAGACATGCATGAAAAAGTAAGGAAACGAGACATGACACATTCCTTAGCACTTTTGTTTATTTGAACTTTAGTCCCTTTAACATGTCACCCTCTCTCATGCCACCTTGACCAACCATATCACCACCCCGGTTATTTAACTATCACCTATATTTCGCATCACCTATCGTTTAAGATAAGCTCAACTTAACCAGCCGTTAGATATAAATGGAGATAGAAAGGAAAAACTTCACTTAAATCTTTAACTTATCTTTGTCACATCATAAGCATGTAACATAATGGAAAATCTTGTAAATTATTAGGAGATGTAAATACAACCTTTATCCATTTCAATCATAAAGCTTAGAATTTCAACTGATATACTTTGACTTATATTCCAAGGTCTATGAGACATGGGGCATGCATATTTCACATTCCAAGACTGCAACTTATATATTCACATAATTGGAAGCTAAAGGCTCACATCTTATTCATAATTGTCACCACAACATACTTGAATGCATTTGCACACAACAGAGGACATCGTAGCATCATTATATCATTCCTCATATTTACAACTTTATCGAGTCCGTGGTTTTTATTTTATTTTTTCTTTTTCTTTTGCGGAATTCTAGCAGCATAATGACTATAAAAGGAACTCCCCAAAATTGCTTCCTGCTCATATTAACATATCAAATATGCATTTAGGTAAAAACATAGATCCTAATTGAAATTTCCTCTGCAAATTTCCAATCACTTTTAAGTTCAACAATCAGCAATAAATTTATCAATTGTCAACCTCATCACAATCCATAGGTCAATCTCATCTCAAATCAACTTTTGTCAATTTCACAAGTAACATTAAGCAAGTAATAAACATATTTCAAACTTCGGGATAAAATAATTCATGATGTTTGCAAGCATTTCCTCATATCCACTAAGGTCCATGTCGCAAGATTTACAAGACCAATTCTTAATCTCTTCCTTTGCTCCAAACTATACTTCGCAAGGGACCAAGTTGAGGATGAGCCTTGTAATTCTTTTTGGCACTTCCCAACTCGTAGCAAACAAGCTTAAGCACAGACAACCAAAAAGGGCTTGACAACCCACTTGCCAACATAAAAAGGGCATCATGGCCAAGGTAACATAAGTAAGCATCAACATGAAAATTTTCATTTCAATACAAATTCACTTATTTTCTTCCAAGGCACTCTTATAAATTCAACCCCCAGTCAAATCAAATCGATTCTCAAATACTAATCTAAGGAGGCACAAGTCAACCTAAAGTCCCTGAATCCACTCATGCACCGAATCAAGATAATTTCATAAGCCATAACTCCTTGCTTGAAAACACTTTTTATGAAAACTCGTCATTCAAAGTCTAGTTCATCACATTCCAAAGACAATTTACAAGTCCAAAATAAAAAATTTACAATTGAAATCCACAATGCCCAAATGCATAGTTCCAACTTTCATTTCTTAAATTTCAAATATTCCATGTCATTCAAGTTCACAAGACAACCTAAATCCTCAATTTCTTACCAAAGGCAAAATGTATGGGCATATCCAAAACCTTCATAATATAATTTCACATTTCCAAAACATATCAATTTGACTATACTCAAATGCTCCAAGTCTCAAGGTATGAAAAACAAGCCCAAAACTCTATTTACTTATGGAACCGAAAATCCCCTTCTTGCAAACACATTGTAAAAATCATTCTCATATTGTCAAAGATATTATTTTAGCCACAAATCAATTATTCAAGTTTTAGAATACAAAAGAAGCAATCCAATTCCCAAGTCCACATCTAGACCAAAATACGTAGGGCTTCAAAGCTCTCTGCTAATAATTCACACTTGTAAAAATATTAATTAAGTTAGAAATCAATCCTTCAATCAATGAAAATATAAGGAAATAACCCAAGGCCCTAATTCCTCATGAAAAAATAATATTAAAAAGTTTACACTAATTTGCTAGGATTTAGTCATCCAAGTGTTAATTTCCAAGGAAAACAACGCAAATCAACTCCTAGTATCATTTAGAAATTTTAGTAAATATGTGGCATGCATTTTTTCACAATTTTCATATATCAAGTATTACACCACCAAAAGGTATATTTCCAAGTTTTATGTATAGAAGCACTTAGATTTTACCAATTGTTGGCCCAAAACTCCTAAAAAATAAGACTTTTGGTGGGCTATCTATATATAGCTAAAAATCATATCTTCATACACAGATTCAAAGTTTCACTCCTTTGATCCCAAAACATGATTTTATTCAAGATCCAAACACGAACATAACCAAAAGCACTAAAACAACTTCAAAATCCCTAATTTCCCTACCAAAGCCATATCATACATAGATAGTTAGGATTCTAAACTTAATTCTCATCAACAACAAGATTCTAAACTTAATTCTCATCAACAACAAGAGCAAGTCATTGAGCATAGACTTCAAGCAAACCCCATTTTTGGATTTATTTCCCAACAAAAACAAAGATCATATAGATTCATATCTTAGGAACAAAATAGCTATGAAATCAAAGTGAAAATGAAAGCAAACCCCTACTAACATACAAAGGCCCTTGAAGATAGGTGATCCGTAAAGCTTCAAAAGCATGAGGAGAAAAAAAATCGTATTATCTCCTAACAAGGAGAGTCGCAGCCAATAGAGAGTGAGATAAGTAGCTTACGTTCTTAAACCAAAGTGGGAATGGAAAAGGGTCTTAATATTGAGATGAAGAGGATGGAGGTCCTGGTGGTGGTTGAAGGTGGAAGAAAGAATGTAGGAGTAGGTGATCAAGGGTGGATAAGTGTATTTGAAAATGAAAAGAAAGAGAGTGAAAAAAAGGGAGGTAGGCATTGGTTTCATAGTGCTAAGGGGGTGAGGTCTCCTTTCTTTTAGTAGGTGGGGGGGGTGTGAGTGTAATATGGTGAGGGGTAGTTCAGGAATTTCATAATAAAATAAAAGGTAAATTACACTCATCTCCATTGAGGTTTGTGAAAATGCAACTCACATCCCCTCTAGTTGTCCAGTTACACTTACACCCTATCTACTTGTCAAATTTTTTAAGTATTTATATTACAGTCACACGCCTCATCCACAGAACATCATTAGTAAACTTAATAGAATGACATTTTTGTAATATTAACTGTTTTTGATTAATAAAATGATAAAAATACCCTTGCCCACTCTATTAAGTTTAAGGGTATTTTTATAATTTTCTTAATTAAAAACAATTAATATCACAAAAATGTTATTCTATTAAATTTACTAATGCTGTTCTGTGAATAAGGAGTGTGACTGGAATATAAATACTTAAAATTTGACAAGTAGAGGGGTGTGATTTCATTTTCACAAATCTTAGGAGATGTGAGTATAATTTACCCTAAAATAAAAATTTAAAATAATACTAAACATCAATAAAATAACAATTTCACAAGCATTTTAATTCAAACAAATATCATTATACTATAGTGTCTTGGAATTTGAATTTTGGGAAGGAATTTGAAATTTTGGAGTGGAGGGAGTTCTAATTTTCAAAAAGAACCAATCTTATCCTTTAAAATAATTAAACACAACAATTAATATAATCATGCATTTAAATTATTAAAAGGCTAAAAAAATTAATTAGGAAAAATTAATTTATCCATTAATTAATTAGTCAAGATAATTAACTGTTAATTAGACTCTACTAACATTAATTAACTATGATTAACACATATTTAGGATAAAACGGAAATTAGGGTATCACAGTAAGGATAAGAGTCAAATTTGCAACCTCCCATACTTCATTGAGACATATATGAGTTTACCACTAGATTATGGGCTCACTTGCATTTGTTGACTGATTTTTTTTTTTATTGACATTTGCGTGAATGCATTTCTAAAGTAACTTTTAAAACTTCATTCATTTATATGATATTGTCATATCCTAATAACACACTATATGCTAAGTAGGGCCAACCTCTCAACTCACAAGTTGGATAAATCAGGACAACCTCACAATAGGTATTAATAAGCCTTGTACTGACATTATGTCGGTCCAACTCATAATTCTAAATGGGCCATCTTGTGTTTTTTTCCTTTGCACTACTAAGCCACCACAATGTAAATCATATATCATATACCATATCATACATCATATATCATATATATTATTCTAAAAAAAGGTTCATGGTGTTGTATTTTGAAAATATAAATATATTTCAAAAGGTTCAATTAATTATTTAAACTAATATTGGAATTGTTTAGAAACATGTTTTGAATTGAGAATGAATCAAAATATTATGCTGCATTCAACACCATTAAAATTATAAATGGCCTTTATCTTTTTTACTCCGAAATCTCTTACATATGGTAATGTATTAGTTTTAATAGCATTTGATTCCTCGATTAATTTCCTTTTAAAATGAAAACTGATCATGTGATTTGATTATTTTCCAACTACAATATCTTGAGTATGCTTTAACACTAGACCATTGATATTGTCTTGCCTTTCCAAGTATTAATTAGTAACGTTGTAGGAACATAGTCATTTGGATAAAATATTTTCATGTTAGAAAAGTATTGTATTAACACACACACACACACAGAGATATATATATATATATATATATATATATATATATATATATGTATAAACATGGTTTTACAAAATGGTGGTGCAAGTCATAGTTTCTAATTACATTATTACACTATTTCAATATTATTCTTTTCCTAGGCAATATGTCAGAACATATCTCCATTGTAATTCTTGAGTTCCTGAAAAACACCAAAAGAATATGTTGTATCTTGGAGGATTTCTGCACTGTGACAGAATCATCCTTATGAATAGTGTACTGCACACCTCAGGTTTAACTAAGCTTTTTTTCTCTATTTTCATATTTTGCAGGATCGAAGTCATAATTTTCCAACACATGACATAGTGGAATTGATAAGGTGTCCTCATTTGGTTAGTATATATGGTTTCCCTCCAAACTTTCAGCCACTCATATTGGCTAATCAAGTCATTTATTTTTCGTCTTTCATTAGATATATATTGTCCTGCCTTTTTGTTTATAACATTATCTGAATGAGATTTTCATGTGTTTAAGCAAGATTATTTTTCAAGGCCTGCCATGATGTCTTGAAATTCGTTATGGAAAGTGGTGCCAAGAGATGTAAGGTTTATGTCACTGGATTAGATTGAATACACATTCACTTTCCTTTAGTTGGTCTTTTGAATACACTTCAATTGCTGAAATGAGTTTTCTACTATTGTAATACAATTCTATTAGAGTAACATTTGAGTTGTCAAATAGTTAAGTTTATTGAGTTTGGGTTGAGTACTCTCAAAATAAGATATTTTCAGTGTGGTGTGTTGGTTGATTTGCTTATAATTTTAGTGGAGTACATTCATAATTGTGCATTTATCTTGTGTTTGGATATTTGTTACTAAACTTATGGACCGATAAAGTTAATAGCTTTTAACTTTAAATTTCTCGTGCGTTCGTACCTTTTGAAATAATTACATTTTTATTTTGTTATGCTATTTCATACTCTTTTGTCTCTGGGAAAATTATGAATGTATTAAGTATTTGGTGTGGCAAGTGTTTGCATATTATAATATTTTAATTGTATTTTGGATGTGCTCATATCTCTAGTTGCATGAGAAAAAAAAGAAAAAAAAGATATGAAATACTAGAGTAACTTTGTATACCTTACAAAATTGGACAGATTTATGATTTTTGTGATTTCTTTATTAGTTGATTATGTATAGAAGACACTTTGCACACCAAATTTTTAGGAGGCAATCGCTAAAGAGATTTTATAATTTCCTTTCAATTAATCTTTTGGATGAAGTTGTTCTTTTTTTTTATTATTTAATCTTAATTTGATTTTTTGTATTGTGATATGCTTCTTTTATGTTTTCAAGTTGACTATAATGACATAAATTAGTTTTATACTAATCTTAGCTTCAATATTCTAAAAAATATATTTATTATAAGTTAGTGTCTGTGTTTTAAGTTACTCTTTATCTATTGTATATCATTATCTATGTTGTCTCTCCACCACATCCACACCACTGTCATCTTTAGCACCATCACATCACCGAGCTGCCACCTCTAGTATCAATGCTTTGCTTCCACTCATCCACCATATGTGCTCTCTCTCTCCTCCACTCCCTTCTTTGTAATTTTTCTTTGTAAGAGAAGAACAAGTTGTGATTTTTAGGTTGTGTTCTACCTCTAATTTTCCTCCTAGAGAAGTGAATAAGTGTCAATCTTACTCCATTTATCTTATTGAGCTCTCTATGTAATTATACATGGTGGATTTTGGGTTTTGGGAAATTGTGAAAGATTGGGGGTTTTCATGTTATGAGCTAAATTGTGTTAAATTGAAGACATTGTTAGCTCACAAATATTGTCTGTTTCCTAGAGTTTTAGAGCATTTGAGTATCAATCGTTAGATTGGTGGCATTTTGGAGCAAATCTTCGGCTCTTAAGAACCATTTATGAGTAGACTTGGCATCTCCAGTTACCTCTAATATTTTTAAATTATTAGAAAGTGCAATTATAAATTATCTTGTATAATTTTAGGTTAATTGTCATGGTTTTATTTAATTATGTTCACATGAAACTTCTATTATGTTCTCATAAAAGCTTTAGACTTGCAATTGGGAAATGAAAATGCATTGAAGCATAAATGACATTATGTTGCAAATTGATTTAAAGGAAAATGACTCAAGAAAAATTTTTCTGAACTGCAGATAGACTTGGATGAAAATATATCCTAAATTGACATAAGATTATCCATTTGTTTTAACTTGGAGATAAACTAGATGGAAAATATTTTCTTAAACTAGATTATTAAGAGCCTGTTTGGTGTAAGTTTCCAGTTTTTAGTTTTCATTTTCAGTTTTTCAAATTTTGTAAAGGAAATACTGAAAATTCTAAGCACTACAAATTTCAGTTTTTAGTTTTCAATATTTCCTTCATAAAATCTAGAAAACTGAAAATGAAAATTGAAAACTGAAAACTCAAACCAAACAGATACTAATTATTTTGCTAATTTTGGAAATGCTAGTGGTTATGTAAAACGGTTCATGAAGATGTATATCATATGTCTGTAGTATAAAAAAATTATTTTTCATTTTGTATTGGGAAAGTCTATGATAGGATCTATAGCTATCGACAGTAGGCATTAGCTTCGGTGCACCTTGACTTGATTATTTACGTGGCTACAACATAGTAGTGTGTAATGTTACTTACATGGTCACTGCATGGTGGTACGTGATGTATTATAGGGAAACACGAAGGAATGGCTGTCCAAGTGTGAACTTGAAGTTTATCCTAGATTTGACTGACTGTTAAGTATTTTCATAACCTTTAAACTACTATTTATGTATTTTGCTCTTTAAATGTTTGAAATTTCATTATTATATTTCTACATGGGCAAGTGGTGCTTTGTCTTTCACTAAGTTGCAAAACTCATCCTAAAACTCATCTTGTTGTACTCTCTCTTTTAGTTACAAATACTGCTTTTGGTTCCAATTCCTTGGTTCAGTATAGATGATCAGTCCATAGTTGGTGAGCCTTCTTAAGAAGGCTTTCTCTTTCAATTTGGAACTTGATTCTTTAGCATTGATCTGTTAGTTTACCAGTTGCTTCATATACCATAGGCAATGTCCTTGAATTTTATGATTTTAAGTATGTGAGAAATTATATGTATATTTAAATGTATTTGGCTATGTAAGCTATGTTTTGAAAGAACTTGAGATTTAATTTGGTTTCATGCTTAAATTAGCTACTGGATTTGATTATTTATTTTTTAAAAAAATGAATGACTTATTGGACTTATACTGAGATGTTTATACTATTTGCTGAGGGCACATTCTAAGAATGCTTGACCCTAAAATTATGTGGATTTATCTATTGATTAATTGCAGGATGTTATTATATTTGGAATATGTCCAAAAAACAGGGAAAACTCTACCAGTTATTTGGAAAAGTTTGCATGTAAAGGCTTGTAGGAGAACGTGTTACTTATGTGCTAGTCACAATTGAAGTTGGGTCATGACAAAGTTGGTATCAGAGCCTGATTTCCCTGTGTAATATGCAGCAAGTGTCCTTCAATAAAGTCATGTTGGCGTAAATAGTAGCCGATCCAATATCACAAACCGTGACCTTACCAGAGGCCTTTAGGAATGTCATCACTATTCTTTGTTTTTCAAGTTTTTCCGTTGTTTTCCCTTATGTCTAGCACATGGTTAAGGTAGTGTTCCAAGAATGATTGCTCTTCCTAACATTCACTTTTTAGTTTTACAACTAATGGCCACTTGTACCAAAGTGTATTTCTCTAGTGCAAATCTCAAACCCTATTTTTCTCCAAGTAGTTATTATGGTTTGTGTATGCATCATGCCAATTTGTTTGTATGCTATGTTCTTTTATGCTTCCTTAGTTTTTGTGAGGTTTAGAGCAGTTGCGATGTTTGTAATTGGCATTTTGATTATACATAAGCTCATGCATTTCCCATGTTAATATATATGCCCCCAATATATTTATAATTTTGTGTGTGCCATGGAATTGAGGTTAAGTTAGATCGTAATGTATAATGCGGTTTATTGATGACTTTTGGCCATTAGATGAGTTACTGTTTTAAAATCCTAAAGTAAATTATTTGAATACTTAAATGATCTTTTCATGATGCTTAGGTGATTTAGTATCTATGGAGAATGATTTATATATTTAATGAGGATTACTAGAGTATTAGTTTTAAAGGTTGTAGAAACTTGCTTTTTTGTAGGGTTTCCTTACACTTTTAAGCCTCATAAGGTTCATTATGTGCTAGTTAATGTTTCCTCTAATTTTTAGTTTTAAACTCTTTAATATGAAGGTTTAAAGTTTTGAAATGATTGGAAAGATTGAGTTTTGTGGTTTTTCATTTGGGGTCTTTGAAGTTATCTATATAGACTCTTGAATTTAAATGATTTCTACACATAAAAGCTTGAAAACTTCCTCTCATAAAGGTTGCAAATTTTGTCCTCGTTTAGGTAGCAGCTATATTCATATTTTCTCAACCTTTTAATGGTTATAGAGTGTTGTTTGATGCATTAGATGATATATTTTCATGTGGTGAAGCTCTATATGCTTAATTTTGAAGTTTAAAGGCAATATAACCCAACTATAAAAAAAAAATCTAAATTAGTCTTAGTATATTTCTCCCATAATTGGTTGTTCATGTTTATTTGGAGCTTTAAAGGATTTAATCCTTGAAATGGAATCCATTCTGGAGTATGTGCTATCAAATTTGATTCACATATTCTTGCTACCAAAACTATGATCTCTAATAATTTTAAATTTAATTTAAAAGTGTAAAAATGATAAGTTGAAGTCTAAAAACCCATTAGATCTAAGGTATATGCTCATAAGTGAATTCTATATGTTAAAAAGCATGAATCTTTCCACAAAGTTATGTGAGATGTGTGTTGCTGTGTTTTATTCACAACACGGACTTAAACATATGTAAATGATATATTGAAGCTATATAGTCTATATTTTGACGTAGTATGCTTAGACATTTGATTATGTGGATTAAAGACTTGAAAACAAGCATGAAAAGTTGATCATGTGGGCTGCCTATTTCAAACAGTAACCTATCCCTTTTATTCTCACTTGATTAAAAATGTTCAAGAGTTAATTTTGTGCTTGAGATATTGTAATCTTATGTGATGTGTCTTTGAATATCAGATTAAGAAGTTTGGAACCAAATAGAATCACTTTGATATAATATATGCATTCAATCATCACAAGTAAGTAAATGTTACGGTGCTTTTTATGATTCTATAGTATGTTAGTTCATATGATTCAAATAAGCTAAAAAATACTTGATTTTAGTTCCTTGTTCTTTAACCATTAAAGTTTATATTCTTGAAAATGTTTTAAAAGGGGTCTTAGAAAAGAATTTAAGTGACTTTAGCCACTATGTATTAACATACCTTGATCTCCATTTAAATTATGATTTGGATTTCTTGTAATATTAAAATACCTTTTTTTTTATAGTTATGCATCCCCCTTAGCCAAAAAAAAAGGAGAAAGAAAAAAGAAAGGTATCTCTTGTACCCTTAATTTATTTGAAGTATCTTCATAAAGAATTTTCATATGGTAACTTGATATTTTCAAGCCTTCAAATTTATGGAATAGGCTATGTTGGTATGAGGGTTTTTCTTAGGACCATTTAGCTTTAATAAGACATATACATTAAGGCACTTACAACTTAAATTTGACAAGGACTTATGCTTATATGGGCCTTGTGACCTATGCTTATGAACTCGTTCATAGACCCCATTACCTATGCATATGGACTATTGAACTACTATGAAATTTATTGAGAGCTTTTGAGGTCTTTCCTTATGCATAGAGTACCTTGCATAGTTTTATAATAGACTGTGAACTTATATGAACTTAATGTCACACAAATAATAACTCAAAGAAAGGACCAATATTAAGGCCACTTCATATAAACTAATAGTTCCATACTTGAAGTGTCTTATACTAAAGTGGCTTTTCAAGAAATGGTTTCTTTTATCTTGATTTAGGAAACATACTTCTGTTTTATTTGCTTCAATTGAAGTTTTCTTTTCTGATTTGTATTTGCATTCTTGAAACTCCATTTTTTTAGGTGAAATAGAGGTCTTATGAATTACGTGATTGTCTTGACTACATGATGTTTCATGATTCTAATGATGCATGTGAAGTTGAAGTAGGTAACCTATTTCAATATGGTTAGGTGAAGCCACAATATGCAAATCACATACATCACATAGTGAAAAGGGTGAATATGCGCATAATGAAATGTGAAGTTATTATGTGTCTTTATGAATGAACTAAAGATTATGACATGTCCTATAATGGATGCATTTGTTGAAATGAAATCTCTGGTGAGATTATACACACTAGATACGATGATATTGTTTGAGAACGATGCACTATGTGATTTACGACGAAATACATAACTTGCATATAAACAAAAATAAACAATTGCATATTTTTTTCCAGGAGGCTTTATGCCTAACTAATTTGTTACACGACCGTGCCATATAAATTTGTGATGATTGTATTGATTCGAGATCAATGTGAATTTCTATAGTGACCACACTACATGTATTTTATAATGAAAACACAATAAGTCCTTTGAGGTAATAATGTACACAATGTATCGATGATAATTTAATAGCAAGATATTATGTAAATGCTCCATATGTGTTGCTAATTGCCTTGTAGTTGTGCTATGGAAAATGAAACATGTGCACTAAATTTATGTGGCAATGTATCATGATCAAAATATGTGATTATGTGCACTATGTAGGTCAAATGAAATGCTTGAATATGCAACCTTTACAGTCAAGATATCAAGAAGGCTATAAAATTGAGTTTTTCACATGATTTATGTGATCAATTGATGATTAAATTGACCCTACATGTTTGATTTTAATTTGGTTAATCTAATATAGTAGAGTATTGTCTTTCTATTTCCAAAATGAATTTTGAGATACGTTAGAATCCTTATTCTTATTAGAGTATTTGACCACTGTTATTAGTTCTCCATATAAGTGTGCTAGCCTATGTACTTTGGAAATAAAAAATTTGATCCCTTAGGATAATGCATGATACATGATGATCATTGAACTTTTTTTTTTTAGAAAGATAATTTGGCAACTACACACATACACGCATACACACATACACATATGATTCATTAGCTTGGCATGAATGCTTGAAAGGATTTGAAAATTTATTCTTTAGCTTGTTGTGTATGACTCAGGGGTGATAGAAGAGTGATGTGTTTTAGGTACATATATCTTGACAATAAAGAGTAATATATGTTTTCGAAATTTAGGGTCCAAATTTCTTAAATGAGAGAGAATGTGATAACTCAATAATTTAAATTAATTCATATTTTAAAAATTAGTGAGTACAAAAAATAAAATAAATGGGGTTTACATTTGGCATAAATTAAGATAAGATTTTAGCAGGACCCACTTTCTTTTTCTCCTTTTGCTTTCTTTTCCTTTTTTTCTCTCTTCTTCCCTTCCCTTCTTTCTCTCTAGCGAACTCTATTTCATCTTCTTTCTTTTATTTTATATTACTCTTCCTCTAGTCTAGCTTTCTCTCCACCACAAAGAAATTATTTTAGCATTTTAATACTTTTATTAAAATGATCCTAAGTAGCAAATATTACAAAATATACAAAATCATTTGATACTTTTTTAGTAAGTTATCATATAAAGTCATTATTTTTATACAATCCAAACCAAAAAAACCACTTAAAATTTACTTTTAAGCTAGTACAACTGAAAATTGATTTAAAAATAATCAATTATAAAAAAATTCAATTATAAATGCATTTAATTATTGAAATAATTTTAATCTCACAATTAATCCAAATATGCATTAGTATTTATCATGTTTGTTATTTGCTATAAAATTTATATATAGAAGTACAATTAATTTTAATTTGAATTGATTCTTACAATTTAATTAACATGTGAAAACTGTTTGGCCCCCTAAACTTTTTCTTCAAGCTTCGCCATTGGTGATCACCACAGGAAAGTGAGTGACAAAGGCCGGTGACCCTACAACAGTCTCTGTTGTCGCTTGGATTCATGTAGATTTCCCATTTGCTCAGCCTAGACCCACCTTATAAATGCAAACATGGAAAAATTTCTCATTTCCTAGGGACTAAAGAAATAGGTTTATTAGATCAGGTTTGAGCGAAGAATGAACCTAAACCGGTAAAATGTCATTGGGTTGGTTTTTAAATTCTTATTCAACAAATTCGAATCAAACCGATTGACATTATAAGAAATTCACGGGTTACCTACGACTAGTAATATGAGCCAAAATTTAAACATGTGGAACTACAATAAACTCTCCTAGATTGAACACGTGTGTTGAAGTACTATGATAAAAAATTCGATAACTCCCTTGACATGTATACTTGACATATTGAACCCTCAACTTGAGACCTATTCTTCACAGTTCTTTTGAACCCTCTTATTTCCTTTTTGAATGGATACCTCCATAGTTAATAAATATGGCAATTCAATCGAAAAAGAATGTGAATCTTTTTTCACTGATTAAATTTTACTCTCTTCCTTTTAGAACGGAGTAATTAATGTGAATCTTAATAAAGTAGATTTTTTATTCCAATAGTACACCTGAGTAATTGATGACCATTAGTGTAATTTTTCATTTCCAACTATTTAATGTGCTTTACAATTAATGGCCATTAGGGTATATTAATCCATACACCATTATTTTGCATAAGAATACTCTATTACCATATCATTTATCACATTTCTTAATATCCATGTTTGTCTTTGCAAGGGATGGAGTAATAATAAATTATGAACACTCTTTGATAATTAATATTCATAGATAGGTTTTGCCATTATTAGTACATAATCAAAGTTCTCAATTCTTTATATGTGATTTCCCAGGTATTCAAATAATGTCTAGAAAAAAAGTAGACATAGATGAAGGTGGTGAGATAAACTATCTTTTTTTTTTCTTTTGTCTTATTCTGGAGCAAAGCATGGCTATCAAGATGCCTCTCTGAGTAATAAACTTGTGGTATTATCTCCAATACATGATGACATTTATAGAAAATTGATTTAGCATCGTATAAATCATACACGTCTTAGGTAGACTATTATAATGATATTCATGCATAATTTCTCTTATATTACTCAATGCTATATTTTCTTGGGGTGCTAAAACTAGACAGGATAAGATTTTGAAATTAGGTATCTCTAGGACATGCCCAACAAATAAAGGAATGAATGATTTCGTAAATGCAATATTTCAATGATAGAATCAACAGACAAATTCCATACGCTTTACTTTTGGGAGCAAAAATAATTAAATCAGATTCTTTTCTTTTTGGTCATATTAAATCATTATTTATTACCATTCATTGAGGAATCACCCCCATGGTTTTCTGTTATATTTAGTTGATGATATTGCCATTATAGAGCGAATGTATAAGTTAAGCATTAGGTGTTTTTTTTTTCTTTCCTTAACTGTCACTTTTGTAAGACTGAGACTTTGAATCAATGAAAACCACTTTCATCTTCTTTCTCTCTCGATCACATTTCTCTTCTTAGAGTTGTTCATGCTTGCAAGAAGAGTTTTCGCATTATTGTCTTCTCCTTTTGGGTATCAATATAACTAAGCTAGCTACTTGACTCTTTGCTCATCTTGCAGCCTGGACCGATACTAAATCATGCCTTCCAAAACGCTTTTGGGCTCCATAGTTATAAATAGGGGTATGTTGTCACGACCCGACTTGGGCACATGACCGACACGTGAGAAATCCTCATTCCCACGTAAGCCTCGTGATCTCTAAGTCCCTCTATATGCATAATTTAATATAAAATCCTTTTCCAAATCATAAATACTTTCATAATCAAGCTCTAGTAAATATCTCTGATACAAAACACTTGAGTTGCTCTTAATACAAAATATTCATGATAAAAACATGTCAGTCTATCTCTATGGTCCGGGACCCTGCCCGTCATGCACACTAGAGCACTCTATCTCTAAACAGAATACCAAAAGTACTTCACTCACAAAGTGAAGCTCACCAACTGGGAAATCTCTACTGCGAGTCTACTGCACCTGTAATGGAGGAAGGGAGAGAGGTGAGTTTCATCTAAAACTCAATGAGTAAGTCCTCACCCATAACCCTCTCATGGGACAGTCAAAGGAAATAAATAGTAATATATATATATTCATCAAACTAGTTAATGCAATAACTCTCAAGTTCATTATTCATAGGAACAACAAATAGTTCTAAAATCATTACTCTGTAGAAACCATAAACCATAGTATGCTAATAAAGAAACAGGAATCTCTGGTTATGCCCAATTCATATGACATAACAAATCTCTGGTTATGCGTAGCATAACAAAGTCTCTAATCTCTGGGGCACCTAAACATGTCCCGTTTGTTATTTCTCTGGCCCTAAGGCGACTTGGTATATCAAGGTTAATGGAATAACTGCTGTTAACTCACAATCTGTTTCTCTATATCTATTGTCCAGTTCAATCAAAAATCTAAATCTTTTCTCTATATCTCATAAGTCTTCTACCTTAGAGTTCACAAGTTCTAGCATATAAATCAACAGTTCTGAAATTCATAAAATTATTTAAATATGAAAACTCTTGAAACTCAAAAAGTTCTGGTCTCATATAACTCTAACAATCTGACTTTAACATAACTGTGACCGTGAAATCATGCCCAAGGGATCACCCATTTGTAAGCATTCTGATTTCAAGCCTACAGAATATGTATCTGGCAGTTGTTACAAATCATATTGAATTCCATACTTCTGAGAATCATAAAAACACTTATTTTCTCTAAAACTCTATCATATACATATTCTCTACTATGGAAATCATCATAATGTTCCATAAATCTTTAAATATATACTCTAGTTCTTTGACAAAAATCACTTTAACAATAATGGTCCCATGAGTTTTCAGAAAAACATATATATCTCATGTTATAATTTACTGAAATTAACTCTAATGATTAACATAAGGATCATAGGATTTGAACCCACTCATCGTTTAAAGTCGAGAGTATGTGGGCCCCACCAACTGGACCTGAAGAGTTTGGAATGGCACCAACAACTGCCATGGAGCAACCATAACTCTAGATTAATATTTAAAAATCTCTAGAGAGCTCTATTCTAACTCTACTAAAATTGGGGAAACACCCCCACTTGACAAAAATGAGAAAAATAATCGGTCCAAATCCAAGATCATGGAGAAATAAAGACATAATCTAATAACATGAACTTACCTTGAAGCTTGGAATGATGGATTGGAGTGAATTTGAGAGAAAGAGAGAAAAAATGTAGGAAGAAGGAAGAGAATCGCGTTTCTGCACTCTTCTGCACGATTTGGGGTTTTAAATCCCTCACTGACACCGCTATAGCTGTCTAACAGTGTCTGACGGTCACTTATGACCGCTATAGCGGTCTTGGACCGCTATAGCGGTACCTCAGTTCGCTGCACTACTTGAACAAGTGCTGGTGACCGCTATAGCAGTCCTGGACCGCTATAGCGGTGACAGAAACTCCAAACTTCTATGTTTTTCAGTCATTCTAGTATTTGGATTGTTCCAACACTCACTTATTTATTTTACTCTCCATTAAATTTAAAATATAAATGTAAATAAGGAAATCCCCCCTATTTGGATTCAAATAAAATATCACAAAAATCAAAACTCCATCAAATCAGAATCCAAATTTTGGGTTTTATTTCAAATCCGGGAATTTTCGAGATTTTCTAAACTTGTGGGTTAACAACGAAACATTTGCAGGTTTCATAAAATTCATTAAAAATCACCCTTCAACTTGTTTTCCCTCAAGGAACAATTGTCGGGACTTTTGATCCCAAGAATATGGTTCTATCATATAGCCCTCCAAGGAGGTGTAGGATCCAGACTTAGTAAAATTTTGGACCCGACGGTGGTTCCTAGGGAATCCTTGAGAGTAAAATTTTGGACCCGACGGTGGTTCCCAGGGAATCCTTGAGGCTATACAGAACCTTACTGTTGACCCGTCTACCTCGGGTATCACATATGTTCAGAGTCGGTTTGATTAGCTCATAATATAATTTGTCCCAACTTGAATTTGATTTGGGTTTTGAAATTTGATTTTGTGCAATTTTCGGGTCAAATTTGGGTTGGATTAACTCGACTCAAAATAAAAAAATCATTTAATGTTTTATTTTTATTAAATAATATTTATAGATTACATATTTTTATATTTCAATTAATATATATTTTATATAACTTAAATTTGTTTTGAAATATATATGGTAAAATATTTTTTAAATTTTAATGTTTTATTTTTATAAAATAATATTTATAGATTACATATTTTTATATTTCAATTAATATATATATATATATATATATACACATTATATAACTTAAATTTTTTTTGAAATATATGTGGTAAAATATTTTTTTAAATTTTGTTTCTTAATTTTAAAACTATATAATTTTACTATGTATAATATATTGTCTCAATTTCTACATGTTTTTCTAAGGAGAAATGTTTAGTGCACAATATTTCCGTATAACACCTTGTATATTTAGTATATAGAGATACATGAAAACAAAATAAGTCTGGAGCTCGTGAATTCCCTACACTAGAGCTGTAAAGTTATTTTAAAGAAATATTATATATATAACATTTCTCTTTTCTAAGAGTCTAGTTGACCTAGTTTGATCCAATCATTAATTGGATTATCATCGAATTAGGTTAGAACTCAAACAGATAGCTGGATCTAAAGAAAATTTAAACTCAACCTATTCTTTGTATGCTCCTAACTCTCAAAGTCTATCCCATCGTCCAGTTGCTAGATCATAATTCAGTGGTAACCTTTATATAATGAATAATAATAATATGGACCAGAGTTGACGTGTGCTAATATAGGTTTAATCAATCAGTCAGTCCCTCTAGTTTCACTAAATTTTCAATTAGATCCCTATATTTTAAAAATTTTCAGTTGGGTCTTTATACTAAAAATAAATGTTTGATTGGGTCCCTGACCCCATCATCCATTACAAGAATGTTAAAATTAACAAAATATTCTCAGAATATTCCTTTTCTATAATTTTACATTAAAAAAAGAAAAGAAAAACCCACCCTTCCCTTTTCTCTCTCTTCCCTGTCCCCTTCCCCACCTCCACCATCGACTCCATCATCAAAAGCTTGAAGGGATTCTCCAACATAAGCATTCATTAGTGGTAGAAGTTGGCCCTCTCACTAGAATCCATCCCGGTGATACTCAACTCCCTATATGACCATATCAGCCAACTCCAAACCCCAAGTCAAGAAGGACTCCCTCCACCTCTTCACCTTCGTCTGCTTTTCCCACCCCGACATTGCCACCGCCACCGCCCTCACTTCACCAAGATCATCATTTCCATCATTCGTCGCCTCAAAAGCTCCGACTCTGCCATCCACAAGGCCTTCTGTGACGCCAACAGAGCGCTCACCAACTAGTATTTGAGAGGCAGAGGATGAGGCAATGGTGGTGGTGGAGTTGGTTTAGTTATGGCATTGTTTGTGAGGCCACTATTTGAGGTGATGGGAGACCAAAACAAAGGAATGCAGGCTAGTGTTGCAACGTGTTTGGCAAAGATGGCGGACTTAGTCGATGGTGGTGGTGGTGTGTCGGTGGCAGTGTTCCAGAAGCTGCCCTTGGATCTGTAAGATGTTGGGAAGCCTTAATTTCTTGGCAGAGGCTGCGATCTTGCCTGTTGTTGCAAGCTTGTCACAGGTTAGTGAAAATTGTGGTGATGGTGATAAATTGGTGGTGCTAAGATGTTTTGTCCTATGTGTGTGTGTGTGGGCGCGATTCAGTGAGTATACCCTTGTCATGTGTAAGTATGTGGGTAGGGGTTGATGGTGGTGGTGGGGAAAGAGGGGGGCAGGGGGGAAGGGAGGGAAAGGGGTAAGGTTTTCTTTTTTCTTTTTAATGTAAAATTATAGAAAAAGAATATTTTAGGAATATTCTATTAATTTTAACATTTTTATAACGGATAATGAGGTCAGAGACCCAATCAAATATTTATTTTCAGTATAAGGGTCCAATTGAAATTTTTTATAATATAGGGACCTAATTAAAAATTCAGTGAAACTACAGGGACTGACAGATTAATTAAACCGCTAATATATAACCATTAATATTTTTAATATCTATGTATTATAATATTAATTGATATTTTAAATGGTTGATATATTATCATATATAGAGTTCATTGTAAACCCGATTCTATACTAATTACCATTACTAAAAAGATACAACATTTTTCTTTTTTCTAACTTATGAATTCATATTTTGTGCATGAATTATTCTATATAGATACATTATTTATTAAAATTATAATAAAAACACATAAAACAAAATGGTATTTGGTACAAAAGAGTGAGAAATGATGTGGCGTGATGTAGTGATTTTCTTTTCTTTTAGTGCATGCGTGATGCAGTGATTTTTGAACTTGCTATTCTTTTCCTTGATTTTCATTGATTCCTTTTTTCTTTAACTTCCGATTTTCACTGATGGGTGATTTCGTATTCGGATAGCAAAACTTAAATTATAAGTATTACTATGGATTTAATTGCTATGTATCAATAATATAAAACTTTTTTACATAGTTATTTAATTATGTATTGCTACATAAGTCATCCAAGCTAAATGTTTTGATTGGATGATAGTGTAAAATTATTTTACACTGTCAGTATATCAAAATTAAACTCTATTACTATATAGTCACATTTAATAAATGCATAGTAAATGATTTATAATTGGTAGCGATTAATTATGGGTTGTGCCAGATTATGTATTATACTTAATGTCATTATTTACATATAGTAAATGATACAGAAATAACAAATCATTCTTGAGTCACTATATATAAGGGGAATAACTCAAGTGAGATGAAGATTTATTGTGAAAATGATGGAAGAAATTTGGATCATTATATCTTACATAAATGATCAATATTAAAATAAAAAATTACATGAAATTTCTAAATGATCATGTGATTATTAATTATCATTAATAATTTTTATTCATCACTATTCATATATAGTTATATAGATCAAATTTTTTCTCTCTCTTATAATAAACCACTCCTCTTCCACGAATGCCTTCGATTTGTCATGTATGAAATAATGAGTAAACGAAAATTGAATGCATGTAGAAATTTAACACCTTATGCATAACTATATTCAAAGTAAAGTTGGTAAAACTCATAAATAAATGAATATATTTGGAGTAGATAGTTGGTGTCAATTTTATTTTGAATATGTTTAAATATAAGGAGTTATACAAAGACTTATATCTCAATATAAAAGAAAAAAGTATATAATTTTTTTATATATTCTGACATTGTAAAAATAGTTTTAAAACGTCAACCAGTAAAATTTATAAATGTAATAAATCACGGTAAATGAATATTTATTATTATATTCACTCATCTTAATTTATATTATAGAGGTGGAAATGAGAGTTAAACTCACAATCTATCTCCCTTAATTTACTAAGACATGCAGAAATCTACCATTAGATTATGGGCTCACTTGCCTATCAATTGTTAGCTTAAAACTATTTTACACAGTAAGCATATAAAAATTAAGCTCTATAAAAAAAACCACATCTCAATATAATAAAAAGGTGTATAACATATAGATTTAATTTTGATATACTTATCATTATAAAATATTTTTATATTATTATTTAATCGTATATCATGATCTCATTGAAAGTCATCACTTTTACCGTAACTATATATAAAGAAAAAGTATGCATACAATAAAGGATATGTATGTTTACATTTATATTAATTACAATGTATCAATTTTTTGTTTTTTATGCGATGCAATATGCATCAAGATTAATCAGATAGTATGAGTATCATGCTTTCAAGAAGGTTATAGTGATATCATGTTTCCAATAAGAGGACTTACGTGATGAAATTAATTAAACCTACCTAAATGTTAGGTTAAATATGGTAAAGAAACAAATATAAGATGGGGAGCACACATGCTTTGAATGAGCAGATTAAAGCCAAAACCCACCTAGACCTGAACTCGTGGAAATTAAAATGGGTTCTATATTGATGACCTCTGCTTCTCTCACTCTTGTTGCATTGACCATGATCTTATTCCGCCAGCCATCTGAAGTCTCAGCTAACAAATACACCAGTTCTATTTCTCCACCATGTCTACCCAAGAAGGAGCTTCTCCTTCACCACCACCACCCACCATCACCCTGTGATGATGATGATATGATGAACCCGACTCCACCATCACCGCCACCATTTCACAAATACCGGACCCCATCTCCATCACCACCACCATCCTCACAAACAGCCGTCTCAAATATGCCATGTTGTCATCCTCATCATTGGCTTCCTTCCCCTCTTCCTCCGGTTCCTTCTTCGGTCTTCTTTGAGCCACCTCCTAGTCCTCCACCTTCCCGCTCCTAGTTCAAGATAATAAGTGCCCTGCATCACATTCCATGGTAATTAATTAATTATTATATATATATTGCCGAAATTATTTCATTTTAATACTTTATTTTTTAAAATATTAAATAATATATTTTTTATTTTTGGAAGATTTCACGTCAAGTTCTTATAGTATGAAAATCATATATACATAATCTTTGAAAAATTGATTCTGAAGTCTATGAAAAACAAAATTTAACATATTCCTGTAAAATTGAGATTAATGTGTATATGATTTCCTTATAAATTAATATATTATGTTAAATAAAAACGTTCTTTTTGCAATCCTTTATTTGACATTCAATTTAAATTCTTTATGGATTTGGTTAAGGGGTCAGACATGGACTGACATACCTATATATGTTTGTAGGACCTAATCTGAAAGCATGAAAATAAAGGGAGCCATGGACTGGGATGGAGCCATGGACTGGGATGGAGCCATGCCATGGAGAATGCCTTCTTTTTACTTATTCTCTCAATGTACTCCATATTATCTAGCTATTTGCAGTTGCCTACGTGCATTTTAGTGTGTGCCGGTTTAGCATATCAAGCCAAGAAGCCAATATATAAAATAAATAAATTAATTAATGCTAATCCCTCCTACGTGGAGGGATAAATTGATCACTTGCATCTAATATCTAAGCCTTCTCTTAAGAGTAACTTATGTTTGTCTGTTTGTGATTAATTATTATTTAATTGATGTTAACTTTATCGGTATTGATTTGTTTTACTGTGACAATGTAAAAGTTAATTTTTGCTAACACATTTTAAGATACACGAAATTAAATTAGAAAGAACGAAATTACAACAAAGAGATAAAAGAAGTGCAGTGATTTATAGATGTACAGAACTTGATGAGCAAGTAGCGTATTTTCTACGATCACCATATCAAATATGCCTACTTAACAATTAACATGCATGAAGAAAAATCTCCATATTATTGAGTATTGATATTGGTATTGTGCATGAATTTTAGATAAATAGCAATAAATTAAAACATCAAAGAACACAATTCTTGAAGTCGTTTACAAGGTAAAACCAAAATTGAAAGCTATCCATTCTTTTTTTTTGGCACGAAAGTTATCGAAAATCTTTATTTCTTCGAAGTAATCCACATTCAAATATTCATCACTGCCATCAACCATGCCTTCAATGCAATTGCCTTATCCTTTCCACCATCAAATCAATTGATTTCATCGAGGAAGTTCAAATTGTCCAAACAACAAGGTTCGATCTCCCCATTCATTTTACATTGCTATTTGCCACAACATACGTCCACAAACCTTGTCAAATTCCACTCTGACTCGTATATAGTATATGGCCATTATATTTTCAAGGGATTTTTATATATACAAAAATCTAACACATTATCTTGAGACATACTCACAATAAAAATATATCTCATCAATTTTAGCACTTTATTTAACATATACTGAGCTCAGTCCTTAAGTTCTACCCACTTTTATATGAGTATGCCTAAGAAAAAACTTTTGGAATTGTACAAGAAATTTTCTATACTCCTGCAACATATTTGGATATGCTTTGGGCATGCCTCAAAATCGATTTTTGGTGCAGGAATCGATTTCTTTCATTTTCCAACATGTTTGGTTTCCATAATTAACACAAACTCAGAAATGATTGTGGCCTTAGAATCAGTTCTACATTGAAGATTTTCCAGTTGGTGAAATGCATTTATGTGGGTTGTAAATGAGCCAACAGTAAAATTTATTATTTTGCCATTCACCTCCATCTACTCATCAAACCATCTTCCTGTCACACAACCATTCTTAATTACAGTACACATATTGAATTTTAATTTTGATCTATTGTTAGTGTATAGAAAATTGGTTTCAATCATATATTATTATGTCAATAAAAATATTTAATTAATCATCATTATTTTAAAAATCTTACAAGTAGAAGCATATAAGATTGGATAATAATATAAAATTATTTTACAATGACATAGCACAAGATTAATCTCATACTTATTTACACAGAATTTCTTTTCATAATTTCAAGTATAAAAGCTCACTATACAACATAGTGAGGTGAAAAAACATAAAATGTTTACCCATTTTCCAAAGGACATAACTTTTTTTTTATTATTATTGAAACCACATGCATTCTCCAATTATAGACAATCACATTCGAGTTGGGTCTAATCATTTGGGTGGCATAATTTCTTTCCCCGAGCTATTTATACATTATCTTGTATTTATATGATTTTTATTATCTAAATATAATCATATTGTGTTTATATAGTATTTATTTATATAATATTTATCATAATATAATTTGTTTAACGTAAAATTCTCCAAATAATACCACATATATTATTCTATATTTACGTACGCAATTTTTATTATTCAAATATAATGAATTATTATATGCTATTTTTACATATATCTATTTTAATTGTATTTTAATCATGTGGGTGCCGGCAATATACATGTACGAGATGACCAATTGACCATCTATGTATACCTGGCAGATTTGAAATTTCTAGTAATGGGTTTCCACACAAATGCTTTGACTCTGGCACCACGTTAATCCGAAAAGGCAAAACCATAATTACGTGTAATAAAGTAATTTTTTTCATTTCAGTTTTTTTTTTGTTTTTCATTTCAATTTCTTTATTTTGTACGATTTTGACACCAACAGGATATGGGGCCGTTATAATTTAATTAAGTATAAATTTTTATTAACCGTTCAATTGAAATACTATATCATGATTATATAGTTTAAAGAGTTTAATTTTAATACACTAAAAATATAAAACTATTTTATATTGTTATCTAATTAAAATATTTTACTTGAATGATTTTTCATGTAGTAATATAAAAATCAATAATTATGACTTATATATGTGATAAAACATAATTGAATAACCGTGTAAAATATATTTATACTATTAATGCATGACAACTAAATCCTAGGTTATATTCATATTTATTTGACCTACAATGATCACAAATCAATTGCTTTGGTATTGATCAATTTGAGTTTTCCATCCACCTTAGCTTGGATGCCTTACCTTCCGATTATTACCTGTTCGATCTATAGAAGCTTAAGATTAAGAGTATTGTGATTCATTTAAATTTCCTATCTGCTAGGCCCAGGCCTACCTTATTAATTATAAGGATGAAAAAATTCCCTATTTCCTCAATTCCTCATTTTTTTTCTACCACCCTTATCCTAACTCTATAGAACATTCCTATAGTAGATGTTCTTCCCTGACAATATCCCACCCATCTCCCTTAATGAGACCAGAACAGCTATAATTTTTGGTTGTGCACAACACCGCCACCCATTGCCGACCAATACCTCCATCAAAGAAACCTGAAAGAGAGTCATTTGTGTCTTACCCATAATCTGCTAGGTCTTTTATGATGAAGAGAGTATTTTAGAACATCAAAATCAGAGTTCAAAAAACATAAAAAATAATTAGGATTAAATATTTAAATAAAATTTAAAGCAAAATTAAGATATAAGACTATAGAAAAGAGAATAATAAAATGTAGAAAAAAATATGTTTAAATTGTTTTCTTCGTGAGTTTGGACTTTAAATATGAGAGCTTAATTGTTACCTTTGGATAATCTCATGCACATTGATTGCTTCCTTATCTCATTTAATTATCATTTTATTTTTTGTTCAAATATTTTGCAAATTAAGTATATCCAACAAAATTTATTCTTTAAATAATAAAAAAATATGTTAATGAATCAAATTAAGTATCACACAATTATTTTATTTTAGAACTATGATGTTTTGAGTTCTTAATTGCATTAAAGGACACCTAGAAATAGACAACAACACTTGTCAATTAAAATTAATGTTTCTTAAATATTTCTTCTTTATTATACTTTAATTTGAAAATATGCTAGGCTTTAATATTTTAAGGAAAAAATAAATATTATTAAATTTACTAATGATTTTGCATATCAAGCTTTAGGCTAACCATTATAAGAGAAATGTATTAAGACCCTTCATTGCATGGTTGGACTCTTGATGATGATATGATGAACACCCGACTCTACCATCACCACAAACGCACCCTAATTTGCTTGAGGATGGTTCTCAGTTTGTGTATTTGAGGGTGGTCTCTTTTTTAGGCACTGAGTGGTTGTTTACGACTTGTTGTGCGAGACCTCAAAGCTCATTGCGGCCTCACCTTTAGCAGAGTCTTATAAGAACTAGGGAGTTGTGTCTGGATCACGGTGCATTATTGGTGACTTCAATGCAGTCCTGTATGATCATGAAGAACTTTCATTATCTTCGTTTTTTTTGTCTTTCTATATTTAATTTTATTTTTTTCCCTATTGCTCTAAATTTTAATTCCTATAAATATGTTAGCCATTACAAATATTAAAAATAGTATTGTTATGTTTATAAATATTTTGAGAATATTCTTTTGATTCTTATATATTACACTACTTAAACACCAAGTCTATGCGAAATAAGGGTAAGTCAAATTCTACAGAAGTTGGTTAATTTATGTTTTCATTCTTTGGACTGTTCTGCACATACTTAAACAATAATTTTTGTTTTACAGTCCCCGTGTGTGTATGTCATGTTTCTAGTAACTAACCAGGTTAAAGTAAGGAAAGTAATTCCATGTAATATATGAGCTCAACAACCAAGTTACTGTAACCATTTTTTGTTTTTGTGGTTGCATATGTTTTGCCTTAGGGATAACAGTTTAGCCTAAATTCTACAGTAGTTGGTTAATTTTTGTTTTCATTCTTTGGAAACAATAGTTTTCGTTTTACAGTCCATCCTATATTTAGCTAAAACTTTGTTCACGATTTTAGTGGCTTTGTAGCTTGGCACCATCATTATAAATAGTTCCCTCGAGCAAAATGGTTTACATCATATTGTAAGGAACACATTGATAATACAGAAAAACACAAATTATAACCAAGAAGTCTCAAGATGGATACTACATTTAGTATTATCGCATTTGCTATGTTCTTGTTACTAGTTTCTGTGGCTAGAGCTCACTCCGTGGTTTGTGATGTTACAAAATATGGGGCAACATCTGAAGGAGATATAACTCAGGTAATTGTGTATTCTAAGGTTTTAGATTGGGGCTGCAATGCAGAAAATTGCGAGAAAATGCTATCATCGTGGTTGCAATTGCTGATACAGTTGCGGACCGCAAGTTAAACCATGGTGTATTCTAATTGCATTACATAAACATGAAAAATTCTTTGTACAAGCTGCAAAACAACAAATGGTATTATTTTTTCCAAATTGTCTATTTCTTCTCTCATTTCGTTTGTTACTTTCGTTTGGTACATTCTTTAGGCTTTGATAAGTGCTTGGAAAGAAGCATGTGCATCAACAAGTCCAAGCCAAGTTTTTATCCCTAATGGTAAATACAAGTTAAAACAAGTGGATCTCAGAGGTCCCTGCAATGCTCCTATTGAGTTACGGGTTGATGGCACAATTGAAGCACCTGCAGACCCTAGCCAACTTGATGGCAATGCTCAGTGGGTGAGATTCGGGTATCTAAACCTCTTCACATTGTCAGGTACTGGAACTTTTGATGGCCTAGGTGAAGCTGCTTGGAATCAAAATGACTGTGGAAAAAACAAGAACTGCAAGAAGCTTTCCATGGTAAATAATGTGTCAATTATCTCAATTTTGGAATTATATATATGAGTTATATTATTTGTACATAAGTTGAATGTGATAATGTGTCGACTCACACACTATCCACCATTGAATGAGATATGGACATTAGTTGAATGGGTACACATCTCATTCGATAGTGAATGAGGTGCGAGTTAACAAAGTATCCCGCATAACTTATATACAAATAACATTCTTCTATACATAAATATTGTTTTTCTCTAATGGTTAACAAACCAATTTCTTGTACTCTTATAGAATTTTGGATTTGGTTTCCTCAACAACTCAGTTATCCAAGGCATAACTTCGAAGGATAGCAAATATTTTCATGTCAATGTTTTGGGAAGCAAGAATGTCACGTTTATAGACTTCTCTGTCATTGCTCCAGCAATGAGCCCCAACACTGATGGGATTCACATTGGAAGATCAAGTGAAATCAATATTACCAACTCATACATTGGTACCGGTGATGATTGCATTTCACTAGGGGATGGCAGCAAGCAAATAACTATCCTAAATGTGACATGTGGACCGGGGCATGGCATCAGTGTTGGAAGCCTTGGAAAGTACAACAATGAAGAGCCTGTTGAAGGTTTGACTGTCCGGAATTGTACATTAAACAACACAGATAATGGTTTAAGGATCAAGACTTGGCCTGGTACTCCAATAACTTTTATTGTGTCAAATTTCCATTTTGAGGACATTAAAGTGGTTAATGTTAGCAACCCAGTGATTATAGATCAAGAGTATTGTCCGTGGAATCAATGTACTAAACAGGTATTTAAATATATTCTGTATGATATTTCAAGTATATATTCTACCATTAGAAAATTTATCTTTACAATTTTATGAGACTAATTAATGTCTACATGCATATATATTACATGACCTAAAGTTTTCTTTTTCATTTCTCCATTGTGATATGTTTTCAATGGCCACAGACTCCTTCAAAAATAAAGATAAGCAAGGTCACATTCAAGAACATTAAGGGCACTTCTGCTACTCAAAAAGGTGTCATCCTTATTTGTAGCAGTGGTTTTCCATGTGAGGATGTACAACTTAGTGAAATTGATCTTACATTCAATGGGGTTACTGCAATCGCTTCATGTGCTAATGTTACACCCACAATTATAGGGAAGGCACCAACTTGTGAAGCTTAGACAACTAGCAAATGAGATAATAGCAGTCCTGTGTGCTTATGTACCCCAATGACATAATAGGATCAATAGTTTTTGTTTTCAAAGCTTTCCGTAATCTCTTAGATGGACATCATCTAAGATATGTAGATTCCCTTTTAATGTTATAGTACTCAGTCCATGGTCTTGGCAAATTATCAGAAGAAAATGTTAGTGTTGTATATTCGTTCACACGCTTCAGATATACTTGGTGTAAATCATTTATGATCATAGAATAATAGCATTGTACTTAGACTTACGTGTGCCTCACCTTAAGCCTTCATCTTAAACCTCATGATATATAGATGATTATTGAATTGGTTAAGCTTTTGATTAAGTTCATGACTAAATTTTAGTTAATTGACTGGCTAACTTAAATTTTGATCATATGAAGCCAAAGAGATTAAGGTCACTTATTTGAATCATTGGGTAATGCATTTTTTGTTTTTCAAGCTAGCATAATTTGAATTGGGTTTAGAGGCTGAAGAGATATATCAATTGTTAGTTGAGCTCCTGGATTTTTCTTTTACTATTATAGTGTCTGGAATAATTAAAGTTAGGATTTGATTTGAAATGATTTAAATTTATTTGAGTTTTAGTTTAAATCTTATATTAGATAGGATTTGAATTATTTTAGATAACCTTCAAGTTAGTTAATGACAACCCAATTTTTAATTGAGTTAAAAAATTGCTTAAAAAAAATAAAAATTAAACAAAAACAAAAATAAAACATCATAAGGGCCTAAGTTTTTATTCCATATCTTCTGATCCTCTTGAACAACAGAAAAATCAAACTGCATCATTAACCAATCATAATAAAATCAATTTTTTTAATTTTTTTTCAATTTACTATCAATCAGCATCATTTCAAGATTTGTTTTTTTAATTGCCCAAGTATTTTTCCACCATATCTTCTAATTGGTCAACACTGTGATACCAAAAGAAGTTGGAGAGCATAGCATCCGTTTAGCGCGTACTCGGAAGAATGAAATGAAGCCAAAAGAAGGAAAGAGCTCAATTTGATTGAATAAGTAAGAGAAGAAGTCTACATCAAGAAAATGGTATTGAAGAGAAAGAGTCCCGTAAAGATACAATGATGGGGTGATCCCCATGTACAAGGGAAATTCGCACTTCGTAGAGTCAACATTGGACCACCAACTCCACGATAAGAGAAGTTGGCACCAAAATGGGTAGGGCCCTATAGGGTTTTTGAGGTCTTAGGGAAAAGGCCTTACAAGCTCACTACTATGTCAGGATCCAATATACCAAGGTTGTGGAATGGCATGAACCTTAAGAGAATTTTTTATGTAATTATAAGCCTTGTACAAACCACGTCAAGGTCAAGTGCTCTTTTTCCTTAGCGAGAGGGTTTTATCAAGGCCTAGCCCGGTAATATCCCAATTTGAAAAAAATACCCATTTAAAATAAAAAATCATTAATTATGCAAATAAATGAAAAAAATATTAATTACAAATATGAACCGTTTTAAATATACAGGAATATGCATGAGTCCCCATGTATTCCAAAGAAGCATGAATACACATGAGATCCTTGCGTATTAACGTTTTAAGTGAATACGCAAGGACTCCATGCGTATTCATGCTTATTTGGAATACACGGGGAGCCTATACATATTCACGTACATTTGCTGACGATGGTAGTTATTTTTTTATTTTTATTTTACTTAATTTATAAGTTTAATATCAAGCCACAAGTAAACTTTTAATTAAAAATTATTTAGTTTAGGGTTTACGGTGATAAAATTTAAACCTTTAGAATCTACATATTTAATTAATTTAAAATAGTTTGTGTTTAAAGTTAATATTGATGACTAATTTTTTAATATTTTATTTTTTTATTATGGATTGATATTTAGTAACATTTATTTCATTTATACAGCCATATCGATTATTGTAGCCGAGGTGCAGCGGCACCTCATGCTCTTATGGAGTATTATCTACGGCAGGTAAGGTTTTGGGAGGTTGGCAACTTTCACTATGACTCAGCACTCATTAGTGCATTGGTGGAGAGATGGTGTTTAGAGACACACACTATACCCTGGACAAGATCAGGGCTTTATATTTCCACTAGCCTCGAGGTATACATTTTATGATACCAATCAATTATTTGTATATTTGCTTTGACATTTATATGTTTGAATGTCATTAATTACTAAATGGTTTTTTATTTTAGGTGGGACAGATTGAGGATTCCATCAGATAGGGATGCCTGTTGTTTGGAGTGGCACTAACCAGATCATGTCATGCGACAGTACTAGTGCATGCAGTCTATTCCACATGTCCCGTAAAAGTAAAGAATACGTAAAGGACCCTTTGCATACCAGTATAAGTATGAATATACAAGGGGCCCTGCATATTCAAAATGAATATGAATATACAGGGGGCTATGCGTATTCATGTGCAAACTGGTTAAGCAAGAGCCCCTTATGCATTCACACGCATAATTTTCGCTCATTTCTGCACCAAATTTCTTTTCCATTTATTTCTGTAAATAATATTTTTTGTTTTATTTTAATTAATTTTCCCTTAATATAGTGTAATTTAGTAATAGCATTTTATTTACTTAGACTGTGTGAGAATTTTTTGCAATAAATATTTCAGGATAATCTCTATTTAACACCCCACATCCTTCCCTACACTCCATCAAGCCATGAATAGTTCTAAAAATTCACATTGATCTTTGATTAATTAATTTAAATCACTTAAAGTTTAAATTACCTAATTAATCACTAAATTTTAAGATAAATTTCTAAACCTTGATTAATCTCACTAATCATTCTCCAATCACTTAAATAACATCTAGCTCAGCATAAAATTTAGTCACGTGAGATTAAAGAATAATTGAAATATTACTAAATTGTCAAGATCTAATTTCATTATGATAATTAATGAAAATCAGCAACTTTTGACTAAATTTTTACTAAGTAGACCTTGTCTTCTTATTTAATAAGGCAACTAAGCATTCACATTGCATATTGCAAAAGTTTTACCTATTTGTTTCAATTGATAGACCCCAACTAATTGTGGTGCACCATGGTAAATCATATGGGCCTTTTCATCGGACTTATGACCTGATGATATCCTCGCTCATGCTGAGTAACTGCACTGCATTCCGATTTTCCTTGAATTAATTTACACTGACCAAAGAATTAACACATTATATCCAATGGCTAAGGGAGATAGAAGACCAAAGAATTTAGCTTGGTTTCAATTTTCAACATTTTCACATTTTAAGAAGAAAATGCTGAAAATTGTGAAAACCATAAAACTTAGTTTTTAATTTTATTTTTAATTTTCAATATTTTTTTCACAAAATCTAAAAGATTGAAAAAAAAACTAAAAGCTCTTATTTTACTTTCGCAAGGAGATATTATTTACAGTATATCAACATTTTTTTCCACCGATGTATTATATTCTTGTGAGAAAATAATAAAAGGAATTTATTAGCATAAAAATTATACATATTTTATAGCTCAAGAACAATAAAAAAAAATGTGTGTAGATAGACCAGGCTATGTACTTCAAGAAGCTATCAAATACGCGTCAAACAACTTCAAGGCGCGTGTAAAAGAGCTGGAAGAAGATACGGAGAAGAGCGCTGATGAATCAGTGATAACCTAAGAATCTCGGGACACGTGTCGACATCCACATTAAATAT
Organism: Dalbergia cochinchinensis; assembly: GCA_031216125.1. Classification (NCBI taxonomy): domain Eukaryota; kingdom Viridiplantae; phylum Streptophyta; class Magnoliopsida; order Fabales; family Fabaceae; genus Dalbergia; species Dalbergia cochinchinensis. The sequence goes on from CM062368.1 coordinate 25,540,214, forward strand.
TTTGGACACGCTTTTAATTAAAAGATAATTTTTTTTAATTCAGACATACATTGAATATGACTGAACATTACTCTAATTTATTGTGGACACAGTTTGGACACCCCATAGGCATGCTTTGTTTCTTTATTTTTTTAAAATTTCAATATCAATATGAGTCCAAAATTAACCCTAGTTATTTAGTTGGACCTATGCTGTTGGATTATTTTATTTTGAAAATTCTTTAGTTAATCATAAAAAAATAAAAAGAAGAATTAATTAGATAAAAAAATTATACAAACACAATAAAAGAAAATTTAAACAAAAAAAGGACAAAAAAGTTATATATATATCCTATAATTTTTTGAATTTAATTGTGTCCATATCCGTGTCTATGTGTATACGCCATAGGTGATAACCATAACCAGATCATCTCTGCATTGAGGATGGCATTGGTTTCAATGAAACGAACGTTGTTGAATGAAATGGTGTGGCTATGGCCCCAACGAAGCACTTGTTCCCCTGAAGTAGATAAATTTTAAGATAAATTTTTAAATCTTGATTAATCTCACTAATCATTCTCCAATCACTTAAATAAAATTTAGCTCAGCATAAAATTTAGTCACATCAGGTTAAAAATAATTAAAATATTACTAAATTGTCAAGATCTAATTTCGTTATCATAATTAATGAAAATCAACAAGTTTTGGGTAAATTTTTACTCAGTAGACCTTGTCTTCTTATTTGATAAGGCAACTAAGCATTTACATTGCATATTGCAGAAATTTTATTTATTTTAACTATAGATAATTAATTATGTTACTTAATTAACATAAAAATAGGCTTAATTAACTTAAATAAATTCACCATATGAGATGTTGCCAATTTAGTTATATTCAATTATTCTTGAACCTCATGTGACAAAATTATATGTTAAGCTAGATGTTATTTCTGGAGAATGATTAGTGAGATTAAGCAAGGTTTATAAAATTTATCTTAATGTTTAAATGATTAATTAGGTAATTTATTTAAGCCAAATTAGTTGATTATCCATATCATTATGATTTTTTAGCACTACTGATGGCCCAATAGAGAGGCCCATTTTGCTGTTCTCCTTGCCAAGTGTAAGAACTCAGTCGAAGCAATCTTCTCCGATAACCCAACATGGCTTTATAGGTTTTTTTTCTCGTTTTATGGCCAATGAGATTATTTTTGTGTAATTATATTAATATTCTTAAAAATTGCTAAATATTGGTATCTGTTTATATTCAAAATGATATTGGAAGTATATTTATAATTTTTCTAGAATTTTGGAGTCTTTCAAACAATTTTTGACCTTCTGTAAGCTTTTTTAGGGATTCTATCACTAATTCCGCTGCATGCTTATTTTCTATTATTTGATGACAATTTTACAATTTTAATCAAGTGCAAGGGCAATATCACATTTATCTTTCTCTTGTGATGAGTTCGAAGTTGTATGACTATTAAATCTTGTGGTATTTTAAGTTGACGTTTTTCTGCTAAACCAAACCATACATAATTCTAAAGAACATTTAGCAGTAAAATGTGGGATAACAAAATTACAAAGACTAACTTATAAGCAATATATAAAACTAAATTATCATTTTCAACTTGTTAATACTGTCAAACATCAAACAAGATAGAAGTGCATCATATAAATCATAACAGTGCACACTAAAATTAAAGGTTAAATGCATTTTACCTCCCTGTACTTTAAGTGTTGTGCATTTTACACTTTGACTTTTGAATCTTTGCAATTCGACATCCTGAATTTTATAGACTGTGCAAGAAGACCCTTCTGTTAACTAGACATCCAATGTCACCGTTAAATGATCATGTACTAGTCACATGACTCATTTAATGGACAAAAATACCTCTCTCCTTTAAACTAATCCCCAAACCCAATCCCAACCCCATCCCCATCCCCATCCCCGTGCGAACAAAAACCAATCACACAAAACTCAAATCCATCATCTGAAACCAAAAAATTGAAAGATCCATCAGTTGAACAACAGAAATAAACCATTAGAAATACACTCAAATCCATCATCTCAAACCAAAAAATCGAAAGATCCAATCACACAAAACTCAATCATACACACACAAACACATTTCCTTGGAGAAAGAAAGGAATCTGGTAAGAGGAAATAAGAAACCAAGAGAGAGATGGGGGGAAGAGAGAGAGAAAGGGAGATGAGTGAGGAAGAGGGCGTGAACCACGGTGGCCTAGGGGAGGAACGGCGAATCACCACCGCGTGAGGGAGGAAGAAGTCGAAGCCTTTAGGTGGTGGGCTGAGGTGGAGCAACCGTAGGGGTGTTGCGAGAAGGCTTGGCTCGCGGAGCGGCCATGGGAGAGGGGGTTGGCGACGGTGGAGCTTGGAAGGAGGTAATGATGATGGTAGAGCTTCGCAGCGGTGGGTTAGGCGCATAGAAGTGGTCGATCGATGGCTCCTGGAGAGGAAGAACCGCTCGGTGCATGGCAGGGAGGCGGCGGCACAGAGGTGGCCATGGAGGATGGTGGCTGTGGGTTCATGGTGGTTTGATGGAGGAAGGAGTTAAGGGAGAAGATGATGATGGAGGGTGCGGTGGCTAGCTCAAGAGGTGGTTGTGGTGGTGCTCACGGTGGAGGAGGAAAAGATGATGGGGGAAGAGGAAGAAGATGATAGAAGGTGATGGTTGGGATGGAAATTGATGGTTTATGTTCCAGTTAGAGGACAAGGAGGTTGAAGGAGTTTGATGGTTTTTGTTCGCACGGGGATGGGGTTGGGATTGAGTTTGGGGATTAGTTTAAAGGAGATGCATATTTTTTTCCATTAAATGAGTTATATGACTAGCACATGACCATTTAATGGTGACATTGGATGTCTAGTTAACAAAAGGATCTTCTTGCATAGTCTATAAAAATCAAAGTGTCGAATTGCAAAGATTTAAAAGTCAGGGTCTAAATTGCACAACACCTAAAGTACAGGGGAGTAAAATGCATTTAACCCTAAAATTAAAGAGACATAACAAATAATCATATGTATAACAAGTATACTATAAATTCTTGTTTATTGCATATAGTTTTTATTTGAATGGTTGTAGTATGCGATATAGTTTTAAAAACTGACTCGGACCGGCCAGTTGGACCAGTAAATCGGTGAACCAATCCACTGGCTCGTTCGAGTTACCTAAAGGATCCGATAAGCAACTAAACTAGAAAGAACCAGTCAAAACCGGCCAATTTTTTTTAAAATCAACAACTCGACCTATTTAATTCAACCACCTAGGTCATGCCTTTAAAAAATTTTAACTTTCTAAAATTAATTAGAGTTATTTTTCTTGGCCCAATTAATCAATTGATCGAAGCCCATTTATGCAAATCAACTTGGCTTCAATCAATACATTGTTTTCTTGGCAATACTCTCCTTTTTATAATAGAACCTGTCACTATTTGGCTTTGCTTCCCGTCGATGTGGGACTAGCTTTTCCTTTGCTGATGTCTAGCACCAATGGTCCTGAACTCAAGTTGAAGGTCAGCAACGAATTTCAAAGCATCCTTTGTGAGAATCTTTGCAAACTCTTCATCATATCTTCCTCGAATGTCCACTCCTTTTGGCACATGAAAACCCCCTTACTATGTGCTTCCTTTGCTGATCCTTCATGTACGATTCGCTGTTGAGAACATTGTAAGTTTGATTTTTTTTCTTCTTTTTTTGGTCTTTCTTTTTTTCATTTATTTATTTATAATTTTCGGTACAAATGAAGGTGAAGGAATGTTATCATGGCATCACTAATATCGTATTTATGTATTCAACACTAAGGTATATGCATGTTATGACCTATATATAATATTAGTCATATTTTGTATTATATGTGCATCATTAAGATATGTAACATGTTTTTGGATTATATAATTTCATATTTCTTTAATGATATCTGGTTCAACTGGTTCAATCAGCAACCCACCGGTTGAACCAGTGACCCATTGACCAGGTCAAGTTTGAAAGCTATGGTATGCAGGGTTTGCACCATAAATCTAGATCTGCGAGAGTTCTCATTGCTAGGGTATCCCCTAATCATATGAATATGAATTTCAAGTCCTTTTTTGCCATCATGGCGGGGCCTGAGGCATCACTATAATGCACACCAAGTCCTAATCGCTACAAGACGGGGCTCAAGGTGTCATTTAGCCACTACAAGACTAAGTGATCACCAAATCCTTGTCTGCTACAAGGCGAGTTCAAAGTGTCACTTATTAATTCATCTATTTCACATAATGCACATAAACTTTCATATTTACACATATAATCCATAGAGTATAGAAATTACACAAAGTGCCCATAATTATCCATAGGCTTAAAAGCAAACAAAATGGCTTAGAAATCTATCCTTAGGAATCATGTGTCCTTATTGCCACTACATATTAAACATAGTCAATAGTTGTATATCTAAAAGGATGCAACCATAGAGCAAACAAAAAGAGTTATAAAACCTTTCAAGAAACACTTTAAAGAAAACATTTGAAATAAAAAAAAAACTTTAAGAAATCACTTCAAGCAAGGAACTAGTTAGTTTACATGCTATTTCTAATGGAAACTTACCCTAAATTTTTATGATTAGTATTTACTAGTGCAATTAGTATGTGATAATAAATCCAATATCCATAGTCAGAGGTCCATAACTCAATTCCAAAGTCCATAGTCCAAATTTAAAGCATAGGTACTCCAAAATACAATTATGACCATATAGGTCTCAAATAAGTCCATAGAGCCATAAAGACTCATTATAGTTCAAAACAATGCCCAAAAACACGGGTCATAAGTCTATACCTCCATTAGCAAAGGCCATGGTTCATTTGATTAGTATTTTAGTATCTTTTAAAGGTTATAAAGGTGTTAAATAGGCCTAAGAAAAGAAGAAAAAAATAGCACAAAAACCAAACTAATTCATGCTCAAAGGTTTGGAAACACATATGAAAAAAATCTTAACAAAATGTTTTCTAGTCTAAATAAAAGATCGGGGTGTAAACTGCATAAGGCCATCTTTAGGTCATTTTGATTCTGAATTTCAAATATATAGCTTATCTACTTGAAAAATACATGTTTCAATACATCAAACCATGATTTTAAAATCCTCAAGGGTATTTGTTTCAAGGTTTGAAATTATATTTCCAGAAATTTCATTCCTGGAAATGTAATACCTCATAATGTTATTTCTAGAAATTTTAAAAATTGTTTGTTTAACATTAAATAATTCTAGGATTATTTATTGGAATTCCAAAGAATGAGTTTAAAACTTGTTTGTTTTATAACATATATTCCTGGGAATATATATTGTAATTTCTAAAATACCTCTAACATATTTGGGGTGAGTTAATGCTCTTTGGTTAGGCACTTTATCTTATGAAAAACATAAGTAATCATTTTCTATTTGATAAATACAAAAATTGAGGTGTTTTTGCTGTCGACTTTTAAAAGTCAGGGGTGATTTTGAGAGTACTTCATGGGATGCTTTCCAGAATTGGTTTCTACTCTCTGAAATTTAAAAAAATTCAAAAATCTAATATACCCCATGAGTTTTTTTAAAAAAGTTCAACTCCATCCTTCTACTAATTAAGGTTTTTAGTTTTTTATTCTTCTGACAAATATTTATGTCCATTATTATGGTCATTTCATACTTTGAAAGCCACTTTATAATATATTTACCAAATATTACTTCAATGACTCTTGGTTATTGAGAGCAACTTTTGCATAATGTTATCAAACAGTGCTATTATATGTTTTTGAGAGCCCAAAGAGTTTAGTAGTTTTTTAAGAGTTACAACAATACCAAATCAAACCTTAATAGTATTATTGTTATTATTAGTTATCATTATTTTAAGATTTATACTCAATCATTACCATTCCTAAGTCATGGGAATCTTTTATTCCCTCCTCACACATGGGAATAAAACCTCACTAAAAGATGAGAATATCTCTTTCTTAGAAATAATTAATACCCATTAATAATTAATTTTACAAAATTTGTAACAAAGATAAGAACAAATTATTTCAATCAATTATTCCCGGGAATAGATTAGCATATGTTCAAACAAAGGTTTGCTAAAATGATAAGATGAAATTGAGCCCCTTGTTGTGCAAAATGGGGCAGAAAATAAAAATCACTATCAAAGCTTGATTTTGACGGCAAAATAATACAAAGTGTACAGCATATTCATATTCTTAATATATAGATTTTAGAATAGTATTATTTATATTCATCGTATATAGGACATTGTGTCAACTCATACTTTATCTATCATTGAATGATGTTTAAACCCCATTCAAATGGAGTCTACACACAATATAAGTGCAAATAATATTTTTCTAGATTTTAAGACTTCAATCCATCATCTTTATTCTTTTAAAATCAAATAAAATTCTATCAGAATAAATAAACAAAAGTAGGGCAGCAACAAATCTAAAGCAAAAATGCTTGCTCAATGATTTGAAATGGTTCTTTGTGAAAGATTAAGGGCCTGCTTGCTTTTAGGTTTCATTTTCAGTTTTCAAGATTTTGTGAAGAAAAAAAATACTAAAAACTAGAAATAAAAATTGAAAATTGGAATTTGTATTTTTCAAAACTTTCAATATTTCCTTTATAAAATTCAAAAAATTAGAAAACTAAAAACTAAAAACTCAAATCAAATATATCTTAAGCTTTAATCATACCATAATCAACATGTACTAGCATTAAACTTCAATGTGTCATCGATGTATGATCAAGTACACAAAATACCTTCTTTTATTAGAGTCAAAATCATGAACATACATGAAGAAAAAGTGGGGATTAATTATAAGACATAGACTTTGAATGTGTGGCAAATCTAGCTAGTCTGGCTTTTGAAACTTCAAAAGAAACCATTAAACCACCCATTTAGCAAACCAATTCAAAGCTTAAAACCTTCCTATAAAAGATTTTATATGCTGAAAACGCGAATAACAAACATAGGTTTCATGCTTTCATATGGACCGCCGAAAATACGTGGAGGCCGAGTAATATCTCGTCCTGGGTATGAAGCTCAGAAGTGGTCGTGGAAAGTTTGGTATTGGCTTCTTGAAGGGTGACCTTGTCCTCACCAAGGGAAGCCACATTCTTCTCCAGCCTCTCGACGGCGGTGACCAAGGGCTCGTCGAGGCGGCAGATAGCAAGAACCTTCAAGAAACACCTTTCAGCCCATTGGAGGCTCCCAGCAATATTCATATCCCTGAACTGAGCCTTGAAGGCTAGAATATAATGCAGGGTTCATGATCTTTGAACTCGCCAAAAACGATCTTAGAATTAATTTCTTTTTGTCAGAATTAATGGAGTACAGCTTCCCTCATTGTTTGCGTATTTGACGTTAGGCCCTGAAATTGAGAAAGTATTAATTTACTTTATAAAATTTTAAAAAGTTATTCAAATTAATTTTTTTAGTGATTCAAATTAATTCTTATTATAATATAGACTATAAGTTAGTCTCTATTATTATAGGGACTAATTTGAATCATTTTTAACAATTTTAGGTACTAAATTACATGTTCTGAATTTCAACGATCAAAATGATGTACGCATATAATTTCAAAAACCAAAGTGAATCTTTATTCAAATTTTAATATATCAATCAATGACGTCGTCGATAATCAATTTGGGAGTTTTCTCTAAATTTTTATGTTTAAAATACACTAGATAGTGTTTGAAATTATTAAAATAGAAATTGATTAGAATTAATTTTTATTTAAATTTTAAAATAAAAATTTAATTTACAAATCAAATTAATCTCTATTTTTTTATTTTGTTTTTCATTCCAAATGCTGCCTATCTCATTTCTCAATAAACTGTGTTCAACCAACATTTCTCAATAAAATGTGTTCAATCAACAAAACCGTTATATTACTGGTGAATATCTGATGCTTGTACATCATTCTGAGGACTGTAGAATCCTCCTAATTTTAATTAATTATTCACATTAGTGATATGACTTGACATCGTGCCCTACCGAATTAAAGGTTGCTTTAACGCACCTGAATCAAAGGCAAAACTAGACAGAAATTAAATAAAAATAAAAATGAAAGGCAACCGATGATTAGCCAGAAAGAAAAATAAGGCTAAACATGGACTGATAACAGCAAATATAAATGCTTTTTTTCGGTGGATTTGCACCGAGACACATGGAAGGCTCGACACATGGGAGCTGAAAAGAGAGAGATACTCATAACCTTGTGATGGACCACACATCTCGTTTGAAATGTTTCCCTAGAATTGACCCAAAGGTTCATTAGTCATGAACACCCGCAGAGAAAGACAGGCCACGCTCACTCCTTCTTCAACACACGCAGATGCTATCCTTCTTCGTGATGGTAATTGTTGGATGAGATCACTTGTGTTATCGCTTGTAAATATGATGAGTAATGATATTTTAATATTTAAAAAATGAGTATCTATTTAGATATCTATTTTATAATTATTAGATGAGATGATAATTTTTATTTATCTTTATCATCTATCACATCTAATTATTATAGAGTGAGTGCATAAATAGATGTCAACTTTTTTTGAGTGTAAAGACATCATCACCTCTAGAAATATACAAGGCAGATGGATTTCAATCCAAACACCACAGAGTCTCTCATTTTCTCTGCCTCAACAACAACTTGTATCCCATGAGAGTATGACATTAATGCTTTTCTTAACGTATTTGTTGGATGACCAAATCACACAAATAGGGCATTTGTGAACAATTTAAATAAGAAAAAGTTACATGAAAAGTAATTTTAAATTTAATTTTGATATATGATATTCATTCAATTAAACCATTCTTTATTTGCATGATTTAAGTAAAATTACAGTACATTATTAAATAGCAATGTAAGTGCATTAAAACTAAATTCAATAATTTTTAATTTAATAAAATTATAGAAGTTACTCCTTTATATAAAAAAAATTAAAGGTTTTGCTAATCAATGCAAACCGGAGAAAAAAGGACAAAAATTCTTCACTTTTTTTTAGTGAGATTCATATATTAAAAACTTAAAAAATATAATTTTAATACAAGACTTGCATTGAAAGCCCCCCTCTTTTTTATAAAGTAATTTTTATTATTTTTATAATTAAATGAAAATCTCAACCTTCAAGAAAGAAAAAGACAGGGGCAAAAACTATTATTTTAAAATGGAGGGAATATGGTACATTATAAAGATATTATATAATTTTTTAGATTTTAATGAAGTCATAGATGAAAATTCTTTTAATTTAGTTAAATTAGTTCAAGTTAATTTTTATTCATAAAGTTTAAATTTAAAACAAAAAAATAAATGTCAATTGAGTTAAACTAATCAAACGTTAGTATATTATTTTTTTATCTGGTCAGTATATTAACTTTTAAAAAATAGAACACCCGACATTGCATAATTGTGTGTTTTTACATAAATATAAAATATTAAATTTTTAGATAAAGTCTATCACTAAAAAAATAGATAAGTGTGAAAAAGATTTTGTCCAAATATTCCCAAACACGGGACATACAATCAACACATCATCGTGAAGCTTCCATGATCTTTTGATCCTCCGAATTCTACGAGACAGGTGTTATTTTTGCTGTGCATTGGTTCCATATGAAAGGAGAAGACAAAACCTATTGTTGTATTTTTTGTTTTTTTTGGTATGCGTCCAATTTTTTTGGTATACAAACCTATCATTGTTTTAATTCAAAGGAAATCCAGCAATATATCTTTACTATGCTTGTTGACGGCCACCACATATTTTTGCTGGTGTTAGTTTCCCTAAAAATAACTGGTTCCAAGTGTGAATATTCCCTTCCTCTAGATATTACTTGATCTCTATATCTGCGAGCTCATTTAATCCAGAATAGCAATGGCTCATGACACTCAGATTTGATTTTTCTAATTTATAAAGTGAGGAAGCCAAAAAGTAATTACCCTTGCATTTTATTTTATTTTTTTTGGTTTTTGGTGAAATTATCCATTTTTCAATCCAGTGACCAATTAATCCGGATTCGAGCACAGTAAAGACCCATTATGAGATTGGCTCTCCCAAGCCACTTTGTTTAATCCACAACTCCAGAATTTAAACCCTAAACATTACTAAAAAGATCTAAACCAGCTGATAGTGATAATTAGCCTTGCATTATTTAGTAAAATTCACATGACCACGTAATGAAAATTATTAATCCAAAAGGATCAATCCGATGCTAAACTATCATTGCAGATTGGCATCGAGAAATCACAATCAAAGGAGACCATGTTCGATCATATAGAACCCTTTTTATGATGGTAGGAAGCGCAGGAAAGAGAATGGAAATGAAAAAAATTATCCCTTTTGAATAGCCAGGTCTGAATTAACCAAATTGTTAGGTTTAAAAAGGCTCAAATCGGCCCGGTAAAGTTTTTTCTGCTACGAAACATACAGATAGCCCAAAAATACAAAAGAGGAGATAAACCAAAACTTCAGTCAATTTTTCTCACCTATGCATTAATGGAATAAGATGAAAAATTAATTACTTTCATAGTGGAATAATTACATCAAACTTCCGCATCTCAACTGGGCAAAAAGAACAAAAAGATACAAATCCATTGGCTAACAGCGTCACATTCATATTTTACAACAGTAGGGAAGGATTCCCCAAACACCAAAAAGAAGAGGAAAAAAAAAACTGCTAATTCTGCATCTTCCACCCAAAATAAAAATTTAAAAAAAAAAAACCTAAAGCCTCTAATTCTTCTCTAACACTATCAGCAAGGCATGGATCCAAAAAAAATGAAATCCCACTGCCCTGGAGAAATACAAACTATGTGACTTCATCTTCAATGATATACCTTTATTCTCACAGGCTATATATATTACATGGTGATATTACACCAAAGCTACACTGTACAAGGGAGAAGTCAGAATATTGGATTTGATTATTACAAACTAACCACATCATCTCCCGGCAGTGGTCAGGGTTCTCTCTTTGGAGACCTCAGAATTGGGGGTCAATGGAGGTAAAGGAAAGGACTCTGAACTAGGAGTAGTAGCAGATGCAGGTGCAGCTTCTGCTGCCAACTCTTCATGTGCAGGTTGAAGTGGTTTTGGTGTGTACGTGAAGGAAAGGTCTTTGTTGGCAGAAAGAGCAAGGAGCTCTTTCTCTTCTAACCCCTTTGTTGGCCCCAAGCTGCATCTTTCTGGGGTGTGTTTGGCCAATGCATCTTTAAACTTCTTGATCTGTAAATCAGACCAAACCTTAATAAGTTACTTTCAAATTGAATGCTGTTAACGGCAAGGAATCTAAAGCTAAACCGGGTAAGAAAATAAAAGTATATTTAGCTTCAAAAAACAGTTTTCAATTTTCATTTCCTGCTACTATTTTCAATTCTACAAACACAACACCAAACACGCACTAAACCGGGTAAGAAAATAATTATTAGGCCAAAAAAGATTGACACAGTAAGTGGACTAACCGTGGCATTGGTACAGCTAAAGCTGCATAAACGACCATGAGCACCTCTATAGAAGCGGAAGAAGGGAAGGACATGGACACCAAGGCTATAACACATTGATTTATGTTCCTCATAGTTCACCTGAAGGAACTGTACATCAGGGTTCATCTCAGCCAGTTGACATATCTGCCACCACCACAACAAAAAAGTAAAAGCAGAACATCAGAAACCACAACCCTAATCAGCCAAATCATAAGATCATGAACAGTTATCGGTGGTTGATCTGATATGTGAATCAGCCAAAAGGGGTGTGAAGAAAGAATTAGGAATACCTTAGGATGAAGGGCTTTGCAGCCACCACAACCAGGAGAGAAGAAATCAACCACCACAAGCTTGTCCCCTGCGTTTAGAAGTGAGTCCACAAGGTCTTGTGCTGAAGTCACCTCTCTCACGTTGGGTTGAAGCCCTTTCTCCCACCATTTCTGAACCTTCCCAATTCTAAGGGTCATCTGCAAAAAAATTTAAAAAAAAAAAATCATAACAGGAACAACATGATAAAAAAGGTTCCACAGAAACCCCTCATAAAATACGAAAATCCTCAACAAAAAAAAAATTGGGAAACTTATCATTGAAAAAAAAAACATTTTCCAACAAACCAAAAAAAGGTCTCTTAATCTTAGAAGCCAAAAACCAAAACCCAGATATTTACAAAATACAATAAAATAAAAAAAAATTGAATTTTACCAACCTGAGCCATAGTTGAAGGTCGAAATTGTGAATTGATTCTGTTGGGTGTTGCCCTATTCACACGAAAGACAATCTTTCTTCCATGAAACTCAGATGAAAAGGGTGAAGAAGATCTGGGAACATGGGATTTGATCTTCAAAGAAGGGAACCTTCCAGAACCATAACCGAAGCTACAATTCTCGGGAACCATCGAAACCCTCCGATTAAGATGCTGCGTATCTCCATGCCATGAAGAAACCAAGCTGGTCTTGGTCAAAACCTCAGCCATCTGATCTCGCTTTTGCTTCAGAACTCCAACAACAAACCTCTATGTTAAGCTTCAACTCTTCTCTTTTTTTTTTCTCCTTCGGATTTTCTCGTGAAAAATAAAGGAAAAGTAAAAATCCCGAAAACAAGAAACGTAGCGAACGGAAAAAGGTCGGCACATAAGCTTTATCCAAAAGCAATGGGAAACCAACGTGCTTGGTGGGGTAAAGTTGCCGGTTTGAAATGGGAAGCACAAGCAATGAAAAGATATATAATAATATACAAATATAATATTAAATTAATAAATAAAAATATTTTAATACTAATTCAGCAAAAAAATATATATTAAAAGATTTTACGACAATAAAGAAAGATTGTCAAATGCGACAAAATGTGGTGTGACTCCTTATCCACAAATCAATCTTTATCTTCTTACATCGTTTTAGCAAATAAATTTGAGTAAAAATTTCATTTTCAAATTTTTTTTCCTATATATAGGATTTGCATATTAAATAGAGATAATGGGTGGGATTAAAATAGATAATGTCGAATTATTGAGTGGATTGCATGGAGTTTTATGTTTGATGGCTGTGATGGAGTTTGATCATTAAAAGACACGTGTCGACTTGTAGTGTCTTCGTGGAGAAATGCAATTGGATAATAGACATTAAGGTACGGTGGGGACCATCGTGTGTGGTGAAGTCCGCATGCTGTAGTAACACGTTGCATTTGATGCCCTCAATCTGTTATGATGAACACTTTTGGATAAGTAAAGGCCACTCCGGGTTTCTTTTCTATGCCACCTCATTGCTGCTCAATCAAACAGACGAGTTTTTCAAACCACTCCCCTAACAATAGTGATTAAGAATTTTAAGACAAGACAAGCTTGAATTTATCGAGAAAACTTTAATCTTTTTTCATGCAAATTAAATTAAGTACTTAATTTTGGGTTTTTGTTTTTCAAGAGTTGTAACATGCTGCATCTTTCAATTTTATTCTCTAATTAAACATATTATAAAAATTTAATTTTTATATACTAATTATATAAAACTAATCACGATACATAATTGTATATTGCCAGCCAACAAAATTTTCTAAAATAACAAAATATGTGGTAGGTGGCTGTGATAATAAATAATTGTTTTTTATAATTTATTATTTTAGTAAAATTTTATTGATTGACAATAGTTTATACAAATTAAATTCTAATTTCGATATATGGTTGTAATAAGACAATTATGTATCTATAAAAATTTAATTTTGTGAATTGACCGAGTAAAATAACTTTTTATTGTCAACTAACAAACTTTCAATAAAGTATTATCACAATTATTTTTCATAATTTTTTATTTTGATGAAATTTTATTGCTGTGTAAAAAAGGTAAACTATAAAAATTATGATAAAAATATAAAATGTTTTTAATAATATAATACTATGCATTGCAATTAATTAATGATTTCAAAAAAATATGCTCATAGAAAAACTAAATCATCAAAGTAATTGTTGAAGAAAATTAATGTGTGATCTTCTTTTTGCACTGACTAGAATGTGTGATACTCCATCTATTTTATAATAACCGTTAATTTTTTATTTTTTATGTTTTAGAATATCTGTCCATTTATAATATTTAAATAGTAATAATTTTTTTATTTATATTATTAATATAAATATATTAGTTAAGTAAAGATAAATAGTAATGACCGTAGAATAATAATTTTGTTAACTCATATAATTTTATACTTTTACTAAGATGTTTTATTCTTGGCCTTAATATGCATATTTGTTTATTTTTTATAGTTATTATGAAATGGAATAAATAAATGACTATTTATAACGATAAAAGATGATTTGTTTATGTTAATAGTTAGATATATAATTACATATTAAGAATAATAATTAAACATTTTCATTTAAACTGTTAACAGGTAAAAGAGGTGATGTTTACTTTGATCTTAAAATTGTATACATAAGTCTTGGTTCAAGCTTAAAATTTGAATAATTATTCTCTAATTTTGCAATTGTGAATCGGAGTCCATTAAGACATGACTCGGAGTCCATTCGGCATATCTTATAAGAAATGATAGAATAAACTAATATAATATATGATAACTTTGTTTATTATTTAGTGTGACCAATGTATTGTATAAGTTTATCCATCAGACCTCCCTATTTTGTCGTGATCAAACTTCCCTTATACATTAAAACGATGGTTAACTTAATCAACTATAGGAAGATAGCATAAGGTCAAAAATAAATAATAATAATAATAATAATAATAATAATAATAATAATAAAGAAATAAAATAAAATAATAAACAGTTTAAACAAGTAATAATTAAATTAAAATAAAATAAATGAAAAGTAATAAATATAAGTGATACATAAAAATAAATATTTAACGTAAAAATAAATAAATAATATATGAAATAAAAATAAGTTATAAATTGTATCCTAGTAAAATATATAAATAAATAATATGTGATATATAAAAGTAAAGAATAATAATAACAATATTTTAATTTAATATTAAATTACAATTTAAATATCTATAATAAAAATGCTATATAGTTATTATTTTATATAAAAGAAAGATAATATTTTAAATTTTTTATATTTTTTAAATAATAATAAAAATTTTAAAATACAATATCTTATACAATTTCAATACTATATAATATTAAAAATTTATCAGGTCTTATACTATGATCTTATCCTATTAAATCTTATATTACCACATATTATCCTATTAGATGTGTTAAATAGACCCCCAATGTGTTACAGATGTGTATCATTAACTGACATACTGCCTACTTTCTAAAATGTCATGTACAAATATCTTATCCATACTTATGTGTGAAATTTTCAATAATAATGAGTCAAATAATGGGTTCATGTGCAGGATCATATTTGATTTTTTACGTCTAAATTTTAGATAATGAGTAAGATAATATTGTCTACACGTGAATTAATGTTACAAATCAACAATGCTCTTATGACATTTTAATAGATTTGGGCTAATGAATTAACATGATTCATGTTTACAAATTCAAGAACTAATTAATTAGTTAAATTTAAATTTTAAAAATTAAACTGACTCATATATATAATTTTATAATCAAAGTGATCAGTAACTCACATGTAAAAGTACCCTGAAATAGTATGTCAATTAGTGTAATTGAATACTTTTATATTCATAAATATTTATCTAAAGTAACCTAAAGAATATTGAAGGAGTACTAAACACGTTAATTCTTTAGATTTAATTTTAATATTCCTATATTATTATTTAATTATATATTATCATATCAATCATAATAGTTAGTTTGCATCTCGTTATACATAAAATCATACAAATAAAATAATTTAATTGAATGATAGTATAAATTTTTTAATATTATTAATATATTAAAGTTAAAATCTAATATTTTTCATTATCTAATTTGTACTAACGCGTTTTCTTTTCTTAATTTGAATGATCGGCTTAAGTTTAAACCACAAGAAAAAAAAAAGTGAATGAATGGATGTCAAATAAACTCTTCTCATCTTTCCATTGAAAAAGTCAATAAAATAAGATATTGGTGGCAGTTGGAAGACCCCATCCTTGAATCAATAATGTTAATGTCTTCAATATACTATTTCTTTTTTAGGTCAATCTTCTACAATTTTTATTTTTTTGACTTTTTCGGGGTGGGGGTTGGTCGACTGTGGATTCTTTCGTGTGTGATTTACATACATTGTTTTAAAATGAATGAAATGTTACATTTAAATAAATGAATGATATAAATTAAAACATGATCCTTTTATATGTATTTAAACTATTTATACAGGAGATCCATTTCATAGGATTCATCATATTCTTCCATTTATAATATGTTTAATTAAAAAATAAAAATAAGAATAAATTTTTTATAATTAAATTATGTGTTTATATTTCAACTTTCAACCACTTAACTTTTGACTAACCTGCCAAAAAGCAAATGGTGAGAATTCGACCCACTCATCATAACTTTCCTCCTCCTACCCATCAAAAAAAAAAAACTTACCTCCTCCTGTTGATTGGGCCTCCAAATTCCTCCTATGGAAGTAAAATGGTGAGAATTGGACCCACTCATTTCACTCCTTCTAGATTGTCCAGAAAAAGAGGTACCGCCTGCTATTAAATAATGTTAAATATCCGCTGTTAGTACCCCCAACGTGGTAACGTCCTCACCACAAATTGCCATCAAATTGAAATGAACTAAAACTTCTCTCATTTACTGATCTAAAAGCAAAAGCTGGTCTTTTAAACCCTTTATTTTCCAATTCAAGACCTGCATGTTGCATCACTGAGCTTTAACCGTGCAAAGAAGGGAACTCAAATTATCATTGTTAAGGAGAACAAGAGTCCCTCACCTCTTCCACGTGTTCTACAAGCCACATTTTCAAAAGGAAGCACAAAAATGCCCAATGGGGCGTGCAAGTACATGTGATAATCAACCCTCTGAAGCCCAAGAGTAAGTGCAGGTAAAATCTCAAATATAACTTCTGTCTAGTCATTTACTTTGTTCTTTTGTCTTTTTTTTTTTTGATTGTGTAAAAAAAATATAGTGGAAAATTAGAAAACTTCACGACAACTTTATCTTATGTGTAGTTTGTGTTGTTTTTGTACTTCATCATATTTTTATTCACATTTTTTTTTTTACGAAGCTTTAGCTCAGCATGATTGCAGGTAAAATCTAGGCACAATATGGGTATGTTATTCTCAATATCGCGTTGAGAATTTCATCAAACCTTTCAGATCAGGCATTGAAATTGGGGGTTGAGTGTAGCCGCAAATGTGAGTTAATTACTTCCTCAGAGGTTCTTTTAACTTGAACAAAAGGCATGGCCAATGGGAACGTATGATATGAAATGGAAATTTCTCTCTCTTTTTTTAATGGGATGGTCTTGGCAATAACAGTTAACCAACGCAAAGAAACAAACTGGTATATCGAGAATTTGATATCAATGAAAGAAACTAGGTTGGATAAACTCATCATATCTGCGCTTGCATCTACTCTACAGTAAAACTAAAGGTAACATATGGCATGCTGCAAATTAAATGAAAATGACTTGATTTCCCCACAAAGTCAGATTATCAAATGACTGTGTGTGCTCGCAAAGCGCTTAGTCTGTAATGCACATAACTCCTGTCAGAGTTCACAGATTCAAGTTTCTTTGGCACAAGGATTCCGACCTCAGTGGATGATCATTGGCTCCATATCCATTCACTAGATTATGCGACCAATGTCGACATGCAATATAAACCATAAATCAGACGAGGAATTCTTGGGTCCCCAATTTTTATGATCACGTTTATTAGGTAAAGTTTGTTTACTTTTCTGAAACAGAAAATATAGGAAATTTGATAAAAATATAGAGTTATTATTAGAAGATAAAAATATTAAATTTCTATTTTCATATTCTGTTTCACTGTCTTCATATTTTGAAAATATAAAAATTTTATATTTTCTTATTCTGGAGATAAAATTCCTGTCCCTCCATCTCCATATTTTTCTCTCCCTTATTTTTATTTTTATCATCAAATAAATTTATATATCTAGTATTTCTATATTTCTGTCCCGAAAAAGGGTGAACAAACATTAGCTTGTACTATTAATATGTATAAAGCAGAAAAATGAAAAAGAAAACAAGACAAGCAAGAAAATAATTTGACGATTTTTTTATGTTCAGCACCTTACATTAAAGGGAATTTACAGCAACCTCTAAAGGGTATCAAAAGTACAGTTATCCCTCTAAATTTTAAAATTATACCAATCTCCCTTCCTTTATTTAAATGACACAACAGGTACCTCCCTTGGCCACTAATAGAACGTTAGCACTGCCCTCAATTAGAAAACATATAAAATGACTGTTATGCCCTCAATTATCTATTCAATTTCTATCCATTGCCATTGTTATGCCCTTAACACCAAGAATGCGTTATAATCCATAACAATCACGGTTAAACAGAGATACATCTCAACATTTTTCAAACAATTTGCACACTACAAGCAGCATGCCAGCGAGCTTTACACCCAAAATAAAAGTATACACAGATAAATCGGCAAGCAAACAAAGGTAGGGATATACAAGAAACTTGCAAAACATACAAGGAGAAACCAGCAACACAACCCAGCAATAGCAGAAAGAACAAAACAGAAGCATTAGCAGGAATAGTTTTTTTTTTTCAATATCTGCATCATCAAATAAAAAATAATAAAATATAAAAAAAGGGAAAAGTGAAGGAGGCCGCCGCCTCATCTCCCTCCTTTGAAGCCTACATCGACCGCACCTCTTCCTAGCCTGGTCGACCACCGCGCCCGCGCCTCAGCCACGCTCCGCCGCGACAGCAGCATAGCAGCGCCGATAAGCTTCCAATGTCGCGCCTCCATTCCGCGCTGTGACAGCATCGCCCCAGCCATACCACCACCTCCTGTTCCTCCGCCGCGCGCTGAGAAGCCCGCAGCCCCGCCAAGCCAGATCGGCAGTTGGTCACTGTTGCGGAAAATTTATCAAAAGGCTGACAGATTAAAAAAAACTAAGCTTAGACGAGCTAAAAGACAAAGACTAGAGCTAACATTTTTCTTTTTTTGATTTTTTTCGTCCCAATGGATTACATATATTGATTTGTTGGTATTGTAGATCCTTTTAAATTAGTAGCATCTCACATCCATCCTTACCTATGTCGCCATCTTATATTCACTCCATATTATTCTTAAATATATTTTCTTAGTAGCATATTATTGTTAAATATTCTACCACAACATCTCCACTCAGTTTATTAACACATTACTCCCAATGGTCTAAAAGTGTACGTCTCAATGAACACAAATTTTTAAGTGTTAAAATAATATTATTTTTTCTTTAATAACGATTTCTGCTAGGATTTTAGGTCATCATCCTCCTTCTTCTTGTTTTTTGGTCAAGGTCATCATCTTGAGTAAACCGTTTTTTTTGGGGGTCAAAATCTTTAGTAAATCTTATGTTTCTCTTTTTTTTTTGGTCATAGAAAATCTTATGTCAACATGGTGTTGAACACTGAAAAACTTGGGCCGTTCTTCAAAGCCTTGAAAAAATTGAAAATGTGAAGAGCCCAATATAGTGGTAGCTGATGAAGATTGAGATTGGCTTATAGTAGCTGGGTAAGGAAAGGCCCAATATGCATGTAAAGAAGAATGCTGAAACTGATTTGAGAGAGGAAAAGATTGCGGAGTTGGAAGTTGACATCTTAAAGTTCAGCCGAGGCTACGTTCTGTATTTCCTAGACTGTCCGGACACAAATAAAAGGATGTATTTAGTAGGGGAGCTAGGCACATACTTCATACTAAAATCCCAATGTACTCCCTTATATTTATAGTAAGGGAAAAATTAGTCTCTTAGATTTAAAAAATTTTATATTAGTCTCTCAAATTTTACAAATGGAGACAAGTTAGTCCCTCTATAAATTTGTCATTTGAATTGTATCCTATTAACTTATTTACGTGCACTATTAACCTATTTATGTGTACTATTGTGGGTTTTAACTCGCCTCACTCCTTTAAAAAAAGTAGTGTAGATCTTCTTCTTCATCTTCTTTCTCACCATATCTCTCTGCTCAAAAGAAATATTTTAATTTTAAATTGTCATTTGTTTTGCACTGAACAAATGAGTGGGGCAAGTTAGGACCTAGTATGAATATTAAGAGTATACATAAGTAAGTTAACAGGAAACGTGAACATTTCTGTTAACAGTTTAGATGACAATTTGATGGAGGAATTAACTTGTCCTCGTTTATGAAATTTGAGGGACTAATATAAAATTTTTTAAATCTGAGGGACTGAATTAAAAATTTAGTCTATATTTTATCATGTTGTAAGCATATTTAGTGTTCCTAGTACTTTGTAATTTTGTTATTCCAAGGATGAAAATATTCATTTTCATTATTTTCTTTTGTTGATTGATCTTGCTCAACATTTTTTTTAGTTACTTTAGGAACTCATTGTCCAAAGAGCAAAAAACCCTCTTCAGTGAAAATCGCCTAAATTAAGATAATCATTGAGACTTTAATCGAATAGAATTAATATTTAATTGACTGATGTTTAGTCCAACATGTAGGGAAACTAGTCAGAAGTTGGAAACACACCAGAGCATGACGAGCTAGTTCATTGAGGGTATCATATTTTCTTCTTGGTGATGAAATGAAGGAGAGAGAGAATGATCAAGAAAGACTTGCTTTCACTAATGCGTGTTATGAAATGAGTAAAATGATATTCTGATTGATGTAAAGCTAAGTACAAAGTTTATATACACACCAAGGAAAGCTGGAAAAACATTTATAAAAATAACAGAAATTCTAGTAGCTAGGAACTTAGAGTACACATGTCACGACCCAACTTAGGCCATGACCGGCGCATGGGAACACTTTTCCCAGCAAGCCTTAGAACACTAAATTTTCTAGAAAAAGCTGATGAGTTTCCTCTGCTTTTTCGGATATTTCCGAAATAATTACATAACGTGCAATGTTTGCAACAAATAGACGACTTGGGCATCAAGCATTCTGAACGCGCTCTTCCAAAGATATAATAATATTTCAACATATACCAGCTTATAGTACTGATTCAACACAAAACCAAATTAAGTTTACAAATCTTTTCCAAAACATAACATATATAGCTAAGTCATAAATTTTCAAATACAAATACAACACAAGTCCAAGGAACCTGCCTGTGACATATGGAGCAACTGACATCTATAGGCTAAACCACATATGGATGAAAACTAAAAGGGCCTTTACAAAAAGGCTCACCAACTTAGAGTTTATTCAGATTATGCCGGAGGAACACCAGAACTAGCACCAGCACCTGTATCTGAAAAGGGTGGAAATACAACGGGGTGAGTTTTGCAACTCAATGAGAGATAGGGTATCCATAGTTTACTAAATACAAGCATAAAACAATATAAACATAATAATGTATATATATATACTCATAAAATAGGATTTACATACTCATATGAATCCAAATACATTGGGGAATTATCCAAAGTAGAACGATAACAAGTCTAGACATGACCCAAGGCCATGTGCGGGTTAGCACCACACTTGCTAACTAGAGTTGGCCCGTAGCCATATACAAGTCCAGACATAGCTGCAGCTATGTGCGGGTTAGCACCTCACTTGCTAACTAGAGTTTCTCACGGTGCACCGAGGCTAACGTCCCTGCCGTTAACTACAGGTTCTAACTATAGAATTTTCCCCAATTTAACTCAAAATATTTAAATAAGCATAATAATCATATTATGGCCCCTAAATAAAAGTTTATCATTTCAAACATAAAGCGACATTTTCAATAAATAAATCATTTGCTTCTATATCAACATACTTTCAACTCTTTATACCATTTTATATTGTTTATCATGCATAAAGTAACCTACAGATATACTATCTACTCACAGTTATTGGTTCAAAGAACCGAAGAACAATGTCTTTGATGCCACCTATTCAGGTGTTGGTGCCCGATTGCTCTATCGCTCTAGAAACAAGATAATATTAATTTTTGTGAGCTAACATTATCGCAAATTTACGTAAATTAGCCCCAAATCAATAAAAGCCCCAAATTCTAGAATTCAATAAACCTAACAATATTCCTAAAATAATCAGAAATTTCAATAATTTAAACGGAGTAGTTTAGGAGCTAATTTACCACTTGGAGTGTAGAATTGGTGAAGAAAATTACTCCAATTCTTCCTAAGCTTCAAGCTCCTCTAATGGAGTTAGAGAGAAAAAATGGAGTAGAGGAGAGGAAGGAGAGAGAGACACGGTTGTGGGGATGAGAAGGAAGAGGAGATGATGAGGATGATGGAGATGGTGATGATGTTTTGAGGGAAAAAAAAATAAAATAAAATAAAATAAAGAAAGTGGAAGGAGGGAAGGAGAACGGGAAGGGGAAGAAGAAGAAGAAGAAGAAGAGGAGGAGAAGAGGGAGTTACGGGGAAGAGGGGGAGAAGAGAAGATAAAAACAAAAGAGAGGAGTATATGGTGGTCTATACCACTTAAGGTGCACGGTGGTCCTCACTTCATTTTTTTTTTCTTTTACGGTCATCACAACACAACTAAAACTTAACTAGTTAAATACAATTACTAATTTATATTAGTTGATACCCCCCCTCGGCGGAAGCTGAGGAATGCATGTTCTCCATTCCCAACTTGAGCAAAAGACTCTAGAAGGTTGGAGCAAGAAGAGCATTGGTATAAACGTCAGCCAATTGAGAAGAAGAGGGCACGTTGATGAGACCTTGTTGCACCTTCTCACGCACGATATAGCAATCAACCTCGATATGCTTTGTGCATTAGTGAAAAAGGGGTTCATGGCAATGTGCAAGGCAAATCAGTTGTCATAAAATAAAGCAACTAGAGAAGTCAAGGGAATCCTAAGATCACGAAGCAAGTAATGGAGCCACTAAATTTCATATGTTGTGGCAGCCAAGGCATGGTATTCAGCCTCGGAAGAGCTACATGACACAATGGTTTGCTTCTTGGAATGCCATGAAACAAGGGACGAACCCAAGTAAATAGCAAAATCGGTGATAGAGCGACGAGAGTCGGGACAGCTAGCCCAATCGGAATCGTTGAAGCCACGCAAAGCCATAGCACCAGATGAAGGAAAGAAGAGACCATAGCCAAGTGCTCTTTTGATGTAGAGGACAGTGCATAACACAGCTTACTAATGGGAGGTAGTAGGGTGAGCCAGGAATTGGCTTAATTGTTGAACCACGAAAGATAGGCCTGAGCACGTAGTTGTCAAATAAAGGAAATGTTAGACAAGATGACAATAATATGGGATATCATAGTAAGCCTCACCAGAAGCAGAAAGGCAAGTGTTGCAATCACTTGGATCATTTAGTGGGATCCACACATGATGCATATATGATATAAGTTATTGATCTAATGGTGAGTAACCTCTTACTTGTGTACTTTACCTGCCTCTTCACTTTAGAGAAGCCAAATCTGTTCTGCATGTTACACATGTTCTCTAATTTTCAATTTTCAAATTGTTTCAGACCAGATTTTTGGGGAGGGATTAAAGAGATAAAACAAAGCCTTAATCCTTGGGTTTGTAAGCTTGTGAGGAGAATGTGAGAAGTGGTAAAGAATGAGAATACACTATCTTGGGTGACCTTGGTAGAAAATAAACCTTACCAACCTTAAGAGATGGATAGGTATGATTGGAAGCCCTTTTCTACTCCTTAGTCGTAAGGACACCATCTCAGCTTTCTTTCTATGATTCACTCTCATTGGTTCACTCTTGGTTTTCAAAATAGGGCGTACTCTTTAGTTGCCCTCTTGCTGTATGGGTGCTATAGAGGTTATTGTAAATGAGAGTGTTGTTCTGTGTTCGTGTGAGGAGTGTTCTCGTGAGGTGATGATCACATGTTCTAGTTGTTGATAAGGGAAGAGGGGTTCTAGGTTTTGTGTTGGTTTGTTACCTTGTGTGAAGGAAAGGGAGCTCTTTGTAAATATGGGATCCATTCCCATCACCTTGGAACCAAGAAGGAGCTCCCTTTTGCTGGCTGTTGATATGAAATTGCGTGTACAGTTTGGGCAAGGGGTTCCTAACGTGTTGTGTGACAAAGTGTCAAGTGACACTTGACTTTATGGGATTTTAGTGTACAACTAAAAGGGAACATTTGTTTTGGTTATGGTTGCAAGATGATACAATTTATGGGGTGTTTTGCGAGTAGATTGTGGGCTAAGGTTTGGGTCACCATTGGAAGTGGGTTCTCTCTCAAAGGGGTCACTTTTTCTGTCTCTCACTTACATGGTGTCCTTGGATTTGGAGAAGTTGAAGCTTCTCCACCATCTCTTGCGTCGTCCTAGTGGGTCATATGTCACTTGCAAAGAATTGGAAGACTCAAAAGCCTACCAAGTCACAAAAGAGAGTAGTTCCCAAGCCCCTAATGCCAACCTTTTAAGTAAACCATATTACGGGGTATCATCCCATATATCTAAATCCCTTGAAGGCTCACATTAGGTCTCATTCTTCCTTTGCCACTATACTGTGATTACTTTGCCTTAATTACAATACTTCAATTCGGGTTTAGAAATCGGGTCTGTAACACAAATATTACCAAAATCAACGCGTTATTGGTGCCAACCAAAATGAATGCCTTTAGTTGTAAAAAAACTTAATTCGACGTCCGATGCGGTTGTTCTTTGAGCGTGTGAACAAAACAACCACCGAAAACTTCCTCCTGTATTAAGAGTCAGAGATCATGGATCGGTTCGGGTCAGATCGAACCGCTCTGTTCCAAACCCGTAAGTAAAATTGAACATTCCCCGCTCCCCATTCCAAACGACGCAATTTTAAAAACAAATAAAAAATTTATTTATTTTTAAAGAAAAATAGAAACTGCGTCATCATCATTTGATTTCATTTCCCCGATCTCACTCCCTTCCACACTCCCCCGCTGACACCTTCTCCCTCCTCCTCCTTCTTCTTGTTTGTTCACCACCGCACATTAGGGTTTCCGACGTTCACACCGATTCCAATGTCGGCTTCCTCCGTCTCCATCTTGGCCGCGAACCCGGACGCTCGTCAGCGCCCCGTCAAGAAGGTCGCCACCAGCATCGAACTCCTACCCACCGACGTAGCCGTGTCCCCCGCCGCCACCTCCGCCGACGGCAAGCCCTCCTCCGCCGCCCGAGAAGCCCGCGAACTCAGCCATCAATCGATCCGCGCCGACGCCCTCCTCACCAGAACTTCCAAGGATTTGGCCCCTGCGAGGAAGACCAACGGCGGCGATTCCACCACCGCCGTGCCGCCACGGCGAACGCGGAAGCTCGTCCCGAAGGCGAAGAAGCCGCGGTGGCTGACGGTGCTGAGCATCTTCGCTAAGAACTTCGTCCTCCTCGTTGTGCTCGTTGGCCTGGTGCAGTTGATTCGGAGGCTGGCGGTGAAATCTGGCGATGCCGCCGTCACCGCCCGCGACGGCCCCATCGCGGAGGGGAGCCACGCCGGATTGTCGGAATTCGAAGGCAGGATCTCTGACATCGACTCGTTGCTGAGGGTGATGCAGAAGCGGGTTGAGGTTGTGGATAAGAAGATCGAGGAGAAGGGTGCGGTTTTGGAGAGAGAGTTGAAGAGATTGGAGAAACTGGAGAAATTGGAGGCAGCGAGTAAGGAATTGGAGAGGAATTTGGGTGCGCTGAAGGGAGAGGATACGGTTTCGAGGGAAGAATTCGAAAAGATTGTTGAGGGTCTGAAGAACGTGAGGGCGAGTGGTGGCTTGGATTTGGATGAGATAAAGGAATTCGCGAGGGAGATGATTGAGGAAGGGATTGAGAGGCACGCTGCCGATGGCATTGGGAGGGTGGATTACGCCCTAGCGAGCGGAGGCGCCGCCGTGGTGAAGCATTCGGAGCCGTACGATGTTGGAGGGAAGGGGAACTGGTTCTTGTTGTCTGCTAAGAACGGTGTCCACCCCAATGCCGAGAAGATGTTGAAACCGAGCTTTGGTGAGCCAGGGCAGTGTTTCCCATTGAAGGATAGTAGCGGTTTTGTTCAGATCAGGTTGCGCACTGCCATCGTTCCCGAGGCTGTCACACTGGAACATGTTGCAAAGGTGATGCTTCTTGTTCTAAAAGTTTTGTTGTATGCATCGTGCCAATTTGTTTGCATGTTGTGTTCTTTTTATGCTTTCTTGGTTTTTGAGAAATTTGGAGCTGTTGGGATGTTTGTTATGGCAATTTGATTTTACATATGTTCATGCATTTTCTGATTGAGGTAAACTCATTTGCATGTTGTGTCGGTGGAATTGAGTTTAGTAGGATCGTAATGTATAAACTATTAACTAGTTTTTTTGATAAGTTTTGGCCTTTGGGTGAGTCATCACAAACTAGTGTCTTGATAAGTTCTGGCCTTTGGGTGAGTTACTGTAGTAAGGAGAAGATGGAGTATTTTCTCCATGTACCTGGGCACCAGAACGTGATGATTTATTATTTATGTAATTATTAGCAGAATGGCTGTTGAGGATGGGTACATATGTTGCTTTTATAAATCAAGCATGTGATGTAAGAAAC
Organism: Dalbergia cochinchinensis; assembly: GCA_031216125.1. Taxonomy (NCBI): domain Eukaryota; kingdom Viridiplantae; phylum Streptophyta; class Magnoliopsida; order Fabales; family Fabaceae; genus Dalbergia; species Dalbergia cochinchinensis. Next base: position 25,566,720 of record CM062368.1, read on the forward strand.
AGTTGTAAGGCTGCTATCATTCATGAAAATATCGGTTTTGTGCTTTTATCTTTCGTTTGAAAGAGTCGTGCATGTAAAAGGGGAGATCATGTTGGTTTAGTGCTTGTGTAGTTTTTTGGTCTTTTCAGGTGCAATGTAATGGTAGCTTAGAGTCTTCTTGATATGGTTGTGTTGGATTATGTTAATAACAGTGAACTATTTTAAGTTCTGCGAGTTTGTGAGACCTTTAATAATGCTTTGATCTTCATGTATTATTGCCCGAAGGTTTTCACTTTTCCTTACGTCATTTTTGTATCCTTTGTATGCATCCCGTTAATATGTTGATTTATCTGTTGTCAAGTAGATTCTGATGCCTTATTTTAACTGCATAGCTCAAATTTCTCATGTAGTTCTGCAAGAATGCACATTACATGATATGCTATCTTGCATGTTTGTTTTACTGCATCTGTCAAATTAATTTATCTTTTATATGACAAAAATAAAACCATGTAGTTTGTACATATATTTTTGTTTGCAGTAGTTCAGCCATTTGAAAAGAAAATTGTAGAACTTCAGTATTTGAACTATTTAGTTATTTGTGATTGAGAAGATCTAGGTGTTCCTGGAAAAGACCAATAGATTTACCATAAGGTTAAAGAGCGGTCTAGTGCGCGAGGCTTCCACCAGGTGGGGTATGGGGAGGGTAGATGTATGCACCCTTACCTCTATTTTGTGGAGAGGTTGTTTTTAGGATTTGAATCCCTTACTTCTAGGTCACAAAGCAAGCTTACCATTGTGCTGAGGTTCATCCTCTAGATTTTCCCATAAGGTTAAAGTTACAAAATTGTGGTTTAGGTATTACTTTGGATGTTACATGGAAGCCATCAGTGTTGTTAAATATTGGCCATGGCGCCGTGGTGGAATTCTTGCTCGCTGCCATGGGAAAGTGAATGGCGTGGTGGAATGGCATGGCAGGGCGTGGTGGCTGCAATCTTCATGGTGCCATAGCAAAGCCGGAAAAACCCTTTTCTTCTTCTCTGATCTGTTTCTGATCTTCTTCTTCCTTGTTCTATTGTCTTCTTGTTCTTACTTTTTGTTCAGTTTTCTTCATCTTCTCTTTCCTTTTTCTGTCCTAAATCATCCCCATTTTTGTACTGAACTTATTATTTTCAATTCCAGCATAGCCACTAGATTACTTTGGGGAAGATGATGAGGACTAGTCACTAGATTAGTTGATCTTAGTTTATGTTTGTTTGTCTGGAATTCTTAATTTGTGTTGACATTATGTCTTTGTGGCTTTGATCATGGATTGCTATTTTTTAAAGTCCTTGTTTGTTGTGTATTTGTGGCTTTGATTATGTCTTTGAGGCTTTCTTATGTATTCTTTGTATTTTTTTAATATATTTGTATATTTTTTAGTCTACCATGGCTTCCGAAATAACATGCAACGCCATCTGCCATATTTTTATGGCTGTTTTTTGGCTCACCACCATAGGCCACCATCTGCCATTGACACCTTCAAAGCCATTTACCATAGTTTAATGATTGAGCTTTCCTATGATAATTATATAAATATATTTATCAACTTGTAATCATTTTATCATGAGCTGATAATCTAATTAGAAGTTACATGTCTGATTTCTTGGTTATTTGAGCATCAAGCTGTCAGCTTTGATTGTGTTTATTCACATTGATGCCGGAAATAAATAATAAAATTAATTTGAAGGACCACTATAACATGCCCTAGTTATTTGAGAGGAGTATTTTAATCCTATGAAATACATAGATTAATAAGAAAAGACTAGGTTATTAGGGTTATGATTTGTTTTCATACTTTGTCTATCATTATTTGAAGAATTTGGCTCCGTTAGTTTGTTATGCATATTTTTATCTTTCGATTAAGACGAAAATAAGTGCTAGGATTCCATATAACATGACTAGTGGATCCCGTTGATGTTGGCATGCATTGGCAGGTCATTTTTAAATTTAATATCTGATAAGGACTTATTAAAATATATATCAGTATGCAGTTTTAGGCCACTAGAGTTATATTGTGTATTGTGTATATTTACTACGTCCTTTTCGCTTGGATAGGGCCTATAGGATGATTTGCATAGGATAATTGTCAAAGATCTAATGAGTTGATGCATGGATATGCCAAGATGGTTGACACATCTTTATCACATGCATGTCTGATACTCATATCTATATGATACAGCTGCATACATATTTTTGGCTTAGTTTCTGATATTTGGCATGTACAATTGCTTTGTCTGTGTATTTTGGCATTTTTTTCCCATCCAACCTGGATATTTTTATTGCCACTTATGATTGCTGCACTGGTAGTATTAAGTTGACTACTCCATCCGAAGAGGATTAGCTGGTTAGTCTATGTTTTGGGATTATGTTTTCAATTCATTCAAGCAAACTAATGCAAAGGATGGGTGGGCATAAATATTGGAGATTTAACTAACTGTAATGGTGACTACGATGGGCCTTTAGAATCAAGTGTGTACTATGTTATCATTTTTACATAAATGGAAAGATATGTTTTAAGAATTTTAATTTCTATGCACTGACAGTGTAAAAAAATTTTACATGTCATCCAATCATATATTACCACTTCAATAAAAGTGGTTAAGTCTCATACTCACTACTCGAAAAGTTATGCAAATGGGGTGATTTGATTGGATGATAGTGTAAAGAAGTTTTACATTGTCTGTGTATAGAAATTAAACTCATCTTTTAAATTATATATTAATGTACCATTGTGAACAAGATGATAAAATATCATCTTAAGTGGTTTGTTCATGTGTGGGGAAGACTTGTAAAAGCCCTATTAAGAAGAGAAGATCAGAGTTCACAGTTCAGACTAAGGGTAGCCTAATTGTTTGAGGTAAAGGGAGACCAAGTCCAAGAAAAACTACAAGTGAAACTATTAAAAATTATCTAGAATTTAATAGTTAAACTATAGGGATGGTTTGCAATAGGATACAATGTCGTGGTTTGATTCATGTAGCTGATCCTATATAGTGAAACTTTCTGTAGTTGTTATAGTATTTAATATACCATGCCTTGTCTATATCATAAAATGTTTTGAAGTTGACATGCCCCCTAGAGTATTATATGTCTTATACCTATGTATGCGCAAGAGGGAATAGATTCTCCCATGTTGAAATTTTGCATTACCTTGTCGTGTGTGATATCTTACCATTGATTTAAATGGTAGGACCTGAACATGACGTGACACAAGGAAATGAATAGTGAAAGATCACATATGACAAGATCATATGAAATTTCAATATGAGAGGATCAATTTCCATGCGGAAATAGATTTGGTCTTTGTAGTAAATTTGATTTACAATCTTTCTTGCGTGATCTCAAAATTTCGGATCAAATTTTTATTGTTGTTATATTGGTAGGTCAGCCGTTTTGCTATCATTGCTAGGTTAGAGCCGTGGAATTTCCTATAATAATTTCAGAGTGCCTTGCCCCATTGCCCATTGGTACTTTCATCCAAGTTACTAATGATATTTTCTATTGGAGTGGATTTTGATAGGAGTTAAATTTGGCCTTGCTTATGCTTATTGCTTAACCAGCTTGGAAGCCCTTCTCTTCATTCTTAGTTTTCTCTATGTTGTTCTAGACATATGCATTATTGAATTTACCATTTCATAATGAGTTTAATTTTAATACACCGACAATTTTCACTTTTACATTGTCATCCAACCAAAATCTTTCATTTGCATTACCTTTCAAGTAGTGGGTGCGAAAACCAACTATCATGATTGATGTGGCACAATAAATGATTGGATCACTATGTAAAAATTTTTATACCATTAATGTATAAAAATTAAATCCTTTAATAGTTTCCTTTATGCATTTTTGCAGATATTTGACTGAACTACTGTTTTTTGTTTTCTGGTTATTAGTGAGTTTGAGAGGTTGATATAAAGACATCTTGTGAATGATGACTCTGATTTCTGATTATCTGCTTTTATTTTGGCATATTAATGTTTTAAGTTAAGATTGACTAATGGATGATGCTGTAACATACCTTGTTATTGCTTGGGCCCACCCAAAAGGAATGAGTTTAATTTTTATACACTGTTAGTGTAAAATCAATTTACACGGACATTCAATCAGGTATTGTCATATAGCCAAATAGTTAACTTTCAGACCCATTATCTCAAAAGGAAACCACATTTGCTTATGTGGCATCGCCTAATTGGAAGTTAGTGTAAAATGACTTTACACCGACAGTGCATAGAAATTAAACTCAAAGAGAACTGAAAAACACCAAAAATATTTGAGAATTTTAACCAGTAATGAATGCTTTTGGCTTATATATGGTTTTGATGATGCCATATATGAATCACTTTGCCCTTATGATCTTATAATACCATGTAACACTTACTGGATATGTGAAATATATTAAATACATTATAGATGCATTATCAGTCTTCCGGATAGATTACATGCTATCAGTCAAGTTTAGGTGATGGTCTGCCAGAATTCAATTGATTTCCTTTGTAACTTTTTTGGAGAATATTGTTTGTCTGCTGGTGCTGTGATCCAGACTTCCAGTTGTCGTGATTTTTGCATTTTGCAACTGACAGTTGCATTGCCTTTCTGTAACCAATTGGAGAGAAGATTTGTATTGTTTACATTAAGGCCATATGCATCGAATGACTTGTCTGTGTCACCAGAATTGCTGAATTCGATCTGATATTTTGTTTGTGATGAACAATCTTTTTTTTCGTGTGTGTGTGTGTGTGTGTTTTACTTTTTTCCTGATGCCTCTTTTATTAGAGTGTTTTACTGCACTCTTTAATTCCTTGTGTGTTGCCATCTCTTTCAATATTGTCAGTTTTTGGTACTGATATTTTTCTTTCCAACAGAGTGTTGCATATGATAGATCAAGTGCTCCTAAAGACTGTAGGGTCTCTGGTTGGCTCCAGGGGCGTAATCTTGATTCTGTAATTGATAGTGAGAAGATGTTCCTCCTAGCAGAATTCACATATGACCTTGAGAAGAGCAATGCTCAGACTTTCAATGTGTTGGATTCAGCAGGTCCTGCTGTTATTGACACGGTAAGGCTCGATTTTACGTCAAACCATGGAAGCCCTTCACACACTTGTATATATCGCTTGAGAGTTCATGGTCACGAGCCAGAATTAGTCTCTATGATGGCAACGCAGTCATAAGGCATCTCTTGTTTACTTGGAATTTTATCAATGCCCGTGTAATTTTTCAGTATTATTTGTTAGATAGAAGTTAGGATAGACTCTGTTGTCGTTAGATGCAGTCCTCCTGCTGGAGTACTTCTGCTTCAAATGGATTTTGTATGTAGTGTATGATTTGTGAATTAGGTAGACGGTTGGTTTTCGGTGTCGCGAACTTTAATTATACATCTCTTTTTCTTATTTCCATTCAATGATATGAGCAAAATTAACCATCTAAGTAAGGCCCTGCCCTGCCCTCTTTACTCAACGGGTTATGTTTATTTATTTTTATTGAATATAGCATGGCCGTTTATAAGCCCTTTGTTTTAGCTTTTTGCTGGGTGGGACTAATGACACTGAAAAGTAGGGATAGCTATTGGGGTGGGGCGAGGTGTTTCTGCCGTGGGTTGCTCATAAAACAGAAAAGGGCATTGATCCGATTTGGTCATTTAGGTTGAAAGTTTCAATCAGTTCTGTAAGAAAATGGCAGGTTGGGCTAACTTGGTGGGTCAATTCATTTTTTGTTATAATTTAAGTTAATTTGCTAATATGCCTTGCCTTGTTTTGGGTTGACAATAAAATGGGGTTGGATGGATTGGTTAGTCATAGTTATTTGGGTTAGAAATGTTAATTTGTTCCGTTAAAAAATGATGGATTGGCGGTCCAACCCGTTCTATCACCCCTATTAAAAAGGCCATATAGTTAGATGACATTGAGTAGGAAACAAGTCATCAGAATGAAAATAACTCTTTGTCAATGTTATGTACTATCCACTTATTATTATTATTTTTGTCAAAACCCAATATATATATAGGAGCCGATTCAAGTGAGGAGTGATCTATTATGAGTGGGAAGAGCAAATCTAAGTCGTGTAACCTTATATGGATGATCATGATTAAAAGTTATTACTAGTAATTAATAATTGTATGATCATTTAAAAATGTCATATGATTTTATGTTTTACAGGATATTTGGAAACCTTAATAATATAGAATTGAATTGAATTGAATTTAATAGCTTAGGAACAAAATATTATATTAATGTTATTTTAGTATTTTTATTTGGGTCTAATTTCAATTCTATGGTTTTGATGGATTTTAATTCTTATTAGATTTCAGTTCCTTGACTTATGTTACTTCCAAATCAAGAAAAATAATTCAATTTCTTCATAAAATTGAATTCAAGGGTTTCTAAACACTCGGTTAATTTTGACCATATATACAAGATCTAATAGTCAATATTTGCTTATCTTACTCTCACAATAAATCACCACTTTCACTTGCGCACACACACACATATATATATATTGCTATCACTATGCTATACATAGTTTTCAAATTGGGCCCAATGTTTGACTCTCTCAAAGCACTGAGTCCCTAGGTTGCTAGTTCAACTAGTTTGATCTAGGTATAATTAAATAAATATATAAAATTAAAAGTACATATATATGTTTATATATATATAAATGGATAAAAAATAAATAACATATATATAATATTAATTATATACTATAAAATAAATAAAATATTAAATAATATAAATAAATTTTTTACTTCATAATAGTAATTTTAGAAAGTATAAAACATTATATTGATAAGTCTTAAAATCAATTGCAAACAAAATAAAATAGAGATACATGATAATGAATAAATAAGAATGACATAGGCTTTTTTTTCCTGTCCAAGTGGAATAATAATTTTTGATGTTAACTAGATAACGGAAAAAAGAAAAAGACAAATAAAGAAAACTTCTAAAAAATTACATATAGAAGCACCTATGGAAAACCTGTTCTTCCTCGCACCTCTATTAACTTATTTTTCTTATACTCAACTTCAACAAGCAAATATATTAAGTTTCACACTAGTTTTCGATGTTAATTTGACCCTGACTTTAGCACACACTGACCTGCGAATTGCAATGTAAAGTGCTGCAGGAGAAGGGTGAAGGGATGGCGTTGTCCCATTAGTCTTTCATGTGCTGTGACTATCTTGCTTTATTGAAAACAAAGTCCCACGCCGATGGGCGATTGGAGAAGCAAGTGTTTCCATTATAAAAGATAGTGGAGTGGGTTTTCACAGTGTTTTCATTTTGTTGCACATGGACTTCAAAATAGTTCATTAATTGGGCCCAATAAATAGAGCACAATTCTTAAAAGTTAAAATTTTGTAAAATAAATTAGTTGAAAAAAAATTTGAAGTTCGTGTGTCTGACCCGGTCTGATTGAATAGACCTGTCCGAGTCAATTTTTCTACGAACCAGCCCAGTCGAACTGGTTTATACCCATTTAATTGCATATCCAATTTAGTACGTGACTCGAACCGATTAAATGACTTGACTAGTTCACCAACTCACCAATTCGACTAGCCAATTTGAGCCTATTTTTAAAGCCCTGATGCTATCACTAAGCTTGCATTTAGGCGTCAGTGGACCTTGGCATGCTCCTAAGGGCTTGATTTTCCCAATTGGTGTGTATATGGATCCAATGACAAGCCTGATAATAAAAAAAAAGGAAACAAGAAGTAAAATGGACCAAATGCTACTCAATACTTCTCATTGCAGGCAGATCCATAATTGTAAGTGTTGCCCTGAACCATGTCTCTCTAAATATTTTTGCTCAACTACCCAAAAAAATAAAATGATTTTGCTTGTAAAGCAGAAAATGGACCAAGTATTATAATAATTCTATATACTAAGATGATCTTTTCTGAGCACAACGTATTTACACAGTTGTCTCCTGTACCAGTAAGAATGGCCTATAGCAACAGCAATACTACTATGTAGCAACCTTATTCCGCATTTCCAACCCAAATTGTCAAACATGTAAAAAGTCCTCGATGGATCATTCATCCACATGCAAACTTTTTTTACAACTCAGCATCTCACCCTGACAAACCACCAAGGAGAATGCACGAGCCAGTATCTAGAAGGATACCACATCACAAAACATTGCAGCATGTTATCATCACTAAGGTCTAAATCAGTGCACTCTCCCAACCAATGTAGGATGTACCGTTAGCCATCTGTCATTTTATATGTAAACAAGCGAGATGAGCAAATGACATTCATGTGCCTCTCAGAGCACATAATCAGTAGCACATCCTTTCTGTGTTCAAGGAGGTTCACGAAGTCATGTCCCTTTTGCAGCAGCAGGATTCCGACCAAACTGGATGATCATTGGCTTGCCTTTAAATACATATCCATTCACTAGATTCTGAAACCAAAGGTAACATGCAATGTAAACCATTAAGAACACAAGCGAGAAAATAATTTGGCGCATTAATTTTTATCAGCACAATTCATTGTTCTGGAAAAGAAAATGAAAGTGATTAGCATGTCAAACTGCATATGCTGCCGTAACAATCTACAAAAACTGGTGCCACCTTATTGATTTCATTATTTAGCAGCTTTTGCAAGAATTTTATGACAAACAAATTTTAACATATTGTAATACAAGGTAATAAAATCCTGGAAATGAAATAATCTACTTCGAGAAACATAGGAAAACTATGACAAACATACCAGAGCATGATGAGCCAGTTCAATTGACGGGAATGTTAAAAATGCTTGACCTCTCATCCTTCCTTCCTAAAATACAGAAATAGCCCATTAATTTCAGGTTAACAGTTTTGCTGGTACAATCTACAAGCCAATATTTGTTTTGGATCTCTCTTTGCATACCATCAACACCAAAACTGATCTTGGTATAGTTAAAAAGGCAATCAAGGTCTTACCTGCATCAGTTTGACATGGAGACCAGACTTGGCAGCCTCGATACTTCCAAACAAGGACCCTGAGGTAATAGAAGAAAGATATGGAAAACTTCTGAATTGACATCCTTACAATAATTATATATAATGGAAATCTTATTTCGTCATATTTTTGGTGAATTGCAAGAGAAAAGTATTAAATGAAACATGAATCCACTAGAAGTCTTAAGAGCTCACCAAATATAAAATAGAAATCTTCACCACTCACATCTTTTGCCAAATTCTTAATATACAACACAGGAGCAGGGTTTCCAGCGGTATAGTTCTGCATCATCCATCAGTTCAAAAACAAAACTCCAGTAAACACACATTTTGCACTAAAAGAGCTTTCATAAAATCCAATTATGTCCACATTAGAAAACCAAGCACAACTCCAAAGAGTTTTTTCTGATAAGGAAGAAGGAATTGTCAGACCATACAATGCATCAGATGCGTCAAAATATTAGGGCCTATTTGGTTTCTATTTCTTGTTTTCAGTTTTAATTACAAAAATGTCACCTTGTTTTTAACCTGTTTCCCATTTTAAGAATTTTACGAAGGAAATAAAAACAGGAAATGGGAAATAAAAACAAGAAACAGGATCTTCTTGTTTTCTCTATTTCCTTATACAAAATCCTAAAAACAAGAAATAAATTGAAAACAAAGTGGTATTTTCATAATTTAAACCAAAAATAGGGAAATAGAAACAAAAACCAAACAAATCCTTAGCAGTTGTAAAGTTCCATTACATTAATCACTTCATTTAGATCTCAGCACAAACTGATGAGTTTCTAGCTTGAAATTGATTCAAATTTATATACAGAAAAACTTATAAAGGGAGTTTCAGCAAGATCAAGGCTGGGAAATCTAAGCTACTCCTGAATTTTTTTTAATGCTCAAGCTCACGAAGTAGTATCCAATTTCCATGATAGAGGCAGGGCAGTTTGTAAATGCTAGTGCAAACTTAACCAGTTAATAAGCAAAACTCGTGGGCTTCAAACCTTGCTTTCAGGTAATCAATCATCTAAAAGAAATTAATTTGATCACACATTTAAGTTTCCAGCCCACATATGACTACATTTAACCTTCTATTAGACACAAGTTATTGCCAATATATATATATATATATATATAGACAGTGCTCACCAAAGGTGAAGATGAAGATAAATGCAGGATACAGCACTGTGATATAGATTAAATTCTGTGAGAGAACATTAATATATACACAAAATAATAAAATAGAAACATGTTGTGAAGTCCTTAAGCCAAGTGTATTTTGTTTATTCGATAACACATGTCATATAGAGTTTTAAAACATATTTATAAACCAATGCAGAAAAGAACAGTAGCAGCAGGCAAGTGACACTAATAGAGCCCTGCTACATTCAATGAACATATATTAATCATGAACTTTTATGGGACTGATGAGAATCGTATTGATCCAGCAAGCAGATACTAAATTGGGAATGCAACACTTTAGCACTTAGTAGGATAAGGCTTAATGGCGGTTGTTGTGCATGTAGCAATAGTGTCTAGATAATTTACATACAAACCTTAAACATTGGAAGAGATAGGATTTCTTCAGGAGGCAACTTTCCGCTCTCTAGTTCTTCTGGAGTCAGAAATCTATGAGAATCTGGACTATCTTTTTCTGGCTCTTGTAACTCTTGGCTTGAGTCATCATTCTTATGTTCATCCAGATTTGCTTTGGGAGCAATTTTTATCTGCAAAATCATCAAGCAAAGCAAAAATAAAAAGCTAAAACAATAATGTGCTACTGCAACCAATCACTTGGAAAGCACATACCTGTAAAACAGTGTTCTTCCTTTTTATCACTGGGATTTCTTTTGGGACCAAGGTGGCTGGTTTTACTCCAACATCCTCATGAGCCACATCTTTATCAATGGCAGGGCCAACAATGTCACGCCTAGCACGCTTTTTCTCCTGTTTTTCTGTTCTTGCCCCTTCCTCCTAGAAACTTTTTATTAGTTTCCTTCAATAATTGAAATATAATTAAAAGGATATGAAAAAGGAATATGCTGTTGCCATTAAAGAGAAGTATATGAGATTAAATGCTTTATACCAATTGTAAAGAATTTAAGTAATCTGTCTTTTATAATTATGCAATGGATGTAAACAAAGAACAACAAAAAGGCTCAACAGGTTTAATGCTAAGGAAGTGATGATGTTACCTCATCTGAAGATTCCATCTCTGATTCACTACTAGACAGATCTGCAGGCTGAGGCTTCACAGGTACAGCAGCAGCAGGAGGAGGGGGTGGCAGTGGGGCTGGCACCTCTGGAGGTAGAGGTGGTGTCGGCAGTGCCATACGAAATGGAGCTGGAATGTTCATTTTGTTCATTAAGTGTAGAACCTATAGTAGATAGGTACAACCAATATGATCACTATTGGTTATTCAGTATAAATGCACAGAAAATTCTGCAGTTGCTGGGAAAAATAAAAGACACCAATAAATACTCGCAGACAAATTTAATACTGGAACAACCTGAGTGTAAAATCGGGGAACAGCGATAAGAGCATTGACAATGTTGGTCAGTATATTACCATCTGGTGGAGGGTAAGCATACCTGTAAAACAAGTTCGATTAGGCTATCTTAACCAAACCAAACAATTCCACACTGCAAAGATGGTTTAAAAAGCATAAATAATACTTTCAATGGTTAAAAACTAGAATTCATTATAGTATGAGTAGACATATTTAACATTCAAATTTATTTCATTTAATTCAGCAGCAAACCACTAAAATCCAACTTAAAATAACATTTGTTAAAGCTGTCAATGGTTTTCATTTGAAGTTTCCATTCCAAATCCGAGTGACACAAATGCACAAAAATAATAACACAAAAATAATCTTTGATAATTTAAGCTAAATAAAAGAGCAAATATACATATTGTAATCTATTCAAGTTGCAATTTCTTTCTTTCTTTCTTTTTCCTAATAAAAACATTACATCATTCTTGAATTGCATGGAGTAAGAAAATACTCAAGAGGGCGAGAGAATGAAGAGCATATAGAGTATAGACTATTTAATCTTAAAACCTTCTTCTATTCAAGAGATTAATACTCACTTAGGAGAATGACCTGCAGTAAAATGTGTTACCAGAATATTGACCAAACCAAATTTTATTTTTACAACCATAGATTTGATGCAAGAAATTCTAAGAGTGATTCACTGAAATTTGTTCATGATTCTATATGCAAACCTCAACAACATAGAATCATAGTTTTGTAGTCTTTTCCTATAATATTTTACAATGACGCCTTTTTTCATTTCATTTGTTAACTTATCTAGCATATTTGACACCAGTTGGCATCCCTTTAGAATCATATTGAAATAAAGCAACAAATACAAAAGACTGCAAAGTGAGAAGCAGCAGCTTACTCAAGGTGAGGAGGAAATGGATAGTCAACACCAAGTCTTTCAGCAATTGGCTCAGCAATAGGGCGACATCCTGATTTTGAATCTCCATCAGTAGGTTTGTTTACATTTGCATCCTTAGCCACTGATGTTTTAGAGGCCTTTCCTAGCAGAGCTACACTGCTATTTTCACCAGTCTCAATTGGGTTATAAGCTCTTTCTGCTGACAAGACTTTGCCAAGAAACCTCAGCCTGACCAACCCCAAGAAAATAAAGACACATCATTCAAAGCATTTAGTTTCTGATCAATTTTATAATTTTACATTTGATTCATAGCAAATGGCACGTATTGATTATACTTAAAATGGTGCAAAATCAGGAACCAATTGAAATAGGATAAAAGAATAACTTTATTACCAAAAAAAAAAAGAGAGGACCAAATAAAATTAATGTAAACCGAGGCCAACTCCTCAAATATGCAACCAATTTATTTCCATATTTGAATTTTAAAAAAAAATGATTCAAAGATAAGTACCCATTTAGTTGACGTTGTGCTTGAGATGCCAGCATATCATTTTTAAAATCCACGAAAGCACAATTTCTCAACCTGCACCACATCAAGCACGATTTTGCATAATTTGTTTTGCAATTTCATGAACATAAACAACAAAGCCTTTTCCCACTAGGTGGGGTAGCTACAAACATCAAATGACACTACTGTAAATATGTTTAACAAAGAGACATGGAGGCACCACCAAGAACAAAAATATAGGGTTAAAAAATTTAAGTTTAACAGCGAGCTATAAGCCAGTTTGCAATGAAGTTAATAAAAGCTACTAAAAAGCTGAGTTTCACAATAAAAAATATTGTTAGACATAAAATTTTATCAACAAAACTATAAATCTGGCATTGAGCCATTGACAGGATAATTTTAATTTGAACAATGCAAACAAAAAATAGAATTTTTGACATAATGGATCTCTCTCATATTATACTTGAATGCTAAAAATAATTATAACTGTGCACATATTTCAGCCTAGTTTCTTTCTTTATGTAATAATAATTTCAAAACCAATTACAGATTTTTTAAATAAATTTGATTTCATCTAGTAAGTTGCACAAATTATGGTAATGGGATAAAGTTTTCTCAAAAGAAAAAGAATGTGACACCAGACCCAACATTCGAAGAATAACATTCTATTGGTGGATTTGGGGCATGTCATGGGTAACTGCTAACAAATTCAAATGAATGGGAGACCTATAAAAAAAATTATATTCAATACATAGTTCTCTGAGACACAAATAATAAGTAAAAGAATTATAAAATTCAATGCAAAAGCAAACTACACATAGAAGGATGCAGTGACAGGTACTAAAATGTACATGACCAAGCAAGATTAAACTTTGAGAAGAACTCCAACACAAATTGGAAATAGTAGAGAGAATAAGGGAATGATAAGTTAACTAGAGGAAAATCTCACACTCTGTAAAATCTAAATTCTGAAATCTGGATTGTGGAGACATCACAAGTCTCCTTAAAGTTCCTTCTTCAGTAAAAATAAACAGTTGTAATCAATTTATGCTGTAGTTTATAGTCTTTCTAATTCTTTGCTAATGTAAAATTGTTTAAATTTAGCTAGTTATTTGTTGATTCTGCCAATTTCCCCTCTTCATTCATTTCATTTCATGGGCCACGACTGACAAAATGCAACATCCAAAGTAAATTCCATGTAAACAATTCACATAAGGAGGACAAACGGGATATCTACAAACATTAAAACATAATCACAAGCGAAGGCTCACCTAATGCTTGACCTGAAGAATGAAATACCATGAACTAAGACAAGCCCAGATCCACTAGTTCTTTCTTTTTATTTTCATTCACCCTAGCATTTTATGAATGAAATACCATTATGCTTTCTTATTCAACTAAGATTCCCAATGAACAGGAAATGACCCAAAATTGAAATCTTTCTAATACATAATACACATACTAGAAAATCATGATTCATGACACAGTATTAAAAGAAGTGTTAACATTTCATCAAAAAATCTAACAAACATCACCATATACCTATGTTCTTCATGGCTGATACCACCTACTTAAATCTTCATGAAGAATAGATTGTTAGCAAAGCAGGTCAAAACTCACTGATGCATATCAATATGAGTAACCTAGAGATGGCACCAAGGCTTACATATTGTGAATAAGTGAACTGATTGAAATTGTAAAAAGTGACAATTAGCAAAATTCAAATCACACGCAGTTAAATACCTTCTGCTAGAATAAGGACGAACAGAGGAAGCACCATAATGGGATAGGAGTCGAGAGAGGGTGTCATGAGGTATAGCTTCAGGAAGGTGCTTAATTAAAAGGGTGACTGGTGACTCCACAGCCGAAGGCTTGGACTCTGCCACCTCCATGCCTTGAAATGTAAACTGATGCATCTGGGCATCCACAAAAGGCTGAAAAGAGGGATCACCAGCCATGCAATTTCGGCGATTGCCACTTTCGCTTTACTATCATGAGAATAATAAGACGTTAGGAAGGATCTAGACAGAAAACATTACAAAAACAAAGGGCAAAAGAAAAAACTATGTAACATCTTTATCATTTGCAATTCACCCGGTCATTCATTGCTACTATACGACATGACATTACAAGCCCAGACAACACAACAGGATTCTAGCATTCAGAATCCCAATCCATGCCAACAAATTCTTATTATAAATGACAAGCAAACAATTGAATATATTGCAATGCTGCTCATAGGGTGCCAGCAATGCGCACTGTATATAAGATTTTCGTGGAAACTAGCACTATTCAGTCTACAGATATGAATTGGAAGTTCTGCAGGTGATATTTCTGCTTGCAAGATAAGATGACAGTATCTGAAAGACGCGGCTGATCAACAAAGTGCAATACTTGGATATTCCCAAGACTTTTAAATCGAAACCGTCCCCATGTGAACGGAATCTGGTTGCTCCCGAATCCATGAGCTAGACTATCTATAGAAGGTAAGCAGAGTGCCATTTGGAATCGCTGATCTCACTGCGAGATATTCCTTCGAAAGCAAGAGTTTTTTAACTTGTTTCAGGCAAAAACGAATTGATGTCACAACATTCCTGTTTGGTAGAAGAGTAAGACCACGAAAGTAAAGAAGAAACGAATGGGTTGAAACAATCACCAGAGGGGCATGAAATTCGACAGCAAATGCAAAAAAAAAAAGAAAATTGGGGGGGGGGGGGGATTTTGACGTAGGCATTCCATCAAACAGATCATAGGGGGCTGAACACAGTAAGGAGAATCGAAGCATGATAAGAAGATAACATTACAAACCACTACTGGACGTTATTCAACTCAGCCAGCGATGGAGAAACAACAAGTGAGAACGTGCAGGGCGCGACCAACACAACACAGACAGTGAGCGGAAGAGAGGACTGTCTAGGATTCTGTACTCCAGAAATGTCCTTTTTCTTTTTGGTCTGGACCAGAAATGTTCCTAGTGAGACGACGAGGGACTTTTTTCATTTGGGGTTTTGGTATAAGTGAAGGGAGGACATCTTTTTCTCTTTTTGGTCGTGGGTACAAAGAAACAAAAGCCCAAAGAGCAGCTGGCGCAAGAAAAAATAATGAAAAACAAGCCTGCACTAGGGGCCCATAGAGAACCCGAACAAGGAAAGATCAGCTTCTGCTTCTCAGCATATGCATTTCCTTCGAATTTTGGAAAAAAATGATTATAAAACTAAAATTTTATCCATAACTAAAAAAATTAAAAATTTATTTTTTTCATATAAAATTCTATAAAATAATTGAAATATAATTTTTTAGTATTATAATCATTTTTAAAAAATTGGCTGAATATATGAAAAATATTTTTTTTTGGGAAAAAAATAAGCAAGAGAAAACTGGATCGGGTATCGAATCGGTTAAGGTACTAGCTTAAATATTTAGAGGTTTAACTGATTCAATCAAAGTTCAATCGAAATATAATAAGATATTAAATCACTAACATTAACATAATCAACACAGAAAGAAAATTATTCATTAGGTCTATAAAAGTAAACCTAATTCATATAAAATTCCTCTACTCTCAGCCTCACAATATGATTATAAAACATTTGAAAACAATATTTATTAGTGCCAAGTGAGATTTACAATGAGCAGCCTATGAATGACAAAGAGAGAAGAAGAACCAAGCAATCTTTATTAGTGTCATTCTTTGATTTCTTTTTTTTTTTTTTTTTTAGTTTGTGGCTTGTGAGTATTAAGCTTTGAAAAAAAAACTTCAGAAGTTCCAAACTTGCTGACTTTCAAAACCGAACTAATTTGCCGATTTTCCCGGTTTGTCCTGATGTTGAACTCACTCGGTTTCAGGAGTTTAACCGGACTAACAAGATGACTAGTTCCCAGTTCGGCCCAACCAATCTAGTCCGATTTCATCTTCCATGGAAAAAAGTGATTATTTCCCTCCAGAATCCCATCCAAATACACCCTTAATAAGAAACCCACTGACTCAGGAAATCTACTGTGCCAATCAGGACGCAGATTCCCTCTAATAGTCGATCTAGCTATCTCCAATTGACCCCAAAAAAAAAAAAATCTAGCAATCCCATGATATGTATGGTTGTCAAATGGACGGGCTAGCCCGTTTACGGGCTAAAATCACCAACCCAGCCGACATAAGAGCAATTTGCAGGCCAAATTGGCCCGCCCGTTATTTATTTATTTTTAACACAAAGGGAAATTGCTAAATATTACAAGGAAAATGCTATGGGCCACTCTCATTTCCAGAAAAAAAATAATAAAGAAAATAAAATAGATAAAAATTGAGTGTTATTCGGTGGCTTTATTACAGCTCCTCTTAAAAGATTGATAAATTTCCAGCGCAAGCTATAAGTTCAAATTAACCAAATCGAAAACCTTCCCACTAAACCCTAATTAACTAATGACAACCACCATGAGAGCATAAAAATCCCCAACAGAGATCAAATCTTTGGCATGCCCAAGAAAAAATAAATCACTTAAGGCTGATGAAGACCGGGCTGAATACACAATTCAAACAACAAATGCGAGGTGCAGGCACAATGATAATCCTCAACATGGAAAAGAAGAAAAGAAAAGAGCAAAAGAAAAGAAATTAATGAAATAGAGACAAATTCAGTGACCCCATGGTCACAAACTCTACCCTCCCCATTTAAGAACTCACCCTTAAACATATTGATTCTTCCACAATATGTTGCAGTTTTATGCTTTGAGTGTAAATCACAGCATGCAAAAGAAGGTACAAGCTATATTTCCAAATACAAATCCACAGGATCCATTCATACCAATTCACTGAACTCAGACTTTGATAAATAATCTTAGTTTCTTAATACTGCTTGCCAGAAGTTTTCCAAAATGTAGCATTCAAATCATTATATTATCATTACTATCAAAGACAGTTCTACATAGCACTGACCAAAAGTTGAAAAGTAACTAACATAAGCTGCACCATATCATAGCCACTCCCAACAACTAGATACATCTACAAACAGTTGATTTAAGCAATCAGACACAATATATCTCATTGGTGCAAAACAATTTGAAGAAGGGAAAAACAACATTGACATGTAGCCAAAGGACATGCACTGCAACCATCATCTTGGTCATTTATTCCATAGGCCTTCTTAACTGGTGTCAGACTTGTCCAAAGCTGCAACCAAAAGTGCCATCAGTTCAAACTAAATGATGGTAGAAAACAACAAACAAACAAATAAAAAGAATAGCAGAGAAAGGCAGAGATTACTATTGTAATTCAAAAGCTTCTCAATGAGGTCGACATGGGTCATAAGCATGCGCCTACAGCAATAACGAACCAACCCCAAAGCATCCAGTGCATTGTTGCATTCCATCATTATATTTTAATATTATAATATAATAGAAAACCAATACTACAAGGAGCTAGACACTAAAATTCTGCCAAGAATTCAAGTATTGGGATTATTGATACAATGATATCTAATATCCATCAAGTTATGTAGTTAAGGAGAAGCTATATTGTATTAGCATGTGAGTTGTGGATTCCTTTTCAAAGAGTTTTGACAAATGCCAATAAAATTATATTCATTTACAAAGGCCATATTTAACCTTCAACGAGACTGAATTTGGAGCTAAATCAGACATGCTGCATGCAAATACAAGTTGGATGGCAGTTCCAAAGAAATGCATTTCTAGATGGGAAAAAAAAAATTCCAGAAAAATGTTTGGAAAAGCGTGGATATTGGACAGCATTGAAAGCTTATTCATTAGCACAATCAATTCCTAGAGGGAATTCCAAAAGTATTTTTGTACAACAAATACAAACGTTGGAATAAATGCACATCGAAGAAAAAATTAGAAGGAAATCAAAATCGACTCCATCACTCAAGTAATGGAAATAACAGCCTAGCATAAGTTATCATATAACGACACACATATATAAGCAAACAACTTCTGAAATATTGTGAAATTCCTTCTGAAATATCTACTTCATAGGGATGTTTCTACAAAAAATTTGTTTACCCTCGATGCCAGAATTAGTGGCTCTAGAAAAATCAATAACACATATGGGAATCATCCTCATCTACATCATAACATCACACAAAGTGCATTTAAGATTGAGCGATAAACAATAACTGATTATTTGTTGATAACCACTGGTCCACAACCAGTGATTAGAGACTGATCATGATAAACTCAGGTATCGTTTGTTGGGCCAAAGAATGCAAAACACAGTTTAATTTAAAAATACACAAGATTGCAACAAGAACAAAAACAAAAACAAAAACAAAAAAGGGATAATGATATATAACTTGAGAAACTAACACATTTACCAGCAACTCCAAAAACAAAACAAGGTCTTAGTACACGCCTTGCACAAACCACAAAAATAGATTCTGTAGCTAAAACATGACTATTAAAGGACAATCACTTGCTCAGCTACATAAACAATTAAAAACGCATTAAGTTACTCAACCAGAACCCCTTGTTCAATTTAAACAACCATAATATAGCTGCTAAGAATCAATTATGGTTATGTAACATACCCTATAAGCCAATGAAAACAAAAAGATAAACACCTTACCCCAATAGAAAAAAGGGTTAAAAAAATTGAAGCTTTTTTTTATTAAAATCAAAATTTTATATATACAAATAAAAGCAACAAAAATTGGAAAAGAGAGGGATTGAGAGTTTGAGATATGGACCCTTCAGTATAGTCAGACTGCAGAAGGTCGAGATAAGGATCCCATTTGTTCCCAATGACCTAAATGAGAGAACCAAAAAAAAAAAGTGAAAACAGTGACTTAGCCAAAACCCTGAGCATAAAAACAGTGAAAAGGGTGCAAAGTTCTAATTTCTTTCTTTGTTTTTAGAGGCAGTGAAAATAATAAGAGTAAAGAAAGTAATTTGGGAATGGGAAAAGGTGGTACCTTTCCGCATGTGAAACAACGAACGGGGATAATCATCTTCCTCAGCCGTCGCTGCACTTCCTTCCCGTGTTGACAAGAGGCGCTTCTGTTTTACTTATGGGCATTGACATACAAAAATGGGCCAAATGACTAACGTTATTGCAGGCTTGGGCTGCATCAAGCCCAAAAGAAACTTCATACCCAAATTTTTACCAAAAATTAGTGTATAGGTTTAACTTATTTTTCAGTCATGACAAAATAAAAAAAAATGCTTATTACAAATACTGCAAATCCAATTACTTTTTTAATTTTTTACAGCAACTCTATCCTAGGTTACCACCAATTTCAAGAATGTGTTTGTTTTAACTTTGAAAAAAAAATTGTGAAACTTAAATTTTATATGTAATTAAAAAAATTGAAGTTTTAATTCTTTCTTGATATTTTTAAAAAATTTATGTAAATATATGAAAATTGAATTTTTTTGGGGTAAAAATAGTGATTTTCAATTCACAAAATCTATCCAAACAGCCCTTAATAGTCATCCTCACAATTTACATCCTTCATTTTGAGGTGCTTGAATGACAATTTTTCATTCCAAATAAAATTTTGGAAGTCCGTGGCCAGCTTTCTGTTTTAGATTTTTGGGCCATTGGAGCTTAGGAGTTAGAAGTTTGAATTCCCAATAATTGAATTTTCTAGAGGAAGGTTTGGTCCATATGTAAGCATAGGGCGAGTGAATCGGCTACGTGTACAAGGCTAGAAATTTTAGAAAGAACACCAAAATCCCATTAGATGAGAGTAAACCCCGATCCCAATAGGGAATGAGAGAACTCCATATCACTAAGCCAAACAATATTTGTGTCATTATTTCTCATGAATTATATACTATAGATATAGTTACACAAAAATTATATTTTTGTATATTGATTTAATTAGATTTGGTTCAATCAATGATTCACCAGTTGAATCAGTGACCTAATATCTTGATTGAGTCGAATATGATAACTACGGATGCTAGTGTCTTGATTCATTAAGAAATCTTGAATTCAACTCTTGAGAATGGGAATATTATCATTGGGAGACTCTTGTCCCCTTCAAGAGATCTCTATCGAGTTTGACTCAATTAGTCATGTTTCTAACAATAAGATTTAATTATGTATCAATAGTTAATTAAAGAGAAAAAATTAAATTTAGCTTATAATTTTTATAAGGAGGAGGCTAGGAGCAGCCTTTAAAGAGCATTATTGAACCAAAACAAATTAAGTCTAGTTTGAAATACATCCTTTGATACGATGCCACATATGATGATAGTTTGTCAATTAATGTTGCACATAATCATTTCCATCATGATAGACTATGGATGTAATTGAAGATTTATTTGATAAAATATCTAATTATCATTTAAATGTTACACGTTTTGGAAACCTTTAACTTAATCTATAATGAATTTTGTCCCAACACAAATTCAACTCTATTTGTTGACAACTAATTTGATAGTCTCTTAACTAATACGAAATACGAAATAAAGGTTTCACATGGAAATTACATAGTTTTCAGGAAAGCTTATTGATTGTCAGTTTCCTAGCTAATCTTGTGTTGCTTGAAATTTACATGATTCAAATGTTGCTGATGATATATGACTAAGATTGTAACGCAATATTTAAATGTATATATCTCTAGCTGCAACAAGATGTTTCTTGATTTGTTTGTGTACATGACTAAATGGGTTGATAATCTATAACTTCGCTGAAAGTTGAACTCAAAATCAATAATTGATGCCCTCAACTTCACGATATATATTTTAGTCCGATGTTATGTCCATCAGAGTTACACATCTACTTACCCCTGAATAATGTATACAATCTGTCAAACAATCACTCAAGGAGTAGGTTTGAGATTTAATTATAAGTCAATAATGAAGTCAATAACAATGAGGCAAGTGATAGCTAGGGTTATACTCAGCATATACATCAATCACTACATCTCTGATCTTTGATTATTAAAATTCATTTTTAATATATTTATTTTTTATATGAACAAAAAGGTTATGAGGCCATAATAAAATTTGAACTGACTTTAGAACACTTACATCCTTTTTTTCCAAAGATAATAAAAAATATTAGTTAAGAAATAAAAATGGGACCAAGCCCTCACAGTGGAGATTTCTCCAAGATGTCTCAGATGCTAACAAATACTCAAATAGAAGAAATAGATAGATATAAGATGGAGATCAAAAAACGGTAGATTATGTCAGCCTCTTTTCTTACCACCAACTAAGCCTAATTAATCAAAGATATTTAATTATTATTTTATTTAAGCAAAACTATAGGATGGCTTTGCCATCATGAATACATGGAATCATGGAATTCAAAATTAAGATATGTCCCATTGAAGTTCTATTTATTTTGGCCTAATCCCCTTTGATCACGGCGATTCAATATGACAAAAGGAAAAAATTAAACCTTTTGATTGAACCGCAAGAGTGGTAACATGAAAAGGTTCAAATTATTTCCAGCATTCGTCATGCAAATATATTCTTCAGTGTTTGTCATTTATAAGCAATATTCAACAGAAACATCATACTATTTGCTGCCTAAATTGTGGTTTTACGACATAATTATATTTGTAGGGACAGATTATTTCCAGTTTGTCTGGTTTCAATCCCATTCCCAATCGTGTGCATAAGGAGGAGGTAATAAAAGAAATCAACACCCTATTATTATTTGTGAAAGAAGGACAAATTATTGATCTCTATAAAAGTTTACGGTAAGGTTATTAAATATTTACCGGTGAAAGATTTTTAAATTTGAAACAACCAACAAGATCATGTAACTACTATCATAAGCGAAAAAAGGCTGGCCGATTGAATTAATATTTTGATCAATGATAAAAATGATGTGTTATATTATAAGATAATCAACATAAACTCCAAAGCACAAACAATATCGAGTTGTTGGATTTTGATTCCATTCTTGACCATTTTACTGTCAAAATAACTCCACATTTCTAAACTAGTAGTTGATACAAACAATGCAAGCGAGAAAGATGACGTAAATATCAACTTCATCTTTTTATATAGTCAATAAGTGAAAGCTAGAATTGAAGATGTTTACATTCTATTACTATATAAATGGCCTCTCATTTTCCCCGTTATGTTACGTGAATGTGAATAGGGAAAAAATGCAATTAACTTCCTAAATTATAGGTTTTGTGCATTTTATCCCAAAACTTTATAAATATGCAAATTGATCCTCGAACATTTTCTGAATGTGCAAATGAATCATTCCATTGACTATTTCATACATTGTTAACAAAAATGGCACACATACAAACAAGTTTAGAACATCAATTTGCATGCTATTTGTTAGTTTAGGGTGTTGAAATTCAGTTGACTTAAAATTTGGGAGGGTATATGCAATATATTAGGTCCACATGCCCTATGTAAAGTCTAATACAGCCTTAATATATCTTAGAACCCGCCTCCTTGCTATTGAACCCCCTTAATGTAGAAATACAAAACAACTCACTAAAGTGAGTCTAGGCTCACTGTAGCAAGAGTCTCGTTATAGCAAGACCCTCTCACAATAGCAAACCGAGACTTGCAAGCTCCGGTATCAGCCATTGATACAGGAAACTTGCGGAACACAGATAGATTTATAGACGAATTTTATATTATAAACTGATTTACATATGAAAACACGTCATCTGCTATTTTCGTGTATATAAATGTTTCAGATGGATTTAGGACCTATCTATTTATATAATATACAAATAGGTTTTTCCGTCTGTAATTAGTTGAAAAAAGTACCAAATTAGCATAATATACACGGATTTACCATCTATAATTTTATAGACTACAGAATCGTCTACAGTTGTCAAGAAAAATGGTGCAATAATTTGAGAATTATAGACGGATTTTATCATCGGTAAAATTATAGATAGTAAAATCCGTTTGTATTGGGATACAAAATAAAAAAAATGAAAAATAAAAAATAATTTTTCATTTGTAAATCCACCTGTAATAATTTGGAAAAAAATAAAAAATTATTTTGTTTTCCGTCTAAAAATTCACATTTTTTTTAGGTTATAGACCTAAATTATTAATAATTAGGGCTAATTGTTACTAATGATCATAACAATTGATAAATAAAGGAAAATATGTGAAATAAAAATTCCATATGAATGTGAATGTGCATATGAGAAGTTGTTTATTCCTGTGTCATCTGAATGTACTAAACTATTCAATGCAGGTACTAAATTTGGTTAAGTGCATTTTGAAGTTGAAACGTAGTTTGAAACATTAGATGCGTTCAAGAAAGCTGTGAAAGATTTCAATATAGCAGAAGGGAGACAATTTAAATAGGTGAAAAATGATAAACTAAGGGCTAGGGCCAAATATGTGGCTGAAGGGTGTGAATGGATGATTGTGTGTTCTTGGAACAATCTTACCATAATCTTCCAAGTGAAAAGAATTGAACCCAAGCATACTTAGTGTAGAGGTTTTACAAACACCAAGGCTAATACAGAGAGGGCTAGCCAAAAATTAAAAAAAATAGTTAGGACTTATCCTACAATAAAGCATAAGGAGGCAGTAAATCATCAGAGGGAAGAATATGGTGTTTAATTAGATAATAAATTAGTCTACAAGTCTTTCAAGAGGGCTAGGGAAATGGTTGTACTTAGTGAGAAAGAACGATATGGAAAGACATGGGACTATATGGTAGAACTGGTTAGGAGTAACCCTGGAACAACTTGCAAGATGGATGTGATACCACATTTAGATTCTCCTCCCCTTTTTCAAAGGATGTATATCAGCTTAGATGTAGGTAAAAGAGGATTTAATTATGATTGTAGGTTAACGATAGGCCTTCATGGATTTTTTGAAAGGGTATAATAGAGGCCAACTACTTTCAGTCGTGGGGCAGGATGCAAATAATCACTTTTTCGTTGTTGCTTATGATGTGGTGGATAATGAGACCAAAAACAATTAGAAGTGGTTTTTAACCCTTCTACATGAGGACTTAGGAGATTACTAAGTATATGGTTGGAACTTCATTTCTGACTAATGAAAGGTAAACATCGTTCATTTATAAGTTACTAATACCTTGTTGGTTTGTTAGAGTACATAGTTTAACATTTAATTTATTTATTTATTTTTTTGCAGAGTTTACTTCTTGCCTTGAAAAAGGTTGTGCCAAATGCACATCACAGGAGTTGTGTGATGCATATTTGGAAGAATTTTATCAAGCAATGGAAGGATAAGTAGCTTAGGGGGATTATATGGCAATGTGCAAAGTGCACAATTGTCCCTGAATTTAATGCATGCATGGAAAAGCTAAAGAAGACAAATGAAAGGGCACAGGCATACCTGGACAAGTTTGACCCTTCAACATGGCTGAAGGCCTATTTCAGCCATCGGTCCAAGGTTGATAACATAACCAACAACAAGTATAAGGTGTGAAATGCAAAGATTTTGAATTATGGGTCCAAACCTATACTCACAATGTGTGAAGAGTTGAGGTGCTACATCATGTGAAAGATGGAAGGCTACAAGAAAGTGTTTGCCACTTATACTAGCAAGATAGTACCTGTGCAATAGAAGAGGATAGACAAGATGAAGGTGGACAACAATAAATGTATCCCTACATGGAATCGTGATAATTAGCATCAACTATTTGAAGTTTGACACTATTCAAAGAAGGTAGTTGTGGATCCCACCCTACATACTTATGCTTGCAATATGTGGCAACTGACTGGTAAGTATGTTTACAAATACTAATTATTTGATTAACCTCTTTAATTAGAACTACTAATATTTCCAACTGAATTTGTATTTGATAGGTTTACCATGCTAGCATGCAATTGTTGCAAAATGAAAGACTAGAGAATTATGTTCACCAATGGCTAATAATATATGCCATCAATGCCACCTATTCACACTACCTTCAACTAGTGAATAGTGAAGAGTATTGGTGTAGGTAGAAAAGTGCACGAGAAAACGGGTGGAATCGTGCTTTTCTTTTTCATTTTTTCCCCTTTTAGCGTTTCTGAAAACTTGAACAAATACTATCAAGTGGAGACAAGAAGTGTAGTGGGAACAACGTTAGTTATGTCAGAAAGTAACTTACTAAACTATGACAAAGATAATAAAAATGCATATAAGCAGGTTCTCAGAAAACACAACATAACAAGGATAAAGCAATAAATAAGAAGGATTAAGGAAAAAGAAGATACTGCACATGAGTTTTTATATTGCTTTAGTCAACCTATCTATATCTAGTTCTCAACCACCGTTGAGTTCCACTAAAACTTTTCTTAACCCGAGAAAGTTGATAGTCTTTACGGTAGCCTTTCCAAGCTCTTACCAGTGACTAGTAGCTCACTCTACTATCACATTTGAATAGTCTTTGACCAGCCTCTCCAAGCTAAATCCATGACCAACAGCTCATTCTACTGTAACAATCGAGTAGTCTTTGACCAGCCTTTTCAAGCTAACTCCATGACTAGTAGCTTACTCTACTATCACATTACAAGTAGTCTTTGCTTAACCTCTTTAAGCTAACTCACAGCGATCACTACCGGATTGGGGTAACAAAGGTTTATGTTTGGGTTTGAACACTCAAACTAACCAACACTCAAGTTTTCATAAGATGAACAATAGTAGACCTGGAAAACTTGAATGACTTCTTTCTAACTATTCTTTCTTTGAAGAATGTATAATCTATTGAGAATGTAGAAAGAATATTTTTACAGGGAAGAAACAAATTACACAGTAATAAACTTTACAAAGGATGAAGGGAAATTTCTTTAGCATTTCAACAATTTGACTAGCAAAAGTCTCTTACCTTGTAAGCACAACATCTTTTTTTATACTTAATCTGCATTTATGACTGTTGCCCTTAATCTATTTTCCAAGTGACATGTGGTGATCTTCTTTTTGTGTCTTGGTAGTATAGTCTAGAGGAGTAGCTTGGTATTGACAGAGCAGTTACAGAAGCAAATTAAATGTCACGTCAGTCCTTGAGTGAGTTTGACTTTAAATTTGAATTTTAAAATTTCCTCATTTTCCTGTAAAGTGCATCGTTTCACTGTGAAACATGCTTTCTGAAGTGCGGTAATAGTTTCTTGATTTCTCTTTGATCTTCTAGCCTTCAATAAGATCTTGTTGATGATGATATGATTACAACCATGATGATTAAAGATGATAGTACACACTTGCTTCAGAGTTAGATTGAAATCTTTACTAAAATTGCACTTTTTGAAGTTTTGTGCTACTTTTTGAAGATCTGATCTTTGGTTTCTTGTACTTGAGAATTTTCTTCAATCTATTGAGCATTTAAATGTTCGCTCCATAATATATTTTTCACTTATTCTAAGTTCCAATCTCTTCAAATAAGATTAAACATGTTTGCACATGTCATGTAAAAATATTTTCAATTTAGGAACTGTATATACTAACGTGACGAAACTTGTTTGTTGCTTCAAGAAACTCAAGAGAAATATTAGTCCTTCTTCAAATATTTTCTTGAAATTGGTTATGTTATCAGTCAAAACATTTGGCACTTAAGCTTTCTGAAAGATTCTAGAGTTAACAATTGGGTCAAGACAGACTATCTTCAGCTAATCCTATCAACAATTAAAAGGCCAATTGGTTGTCCCAAAAAACACGGAAAGAAAGATAGAAATTAGGAGGTGCCCTTTAGTAACAAGATGAAGAGAAGTTGGCATGCTATTTGTCCCAAATGTCGGTAAACTAGCTACTACTTTAAGACATGCAAGGAAGGACCACCAGTCTATGGTCTTCCAAATAGACCTAAGGAAAGGAAGTCCAAAAGAAAGAAATCTAAAAATGAATCCCAACCAGCCTCTCAAGTTGAATCTCAATCACAGGTAAATAATTCAACTCAATATGGCCTTATTTGTCCTATTTTGATTTTCATTAGGAATTACTTATGATAATTTATAAATCATGAAGGACCAATGTGCCATGTTTGTTAATCTTGAAGGACAATTTAAGGAGTCAGTATTTGGATTTTTAGGATGCCAATGCAAATATAACCACCCAGCTAGATCCAGCCCTAGCACCACTAATTTCAAACCTAACCTAACCATCAACTTCAAGCCCAGCCTAAGCACCAACTGCAGCCCCAGCACCATCAACTCCAAGTCCAACCCCTGCACCAAGTTCTGACCCTGCACAAGTTTCTTACTTGGAGTATTTTTCATTTCTAGTATTGGATATTTTCTATGGATACTAACTTGATGTAAAATGGTTTTTCATTTTAAGTTTGAACCAAATCCATATATGGCCCACTATAAGTTAGGCTAGTACGAATTAGGCCACAAAGGAAAACAGGTGCTAGCCCACCTCCAATTCCATTTCCAACTCCAACTTAAGGCCAAATTCAAGGCCAAGCCCAAATTCAAGCCTAAGGACAACAATACATGCTAGGGAGAATGCAAACAACTCCCTTCAAGCCTCCAAGTCTAGCCCCTACATCCAATCGGGCCCCTACATCAAGTCTAGCCATTGCATCAACTCCAGATGGAATCTCTTTTAAGACAATAGTAGTAGCAAGTAGTGGAATGTTAGCAAGATTGTTCAAGTTCATTCTAACCCCAGGATTTAACATGTTCAAGAAAAGATGACTTAATTTGGATGTGTAGTTTCATTTTGTGTAATGAAAGTTTTGTTGGCACGCATTTTTTTTTTTAATGTTGGAGGCCATATTTTGTAAACTTGGTTAGGTCATATTTAAATCTGTGGTCCATATGTTGTTAAAACCTTTGGATATTGCTTTTTGATCAACATTATGCTGATGTTACACACATGTTCTCAATATGGGACACGTGTTTTGATTATTCAAGTTGTAATGGCACTTTACAATATCAATACAATTTGAATATTTAATTATATTGTTGTTGTATTGATTTGATTACAACATTTCGTTCTTTATTTCATACTTTATTAGACTTGATTAATGATTTGTTAAATTGCAGATTATGGTTCATGTTAACGAAATATACAGGTTTAAAAGTCCCAAAAAGTCAAAATACCATGATGCCAAAATATCATTCATACTTCAAATTCAAAATACTTTAGATCCAACTATGGCTTTTCATATCATTCATACTTTAGAATCATTACATCACTTCAAAATAGAAACACCTAATCTCATACTTCTACTTCTTCATTTCATAATAAAACCTACAAAAACAATTAAACCACTACTATACTAGGAAATCCCACTTTGATGCTCATAATTTCATTTGCTACCCTGTCAACCTTTTCTTGCATCTTCATCTTCATCTTTAATTCATTCTCCAGACTTTCAAAAAAATTTGCATCTGCACTACTAGAAATACATGGGATACTAACAAGTATGGACCTATTGGTAATTAGCGACGCCATTTTCTACGGGTTGTTGCCCATTTGCATTATTCAACTTGTGATGATCAATTTACTCGACATTTCGTCGATACATGTGTTGGTAAATAATGGCACCACTGTGCACAATATGGCATGCATGATTTTTTATGGGTGTACCGACAGGTTTACCGATTGGAACAATAAGGATTACATGCCCATCGGTAATTGCACGCGTGTCACGTGGTCTCACTTATTTATTGATGGGCTTACTGATGATTGATTTTCTATTTTATTTTTATTTATTTTTTAGTTAAATTTCCGATGGGCGTTACTAACGATCATTTTTATTTAATTTTTATTTATTTTTGAATTAAGTTATCAACGGGTTTATTGACCGATTTTTTTATTTTATTTTTATTTATATTTTATTTAAATTACCGAAAGGTGTGTAACAACGGAAATAAAAAAACAATTTTCAAAGACGGGTTGACCGATGGGATTTTGAAAATTTTGGACGTTAACTCTTGGAATTTCCACTTACCTAGCAGTAAACCCATCGACAATAAGTGAAATCTAAAACGTATCGTTTCACTTAAGCGTTACTAATGGGTTGACCCGTCAGTAACCTGTGGATATGTTGCTCCTCCGCACTTCTTCTTTCTCATTTCTCTCT
Source organism: Dalbergia cochinchinensis (assembly GCA_031216125.1). Taxonomy (NCBI): domain Eukaryota; kingdom Viridiplantae; phylum Streptophyta; class Magnoliopsida; order Fabales; family Fabaceae; genus Dalbergia; species Dalbergia cochinchinensis. The sequence goes on from CM062368.1 coordinate 25,596,525, forward strand.
TTTCTCTCTCTTCACTCTCTCTCTTCACTGTCGGAGCTCTGTTTGCAAAACGAAGCCTGTCATTGTGATCTAGGTAAGTTGGTGAGTATTTTAATCGGTTAATTTTTTATTTTGCTTAGTTTTTCCATTTGTTATGGGTGCCTATAGTGTTGTTTCTTAATGTATTCGAAAGTAATCATTGTTATTATTTTTCTTTAATGTAGGTGTTGTGTTGACCACTGGCACTGAGTTTTTGATGTTGATAGTGGACATTAAGAGTAGTTTTTCATCTTTTCTCCTTATTTTATTGTATAATTTATATATAGAAATGTTTACAATTGTATGAAATTAAATATTTATTATATTGGATTTTTTTTTACTACAGTAGAGGTTAGTAACAAAGTCTCTGTTATTTATATTGTTTAATATGTATATAGAATAGAGACTTATGTTTTCTAAGATACAGTTATAGGAAATGGGGATTGCATGTCTAGCGAAAAAGGGCAAAGAGGTCCTTGCCCGACTTATTTGCATTGTTTGATATGGGATTTTTTGTGTTTGCAGATATTACAAAATGTATGTTGTGGAGTTATATATATGGGAATGCGCAATAGAACAATTTTTAGGATTATGTAAATTGTATGTAATTATTAAGATGTAACTGTTTAATTATATCTACTCTATTGTTGATCTTTAATAATATCTATTATTGTTGAATTGAATGAAATATCTAATAATAGAAACTCCTAATTTAAAGGAGATGCTATCCAAATTTTGTTAAATTTTTTTTAGGGAAACAAAATTAAAAGTAGCTTAATTAAAAAAAAAACTTAAGGACCAATTCAATGTGTTTGAAAGTAATAATTTGACATCGTTAAAAAATTGTATGTCTATGGTTGTAATGAAATATATGGCTGGAAGAAATTTACAGAGCATTCTTGTTTGAGACATGAATAGTTGTTATTTTTTAAATATAATGGGAGTTCCTATTTTAAAATAAGAGTGTATAATTAGAGTGCTTCAGAAATAGATTATTCAAGATGTAATGAAGACACTACCCAAGATGAAGCAGTTGGCAATGATGATACTAAAAGGCCTACAACACCTAAGAATCATGTACATTTGTTGAAAGTTGCAGTGCATCTTAAACAAGATTAAAAGTAGTTGTACTAAAAATTTTAATAGCAATTGAATTTGTATTTGAAAATAATAATTTGAAATCTTTAAAAAATTGTAGGGTCTAGGATTAATCACATGCCCCTAACTAAGAGCTGCAGTAGGAGGCACATCTTTTCCAGCAATAATAGGAGTAGCAGGCACACCTCCTTTAACAGCTCCAAGAGTTACCGGAAGGGCGAGCAGCAGTGGAGAAGATGCTGAGGGAGATCCGATAGCTTAAGTTGTCCTTGGAACAGCAGTAGCAGGAGAAGACAAAGAAAGAGAATATTAAATTCCAAAGGATATAGAAAGAAGACTGCTACTGATGTGATGACCTTCTTTAGGGACATGCAGGCTTCAGGATCCTTCGACTCTAGCAAGAAGCTTCACTAAATCCCCTTCCCCTCCATTTTTGAGGGCTCATCACCATCGGAAGGCACAGACGACTTCGATAGGTCAGATGATGATGATGCCGCCCTCGCCGATGATGCCGACAACCAGGAGTTCAACTAGTCCTTCTCTAACTTTTTTTTTATTTCATTCTGGATTTTTTTACATTTATCGCACTTTTTATATATTTTATTATGATACTTTGATATCTTATTATATCCATTTGTTTATTTTATTATTATTTTCTTACTTAATATCACTTTAATTGATAATTAAATTATTATATAAATAACTAAAACAATAATAAAATACCAATCAACCCATCGTTTAAATCAGATAATAATTAAAAATTATTAAAATTTTACTGAGGGGTCAACCGATAGGTAATTAATTACATTTTCAAATTATTACGTCGGTAAAATTAAAATACCCCATTGGCAATATTATTTATCTGACGACCTCAGCGACGCCTTTGATATGATTGTCCCTATTGGTCTAGTTTTTTATGCGCATCGATAAACCCGTAAAAAATTACCAACTGGTTTAATTACCTGTAGGTAATATTCCATCGATGGTTAAAAAACTGATGACCGGTACTTGTCAGTAAACCCATCGGTATATTTCTCACTCGTCGGAAATCCCATCGGCATCCTGTGAATTTCTAGTAATGCTGGTTCTTCATTTCATCAATTCTTCCTTCAACTATTTCATTTAACTAGGGCCTGATGCCATTAGCTTGGTTTTCCCACAAGAAAAAGGTACAATAAGGCTTGTTCTCCTACAATGACACAAACAAAAATTAGTATATTAGTGCATCAATGGAGGTGCAAATAAAAAGGTTCATACTCATTGCACTATAATTAGGGCAACCAAAGAATGACTTGGTTGGATTTCTTACAGTATTGGATATTAACAACACAGTATCCATAACACAATAACACCTAGGAATATAAACCCTATTTTGCACCTTTCTTCCTACACTTGTAACACCCCCACTCTATCTAGCTTTTTCTGCCCATTGTCTTCCTCCACAGTGACTAACCACGGCCGAGCTACTTCTTATTTTTCTTTTAAGATTTTTCGAGAATGGATGATAGGAATTTGGAGGGTGTACCACAGAAGTGAGAAGTGGATTATGGGTTGATAGGACTAGGGTAGAAATCATAAGAGAATTATAGATTGATGGATTTAGAGGGAGTACTATAGATATGAGAGAAGGATTAGGTTTAGGGGTTCGTATAGTGCTGTAAATGGGGGTTGAAGAGAGCTAATGAAGAAGATGAATCTAGTAATGTGTGTTTGGGCCATAATCTAAATGATGTCATTTTGGTTATATGGCACTTGACATTTTGTTCACAGTCCACGTAAGTATCTCCGTTAGTGTTTCAAGTCTCAAATCCACTGAGAGACTAGTTACTCCTATAAATAAAATCTTCAATGATCACCACTTTAGTTTTGGATTTTAAAGGACTAAATAAATTAGCAAAATTTTTTTAAGAACTAACATGATAATTTACTCTTTTATTTATTAAACAGTTAGCTTTGATGTATTAATTATAGAAGTTAAGAGGATATTGAAGTAAAGTACATTTCTATAAGTTTACCAAAAAAAAAGTACATTTCTATAAATATTTTTGTTAAGTTTCCTATTAACTGCTGTAATGTAAAGTTGATTAATACATTATAGCATACATATGTTGTTTTATATTCAATTTGACAGATCTAGAGTTTAGTGGTTTAATAAACAGACAAACATTGTGAAAAAATTATTATTGATGATACAATATTATTAAAATTAATTGTTTTACTATTTTATATCTGGATGTTTGAATTTTCATTTACGATAAAAAAACCTATACATAAAAAGTGTCTATGTTTTTTTTTTTCCCGAGAAGAGTGTTTATATCTAGATAACTATTTTAAAAATGGACTATTATATTAAATATAAATATATTTGTTTTGTTTCATGAATCTTATTTTGTTATTATACATCCTATGAGAATAGAGGTGTCAAAACAGGCTGACCCGCCTGTTTAGGCTCGCCCCACCAAAAGGCAGCCAGAAGCGGAGCGGGGCAGGCTAGTTTGCTAAAGTAAAATGGGCTGAAATAGTTAGCCTAGCCCACGTTAGCCAGTCAAAAAATTAATAAAATTTAAAAAATATTTTTTTAATGATTTGATAAATTTTTTTAAAAAGAATATTTTTAAATCATATTTTGTATTTATATATACTCAATTTTTCAATATCCATAAGCCCACCAAAAAATAAAAAAATTTCTAAAAGCATATTTTTAATATTTTGATGAATTTTTTTAAAAAATATTTTTAAATAATACTTTGTATTTATGTATATCAAATTTTTTTAAGTCCATAACAACTACACACCAACTTTGACTAAAAAAGGTTATTGTTAACAGTGTTGTTTGTGAGTTATAACATTGTTTTATTTTTAAATTTTAACTGAGTGAATAATATCAATTGTATAGTGTTACTGTGTTGATGAGTGTATGTATTTCTTTTTTTTTCCTTTTTGAGGCACTTTTTTTTATATCTTTTTTATCAATTAATTGTGAATTTTTTTTTTTGACAAAAAAAGACTTGGCCCGTGAGCCAAACCCGCCCCAACCAGCTAAAACCCACAGGAGGGGTGAAATTCTTTGATAGACTCAAAACTCTAACCCAACTCACTAAAAATAGTAGGTTTAGCGGACTAATCAGGCGGGCTTATCCCGTTTTGACATTTTTATATGAGATTCTAAAATTTTCTAATAATACAAGTAAATTCAAATGTATATAAGTGAAAGATAATCTTTTTTAATTTGTTAAATTTGAAATTGAAGAATATAAGTATATATTCAAGTAAAATAAATTTCGACCATCTATATTTTTTTAGTATAAAATTTATATATTTTTTCAATGAAAATTTCTCCTTTTTATGAAGCTTTAAAAAAACTAGGTGATTTATCACAAAATTTATGTTTTGTGTTATTAATATTTTTATTGCAAGCTGTTAAAATTATTTTTCAATAAATAAATACATTTTTATTTAAATTTTAAATTACATAATATTCAATCTTTATATATTATACTTTTATATTCATATTTTACTTAAAATAAAAAACACTTTCACTTTTAATTATTTTATATTAAATTATTATATTACAATATTTTATTTCAGTTAATTTATAATTTTATATTATGATAATAAATCATGCTGTCCTGGCTTGTAATTGAAGATAAAACATATAAAACACTATCCATGGGAAGGGTAGGGCCTATTTAATTTCAATTTTTATTTTTTATTTTTTAATTTTTATAAAAAAATATTATAAATCATAAAAATTATGAAATTTAGCCTTTAATTTTTCTTTTATAAAATATTAAAAACTAAAAAATCGAAAATAAAAACTAATGAAAATTGAAACCAAGTCTGAGTCTGAGTCAGGCGCGGCAGGTGCAATGGACATGGAAACGGAATATTGGAATTGTGGAAGAAGTTGACATGGGATGAGGTTAGCTAGCGGCATCGTTTTCATGGGGACAAAGATCTAGAAGCATTGTTTGTTGGAGCTTCCTCATTGGTCGGTGAGCCCCCTCAACAGCGCGCCTCCCCATGTTTTCATGCAGCAAATCAGGGTTTTCAGATTCATAAGCAAGCATATACTATTACTACTGCTTTCGTTTTTCATTTTTTTCTTTGAAAAAAAGAAAATCTTTTCCTTGTACCCTTTTCTCTCTCTTTCTTTTCGTACACTTTGTTTTTTGTAAATTGTATACGGGGGAGAAGACAATTCATCGTACTCTTCCTCCTTTATTTTCAATAAGTGACTTTCTCATCCTTTAGATATTGAGACATTTTTGTATTGCAATAAGTTTAATAACCCATATTTATATATATTCATAACAAGAGTAGAATTCATTAGTTTTATCTAATAATATGAATTTTATACATTTTTTTTGGTCTAAATTTAAGCCGATAGGATTATGTCTATCAAAAAATTATTCTTACCTAATTTTTCCCCTCATGAAAGGAGAAACAAAAACATCAGGATCGAGTACTGCTGCACTAACGAAGAAAGAAGCCGCTAATAAAATACTTTCACATTTCTTTTTGTCGAGCTCGAATCTTTTGCACCAAAAAAAAAATTATAAAAACTTTATTCTTATAATAAATGGATTCGACTCAAATTACATTAATAAAAGGAAAACAGATTTCCTAAACAAATAGTTTAAAGCAACAAAAAAAATGAATCAAAGAAGTTACATATTAAAATTTTTTGTGTGAAATTTTTTACTTTCAGGTATAAATTAGTATTAGATGTAAGTTCAGTCATGTAAGTCATGTTAAAAATTCAAGTATTCTGTTAATACTATTTTACATGTACCAAATATTGTTTATATGTTTAGAATAAGTTTTTTCCTTCTATATCTATGGACTGTCAGTACTTATTATATAAGTAACGATTATAATTTAATCTTTAACTTGATATTTAAAAGTTTGGATTAGTGAGATATGTGACTCATTCTTAATTATAAATAACTAAAATATATTAGTATCTTGAATTTTATAGAGGCAGTGGAAAAACCCCTTAAAATAATAATTCTCCGCCCAATAATTTTGCAAAGGCTAAACCATAAAACTGCGGTTAAGTTCCCCGCAAGCATAAAACCCCTCCGAACGCTTTGCTTTGAATGGAAATGGAATGTGCACTTAACATATACATACAATCCCTTTAATCACACCAAAGCCCCAAAACTCCAAACTCACATACATCACATGAATGGTGAAACCTATCTTCTCTTCCAATAACCGATACCCTTGCCCTTGCCCATGTCCCATTTTCCCCGCCGGCTCTACCGTACTTGCTACATACCCCATTGTTTATCTATCAAACTACCCTTAATTAAGAATAATGTTTAGTATATAACTTGTTGTGCAATAATATTATAACAATACTCACAATATTATTTTACCTTGTAGTGTATCAATACCTGGCCATTTTCATTAAAAAAAATAATAATATTGTAAGTATTATTATAAAATTATTGTACAATTTTATTGTATGCCTAACACTACTCCCTTTTTAACATCATGCTTATTAGCCCATCTCTCTTATTTCGGTTCTTCCTTCTCACACACATTTATTTCTAGTTTTGATCCCCCTCCTACGATCTTATCCCTTTAGACTCAATTATGTGCCTAAGCGGCACCTACGTACACAAAGATGGGCAAAAGTGAAAAAAAAAAGAGTGGACACAAAAGTATACGTATAGCAGTATAGAGATAAAGTATGTGAGTGGACACATCACAGCACATAGCTTGAGCGAGATACACTCAATTCATCTGAGATAACTCTACCTGTAACCCAAAAGACATGTATATATTTGTATGTGTGCGAAACATGCAGTATGTCTAAAAAAAAAAAACAGGTTCAGAATGGAAAGAAAGCACACCTTAAGAGCTCAATCTAAATGGAATATTTTGGGAACACATGTGATGGACTAGGTTGCTTTCAACAAAAGATTCAGGCGGCAATCAAGAAAACCTGTGATTGTTGTCACAGAAACAGTTTGTAATTATTACCAAGGGACTAATGTGGTTTATATATATCATTTAATTATTATTCTGGAAATGACCTCCCGAGAGTCATCTTCTGCACAGATTCAGGGAATTTATATTCACGTGCTTCATCAACTTGATTAATCGGTGCTCAATTAGATTCCAGCTTATATATTCAGTACCCCACTCACACAAACTGATTTAACTAAGATTCTGTGAAATAATCAATAACTCAATTAATATATATAATGTACTGTAGGAAAGGAGTGCCAGCTATTTTTTCTAATAATATGTATACTCAATTAAAATATGTAATAATAAATTTACCCCCCCCCCCCTCGCCAAAAAAAAAATAATCATCCCGAATTCCAGAAACACTCAATTACTAATCTCAATTGTACTTCCGAATTAGAATCATGCAAAAACGAAAATTCAAGTTGATCGATCAAAAGGATTGTATCTTCTGGTGCGTGACAGAAAATTTCCAAAGGATATGATAGTAATATGCCTCGGTGGGAGGCACTAGCTGAGCAACCAGAACATTTAATACCCAAGTTGAGAAAAAATAATGCAAAAACTTTCTTCAGAATTAATCCTTCCAACTCTTGGTGGGGTGCCACGTTGATATATATTCGACAGCATAAAATATATATTGCAGAAGGAAGAATTGAAGGGTGTAAAATAAGGTGCTTTCTCACATGAATTTTAAAAAAATTATTTTCACGTACAGATTTAAAATGATTCCAATAACTAGATGACATGTGTCTAATATCAGTAGCAAAGGATTTTAAAATAGTCCTCACAATTCAAGGACCATGGTTGCACCTCCTCGATTTTTAGGACAAGGATGATTTTCACGACCTCATCGACTCCAGCACGACTGCTGCTGCTATTGGCGGCAGTGATATTTTGAGCCCAGATCCCCATGCTATTGAGGAAAACTCAAGCGCCTATGGCTGCACTTCAACTAACGGAGGATGAAGGCGGCAGAGGAGACGATCTCAAGGGCTTGCGGCTGGTCCACCTCTTAATGGCGATGGCGGATGCATTTATCAACACCACAAAGAGTCTTGACCTGGCTCGAGTGATATTTTTCCTCGGTTATCTCCGCCAATAACACCACCACTAACATCCATGGTTTTGGATATCACCAAAATGAAGGTCGCCGATGATGGGTACAAGCGGCGGCATGGCATGACCACATACATCCCTTGCAAGAATGTGCGGAGTGATAGTGAGGGCATGTAGCAGTCAGAGGTGGGATGAGATAGCTTGTAGTTTGCGAATGTGGCGCAAGAATGGTGGTGAAGAATAGTCTAGGCGGCGGCGGCAACTGATGGCTTGAAGTTATGCGGCGGTGGGTTGCGGATGGCCATCGGGTGGCGAAAAGGGAGGATGGGAGGCAGAAGATTTGTTGTGGAGAGAGAAGGGAGAATGGAGATGATAGAACAAAATAATTATAAGAAAAAAAAAGATCATTGGGATTGTGATGTGCATCATGATCCTTGAATTGTGAGGACTATTTTAAAATCCTCTATGTTACTGATATTAGACACATGTCATCTAGATATTGGAACCATTTCAGATTTGTATGTGAAAATAATTTTTTTATCTCCATGTGAGAAAGCAACTTAAAATAATTTGTGAGGAATATGTACAAAAAATTAAATATGAATGACAATTCTCCGAAGGATCCAGCCAGATTTAATACAAAGAAAATTTTGATCTGTATACAAAGTCAAGAGTTGAAATTGGAAAGGTAAAACAAGAAGAAGAAGAAGAAGAAGAAGAAGATGCAACTAGCAAAATTCAAAGAAAAGAATTAAACAAACCGACTAATATAACAAAAGAATATAGATGTACATGATTCACCAAGTCCTTCTTCTCCTCGATATAATCTATGGTCCAAAACCTAACACTTAAAAAGTCTTGGATATCATAAATCTATACAGTATATGTGTATCCAAGAACCTTCATGCCTAATGATGTATATATGATAATAAATCAGTATTTATATAAGCCTGTTTGAAAAACCAGCAACATATGCTATATGTGTAGTTACTATAACGCATGATAGTTATGATCCCAAAATAAAAATTATAACCAAAAAAAAAAAAAAACATGGATCGGCAAACTTGCTTAATTTCCTCTCATCATCATATCTCTCATCACACTTCATGTCAATAATCATCCCACAAGCATTCCAAATCTGAGAGAGGTGCAACTGATGAAGGACCCTCAAGATCCTCATACAATGCTCTATTCCCACCCATGTCTTGCTGCTTTGAGACCACTGAGGATGTGTCAGTGTTTCTGTCATTGCTCAGGCCAGTGTCTTGTGACACACTCACCACAGATTGGTTACATGATGAGAACTGCTCCATCTTGCACTCGTTGTTGTTCTGGGCTGCAATTGTTCTTAGGATATGATCATGATGATATTGGCTATTGTTGATCCCAAAACCTGAGCTTGCTGCAGCAACACTTGGCCATGATGAACTGTTCATCCTGTTTTGGTGCAAATGATTATTACCTGAGAACAAGTTCTGCTGAAAGGGGGTGTTTGGATTCTGGACTTTAATTGGAGGCTGTGATGATGATGATGAGATAAGTGTGTTGTTGTTGTTCCCCATTTGGTTGCTGAAACTGGCTTGGTTGGAAGAAGGGTAGTTGTTGTTGTTGATGGGAATCTCATAGTTCCTGTGGTCTTCAGGCTTGATGAGGAGCTGGTGGTGATTGTTGCTGACTGAGAAGCTGGGAAGATAATAGGCCTCTGATGGTGATTTAGCTGATGATGATGATAGAGGGTTGGTGGTGGTGCCTTTGAATTCATCGCCACTATAGCCTGCAGTTTTGTTGGTGTTGCTATAAGGAGGGTGAGGGTCCATGAGAGGCGGGAGAGAGGAATAATCCAGAAGATCATCCCCTATAGAGTTCATCCTCAATAGGCCAGGAATTGAGGTCTTTTTAACATCTGTGTTCTTGTGAAAAACCCTGCTGACAACCCATTCATCCTGCAATAATGATATAAAAAAGACACTGTTAGACTCTCTTGACAATATAATTGTACTCATCAATAAAACAAAAAGCTACATGATTAAGGGAGCCTCATGAAAGGAACTCCCAAACCAACACAGAAATGAGAACTAAAAAAAGGCACTTTCTAAAAGGTGATAAAGGGAGATTGATGAAAAATTCCCATGATTAAATCTCAATCTATCTTTCCTCAAAGTGGAGGAGAAAATTGATAAATAAAGCAAACAGAAATAAAAGGGGGTGTTCTTTTTTCTTAATTTAATCTTTTGATACATACCTTTGCAGCCTTAGGGAGGTGGTAATTTGAAAATTTGCCCTCTAATCTAAATTCATGCATGACCCAATTGGTTTTCTCTCCCTTTGGAGCTCTCCCTTTGTAGAAAACAAGGGTCTTCTTCATCCCAACAAGGTTACCTTTCCCTTTGAAAATCTCCTTGTCTTTCCCTGTGGCCTTCCAATACCCAGAATCAGTTGCTCTATTGGTTCTCATGCCTGTTGGGTACTTCCTGTCTTTCTGACAGAAAAAGTACCACTCTTTCTCTCCCATCTTGGCTTTCTCTGCAGAATCATCATCATTTCAATCACATGCACTAAAATTCATAAGGACAAAAAATTCAAACTAATCAATAATCACTGGCATGAAAAAGATAAGAAAAAATTAGATAAAAATTACAATCATTTCTAAGGTTATGAACATCTAGAAAGTCAAAAATCAGGAAAGAAAATAAATAAATAAATAAATAAGGTGATTAAAAAGAGAAACTTACTTGGTAAATCCCATGGTTCACACTTGTTTAAATCAGCTTCTCCAATAGCAGTTGCACTGAAACTGCTATTCATCACCTTCTCAGTGAGATAATGCGTGATTATCTCTTCATCAGTGGGGTGGAACCTGAAACCCGGGGGCAAATCCAGAGGCTCCTCACCCTTGTTCACCACAATCGGTTCTTCCATGAAACAAAAAACTACTATCAAATAATATGCGAGGTTCGAAGGATTCAAAATATGTCACAACAACCCACTATTTTATACAAGCTGATCAAAATCTCACACCAAACACAAGGAGAGAAAAGAAGAAGCTAGCAATATAGCAAGAGAAAGAGAAGAGAGAAATTGAAAGAGAATAATTCACAGGAAAGCTATATTGATGAAAGAAGAAGAGGAAGAAGAAGAATTGGAAGAGAGCTTTTAAGAAAGTAGAACGAAGGGAAGATGTTGTGCTTAAATAGAGAGGAGCGTTTACACACAGCAACAACAGCTCACACGCTTGTGAGAATCGTGGTATGCAAGGCACTTCCTGAGGAAGCCTACAATTGTTTTTTTTTTTTTGTTCTTTTCTCTCTTTTCTTTTCCTTCCTTATTATTGATATAATTATTATCATTGTTATTTTACCTTTTCTTATGTTTCAATACGTGTATTTTCTTGGTGTATGACGTATGTCCTGTCTGGGTGGTTTCTTAGCTCCATCTACCCCCCAGACTTTGAAAACGAAGGTGATAAAAGAAATGGTAAAAAAGGAAAAGGGTGCTTTCGATGCTTTATGTTATGTGGACCCTTATTTCTAGGCTCCACCACCACTTCATTTCCTCATTTAAAAACAAAAAAGAGAAAAATATATAACAACTTTATCCGCTAGCCTTCAACCTAACATTTGCAGATTTTCATTGCCTGTTTCCATTATCCATTTTATCATCACCTCCTCTCAAAGGGTCTTTGTTCAAAGATGTTGAACAGTGGAATGGAAGAAGGAAAAAGTGAAAATGAACTCCTGTTCCTCCTCTGGGCTATTTTCTTCTTTCTCTATATATAATAATTTGTGCTATTGTAAATTAGAACATGTAGCTAGTAGTTCTACTAATGCTGCTGCTGGTGGCTTAGTCTAATTTGATTTTGTCTACAAACACTAGCAACTTTAGGTGGGTGCGGTTGTTATTGTTTCAGTTGGTAGCTGGCTTGAATCAGCTGCTGCATATATATAAGTTCACATTTGGTTCCTGTCCTCATTAAAAAATAGGCCAAATCAATACATGACTGGCCATAGCTAGCTCTTTTAATTTTAATACAACAATTGTATATTATGTGAGGTATTAGATATAAAATTATTAATGTGTTTTTATCCATCAATTTAAGTTTTTTGAAAAAATAATTTTATAATATAATATCAGAGTTATGATAATCAAACAGGTCCAAAACTCTATTTAATATAAAATAATTCATATATTTCTACTCTACTCATAGACTTAACCTTTTGAAGAAATAATTTTATGGCATATTATAATAAAAAATCTTTTGGAATATGATGGCAAAATTCCCCACACAAATGGAGAGGACAAAAAAGAAGTGCCTGTTGGGAGAATCCAGAGACTTTCACACCCCAGAAGTCAAAAGGGGGAAGCAGTAACAACGATGAGTGGATTTTCCAGGAGCTTTCTAATGTTCGATTTTAGCTGGCAAAACGTGGATGAGGTCTATCCTTTTTTATTTTGATTGCTTCCTCCGTTTTTTTTTTCAGTTGTGTCTTTTTAGGATAAAAGTTTTGTTAAATCATGTTTATTATTTGAGAGTTTTAAAAATGTATCAATTATTTTTTTTCCACTTTTATTACTATACATATATTTTTTCTTCACATTCCAACTTTTTATATAATAATTATTGCATAATTTTCTAAAAAAGGATAATTTTATAATAATTTTTTGATTTATATGCTAAATCTTAAAAGAGAGTTAAAAAAAACGGAGCAAAAAGCAAAATTGTGACCTTTTCTATTTCATAAGTATAAATTAATCGTCGAGCTTTACAAGCTTTTTCCTAACATCCGTAGAAACTTAAAATTAACAGCTGTATCCCTCATTCCCACGAAAATGAGGATATTATTGAAAATGACATACCAAAGAAGGATAGAACGTATATTTGTGTCAAAAGAAGGTAGATCATGCATATGTTTTCAATCGATGTAAATAAAATTCAAATTTTCAATTACTCGAAATAAATAACGATTTAGGTCTCCAATCAATTATGTTAGTTTGGATGAAGAAATAATTTTGGCCTTCTTTTTGTATTAAAATAGTTTTTATTGTATGGATTGTATTGAAATAGTTTTAGATTTCATTAAGAAATATATGAGGTTTTTATATTAATAATTTCATAATTGATGCATGTGTATTATCATTCATATGCTGTATAAAAATTTGCAAAAACGATTTACATATAAGTGATTAAATGATAAAATTTTAAAAAATAATAAAATTCATACTGATTATTAAATAATTCCGTGCATCGCATATATGGATTACAAAATTAGTTACTATCAAAATAAGGATATCATTGAAAATAACACACCAAAGACGGACAGTATGTACATTTGTCAAAAGAAGGTAAAACGTACGTACATTTTCTAACTTGATGAAAATAAAATATGTTATGTAGATGTTTGCCCTTTTGATGTCCCAACTAGACTCAAATAAAATTTGAAGGGAAAAGTAACAAATCACAAAGAGGGAAAAATGAATCTGTTTTGCACTCTTGTTATTAAAATATACTTTTCATAATTGTTAGGCACCGATAGCTGAATTTGTTGGTTTCGGAGAAAGCAATATGAGCCATTATCATTGATATATATTTAATTTCACCACATGTCTTGTATACACGAATAAGATGGACTAGCCACTAAGTAGATGGGGAAAGGCTGAATATTGACAGTATCTCTGCAACTTCGTTGAAATTTCTAAACCAAATTTGCAACAACATGAAATGGTCAATAATATATATATATATATATATATATATATATATATATATATATATATATATATATATATATATATATATATATATATATATATATATATATATGCCAACGAATGGCCATTCTGGTAGGCCTTCCACACTAAATTAAACCAAAAGATGCAGCATTAATATTAACAAAGAGATATCAACACCCATAAAAGCCTCACTTTTAGAGGGCATCAAGAAGGTGATTATGGTCAATTAATCATCCATGGCCACGGAAAGGTCAACGTGAGTACTGCTATCCTAAATTGGCTTCTTTTTTTTTGTTTTTGGTGAGCCGTAGCTGCCGTCGTTAATTAATTAATTAAAGAGAAGAGAAATTAAAACCAAAGAAATTAATTATTACAAAAGTAACGTGGGAATCGTAATAACGGGATCCGAGGGTAAAAAGTGAAACATTCCGGCGCCGACATTGAAAACTAGCTGTTTAGTGGTGTTGTATATTTGGTTAAGGATACTGTTCCAATCCAACGCCACCAGTGCATCGAAAAATTCTCGCGTGTCACGAAATAGTAACAAAATAACAATAGTTTATTGATTAATAGACCCAATTATTTTTTAAATTTAAAAAATTTTATATTAGTCCATCAAATTTTATAAAAAAGGATAAATTAATTTCTTTATAAAATTTTCAGCTAAGCTATATTCTGCTAACTTACTTATACATACCGTTAACTTGTTTATATCTAGTGTTAACTTTTATAATAGATCCTAATTTGTTTCACTCTTCTAAACAAAGTCATTTAAATTTTTTTTATATACCATCTCATCATAACTCTTTGCTAAGAAAGATTTTGATTTTAAATTAGTATTTGTTTTGCACATTATAGAAGAGCGTGACAAATTAAGACTCTCTATGAAAATTAAAGATACATATAAGTAAATTAATAGAATATGTGGACACTTTTATTAACAGCTCAGACAACAATTTATCAAATGGACTAATTTATCTTCTTTTATAAGATTTAAAAGACTAATATAAGATTTTCTAAATCTGAGGCACTAACTTAGGGTTTTAGCCTAGTTCATTTAATGATAAAGTGGTATTTTTAATTTTTATTTGTCATAATTAAAACTCATACTTTCATTTAAAATATTTTATTATTGAATAAAGTATTATCTATTTAATACTTTAAGGAAAGTCATAGAAAACTTCTTTCAACTTTTAGTCTATGTACACTTTAGTCTTATTACTTTAAAAACATGTAAAATAGTTCTTAAAATATTTTATTTATGAATATTATTATAATATGCTAATTATTTTTTTTTTGACGTGAAATGTCAGAAAAATCCTTTAATTTATCTATACTTTTATCATATTATTTTTTAATACATGAGGTTTCTTTGTAGAACCTACACATGTAGTCAGTCAAAAATTGAGTATTTGTTATCAAATTATTGTATTAAGAAAAAATTAAAAAAATTTAAGGATTATTTTGTATATTTTCAAAATGATAGGACTAGAGAGCTCATGAGCAAAAATTGAAGAAGATTTTCTAGACTTTTTTCAATACTTTATGGCTGTATAAGAATGAATAAATTATGTATTCATTTTTTAGACTTATTCTAGACATATAATGAGGAATAAAAAAACACATAATAATGGGTGTTAAAAAATATCACCTTGTATCTTTCTTTTATTGGGAGTCTATAATAAATTTAGAAAATGAATATACATAACATTACATTACTTTATAGTAAGAATTTCCCTCGGTCCACCACAATAACGTTTGTTTGTGCGGTTGAATATTGTTTTCCTGCAGCTGCACAGGAAGTTGCGTTAATGTGATTTGTTTATGGAAAAATCAACTATAATAACCGACTATTGACGCATACTAGTAACACTCATTAATTCGTGAATACTACTAATATATATATATAAAACATAATAACAATTTTACAATTTAAATTTTTTAATCCAGGTTCGTTAAAGATTTACAACCACGTGACATGTGTTGACATTATCAGAGAGATGAATGTGGATGAGCTGGAAAATCATTTGTTACACGACTTGATTGAGCGTGCACATGATTTTAGTATAATCCACGTCCAAATCGAAATTAAACCTGCCCAATCGGAAAAAGGGTAGAGAAGTGCAAGTATTAAAATGGGTAACGCGCCCTGTGCTGCGTGGCCGTGGCCCATTGTGCCACATGCCCTCCGAATTTTGCGAGAACAATATTCAAAACCGCACCACTTGATACGGAATAATTTCCGCTGAGCTTACTTTTATTTTATTCAATACAGAGTTTGATTGGCTTTTTCTAGTGGTGCTATTTGCGATTTAGCTATTATATAATTCGGAATTTTATCCAATAAACTACCATAAATTGATGCAATAAAATAATCAAAGCGTGTGGACCCCTTCTAAGTTCTGGGCGTGCTTTCTCGATTATAATATTAATAAAAAAAATAACAAAATGTAAGAGGGATTTGAGGGGGTGGTTTGGATTGGAATGGAAGGCTTGAGAAACTCTAACTTGCCCTTAAAACTGTTTGACTTTTGCAGAACGAAACTCAACCGCAAAAGCAAAACGAAAGCAATGTGCATAGTCCTCACAAACCCCAAAAACTGCCACTGGTGACGTTTTGTGACGGCATAGCATGGATAAAATCGTGGCATGCTTGGCAGCAAAGTTGCATAATCAGGGAGCATATACTAAGGCCCATTACACGCCATCATAGAGAGAGAGACAAAGAGAGAGAGAGATTGCTTTGGATGAACAAATTAAATCTCCACCCTTGATGAGAGCACAGTGATGTCAACAAGCACTTAATTGTGGACTTTACCGTAATGTGGAATGCATCCAATTCCAACCCTAGTTAAATTATCTTATCCCTAATCTGATTATTAGCATGATTAATGAATGGGCATGGTGGGCCAAACGAAAGCTATAGGGTATGTGGGGTAGGGCAGCAGCAATTATTGGTGATATATTTCTAACGTAAAGCGCAGCAATATCAGATTAAAAGAGCGTAGACGTAGGGACCATCGATATCCTCAAAACCAAACAGTGCTTCATAGGTTGAGACAGTTGGCCGTCAATCAGACAAATGCATTATAAAATGTTTCTGCTTTGGGGAAAGATGGAGCGAGAAAGATGAGCAAGTAAAGCTCATTTTTCAGCTAACCAATAGTCAGCATAACCTCAATTTCCAAAAAGCCGTATTCAACTAATTAGGCTTACCCTTCTTTCCATTTTAATCAGCGATGATACACGAAGTAAATTAAAAGTGCCAACTTTTGTGAATGAACCAATAGTCAAATCAACGAAGCATTGTATTATTATTGGGTTTTATTACAAAGTCCGCACTCCCACCGTGGCTAATTATATTAAATAGTATGCTTATGATGATAAAAAAAGAGAGAGAGAGAATAATCTTCCGAAAAGTAACAAAATAGTTTCCCAGAAGAGTATACTATTTGATTTCAGTTTTTAATTTTTATTTATAATTTTTTAATTTTTAAAATTTTATAAAAAAAATATTAAAAATTAAAAATTAAAATTTATAATTTTTAAAATTTATTATATTTTTTCACAAAACCTAAAAAATTAAAAGCTCAAACTAAATAAACTCTAGATGGTCTCCTTGGCATTTTTGCTAATAGCATGAAAATAGCAAACTAAAATTCAAACTTCGAAAACAAGGGCTTTGGTAGAATTTTCGAGCGTAATTTCTATCCCAACTTCCTCTCTCTCTCTCTCTCTCTGAATCATCAGTCCCACCTTCTATTCAATGAGGAAATTTCACTCAAGGAAGCAGACTTAGCAAATTGTTTTTGATCTTCAGAAGCTATCCTTCTTTGTAATTGTTCATTCATAAACCTCTAATCCATCTCACGTTGATCCTTTATGGAGTTTTTCCCAAAGTTGATGTCATTGTTGAATATGAAGGGCTTAGGGAGGATAAGCGTTCATTTTTCTTGCAGACTTTAGTGTACTTAGCTCCTTTTTGGAACATGTTCTCGAAGAAATTTTTTTGATTGCATATCTTGTTAAATACTACAAATCAAATCTGATAGATTCCTTCCAGAGTCATGCTAGGAACATTCTTTTGCTATATATATAGTGACATTCTTGGGACTCCTTCATGTATATACTTGGTCCTATTTTTATTCATGAATAAAAATTATTGCCATCTTTGACAAAAGAAATGAAAAAAAACCCACTAAAATTCAAACTTTAAACAAAGACTAATACCTAATTACGAAGCTGAGCCTAATTGGTGGTTATACCTGCAAATCGTCCCTTTTCAGTGCATCATAAATTAAACTAGAAAGTACAAAATCGGGTATCATTCTCAGTTTAAGTGATTGTAGTTTAGGAACTTATTGGTAATGGAAACATGATTAGTAATCATATTTTATTGGACTGAAGTAGACTAAAAGTGGCATGCCACGCATCGAGAGTGTGTCAATTGTCATTCTATCTTATCTGTACGTACGTGGGTTAGGATTAAAAACCTGTTTTTGTTAATCTAAGTATTACTATTATTATTGTACCTAGGTCATGATGAAAAAGTCTCATTTCACACACATATACACATGACCAAATCATGTTGATATCGAATAAAGAAGAGATAAAATGTGTAACCCATGAAAATTGCTTTTGTTTTTTTCCTACACAAAGCAATCATCTTCCAAGTCGGTTAATTAACATTAAATTATATCATAAAGTTGATCATCTTTAAAGTCACAAATTAATTAGAGTTTAGGTATATCAGTTTGCCCATACGGAAGTGCGTAGCCCGTGCTTATCACTAGTTAAGCACATCCAAGGTAGTTTCAAAGACCCCTTTTTTCCCCTTTTCTTTTCTTTGACAAAGCAAGAAAAAGGGGGTGGAAGATATAGGTGAAAGAGCCTTCTTTGACACAAAACCAAACATTTTTGTGCTTACTATTCCAAGATACCATGGAATATCCCTTAATTAGACGTATTCCTCGCTCATGAAGTGATAATTAAATATAATAGAAGCACCTCCGTGTGGCCAAACGAAAGTGAAAACCATGAAATTTTGGGGCACGTCATGGTCCTCATTGAAATTATCAATAATGTGTTAAATCATATTTGAGAGATTAGCCCTCTTTGGCCATGAGTGATAAAACAGTGCAATAATCATTAAGAAGCGAATGAAGACACGAAGATAATGACATTTTTTTGATTGAGTAATACAGCAGATTTTAGGTGGCATTCACTGTCAGCATCAACATGAGCAAAGCCTATATAGGCCCCTCCATGCCCCTATAGCTGTGTATACTCAAAAATTACAAAACAAAACAAAACAAAACATAACCTCAAATTAGCTCAGCAAAATGGTGCTGCCAAGTGCCAAACCACAAGGCCAAAACCACTAGCCTCCTCCGCTAGTACAAGCGTTCCCAATTTGGAGACCAAGTGAAAACTATATATTGACGAAAAGGAGAGGACGTGATCATTGATGACACCCTTCACAACTTGCTACGCCTACAAAGGGTTTGCCAGCGAAGATCCATGTCATTGCTCGGTTAAAACTAATCACCAAGTGGGTCTCGATCCGCTGATTAGAATAAGCGCCTCAAGTTTATCAGTTTTCTTGATTAAAAGAAATTGAATGAATTTTGAAAATCATATTTTATGAGGTACAAATGTATTCTTTATCATGAATTGGTTGCTCTTAGTTGTTAGCATATGATGACAATATATTAAGGCGCAAGGATGTACGGTCCATTAAATTCAAATCTAACTTTGCTCAATTCATGGCTCTAATGATAGAATCATCATCAAAATATATATAGCAATTGCTCAAAGTTGGAATTAAAAAGATCTGATAATGTATCATGCACGATGACATTCTACACCATTAATATAATTGGAGGTGCAGGAATCTTCTGAGGGAATCAGGGAAGGTTTCAATCTTGATCAAAAAGGAAATAAAAGGGGAATAATAATAATAATAATAATAATAATAATGGATAAGCACAAGGAATAAATCTAATAAGCCCATAAAATAACGCATCTATGTGTTCAGACGCTTTTTTTTACTATTTGAAAATTGGTGTACGAATTTAACTTAAATAGATTCGAAAATATTGATGATATTAAAATGAAGTGTAAGTTTTTGTCAAAAGAAAAAGAAAAGTGAGAGTTGAAAGCTCATCACTAATGTACAAAGTCTTGTATACACGTGTAAATTCCAAGCAATTCCCAAAACGGTCGAGTTGAAAACTATGGGAAAAGGGCAAAGAAAACTATGCTATAAGCAAATGTGGTGAAGTTTTCGTGCAACCGCTTGAGCAGATAAAGCTCTGAAGAAATGAGTGTACTTAGTAGAGGACCTAGAGGTAACTGGCTGCGGGGTCAATGTAAGCACGTGTATGCTTGTTTCAGCACCTACGTCCCTTCATTTGCGTTCAATGGAGATATTGACATGTTTGGGGCGCTTTTGGGTTGAGAAAATTCCAACGGGATTTGGGTCCTAACCCCGGAAGTTGAACCCAACTTGATGAATTGTAGCTTCTTTGTCCAATTGCTTCTGTTGAAAATTTTAGCTACCTATTTTGAGTTTGTTTAGATTGATTTCTAAAAATATTTTTTTTCAACACCTTTTTTTTTGTAGAGTGTTTTTCAGAAATGGTACTTTTACGTTTAAATAGACAATCTAACAAGTGCTTTTAATTAGAGTAATTTACACTCACATCCCCTAAAAGATTTAGTATAATTACACTCAGCACACTCTATTTTACAAAACTATCACTAACCTCCCCTATAAATACTAGTTCACTAATTCAAGGGATAAAGAAAGGTAATATAGAATACATACATAATTTAAGTTTCTTGTAATACATCAAATACATGTGTTTCTGGACAAGTCTAATATGGCCCTAGGGTCCTCCAGAACTCACCCATGTTGCTGAAAAGGGCCCGGACGCGTGAAGGGCAAGAGATGTAGAAACTGGTGTTGCTACTGCAATTTGCAGAATTATGCAGACAGTCTCGCTGCAGCGAGTAGGTGAGACAATCTGCGCCCCAGGTGTTGGCCAGTCTTGCTACAGCGAGATATGCTCGCTCCAACTAGTGGGTTGTTCAGCAGCTCGCTGCAGCGAGTTTGACTCACCATAGCGAGGACCCTCGATGTTAAAACAGTGTAAAGCGACACAGTTTTGATGAGTGATACCCCCATCCCTTATAACCCTCCCCCTTGGGCTTCCCATACCAAAACCTAAAACCCTTGGCCCCAAACACCATTTTCAACTCTTCTACCATCCTCACTCTTAACCACATTCCAATCTTCTTCCTCCAAGCTTCAAAGTGAGTTGGTTGTTGATTTATGCTTCCTTCTTCTTCATTTTTTCATGTTCTTAGGTTGGGTAATATTATGTTCCTCATTGTTGTTAAGTGAGGGTGCTCTTCCCATGTTGTTTGAGTTAGTTTAGAGTTACCCATAGATCATTCATGAGTTTTGTGGTTGTTATGGTAGACGTTGGTACCATCCTCATTCCATGGAGCACTATTGGTATTGACCCCATTCCTTTCTCCCTTCAAGTGAGTGAGTTCAATCTTGTAATCTTTATGTTGATCATTAGAGATATTTTCTTTAAATTGTCGCATAAATGCAAGATTTTAGAAGTAATTTCACAGAGATTATAGATTATTATTAATTTTATCAAGTTTATGAAAATTATGGGTTTCAAAGAGCATGTAATACATTTTAAGAAAACTCATGGGATCATTTGTTAATAAAATAATTTTTTGGAGGAGTTTGATTATGAATATGATTATTTAGAGAATTTATGACTACTATAATGATTTCAAGAGTAGAATATTTCTATGATGTGGCTTTCAAACTCAGAGCAGAGCCTAGTATAGAGATTTAGAGAAAATACTTAGTTTTGTGATTTAAAGACTAGACGGTAAGTATAGAGAAATAGGTAGTGGGTTAATGACTGTGAGCGATCGTTAATCTTGGTATCAAGTTGTTCTTAGGGACAATCTCAACCTAAAGATATCAGAGATAAAACCTAGTTAGGTGTCTGATTCAGGTCCCTAGGGAACCCATAGAGATCAGAGAATTTATTATATCATATTTATTATGCATAACTGGAGAATTATATTGTTATACCACATATATTGTGCATAACCAGAGATCTCTGTTCCTCTATTAGAGTACTGCTATTTATGATTGAGAGAAATTTATGATTTTAAATTAATATCTATATAAATCTGAAATGTTTTAGAGCTTTGTTTTTATTAATATGATTATATGCATTCTTGTTGTTGTCCTATGAAGGAGGTTACGGGTGAGAATTTACTCACTGAATTTTAGATGAAACTCACCCCTTTTCTTTTTTCCCTCTACAAATACAGCAACTACTACGGATCCTTCTTAGCCACCTCCTCCTCTCTAACAGCATTAGAGTTCTTAATTGGTCAGGTTCACTTGGAGTGAAGTCTATATTTTGATTCTTGCTATAGAGTGCTCCAATGAGAGTGGATAGGGTCCTGGACCATAGATGATCATTTTGCATTTTGGTTTACCATGATTTTATTCTTGATTTGTATTTAAATGATATATTTTTCATGATTATTTTGTATAGAGTGCAACTCGACATAAATATACTTTGTGTTATGATCACATATTCAAACATGATTTATGAAATGATTCATTTATAGTTATTATGATTTGGAAATGCAAGTTGACTTACATTAGAGATGCATTTATATTTAAAATGGATTTTATGATTTGAAATATGCATATAGAGTAACTTAGCGATCATGAGACTTATGTGGGGATGGGATTTCTCATTTGTTGGTCACATTTCCAAATCAAGTCATGACACTTCTAGCAATGGCTATAATGCTTTGATGTTTTCTCTTTACCACCCTATTTTGTTGGGGTTTTTCAATACAAGAGGCTTGATGTAATAAATTAGTTAGAACTAATTTACAGTTTCTATTAGTATTGTAACTTAATCAGTTAGTATAGTCATTGTCAATTAGAGATATAAAACTTCTACGACAAGCTTGTATACTCAATTCATTCTATAGAGAACTCATCTCTTTCTTCCTCTATTCATTGCATTCTTCTTCCTTTAGCATATTTTTCTCCCAAGAGTTCACAAGGTCTCTTAGTTATCTTGTCTTGGTGTTGTAGATTTGTTACCTATTAATGTTGGTAGCTAATTAGGTTCCTTAAATATTTAGTTAGAGGTTCAGTTCTTGGCAATGTGTATGTAGAGGGTCTCTTGGCTAAAAGTACCCAAGTATGTGAGTTCTATGCCTCAAGGGGATTAATCATTGCTTTCAACAGTTAATACCTTGGTTTCATCTAAAAAAAATGAATAAGAGTTAATCATAATTATTAATATAGCAATATATAATTAAATAACAATGTAAAAGAGTTTTACATTATCACTATATCAAAATTAAATCTTAATTTTAGTATAAAATATGTTGACATACTTTTATATAGTATAATAATATATTAATATGATTTATTCTAATACTGTACATGCAGTAAAAATAAATGATTTAATTTATATAGACTAACAATTGAAATTTTTTTTACATTATCATCCAATCAGATCCTCCCACACACGACTTTTACGGTAGAAGTGTAAGAGTAGGTCATATTTTGTTAATATAACAATATGTGATTGAATGGTTGTATAAACAAGATTTTGCATTGTCGATGTATCAAAACTAAACTCTAAGATAAAATAATAGTTAACAATATGAGTTTAGTTTTGATGCATTTACATTGTTACCCTATCGAATCCCTCATTTTACAGGACTTTTTAAGTAAGGGGAGTGGAAGTTAACTATTTTTGCTAATTTGACATTATGTGATTGGATGACTATATAATTGTTAGTGTATTCAAATATAATTAAATCCTAAAAATATTGTATAAAACTCATAATTTTTAGTAATTATATATTCAAAAGTCATCTTGATTAGTTTGAAAGTAATCTTGATTAACAGTACCCAAACAATATTTATTTTGTCACAATTACTTTTGAGCCAAAATCGCAATCCAAACCAAGAATCCTAATTTCTTAATTAAAATCCTAAGTTTGTGAATTTGGCCAAATCACTTGAAATTTCTTTGGGGCTACTGTAGATCATTGAAAACCGAATCTATAGACACCAAGAATACAAATTTTCATGAATTATTGAGGGAGAAATTGTGAGAAAATCATATGAACCCTAACCGTTGTGATTCCCTTTGCTCGAAATCCCAAGACCTTTACATGAGAATGAGATCTCACTAAAACACGAGAATATCTCTTTCTTAGGGATAATTAATACCTAAGAATAATTTTAAAAAACCTGTAGTAAACATGGAAATAAATCATTCCATTTCCCAAGCAACTGTCAACTCCAAAACCCTTGAGAAGACTTTCAGGGTGTAAGTTTTAAGTGACAACAAAGCAAAGTTTGATAAAATATTTTGAAGAAAGGACTAATGGTTTACATGGGTTTCTCAAGTCTTAAACAAGAATTTTCTCATATCATATGTAACTAATTTCTTAAGATATTTTTCATACTATCATGATTTAATATGATATAAAATTCATTCAAAGAGTTTACAATTTTTTTTTCAAAGTATGAGATATAGCTTAGAGAGTAAGTTACCACATCTGAGATACATTAGAAAGTAGATTGAAGCATCAGAAAGAGGTTATTCGTGATAAAATCAAGGGCACCTCTACCACAGTTGATTGAGTTCACTAAAAAAAGAACCCAACACTCTTTGGAGACTCTAATCTACATAAAAAAGAAACTCAGTATAAGCTAAAAGAGTTCAGAAAGTGTAGAAAACCATTACAAATTGATGGTGTGGCATCAAAGAAAGATGTTGCCTTCAAAAATGCAATTGCTCATGCTTAACTAGTTTTTTACTTAAACAAGATACATCATTGTTGAAGATTTCATGATCTAAGTTTAGAAAGCATAAATGATGATGGATGTTCTTTCTGAAGCATATACAATACACAAGGAACAAAGGAGAAACCACGTTTGTGACAATTATTATTGTCACAAGCTCAGCCTATAGTTTCTAGAAGAGCAATCTAGACACGCAACAAATGATCAACATATGTATGATGGTGATCAAATCAAGGACAAACAGTCACATTCAAATTTTTAAGTATAGAAACACCATTCCTTCAGGCTGAAGAAGAACATTTTTGTTCTTTGAAAAATACAAGTCTGCATTCTACTTTCTAAAGCCTATTCTTCAATTTAATCCAGTTTTTGAAGTCCAAAATCTTCTTTCTAGGAATTGTTAGCTACTATACTCTTGTTAGAACATAGAAAAAAGTCTCTCAAGTGTTTCCTTATCATTGATACACATATTAGGAAACTTGAGTGAGTTTTGAGCAATATACCAAAACCTTTAAAGTCTTTATACCTTGATTAGTTAGCTTGGATAGGCTAGTAAAAAAATACTTATAAGTGAGAGTCAAGTCTACTGATTGCTCATTGTTGGCAACTTGAGAAAGCTAGAGAAAGACTATCTTATTGATCTCTTGTACAAGAAAGGTGTTTCAGTGAAACTCTGAACAAGTTTTGTTAGGAGAAGATGTAGGCAAGCCTAGCTGAACTAATATAAATCTCTTTTGTGATTCTCTTCATATCTTATTTCTCATAATCTACATTGTGTGCTGTTATTTATCTCTCTGTGATCATATTATCATTGCTTATCACTTTTTAAACACACTTGTTTTCTGCACTCTTCAGAAAATCACTTTCTGAAGTTATTTTTTGAATTTCCACTGGCTTCAAGTCTTGAACTTGATAGAATTTGTTTAAAAGTTTCAAAAAGTAAAAACTCGTTGAGTTGCACGATTCAACCCCACTTTTCATGTATTTTTTACCTCACTTAAAACAACTATTCCAAGAATAGATTAGTATATCTTGAAACAAATGCCCTCAAGAGAATATGTCAAACTTCCGTGAGGAAAAAATAGGAAAAAGGTAAGATACAATCTCTTCTTTTAAAAGATAGTATTATTTTACTCCACTTTCTCTATTTCTAGCTAAAACATGCCTTCCCCTCCTCCTTAAGCTAAGTTAAGGGTGGGAGTAGATCAAACCGCTTGTTGGAGGCCTTCGGCTTGGTTTACATTCGACTTAGTTTGACACAGTCTGTTTAGTAAAACCACCTTTAATTTTTTGCTAAATAGACTAGGTTCTAGACAATGAAAACAATTTATCAGGCCCAACAAACACCTCTACTTGTATTATTATTGTTATTATTAAAAAAAAAGTGTTAATATAAATATTTTAAATAATTTAACAATATTTTTGCATATGTTTAGAAGTATTTTTACTAATTTAAGAGTAGTCATTTTGATTTTTGTAAAAAAAAAAATTATAATCAAATAATCTTCTTAAATTGGCTTTTGGGTCAGATCAAACTTTTAAAAATACCTAGTTAAGGTCATAAAAAAGGTATATGTCAAGTAATAGGTTTAAACTTAGATTACATTTTGGGAATACATCCCAGATCTATTTAAACCAAAGCCTAACCTAGACTACGTTAAAATTATTACTATATTAAGAAAATGAATTTATAATAATAAAAATAATAAATAGTAACAATAATTTGTAATTTTTTAAAAATAAAAATTATATATTTTCTCAATTATTAAATTTAAAATATTATATTTTTGTAGTAACAATAAATTCTTCTATTTTTCATCTTCATAATTCATCTTTATTTACAAAATCAACAAATAATTTTTGTATATGCATTACTGTTCTAACATCAATAGTGTAATTTTTATATATTAAAAATTTGCTAGAAATTATTATTACTATTAAAAAAATTATTCTCTTAATATAGTAAAATTTTAAAAATTAAAATAAGTACTTTTTATATAAATATATCAATATTTTATATTATTATAAGTTAGATATATTTTAATTTTAAAAAAATTAATATATAAAACTATTAATAAAGGGTATTTGATAAAAAATAAAATAATGAGTATGAGAAAACGAGAGTTAATAAATACTTTGGAAATAAATTAAAATGTAGCTTTTATATATCAATCTTTTTAGGAGAAGAAAGTGTACTTTTAGAAATAGAGGGACGAGAGTATAAAAAAGCCATCTTTTAAGGGAGGAGTTGTATTTTTCCCAATAAAAAATTATCATCACAATCTTAATTTTAAAACAACTAATTTTGAAGTTCTACTAAATAAAAACTAATGTGTTTTACGTCACTTCACCAAAAAAAAAAAAGAGTCTAATACTTCCGGATAATGTTAAATTAATGACAATATGATCTACAACTTGCAATAAAATAACAAGATTGATAACGTTATTTTGCCCAACCCTACCTACCTGCAAGTGAGATAGACACACAGGCAAATTGCAATAAAATAACATGTTAAATTCTTCCCCATGTATCCTATCCGAAGAAATGGAAAGCAAAAGAAAAAAAATTTGCTTCCCCATATATAATGGCATGAATGTGGGAACATGAGGAGGTATTTTCGAGGAATGAAATGGTGATGTAATCTGATGATAGTTTTTGGTCAAGGAGAAGATTATTGTTGAATTGAAGAGTCCAAATAAAAGTCTATCGGGCAAACACAAAAATGAAATTAGCTACAAACACGTGGTCCGAGGTAGCAAATCTCTGTGCGTCTTTGGTTCAAAAATTAACTTAGCCCAACAACAAACAGTGGCCCAACATATACACTGAATAATTTATACCCAAAGAAAAAATTCTCCGAATAATGAATAGCGAAGGAAGTGAAGTTCGACCAAAAAAAAAAAATTGAAAAAGAAGGAAGGGAGCAAAGGTGAGGGCTACCACCTGATTTCGATAGAGGGAGGGAAGCTGTGGAGAGAGAGAGAGAGAGAGAGAGAGATAGTTGGTGCGATGAGAATAGGAGATCCTAAATTGTTTCAGATTACTTCAAATCTTTATATTTTGAGTAAATACCCAAGTTGTCTGAGAAAATGTATAAGATAATAACTTAATCCATCAAATTTTAAAAATCTCAAATTAGCCTCTCATATTTTGAAAAGGAGGATAACCTGATCCATTCATACATATCCTTACGATTAAAATAGTACTATATAGAATTATATAGATTATGAAGGATTCAATTTATCCCCTTTTCTAAAATATGAGTGATTAGTCTGGAACTTTTAAAAATCTAATGGACTAATTTATCTACTAATATATTTCTAATGGATCAATTTAGATATTTTATCTTATACTTTTCGCCATTTTTAATTCACATCACTTCTCAACTTCACACTTTTTATTATTTGATTCATAATTGAATTTAGTTGTCTTCTACACATTCACACTTTGATATGCAAATGCGAAATATCCATCTACAAACCAACTGAGCCTGCAAGAGAAATACAATTTGAAAAACCAACACCAAGTGCTCTCTTTCAAGTCCTAGGTAAAACTAAAATAGTTTGATTACTTTGGAGGTACCTATATTCCACTTAAATTTCAATTAAGTCCCTAATAATAAGTATAAATTTACTTTAATCCTTGAAATTATATGCATAATTTGATTTAATCCTTAAAATTAAAAAATTATCAATTTAATCATTAAAATTACATTAAATTATTCAACCTAGTCCTGTTAATGATTTAAGTTAGTCTTAAGAATAGTAATATAAGAAATAATTTGAATCACATTTTACAATTTCAAGCATTAGTAATACTTTCTTAATTTCAGGAAATAAAATAAATCACATATAATTTCAAAGATTAAAACAAATTTTTACTTGTTTAATAATTTATAACCAAATCTCAATACTATATAAAAATTCTCAATCAAACCTCTATACTTCAATAATTTGTAATTCAATCCCTATACTATATAATTTTTTTTAATTAAATCCCTATAATTTAAAAATTTTGCAATCAATCCCTATAGACTATTTTTTAAAAAAATATATGTACTTTATTAAAAAAAATTATATATTATATGAACTTTATTGAAAACTTTTGTACGATATAAAAACTTAATTATAAATTTTTAAATTATAGAAATATAATTAAGAATGGGGTGAACCTACATGAATATAGCAATTAAACCAACATACATGTGATGTTTTATTTTCGTTCCATCTTTCTCAACCGCTGTTTGTTTAAGTGCATAGACGTGCAAGGGTGCAACCTATGTACAGTTAATCTACGATGTAGACAAACGAAAAATTCGGAGTTGGGAAACACATGGTGGTCGGTTACATTGTACTCCACATAATAGTTTAATAGTGATAGAGATAAAAACACTGGTAATGGTTCACACCGAGTCACATATAAAGACAAGGACTCAGCACCTTCACCGGTTACATACATGCATGTAATAGATAAACGCGCTTATTTTATTGAAAATTCTACTGTGGTTGCCTGGCAGCACTAACTGCACCAGAAAACATTTATACTCCAGAAAAAAAGAAAAACCTGTATTTTGAAAATACAAGCACGTAACACTCAAACAGAAGAGCCAAAAGTCTTCTCAACTCAACGATAATGCACCCTCCAAAGCCATAAAACCCCATCAATTTACTCCTGCATTAGCATTCAAAAGGAGAATCAATTACTTTTTCTTAAAAAAAGAGAAACAATGGAGGGGTACGATTCTGGGAATTGTTGAGGCATATTATGAGCAACAAAAAGGATGTCAACTATCTTGTATCTGGATTATAAGCTACAAAGCTTTTTAAGCAGACAAAAAAAAAAATAAAATTCAGAAGCATTCGACGATAACAGAAAGATGTCGCAGCAAAACATTGAAATTCTCTCATCTACCGATGATATACCTAAAAGGATGCAACGTTCTCAGACAACAGTTAATTTTGGATCTTCTAAGGTAAGATTCCTCTTAAAGTGAGAAACTGAAAGGTTAAACACCCTTTGATCACTTTACGAGGATTCTCACTTGAGATGATTTCAAATCTGTTAATCTGGATCACACAACAAACATCTAAATTCGTACACAGAAAATTTATTGTTTGATAATAAAACCATAAAACTATAAAGCATTTAGAAGGCATCCCAGAAGGGACAGGCATAATAGAGCATTGTTAGGAATTCTGTATTATAGAAAACTTACAGTAGGGTATGATCTTCCAGCGCTGGTTATCACCACTGTTCCACTTCCAGAGGACTATAGTAGTGCCATCATGCACACCTCCAGAATGCTTATCACCATGATAAGCATCTACATTAAGATGAATATTGTTGACCATCCGGATAGCTCTGTGGCCATCACCCAGGTCCTTGCTCTCAGTCCACAGAACGGACTCATCAAGACTGTCTGGTTTGTAAGGTACCAGCTTAACCTACACAACAATTATGAAAATTCTTTATAAGAAATTACCAGAGAGATAGCATAGAAGATAGGGTAGGAAAGACTGTGTTTGAAACATTGCTATCATCTCCCGTCCCCTTACATTCCATGTTTTTCACCATTAAAGCAAATTACAGGGAAAAGCCCATTCTGACATATATTAGTAGTGACACATTGTTACACAACTCAGATCTTAAAAACTCGAAAGTCATACAGTATGTTAAGTCCACCATTGATGAATCAAATTGTCAAATTTGGAAGAACAAAAGAGATACTATTACAATGTTTTTGTCAGTACCAGAGTGTTCCTGGGCTAGGTGTGTTATTGCATTCCAACGTCAAGACAAGTTACAATCCAAAGTGAAGGTTTATAGTGGTACTAACAGATGACTTACCAGTGACATTACCAAACAAGAATTGAACCAAAACTATTTTAGTGTCATAAATCATAACATTTCTATTCATTCACGTTTGAACTTACTTTTTTGTTTATATTGGAAGAAAGGAGATAAGCAAACAAATAAAAGGCATCATTGCATTAAGACTCAACAGGCAGCAGTTTTCCCAATAAAACCAGTTTGGTAATTTGTACATCAGAACATCACAGCTCACACTACTTCGCTTCATATGCATAAAGCTCCAAGCAACTCGTTATTAAGCTAATGAGGAAGGCCCTCGGTAGACATTATCCCTTGATTTTATTAAAAACCAAAAATCTAGAACAGTCTTGTAAGTTATAGGGTGCAAGTCGAAGGAACTAAACATTCAGATATTATACAGCACATTCCAATTCCATCACATTTCACCTGCAGAGGTTCGAAAGATTGGCAGCAAAATGTAACACTATTTGAAGCAAATTTGTTGATCAGAGTCCCAGTACAGGTTGTTCCTTCTCAATAATCTAGATATGTCTATATAGTTCATTGATGAGCTAAAAGGAGTGTTTGATTTGGGGATAAAAGTGGGTGGGGTAGAAATTTTCATGGATGAATTTCATATGTAATTACTTTTACCCAACCAAACACACCCTAAGGATGACAATTTCTTATTCCCAGATCCAAAATCCCAATCGAATAATCAGAATTGCAACCATTAGTGTACCAATTACACACACGAATTTGTTGAAGATGCAAAT
The DNA here is from genome assembly GCA_031216125.1 of Dalbergia cochinchinensis. Lineage (NCBI taxonomy): Eukaryota > Viridiplantae > Streptophyta > Magnoliopsida > Fabales > Fabaceae > Dalbergia > Dalbergia cochinchinensis. The sequence continues at coordinate 25,627,891 of CM062368.1, forward strand.
TGCAAACACAAACTCAAAGGGGAAAGAGATCTTACTGGATGAGTGGCACCAATGGAATGCTTGATGGCCTCACCGGTGACCTTGTTGACCAGAGAGAAGGCAGGGCACCCTTCTTCATCCTTCACCCTTGTGCTGTACTTCTCATCCTTGTACCAATGCTAGAACCCCAAAAACCACCAATTACAACCACCGAAAAAACAAAAAACAAAGTCAGCAACCCCAATAATGATGATGATAATAATAATAATAATAATTTAAAAAAAATTCATATTTTGAGACGAAAAAAATGCTTCACAAACAAGATCTTTGCCGAAATTTTGTTGTCAGTATCATGATTGTTGGGTTGAAAATAATAATCGGATCATTCTATTTTATTTCATCAAAAACCCATCACGATTTCTGTCAAAGATTCCATAAACGTGGCATTGTTCTTTTGAGACCATGAGTCAGCTAGAGTTGTGATGCGAGCGAGAAACATCGCTACCTGGTACTCATCTCTGGGATCAGACCGTGCAAGAATGACCTTGCCATCACGAACGGTGAGAGAGTAGCTGGGATCAGCCTTGGTGACCACTTTCACAGTGGGCTTGTTGGACAGTTCAGAGTGATGGCCAACATGGTGAACAGTGACAGAAGAGGAAGAGAAGTTGTCGCGGTGGGGAAGGCGAGTCTCGTGGGAGACGTGGTGAACAGCGACAGCCTCGTTCTCATGAGAGACATGGCGAGCAGAAGCAGCGTTGGCGCCATAAGCGGGATCATATGCTGGGGCTGATGGGTAGCCGTGGTGTCCTGGTTGTGGTGGTGGGACATGAGAGGTGTGGAACACTTGGGGGACTGGCTCATGGGGATGTGGTGGTGGTGGTTGAGGGACACCGTAGAAGGGTGGCTGTGGTGGTGGCGGGTAAGGGTCGTTGTGGTGGAAGGGGGTGGTTGTTGTTCCTGGTGGAGGGTAAATGGGAGGGTTTTCTTCTTCATTCTTGTGGTGGTGGTTGTGGTGGTGGGGGAACTCCATGGTTGAGATTGATGATGATTATGAATCACCTATAAAGATGATGGTGGTGGTGTTCACTGTTTTCAGAATCAGAATTTACACAGTAAAATAAGAAGGGTGCTAGAGCTTAGGGATTAAGCTTACTTTATTATCATCTGATTGTTAGAGTTGCTACATAAAAAAAAAATATTAGTAAAATTTAATTTTATATTTTTTTATATTATCATCCAATTATATATCACCATATCAATCACAAATTTATTATTTAAAAAATTATATAAACTCATATTATTATTTTTAATAAATCTCCGGTTGTTAAAAAATTTACCTTATATTTTAGATGCTAGATATTGTAAAGTGTATAATTGTGATTGTTATTTTTAAAGACTAAGGAAAATAGCTAGTTATTAAATATTTCCATAATATAAATATGTGCATCTTACATAAACTCTAAATTATTATTTTTTCTTAATCATCCACTATGGTCTTGTTTGGTAAACATAAATTTTCTTTCAACACACTTTTCTATTTTCTATATAAGTTGATATATTTGATAAATACTAATAAAGTTGATTATAATTTTTAATTATTTTATTCGTATTAAAATTTTTTAATAATATAGTTTTTAACATCTTGATTATGAATAAAAGTTGATTATTTTGAGAATATAATATTTTTATTTAATTAAATTTAATTCTTAAATATTATACTTTGGATACAGGAAAAATATAATATGATATAGATATGAAAAATTCTTTTCACACTATCAAAATAAAATACGTTATTTTAAATTTTTTTCAAAAATTAATTTTTGATTGATAAATTCAATCATAAAATTAATTTTAGTCTTACAATTAACCAATGCAGACACTATGATTAGGGATCGTGTTAAAGTGCAAGAGGCAGTTCAAACGGCCAATTTCTTTTGTGATGCAATTGATGTAAATGTAATGTGCGGGCCAACCACCACATAAAAAAATAACAGTTGTGTTTTTCGGATGTATATGGGGTCCACTCCAACACGTGGTGTGTATAGCATATACTTTGGTGATTGGAGTTTTCAACTTTGAAGTTTAACGTAACCGGAGAAAAAGACGGAAACGGAGAAACGTAATCATCGAAAAATTATTAGATTTTCAGGAATTTTTCTAGCCGATGCTTTAAGTACGTTTTTTAAAGAATTTAAAAAGAAAATATCGAAATTAAAAAGAAGAGTTTTTATATTTTCAAATTGTAGGATCTATTAAAAAAAATTTAGAACTTACTTATTTGGTATCCTTTGTCATTAGAACATTAATTAGTCAAATTATTTTTAAATTATCAGATAATACTAAAATTTATATATTTATAAAATGATATTTAAATATATAAACTAATGATAAATCTATAATCTAGTTTTCCAGGCATCACAACCTAAATGATTTAGGGTCCACAACTTTTAAGAAATTAATTATTAATTTTTTAAAAAATAAAATTATAATTATAACTTATTATTAAAATATTATTTACAATCATCATTATTTAATAACAGAATTATAATATAAAAATTAAATATATTTAAAAAATTTTAGCATTTAATTAAATCTATAATACTAATATTTAACTCTCCTTTGGATTTTTTAGGTATAACTTTCAGAGTAATTTAGAGCCCATAAATTTGATAACTTTAATAATTAATATTTTTTTAAAAATTATAATCATAATTATTATATACCATTAGTTACTATCATTAATTTATATCATTTCAATATTCATAATAATAATTTTTAATATCTGGACAATTTATATTGAAATCTACATGACAAAAAATATTGTACATTATTTTTATAACCTCAATATATTAGAGTTATTTAAAATAATTAGTGATGAATATAATAAATAAATAATCAAAATAATTTTTAAATTATATAATTTATTTTCTAAAATATAAGTGTTTGAAAAATTTTAAATTAGATAAGTTACATTACTTTACTTATATTCTTCTAATTATTAATTAATTAATTAATACATAATATTGATTAATTACTATATAATTTTTTTGCGAATTGATAAAATAATAACATATATATATATATATATATATAAACATGATAATATGATCCATTATATTTAAATCAATATATTCATTAATTTATAATATTTGCTATAAATTAGAAATTCAGCCTTGATATATTAAAATGAGGTAAATAACTCAATATATAATAAGAATATTCACTATAATTATTTATTTTTTTATCTTATAACTCTTTTACTATCTTTATTGATTATTTTTGTTTTAGGCCTCACAATTAGTTGTCACTTTTACATAATGATATTTATAAAAATAAAAAGAGAATTTAAAAATATTTATAAAGATAAAAACTAAATTTTTAATATCCATAAAAGTCAAATACATATTTTAATATACTTATATAGGGCTTAAATTGAAAATGATAGAAACCAAGCAGTTTATGAAATTATAATTTTCTTATTTAATACAAAATTGAGCCTTATTTATCAAGTTAATGTGATTTTAAGTTTTTTCAAATTATCCTTAAAAAAATGAGAAATTCATATGGTAAGGTTATTGAAAACTTTTTCATTTTGCAAGCTTAATATATGAATAGAATTTATAAAAAATTTCTCATACATTTCCTAAATAATGAATTTATTGATGGCATAAAAAAATTGTTGAGTCAGCACTGGAAATCAGTTAAGGAAACTCTTTATTATATTATTAGTGATAAGCGCAATGAGCATATCACAATTTATATGGAAACATGTTTATGAAATTTAAGAAGATAAAATCTTAGGTGATTGGAGAAGTATATTATGGGATTAATGTAGGTTTTGAATTGTAATTTAAATTTTTTATCAATAATTTTAATTATATTTCTAAATTTTAAAACACAAATATTGTATTTTTTAGAATAAGTTGAGAGTTTTATAAAAAAAAATTGTATATTTTTCTATTCCAAGTTCATAGCTAAAGAATTTATTTTTAATTGAAATTAAAAAGTTATTTAATTCAAATGGAAGGTCTTTGAAAGAGTTTAAGTTCATATCATACCCAAATGATTCCCTACTCAATTAATTTCAAAATCATCCTTTAGCTGAAGAGTTAGAATATGATAGAGAGCAATTATTTGATAATCTTAAACAATATTTATTTTCAATGAATGAAATTTAGAGGATAGTTTGTGATAATATAATGGGCTCAATAACCACTAGAAAATGAGGTGATGGCCATCTACAAGAGTAGATAAAACACCGCAAATGCACAAGTCGTTCAAGTAATATAATAGTGAGTTAAACAGTATCATATCCACAGGGATTGTATAGAGGTATGTTAGCGATCAACTAAATTACCGTGTTTAGGCTCACGCAATATCGATATAGTGAGAATTAAGAGAAAATAAGTAATGAACAATTAACTAAGAAAATACTAACACAACTAAAAACGAGAGACAACCAAGATTAAAGGCCTAGGGAACATTTTGTAATATTCCAAAAATGAATACCTTTAGGAAGGGCGTACCTAAGCTTAGAAATAGTTGGATAAAGCTTAAAGGACATTTAAATGCTTTAAAAAATAATAGTGAAAAGATTATATATCAAAAGTAAATAAATCAAAAGAATAAATAGATATAAATCATTATTTTAAATTTAGGCGAAATAGTAAATCATGTAAAATCTAAATTATAAAAGCAAATATCAATCCCAAAAGGATAAAATAAAATGTAAAATTTATCATAATTTTATGTATCAATCCTTTTCTATATCAATGATCAGTTTTTATATGAATTTAATATTTAATCTTTTTATATAATGTGATATTCAGTTTGTGATATGATGTTTGATTTTAAATTTTAAAAATATTATCTTATCGAAATAGATTCAATATTATTTAAATTTTGAAAATATAATCTTATAAAATCTATTAAATCCAATATTGTTCAAATTATCGTTAATTTTAATATTTGTATCAGTATTGTATTGTTAGAATTAGAAAAGATATAGCATATTAAAATTTTCTTTTATCACATATGCTCTTGATAAATTAACTTATATATCATTTCTAAGATTATAATTTATTTAGATATCTATCATTTATATCTTTGGTGTAAATATTAATTTGGATTTAAGAATATATATATAAAATATGTAAATTGTCAATTTGAGGTTGGTTTCTTCCTTTTATTAGAGATTATAATTATTCTATAAAGATTTGATTATTATTGTATATATATAGTATTCATAGATACTACTTTTATAATAATGATATTAGCATAAAGTATTTTATCTTGATAATAGATATAATTTTTTTAAGCAGTCATAACACAGTCAAATACTTTCAAAATATAAATATATAGAAAAATATGTATGAGTTTTATGAAAATATAAATATGGATAAATCGATAATTGAAGATTTTCAAAGTGATTGGTAGTTGACCAAAATCATAATTATTGTGATTTGAAAATGGTTTTTCAGGCATCGCTGAATTACAATTATACTTACCTAAAGATATTAGATATTATTTATATTTAACATGTATTATGAAAATAATTTGATTGATATTATTTTTATAGAGAATTATTAGATATTTTAAGAAGTTATTAATTATTAAATTGAGTGCAAAATTTGTTCATCACATAAATGATCTACATCATCATTATTTCAAAAGCGAAACAAGTACATAATGTAAATATACTAAGATATATGTTATTTGTTTCAAAAACCTCATTAGCTTTTCATTTCAATATATATACAGATATATCTGTGATATTTGATAATTAAGAGATATGTTAGGATAGTTTAAATTTGAATTATCCAAGTAGTTATGAAAGATATGATTAGATTTAGTCTAGCTATTATTCCTATCTCATTATTACTTATATCACGCAGTTAGTTAGGATATATCTATAGAAGACCTTTAATATAGCATTGTTCTTATACTCAAGTATGACTTTTGTTTAGTATTTTATAAATATCTTGAGTTGTATATTTCTGATTGATGTGATTTTTATGGCCTTAGAAAGTTAACTTAATTATCTACAAGCGTTAAAACAAAATAAAAATGAAAAAAAATTAAAATTTGTTAGTGATATCTTTCATCTCATAGTATAAATTTAGCACATTATAGTACTCCTAAACATTCTTTCAAGAACCCTAGCCACCCAATAATTTTTTCCTAGAGAGAAAGATGCAATTTCTTTCCACCTCTTCAAAAAATCTCTTCTAGTAGGTGATCTCACCCTTATCCTTATATAATTATGAATTTAGCAAATATTTAGATTATTGTGGTATAGTTTTCTCTTCTTATTTAATTCCAAGTCATTCCTGATTCTTGACTATAATTCCATGACAATTGAAAGTACCACTCCAATTTCCCAATATCATATAGGCAATGGTCAGGCACTCATGGCAATGAACGGTGAGTGGGTTTAAGCTCATGACCATACTTTTGGTCATTATTAGTATTTCCCAAGCATCATATACATTGTTTATAAAATTCTAAAATGACCTATGCCAAATACATGCCTTCACGGATTATGTCAATTTTCAAAAAATTATTGTTTTTCACAGTTTTTATGAAAATATTATTTTAGAAAGTTTATGGGACCATATTTTATACCTTGCATGTTATAGAATATCTTTTTCCAGTTTATGAAATTATGAGATCTCAGTTTAATATTTACGGTGGAAATATTGACTGCCATGTTTTCAAAACTATGGATTTCGTATTAAGATTTTACAACATCAGCTATGATTTATTGAAAGTGTTGAACAAAGTATGATTCATAACAATTGTCGGATAAATACTTTGTTGGCTTCTGAAATCACTATGTACATAAACTGGTGATCCCTTGGACATGATTTTAGATCCTCAGTGATGTTACAGTTAGATTGTTAGAATTATATGAATTCAGAGCTTTCAGATTTATCCAGTTTAAATACAAATTATTAATTTTTTGTAATTAGTAAGAAACAGAGCAGTGAGTTAATGGCTGCAGGATTGATCGTCAACCTTGGTACCAAGTGGTCCGCTAGAGAACTAGCTCACCCACACTAAGGAACCTAGTGCAGTGTCCATTTATGGGACCTAGTCAGGTGCCCATCAGATTAGTCATCGGTTCAAATTCACCTATTCAGCTCAGATATTTATGTACAGAGTAATTCCTATTTTTTTACTAGTTATTGCCATGGATTCAACTAAATTATTATTTTCAGTAAAATTATATGTATTTAAATATTAAAAAAATATTTTATATTAGCTGCATGTATATTTATATACTATCTTTGTCACTCCATGTGGGTTGTGATTTGAGGCTCGCCCACTGAGTTTTGGTGAAACCACCCCTCTCTTTTTTCTCCTCCGTATGGTTACAGTTGCAGATCTAATTATTGTTCAGTCTGAGTCTCAGGAGCTGTGTAGCTGCTCCAATAGTGAGCTTCACTTTGTAGTGAAGTTTAAATTAGAATCATGTTAGAATAGAGTACTCCAGTAGTGCGCAGGCAGGTTCCTCAGACATCATTTAACATGCATTATTATTTTAAGGTTATGTTATTTTGTCATAATGATATGATATGTAATTTCTTCGAGGAACATGATTTAAGATTATTTATTTCAATTACTGATTTTAGAATGATTTAGAATAATTAAATACTTTATGTATGTTATCAATAAAGTTTTCAAGAAGTTTTGAGAAATTTATTTATTTTTATGATTTATTATGAGCGTTAATTTAGTAATTTACTACACATGATTGCATAAATTTAATTCTAGAAGACTTCTATAAGGGACAATATATCTTATGTGTCGGTCAAGATTTTTTGATCGTGACACCTTGGTCACCCTCTACTTCATTTGGATATGTAAATCACTTAAATAAATATTAACAAGTTAGTTTTGCTAGCATGCCAATTATAGTTAAAAGCAAATATCTAGGTCAATTAACCGTGTCTCCTTCATCTAAAACACTAATTGTCCTTGTGAATTAGTGTGAAATCAACCCATTGAGAATTGACATCAAGCATCTACTATGCAAGGCCAATGGATATATTTTCATCCCATTGACTAATCCTTACACCAAAGCCAATTAATTATAAAAGAACAAGCATTACCTATAACCAAGGTCTAACAACCCTATTCCTATGTCTAATTCAAAAGAATCCCCCAAATCAACTTAAATGGTGGCCAAACATATAAGAGTATTAAGATAAGAAATGGGTAACCAAAGCCAACATCATTAACATTCAAATAAGTAAATCGACAAACATCCAAGATCCATAGAGAGGTCCAAAGGATCCCCTGGCTACAAGTTTAGCTATTCATAGCTATAAACAAACAAATCACCAGTTCAAGAAACATAATGAACATTCAAGAACAAAAAGACAAAGGAAGAGATGAACAAAATGGAGCTTTAATCCTCCTCCAAGCCTTTAGTTTTCAATCTCTAAGATAGATCTCTTTTTAGTGTTAGCTTCTCCCAAAACCAGGTTTTTCTCTTTGAAAAATATGCTAAAAGAAGCAGCAAATGAACCCCTCCGATGTTGCCCTAAATTGGTTTAAAACATTGCTAAAAATTGGCCGGGGCCGTTTCAGGTTGCAACCTGACAAAATATTAAGTCGCGACCCAACTTTTAAAAATTGCTGAAATGCTTGTGCGCTCAATAGGTTGCCACCTAGCATATGTAAAGTCGTGACCCAGTAGCAAAAGCTTAATTTTCTTCATTCCTTGCTTCTTGTCTCTTAGCTTCCAATTGGATTCTTTTCAAACTCCAAAAATCTACATTCCACTATCAAAAATCACTAAATGAGATTTTAATTAATAATATGAATTCCACTCAATTAAATCATGAATTATGACTTTAATTTTCGACAAGAGTTCCAAGACAACAATAAGTCATATTTTTCTTATTTTAAAATGTTTTACTTAGAAAACTAAGGACAAAACGTGTAATTTCAAACCAAGTTAGAAGCTAAATAACTCCATAAATTGTGGTTATCATGAGGTTTTTATTTTGTATATGGTTATCGAGGAACCTGAAAAATATTCATTTGGAGAATATTTACTAAAATAAGGCAAAAGGAAATGAGGTGTGAATAAAATCATGTAAATTAAATTTATTTATTATTTTTTATTAATTAAAAAAGTATATTTTATGTTTTTATAAATTAAATATTTTAATTTATTAAAAATATATAAATGGTTAGGATGATTAAAAAAATTGTCAAAGTAGATACTCATATGGATCACCTAAAAAATTGATGAGAATAAGAACACATATAGTCTTTACAAGGATAAGAGCAGAGTCACTGTTTATTAAACGGGATAGGGACAATAAATAAGGTTTGCGCTCCATGGGGATCTAGCAATTTTCCATCTATATAAATTATTTATTTATATATATGTGTGTATAAAAGAAAATCTTAGTGCACATTCATTTTTTAATTATCCTTATTGAATTTACATTATGCGTGTATTTTTATTTTAATTTGGATTATATTGTATTAGTAGTATTTGTTACTCTATTCCTTTTAAAATATCTATCAATTTTGAACAAACACGGATATTAAGAAAGATAATAAATAACATTGGTAATTGAGTTAAATATAGTGAATGTACTAATATATCCCTACATATTAATTAATATAATGCACTAATATTAAATGGAATGCTTTGAAAATGTAAAATTAATTAGGGGTAATATTCGAAAAAAATTAATACTTTATTGAAATACGAAATTGATAGATATTTTAAAATATGAAGTTGTCTGAAAGTGAATAAATATTCTGAAAGGGGATGATTATTATACATATTTATGTTTCAACTATCAAAATACTTTTCAAGTATTTTTGAAATTATTTTAATAAATCCATAAATACTCTATATAGATTCAAATCCTCGTGAGAAATAGGAAATATAGACCCGTGATGAGGATGAGGATGGGGATGAAAATGAGGGAGAAAATTCTAAATGGGGACATGGTATAAGAGGTATATCCCTTCTCTCATAGATATTTATTGTCATCTATATTAATGGTATATCATATTATAAATATATCAACTTATTTTATTTTATTATTCATCAAATTCAACTATCGAGACATGAAATTTTTTCATAAAATAGTCTTTTATTGTTAGTTAAAGATCATCTTTTGAGATTTTCTCAACCTTATAAACATAATATTTAAAATAAGATATAAAATAGAATGACTCATTTCAGATCCATACTCATTTATATTTTGTTTATGTATTTAATTATTTAGCTGTTAACTTATTTTCAAAATAAATTTATATACTTAATTTTCTGTAAGATATATTTAAATAAATTACTGTTTATTTTCAATAATAACTAATAAAATATTTTTTATTATTATCCCGGACATCGTATGGGTCAAATGGCTAGTTACTTTATACACAAGAACGCAACACAATTTGACTTGATGTTATATAAATATTTGATACTCTATTTGATTCACAATAACTGTTGATTTTTCACTTTTTAATATTTCAGAATATTTGTCCATTTACAATATCTAAATAATATTAAGTTTTTTCTTTCATTTATACTCTTACTATAAATGTGTTAGTTAAGTAATTAATATATTTAATAAGATGAGTAATAATGACTATAGAAGGATAATTTTATCGACTCATTTAATTTTAGGATAATGACTATAAACCCTAAACTCATTTAATTTTATATATTTACCAATTTTTTTGTTTTCTTTAATATGAACATTGTTTGCTTTTTAATAGTTACTATGAAACAGAGGAAGTAATTTCTCTGTATTGAACTCATAGTTTATTTATTTAAAGGATAAACGTCGACTAGACAGTACCTTTTATTAATTTTAATTTTATTCATGGTACCATGTTTTTTAAATCCCAATTTGGTTTATGAAGAATCGGGTGGAAAATATTTAAATTTTTTAAAAATAAGAACAAATTAGCATAGATATAATAATCATATATATTAATTATACATTAATTTTGGTCAACAAATATATTTTTTTATGAAATTAATACTAATTAATTTTTCAAATAAATAAATATTCCAGACATTATTTTATTAATTAATAATATACCTTTTCATTTTAAAATTAGGGCCATTAAGTATGCCAACAAATTTATTTAGTAATATAATAATGTGTATCCAAATGAAATTTTGATATAATCATACTAAAATTTCATCAAAATCATGTTTTTATTATTATTATTATCATGTATACACTAAATGAATAAAAGAAATCATTCAAATGAGGAATTTTTTTCACAATTTTTCTTGTCAAATTTTCAAAATATTAATAAATGAGTATTTTACAGATTTTTTGGGAAACATTTACAATTTGTTTGGTCGAAAGCTTTTCCGGTCACGAATTTTTTTCATTTTTTTTTTGTTGGTTTTGGTCCGGAAAGTTTTTAATTCCTCTGTTTTCTTGCTTTGAGTTTTCACGATCCTATACCACTGTCCCATGTGCACATCTTGCATTGGCTTTGGCATACTATCTGAGCTGGCCTTGCAGTGCAACTTTTTCAGTTCGAATAAATCAATGAGAACAAAAAATCATGGTTTGGGCCTTATTAATAAACATTCGATTTTTAATGCTTTAACTAACCAAACCCATCTCAGTTACGTGGCCTATGGGCCTGACGGCCTTCAATAACCCAAAATTGGAGTGCAGTTCATTCAGTTCAAACTGAGAAATCCCGTGGACATCCTATCATAAATTCAGCTAGGCTAACGAGTCAATGACCTTCGACCCAAAAAGTGTTAAAAAAAAAACGACAAAAAAGGATAATGACTTATAGAAGTGGCACCTTGTTGGAGTGTTGTTTGCTAAGAAGCACTGTGTGTCTATATATCAGATACGGATTAGTGTTTAACACCTACGAGATCTGTATGCGTTTAATTAAAAAATTTATTTTTTGAGCTCGGACACACATTGTGGCTAGACACTACTCTAATTCATTATGGATGTGGCTTGGACACCCCACAGACATGTCTGAGTTGGTTTTTTCATTTTTTTTTTCAAATTTTATTATCAACATGAGCTCAAAATCAACCCTAGTTATTTAGTTGGACCTGTGCTGTTAGGTCATTTTATTTTAAAAATTCTTCAGTTGATCACAGAAAAACAACAAGAAGAATTAATTAGATTAAAAAAATTATATAAACACTACAAAAAAAATTCAAACAAAAAAAGATAAAAAAATTTTATATATATATATATATATATATATATATATATATATCTCATCTGTGTCCTATAATTTTTGAGTTTGGTATATATTCCCGATTCTATTGGGAAACAATACTTACCCAATCTAAATTTTTCTTATAAAAAAGTTTATATATTTAGAGTGTTTGTGAATTTAATTTTGGGGGGAAGAAAAGTAAGAAGAGAGTTTATAGAGTACAATTTTAAAAACTTTACATTATAAATTCCTTCCTTCCTCTTCTTCCAAAAATCAAACTCAAACACAACCTAAAAAGGTTTCAAAAAATCCGATGATATACATGTATTCACATTAGCCAAGCGTCGTCGTCGTCGTCTCATCGACAGAAGAGGGAGGGATGTGAGGTTTGAGTTATACATACTGAGTGAATGGTGAGGGGATCTTGAGAGTGATACACTTAAACACTTAGTGTGAGGCGTGAGGAAAATTTTGAGTGAAAAATTCCTATGAGATGAGGATAAGAGAGAGTACAAAGTCTTTTAAGGTGAGGCAAACATGGGATGTGTGTGTGCGTACATGTAAAAACTGGGTGTGTGCGTTGGAATTAATATGTGTGTGTTCTGTGAAAAGACATATATGTTGAGGAATGATAGTGATGGAATGTGGGGTTGGTAACTGAGCACATTTGTTGGGTTAAGGACCGAAGCCAGCCTTCATGGTTTGTCATAGGGGCTGTGCCAATGTTGAAATTTGACAATATGGAGTCCATTATTGACTGGCTGATGGAGGAAATCTCGTGACATGGCATTGTCTTGTTAAAGCAAAAGGGGTGTGATGATAAAGCTTCAGCGGAGTTTCAACAGATTACATACTATCTAAAAGTTCTGGTTGTGACAAGCATTGTGATGGATTTTGGTGGAGCATCCCTACTTCATTTTTGTTTATCAAGTACACCGGCGAGAAGTTGCTCTGGAATATTTGCAATGGAGGAGTGATCATAAGATTCAAGATTGGGTGACTAGAGGCTTCAGTGCTGCAGCTTTTTCGATGGTAGCGAATTGAATGACTGAGTATAGAAGACAGCTGCGGTAATATTGTGTTGGAAACAAGTGATGAGGAATGGTTTTGATTGGTCAAGTACGTAATTAAGGCACCAAGATTGTGTGCTGAAGGTGTAGAGTGCTGATGATGGCATGTGATGAACATTTGATTCGCGTAATTTTTGTATACTTTAGGAGAGTTTGACTTGGTCTATCTAGGAGTAGAGTGCAGGTGTTTGTTCTTTGTATAATTGATGATTGATATGCATAGGATATGCTTAGACTATGATTATGTACTCTTATTTGTCTCTTAGTGGATATTATCGACAAAAAAAACCATAAAATATAAAAGTCCACTTAATAAACATGAAGATTTAATCAAGAACACGTGGGAAACAGTTGGAAATAAACGACGTAAGCATTATCCCTCATGTAACCTTGAATGACAAAAGGCAACGCAGAATTATAACCTTCTCTGCAAAGAGGCTGTGTGGTATCCAATCCATTGCTTGGTATTAATTTTATGCATTGTAAAATTTTCTATACACATATTTAATTATATATTTAATTTTTAATTAATTAGTTTAAAATCATATATAATTTTTATAAATTCATGGGGTAAAACTTATTTACACTATCATCTAAGTATGTATTGTCATATCAAGTTAAGTTTCATCTCCATTATTTAAAAAATTATACCAATAAAAAAATTTGATTGAATAATAATGTAAAAATATTTTAAACTATTAGTATATTAAGATTAAACTCTTACAACATTAGATAATTAATTGACGACACCTTATTATGCTCGCAATATATTAAAATTAATATGTTAATTTAGATCTAAAACAGTGAAATCCTCCGCTTGCCTTGATGCTAGCCAGTTAAATTGCAATGGTTTGACAGTCCACTATTTTTTGTACATATATATATATATATATGAAAAGACGGGCAATTATTTAATTTAGTAATTAATCAACTTACAGAATCCCATTGTAAATTTCATGAGTTTATGAATTTCGTTCTGACATAACTCTAGAATAAGTTTTCAGCTAAACGTTTATCTTCTAGTTTTTATATTTCTGAAAAAATTTCTTGTGTAGCCAGTTCACGTGAAAAAAAAAAAATTTTGAGTTATATTTAAAAATCTATACTCATTTGTTAAGCATAAGTTATACTATAAAATGAAAATTTATGATAACTTAATAATATATTCAACGCAAATGTATTTCTAAATAATTATATCTTTAATGATTATGATATATATAAATTGAAATTCTAAGTTGTGCAATTGTTTGGATTTCAAAAAATTGAAGTGGAATAAAGATAGATGGACTCCATTCTATTAAATTCTATAATCTTTTTGTATTTTTCTTCCACCCAAAATTGGGGATAATGAGATGGAATAAAAACTGAAATTACAACTTTATCTTTCTATCTGCTTATTACTAATATTCTACTAATTAAGGGTATTATATGAATAGAAACCATATAATTATAATAATTTTATTTCATATCATTGACATCACCAAATAATGGAATGGGATGAATTTATATATTTTCAGTTAATATTTTGTCACTAAGAGATAATTACTCTCATTTTATCATCAGATACACCTTTATTTCTACATTTTAATTAAATACAATCATTGTTTCAATTAGATTTAGCCTAAACTCAGTTTTTTTTTTCAAAATGAAATAATCAGCATGAGTTTTTTTTTTTAGTTGCAAAGTATAAGAGTTTAAAACTGTTAGTTAAAAATCAATAGAAATAGATGGACTCAATTTCCCCAAATTCTATTATCTCTTTTGTATTTTTCCTCCCCCTAAAATTGGGGAGAATGAAATGGAATAAAATATAAAATTACAACTTTATCCTTCTATCTACCTATTATTAATATTCTACCAAGGGTATTATATGAATAGAAACCATATAATTATAATAATTCTCTTTCATATCATTGACATAACCAAATAATGCAATGATATAAGATGGATTAATATATTTTGAATTAATATTTTAACACTAAGAGATAATTATTGTCATTTTATCATCAGATACACCTTTATTTCTATATTTTGATTAAATACAATCATTTTTTTAAAATTAGATTTAGCCTAAACTCATATTTTTTAAATGAAATAACCAGCATGGTTTTTTTAATGCAAATCAATATAAGAGTTTAAAGCTGTTGGTAAAAAGTCAATAGTAATAAATGGACCCCATTCCACCAAATTATATTATCTCTTTGCATTTTTCTTTCCCTCCAAATTGAGGAGAATGGGATGGAATGAAAACTAAAATTACAACTTTATCCTTTTATCTATCTAGTACTAATATTCTACCAAGGGTATTATATGAATAGAAATCATATAATTATAATAATTTTATTTCATATCATTGACATAACCAAATAATGGAATGACATAAAATGAATTAATATATTTTGAATTAATATTTTGACACTAAGAGATAATTACTCATTTTATCATCAGATACACCTTTATTTCTATATTTTAATTAAATACAATCATTTCATTTTTTTAATTAGATTTAGCCTAAACTCATTTATTTTAAAATGAAATAATCAGCATAATTTTTTATTTTTTTATTTCTAAAGCAAATCAGTATAAGAGTTTAAAACTGTTGGTTAAAAGTCTATAAATAACTTTATATATTAATATTTATAAAGTACTTTCATTCAAAGCAACAAAATGATGAATTAATCACATTCCTTGCCAACAGGTTATATGTAAAATGCAGATAAAGTAGATGGAAGGAGAGTAAGATTTTGATTAAATGATGAGAGTAGATAAATAAAAGTAGATTTTATTCTACCAAAATTATTTTTCATCACTTTAAAAGTAATTTTTATCACTAACAATGAGTAGCCAAATATATTTAAAATTTTTCATTCTCATTTTCAGTATCTATTTTCACTCCTAATTTAATGAACTTTTATATGATTGCCCTAAAATACCCTTCATTCTCTTTTATAATTTTCTTTCATAGTTAAACTAATAATTTATTATTATGTTTATATTATTGAAACTCATTTTGTAGCGATTCAAGTCATTGTTATTGATATTGTTAAATAAATATTATTTTAATATATCATTGTTTGTGCTTTTGATTTTTTTTTATTTTGCAAAAATGTGATCCTAATAATTTTATATGAATTTTATTAAATTATAATTAATTGTATTTCAAAATATTCAATACTAATTATAATCTTTATTAGTAGAGAACCAATAAATATTATAAGTCTTTTTAATTAATTTATTTAATTAAATATTGATATATAAATATTAAATTAATTTTAAAATTTATAATACAATAATTATCTACAATACATATTAGTAAGTTTGTTAGATACAAAAAATAATTTTAAAAAAATGAACAAATAAATGGCATGGTCTTTGTAGATGCATACAATTTATAATTTATATATTACCTTTTATATTTTTTCAATCCCTTCCTATGTGACAATGTATTTATATATGATAAAACTATTTCAAATTAAGAGAGTCAATTTGTGGTCCTTATGCAAAAAATATATATTTAATAAATTTTATGTGAAAAGTGAGTAAAACAAAAGGAAGATTCTCATAAAATAAAAAATTATCGGAACAAAAAAAATTGAAAAGTGTTAATATTATTAAAAATGAGTTAAACTCAAAATAAAAATAATTAGTTTAATTACATAAAAAAAGAGAAGGATAATTATAGATAATCAAATAAAAATATATTAATTTAGGAGTAGAGACAGAAAGAAGAGAGTGGCTATTTGCAGGTGGAAGGAATTAATTTTGGGCCCTTGAAGATGCAAACCAAAACAAGCACAAAGGATATGTAAAGACAGAAGAACAAAATAAAGAATATGAATTTGTGAATTTATTTAAGAAAGCCGGAAATCAATCAATAGATATGCGCATGCTTTTACAGAAATAATCATTTTTTATGGAATTATAAAAATAATCTTTAAGCCAACTACAGCGACACAAGCTTATAATGATGTGTAGCAAAGTTGGACTTGGCTGGCCATCAAATCCGAATGGACATTCACAGTCATGTGGAATTTTCTTATAAGAATAGGTAAAAAGAATATATATATATATATATATATATATATATATATATATATATATATATATATATATATATATATATATATATCAATCCTGTTAAAGTTTGAGATTATTTATAGGCTTTATATCTACTTTCCCTTCTTCACTGATGCTCACGTGAAAAATCCCAAATGACGTTTTTTTGAAACGTGTTCAATCAAATAAAAGGGAGAATAATAATAAGCTGCGAGCGTTACAGCATTCACTCCCCCAACATTGCATTCAATAATGCTCATGGTTCAAACGCGTGAATAATACAATGAAGATCGATAAAGGTGCATGCACTATTAGACGTACTGAAATGGCAGACGGTGGCAATCCAAATCCAAAAGAAAATTCATAGCTTTTCCCGGAAAAGAATGAAATTCATGATCACAATCAGAACAACAACACCCTTATCTACAGAGTATATATATTATAAAGCTAATCTGCCAAGCCCAACACACGTACAAATCAACATTTTGTACAAGAATTGATTTGTTCCTATCTGATTCGTCGTAAAACCCTAGGATATTTTTCTTTGCGCTAGTTTTCTTGACCCTTTGAATGACGGAATCTTTTCTCTTTTGATTCCATATTCCAACATTTTCCTTCTTCAATTATCTAACCTCTATTTGCCAGCACAAACTAAATAGAAAAAAAAATTAAAATTAAGAAAAAGAAAATAGGAAAAAGAAAAACCGCTACCTGTTTTCTGTGTACTAATAATCCTTACGCAACAATCAAATTGTTGGTGTGCTTTGGTGGGCTCAGCTTTTGGATATTTTTCACATATCTTTTTCTATATTTTCAAAGCCTTTCTTTTTCTTTTTTTTCAAATGTTTTGGTTTTGTCTGACTTCAGTTCCATTTTGGATTTTCCTTAAAATCGAAGATGAGGACCAAGAAGTAACTGCTGGTTCAACAAAGATTGCTTCATGAGGTAGTTCCATTGTGGGTTCTCGTATTGTGGGCTGGTGTTGTTAGGGAAGCTGCAAGAGGAACTCACGAGGTACTTCTTTGATGGGTGCAACAGTGTTTCCTCATCTATGTCTGGAAGCTGGCGCTTGGGCCTTGTGATGTTTTCCATGTTGTTATTGACTGATGAAGGGTTCAATGGAGGGTTCTTCTGAAACATGTAGGTGGTGTTGATCTGGGAGTGCTGCTGATGCTGATGATCCATGCTCCCAGTGTTGAATCCTGCACTTGTTGATGATCCAATAATCCCTTGTGGGTTGGAATGGTTACTCTCAGATAAGAAGTTGCGGAGCATGGAGTAGTCCACGGCATCCAAGAGGTTGGAGAAGGACACGGATTTCTGAGACATGAGTGTGTTCTGTGGTGGTGGTGGTGGTGGAGGAGGGGTTGGACTCTTTGAGATTGGCATAAGGGTGTCCTTGAATAGATGCTCTTCTGCTTGATCTTGATCAGCTGCCACTGTTGATGGCTCCGCTGGAGATATTGTGAATTTGGACTTCTTGTAAATCCGGCACAGAACCCAGTCATCCAACTATGCACAGTCACAACAATGATACTTAGATATAAAATTGTCCATCTCTCTCTATACTTAACAGCCTTAGGAATTTTGAAAATTAGATGAATTATAATATGGTATCAAAGATTCTGTTGGGACACTCACCCTCATGGAGGTGTCTTTGAGCTTAATGGGTCGATTGTTGCCGACCAGGCGATACTCATGCATGATCCAATTGGTCTTGACACCCTTTGGAGGCCTTCCTCTGTAGAACACGAGAGCCTTCTTGACACCAATGCTATCTTGGCCTAGCCCTCCCGGCAATGATGCCACTATGGTCTTATCCGTGCCGGTTGCCTTCCAATACCCTGAAGCAGCCGCCCTGTTTGGCCTTGCCCCATTGGGATACTTGCGGTCCCTTGGGCTGAAGAAGTACCATTCTTTCTCCCCAAAGGCAGCCCTAGCTGATAAACAAACCGCCAAAAAATATATATAATAAGCTTCCAAATCACAAACTAAAAGAATTAATGATATGCATCACCGGCTATATATGAAATAACATGCTATCTTATCTTTGTTACAAACTACTAGCCACAGAAAAAAAAAAAATGCAAAAAGGGCCTTGTAGAGAGACAAATTAAATTACCTGGTAGTTCCCATGGATCCAATTTGTAGATATCAACCTCAGCAATGATGGAAACAGGCAAGGGTATGGAGGCTACTTTTTTTCTAAGATAGTGAAGAATGAGCTCCTCATCAGTTGGGTGGAACCTAAAACCAGGTGGCAAATTTGATGCTGGGGATCCCATGAGAGACTGCGGGTTTGGTGATGAGGAGAAGAAGGCACAGAGAGGACAGGCAAAGCCTAAACTTTGGTGTTGTAGCAGAGCCTGCAAAGAAGGGAAGAAGTGAGAGGAGAGGATTGAAATTTTTGGGGTGGGGAGAAGGGGGCGGCATTTTATGGTGGGGGTAATTTGTCGCCACGTGGGGAGGGAAGAGATTAGGCCAAGAGGGGTAGGGGGTGTGAATGAGAGAGGGATCAGCTTCATAATTTTCAAAATAGGTGGGCCCACTAGAGAGAGAGAGAGAGAGAGAGAGGAGAGAAGAAGCAACGTGGTAGTACCTGTGAGATGGCTAGCCACATCTTGAGAGAAAAAAAGTAAGGGGCCCCATTTGGCATTTATGTTACTTCGACTTTGTCGTTTCTCATCAATACTGGTCCAGCCTTCACTAGGATTAACGTTGTGTAATGGCGGCTGGTGTGAGTGACATCATCGTCCTTGAGATAAGATTGTGACACGTGGTCATTCAAGCCCATTAATCAGAATGATTAAGGGCATCATTAAGGGTAAAACTGGATATTTCATGGGACAGTTTTGTTTGCGTGCTTTGTATTTGTATTTGTGTTTGGTGCTGGTCCAGTTCCAGTCCTAGGAAAATCAACAAAATAATTGTTTTTAGAGGGGAAGAGAGAGAGAGTATCTCATTCTCAACAGAAAATGTGTATTTTAATGTTGCTAACTAGTGGCCGTTGTCATCGTCGTGGATTGAGGGGTGCGACCTTGGATTATTATGCGTGTGGCTTTTGACACTTTGACTGGATGGGATCCCCCAAGGTTTTATACCATGAACAGGATCGCTTCAATAGTTTTGGGGTATGGTGTGCATGAATATGTATCAACAAGAAAAAAAAAAAGAAAGAAAGTTCCCAATTTTTATGCTTGGAATCTTTTCTTTCCTACTTTATTCCCCACCAATCATCAACACCCTCCAGTTCTATCTTAGTTTCGTTTTTATCTCTTCCAGATTGTGTCTAAAACCTCCAAACATAATTATTAACAGATTAATTTTTGGTATAGGCTTGTGTAAAATCATATATTATCATTCAATTATATGTTATTATATATTCATTCTAAGACTGTTACTGTGAAAATTAAAAACATTTTCCATGATACAATATATAGTTAAATATCTATATAAATATTTTTAATATTGACAATATATCATAATTAAATTCAATTACGAGGTTATATAATGTCGTGTGATCTTCCCTTCTGTGAGTGTTGTTGAGGGGCTGTTATCTTTTTTTTAATAGTGGTAATCCTATCCCTTTTTTTTTCATTCCTTAAATTTTTATTTTTTTCGTTTTGTTTTTGTTCTTCCCTATTGTGGGTGGTTGGTTTCCCCTTGTGGGTATTTCTCCTTTGATGATCTTGCAGATACAAAAATATTTATATCTAATTTGAAAGGAGGCATAATATATTTTTTAGGCTATAACATTGTAAAAGATATTTTAACATCAATAATCTTTGAGTAACGACAAAGCCACAATTTGTTAGTTAGCTTAGAATGTAAAAGATATATGTTTCTTATTCAATCTAGAATTAGAATATCTTTATGGATTTATGAGTACCATTAAGCTTATCAATAAATAAAATTCTCTTTCATATTAAAAAAATAAATATTAATTACTGAAGTTATTGAGTTTTTGTGATGGATTTAGTAAGCTTAATAGTGCTTACCCAACTTACGTAGAGAACTTTGACAAATTGTTAACTTTTGATGGAAATCCATTTATTATAACAGGATTTAGTGTCTAAACATTGAGAATGTAAAAAAAATTTATATAGTCATTCGATCATATATTATTATATTAGTCATGATAAATGATTGTCTAACCCAACAAATAAAATATTTTGATTGAATAATAGTGTAAAAGTATTTTATACTGTTAGTATATCAAAATTAAACTCTTATAATAAGCACTAAAAATAATTTGATAATTTGTTAAAAATTTTTTTTTGAGTGACAACATAAAATAAATTTAATTTAAATATATTGACAATGTAAATTTTTTTTTATACTTTTATTCAATCAAATTCTCTCATGTACATGATTTTTGAAGTAGTAAAATATGGGTCGAACCTATTTTAATTTATTGATGTGACAATTTATGTTTGGATGACTTTGTAAAAAAGGCTTTATGTTGTTGGCGTATCAAAATTTAACTCATAAAATTAATCTCAATTATTACTAGTATTAATGTGCTGCATTTCAAAATTTAGTTATATTGAATGGAGCAACATATATATGGTTGGTTAAAGTGGTGAAACTTCTTTTTCTTTGACCAATAATCTTACATTCTAAACTTACATACGGAATAACCCGTGTGTCAAAATAGCATGAAATACGGAATAACCTAAGGACAGGGCACTGGTTAAAAATACAGAAAATAGAAAGTTTTAAAGGTTGTGAAACATTTAATGCATTGAAAATTTATAAAAACTCATGTTTTTAATACAAACTTTTCTTTGTTGAAATCTTGACAATTTCCCTAAGGCATTCATTAGATAAAAAAAATCGTATACGAAGGTGAGTTATTCCCTCTCCCTTGTAAAATGTCAATGCCATAAATATATTATACTTCAGTCATCATTTGCATTCGCACAAAGATATTATTGCTAGATGGAAATCTTATCCTATCATATATCATATATATAATTCTAAAATTGAGTTTTGCAAAAATGATAATGGTTGATGTGTCATTCAACCAAGCCATTTGATTTTCTGCCTATGAAACAACATTAATTATTGCATCAATTTTTATAGGAATATGATTCATATTTTTTAATAAAAATCACATAATAAATATTTAATTTGATAGGAATTTGACTTTCAAATGAATCGGGTTTTTTTTTTTTACAGGAATAGAATTTAAATATTATTTTATGAGAAGACATTAATTGTATCAGTTTTTATAGCAATGGGAGTCAAATTTTTTAACAAAGAAATCATACACTAAATATTTAATTTAATAGAAATCTAATTTTCAAATGAATTGGTTTTTCTTATAGGAATACAATTCAAATATTATTTTACTAAAAGATATTAATGGTGTCAATTTTTATAGCAATGAGATTCAGATTTTTTTAATAAAAAATCACATACTAAATATCATTTGTAATTTGAAATTATTTTTGAATTGTTATTTATGAAAAATAATTAGTAATCATAATTTTAAGATTATCAGATTATTCAAGTGCTGAAAACTAAATTTTTTCAATCAATATATGATTTGAGATCAAATCTTGATTAGTTTTAATTTAGATTTTTTAAAATTATTTTCAAATCAGATTTTTCTTAAATTGTTATATAAGTTTTTCAATGAGTTAGAAGATATGAAATTATTTGTAATTTGAAATTATTTTTGAACTATTATTTATGAATAATGATGAGTAACCATAATTTTTAAATAGTCATAATCTGAAAATTATATAATACAACAAATAATCAGATTATGTAATGATTACCAGATTATTCAAATGCTGATGATTAAATTTTTTAATCAATATAAGATGATTGAGATCAAATCTCGATTAGTTTCAATTTGATTTTTTTTTCAAAATTATTTTCAAATCTAATTTTTGTTAAATTGTTATATAATTTTTTCAATGAGTGAGAAGATATGGATTGAATTATTTTTTAATTAAATTAAATGTTTCAAATCCTACATTAATGTTTCAATTTTTTCCAAATTCTATTTTAATGTTATTTCAAATATTTTGATTCCTATAAAAAAATAAGTGAGAAGACATTAATTGTATAGGTTCTCTTTCTTTCATATCATGTATTCTACATTAATGATATCTGACAAGTTATTTATTTGTTGCAGTACTCTATTTTTTCTAATTACTTATTTAGCATTGTATTGTATAGGAATTAATATAATTATTCAAAGAAATCCAATAATTTTTTTGCTGCATAGTTACGTATGGAGTATAATTACTTTGTTTTATATAGAGAGTATAATTATTTAAATGTAGATAAATAATTTTGATATTTAATATAATTATTTATTATTAGTCACTCCATGGATCGCACAAATAATAAACTAGTTGTTAATAAAAGCTAAGTAGTTCTACTAAAAGATAACACCATTTGTCTATCAATGATAAAGATTTTTCCCACCTAAATATTTTTGGCTATTTTTGGCAAGTGCCACACAAGTCATTATTCTCTTCGGTAAATAATTAATGACTTTGATTTAATAAAAAAATAATAAATGATTTAAAAACTTATAATAAAAGCACCATCTTGTGCAGAAGTATGCAGTTTTCAAAAATTGATTTTGTGTATATCGATGTACTAATTATAGTTGAATAAAAAAATGATGTATAACTATAAAAAATAATAAATGATTTT
Organism: Dalbergia cochinchinensis; assembly: GCA_031216125.1. Classification (NCBI taxonomy): domain Eukaryota; kingdom Viridiplantae; phylum Streptophyta; class Magnoliopsida; order Fabales; family Fabaceae; genus Dalbergia; species Dalbergia cochinchinensis. The sequence goes on from CM062368.1 coordinate 25,651,872, forward strand.
GAAAGCGATAATCAAAGCACCTGATTGTATAGAAAGTATGCAATTTTCCAAAATGGATTTCATGTAAATCAACGCATTAGTTAATTGAATTAGAAAAAATTGTGTTGTTTAAGGTTTGACGTCCTCGAAACGGTACTGCGCGGGGCTCAAGACAAAGCTCTCCACTAGGCACTGCACAGGAAACATCACAATTGTGCTTGGAACATCAGGAAAGCATAAAAGAACCAAATAAATATGCGAATAAAGCTAACCCCGAATCTTGTATTTTCTTCTCACCAAAAAAAAAAAAAAAGAAAGCAAACCCTTTCCCTTCCATTGCTAGAAAAAATCCTGCCGTTAGATGATTGTAGGTAGAAAAACGTATGAGAAGGGGAGTTAAATTGTGCTTTATTTTTTCTTTCCATTTTAGCTTTTGAAAAAACTTAAACAAAATATTATCAAGCTGTGAGCTTGAAATGCAGTAGAAACAACTTTAGTTTTTTTAGAAAGCTACTTTATGAACTATCGTGAATAAGATAAAATGCGTAATAAATAGTTATTTTGAAAACACAGTTTGATAAGTGCAGATGCAGTGAATATAAAGGAGTTAAGGGAGAAGAAGATACTCCACAAATGTTTTTATATTGATTTAACCAACTTACTTACATCCAGTTTTCAATGACTATTGAGTTTCACTAAATTCTTTTTTTTTTTTGATAAAAAGAAACAAAGAAGCTGAACCCCGCAACAAGAGGGAGCACCAAAATACAGCGGTACAACTATAACATTATCCCCTATCATGATTCATAGGCCAATGACCTTGCAAACATAGTAAACCAACACAAGACATTACAAAAGGTGACTCAAAAGCTATTCTCAATCTGAACTTATACTTCTAAAAATAAATACATCATTTTCTTCATGTGCTCACAATCATGTCCTTATTTGCATCAAGATAAACCAAGCCAAGTAAGATTGTCATGTTTGCAGCGAACTCAAAATCTGGGATTATTCACCAATCCCTTCATGCACTATACCACCAAGCCAAGCGATCATACAACTTCATCCTAGAAAATACCATAATCCAGAGACAAAGCTACTCCAACAACCATCCTTTGTCTATGAGAATGTGAACTCTATTGGTGGCACTCCAAACATTAGGATCCAAAAGGTTTTACTCCTTCATTTACATCAGACACATTTTGCCTTCTCCATTTTCCAAAGACATATTCATCCTTAGCTTCCAACCCGAAACTAGAGCCTAACTGCTTGCCAAGTGTGATAGGTGAGCAGCAAAATTCCATTAAAGTGATTATCTTCTCTGGGAGATAGTAAATCCATTCATGCAAATTCACCATGGAGGCATTTATCAAACAAAAACTCATCCAGTACTATCATTTTGGCTAGCATCATTCCATTGGACACCTCCTAACAATAACACATCCATGACATGCACACACAGGCGCAACTCAAACACCCATGTTATTTCTGCACCTAAACAGTAAGACTAAAACCTCACTAGTGTTTCACTCAACATAGCCAAAGCATTACAATGCTCTCAATATTCAAAGCACGCCCTAAACTCTCTTGACTCCCCTTCATTTCACAAGTAAATCCTCACTGTGTATCACTCTACTCACCTCCACCGAACCACCTTTCAACCATTTCCAAGGTCATTGAGTAAGTATCCTGCCAACAGATAAGAGTTAGTTAAAAAAGAAAAAACCAAAGATAACACTCCTCACAATCATCTTACTCCTGAAGAAAGTGTTTCTCCCTCTAACTCACAACTCCCTTACAAAATATAATGAAAGTCTTTGTGTTTCTCTCATCATCATTACTTATTCATCAAAAAAACTCCATTTGTTCTCACAATTATCCTTTCAAAGAGTCTAACCATCCAACAATGAAGGGGATTTGCCTGCAAAAGACAACAAAGATAGTCTAGTTCCACTAAATTCTTTCTTAAACCAGAGAAAGTTGGATAGTCTTTACAGTAGCCTTTCCAAGCTCCTACCTGTGACCAGTAGCTAACTCTAGTGTCACAAACTAAGTAGTTTTTCACTAACCTCTCTAAGTTGAATCAGTGACTAGCAAGTACACTTTATTGTCACAATTAATCTTTAACCACTGAGTAGTCTTTAACCAGTCTCTCCATGTCAAATCTGAGTAGTGTCTGACTAACCTCTCCAATCTAAACTTGTGACTAGTAGAACACACCACTGTTATGTTGCAAGTAGTCTTTACTTAGCCTCTCTAAGCTAGTTCACACCGATCACTCTGGATCGAGGTTACAAAGGTTTGTGTTTAGGTTTACCACTCAAACTAACCTATACTCAAATTTTCGTAAGATATACAATAACAAACCTGGGAAAAACTTGAATGACTTCCTTCTATGATTCTTCTTAAGAAGAATGTATGATCTACTAAGAACATATAAAAAAGAGTTTTACAAGCAAAAAAACTGATTACAAGATGTAATGAACTTTATAAGAGGTGAAGAGAAAGTTTCATAGCATTTCAGTTCTTATGCAGTGTTAAGATCTTGTTCTTTATAAGCACAACATCTCTATTTATATATGATCTTTATTTATAACCGTTGCCCTTGATCAGTTGTCCAAGTGACATGTGTTAATTATTTGGTTGTATCTTGGAAAAGCAGTCTAGAGGAGTAGCTTGTTGTTTGTCAGAGCTATTTCAGAAGCCGTTGTGAAATAAAGGTTTTTGATATTACCTTTAGAAACTACTTTTTACTTTCTGAATGAGATTTCTGAATGCCATTTTTACTTTCTGAATGAGATTTCTAAACTTTTCCTTCTAGAAGCTGGAGTGGTTGACCAAGTTGGAGAAGAGATGACACGCCAGTCTGTAACTAGATTTAACTTTAAATTTGAAATTCAAATTTCCTTCCTTTTTCGGTAGAGTGCACTATGAAGTGAACTTTTTAAAATGCCCAGAGCTTGTAGATGATGAGATGACAGTGACCATGATGATTGAAGGTTGCAGAACACACTTGTTTAGAGCTGGTTTGAAATCTTCATTTGAAGTATACTTTCTAAAGTCGCGTTTTACATTTTGAATGTTCGTGTCTTAGTTTCTTATATACGATGATTTTCTTCAGTCCGTTTGGCATGTATACATTCAATTCATGATATAATTTTAACTTTCAGTGAGTTCCTATCTCTTTAAATGAGATAAATCATGTTTGTACATGTAAAGTGGAATTATTTACGCTTCAAGAAACGTGTTATGCAAACGAAGGAATCTGTTTGGTATTTCAAGAGAACTCAAGGGAAACATTACTAGTTCTTCAAAAATTTTCTCTAAATTGGTTGTGTTATCATTCAAAACATTTTGCATTAACGCTTTCTGAAGGGTTCTAGAGCTAACAATGATTTCTCATCTCTCCACTCATTCTTTCAATCTTATTTTCTCATCCTCCAAATCCTAAATCAAATGCATCATCATCATCAACAACTTCTTCTACCCTCTCTTCTTCTTTTGATGCTAGTAATGGATCTAGAGTCAACTTAGTTGCATCAATCGGAACTGACCACTGTTCTGTGTCGCGATGGATGATAGCGGGGATGACAATGACTGCGAGCAATCCAATTGCAACAAGCAGAAGCACCACGACAAATAGAGATTCATGGCAACACAAGCTCCGTGCATAGTGAAACGAAACTAGAGGTGGAGGAGCTGTGCAGCGGGTAGCTAGGAAACAATGCAGAAGGAGAAGAAACAAAGCCTCCTATGCAGGTACAGAGATTCAAGGTGAAGTTTACCACTTTAAGTTATCAATAATAATAATTTACCAGTTTAGGTTATTAATAATAATGCTTTAGTGATTCAAGGTGAAATTTGTTTTCTCCTACTTTTGGCTCTTCAATTAGGGATCAATTCTTGATTTTGTTTGATTTATGTTATTTTGGTTACTCTTGACATTCAAACAATGAACATCTTTATCCTTTTGGTGGTTGAATTTCCCTGATTGGTTAAATAGTGTTTTTTTTTTAATCTTTTAAGATTTTGTTGTAGATATTTTGATAGCTTTTCGATTGAGGGTTGACCTCTGATAGCTTTTTTCCCTTTTTAATTTCTTTTGTCAGTTTTGGTGAAGGATTTGTTTAGAAAATATCCATGGCTTAAGATTACTCTCCTTATTTACTTGACTTTGATTTTAATATGATTGGAAAGGGTTTGACATGCAGGTTTATGATACTCAAGGATGCAAAAGAAAATGGTTGTTGTAGGAAACTTTGGCAAAGGTGTTATCAAAACTGAAATTTTTTTGTTGAGATTTTTTTTTTCGGTGCTCTGGATGATTTCTTCAGTTTTAGTTTGTATTGTGCTTCTTGGTACAGCTTCATCGAAGCAAGTGTTTTAGTGCTCTACAAGCAATTTTCATATCAATTTAAGGTAATTCATTTTTCCTAGACTCATGTATTCTCGATTTTGATATTCAATTTCAGGATTTTTCTCTTTTTCTATTCCACTGTTTTCATAGCAACTTTTGTATCAATTAATTCATGCATTGATTTGCACAAAATCAATTTTTGAAAATTGTATACTTTTTACACAATCTGGTGATGTGATTATTAGTTTCGAAATCATTTTTCTACCCACACATTTTTTTCTGATTCATTTATTATTAATACATCGATATACAGAAAATCTGAAAAGTGGACGGGAAAGAAAGAAAGGAAGGTGATGCTTTTTCTTTTCATGGTTTTTTTCATAAATTTTGTTAAAATATTTCGTGACTACCTTGCTGAGATTTATTATGTTTTTATTTTATAATATTTAAATTATTTTTATCTTATAAGATATTAATTATTTACTTACTAACATAAATTATAAAAATATAATTAATTTAAATTAACCTTCTACTCATTTCAAATTACTGTGCAATGGTGGGGGTCAAATACTAGTTGAAAATGATATTTAAACATTTAGAAGTAGATTGACATATTTACTTTATCACTTTTAAATATGATAATTGTCTCTACTCTTTCCACTTTTTTTATCACATTTAAAAGTGATAATATCCAGCTTTTGGATGATTTAGTGAAATTATTCCGTGTTTGAAAAGAATTGTATTTATATTAAGTCATTAGGATTAATATAGTGGTGAGAAATTCAATAATATATATGAAATTTTAGAATCAGATATTATTGTATCAATGTAATTTTTGAAATACAAAATAAATAATGTATTTATTCTACTTTTATAGGATAACCCTTTAGCTTTAGCTACTAGTAGTAAAATTTACTATTAATGTAATTATATACTTATTTCAATTACTTTCAAATTTTTCAAAATAATTTATACGCTAATGGTGATTCTTATTAATAATTAAGACTAGAAGTAAAAACAATTATATTTTTTTAAAATAAATTAAGAGTATCCATATCCACTATCCAAAAAAATGACTAATCTCTACAAAGCGTAATATAATTTTTAAAACTCTAAAAAGTGGACCTAAATAGATTGTCCCATATAGCAATTATCAATCGAAGAAAAGGGAATGATTCAAATTTTTTTTGAAGTACTGCATTATTGTCCTCTTGATGGAAATTAAATATCATAGCCGTAGCTTCAAAAATATCGACATTGCATTCGCATGTGGTCTGAAAAGTAAAATGTCTTTCGTTGACCACTGAAAACATTCTTAATCGAAAAGAAAGGTATTAGTGATTCTGGAATACTTACATACATATAATTAATTATTAAATATTTAATTAATTGTTAAATATTACACATAGATTCTTTAGTGAGTGTTCATTTTTAAGATTTTATTTTTCTTTTATTATCCATTCCTTTAAAAAATATAAACAATATAATTTAATCTCCAAGAATGTTCATTCCCTTGTTTTGTCAAGACTAGACATTCCATAGCGCCCGCCAGGGTTTTCTTTGTGCTCTGCTAGGATTTTCTCTAGTTGAGTTCTCTTACTGCCATCAAGGCTTTCTTCAAGTGGGGACCTTCACTCTTTGGATGCACTTTGAGAAGGGGTGTGGAACGTGGGGTATAGAATACAATCGGGTTCGAGATCATGATACTGATAGTGATGTCATATACTTCGACGAGGAGGATATACGTGATAAAATGGATTAATGCTCCAAAAGTCTCATTGGGAGACTTCTCATTGATCATTCATTCAATATTGGAACTATGGAAGTAGCCCTACGGTCTATTTGGGGCCAACTAGAAGGATTTCGAATCCTTCATCATGGAGATAATGAGTTTCAGTTCCTTTTTACGAATGAAGCTGACGTTGTTAGAGTGGAAAGGGGTGCACCATGGCTATTTAAAAACTTCATTCTTAACCTAAAACGTTGGAATCCTGACATGAAGGTAGAAGAAGAAGACTTCTCACATGTCCCAATATGGGTGCAGTTGTGGGGCATGCCAAAATACTGCAAAACAAAGGAGTTAGGAAAAAAGATTGGAAACTGACTTGGGGAGGTTCAGGACGTAGACCTTTTTGTTATAAGAGGAAAGGAAGTAAGGATCATCAAGGTAAAAGTTAACCTAGATGTTATTCAATCTCTGATGGCATCTTTATGTATAGCAGGTCCATCAAAAAAGGTGGTTGATGTGATACTGATATATGAGAGAATTGGAAGCTTTTGTAACTATTGTGGCCACTTAGGCCACGAAGTTAGAGCTTGTAATTCAAACCCGGAGGACGAATTTAATGCCACTACAAAAGTAGAGAGATGGGGTGCATGGCTTAAAGCTGATCAAGTGGAATGCAGACTAGAAGCTTCAAAGGAGAATAATAACCCAAACACGAATGGGAATCCATTGATGAAAGAAAGAAGTAGAAAGCCAAAATTGATGAGTTTGCTGCATAGTTTTGCTAGTCTGACAGTGAAAGAAGGCTCAAACCTCAGAAACTCAAATGTTGGGAGTGGAAAAAATAAAGAAGACAAGCAATAACACATTAATTGAGATGGAGAGTGCCTCGAATATATTGAAAAACAAGGATAGTCAGCTGCAGGAGTTGGATGATAATGATATCATTGCTATCACTTGTAATGGCAGGACAATGGAGAAATGTATTTGGGAACTAGTTTATGAAGATTCTTGAGCTAATTAGTAAAGCTAGGGAGTATTATGTGGTTATTGGCAACTTTAATGCTATCACAGCTTTTCATGAGAAGGAAGGAGGAAGACTGAAGCCTACTACTTCAATTGAGGGATTCAATTACATTCATAAATAATGGTTGGTCGATAGATATGGGTTTTGTTGGAAGAAAATTCACTTGGTGCAATAGGAATTTTGGGCCAAAGTTAATTAAGGAAAGGCTTGATAGAGGCCTTGTTTTGCTGGCTTAGAGGACAGATTATCTGCGAGCTTTATTGACCCATTTAGAAGATGTTGGATTTGATCACAGCCCACTGCTACTGGACTTAACACCTGCAGAATACATGGAGAAAAGAAGATTCAAATTTTAGGAAAGATGGTGTACGAATATGGAGACTCGAGAGGTTATAGCAGCTATATGGCCATCGGAAGTTGCAGGTTCTTCAATCTTTTGACTGTTCCAAAAGCTGAAGCAATGCAGACATGCGCTAGTGCAATGGCAAAAGAATAATCTAGCTAACTCTAGAGAATTTATTTCCAAGTTGAGGCAGAAACTAGCTGAGAAAAAGTCGAATCCCAATGGTGTTTCTAGGCCTGAGATACCGCAAATAGAAGAGGAGCTAGCTGAAGCCTACAATTTAGAGGGAAGGTATTGGAAAGAGAAGTCTAGAGTGAAATGGTTACATTGGGGAGATAAAAATACAAAAACCTTTCACTCAAAATTTCAGTCCAGAAATAGAAGTAATAAAATTTGGAGGTTGGAGGATGGCAATGGAGACTGGTGTATAACCCCTGAAACAATTGGCAGCAAAGCCCAACAATTCTTTGAATATCTATTCACATCCAACAACTCAGAAAATCCTTTACTTCATAATCTTGATCTAAGATCCAAAGTGACAAATGATAAGAATAGATGGCTAATAGGAATTGCTGATGAAAAGGGGATTAAGCAGGCAGCCTTCTTTATTAATGCAAGTGTAGCTCCAGGTGATGATGGCTTTATAGGAAAATTCTACTAATGCTACTGAGATATTATCAAACATGATGTATGCTTTGCTGTGAGAAGCTTTTTCTCAGGAGGAAGGATGTTGAAAAGCTTCAACCATACTTATATTTGCTTGATTCCAAAAGTCCAGAATACATCATCAATGGCTCAGGTGAGACTTATCAGTCTTTGTTCAATATTTTATAAGATAATATCAAAATCCTGGTGCATAGACTGCAGAGATTCATGAATAAATTAATCAGTGCCAACCAGAGTGCTTTTATGAGAGGTAGACTCATTAGTGACAATGTCCTAGTTGCTCATGAGTGTATGTATTTCATGAAAAATAAAAGATTTGGAGATCATGAATTTGCACTTAAATTTGATATGAGTAAAGCCTATGATAGGGTGGAATGGAGCCTTGTTTGGTTTGTCTTGGAGAAAATGGGATTCTGCAGGAAGTGGATAAATTGGGTGAAAGAATGTGTTTGTGTCTCTACTGTATCTTAATTTTGTTGTTGTGGAAGGTCAACCCTATGGTTTTTTTAAACCAAATAGAGGGCTGCGTCAAGGCGATCCTCTATCCCCCTACCTTTTCTTATTCTGTACAGATGGTTTATCTTATCTACTCTACAAAGGAGAATAGAATAACTTGATTCAGGGTTTGAAGATCAACAATAGATGCCCGTCCATTAGCCATCTATTATTTGCTGATGATTCCATTTTATTTTGTAAAGCTAATGTGCTTCAATGCCAGAATTTGAAAGAGATACTGCACAAATACAGCCGACTGAGTGGCCAAGAGGTGAATATGAACAAATCCTCAGTCTTCTTTAGCAAATATATGCCTTAGCAGATGAGAAACACACTTGCTACTATTCTTCAAGTGCCAAATATTGGTTCCCAAGATAAATACCTCGGACTACCTGCAATTGTGAACAGATCAAAAAGAGCTACATTTAACTTCATCAAGGACAAGGTAGCAAAGAAGTTATAGCACTGGAAGAAATCATTACTTTCAACAAGTGGAAAAGAAGTGCTTACTAAAGCAATTGGAGCTGCAATCCCAATTTACACATTAAGCTGTTTTAAACTTCTAGAAACTCTGATCGATAAAGTACACAAGATGATGATGCAATTCTGGTAAGGTCAGAAGGAAAATGAGAAGAAGATGCATTGGATCGGTTGGGACACCTTGTGCAGCAACAAGAGCCATGGTGGTATGGGATTTAAATATCTGAAAGCTTTAATCTTTCCACGCTTGCGAAGCAAGGTTGGAGGCTGGTTTTGAAAGAGCATTCATTATTTCATCTTCAAGGGTAAGTACTTCAGATATTCTTCCTTCTTGGAGGTAGAGGTGGGTAACTGCCCATCCCAGGCTTGGAGATCACTACTGGAAGGTAGAAAAGTCCTTGAAAAAAGAATCAAGTGGCAAATTAGCAATGGTGACAAAGTAAGAATCTAAGAAGACCCTTGGATTACTTCCACTTATCTATATAAGCTACCACAATATGCATGTTCTAATCCAAACTTAGTCCTAGTCAGGAAACTAAAAGATCTAGAAGGCAATTGGAATGAAATGCTGATCAGATCAAATCTCATTTCAGAAACTGCTGAGGAAATTTTACAGACATGTATTATTCAGGGGTATGACCAATTAACTTGGCTAAAGGAAAGGAATGGGGCTTATTCAGTCGGATCCGGATACTCAATTGCTTTCCAATTCTACCATCCCTTACTGAGTCAAAGGCCAGAGATTTTTTCAAACAAAGATTTGTGGTCATTGGTTTGGTCACTTCAATGCCCGCCTAAGGTTAAAGTCTTCAAATGGACACTTCTTCTTGAAGGTCTCCCAGTTAAGGAAAAACTAAAGGCAAGAATTAATAGCATCTCTGATCTTTGCCCGATCTGGATGGCTGAACCGAAGTCAATACTCCACTGCTTTCACTTCTGTCCTTGGACAACTCAGGTGTGGTGAATCTCTAGAATCCTTGATCAGTCATTGCAACACCCAGGCAAACCTTTATGGCAATGATGGCTTGATCTGATTCGGTCTTTAAGAGCTAGACCAAATAGAGACAAGAAAATATCCTTGGTAGCATACACGTTGTAGAGAATTTGGCTAGCCCAAAATATGAAGACTTTTGAGAGTAAAGATATATCAGCAATGGAAATCTATACAACAGCTCAACAACTAAATGATGAATTTTTCTCCTATAAAATAAACATGTCTCTTCTCCATTAGAATCTTACACTAGAATTATCCGTATTTTAGATGTCTGGGAATGCTCATTTATTTATTTTATGTGATTGTCTTTTGAAGACCATTCTTGTAATTCATTTTGCTATGAATGAATATCAGCTACCTATCTTTGTTAAAAAAAAAAATATATAAACAATATTAATAACATTCTATATTTTATACCTTTATAGAAGAGATAGTAAGTAAAGTGATTAAAAGAGAATAATTAAGTTATAAGAATAATTTTATAAAATATACCTAAGTTTTCCTAATATTATCTAAGCTTATTCAATCATCTCTTTATAATTTGTGTGCGTAAGTGAAAATAAATAGTATTTATTAGAGAACAAAGTGAATAACTAACACTCGTTGTCAATAGACTATAATTGATAGATATTTTATAATTCGTTAAAAGAATCACAATTCTTTTATTTCTTTTCGATAGCCCACAAAAGCAATCAAAGTCCGTAGAACAAAAGGGATCACATGATGATCACCCCATAAGAGCAATCAAGACTTGAAGCACATCACCTTGCACTCCCTTAAATACAAAAGCATGAATCAGTCACCAATCCTTAGCCTAACCCCGACTTGGTCTATAAATATTGACCATTTAACAGCTTCCTAAACCACACCACCAGTTCCATACATATGACCTTTAACCTTTCTCATACCATTCTGGCAATCTCATTCAACCTATACCAGCAAGTTAATCCTAGTGAATAACAAATTTTAAGAAACTTTATCTTTATTTAATTTATGTTGTTGAATTCCAATACACAGTTCTTCTTGCCCACCTAGGTTGCTTGCCTTTAATTGAATCACACCACCAGTTTTGTAGAATTGATCTAAATAGATTGTTTTCCTTATCCTACATACTCAAGCATTCATCGCCCTGCATCATTAGAAGATTTAGAAACAATTAATGAGAACTTTATTATTTTATCATAATTTTATAACTAATACTTAAGGGCTAATTATATTGTAGCATCTTTTTTAGTATGTGAGTAGTACGTGATTTACAATTAAAGCTTAAAAATGATTTATATGTCTCTATCCCAATAACTTAATTTTTTCAATAAGATATATACTGAACTAGAAATATGGGCCTGAGAACTTGGCCCAATCTCATAGAACTCGGCCATGGGATCCCACAACTCACTCATGTGGCAAAGTAGCTGCTAGAGATTCTCCACCAATTTAGCCTTGGATATTTCCTAGATTAAGTACCAGATTATAGGAGATCTCCTATTAGCTCATGGAATCTTCTATTATCCTATCATATCATGGAATATATCGAATCTCTACTAAATCTTGGAAATATCTCCCCCGATTTAGGGAAGATTATCTCTTAACTTATTACGGGGTTACATCTCACTATATATGGGGTTTAATGCTCCTAAGTATAACAATCTTAATACATACTACTCTTTTACTACTCTATATAATGGGTTTAATGCTCCCAAGTATACCAAGGTTAACGATCATGTAGTAATTAACTCATTGTCTGTTTCTTTATAGCTACTGTCTAAACTAGTCTATTCATAACTCAAACAAATCTAAAACTTTTTAAATCTCTAAGTACTATAAGAGCTCTGAATCCATGTAACTCTAATAGTTTAACATTACTATGAAATCATGTCTAAGGGATCACCTTTTATAGACATTGTGACTTCAAGTCCACAGAATATGTATCTGCCAGCTATCTTGAGTCATATAAAGATTCGTGCTCTAAATTTTTCTATGTTCTGAGTTTCTAAATCAATATTAAACAACATTCTTTCATAAGCTTAAAAATTCTAAAATAATAATAACATTCTTTAAAATCTCAAGGTTCTCCGGTAATCACTTGCATAATTCATATTCAATATAAAACAAACATTCTAACAATCATAAATTCCTACTAATCACAATTAAAACCAACTCTAAATAGGATTTTTTTATCAATGACGGTCCCATGAGTTTTCTAAAACATAGTTCATGCTATTTTAAAAATCACAATTTCATAAATCAACATAAACCTCAAATCTTGTATATCAATCTCTAAAAAGATCATACTTTAAGTCATAGTTTCATGAAAATAGCTCTAATGAATAATATAGAGATCACAAGTGTGAACCTACTCACCTAGAGGGGTAGGATGCACAGGACTAGCACCAACAGGATTGTTAGAAGTAGGAGAGATAGTAATATCTAATACACAATCAATAGAACTCTAAATCATCCTCTAAATAACTCAACTCTCTTCCTAACATAGAGAAAGAACTCATCTCCTTTTATAGACATAAGGATCACCCCAAGAACCTTAGAGAATCAAAGAGAAAGAGCCAAACCAACAGAACAACATACCTTAAAGCCTTGAAGGACGGAAGATTCCAAGTTAAACTTGAAAGAATTGGAAGAAATGAAATTTTATGAGTGAAACAATGTTGGGAGAGGTGTTTTTGGGGTTGAGAGGGGTTTGGGGGTGAAAGATATGTGTGATTATTCTGGAACCTAAAATAGGAGTTTTTATAAAATTGTTGACCGTTAGAGTGGTAAATGATCATTGAGGCGATCGCCTCCCCAGCAGCCGCACCGCCTTACTCTGTACCAATTTATAGCGCGGTCATATGATCGCTGTGGCGGTGTCCTTGTTTACATTAACTTTAAAATATAAATGTAAAGCAGGAAATACCCTCCTTTTGGATTCAAATAAAATATCATAAAAATTAAAATCTCAACAAATCAAAATCTAAATTTTGGGTTTTAGTTCAAATTCGGAAATTTTTACGATTTTATAAACTCATAGGCTAAAAACAAATGTTTAAGGGATTCATAAAATTCATTAAAAATTACTCTTTAACTTATTTTCCTCTTGGAAACTATTACTGAGACTTTTGATCCCAAGAATATGGTTATCTGTCCAAGGACGTGTAGGATCTAAACTTAGTGAAATTCAGGACCCGGATTTGTCTAAGAACACATGTGCTCAAGGTATTACATTGGTCCAACACTGAGCTCATTCCAAAGCACAACATGCAACATCAGAATGTACTTAGACCAGAGCTGAGCACGTTCTAGAGCACCAAAACAATGTGCAACGTCAGAATATCCTTACACCAGCACCCAGCATGTTCTAGAGCACAAGCTAAGGTGCAATGTTAGAATGTCCTTGGTCCCGCACTAAACATATTCCAGAGAATAAATCAATGCATAAAGGGAGAATGTCATTGCAAAGTGAGAAGAAAACCTTCTCAACAAACAAGTACTATACCTAGACGAGACTCAATCTATATAGTCACCTAGAAAGATATACAAAGTGAATAGTAGACTCCATATTCAATGAATTGACTCAAATGGACTCAATCATCGCTAGTGGATTACAACATCACTATTCGGTCAACTTGAAAGAAAAAAAAAAGTAAAACAGATAGATTAAGTGCTCACATTAACTTTGGTTCGCTCCTATGCAACCAGCCGAGCTCCTATTATGACTTTGCTTTGCTCCCATGCAACCAGGTTAAGCTCACATCATGACTTCGGTGTGCCTTCATGACTTTAGCATGCTCTCAAACCACCAAGCTGAAGTATAATACTCCCTAAGACATCAATTCCCAAAATTAGGTCTCGTGTAAAAAAAGCAAGGAAGAGAAAACTGGACTGGCATTGAATCGGTCAAGGTATTAATTCAAAGGTTTAGAAGTCAAACTGTTTCAACTGGGATTCAACTGAAATATAATAAAAAAATATATAAATATATACATATGATTAATTAGAATATAAATAAATATATTAAATCATTAAGATCAACATAATTAACAAAAAATATTTATAGGCCCATAAAAATAAACATAATCTATATAAAATTTCTCTAGTCTTAGCCTTATAACACGGTTACAAAGTATTTAAAAACAATATTTGTTAATAACCAATGAAGTTTATGGTGAGCAGTCTGCGAATGACTGAGAGAGAAAAAAAATAACCCAACAATTTTTGTTAGTGTCTTTCTTTGGTTTCATTTTTTTTCATTTTTGCTCTATGACTGTCATAGGATATCAGTATTTAAGTTTTAGAACCAAAAAAAATTTACGTTTTGAAAAAAACAAAACAGGTCAGATCGGTCCGGTTCGTCGATTTTCCCGGTTTTCTTCGGTTTTGAACAGTTCTTGACCGATTTTGACTTCTCCCGATTTTTATCTTAACCGGACCGGCCACTGGACCAGTTCTCGGTTAACCTGGTCGGATCGGCCGGTCCGATCTGATTCTCTCTTCATTGAAAAAAAGTATCAACACAACGTGTCATAAGTTGATAACAAGCTTGTCAAAAGTTGATAACAAGCTTATCCCAAGCTGATGATAAGCCACAAAGATTAGGGCACCAAAAGTCCCTAAGTTAGCACCATCCCAAAACTCTAAATCGGGACACCGACTAAGTATTCCGCTACTTTCAGCTGAGTTTCAACCAAACCAAAGGTCGATAAATTGACTAAGTGCTTAGTCACTTCCAGTTGAGTCTCAACTGAACCAAAGGTCTATAAGTCAACTGATGCTTTACTGTTTCCGAATGAACTTAGGAAATAGATCCTAAGTCCACAAGTCTGCATGGAATTCGAACAGACCACTAAGCCTTATGCCCACATTCGACTAGGCACCTCAAGCTTCATATATCTTGAGTTGCAATCTCAAGTAGGTACTATGTCGTTCCCGGCTTAGCTCTAATTAACATAAGCCTCGAGTTAGCATTCTGATTAGGGCACTTTGTCTTTTCAGGTTGTGTCTCCAGACAAGTCTTGGCAGGTTGTGCACCAATATGACCAAGATGAATTCAAATCTACTAAGACCCTAACTCTTTCATGTTTAGGTCTTCAGGGAATCAAGATTTAAAAAGCGGGCAGACAAGATGTACAGCTTAGGCTAGCAACTAACGAGCTCTTACTACTCAAACAAAGTTACTAGGTCAAGCCTTCACTTACACCAAAGCAACCAAACCGAGACACGACCATGCTCTAGGTCGGCACCAAAGCAGATTGAACACAAGACATCCTGAATGATGTCCTAAGTTGGCAACAAAAATAGGAACTCCATTGTTTCTAGCTAGCCATCTCACATATCCTAGGTGAACCTTATCTATCTCCTAAGTGGGCAACCTGACTCAAAATTCCACGACCCTTGGCAAATCCCTAAGTTGAGAACCTGACCAAACGATTCACCATAATGATTAGAAGAACCTGTGGGCCAAGTTGATAACCAACTTAACATAAGCACCAAAACGACACTATTGTCGAAGTTGACAACAAGGTCTCCTTTCTAAAAAGATCGACTACTCCACTCTTGGCTTCACCAAAAAAGTGCTAGGCATGGAAGTAATTTCTCCTCTCTGATGGCATAATCCTATGCACCTGTACAGAGAAACGATCTAGCAAATCGTCAAGCATGCAAGCTGAAAAAAGGTAACAAGCTCAAGCAACAAATGATTTAAGTATTAAGCTCGGAATAGAAGTCCTTATAGACCAAGCACTCCATTGTTCCCAGCCATGTTTCTACATAAAACCTAAGTCGACATCTTGATTAGGCACTTTGTCATTCTTGACTGAGTTCTAATGAAGCAAAGTAGACATCCCAACTAGACAACTCATCATCCCCAACCCAATTAAATTCAATGATAAAAGGGCTTAACTTTATACCTAAACAGGTAGATCTCATCAATTGAGAAAACCTAGCAAAATTTTCAAGCTCACAAAGAAAGAAAGTACAGAAGGCTATGCTTCCAACAGAAACATTACTAAAGCAAGACCTTGGAATAATAGAAGAATTGGGGGTTTTAATCGCCTATTGACACAAGCAAGAATATGCTGCATAACTAAATAGTCATCCGATGTACACCATGTGAACATCCATGACTAATAACACTCTGTAGCCGAAAGCACATATTCGAGAGACCTCTATGGACAAAACACCTAGTTCATAGCCAATTACCAAACTTGAGAGCTGGACAAGTTAGACTAAATCTACAGATTAACAACTCACCCCAATTAGTATAAGCTAGGGCCTTGACCCCCTCAAATCACCCTTAAAGGACTGCAGGACCATTCGAAATGGACCTAGAAATCACTTCAGCCAAAAAGAACACACTGCTAGAAAAATGCTACGTAGTGGTGGTTTTTTAGCATTGGCTTGCCTAACTGCTGATATATTTTTGTTTTTCCAACGGTTTTTGCTTCCCGTTGCAAATTAAAGTGAATCACTGTGGTTCAGTACTGCATTAGTGGCGGTTACTATATTCTAAAGGTTTAAACAAAATGTAATCGCTGCTATGTAAAAAAAGGGCAAAATAACATTTTAGACCACAGAGTTTGAAAAAAAAATTAAATGAAATAAACTTTAACAAAACCCAACTAATCCTCTATTTCTCTATCTAACAAAAGCAAAGAAAATAATCAAAACCCCTCTCATCACTCTTAGATTTGAAAATCTAACCCCAACAAAAGAACCCTGCTCCTCCTAAACTCCACAACAACACACATTGATAGCAAGGCTCTTCCTTTGTGCTAAAGAACAACAAGGAACAATGTGACATCAACGAGGAATAAAGCATGTTGACAGCAGCGACGGGTTTGGAGTAGGCTCAGTGGCTCTGTTGTGCTTCCAGCGACGCCGCTGCCACCTCTTGGACATGCACAGAGGGTTCCCAGAGCTTCATCATCACCTTAGCAGCTGTCTTTGCCTTTTCCTTCCTACTTTCTGTTAGCTCCCGAAGCTATATCGCCTCAGGCGGCAGCACCGTCTCCTCCATTTCTACCAAGATCCCCCTTCTCTATTCTATATTGTTTTATGGTATGAATACACAGCTTATGGGGAAGGATTTGAAAAGAAACCACCATATGACCAAATATTGGTAGTATTTTTTTTCATTTGGTTTTGCTAGACAACATTTTTTGTGCATAAGAGTAAAAACAAAAGAAAAGTACAATATCATGTTCCTACAACATTTTTGTGCATATGCTTAGCAAATATATTGTGGTCCCCTAAAAGGAAAAGTGAAATATTAAAAAAAATCAAGCAAATGAGAAACAAATTTTACTTGCTTATTAAGATCATATGTCGAAATCCTTATGTGATGGGGAATGCATTAGTTTAATGGATGATTAGGATGAACAACCTCGAACAGCGCCTCAAAAGCTCAGATGAATGCCCAACTGTTCGGATGCAGTTGGGAAGGAGCCACATTTACCTTAATTAAGCACCTCTCCTCAAACTTGGTAAAAGCACCCACACACCTTGTTTCTCAAAAAAATTAGTGTACATATAAATAAAATCACACTCGTCCTCCCTCGATCTAAACTAATACACCTTATCTCTAAGAGCAGAAGGGAGACGTTTGGTTTTCTTTTCCCTATAGTATGACATGAAACAACACTCCCTAAACCTCTACACATTCTAATCATTGTAAAAAATTGAGGCCACCTCGTTAAACTCTAGGCTGATCCAACCATAGGGGTTGTAGTCTTCCTTATCCAGCATGGCTTCCCCTTTCTTGACGTAGATGCATCCTTTCCTCTGGCCATTGATAAATACCTAAGCAAAGCAAGTAGAGAAGGAGCTTAGGACGAGGGAACAGATCCAAAATAGAGAGAAAATCGAAAGGAGAAATAGAATCCTCTACCCTAAGGTTCAAGCAGAAATCAAAAACATTAGAGGAAAAGTAGAGAAATTAAACTAACCAATTGAAATCTGATAAGAAATGAGTTTGGAAGCTTGAATCAAGACTTGAACAAGCACTATTGAAGTAAAGAATAGTGGAAATAGAAACAGAGTTCCACGAAAATGGCCTTTATGTTCATCTCACTTTTGTTTTTAATCGACCCAAGCTTATCCATTGGCCGAAAATGCTTCCCTGCACTCAAAATATATTTGAGACGTTCCTTTCATCCAATTGTCAGGGATTTTTCACTTTAAATGAACAATTTAGATTGCATTGGTCATAAATCGCAATAAGCTCGATATGATTGCCCAACACTCAAGGCGTGACGTGTGTTGTGACATGTTCTCCAACGACCATCACAACAGCAACTAAAGAGGTGCATTAAGTTGAGAGCAACAAGTTGGCTCATTCGACCTCGGAACGTACTCCTCAACTCACATACCTTGGCAATGACACCTACGCACTAGCTACTCAAACTTCAACGAAACTTGAGGGCTATGTACTTGAATAGGGGGTCCATAGATCGACCATGTAGCATTATGATCCCCTAGAGATTCTCCTCCGATTTAGTACATAATATCTCCTAAATTGCCTACTGGACTCCCATTATCTCATCATATATTTTTATATTAGATCATATCTCCCAATAATACAAAATATATCTAATATCTGCTAAATTCTTGGAATATCTACCCTATTCGTGGAAGATTATGTCTTGATCTATCACTTTTTATACTTTCAAAGCATCTATGTCTCATTCATTCATTGATTTGAGCATCAGAGTGTCTTTACAATTACCTCCACCACCCACTTGCATAGTTGTAGGAGACACCTATGACCTTACTGCCACTTTTAGGTAAGAACAATATCATTATTCACTCAAAAAACAACAATTGAATTATGGAAATGATTACAGGCTAACGCGAGCCTTGTCCATGAGGCTACAATATGCAAATTCTTTTAGATTTAATTTAGAGTATAAGACAAGTTTTACATACACCAATCATCTATTACCATTTTCGTAGAAGTATTTGATTTAATCACTCAATCTCTTGAAAATCATACAAATAGAAACATTTAACTTAATAACGATATATGCATAAAGGAAATGACTTCTCTAAAGTGAGGAGGTTAATAAAATGCGAAAATGAAATGCTAACTATCTTTGGATGAATGACTACATTTTATATGGTTCCCACAAAACAGTCTAATTAAGAGTGATGGATCCCTTAATTTTCACTTTACTAATCTTTTTACTTTAGAGGGCCATATTCTTGTATCAAGATCAAACTTTTTTTTTTTATCAGCCAAATCAAACTTTAGAGAGTATTTTATGTCTTCATATTCTGGAAAACAAGGTTTAAGGTTTGTAACGATATGAATTTTGCAGTTTCTCTTTTCTCAAAATATCAGGGGCCATAGACACACGCAACCAATATCAATTTTTGTCATCAATTTTGACTATGATTAAACCATACCAACATTTGCGAATAATTCAACTTCTTCTTGGGCCAGCTAGCATTCGCACTGGTTCTCATTAGCGATAAACCTGTCGCTCACCAAATATTGTTGAATATTGTAACACTTATTTATTTATTATTTGCTGGACTACGCTGTTTGGAGCATATTGATTTAGTATTTTCTATTTTTTAATCTCCATGTACAATCGTTTGACACAAACATATTAATTGCATAAATATAAGTAATTTATGAGAGCAAGTAAATGCTTTTAGAATTCAAATTTGATTTTTCTTCTATTTCTCAGAGTATCCAGATAAAGAAAAAAAAAACTAATCTCATAGAATTCGATAAGATACCCAACCGAACCGTTTTTCAACACTGTTTTTCTTAATACATAAATTTTAAACTAAAACCCAAAATTACATTCTTAAACGACATGGACCCACCCTTCTTTTTGAAATATCTATTTGACGAGACGTACAACTGGTTGTTTCGAACGTGATTAATTATCATGGTAAAGTTTTTAAAATTTTTTACTCAATGATGTATCAATTGCTGCATCATTTCAAAAAGTTAAATTTCTTTTGTGATAGTTGATTTTTTTAATTATTTTCTACTATATAGAAGTTTTAGTAAGATGATTTATCAAAATTAAATTCATTCTTTTATTTGTGAATCCTTAGACTTTTTAATTTTTCAAAGTATTCCCTCATTTAATGCTTGGAGACTAATTTCTAAAGGGGTGTGTGATTGGTGGAATGATTTTACATTCATGAGAATAACACTCCCAAAAATATTATTTCTGAGAATAAACTATTCATATATTTAGTTTGCTAGTTAAATTTCTAAGAATCTTGCATAATATATTCAAAAGTGAATTATTTCTTTATTTAGTTGATATAAATATTCTTGAAAATATTGTGTATTTCTTTTAAAATACCTCTACAAATTCAAACTAAAAATTCAATTTTTAAGCATATTAAATTCATAATTAAATATAATTTTTGAAGTATCCCTACCAATTTAAACCAAATAATTAATTTCTAATCATATTAAATTTAATTAAATATAATTCCCAAGATATCATGAGATACATAAATGAAAGAACCTCTCCAATAGAGGCACTTTTTCACCTTGTAAAAGCCCCTTCCTTTAACTTGACAACTTCATTCAGTGCCTTTAATGCACCCATACATGACTAGCCAGAAAACTAAACAGTTCTAAAGAAAAAGAGAAAGAAAATTGATAATGACCGGTTGAGTCTTGCTATAGGAGTATAGGGTAAGTAGCTAGGATTAAGACTCGATCTGTGAGTAGGTTTAACCGGGTTACTAAAGTCAGTTGATTCTCAAGGACAAGGACTCCGAAGAGTGACACACGTGCATAAGAACAGGAGATACCGCACACCAAGATTAATTAATGAAATTACTTGCGGAAAGTGTGGATGACACACCCCCATTCAGTTGCTTATAACACAACGCATGCATCCTCCAATAATATCAAATTACACGTGGCCTTGTTGCTTGCCAATTATTTGCTCAAGTCAAGATAAGTTGTACCCAACACCAAAAGGACAGGGAAATATAAACACACAAACAAAATTAAAATAATCAAAAGGTAATAATCATCAGCCTAGAATGGAGTCACGCCACTTCCTCCGATCACCTCCATTCATTAACCAAAATCAACGACGTTATGTACTAGGCTTTTGATCTTCGCCACAGATGTGGAAGAATAATTATGTGAGGTGGATTCAGCTGTACGTGTCAGACCACACAATGACCCAAATGGCAATCACTTCTTCCCACTATCATGTGGTCCAGGTGCATAATAGGGAGACCTGATATTGCTTCTCACAATTGAAATTCAAACCTTTTATTTTTATCCTTTTTCTGAAATTGGTATATGCCTAATGCACTTTGCCTTCCTTTAGTGATGGAAAGCAGAGCGAAAAGCAGTAATATTGCTAGTTGGCATGTTAGTCTATATATATATATATATATATATCCGCATGATTGAATAATAACTTGTAGGGTTCTAATTGTACCTGACAATTGGGGTTTGATTTGCTAATGATTAATTGAAACATGTGACCAGTAAGGATTTTATGACCTCATTTGCAGTTGCGCACACCCTTTTTGCTTTTAATTTAACACTTATACCTAATGAGTTGATCATAGTTTTAATTAGTGTAACATTTAAATTTAGTGCAGCATAGAAATAATGGCTTTTGAAGAGAGCCCATAAGCGGGGGAAACGCTTAATTCACCAAAGCCCCGGTTGGATTAGGTTGTGTACTACGTTATACGTACAGAGGGAGGGCTCCCGGTTCTCTGGACCCAAGGGGATAAGAAAGAGCCAAACTTGGTAGATATGGAGATAACAATGCATGTTTGAGCCTTCTTTTTTATAAAAGTGAAACTATGATATGAACTAAAAGATATTTGAATTGAATATAACATTAATTTTCTTTTGGTCGTGAGAGTTTGGTAATTGAAAAATGTTAGCTAAAGTGCAAAAAAAAAAAAAAAATTGCTAAAAGTTAATTGCTAGAATGATTTGATGTATATATTTAGTGATTATTTTTTTGATGAATAAGTGAATTATTATATCACTTGATGTTTTTTGTGTCTGTGGCTTGAGGTAGAGTGTAGTCTAGTGTTTAGGCTAAAAATGATGTGCATATCTATATATATATATATATATATAAAATTAAAAATATCACTATTAATAGCAATTATATGTATGAGTTATAATTTACACAAAATCCAAAACATGCGAGTGAGATTTTGAATTCAAAGAAAATATAATACACACCAATTAAAATTTAACATTTGTAATCATGAGGTCTAAAATAGTTGATAGTTATAGTTTAGCTTATTTAAAGATCTAATTAGGGGTTCAATTTTTAATAATATATATAAAAATAATTTTATGATCAGAAATAAAATTTACATACATAAACCCTATGTCTTGAGGAATTAACAATTATTTATAGTCAAAGATGCCCTTGGTTCACAAAAAAAATCAACATTTCTTGTATTCATTAAAACTAAAGCGAACTGTATAGTGTGATAACCCAAAAAAGGGATGATTATCTACAACTCTTAGACCCAATAATTATTCTTCAAAGATCCTTTTATTCGATCGTGACCTAGCCATGGGAGCTATCCCCATACTGTTTGGGGTTGTATGCATGAATACGTGTGCTTCGCTATTGGGTCGTCCGGTCTCTCTGATGTCGCTGTATGGTCAGAAAAAACTGAAAAAGTACTATTGCTTGGATGTCGATTTCTTGAAGTCTATTGCATTCAATCAAATGAAAAACAAAACCATATCTGCATCTTAATTTTGTAATAAACATTTATTGAATCAATATGTTGATTTTCATTCAATTAATATAAAAAATTATAATATATATTTCAATTTTATACACAACCTAGCTCTTAAGAAAACGATATTATGCAAAAATCTTATTCAAATTTAAAAGGTAATTCTTTCCATCAGAGATTCCCAACGCAGGTTTGCTTGTCAACTTAAAATTCAAATGCCCGCATGCTGAATACGATGTATATTTTATATATTCACAATCAGTCCAATTGTACCGAAACTACCAAATCTTATTCGCTAAGTACACGGAGGGTGGATTACACAAACCTTATATTAAAAAAACGAAAAGAAGAAGAACTAAAAGACAAAATAAAAACATTAGAAATATATACGTTGTCAAGACAGTCGTATATAAGTAGTTTTTTTTCCAAAGGAATCTCGCAAGTTTAGAATATTCCTCGCTTTAAAGACTTGCCAATTGGCTAGAAATATCAATCATGACTAATTGAGATCCATTTTTGTGAGGATCTGAGAAATCAAGGAGTGCATTGAATATAATATTGATTAGGTTTCAGTATAACTCAAGTTTTTAAGTTAAATCTTAGCTACTTTCGGTATTAGATATTGATTAGGTTTGATGTTTGTCCATGATTCAATTTCAAATTAGAAGACTTTTATGTAAGCACATAATAGAATTAGGATGAACTATTTTGCATAATGATTTTAAAACTTTATGCATGTGAGTTTGATGCCTAGAACAACGGTGATTATGAAGTTGAACGAAACTCGACTAAATTATAATGGAATTAGGATATCACGAACAGTATAAAAAATTTTTAGGCTTGAATATGTAATGACTAATATATGATATAGCAGATAATAAGTAGTAATAATCTAATAGGGCTAGCTGGTGGGATTTATTTACCTCATTGATCTTCTGTTCAAGTATTATGACTTGAGTTTCTTAATTTCAATTTTGTCTTTCGTTAATAAATAATTTGAAAATACTTTTGTATGCGATTTTAAACTCAACGACATGTTCTTAACTCTAAATTTGAGTGAGTATTAATAGAATAATTTTGTCAATACATGTGGCAAAAGTGAGCTTTTCTCACAATAGTAATTTTAAGGGTATATTTGTAAGTTTGAGTTTTGATCCCTCCCATCTCTTTGTTTTTAAAATTCAAATTTACAAATATATTCTTATGACCTATTTGGTTAGAGGGTAAAATTGAAAATAATTTTTCTATGGATGAATTACTAGAGGTCGTCCATGAAAAATTTCTTCCTGGTATTATATCTAACCAAACATATCCTTTTTCTGTATTAAAATATCCTAATGCATATATATCCAACCCCGTCCAATTATTTTATTGAGATTTCGGATAAATATGAGCGTCATCTGTATTAGTTCCCATTATGGCGTAAGGCTGCTTGATAATGTTAGCATGAGATTTCTTTGCCTATAACAGAGAGTTTGTTAAAAAAATTTGACTGATACATCATTCTGAAAATTATAAACTCCCAAAGACCAGTCAAGGACATGGCACCACCGCATATATACAAATAAATACATAATTAGTTAATTACCAACTACCATAAAGTCTTGATTGTGACTCCTGTAGTTTTCCACGTGTAGTTTACCTAATCCAAAGGCTTGAACTTATCCATTGTCAAAGTGCCAAAACTTCCAGCAGTGTTATACTTTCTACTTTGGAAACGAGTAATGCATTGTGCCTAACCCCATCGAACCGTTCAAGTGACTTTATTCTTTTATCCATATACGGGCAGCAAATTTTACTTTGGATAAGCCAGCTTTCTCCCCGACGTTTCCGTAGCGGTGATGAGATTTCATTAAGATTTACTCAAAAATTGATGAGTTTTCTAGTGTGCGTTAAAGCCAAACTTAAGATATATTCGATCAAAATATTTTCATACTTTATCATGTAATGGATGAGTTATTATACCATCACATCTCTAATTTTCACCATACCATCTCATATAAAAAGCCGAGCTTATTGATGGATATGGTTTTTTGAGTCGAGGAATTAAAGTCAAATAGTACATTCTTTTTTTAGGAACATCTTTATATACCACCCACTTCCACGTCTTGGGTTTATACCTAGGCTCGTGGTAGAACTTACATTTGATTTATGCAACATCATCTTTATTATAAACCATGCAGCATTTCAGACATCAGTCAATTTTTATATCCTTCAACCCAAGTTTAAAAACTAATTTTTTAGTTTAATAAAAATCTTTTGGAATTATATTGGAATTCAGACTTAGCTCAGTGAGTAGTGCAACCCATTGATCAAAAGAATTTAATACTCAACATCCGAATTGCTAATGACAACTCGGAGTGCTCGCAATATTCTCCCATAGAGGTTGATATGTAGCCTCTAGTAGGCTATAAAATATAGCGGTATCTTGGTTCGACTCCTCAACTGAAGGCTAAGAATGATGCACCTCAAATTTAGGACCAACAACATCAAAAATCATCTCTTGCTGATGTCTACACAGATTGTCCTTCCTATGAAACATTATCCACATCGTGATGAGCCACGTAGACCACCAGAACTACTTCCAATCTAAAACATATCCACTCGATTCCCTATATTAACCACCTCCAATGCCCAGACCAAATCCAATAGTCAAGCATGAATCCCTATTTAGTACAAATGAACTCTTATGGTGTCATCATCTAAATACTTCTTTCATTTACACTTATTACATGGACAGTTAACTTTTGTCTCATCAATGAACTATTGTGTTTGACATGTTACCCTCATAAATCCTTCAACACCATTATAGAATTCCGGTTTAATTGCCACTATTAAGATACAATCTATTATATATCCATGATAGGTTTAAAGGAAATATTGCGAGTGTAAGTAACCATAAACCCTACAATTTTTTAAAGACATTGCATTATTACTTTGGAACACATTTAATTTGTCTTTAAATCTTTTAATTCAATTACTTTTAATTTTATTTACCTAATAAAAACGTCACAAAATTTCAGCATCTCCTCTAAAATTAGGAGCTTTCACCATCAATTAATTAAGTGTATTCAACAATCAAAGGCATTATTAAACATCAATAATATAACATATATATTTAAACAATTAAATCTTAACAATTATATACAATTTACATAATCCTAAAAATCATTCTAGATCATATCCCCTTATAACTCCATATTATGCATATCTTGCAATATATATAAATACAAACAATCTTCAAAGTAAACAATGCAAGCAAGTTGAGGAAGGACCTCTATGCCCTTCCCCTAGTCATTCAATTCCCAATTCTTATAATTTTATCCTAGAAATTATAAGGCTCTATCCTACATATATATTAAAGCATATAAATAATAAGGGTTTCATTACTAATTTCTCGTACAATGCAAAAAAAGAAATAAAAAGCTCCTAGCATGCAATCTAATCCAATCCTGAAAGTGAAAAATTAATAAATAGTTAATTTTTTACATTTATAAAAATTAAAAAATAAAAATACACAATAAAATAGAAAACAAAATCAAACCAAAATCTTCCATAGCAAACATTGTCAATGCTGCCTCCAATAAAATTCCTACATTAACAAAATAGCAACAGTAATCACTCCAAAAAGCATTAAAAACCAACACTTTGAGTAATGAAAATGAATTAAAAAGTAAGCCAAATAAAAAAAACCGATTAAAATGCTCAGAAACATACCAGATTACAATAGTGGCCTCAGTTTTGCGAATGGAGTTCCAGTGGCAAGGAAGGGTGTCGGTAGCCGGGAAGGAGAGATTGGAGAGAGAGAGGTATTCTATTTCGACTTATACACGGTTTACAAATGGGCTATCGATGGATAAACTCATCGAAAATCTTTAAGTGAAACAGTGCATTTTGGTTTTCATTAATTACCGATGGTATAGAGAATCCCAAAAGATGCGCGCCAATGTTCCAAAAATTCAAAAACTCATTGGTACACCCGTCAATAATTAAAACTAAATAATTTAATTTAATCTAATAAAAACCAGTCAATAAACCAATTGATAATTAATAACAATTAAAAAGTTCAAAATGTTATTTTAATTCATTAAAACTTATCGGTATACTCATCGATAATGTGAATTGAAAAATATATATTTTACTATAAACCCATCAGTATACCCATCAGAAATTTATGTTTTTAGAAAATAAAAATACCAACAGTACCCTATTCAGTGTGCTACCCTATAGTAACAGGTTACTGACATGTGTAGAATAAATATCCACCTTGGTGACAAACCTATCAGTACACCACTTGGAAATTGTGTGCATCATTTGGTCTGTGATGGTGCCAAGGATTATCGACGGGTATACCAACAAATTATGGTCTTTTTTTTTAATAAAAAACTAAATAATATAAAAACATGTTAACTCGTCGGCTGTTAACATCCGTTAGTATCCCATTGATTTCTAGTACTCTCTCAATTTTATATTAATAGTCACTCTTGAAAAACCATGCAATTTTGGTACATTGAAAAATAAATATATTTGGCTATAATTTATAGCTAGATACATTCACTTTTTAATGTATCAAAATTGCATGGTTTTCTAAGAGTGACTATTATGTGGAATGGAGGGAGTAATGGAAATATTAATGATAACTATTAGGTATAAATACTAAAATACCCCAATCATTTGACTCACCCCCACATTCCAAGGAATACCAACAAACAATCATGGGAGTGTTTAATGTTGAATAAATTTTTTCAAATACTTAGTAATATCATTTCTGGGTATAATATTCTCGTCTTTCTGGAAATGGAATTTGTGGAACCTAATTTCAAATATTGAAACAGACGCTCCCTAGATGTATAAAATGTATGTCTACATATGTCACTGTACAAGCCAATACAATTTTGCCAAGATATACTGAAACGTGGAATTTAGAATAAGGAAACTTGGTTAGGCTAAGCAAGATGTGGATGCTTCGTAGGATTGAGTAACTATGCATACTTAAGTAGCAGCAGCAATTTCAGACCCTTGTTGGACTAGCGAATGCATTTCCACGTTACCATACCGAAAGAATAGTAGAATGAATGAGATCGATGTATTGGACGACTTCTTTACCCTGCAAGCTTAGACTATATCAAATCTAGGAGTTCGTAACAGGCCACCAAATGTTGAACACTTGAACTGGCTTTAAAATCCATGGTTCTTGTCGCGTCTTTCAAGGAGTTTGCTACGTTTTTAAAATATTCATACTCTTCGAAAAAAGAAGCCTCTTTTTTGTTAATATTTAATAATTATTCATACAACTTGTATTTTTTTAATTTAATTAAAATTTTTATGTAATTTTTACACACTTCCTATTTCTACTAATTGAATCTAAAGAAATTAATTTTTTAGTCTCATTCAAAATTTAACTTGAGTAAGCAAAGTAAGAAGCGGCATACTTATTTACCATTTAGTGATTATTGATGGAGTTTAATTTTGATATGCTCATAAATATTATTGTCTAATCAAATTCTTTTATTTACTTACCATCAGTTAGTGTCAATTATATTATTAATGTAATAAAATATAATTAAATGATAATGTAATAAGTTTTGATAACATAAATTTCTTTTACACTATTAATACATAAAAGGGAGTGGCTATTATCATACCCTTGTATCTATTGCCACCCATTTTTAATAATCCCAAAATAGCCTTAATTAATACTTAATCTATTGCTACATCACCCTTATTTACAATTTATAATTAACTTTTCAAAACTTCTAAAAAATTGACATAATTTTCATTGATGTTTTTAATTAAAATAATTCTTAAATCAACGTATTTTAACAAATATAGACATATGTTAGTACACCGATAAATGAAGAAGATAAATAATAATTTTAAAAACTAGGGCTTAGATGAAAAATAGACATGAATATCTATTATGAATTTCAATTCTCTAAGTACAATATGTAACTTTAATAATCAGAACAGATAATGAACTAAATTTTG
The DNA here is from genome assembly GCA_031216125.1 of Dalbergia cochinchinensis. Taxonomy (NCBI): domain Eukaryota; kingdom Viridiplantae; phylum Streptophyta; class Magnoliopsida; order Fabales; family Fabaceae; genus Dalbergia; species Dalbergia cochinchinensis. The sequence continues at coordinate 25,680,638 of CM062368.1, forward strand.
TTATTCAAGTTATAACTAAATTTTGTTATTCAAGTTTTAGTGTTCAAAGTTTCTATAGAAATATTATTATTACGTTTCCATAATCTAAATATTAGTAATTAAGTCACTACATTATATTTTTTTCAATGAATTAAGTCCCTAATGCAATTGCTAAAAAGTTTAAATATAACAAACATATAAAAGTCTAGTTTTCCTCATACTGATATGGTTCGGTTTTCTTTTATTAATTTACTTGGCCTATGCCTGAGTCTTCCTCTAGCGTGTTGGCTTTGGCAATTATTGAAACATAAATCTAAAAGTCTAATTGATTATTACCCACTTCCGTTCAAGAAAATTTTTAGTTTTTATCACAATAGATTTTTTTTGAAGACTTGATCATATATGGGTTTAATCATGTAAGAACTCGATTAAAATTTTTAAATTATATAAACCTAATTAAAAATTTCATGAAACTATAGATATCTACAAATTTACTACCTTTTTGTTATTGGAAAAAATAACGTATAATATATCATAAAATTTGTGAAAAAGATTTAGAACATAAGGAAGATAGTATGGAATGATTGAATGAGTGTGATAATAAATAAAAAGGTTAGAATAAATAGATAAGAACATTTTAGGAATATTAAAAGAAAAGTCATTAAAAGGGTGTGGTAATAGATATAAGGGTGTGACAATAAATACTCCCTACATAAAAATTAAATATGTATCGACTAAAGCTTTTGTAAAAAGATCTAGTTTTTATAATTATATCCATATGAAAAATCTGCTGCAAATAGAGTAAGCTATTATTTTTTTTTTAATATTAATAGAGTAAGCTATTTTATGATGACGCCATATTTTCTACTTTCCTAACTCCTACGGGGAACATCTACCCGTGAGTTGACCTTGAACAGGTCAGGCTAAATAATTGTGAACTGGGAATAAATGGGTTAACCCATTTAGGTCCATTTATTTTGCTAGCCAAAATGGGCCAGGACTAAATGGGTAGGCTCTGCCCGTTTGACATCCCTACTTCTCTCACCATGGCTTCATTGCATATTCAATTGGAACTGTTAGAATCACAATGGAATTTGATGCATGGAAATTATACATTCAAAAATAATTATCTTTTGACTGACTCATTCGAAAACAATTCTGTCAATAGTATTTGAAATTTCATTATATTCATTTTAAATAAACTAAAAAAAGTTCTTGATGTGAAAAATAAGGATAGGGAGAATAATAAAGAAGAAGAGAAAAAAAATAGTGTTATTGATAATCTCAAAGGTATTCTATATAGAGTATTCAAAGGGCTATTTATAACTTAAAGAAAAAAGATATAATATCACATCAAATCATAACAAATTTATCTAATCTAATCAGCTAAAGATATAGATATCCATAAATTAATAATATTTCAGAATAGTTCTCAATTAAAAGATTAGATAGAATACAACAAAAAGTTATTACTCCCTCAATTTTATAATATATGTCATTTTTTTAAAAAAAATTCAAGTTGTTTCCACATTTCAATAAATTATTAATTAATTCATACAAAAAATTATTAATTAATTAACTTTTTTGATTTTATCTATATGGGAAAGAATGTAAAATTGGAGAAAGAATTAATATATGTAAGTTATGATTATTTAATGTAGAGAGAATATATGATGAGTGATAAAATAATATTTTCGTATTTTACTTTTAAATTTCTTGAAGATTAATAAGATCCAAATCAAATCATCACCTTAATTCCTATGCATAGTTAACAAATGATAACATTATGTGTAATGCCCAGGACTGACGAGGGCGGGAAGTGATTACCGGTGCAATGAGACATGGAAGGAGTGGCTCATGGCAGGCTTCTAAGCAGAGGGGTGCATGAATAAACCGATTTCGTATCAGAATGAGAGGGATCCTAAGACTATATAGGTATGAGACTATACGGTTGAAGATGGCTTATATGACTTGATTTGTACTACTTATACCAACAAGATGCATCTTCTTTTTGGTAGTCAATCACTAACAAACTCCATAGTTAAACGTCATTGACTTGGAGCAATTTTGGGATAATTGATCTCATACGAAGTTTTCTTATAAAGTGTTTGAGTGATGATAAAGCATGTTAAAAAGATCCCGTGTTAATTTGTGGGGACAATTGTCAATCTATAAGGCAGTCAGGACTGCTAGAAATGGTATCAGAGCAGCACCTCTCCCAGTACGATATGGATCGGGGATGAACCAAGTAGCAACTGGTGGGCATGTAATGCTCGGGGCTGATGAGGGCGGGAAGTGATCGATGGTGCAAGAAGACATGGACAAGGAGCAGATTCTAGCAGGCTTCTAAGTGAAGAAGTACATGAATGAACTGATTATATACCAAAATGAGAGAGATCCTAAGATTGTATAGGTATGAGATTATATAGTTGATGATAACTTATATAAATTAATTTATACTACCAATACCAACAAGATGCATCTTCTTTTCGGTAGCCCATCACTAAAATACTCTATGGTTAAACGTGCTTGATTTGAAGCAATTTTGGGATGGGTGATTTCCTGGGAAGTTTTTCCAAAAAGCGTGTAAGTGATGACAAAGCACGCTGAGTTAGTTTGTGGGGACAATTGTCAATCTATAAAGTAGCCTAGGTTGTTACATTATGTTATGAAATGGAGGTATACAAAGATTTGATTTTGTATTGCCGGGGTTGTAAAAAAGTTGCTGAGCTTTTTGAGTTCTCCAAAAGTTGCTTTCAAAAAGTCATATTAGCATTGGTTGGTAAAATAATGTAAAAATTATTTTCAATAAGAAAAACTACAATAATAGTGTTTTTTTTTTGCTTGATACTAATGGAATTACATTATTGGGAATGAAGTTTGAACCTAAGGCCTCATATATACTACTAAATCCCTCACAACTAGACCAATCCTAGTGGCTTTCACAATAATAGTGTTTGATAAATATGCTTCAAATATTCAAAATAACAATAATAAATATAAATATTAAGAAATGCAATTTCTATATTTATGGTCATTAACTAAAATAAGGTCATATTAGTCTTTTAAATATCAGAGAGCAGAAGACAATTTCAAAAAACATCTCATAATGTGCTCTCAAAAGCACCCTTGGCTTTTAACAACCTGAAGTAAAAGCACCTTAGTTTTTTTGTTTACTAGATAGAAAAAGCTAGCATATATTTTTCATATGTCATGGCACTAATTTGAAAAGCATCACAAAACCCACCCAAACTAAGATTGTAATACAAGTGAGAAAGTGGAAAGATATCGTCCTTATCAGACTAATTGGATTATAACTACAATAAAACTTGTTGAGTAATGGTGGATAATAATTTATTTTTAAAAAAAAATTTATTTTTGAAGAGTTAAATTTATTTATTTATTTCTTTTTTTATCAAAATAGTTAAATTAAGTTCATACAAAAAGCCTATGTGATTTTAAGAAAAACTAGAAATTGACAATATAGTGGGGGTTCCTAGTTGAAAGCTTCTTCGAATGCAGAAAAGAAGATGATGACTGATGAACTGAGCTCTAATATAATCCATCCTCATTAAAGAAATGGAGCGGACTGTTAATGAAAATTGAGATGCTACTCGTCTATTCTTACAGGCACATAATACATGCTTTGTAGTTAGTGTCATTCAACCAAGCTGTTATTTGGGTTGCCTCTATATGAAGAACTTTTTATTTGAAGATATGAGATTGGATAAATTACACTCACCTCCCCTGAGGTTTGTGAAAATGCAATTCACAACCCCTCTAGTTTTCCAGTTTATACTCGCACCCCCTCTCTGTTTGTCAAATTTTAAGTATTTATATTACTATCACACATCTCATATACAGAACACTATTAGTAAACTTAACAGAATGATATTCTTATGGAATTAACTATTCCTAATCAATAAAATTATAAAAATATCTTTACACACTCTGTTAAGTTTAAGAGTATTTTTATAATTTTATTAATTAAAAACAGTTAATATCATAAAAATGTCACTCTGTTAAGTTTACTAACAGTGTTTTGTGAATGAGAAATGTGATCGTAATATAAATACTTAAAATTTTACAATCAAAGAGGGTGTGAGTGTAAGCTAGACAACTAGAGGGGGTGTGAGTTGCATTTCCACAAACCTCAAGGGAGGTTAGTATAATTTACTCTATGGGATTTGGTGGAATGTGCAAAGGGTCCTTAGATTTTGTTTGGATTATTGGTAAGCAGTAGAGTAGAGTGGAGTGAAGTGCCACTATTATTTCATTTCATTATTTTGATATTTTAATGATGGAATGAAATAAAATTGTTGTAATTTAAACATTTTGTTCCTATAATACCCTCAGGATGAAATGAAGTAGTATTAGTAATAAGGATATAATGTAATTTTATATGAAAATAATTGGATTCCATCCTATTCTCCAATTTAGGGGTAAGGAAAAGGTCTAGTTATTCTGTAGTTCTTATAATTTCACTCAATTTTTAATTAGGTCCTACAGTTTAAAATTTTTTAAATAGATCCATGTAGTATATGAGATTTTTAAATTAAGTTTCTATCATTTAGGGGTGAGAACAGGCTAGGCAGCCTGACAGAGGCCTGTGGCTTGGCCTGTTAAAAATTAAAGTTAGGCTCAAGCCTATTTAGAAGCCTGGCTTGGGCCTGTTAAAGTTTTACACATGTATACATATTATTCAACTTTTTAAAAGTTTTTTAGTGAGAATCAAACCCATCCCCTTCCAGTGACAGGGTTAAGCTCTAAACCATTGAACCATGTTACTCTCTTATTATATTAGTTGAACTGTTATAATTTATTGTATGCACATATTATTTAAATTTCAATTAAAAACCAAAAGAAACCCAACCATCTCATGGACTTGTAATACTTCTTAAATATGCTTTGAGAGAGTCAATTGAAAACCAAAAGAAACCCAACCATAGTGCTATCACCCTCAACCCCTTACATCGCACCACCACCTCTAACCAGTGCCATGAACAAATCCTTGTCGCTGACTCCACCTTGGCTCATTGCCGGACTCTGGCTATGCCATGAAAAGCTCCTCCACCTGTGTTTCCCTTACCTCTTCACTTCCCTTTGCCAGTCTCACCTCGTCGCTACCCTCCGCTTCACCTTGTCACTGCCCTCATATTCGCCCCCTTGGATTTCATGCTTGGCTTCTCCTTCCTCTATGCATGGAGGTATTCCATGCCTTGAATATCTGCATTTTTAATTTATTCTAATTTTTTTTTGAATTTATTTTTTTAATGTGTCTGAGTTTATTAAATTGATATTTTTTTTTTACTATAATATGTGGTGTTGATTTTGTTAGGAATTTGATTGAGATTTGTTATGTTTTGGCTATGATTTATGGTATTGATTTTAACCATATTTATTTGAGATTGAGTTATGGATACCTTTTTTATTTTAGTGGCGGTTTTTTCATTTTTTTTTGAAAAAAAAGTAGGCTTTCCAAATAGGCTTTAAACTAAAACAGGCTTGTAAATAGGCTTGGGCTTGAAAAATAGCCTATCACAGGCTACAGGCCAAGTTCAAGTCCAATATTTGTGATACAAACTTGGCCTGTTAAGAGCCAAGTCTGGACTATTCTCACCCCTATTATTGTTAAAAAAAATAGAATATTCGATTTTCATCCCCTTTTATAGAAATAGAATATTTTATGAATATTTTATTTTTTGTAATAACAGAAACTTGATTGAAAAATCTTATATACTATAGAGAGCGATCTAAAAAAATTTAAACTATAAGCATTTAATTGAAAATTAAGCAAAATTACAGGAACCTGTAAAATAATTAAACCTAAGGAAAATAAAGAGGAATGATAGCATTAGATGAAATGGACTCCACCCATATTTATTCCACTCCATTCAAATTCATTATATCCAACCAATGGAATTTAATTCCAATCCCTTCTATCCTAGTCCACCCAATCTCATCAATCCAAACATATAATAAAGGAGATGATGAAGATAGGTCTTTTGTTAGGATTTATTTATTTATTTTTGACTTGGCCTTTTGTATGAACTTATTTTAACTATGTATTGACATAAAAATAAAAATATAAATAACGGCAAACTTTATCTTGGATGAACCTTTTGAAAGTACCTCTTTGAGTTCACTTCATTAGGCTTCTTGCTCATACCTCCGCACGGATGCGTTATGCACTTGTTATTAGAATATGTTTATGAGTTTTGATTTTGGAAAAAAATAAAGGGGAGGGAAATACTTATAGTATAAGATTTTAAAATTTTATACTATAAATCATTTCCTCTTCCATCCCTTTCTCTTCAGAATCTAAACTCACAAATATATTGTCAGTCGCAATGACACTAGTTCTGCAGTCACGTATTACCATCATGTCCAATCCTGGTGTCGCCTTCGTTGTGTCCTCTTTGTTTTGGTATCTCACAAATCCTAATACGTTGCCATTGTTCCTCCAATACACATACCTTACGTAATAAATATGCATCAACTAAGCTTCCTTCACACTTAAATGGTTGACATAGCCAGCCTTTAGCCATTGCTTTTGGTAGATTATCCAGCAAGGTGGTTTCCTCTCTGACTCTTGGACTTCTTTGGTAATGTTTATGTTTGCTTAATTGCTTCTCGCCTCTGTTGATTGGTTGAGCTTTCTGTCTATTGGAAAAAAAAAATACAAAATCAAATTCACGTGACTGAATCTGAATTAGATAGATTTAGATTCAGTTAAATGTGCTCTTGTTTTTTTTTTCGGTCTGGAGATAAATGTGTTGGAACGAGCACTTCATCAGCTTCAGTAGACCAGCTATAGGGAGACCTTCGTCGTTCCTTTTTTTTTCAGTCTTTCCTTTTGGTCATAGCTACGGATAAATTTTTTTGGGTCAATACAGAGATCCCTTTTTGGGCCTGACCAGAGAGATCCTCTTCGTGAGGTCCGTTGGACATGTGTTTGGGCTGTCGCTAATGGGCTGGGAAGTGGACTCTAGTAGGTCTTGTGATATATCTATCTTAAGCATGACCAAAAAAAAAAAACGTGGGGACATTTTCTTTTTCTTTTAAATAGTAAGACTCAAGGAAATTAACTTTAACCACGAGCCATGCGCAAGGCATCACTAACACTTTTTTATTTTTTTCAATTGTATAATCTGTTAAATATTTAAGTTGAATATTTGGGAGAAGGTATTATCACTCCTAAATAGTTATTGTCACTTATATTCAATTACTTTTTATTTGATTTTTTTATAATACCCTTCACTTCATTAATTTAATGTGATAACAATCTAACATTCAATTATTATTATTATTCGAATGAAAAATAATTTATGGACAAATAGTGATGTTAGATCAACATGACAGTTAAATTCTAATAAAACTCGCGCGTCCTAATAATATACTTTTTTTTTCTAACAAAAAGCAATTTTCTTCTTTCTAGCTAAAAGCTTATGTATGACAGAGCTTTTATTTGTTTTTTGTTCTTTGGACGTGCTCTTATATATCACAGAGTTGGATATAAAATGAGAGTTAGCAAAAAAGAAACTGTAGATTTTTTCTAGTTACAGCTGAAATTAAAAAGAAAGCTATAGGCGAAGAAGAATTATGAATACTAACTTAAAAGCGCATTTTAGATTCTTTGGTTTTTTTTTTTTCGAAAGTGATTTTCTTTGATTATATACACCTGCTCACCCAAATGCTTAGATATGGGACCATTTGCATTTCATTTATTTTTTAATAATTTCGTAATTGAATTATTGAAGCTCGATCTGTGGACAAGAATTATAGTTGAAGTCTGCAACCGCGAATTACAGTTAAAGTAACATAAGCAAATTTGTATTAGATATAAAAAATATAAATTAATTTTTACTGAAATAAAACTAATAAATTTACATGAAAATATAATTAATAATATTAATAATTGAATTTTGATTATAATTAATAAGTAAAAATAAGGGTATTATAAAGAAACTAAATAAAAAGTAATTGAATTGGAGTGACAATAGTTGCTCCCTGTGTATTTTAGTAATAAATATTTATAGTAAGACATTGTGAAGTTATATGATGCATAACTACTTAATTAGTAAGGCTTGGTTCTTATTTCTTATCGTTATAACAATAAAATGTTTGATGTGTAATATTATATTATAAACTCAAATACAGGAAACTAATTTCTATAGCTCCAACATATGTCCCAAACTTGATCATCTTAACCTAACCTGGCGATCCACTTCTATTTGACGGTGGCATAGTCCAAAAATAGTTAGCAACTTAATTCCTTTCCTACTCAAAATCTCAGTCAACTGATGCAACTAACATAATAATTCATTTAGTGTGAATATTTATTAAATGAAATGAATATCTCAAATCTATGATGTTCTTCATGAAAAATATGTAAGAGCATATATAGTCTCTAGAACAATGAGAATAAAATATGACATATTAGAATAATATTAACTTCAGTAAAATTATAAAGTAAGGTTAAATGAATTTTATTTCCTGAACTTTAAGTCATGTACAATTTACATCTTAAATTTTCTAAATAATATAAAGCACTATGAACTTTTCAAATAGTACTAAACTTGAGGTCTTATAAAGATATTTATTTGCACACAATAAAAAAATTAGTAAATTAAGTGCACATGAAAATTCACAAGTAAGGTGTCTGTTGCAAAAATCTAAAATATCATGCGATTTAAGTGCACATAAATCATACCTTCACTGATGGCCCAAATTATGATGAGTGTTTTGTATTGTACTATTTGCAAAGTTCAGGATGTTGATACATACACATTTTAAAAAGTCAAAGTGTAAACTGTATATGACCTAAAATTTAGAAAGTAAAATACATCCTATAAAGTATATGGCTAAAATAGTACAAAAAAATTGTAAAAATTTTAGTATCATACAATGTTTTATTTGACATTGTATAACATATTATATTTTATAATATAGTTTAATATCGATTAATTGATGTTATAAAAAAATTTTAAACACTATTATCCAATAAAATATTTTCATTTGCATAATTTTAAATAGTGCATGTGAGAGTCAACCCAAATATGACAATATATGATCAGCTGATGGTATAAAATATTTTTATATTATCAGTATAATGAAAATTAAATTCTACATGTATAATATTATATATCAATATATTTAACACAAATAATTACAATCATAAGTTTAAATTTAACAACATATAAATTTTTAATAAAAATTTGATTTTTTAATTATAAATGTAAAAATAAAAGTAATTATATACATATATGACATTAATTTGGTCTCTAATATTTTTTTGATAAGTCCCTAAAAGTCAAAATGTGACATCATATTGATCATTAAATTTTTTTGACATCAAATAGATCTCTAACAATTGAAATATGATATTACTTATACTTTATCAAAAAGAAAGGAACCTATTTGATGTCATATGCATTTTCCAAGAATTAAAGCATGTCAACTTTTCACCTTTAGGGCCCTATGTGATGTAAAAAAATATTTATAGACTAAATTGATGTTACGTGCATATTTTAAAGACCAAAAGTGCAAATAAAAAAATAAAAAAAATAATTATAAATATTGTAATTAAAATATTATTATCAAATTATGTTTTCAAAATATTTTGTATTTTATTATATATAATTGTAATTTATAATGAATTGTGTTTATGTCTAACTTTTATTTATATATTATTGTTTTGACTTGTGAATGGCGACTCTGTCCTCGGTTATGTTATTTTCTTTTTGGTCTCGGGGTGGGTCACACTAGCTTTGCCATAGTTTTAAAACTCGGTTTGGTAATAGACTTAGTCAAGGCACGGGGTTAATGGGTTATTGGTTGAACCATTTGAACCAGACATATTTAAATAAATCTATATAAATTCAAATAAATACAGTAAATTAACATAAATAGTTGACAATTTAACACTTCTTTAAAATTTATGTTTATATAAATAAAAATAAAATATAAGAGTATGTGCATAATTAATTAATATATTCAAATCATAAAACATATATATATATATATTTCCAACAATGAAATGTAAGACACATATTAAATGATTTGAGGAAAATATATACATTTAATAAAATTAAAAAACTTACTCTTTGGGTGCTACATAAGGCCGGACCCCCAAATGAGCTATAACATACATAAGCCCATTATGAATTTTTAGTTTGATAGCAACCCAAATAAACAACTCTATAACCCTAAATGACTTTGCTCTCTCCAATCCACATTCTCTCAAGCCACACCACTTCTCCCCCCGCTTGGTTTCTTTCTTTTTTGTTTAAGCCACACATGATATCTAGTCCTATCTTCTTCATTCAAATCTCTCTCTCTTTGTATCACTTGCTCAATGAGGTGTAGCTCCCTTTCTAGCTAACGGAGTGAGATGCGTAGCTCACATTTGAAGCAACAACAAATATGAGGTTGTAGAGATATGGTGGCTCATTGGCAGCAAATTTGAAGCAGCAGAGATATGGCAACCAGTAGATCAAAAGCAGCGATTTGCGATTCACTCACCATATGTCTTTCTTTTTGTTGAGATTTTTTGTGGAGATTTGTTGAACTTTTTTTTTATTGTTTGAACTGTGTGAACCACCGACTCATCGGGTCACCAGTTTTGCCTCAAAATCATCGAGTCAGACTAATTCACAATGGTTTGATTGCATATCCTATCCTTTGAGTTGCTCGGACCGATTAACTGACCAGTTCTCCAGTTCTCCTATCCGACCGGCCGATCTGATTTGAGTTATAAACTATGAGCTCTGCTAATGTCAAATCCGGGTGCACTATCAATTAGAGGCAACTGCTTTGCTAGTTAATCCATGTCTCAATGTACAGGTTTTGTTATGTTATAACCTCTTGTGTACTTGATTTAAACTCCATATAAGCCTGATCTTATAAGATCCAGTGGGCGGTTTATGCTTTTCAGGGCTGAGCTAGGAGGCCCATTGGACTTTTTACCTTTAAAACCCCCGAATGCATGGCTTGTAAATCCGAATTATAGGTCATTTGGAAAATAGCTTCATCCAATTATTATAATAAATTACCATTTATTTATATTTCTATAAATTATTTTAAATGTTTATTTATATATTTATTACAAAAATTTATTTATTGTTACATATTTTTATTAAGATGAAATTACATTTAATCCAATAGTTGTTATACAATATAGTAAATAAAGTAAACAAAAAATAAAAATAATTAAAATTAAAATTATGTAACAAAATGACCACAACACCCTTAATGTAATGACTTGTGATACCCCAGGTACACGTGTCAATAGATAAGTTTCTACAATCCTAGGGTCCCCTAGACCCACCTGTGTTGCTGGGAAGGCCCAAAATGCATGAAAGACTCCTAAACCTACAATTTTGGTGAACTATCACCGCTATAGTAGTCTAGGACTGCTATAGCGATCACAGTGTGTGGCTGCGTGTGTTTTGTGGCTCTGTAGACCGTTATAGCAGTCCAGGACCACTATAGTGATCCAAGACCACTATAGCGATTATAAGTGCGGGCTCGGGGGAGGGGGGGTAGCCATGCAGGACCGCTGTAGGGATCACAGATCGCTATAACGGTGTCAATTATGCTGACATAGTGCGAAACAATGCCATTTCGCGTAAGTAAGCCTCCCCACCCCTTTTTAAATCACAAACTTTGGATTTTCTCGCTATAAACCGAAAACCCTTCCTCCCAAACCCTTTCCACTCTCTTCTACTAAATCCAACCCCAATATTTCTTCCTTCAAGAAATCAAAGGTGAGATTTCATTGGTTTTGTTGTCCCTTTCCTTCCCATTCTATATCTTGGTAAGTGAGTTATTATTTCTCTCATTGTTGTTAAATGGGGTTGCTTCCTTAATATTATTAGAGTTATGTTTGAGCAATCCAGAAGTTGTTGGAGTCTAATCTTGAGTTTGTAGCTTCAATGGTAGACATTGGTGTCATTCCTCTTCTATGAAGCCCCATTGGTATTAACGCCATCACTCCTTCTCCTCTAGGTGAGTGGGTTCAGAGCCTATGACCCTTATATTGGTCATTAGAGTTAATTTTTCTTAAATAATAATATGATTATATGATTTTAAAGAATGTTTCAAAGAGATTAGAGATTCCGATTGGTTGCTATATTTAACAAAATGATGATTTTCAACTAGAGCATGAAATATTTGTTTTAATGCAAACTCATGAGATCATTGTTGTTAAATGTTGTTTTATCAAAAAGCTAGAGTATAACTATGACTTGATTTGAGATTCCATAAAATTACCACAATGATTTTAGTAGGGAGACAATTATGAATTATAGAGTTTTTATGCCTAGAGGAATGCTATAACAGAGTTCTAGAGAAAATAGTATGTTTTATGAAGTAGAGACTAGATGGTAGCTATAGAAAAATAGACAGTGAGTTAACAGCAACCCCGATCGTTAACCTTGGTACCAAATTGTCCCAAGAGGACAATCTCATAGACCGGAGAATGGAACCTATTTAGGTGTCCACATTAGATCCCTGATGGATCATAGAGCAAAACATTTTCGGTTCTTAAAGAACCATGAGTAGAGATTTATGTTTCTCTAGTAGAGTACTGTTGTTATGTTTTTCAGAAAAATTCCATTTAGAGATATTATGTATATATACATGTAAGTAAATATGAATTTTCAGAGTTATTGCATTAACTAGATTGATAATTTCTATATTTATTTATTTTCTTGGCTGTCCCATGAGAGGGTTATGGGTGAGGATCTACTCACTGAGTTTTAGATGAAACTCACCCCTCTCATTTCCTCAATTACAGGTATGTTAGCTACTATGGGTTCTTCTCATCCACCTCCTCCTCAGAGTAGAGAGTTCCAATTGGTGAGCTTCATTTTGGAGTAAAGTACTTCAGTGTACATTGCTGGCGGCGTGTCAGACCATAGATATGGATTGCATTGTTTTTCATGATTATTTTGTATTTATATGATTCTTGTTTTCATGTATATTTTGTATAGATGGCAACTTATATATTTTGAATCATGGAGACATATTTAGAGATTGGAGATGAGATTGAAATGATTCATTTTCTAACTTCGGAGGACTATGTTAGAGTTGATTATGATGTGTTATTGATGATGATTATGTTTACAAAGAGCCAAAGATTTATTAGAGATGAAATAATGTTTTATAAATGGATTATTGTTAAATTATGCATATAAAGAGACTTAGAGCTCATGAGGCTTAAGTAGGAATAAAGATTTTTCACGTATCGGTCACGTACCTAAGTCAGGTCGTGACACGACTCTAACTCCATCTACAAATAAAGTGAAGAACAATAACATAAAAAAGAAGAAATAAATACAGATCAATATTATTTTTGTTGTATGAAATCACAAAATATGTCATGAAAAATAGGCGGGAAAACTTTTGCTTGTATAGTTGGAAGTACAGGGCTTTTATATACTGAGATAAGAAGACAAATATAAAAGATAGTGTAATAATATTTCTTATGTTTGATTAGAAATGTAATATGAAGGATGTTGAAATTGAAGTTGGGAAATTTTTTTCTTTTAAATATTTAAACATAAAATTTTAAATACAAATATTGGAAAGAGAATTCAATCAATAGTTATATGTGTAGTAAAATTATTTAATAATAACTAAAAATACTAATAGTTTCTTATCATAATAAATTTTTTTTATAAAATTTAAAATATATAATTGTGATTTATTATATATTTTTGTTAGATTGTTAATAATTAAACTCGGGAGTGTGGTTGTAGTCTCGAATTCTAAGTAATGACCAAAACAAAAGAAATACCAAACCCTTGGGGTATGTTTGGATTAATGGTGCATTGTGGATGCAGTGAGGTGGAATAAAATAGAGTTGAGTTGAGCAGAGCAGAGTGGGATAATTGCTCTGCTCCGTTGTTTGGATATTTTCTATTCTATCCCATTCCTCCTAATTTGGAGGGAAAAAACTTGAGAAGAATAGATGGAATTGGATGGTATTGAGTCCATTTATCTCCGTTCTATTCCATCCAAATTTTACAAATTCAAATATTGAAACACCTTAAAATCTCATTCTGATCCACTCCAATCTACTCGACTCCATTAATCCAAATATACCCTTAATGATGGCTTCATGGAACTAGGGAAGAAAAAAAATGCTAAGCAGCAACATAGGGAAAAACTGGGACATTTTGTTATCCCAAGGTAACAAAGGGAGAAACTGGGACATTTTATTATCCCGAGGTAGTATGGGTTTATGGTGGTTAAGGCTAGGTTATGATACAATAGGATTATGATGTGACAGGGGTGATGACTGTAGGTTAATGTGCAGTAATGGCTGTCCGAGTTTGTCTGCTCATCTATGTATGACAAAGGTTGTGGTAATTATTGAGGTTATGGAAGGGATTGATGGTGGTGATGGTCAGTGTTGTTGATGGAAGAAGATGATGAAAGAGGAAGTGATAGTAGTAATTGGTGACTATGGTAGTCTTAGCTTTGTGATGGGTTTATGATGAGATAAGTGCATGGTTACGTGATAAAGACAATGGCAGTGGGTTTGGGTTGTGTTGATTATAGTGCTTGGCAGTGGTGATGGAGTTGATGATGGTTGTTATGTGAGGAGAACAAATGATGATGGGTGAAGGTGATGATGATGAGTTGATTATGGTGAGATTATGCTACCTCCCCGATGGTTGTCATTGTTGGCTTATTCATAAATTTTTTGTATAAGTGACTATAGAATGATTTGAAATTTTAAAAATATTTTATTGTGATTTGGTTGAATTTTTTATTGAAATTTAAAAATTTTTGATTGAGATGTTGGCTTACGCTGATTAAAAAAAATGCTATGAATTAAAAAGATTTGATTGATGCTAATTTTAAAAGCAAAATCAATTTTAAAAAATGCAAGCGAAGGGATTTGAGTTTTTGTTTTTCTAATTTACAAAAGACTTGGACAACATACAATCTTCACATATATATATATATATATATATATATCTAATAAAAATTAATTTTTGAAAACAAAAGAGGCCATAGCAAAAGCATCAATTATTCATTTAATTAAGATAAGTTATGTTTGTACATCTTAATAGACACCCAACACCTCCTTTTATTTTTTCATCTTCCATATGTCTTTTCATTTTTTTTCTTTTTCTTTTGCAATTTTTTCCTTTTCTCTCTAAGGTGTTGGGGGTGTCCAGGAAGCATAGAGTTCAAATAGTAGATCTCTTTAATCAAATAACAACATATAACTGACAAATATAAACTAACAGTATGTTGCATGAATGTATAAGTGTAGCAAAATTAAATGATTCAACTATTTATTTGGAGCTAAAAGTATATGAAATTTGAACCTTGTGTCTTAGAAACACAAAGTTTTATTAAAAAAAAATGAAAACAAAAACAAGTATAACAACTTTGTATTAAAATAAATAAATAATTAATTAATTAATTATAAAAGTACAATAGATAGAGAACTGCCCAATATTGCAATCCGAGTATTGCTCCTTTACTAGGTCCTATCAACTGAAAAATCGTGTCATGCACATAGAATTCCACATCACAATTGTACCATCTTTATAATGCGCCACAATAATCACCTACATTTTTTTGTTTATATTAACCTTTGTTTAGCCCACTTTCTCATAGATATTGGAAAAGCTTGATCACCAAACACTACAATACGGCTTCTAACTTGAAAAGTACCACCATTCCAAATCAAAGAAGCAGAAGTTGTCTCCATGTTAATTGTTCTTCCAATTATGACCTTGAATGACTTTTTCTGCCCTACAGAGGTAAAGGAAAGTGTATCGGGTATCACTTGAATGTCAAAAAAATTTGGTGATATTACTTTGGCTTTATAAGTTGAATTTTTTGAGCCAACATTTGTGACTATTTTGTTGAAAATTTGATTAAAAGGTGGCTCCATTACATAAAGAGCAAATGATGGTAGATTAAGATCATATGCAGCTCTCTTGTTAGCTTTCATTTCCTCAGTACAGTTGCTATTATCTTCAATGAGGTTTTGAAGATTTTTATTCTCAATCCCTTCTCCACACAAGAACTTGATATAGTCAGCTTCACTAATGTCATACACTAAACCGGGATTTGATGCCTTAATAGGATTAATTTGCCCTACTCCATATGCAAATTCGGTTTCAAGATTAAGAACATGACTCATTGGAGAAGCTGTTAATTTGAGTGGAGCACAATAATTAAAGGCTAGTTAAATATAAAGTAATGCTTTTAAATTGATCATTTATTTGTATGAGTCACTTGGAATGATAAAAATATGATTGTCTATAACATAAAATATCCTCAGCTTTACACATGTTAAGTAATAATTTGAATCCTTAAGATGATGTCATAGATTGTGCTTAGTCTAGAAATTATTGTGTATAAGTCATACCAGTGGTCATAAGCGTAGTCTTGATCATAGCAGGGGACTAATTCGGGTGAGATGATTTGACATATGCAGGTGTTCCGGTAGCATGAGGGCATGCCATTAAAGGGCCAAAAATAACATTGTAGTGTTCTTTTTTTTTTTTTATCACCTATAACATCTGAAATAGGGGCCAATGGAGACTATGCAGCTACAACTTGCAGCAAGGTCGGGCTACAAAATCATGAACAACTTGCAATGAACATTTTTCATGGCTTGAGGATCACGGTTTAATTTGTTTCAAATTGTACTCACTGGAGTTACCTTAAGAACGGTTGGCTTGATTGGGTTTGGATCTCTTGATGAGAATGAAGCAATATATGGGGCTAATGAATCTTTGACTTCCTCACTCTTAAATATTGTGGCTGTTGAATTACTGGTAATGGATAAACTATTAATTGAAAAATTGGTTATTTAAAGTCAACAAATTTAATATAAAAACTAAAAGTTTGACTTTCGTTATACTGTTATTTAATTATTTATTAATACATAATTGAAAGATAAATAATTTTACAAGATGAAAGTCAAATTATATAAATGAATGCATGTGTAGTTCTATACCTTGCTAAATGTGAGTAAGAAAGCATACGTTTAAAGTTATATTGACTAATGAAAATTGCAGGCACATGATATATTTTTGGCTTGTCTATTGTCCCACCACCTCCAACTATCATATCAACTGCCCCATACCAAAACCCTATTTCACTTATAGATGCTCCGCTTTCACATAGAACAATCTTTCCTTTCACCAATTGTTTATTCAGAGAGTTCTCGAGATAAAGCCTAAGCAATAATGTAATATATATATATATATATATATGAAAATGAATTCCCAATGTGTACTTTTAAAATAAATGATGAATAGACTAAGAAAAGTCTAATAAGAATTCAAATTTTGATACCTGGATTCATAATTGTTATATCCATCAGCAACGTTGGGTGCATCTCCACCATATATTATTGGAAACATTTTGTTTTTGAGATCAAATGTGTTCAATGAGACCCCTTATACATGTGCCAAAATAATTCATAAAAGTTTGTCTCTCTTTGATTTTATACATACATAAAAGTGGGGATCCATTCATTCTTGGTCATTTGCTCCAAGAATAATTATGTAATACTCCATTCAGTAATTTCTTATGAACATAAAATTTTGTCAATCCAACGTTTTCATTAAGTAGATCAAGCATGTAAAATTTCATATAATTTTAAAATAACTTCATATTTTGTTCTTCTACTTATTTATTTTGATGTATAATATATTTTTAAAATACATGCAGATATCGACTATTAGATTGCATATCTATTATTGTACATTTTTTTAAAAATTTTTTATGTTTAATCTTCAATATAATATCATGTAATAAAATGGTTGGTTTGATTGAATTCAAATTTTATGAAAAAAAAACTATTGAATAAAGTAAATATACAAGACTTTCTTGCGGAGTATATCAATCATCTCCTACTAAAATATTAAAAAAAAATCATAAGAGCAATCTAAGCACATTTAGAAAAAGAAATTGTCATAATTATCTACACAAGATAAGAGTTGTTATTGTATGAAATAAAGAAGCATGGCCTATTTAATCATTCAAGGATGAATAAACATACCAAATCAATTTGACAAACAAATTATTACAAAATATCCTTCTCTAATCTTTTTTTTTGTACAAATTAAATAATGTTACCTCATAAACCATGTCATCACCTAATTGAACCCTAGTGTGAAGCTTTCTGTTAATAGTGCTAGCGGCTATAGAAAGTATCCAAGGTGGATAAGTTTTCATTGAAGAAGGGTTTGGACCTTCATTACCGACACCATTTGATGTTAATATGTCTTTTGTCATTGCATGGAAACTCCCTATGTCATATGCAGTAGTGAAATAATTCTGATATTCAATCTCATCAGGTCCAACTGAGAGGGAAATTATGTCAACTCCATCAACAATTGCGTCATGAAATGCTTCAAGTATGTCATCTTCGTGGCAACCAAATGACCAACATACTTTGTTCATAGCAATGTGTGCTGATGGAACTGCCCCACGGGCTATCCCTGATCCATAGCCTAGTAGACTTGTAGAGTCAACCACATTCCCAGCAGCTGTGGATGCACAATGTGTTCCATGACCATTTGAATCTATAGGAGATTTAATATCATCTTTCTCAAATTTCTTTAGTTTGTTATAGTTTTTTGCGCCAATGATTTTGCTGCACTTGCAAAGTAAGATCATTTTAATAAAGAAATCTCTTGCTTGCCTATTCTTTTGGCAAAATATCTTCTTGGTACCTTATCTTTTTTATTCGATTTTTTCAATTTGGTCCCTTAATTTTTTAATTTGATTAATTATATTTCAAACTATTTTCAAGTTGACCCAAAACCATTATTTCATCACATTGTTGATGGAAAATGCTGATGTGGTATAGTCCATGCAAACCCATGTGTGTGCCATGTTAACAACATTTATATCACATTGCCATTTTCCATCAAATATGTGATGGAATAGTGATTTGGGACCAAATTGAAAATGATTTAAAACATAAGGGCTTATATTTAAAAAAAAGTCTAAGGGACCAAATTGAAAATTTGAGCAAAAGTATAGGAACAAAACACCTATTTTACTTATTCATTTTGACTAGGTAAAAATTAAATAAAAAATTGTTATTTGAAATTTGCAAAAGTATTTGATTAAAACAGTAAACTTGTCCCTGACTAATATTGCTAGAGACAAATTAGTCTCCCAGAAATTAATAGTCCATCATGGTCCCTTTTGATCTTTCACAAAAGAAGATATGTAAGTACCTTTACTAAGTCATCATTTTTCAACACTTGACAAAGAAGCACACATGACCCATTGAATTGAAAATGTGGCTCTATTGAATTCCATGGTAACACTAAACAAGAGAGCGTGAAAATATAAAAAGAATTAAAGAGTAAGAATGGTTTGGATTTGAGGTTGCATAAACATGGGTTAGTGAAAAAGAAAATCAAAAGTTTGGCAATTTTAATAAGAGAAATTAGTAATATACCAATGTTGCCATTTTAATGAAAATATAGCCTACTTGTGCCTTTTTTTTTATTAATTGTTTGAATGATGAGAGCTAAAAGAAAGACTAACATGCTCCCATTTTGTGAAAAAAAAGAGACCACAAAAGGACTAAGAAACTAATTTATCCCATAGTATATTAGTAAGGGGTAAATTTAGGTTTTTACTGAAACTATAGTATTTTCAATAATAGTGTGCTTCTATCATAGTTTTCATGAATAAATGATTTGAAATGTTTTCAACAAACACATGTGATCAAGAATTACTCAAAAAGGCATTGCACAATATGTCAAAATATTATTACTTATTGCAGGTGAAGTTTTGGCATGATCCCTTCTATTTGCTTGGTGGTGGACCAAATCCTTCATCATTGAAGCTTTTAGACTCTGGCCAAATTCCAGTGTCCAATACTCCAACAATTATGTCACTTTCTATATTAGTTCTTTTGACTAGCTGGGGAAAGCCTATGAAGTCCCATGATCTTGTTGTTTGAGGATAAATTGTCTTGCTCGAGAAAACTGAGACACATTGTCCATTTCTATGCAAAACCAAAATAATAATATGCTTTATCTTCTATTAATATATAAAGGATATGATCAAGTTATACAGTTATACCAACTAATAACGTCTCAAATAGAGAAGTTTAAAAGAACAACAATTGTTGAACAATACATTGAGAATCTTTTATACTAAATTTTATAAAAATTAAATAATCAGTAATTATAGCAAAATAGAAAAGTAGATTTATCATACCTACCATTCTTTCTGTCTCTTTCTGTTAACTTTATGACGAATCCATTAAAGCTTTTGTTATAGCTATGTAGTACAACTTTTGGTGTGAAATCACTACATGAATGCACATTTGGATGGTCAATCTTAATTATGATACTCATATAGAATAAGGAACAAATGAATATATCTAGTTGTATCCATTATTGCACATTCATAGTTAATCTTTAGAGTATTAAGTAACTAAGTTATATAGAGTATTGTACATTATACAAAATCTTGCAATCGCTTAAGCTAACAATTAAAATGCATTACTAATGTCGGAATCTAATTCAAACATGACTTAACACATAATTTTATCATGAAACTTGGATTGGATAACAAGCACAAAGGACAACCTGCCAAGAACCTTTTGTGCCATGGCCTCATGAAGAGAAGTTAAGGATGTGGGCTCCATGCCTTTCAGGACATGACCCATGTACACAATGTGCTTCTGTAATCAAAAAATGATATTATTATATTAGATTAAATTTTAAGCACCATAGTCATATTAACTATATATCATGGAAGCGAAGCTACAAATTGGTATGCATGTGATTATATTTACTTTTCGATCATTCTTGGAATATGCATGGTTAATGATCAAAATGCATATAAGAGTGAATAGGAGGCTTGGCTGTAAAGAGGTCATTTTTGTCACTGGTGTTCAGATGGAAAGCATAAAATGGTAATAGGTAGGACTTGCTATGTTTGGTTTACTATTGTTTATAAAGAAGAATTTGATGCAATTTCTTGCATGTACAAATCAAATAAAGATACATAAAGTTTCCAAAAGTAGCTGCCCTGATTCTATGCTAATTATACGCTAACTATTCCTAAACATAATATGTACAGGTTACCAATGCTAATTACATGCTAACTATTTCTAAATATAATCTGTACAGATTGTTGTATTATTTTAACATATATTATAGAAGAAAACAGATATTATAGAAGAAAAGTTCTGTTTGGTATGAATATAAATTTATTAAAACAATACAAGCAAAAAATAGGCTACATTTTCACCTTTTTCCCTCATATGAATAGCAATGCGATGGTACACAACCTCTCTAGTTCTTTTTTTTTTTCTTGTTGATCCAACTCATTTGCATAACTATTCATTGTTGTGTTTGTTGAGCCATATAGCATTCCCCTATTATGTGAAATTTATTACCCTAAAAATCCCAAATTAAATAATAATGGGAGATCTCAATACTTGTTCAAGTTGGAACATATGGATTACAAATGTCCAAATTGGAAAGTATGCAATCAAATTGGGTTTCTCCCAAGGCCTAGGTGAAGAAATCTGTCAATTGAGCATTGGATGACTCATGACATATAGTAAAAGTTCATCATAAAAGTTCATCACGAACAAAGTGGCAGCCCAAATCAATGTGTTTGGTGTGCTCAATGTCAACATCAGCCTAATTATCATTATTTCAATATCAGGTTCATAATCACCAAGCAAACAAAGTAAACAAACCAACCAAGATCAACTAATATATAATAGGGTAAATTGCACTAGCTTCCCTAGAGATTGAGTGTAATCGGACTCATCACCTCTCTATTTTGCAAACTTACATTGACTTACGCTAAGACATTAGTTTCTTAATTTAAATGATTAAAAATACAACACATGACATGAACATAATTAATAGTGACAAATTAAAATATCTCTTTCTAGGCCATGTGCAGTTTATCCCCTGACATTTCAAAACGTGCATCGTGACACGTTAGCAACTAGTGAAGGTATGCTTTATGTGTACTTAACCCCGTGTTTTAATTTGTGCATCTTGATATCTTGTTTGTGAATTCTCATATGCACTTAACTCCTTTGATTTTTTATTGTGTGCAATCTGACTCCCTATCTTTGACTACTATTTAGAAAGTTTAGGCTGTCGCAATACACATTTTGAAAAATTAGGGTGTAAATTATTCATAACATAAGGTTTAGAGGGTGAAATGCATTTTACCTAAGTTATAATTATCGTTAAGTTTTATCTTTCATATGATAAAAAAATATTTTATTCAATTATATGTTGAATATAGCCAAAATATTATAATTTGATATTAATAATTATGTATATGTTATATATTATCTTTTTTATGATTTAAATTAATTACCTTTTGTTGCTCGAAATGAATAGTTTTGATTTTGTAATTATTTAATTGTTCCAAAGTTGTATAAACTTAATTAATTAAATTCAATTTTTCTCACTCTATCTCAAAATAGCCATTGACCCAAAGCCTTCTTCCTTTTGACTTTCTTTAATTGAGCCCTAATTGTTTCCTACTGTTGGATGCCTCCTTCCCGTAATTCTTCTAAAATTTGAATATTCTTCGAGATTCTCTGTTTTTGATTATGTAATAAATCACTAAATAAAAGTAGATTCTCTTTCCATTCATTTTGAAATGTCTATATGTTCTCTTCCCAAACCAAACCTGAATCTTTCGATTCATTTGGCTCTTACACTCAATTACTAATGGGAAATTTCCCAATCTTTTTTCTTAATTGTAGCAAGCGTATCCCCTTTTCTCTATTTGCATTTCAGCTATGTTGAAAGATATTGATATTGATTACTAATACAAGACCCTAACTTTTGGAGGACTCTTCTAAACAAAAAATACTTGTCAACAAAATTTTTTTTTCCTTTAAATCCAAGGAATTATTATTAATATATATACATAGGACATCGATTTTGCATTGTATGGAAAAGGTAATGAATGAAATATCCATTTTTTAATTTGAACTTTTTTTTCTTGTCTCTGGAAAGTGGATTAAAGTATTTTAATGATATGGGTGTTCTAAATCAAAAAAAAATCCAATGATTTTTTCAAATTATTTTAAATTAATTACATTTTTGAAATTTTATGATTCTCTAATTATAGATCCAAAAAGCACAAGATAAATAATTTTAAGTAGTAGTTTTAAAAAAATATATGTGTAATGAGATAAATGAATAGGAAATGAGATTATCATTAAGACTTTTATTTGTTTGTTTCAATTGTGTAATCCAGTTAAATATTTAAGTTGAATATTTTAGTAAAATGTGTTAAATAATAAGTATTTATAATAAGACAGTGTGAAGTTACATGATCCATATAACTAACTTCACTTAATTAATAAGGCTTGGTTCTTATCATTATTATAATAATAAAATATGTGATTTATCTATACAATATAGAAAGGAGATTTCCTGCCTAAATATTTTTAGTGTGTCCTTAATAAATTGAATTATTTTTTTCGAGTGCATTAACATATTTTATAAAAAAAAATTATATCAAATACAACTGAAAATGATTTAAAATAGTAAACAAAAAATAACCTTTTTTTAATAATCTCCACTCCACTTTAAAACTGTCAAGTAACCATTCTATCTATTAACACATATTTTTATCTTTCCTTTAATTTTAGTTTAATATGAAAATAAAAAAATCAATATTGAAAGTTGTATTAAAATAAAAATGTTTATTAGTAGGTCCGAACGCCTACCAATACACTAGTAATATTATAAATTTAAGTACAGGACACTAATTTCTATCTCTCCAACATAATGTCCCAAACTCAACCACATTATTAACCCAACTTGGCAGTCCACTTCTATCTGACAGCATAGTCCACATTAGTCAACAACTTAATTCCCTTCCCACTTGATACCTCAGTCAACTGATGCAAATAGCATACATAGTAATCTAATTAGAGTGAATATTCATTAAATTATATGAATATTTAAAATATCTGATGTTCTTGTCAAAAATAGACACCCATGTAAGGGAATTTTTAAAAAATGAACAGTGTCTTGTATAGGGGACGTATCAAGTGACTTTCTTATGTGAAAAATGAGAATATAATTTTCAACTCTTTAATCAAAATATATATATATATATATATATATATATATATATGGCTATTTAAACAAAATTTGAAAGGTCACGTGACCCTCACTAAAAATTCACCCCAAACATATTTGTGTGCATTTGATGAAAGACTAAAATTTTTTTGCCAATGCTTTTATATATAATTTAGTAACAATTTTTATATGTTGCTAAATCTCAATTAATTATGTTGTAGTGCCACCAAAATTTTTCATTTGAACACCATATATTGACAACATTCTCATTAGTAATAGTGTCTATGACATTCTAAACTTCTTTTCCCTTTTTAGGGAAGTCAAATAGGTCAAGAAACTTATTAGAGACCTATGGCCAAACTCATATTTGACATCGTCTATCATGACCTGTTCATAAAGAAGGTAAGTTAGACAATCTGCTGAAGTCACAATTATTGGGATGGAACAACAAGCTAAGGATATGTGCTCCATTCCAACAATAAATAAAGTAATGTTTCAACTAAAAATAGAAGTTAAAGGTTTGTTTGAACCAAAATATTACTTTATTATTGAATATGAAGTATAACCACCTAATATTCAATGCATCTGTAAAAACTTCTCCACCATCAATAGATTGATTTCATTTTATTCAACTACATTCATTCCACCAAATTATATTCCATGAGATGTTCCATTAATTACCTCTGAAACTAATCATCTAATCATCTTCTGCTTAAAATATAAATACACAATAATTTCCTTACAAAAGTTGTTAAGGTTAACATTTTTTGTCGTTATTCCTGATCAATATTTCTTACTACTTCGATTTACCACGTATGAATTTCTTAGCTTATAAATTATCCATAAGTAATGGACGTCCCACGAGGATGCAAGCAAAGACGAAAGAGGTGGATTTTATTTAATATAGAACTTGTAGGTGTCGTGAAAACCAACGCCTCTCAAAGCTTAGATAAAATACATTAATCGCTCAAATTTAGGTAATGAAGATATGGCTTCAATGGCACTACCTAGGGGCCAAGATGCATCCATGCGTGCATCCTGATATTCAATTTCCTTCATCACTGTAATCACTTGCCATGGATCTACGCCTGCCAGCACATGGAACTAGTTAGTGCAGGAATTGAAGACAATAAATTTGCCAAGATTTTTCAGAGAAAAATTAATTATCAACTTCACATAATTAACTATGCCAATTAATTGGATGTCAACGCAAACCTACCAAATCCATCAACGAGCAACGTATATTGGTATGTGAGATCCATGCACAAATAGGGAAGTCTCTTATCACTAGCAAGTGGATAAGTGGATTTGGCATCCTCAAAATTTGTTTCACATGCTCGCTTAGCTGCATTCTTGTAATCCACGGGATGAGACTTTGAATTGGGTTTATTTGTATCAACCATGCCAATCTATAAAAATAAACTACTTAATTAGCATGACCTGACAAATAATTAGCATAATAATAATTAATAAACTTGTCCCATAAATAATGAGAAGTTTTGATATACTTCAAGAGGTTAAAAAAATGTTTTCATTGTAATTATTCAGATGGCATACTAGCTTAGGGCTTATGCCCCGTTACCACCTTAAAAAAAAAAAAAAAAAGACATACTAGCTTGCTGTTGCCGCTCTCTCATTTTCTATATTTCAAAAAATAGGATAGATTAATTAATTACTGTGTTGAGCTGTCAGTTGTACGAAATACAATTTCTTTTCCGTCCTTTTTTGGTCAGTAAACATCTAACAATGTAAGTTAAATGAAATAATGGATACGTATACCTCTGTTGCCAAGTAAAAGAAAGAGGTAGCAACAAAGAGATTTTTCTGTCCGCTTCCCCCTCCACCATTCCATATCCCGCCAAAAGTACAATTAGGATGTGAACATGGCTCGTCCACCCTGAGAGCCTTAAGCACTATCTCTCTGCAATCATCGAAGCTGGAGCCAGATGCGGTGCAAAGGCCTTATACTCATTCCCTGAATATGTGTATGTTCCTTCAAAGATTAAATTAAAAAATAAAAAAAACCCACTTGTTATTAGCATGTTCTATGATCGGGCAAAAAAAATATAAAATATAAAGTTGAAAGCGGAAGCTTTAATTTAAGATTTTTTGGAATTAAAGTTTTTCATCTAAGAAAATAACTTCTCATATATTCATTTAAAAAATCAGAATCTTTAAAGAAAAAATTGTTTTCAACTTTAACAGAAGGTAAAAGGAGTAACTTTAAAAAAAAAAAATTAATTTTCAATATTTTCAATTTTATATATAAAGTTGAAGCTCCATAATCATTTTTTCTTTTGAAAAAATGAATCAAACACATCTTTAGACTATTAATAACGGTTAAAACAGTATTGTGATTGTCATGTGCGATAGGTTGTATTATGAAAAATTCTTGCATACTCCTAAAGTACATTTATTCTGTGTTTCAAGAATATCTATAATCACTCATTATTGATTTTTTATATAAATTTTAAACATTATACGTTAACCTAAATGGTTGTGATTGTTCATGAAATACACATAAAATGTGCTCCAGCATCATTGTGAGATAATCTCTGGGTGTATTACCCCATCATGTGCAATTGTAATATATACAACTGTGATTACAATGACAATTTAAATTCTTGCTATTGAGTGGAAATAACGAAGATTTGTTTACCATCAAAGCCAGCTAAAATGCAAGGATTAGCTGAATTATTCGTGACCTTTAGTATCTCAGCACGAGCTGCATCATTACCATAGCGCAAGTAACTGAAAGAAAGATGTTAAAACCAGTATATTAGCCATGGCATGGGTCAAGAATAATCAAAGAATACGTTTCTACCTATCTAGATATAGTGCTCAAATTGAAGTGTTATGCTTCAACATCGCTATATAAAGAGTGGAAACCTGTGAACATAGAGGTTATATTTCTCTCCCTTGAGTACAATAGTTTTTATGTAAGGATCCTGTCCATCTGGTACTTTTGGAGCATGTTTAGCTGCGCTCTTTGAGACGGCATATGCTATTTGAACCGATGCACCTCCAAGATCAACTACTCCTACTGTCTTTGAATACTTTTCCCCCAAGTTCCGCAACAGATAGTTAACTGTCACCTAAAGAAAAGATACAAGCAATTAAGACAAAAGTTACTACCACTAATAATATAACTCACACGTACTACCACTAATAATATAACTTACTCGCTTGGAATCAATTCTTCCAAAATCATAATCTGTCAAGTAAGGGAGTGACTATTATCAATTTTAAATATCTATTGTCACTCTCATCCAGTTATTATTTGTTTAGGTTCTCTAAAATGTCTCTTTTTTATTTTTCGATTGAAATAGTAATCTAATATTGAATGCGTACAATAAATAAGTTCATTTGAATTATTTAAAATAATTTATTTGTATCTTTAATGTTATTAATTTTCGTTCATATGCAAAATTAACGTTCTTAGCACAATTATATGGAGTCAAATATTGAATTACCTTTTCAATTTGTTATGAATATAATAATTATCTAAATAATTTAATAGTTAATATTTAAAAGAGTGAGTTAAATAAGTCATTAGGATTGGTGTAGTGATGGGTGATTTAAGTAGTAAATATCAAATCATAGGTTTGATATTTATTTGTATCTTTAATGTTATTAATTTTCGTTCATATGCAAAATTAACGTTCTTAGCACAATTATATGGAGTCAAATATTGAATTACCTTTTCAATTTGTTATGAATATAATAATTATCTAAATGATTTAATAGTTAATATTTAAAAGAGTGAGTTAAATAAGTTATTAGGATTGGTGTAGTGATGAGTGATTTAAGTAGTAAATATCAAATCGTAGATTCAAACCTCATTATGCAATCAATATAATTTTCAAAATATCAACAACAACAAAAATGTGAGTCAAATAAAGCTTCTCATTTGAGAGCCGTTCCCGTCAGATAAATGTTCATTCAATTGGAGAAACGCTCACTCCCGTATGAAGTTGCATGTGTTAAAATTAACCCATTGAAAGCTTATAAAATGTTTATAAAAAAAAAAGCTTATAATAGTATCTAAAGATAATTAACCGATAAAAAACAAAAAAAAATTAAAATTAAACTCGGGCCATGCATGGAAAATTAGTAATGGGCAGAAAATAGACTACTTAATTAAATAAATCAGCCCACGTGACTAAATTGAATCAACCTCTGGGACACCAAGAAACTACCCGGTTCTTACAAATCTGATGTGTATTAATTAGTACAATATATTGATATATTTGTGCCACCAACCAATTTATGAATGCCATGTCTTTGACTAGAGCATGTTATACATTGTACTGCCTCTATTTGGGAATACAATTGTTATCCAATTTTAAGTGTGCATATGAATTTTAAAAAATAAAAATATTGATCTTAAAAAAATTTAGATATATTTTATTAAATTATTCTTATTATTTATCTCTCTATAAATTAATTATTTTTCATTTTTTTCACTTAGTCTATCTCCTTTACAATTTAATAGGGATATAGTTAAAATAATATAATTAATGTTATCTAAATTTCTTAAATGCACAACTATTTATATAAAAATAAATTTCAAAGATTGAACAAGTGTTTACAAACAAGTGGAGTAGTTTTATTTTTGTTTGTGTTTATTGGAAAATGATTTTCTTGAAATGTGAACCTGAGTTGTACTACAAGAGTATAAAGTAAATAAACTAATTAAATAAATCAACCCATGTGACTAATTGGAATCAACCTGAGACAGCAAGAAACTACCCGGTTCTTTCAAATGTGATGCATATAATTAGTGTAATATACTCTCTCTGTTTAACAATAATTATCAATTTTTTATCTTTTATATTTTAGGATATTTTTCTATTGAATTTATTTAAATAGTATTAATTTTTTTCTTTCATTTATATCTTTGATGTAAATATATTAGTTAAATAATCAATATATTTATTTAGATGAATAATAATAACTATACAAAAATAATTTTATCAATTCATATAATTTTATATATTTATTAATAGATTTTTTTATTTTTTAATGTGTATTATTTATCTTTTAATATTTATTATGAAACTGAGAGAATATTTATATATTTATGCCACCAACCATTTTATGAAAGCCATGTACTAGAGTGTATTATTATACTCCCTTCATTTGAAAATATTTATTCAATTTTAAATGTACACATGAATTAAGAAAATAATTGATAAAATTTTTATCTTAAATAAATTTAGGTGTGTTTTATCAAATTATCATTACTATTTACCTCTTTCTCCTTTAATTATCTCTCATATATTTTGCCTTTTAATCTCTCTCTCCTCTACTATTTAATAGGGATATAACTAGAAAAAAGATAATTAATATTGTGTATATTTCTTAAATGGACAAATATATATATATATATGCAAAAATAAATTTTTAGGATTTGACAATTATTTTGAGACTGATCGAGTAGTATTATTATGTGTTTATTGGGAAATCGTTTTCTTTAGAATGTGTAGCTGAGTTGTACTACTAAAATGCTCCTTCAATTCTTAATATAAGTTATTTTTGGATTATACATAAAAATTAAGATAATAATTAGATTTTATTGATCATCTAAAAGATAAAAGTAAAAAATATAAATACCCTTCTATCATTTGATCTCTACTTATTAGCTTTCCAACTAAATACTCTAAT
The DNA here is from genome assembly GCA_031216125.1 of Dalbergia cochinchinensis. Classification (NCBI taxonomy): domain Eukaryota; kingdom Viridiplantae; phylum Streptophyta; class Magnoliopsida; order Fabales; family Fabaceae; genus Dalbergia; species Dalbergia cochinchinensis. The sequence continues at coordinate 25,710,382 of CM062368.1, forward strand.
GAACTCACATCCACTCATTCTCTCTAATTAAATAGAGAGATAAAACATATATGAAATAATTAATGAATCATTGAACATGAAAAAAGATCTATACTTTGGACCATAAAAAAAAAAAAAACTCAAAATCGACTTATATTAAGGATAAAGCTGAAATAGGAGCTTTAGATTATTAATCAAGGTTTTTCTGTCAAGCATATTTCATTTTTTTTTTACGACGGAAAAAAATGAACCAGAGTAAAAATACATTATTATATTTTTATATGACTTGCATAATTAATTGGTTTTAAAATGCATCAATTTGTAGGAGAAATCAAATGTTAAGCAAAGGAATATAGCACCGGGTCCAAAATCACGTCACACGGATAACCTAAGTAAGCGGAATCAAATGAAAACATTTGATAAAATCAAATTTGTCATAAAACAAAACTGTATTCTGGTAATTCATATCGTACCCACATATAAGAACCTTCTTGGGTTCCATCAATAACAGCTACTGCATCGGGTTGAACGTTCTAGTTACTTCTGTTCCTAAACATATCCCTGACCTTCAAGAAAACAAAATGAAGGCATAAAATTTGATAGCCTGATATAGCAACTAAAACATTATTGAACGTGATAAGAAATGTAGCTCATGGTTATTTACCGCTTGCAATATCCTTTCAGAAGCATTCGGATCCAAAAGCCTTAACCCTCCAGTTGCCTATTAGCATAAAAAAATAAAAATAAAAAAACAGCATTATGAAACCAGACTATACATTGAATCAGTATAATTAATTATAAATAAGTGAATTCTACCACTTTATTCTGTCCAATAATAACGATCTATTTATTTTTTAATAATTTTTGCAATCATTTTCTTTAACTATGCAGCATTACTCATTTAAGATTTCATTGGACAGATCATGCTTAGTTTCCACCCAAAAAAGCAAAAAAATTAATGAAAAATACATAGATATACCCCGAGCCTAAGGGGTGTCTTTGGGTGCAGGTCCTCTGGGATAACATTTTCAGCTTCTTTTACGAGTGGAATGAGAGATTCAGCAGCTTGTTCAGGGCTGTCGGCGTACGCACTCAAACCGGGTTCGATCTACAGCAGAATATTTAAGAATGTAACAAGTTAGATAATGATAATTTTTCTTTTTGCTTTTTCACATTAGTGACGATGAGTTTTAACCATTATTATCATATTCGGTTCGGTGATTGATTCGATCAAGATATCAGATTATTGGTTCAATCAATAAGTCATTAGGTCAATCAGATTTTATAAAATCAAAATATAATACAAAAAGAACAATATATGTATATGTTAATCGAAAAATAATGGCACAACAGCGAAGTTTGCCAAGTGGTTGATGTGTGCTCTTCCTTCCCAAGGTTCTCGCGTTCAATTCCTTCAATAGCAATTTTTGAGGATTATACAACATTAATCAAGTAGAGCTCATGGTCTGCATGCGGATCACAGTTGGAGTATAGTGGACTGCACGGTTTAAACTGACTCGGGCAAGATTAAATTTGTTTTTGGTTCAAACCAGTCGGTCTGGTCCGGTCCATAAATAAAATAAATCCCTAATGACCAATGTGGTTAATGAGAAATATTTTGGCTTTTAGAAGACAAACTAGTCCATAATAATTTAAAAGTCTCATATTAGTCTCTCGCCATTCACAAGAAGGGAGCAATTTACTTTTTTGAAATATTTTCCAGGGGTTAAAATAAATATGTTGACGTGATGAATACATGTATGTATAATAATGAAGCAAAGCAACGCCAAATTTAAAAGATGTCACCTCGTCATAAAACTCGAGACCATTGCCAATACGAAGGAGATTTAGGTTCTGGTCAAAATGGAAGGCATGAACACGGGAGCCACTGCTACCAGCATCAAAGATGACAGCGTAAGAGGTGTAATTGCCTTCCTGTTTGGGGAGTATCTTGCGATGAGTGAGTAACCTGTTGTACTCGAGATATTGGGAGGAAGAGAATGCAGGCATCGAAAGGAACAAAACAAAAGTGATGAGGGTTAGGAGATCCATGCTCTTAGTCCCTGGCCAGAGCAGAACAATATTTGAACTGGCCAAGATAGAACTATGAGGACTAAAAGTTCACTATTGGACGCGGATATCTTGACCTCTATATATAGCCCGAGTAACGAATGCACGCAAAATGGAGTATTGCATTATGCATACTTCATTTAAAGCCGGTTATATGTTCATTGTAAAAAAAAGGGTAATTAACAAGAAATACTATTGAGATTTGAAGAAAAAACACTTCATCCCATTCTTGTTCCAATATAACACCCTATCTCAAATATATGATGGATATGACACTAATAACTCTATTGACAAATTTTCTATTATCACAAAAAAGGTAATATATAACTAATATTTATTAAATTTTAAAATAAAATATCCTGTATTAATATTTATATATTACTTTTACAAAATAAAATATATGTAGCTTATAATAATATAAAACATTATATTTTATATATTAAATTTCATTTTTTAAATTTTACTATATTAAGAGAATAAATTATTAATAATAGTAATAAATTGTAATAATTATTTTATAAAAATAAAAATTAAGTATTTTCTCAATTTTTAATTTTAGATTATTGGTGCGCATAAAAGAAATTACGTATTAATATTGCACATAAAGATAAATCACATATAACATAACAATAAGAATCTTGTGATTTTACTATTATATATATATATATATATATCAACATTATAAAATTTAGAGTTGAAAAAATACATATTTTTTATTTTTACAAAAAATAATTATTATAACAATTAATAATGGTTTTGAATTAAATACATTTATTGTATAATTTTTTTATATTTTTATCCAATCAAATTCTTTTACATGTATGAGTACTTTTGAAATAATAGGTAAGAGTAAATTTATTATGTAGTTGTGACACTATATAATTGGATAACTTGTAAAAACAATTATAGTATCAGTGCAATAAAATTATACTCATTAATTAAATCTAATAATAATAATAATAATTTATAGTAATTATATTTGTAAAAATAAAAATATGTATTTTCTCAACTACTAGTTTTAGAATATTAATATATATATATATATATATTATAGTAATTCTTCTTGCTAAGTTATTTGTAATTTATATTGATGTATGAAATTAACAAATAATTTTTATTTTTAAAAAATAATTATTATAATTTATTACTACTATTAATAATTTGTTCTCTTGATATGGTAAAATTTAAAAAGTAAATTGAATATATAAATATATTAATATTTTATATTATTATAACAAACATATATTTCACTTTGTAAAAATAATATACATATATATAACTATTAATAAAATGGTATTTTATTAAAAATTAATAAATATTATAAATATTAATTATATAGAGGTGCATGATTAATTATCACATATTCAATGCCATATTAATGAGCAGCTATATGCACGTACACCCGTGATTTTAATGTACGTGCCTTTCAATTTTTCATGCCTTCAAGGTTAGAGACATGCTCAAGAAGAAAAGTACACTAAAGCTGGCACCCCATGCCGTTACAGTGCTGAGTGGAACCCAAGAAGGAGCGCATCAATGGGTAAGAACACGATCATGATTTTATACTGTGCTGTCACTTTAAGATGTTTGGAATCCAATGTTTGGAATCCTACCTAGAGCTTGGAGAGATATTTAATTTCGTTAATCTTTTCATATAATACCTAGGATTTAGTTTTGATTTACCGATAATATGTAAAAATTTTATATTATTATTTGATAATATATGATTATATTAATAAATATAATTAATTTTTGGATAAAATTTCTATAAATCTCTAGTATAAATATTTTTATAATAATATAATCATATATTATTATATAAATCATGATAGTTGATTCTCTAAACCCCAATATTTAAAAAATTATATGAATAATAAATTTTAATTTAAATAACAGTGCAAAAATATTTGAAAGTGAAATCAAATTCTTAATTATTTTAGCTATTACTAAAAATGTCATGTCAAAAAAATTAATTGGATCATAGTATAGTCATATTTTATATTATTAATATATCAATAAATATTAAATTCTAATAGTAATTCTTATTAATGACAGAGATCGGTTTATATATGGAATTATTGTTATCAGTGATGACATATCACAATACAAGACATGTAATACGTGGTGTAACATCCCAGTTACAGCAGAAAAAGCTCATAGGGGATGTAAGGTCAAACAGTGTTGATAGGATTATGATGCTTGACCTAGATATAGCAAAGACAAAAGGTATGCCACCGGTCCCTAAGAATGCTACAAATAAGATGGGGTGCACTAATTGTAGCAAGACAGGTCACACGAAGAGATCCTGTCAAATATTGAAGGTAGAAAGTTCTCATACTTTTGAAGAGGAGTACAGTTCTGATCCCACATCACCAGATGCTAATTCGGATACATCCACAGCCGAGCATTCTATTACTATCCTCCCTATTTTGCCCTAGAGCTGAAACTGGCAGAAAGGATCAAAAGGAGAAACAAGCAGCTCGTGACGGTAAATATTTTGAGCTTCCCAGACTTGGTAAAGGTTTTAAAAGATTTTCTTTTTGTTCCCCATTTTTTTCAGTTTGCTAGGTTGTGTGTTGAAGGATCTTTGAGTACTATTTCTTGAACCCCATTTTTTTTTTCTATTTGTCAAGCTTTGTAATGTGAGATGTTTGTTAATAATTTCTCTTACCCATTTTTTCTACAGACAAGCACCCCCTAAGTGTCTTTTTCATGCAATGTTCTGGGCATGAAATTCAAAGTGGTCTATATGTCCTTGACCTAAAAGGAAATCGCTTCACACTGGACTTCAAATGGCGAGATCCCTATTATGCCTTCATCAAGGATGACCTCTTCTCACTGAGGTGATTTTGCAAAATAGAAGGTGAGGCATGGTTTTGCCTGCACTACATCGACAAAGGATCCTTCACTATGGAGGTGTACAATCATAAGGGGAACCAGATCAAATACCCCGACTTCAGCATTTGGGTAAATGCCCTAGACTTTGCCCTAATGGATGAGCTGGTGTTGCTTCCCGAGGCAATACACCCATCCGAGCCTACTATAGAGGAAGCAGAACACTATGCTTTGTCTGATGACAACTTGCTAAGTGACTTGAAAGACACAGCTTGTTTTTCAGTTGCAAAAAAGGCATGAAGTATGGTTGGTGCTCTAACTTTCTGTTTTGTATAGCTTATATTATGGTATTATGGCAGATCTTGTGGATGGATGTGTTAGCTCCAAAACCCTATCAAGAAGTGCTAATTAGTTTTGAATCACAACAAAGCCAATTTAGAGAAAATATTTTGAAGAACGTTTAATAGTTATCTTGAGTTTCTTGTAAGATTATAACAGGATTCTATCGTTTAGCAAGAGTAAGGCTTACTCAGACGAGGATAAAATTCGCTCTGCATGTGTAAACATGTTTTATCTCATGTTGAGAGATATGAATTGAAAAGGAAGTGAAATTACATCTTTATTCAAGCCCAAGATAGCTAACGATTTGAAGAAGACATCAACAATACAAAAAACCAAGTTTCAAGACTTCAGAAAGTAGCACTGGACATCATAAAGTATGTTCACAATGAAGATTATTAAGTAATCTCTGAAGACCATATGTTACACTATCTTCAATTAGCATAATCACAAATCTGTCATCATCATAAAGCTTGGATTAAAGATAAGAAAAGACAATCATCAAGAATCTGTTACCATACATCAGAAAGCTCACTTCACTGTGGAGCGCTGAATATTACTGGAAATAAAGGAAAATTTGAATTTGAATTTGAAATAGTCAGATCCCGGTATCAGGACCGAATAATCATCTCTTTTGTTTTTAAAGTCAACTACCCCAAGTTCTACAAGAAAAGTTCAGAAACCATGGTTCAGAAAGTAAGAGTAGTTTTTGAAGGACATAAGAAATTTTAATTCCACAACAGCCTCTGCAAACTGATTTGATAGACAAACAAATTATTCTTCTTGACTATCTTTCCAAGATACAAATAGAAGATCAATACGTGTTCCTATAAGATCTAATCAAAGGCAATGATCACAAAGAAGACCTTCTTTAGGTAGAGATGTTCTGCTCAGATGTAAAAATGAGAGACTCTATGTATAAAGAAAAAACTCTACAAAAATCTCTCCTCATCTTCAATAAGGTTAATATCGTAATGTAATTAGATTCCTTACTTGTAAAAAATCTTATTTCTATGTTCTTAAATAGATTTATGTTCTTTCTAGGAAGAAATGATGGAAAGAAGCTATTCAAGTTTTCCTAGGATCTTTTCATGGATATGTTAAAGAAACTTGAGTGTAGGTTAATTTGCATGGCAACCCAAACACAAAACTACTTGTAAGGCAATAGTGAGGTGTTCTTGCTGGTCACGGTTTAGCTTGGAGAGGCTAATTGAAAACTCCTTTTAATGGGACAGTAACAGGTGGTTTACTTGTCATGGGTTCAGCTTGAAGAGATTAGTAAATAACTACTTAGTTCAGCTTGGAGAGGTTGATGAATAACTACTCAGGTTTATGATAGTATGGAGTTGCCTACTAGTCACCAGTGTTAGCCTGGAGTGGCTAGTACAAGACTACTCAGTTTAGCTTGGAGAGGCTGGTAAAGAACTATTCAGTTAAGTTTGGAGAGACTAGTGAATAACTACTTGGTTTTGCTTAGAGAGGCAGGTGAATCACTACTCAATTTGTGGTAGCAAGGGTTGAAAAAAGATGATTAGTGGAATCTAAACATTTGTTGAGTATTGGATATAGGCAGTTTTGGCCGAACTAGTATAAAACTCTAGTGTCACATCTTCTTCTCCTTGATCTTCTTTATTTCCTCTTGGTTATACTTTCTAGTTATACATATTCTGAAGGAATGTTTAACATCTTTATATTTCCTATCGTTTTCTTTATTAATTCACTTTTTGAGATATGCTTCACAGTTGAACATAATCTTGCATAATGCTTTTATGATTTCTTATTAATTGACAAAGCTTCAGAAATCTACTTTCTAAAACTACTATGTTTCCGCTGCACTACAAGTTTCATACTTGATAGTATCTTTTTAAAATGTTTCAGATATACAAAAAGAAGTTATGCACAATTCAACCCCCTTCTCATACACACTTTTACCTACAAGTGGTATTAGAGTAACGCCTCCGAGGGGTTAAGAAATACAACAATTGCAAAGAAGAAAGATCTGAGGAATAGAATGGCACAAATCCATTGCAAAAGATCAATCTATCAATTGACCATCTTTTGATGAAGTATCAGGATCTATTTCTACACGCACTGTGGTTAAAGGGATTTCAAAAGGCAAGTAGACAAGAATAAAAATGGGAAAGAGCTCAGTTATGCCACTAACCTAAACCCTAGTTCATATTTGCACCAAGTAGAAGATGAATGTGACACATATGCATAATGTTTGTGACATGTGGAAGGCTATATGGAATAGACTGTGCATGATGTTTGAAGATCTTACACCATCTTAAGAAATCCTTGATCCTAAGGTTGTCATATCAAATGCAATGCTAAAACTATAACACCCTAATTTTTATGACTGTGCAAAATGACCAAAACACTCTCGAGGTTATTTTTGAGGATAGCCGGTTTAGGCTATCCTCAATAAGGCAAATTAACGCGGGGAATTTTTAGAAATTTCGACGCAAGATTATTATGTTGCCACGAATTAATTAAGCTTATATATATATATATATATATATATATATATATATATATATATATATATATATATATATATATATATATATATGTATATTTAGTATTAGGCTCCAATAAAAGGTAAATTAAATTTTCTTGTTAATCTTGAGCCAAAATAACTAAGGTTAAGTTATATGAGGAAATTTAAAATTTGCATGTTTACTCACTTTTATGATATGCACATTACCTCTAAAAGTAACACTATGTGATGATGAAATAATTAGTTATTCATTATATGAACATGGTGACTTAACATAATTGATCATATGGTATTCATAAATCACATAATCTAAACTATTGATGCATACAGCAAAAATTAATTACACATAGATTCTAACATGGTTTTCTATTAAAAGATTGATTGATAAATGAATCATTGCAAGAGTATGAGATCACAGAAAAGTAAGCACTAGCAAGGAGAAAATAATAAGAATTGACAAGGCAGCATTCAGCACATTGTCTAGTAGTTTATTTGTATACATGTGTATATAAGAGATGGTAGTACTGGATGACAAAATATACTCAACAAAAAAAAAATCATAAAGAGAGAATGATGACAAAAAAGGGGGGGTCCAGTCCTAAAAACTAGTAATAAAAGGAGAATGTTCCAAGCTCTTAAAAAGACCATGTTTAGTGCAACAAAGAGAAACCGTAACAAGCATAAAGAGGTGATGAGCCTCCCATCATAGCCTAAGCCACTTGGATACCTTGTTACAACGTGTCCTAGCAAAATCCACTAAATTCACAGTACATGTTTTTCCAAATAATTAAAACATAAAACACCTCTTTTAACAACAAAAAACTACATGACTATTAAAAGAATAAAAAAAAAATTATTCCACAACATTCTTTCCCATCTCCTGCGCTCTCCACTCACTGCAGGGATGGGTATTCTGCCAAGATGCCAAACCAAAGGTGATGGCAAGATTGAATCATGGAGGACAGGGCCGCATGCTCTCCTACAAAGCATGGAACAAATTGTTAAATTTCCAAAAGAACAAATTCAGGAAGGGCGTCAGTACTTAAGGAAGCTAAGGAGTGGTGAACAGAACTAACCTCACATCATCTTCATCATCTATCTCTTTCTTCACACTACACTTTCACCATCGGCATTTCATTCCTAGTTGCTGAAAGCAAAGGAACATAGAGTTTGGAGGAGATCAAAACACAAGGAGAGTTAGGATCAAAACCATAGAGATTTAGATTTAGATTTAGTGTTTCACCTGCCATTTATTTTTATTTTGAGCCAACTTGATTCAGAAATTCATTCCTCACCCTAGCAAAAAGAAAAATAAGTATCCTCTAACTATGAACACACACAACCCAAGACAGATTTCATTCCCAGTTTATGATCGAAATTATCAAATCCCAGCCAAAGGAAAAAAAAAATCCTCAAAACTACATTCAAATCATTATCCAAAAACCAACCCACAATACCTATACATTATGGACCAAATTAGAAAATCATAGTAAAAGAAATCAAAATTCAACTCAGCATATATTCTGATTGTCTCATCTGCCATTTGATTTTTAGAAATACAGCCTAGCAACTATAGGGATCTCCAACTATGAACAAACACAAAGAATACAATATAGAAAATGAAAAAGAGAGGGGAGGCAGCACCTCTCCCCTGCATTTCTGGTGCTGTCGCCACCCTTCAATCATCATCAATACCATTAACGCTTCCCATTCTAGCTTTATTCCATGATTTTAACACCAAACCATGATATTAAACACAAAGACAGCACCATTCACACTTCAAACACAATGAAACACAACCATACAAATCATGTCCTAACCTTTCAAACAAGAGGATTCGGTGGTTAGTGGGAGACGAACAGAACCTGAAATGACAAGAAGAGGCCGCGGCTGAACCCATCACCATGGCTGTGCTCCTCTCTTCCACCTTGAATCGGTCAACACTACCTACCGAAAATCATAACCCAAAACAAAATTTTAATCATAAGCCAACCAGCACAAAGAGAGGGAAAGAAAAGGGAGAGGGAAGAAACCTCACCGCCAGCCGTGGCGACATGGCAAGCCAGCCAAGGCGGATCGAACTGTTAGCCCAGCCGCATCACCGCCCTTCACCTGTCCGTGATCCGCCGCTGACCCCGCCGCAAAACTCATTCCTCAATTCCATAATCACCTTGTCAATCCCCCCTGGAGTCACCACCCATCACCGCGACAACGTCTCCTCCTCCCCCTGTGCGTACGGCCACTCCTCTTCCTCTTTCTCTTTCTCTCTTCCTCGCACTCTCTATCTCTCTCTTCCTATCAGTGACCGAGTGTGTGTGAGGGAGAGAAGGAATCGTGTGAGTATGAGAGAGAGGAGGAACCGTGTGTGAATGTGAGTGTGTGTGTGTGGGTATGTTGTGCAGTCCCCTCCCAAATAAAGAAAAAAAAATGAAAAAAATGAAACCCCAAGCCCTTGTCTGAGCAAGCACTCCCTTAAGAAACCCATGCTTCAAGTGCAAAAGTCCCACTCTCTTTACTCTTTATTGCCTTTTTTGTCTATTATTCTATGTACTTTATAGACAGCTTTAGTTCCTTTACTTGTTTTTAATCTATTATTTGGTATGTGTGTCTCGCTTTGGGTGAGAGAGTGAGGGGCCAATCACCAGTATACGTGTATGTGCAGTACTCCTAATAAAACCTATACTTTAGTTCAAAGTTCCCAAACATGGCAGAGCTTTGCTTGGTCGTTGTCTTACACTAATATTTTATATGAGCTTCTTCAACTTGCTTGTTGCTGTTTTGTGCTAATATATTATATATATTGTTGAGACCGGAACTTTTTCGGACTGCACACCATGTGCTGTATTGTTGATACAGCAACTTCTTTTCGGACAACCTTATTCTCTTTTTTTTTTTGTTGCCTTTAAACCCATTATTTTATGTGTGGTTGTATGTATGCCTCATTGTGCAATGAGTGTGGGACAACCTACAAACCCAGAGAAAGCAAGAAATTCTTACTAGTTGAATGTACAATAGCTAGCGATTTTTTTAACCCACACTTCAGTGAATCAATCATGATTCCTTTCTCTTTCTTTTATGTGTGTGTAACATTCAGGAGTTAGAGACGGAGAGAGAACTTTGGTTGCCTAAATAAATACAAAACCCATGTTTAACCATCCCTTTAAAATCGTGAAACTCAACCCCCAAAGGCCCTGTGTTCTTTTTTATTACCTTGCTGTCTTCATTTGCATGTTATCATTCTATGTGAGTAGAGATCACCTTCAGTATAGAATATATGCATGTGAATGAACATTTTGAACTTATGAAATGTGGACCCATTGTATTGTTCCCATTAGTTTTGATAGCATATTGTCAGCATCAGATTGTTAAGACATACGTCGGATTTCATTCTTGTCCCTTAGCTAAACTATTTATATTTTTATTTGCTTTCAAGTTATAAATTAGTTTCATGAAATGGATTAATCTTTGCAATCATTACCATTGCTTTGTTCACATGTACCTCTATACATTATAAATTTTTTTGGGTCTAATTTTAATGAATTAAAGATCCTCTTTGAAATCTTAGTAATTCCGTTAAATATAATAATAATAACAACAACAACAACAACAACAACAATAATAATAATAATATGCTGTGGATTATTTAATATTGACTGTATGATCGAATATTAAATATACTATTTTCATCCATAATTATAATATTATTATAAATCTACATGTATTCTGCAAGGCTGATGCAATTTACTTTCTATTAATGCTTAATACTTTTGATCAGTAGTTTGGCATTCTTAATTCCTTTCCAAAGAAAATAAAAATCAACCACTGAATATTTTTTTGAGAACGACGTGGCTTTGAGTTCCTCATTGCACCAGAGGATACGTCGGCGTAGCTAATAGCTATTAAGCCAAAATTAATTTTGTAATTTTAGTCTCATTTGTAAATGATTTCTTTTCTAATAAATTTTGATATGAGACATCTTATTTTATCTTCATTTCACTGGAGAATAAATTATTGTGATGTTGAGAAGTTAAGTGATGATATCTAGTATGCTGTATCCTGTTGAGCATAACATATGCATTAGCTGAGTCCGGTCCCTGAATTTCGGCATACTGGATAGGAGCATATCATTGTTATAAACTATTGGTTGGTGACATACTTGTGAATATATATTTCATGATTTTATGTTCATGTTTGCATATCTAAATGATATACTGAGATTAAAGGTGACATAAGATACATGGAAATAATCCTCTAGACTCCCCGAATTAAAGGTTATGAGAGGTGATCTAAATAGGAAGTGATCCTTTGGACTCCCTAAATTAGAGGTTATGAAAGGTGATCTTAGCGCCCCCTATCCTGTATCTTAAGAGTCGGGAATCTAACTTATCAAAAGGGATAAGTGTAACGCCCCGATTTTCTGTCTGAGTGGAAAATGACCAAAATGCCCCTAAGGTCATTTTCGGCCCGGAATTCGAGGATGGCTGGCCCAGCAGTCCTCGAAGGGCCAACTCAATGTTTGAAGGGGATGGAATGACCCTTGAGTGGTTTTGGAGGCGAAAGTCTCTTTTTCTGCAGTTTCGGGTCAAAATGACCAAAATACCCCTATAGCGTTTTTACGCGGGTAAAGGTGCCGTTTGAGCCCAAAAATTTTCCCGAAGGTTTAAAACAATGTTTTTACATGTTTAAAAGCATTTGTTTGAGTCCCGGTGGTCCCGGGCAGTTTTAGTGCAAAATTACGATTTTGCCCCTAGAATAGTGTTTTTAAGTTTATGACATAATTAAGCAAACCTAAGCAATATTAGGCTCTAATCAAAGATCAATTAATTTCCATAATTAATCTAGAGTCAAAATAAACTATTAAAATTAATTAGAACCTAAAATTGCTTAGATTAGATTTAAATTTCTTTTTAAAACTCAAGATTTCACTCTTGGAATCTTGAATAGTGTTTTCTCTTTCCAATTCCTTAAATCAAGGAATTGTGTCTAGAATTGTTTATGCACTAAAATGAGTTTATAACTCACTAATGATGCAAGACCACTCCTTAAACATGTCTTGACAACCTTGATTACCCATTTTCTTACCTAAACACTTTCTTACAAATTCCTAATCTTAATCATAATCAAAGATACATCTAAATACAACTCTAAACCACAATTAAAATGCAAGAAATCCTCCCCCATGGCTGATGCACCTTCGGCCACTCCTCCTCCAATTACATCACATGTTGATTTGTTTCTCACTCAAAGAACCATGCTTGAGCCATACCTTGAACCATACCTCACTATACTTTGAACCATACCTCACCATGCCTCAAGATCACAACATCTCACCTCATGGAACTCATGGGGCTGCTCTTGCTTGGCTGAAACCTTCCCTCCCTCTTGCACCTTGCATTTGTTTCATTTCTCTATAAATAGCATGTTTGGGTGAACTTGCATCGTTTTGGGTTCACTTGCTAAGTGTAAGTTTTCAAAGAGCACTTTAAAGTTTTCTTTTCTCTCAAGTTCAAGTGTTCAAGTTCTTCATCCTCTTCTCTCATCCCAATCTTCAAATCACTTGATAGGGATTTTCTTTCAAGTATTTCCTTTGTTTAAGTTCTTACTCTAGTTATGTGTTTATGGTTTCTCTTGAGTCTTTTTAGAACTTCTTTCCCTCTCCTTTTTCTTCTTCATTTTGGCCATGGGCCTTTGAGGACAAGGGAATGAGAGCTTGATGATGAGGTTTCATGATGGTGATGTCCATCACTTGAACAATCTCTAAAGCTTGATCTCTGTTCTTGAGTTAAAGATGTTTTTAGTTTTTCTTCTTGAACCTTGAAACCTTTCACTTTGATGATGTTTTAAAATGGTTACATGAACTCAATGATGAGGACTCATGATGTTGGTGTTAATGCATCATCAAGATCATGGTCTCTAGAGTTTCAAATGTTTCTTTTTCTTCTTAAAGTTTCGGTTCCTTTTCGTTTTCTTTCTCCAAATTTTCGGCCATGTTGGCCAATGAGATTCATAATGGCTTGATGATGAGAGCTTCTAGATGATGACTATGTGTTCATCACAATGAGGCCTCTAGAGCTTGAGTTTTAATGAAAATGCTATTTATGACCTCATTTCAAGGAAAGAAACTTTGTGTTCTAATGAACCCTTGAGGTTCACTCTTGTCTTCACTTTATCTTGTCATGATAAGTTTAGGTTGAGGTTTAAGTTCCTTTAAAATCTTTTATGAGCTCTAATAAGAAATAAAATGGACTAGCATTCATATTTAAATTCAAGCTAATGCATTACATATTTACTTTGAGCTTTGCATTCATATTTATTTTCCAAGTCATCACTTAAAGGACAAAGAATGGATTGCACCTCATATTTATATTCTTGTCTAGCATATTTACTTTTCATCACTAAAGAACATAAAGATTTAAAATGAGAGCTTGCACTATCACCTAACTAAATCTCAAAGCCTTTCTATTTCGGCCTTAAAGTCGATTGTTGCTGGGCCTAGAGCACTAAAATAAAGAAATGAACTTGCATATTTATATTTCAAGTCTTGCATATTTATTTCAAGTTTTGCATATTTATTTCAAGCCTTGCATATTTATATTTCAAGTCTTGCATATTTACTTTAAGCTCTCACCTTACTTTGTAATGAAGAATAAAAATGAAGTGCATAGCATGTTTAAATTATGTCATCACTTAAAGACCTTAGAGCTCAAAGACTTGCCCATTTTATCTCAATTTAAAGTTTAATGTGGGAGCATTCTTTGAATGCATAATTTCGGCCATGTAGTGATGATGAACTTGGAAAGAGATTCATCTAGCTACAAGGGCCAACAATCTAAGTTTTAAGATTTCTCTTTATGCTTCATGAATTTTATGAAGTTAAGACCAACAAGATTTATGAATTTAATCCTCTTTTAAGGAGGGATCAAGTTGGTTACTGACCTAAGGGTATTTTTAGCCTCTTGACAAAATAAAATGGTTTGCAAAAAAGTTTTAGGAGTCCTAAAAATGGTTTCAAGAGAAACTAGCAACTTATATGTTTTAGAAATATCAAGTTATGCATCTTTTTGGGACTTGATGTTTCGATTCTGCCATGATGAGTTTGCTATTGTATGATGAAGTTTTGAGGTTTTAGAATGTGTAAAAATTATGTAGGAACATTTCTATGCATGATAGGAGAGAAACCAGCTTTCTAGAAAAATCGTAAAGTCAAGATTTAGCACAGTTTTAACCCATTTGATTTTGGATACTGCCCAAACTGTTTCAATGGGAATATAATCAGATTAGGATTGTTTAATCATGAAAAACTTGGTTACAATTGAAGTAGGATTGAATTTTAGCACCTATAGAAAAACTAGTAACTAGAAAATCGTAAAACCACAATTCTAGAACTCTTAGAACATTTAATTTTTAGAATCTTTCCAGCAACCTTATAATATAGTGAACATGGTTTATAATTAGTTCTTATGCATAGAAATACCTCATAATTGATTTAGGTCGAATTTATAACGCCTTAGGCGAAGACGGAACCAAGAAAGGGTCTAAAACATAAGTTCTAGAATCCCGTAATTGAAAGTTTATAATGCTGCCCCTAAGGAATGGTGTTGCCCAGATTTATTAAAGAGCATAAATAATAGTAAGATTTGTTAGAAGAGAATCCTTAGGTGCATAAGAGGTTGATAGAAGATGATAGATTAATTACATCACAAGTTTAAGGCCCGTAAGGGTCAAAGCATAAGATACCATAGGGCCAAGAGCATAATGAATTTTTAATGTTGCTTGTGAACGTATGAGAATGATTATGTGAATGCATGAAATTATGATGGAGGACGCATGTCTGATTGACTTATGTGGCATAAAGAAGAATTTGGATGAAATTCGGCATGCTGCTGTTATGCTGTCGAATTTCTGACAAATTTGGGGACTTAGAAAGTTTTTGAGAAAACTATGAGATTTTTATTATGAGGTACTAAGATGAGTTCTTGGATGACATCGGTTCGGCCGAGCACCCCCAAGAAATGCCCCCTAGCCCGTACTGGATAAGTTGGGATTATGTTTATGATTATGATACGCTTATCGGGATTGATAAGTAAGAACTAGTGACGACTAGTTAAGGTATGAGCTCATAACCTAGAGATGTGACACGTCCTGGGTGACACCGGTTCGGCCGAGCACCCCCAGAACGATTGTCTTTTAGGGTGGCCTATGAGGAAGTAAAGTATGATGTTTATGTCACAAAGTTTCTCATATGAGAATTTAATTGCCACTTTATGCCACTATTATGATGTTCTTAATGTTATGACTATTATTCTTGCATTAAGTAGAGCCATGCATACATTCTTTAATATGTTGCATTCATGTCATTAAGAATCATGCTAAAATGAATGGACCTTGGCTAATTATGTTTTTAAAAACGGATTTAATGCATGTTCACTTATTTTCTATACTAAACCCAAGGTTCCTGAGGACGTAGATGATGACACCTAGGTAGTAGGAGGCCCTACTGAGATTCTTTAGCAAGATTCTCACTCCCTCTATCTCTTTTCTTCCGTCACGTCTTCAGATGGCGACGTTCGTGATTTTTGTGGACACCCCAACGTAGGAGGTGCATCATGATCGGGACCATGGGTCATACCATTTTGTAGGTCGGTGCGTCGTTCGTGTATTTATGTTCGTTGGACGGCCCTTTAGTCACCCCGTACATAGCCATCGATTCTCTCCTGACTCACCCTTCGGCGACGACCTCGTGTTCGAGCGCGCACGCCCTCGAGAAGAGCGGATTCGCCGCACCCCACCAACTACTTCTACCATCCGAGACTACCCACAATATATGCCCCGCTCGCCCTCATCAGTCTCCAAGACGGATCATTCGGAGGACTCTGCTACTCAGGTACCTTCCAAGGGATCCTCCCCCACTGTGCCGATGGATGTTGAGGAGGGTAGTGAGGCTTCTGTGGCTCAGCTGGTACGTGGAGGATGGGTGAGGATGATTCCCCGCCGTGGAGCTCACGCCCGACCAATGTAGCGCATAGCCACCCCGGCCGAGATAGTCCAATGGATCGGATACATCCCTCCTTTCCAGAGAGGCCCGCAGTAGGAGACGATTGTCGCGTTCTGGTGCCCGAGCTTTGACTAGGCCTGGATAGCCTCCTTTTGTCTTAAGACTATCTATTTGTAAGCACACTAGAGTTAGGAGAGTTTCTTTTTATGCCTTTGTTGTACTTTCGTTTTCCATGTATTCCTATTCCAGTTGTACCAAACTAAGTCCCACTCTACATAAGAGGGCATATCATGTTATATATAAATATGCAGTTCAGTTTTATTGTGATGTGCCTTTACTTGCAATATGTTATGATGTTATGAGATGTTTGCTTTTCCTATCCATGTTTTATTGCTCATCGTATCGCGCGGCTCTCACTTTGCTTTTATAAATTCAAAAAAAAATTTTACCAGTATTTTTCGCTAAGTATTTTAAAGTAAAAAGGAGACTATGACATAACCGACTAATGATTAACCTAAATATGTTCTAGAGTATTGGGTTAAAAATTACCGTTGTCCTGCAACTTTATTTCTTATTCTACATTTTCGTGGTTCAAATCTTTATACATAGTATGCATGGATGTGTTCCCTTGTGTATTAGATTTCTAACAAAGTTGAAATGATGCTATTTGCAATTTTTCTACAGTGAGTTACACCTATTTTACTACTGAAAGGTTGGATTCAAAGTTTCAGTCTTAGACTCAACTTTGAAAATTCATAACTTGTGTTACAAAACTCCATTTTGGGTGATTGTTCTTGGAAAGTGCTCTATAATGTGTCTAGTTTATGGTAAAAATATTTTCATTTCGAGATACTTCATTTAGAAATTCCAGCACCTACCATTTTTATGTCTTAAGTCACTTTTATTAAATCAAGTATCACATACCATCTTTTTAAGCTATATTTGAGTATGATAACATCATTAAAGTGCTAAGAACAGAATAGAACATACTGTGCTAAAAAAAATACATTTTACAAACAGTCATTCAAAACTTTTGACAATAACTCAAGCTTGAGGCATTCTATCATTAGAAGCCAACAATGCTTGAACAATTAAAGATGAAGTTCCTAACTCTTATGTAGGGTCTAAAAAGAGTCCTTCTCTTCATTGAGCTTGAGCAAGAGTCCTTGTTAATTGTTTCCAAATTATGTGTTGAGTCATGTTTTGTTAAATAATTATACTTCCTCATTCATTATTAATAGTCATCCTAAGAAATTGAGATAATTTAATACATTAGAAAGTTAATGTATCTGGCCATAATTTGTTAATTTCATGGTAAAGAAAACAATATTAACTGATACTAAATTTCATAGTTTTCAGACTCAGACCGATGATCGATTGGATCGAGGCACCAAATCACTGGTTCAATCAGTGGGTCATTGATCGAAGCGGTTGAACCAAATTTATACAAAAATATATATAAAAATTTAAATAAAGTATAATAAAATGACAACTAATTAACAATTTGACACTCTTATACAAAAAGCATAAATAAATAACATAAATTCCTAAATATTGTTCATATTTTACAATCACGAATCACAATTAACAAGTTCAAAACATAATTACACAAACAAACTTCTAAAGTTTTACATCACAAATTCACAAGTCATGACAATACAAACAAAGTTATTGTATTTTTCTATAAGTTAGATTAAAATTCTTTTTAAGGTTTTTTTAAAAAAGGCATATTTTAGCCCCAAAAAAGCACCAAAAAAATACCTTGACCCGGTCTGGTTCGGTTCAACCAATCAATTTACCGGTTTTTATGCAGGACCGATCCAAACAGTAGCTCGGATCGGTTTTATGACCAATTCACCGGTTTTCCGATCGCACCGGTCGGTCCGAATCAATTTTGATTACTATACTAAATTCTATTAAGTGGCTGAGTTATATCATCCCAAACCTCTAATAACATATTTTTTTAATAATTTATATAAATTAATCTCACACACCCAACATATCCCAATAATATTTTAATTCATATAAGGCTAAACTCTTCATGAAACAATTGAGGAAACATTTAACTGCAGGGTCATACTTTCGATATAACCATGCTAGGGTAAAGTACACAGTAATTTATAAACTTATTATATAAACCATGCTCGTATACATTAAAACAAATTTATTGAAAAATGTTATCTTGACTCATATTTTATGGGATACTATGCCGACACACTCACATCTATCATTAAATTGAATGTGGACCCCACTTAGTTTGAGTCCCACACCCCATCCAGTGATAGATGTGAGTGTATCGACATGGTATCCCACAAAATGTGAGTCAAAATAATATTACTCAAACTTATTTTATAAAACAATGTCAATCATCAATTACGTGTATTGTTACCTATCAGTTAAATTAAAATTATTTACCGTTTATATTTTTTAGACTATTATTTTCAATATGGTTTTAATATAATTATCCTTTTTCTAACTAATAATTAGCCTTTTGTAAAATACTGTTATTAATGGCCCTTAATATGTTAATTTTCTATCTTTCCTATTTACATGTGCTTGCACTTCAATTTATTTCATCAATTATATTGATTATACATTTAAAGTCATCTTTATTTATTTTATTACTTTTAAAAATATATTTTATGATTTCATTACCTACTTAACCGAGAGTTGATTATAAATATTATGATATGAGGGCATATAATCCTTGCATGAGTTGGAAATCAATACAAAAAAAATCCATATAATTTTGAACATAGATGTTAACATGATTCTATTTATTTATAGTTTTAGAGTGAATATCTTGTATGGTCCCCAAGATTTGTGTGTCGTACTATTTCGTCCTTAAAAAAAAAGAAATTAATCTCGGTCCCTCAAGATTAAAAATAATGGAGACATTAGCCCCTCTGTTAGTTTTTTATTAGCGGATTTACACATGTGACACAGTATAATGATGACTCGTTATTAAAACGTTAGAGACAAGCTAAATGAAGCTATTTCGGTACATATTATACTCATTTTGGTGCTTAAAATTGCACAAAATGAACCATTTTGTAACTTATAATGAAGATTTAAATGACTTATTTTGTGAATTTCAACCACCAAAATGAGTCATTTTAAACTCTATTTTACTTTAAATGACAGATACATAATTTAACATCATGTTGGCAAGCAAATGTGTAATTCTATTAGTATTTAAAGAATCACATACATACAGAGGGACTAATGTGTCATATTATTAAAATCTTGAAAGACCGTAAATTTAATTTTAGTTTTTGAGAGATAAAATAGTCTTATAAAATTTTTTTAAGGGACTAAATGAGTTATTTACTCATAGTTTTATATTTATTTCTTCATCCAACAATCTAATATGAAAATAAAAATCCAAGTAGACAGTCAAATTGATTCTAGTAATTTTATTGATAGACAAATTAGTCCTTAATAAAAAAAATAGTAGTGATGAGACTCATTACAATTGTAAAAATAAAACACTATAGGTCCCTAATAAAGAAATATTAATATTGAGATATCTCACAATTACAAAAATAGAATCCTATTGTGTTATTTTGCAATATGTAATCATTGTGTTCTTTTTTTATCAAAAAAATCATTGTGTTCTTTTAGGAAAATAATTATGAATTTATGATATTAGTACCATAGCGTCTCAGAATAAGATGGTAATAAGGCATAAGCTATTCAATTTCAAATCATATTCCTTTCTTAGAATGACAAGCTGTGGGCTAAATGTTTCTTTCTTGATAATGAATACAGTGAAATATTAGGACATTTGAGAAAAGAATTTGTAAAAAAATAAAAATAACAAGATGTATTTTAGTCGGTGTTGGTTAAGATTAATGAGTCTCATATAGATTAATAATTAAAGTTTATATCTGTATTTAATAATTTTTAAGTGAGTTAGGGACCTATATATCCTATTTTTACAATTATAAGACGTCTTAATATTAATTTTAATTGTTAGAGACTAATTTATCTATCAATAAAATTATCAATGACTTATAATATCTTATTTTTATAATTATGAGAAATTTTAATATTAATATTTTTTTATTAAAGACTTTATCAGTAAAATTATAAGGATGAATTTAAAGTTAAAATCCTTGATAAGCTAACGCATTTTTATAATTTAATATTCAAATTAATAAATCTCTTCTCAAATCCAAGAGGTATGTATCTCGATCGTGAGACACAGCAGGATAACTCCTCGCGTGGCACGAGCCTATGAAAAAGTGTTCCAAATAATTGATGTATTCTCGATCTAACTGCAGATTTTAATTATTCTATTTTCACATATTATTATTAGAGATTAATTTATTCATTAATAAAATTATTAAAAATTTATAATATTTTATTTTTATAATTGTAAATAATTTTAACATTGATATTTTTTTTTATCAAAAACTAATATATCTATCAATAAAATTATAAGGATAAATTTAAAGTTAAAATCCTTGATAAGCTAACGCATTTTTATAGTTTAATATTTAAATTAATAAATCTCATCTCAAATTCTAAGAGATGTGTATCTCGATCGCGAGACAGCAGGATAACTACTCATGTCGCGCGGGCCTATGAAAAAGCGTTCCAAATAATTGATGTATTCTCGATCAAACAGCAGATTTTCAATTATTCTATTTCTACAGGTTATGTTGTATGTTGGCTCAGATCCCATCCAACATTACGGTGTGGACTCTATTCAATGTACGAGCATGGTTCACTTCAACATTTTAATGACCAAATGCGTTTGAAATATATTTGATTTTAAATAAATTATAGTCATAAAAAAAAAAGAATCGAATCAAATAATCAATACTATTATTTTCAGCTAAGTCGTCATACTTTAACATATCATAACATCCTGCCAAAAAACAAAAATACCAGTTGCCATACTACTATTTACTGGACGATGTCCATGTGCCGCACGGAGAACGATATTTGAAATTATAATTAATCTAAAATTATTTAAATTTAATAAATGTTGTATTGTATGAATATTAAATTAATTTTTATAATTTTATTTTTAAACAAATATTTACATATATTATTAGTTACTATGGAATGAAAAATGAGTAGTTAGACATTTTTACTTTTAAGAGATATTTTTATTATAATATAATCATCTCCTTTATTTTCAAAGGTGCATAACATTAAATATGGTTACAAGATAAATTTTGAAAATGGATTCAAGTCTTTTACAAAGTAAAAGTTATTTCTATTATGAAAACTAGTATCTAATAAAATATTGAATTAATTAAAATGATATATATATATATATATATATATATATATGAAAGATTCTTAAACCAATTAAATTAAAATTTTCATGTTATCTTTATTAGGTTAAATTTAATATACATAAATTGTTCATGGTTTAGGTGATACGGAAATTATTTTAAATTTAAACAATGCTACTTTTTCATATTATGATGATCGTGCACAGTTATTTGGCTTAAGAGTTTTAAAATTGAGTGTAATAATGTAACAGAAAAAATTGAGTGTAATAAGAATTAAGTGTAATGAAAATACTCAATTTTTCAATGAAAATTTATGTAAAGTATTTCAAATTAAAATATATAATATATAGTTATAAGAAAGTAAATGATACTAAAATTATATTACTATCAAGATAGCATTTAAAAAACGTAGATACTTTTCATATCAAGTACAAATATATATATATATATATATACGCCTTTGAAAATTTAATAATTATAATATATTGACTTTATTGAATAAATCAAATATATGAATATGAAATTAAATTTTCAGTACGCAAGAGATTAACGATATGAATGTTTTGAAATATATGTATACCTCATTATTTCTATTACAGGATTAATTTAAATTAAATTATTAAAATTATAAAATTATGTCTATATGTCGTAAAAGTATCAAACGACTAAAAGTCTGAAAGCAAAACAGAAATTTCCTAGAAGGCTTAAAAAATGCTTTAGATGGAGAAACAAAAGTATATGGTGAGAATGTGCTGGAGCAGAACTGGGGGTAGATGGCCGGGCAGTTATAGGAGATTGATCATTGAGAGGGTGGCAAAATTTTAGGATTGGTTTATGATTGTACTTTACTCTCCTTCCTATTTTGGTGGGTTGAGGATATTGAATACTTATAAAACAAAAATCATGAAGCAAGAATTTTCCAACAAGGAATTTTTTTACGTGTACAACAAACAAACAAATTTATCCATGAGATAAATATAGTCATTCTGTTGCGGAAAATTATAGAAACTAGCTGATCTAAAAACTAAGGCTAACATTTTTTTTTTGTTGCCTTTATTCATTATAAATGATTACATTTATAAAGTTACAAGATATTCTAAAATCTTTTCAAATTATAATACCTCATTCTAATTATAAAATGTCTCTGCTAGCAAATATTTCTTTCTATCCTTAACAACCCTTATCCTGATTCTAAAATATTCTTATCGGGTATTTCACCTAATATTATATTATAACAGTATGATCTCATTTCCATCAACCTTATCCTCAAGGTTGTTAAACAAAAACAAAAATAACGATTATTCTTAACTGAAAATTATTAATTCTAACAACTTGCTTTTTTTGAAGGCCTACATTACATTAAAAAAAGATTCCACCAGGATCCCACAATTTGAAATACAAAGAATTTGGACTGGAATAAATTTGGCCAAAAAATTTTTTAGCATGGCATCCCTTTCCCATTTGGACAAATGAGGTTGCAGCCCATTTGCAAGCTTGGACAAAGCTATTGGATCGCGTAGTTGCTCTCTCCGTCTTTATGCTCGCGCCGCTGCTAAAGACCATGGCTGGTGGTTCCCAAGCTCAGGCCATTGTCCGTGCTTCCACAAACAAATGCGGGTCCACGGCATGAAGGAATGGTGGTGGTGCCGGACTAACGGGAAGGCTGCGACGGTGATATCTGTAGCTTGTGACGCGGCGTGGGTGGAGGTTGGCTCCGTGATGGAGTGTTGGTGGAGCGCTACTCTGACGAGGCCAAGACGTGATCATCCGTTGCAGTGCAAGAGTCGATTTGTCAGCGTCTTCCTCTCCATTTCCACGGACGTCTGGTTGGCTACCGCGGTGGAGTTGCGGCAAGCTTGGCCAGCGAGGCGCTGCTCGCGGTGGTGATGGCTGCTCTGAACGCGGGCGGCTCTCCTGTTGCGGTGACTCGGTTGCTGGTGCAGATTGAACTTCTTGTTCTTGTTGGTGAATGTGCACCAACAGTTGTTGCTGTTGTTGTGATCTTTCTTCTTCTTCTTCTTGTTTTACTTCTTTTGTTGTTGGTGGTGGTGGATTTGAATGTGACGATGGTTGGGTCGTGACTACTGTGTACACTCAGGAGAATTTTGGGGTTGATGTTGGTGACGGGTGAGGGTTCCTGAGTTTGGAATTGTGCTTGATGTTGAATGTGAATACGGTATTGGATGTGCTGGTTGTGGTGTTAGGAAATGTGGTAATAGATGGAGAGTGGGGTTTAGCGGTGGCGGTGGAGATTGTGGTGATGGCGATGGGTCTGGAGGTCTCCATAACATTTGTGAGTGGATAGTGTTGTTGAAGCCATAATCAGGAAGGAACCCTGTGTAAGGCATTGGAGGTGATGGTGTTTGAAATAGGTTGAAACTTAGAATGTGTTCTGGTGGAAGAAGACTGAGGTGTTGATGGTATGTGGACGGAAAAAATGGAGGTTTAGCATATAAGGTGAGCAAAACATTGTGAAGTTCAAAACGAGCGGAAAATTATAGAAATTAGCTAATCTGCTAAAAACTAATGCTAACATTTTTCTTTCTTGCTTTTATTCATTGTAGATGATTGCATTCATAAAGTTAGAAAGAATTCTGGAACTTTTTTAAACTATATACCTCACTCTAATTATAAAATATCCTTAGCAAATATTCCTTTTCTATCCTTAATAACTCCTATCCTAATTCTAAAATATCCCTATTCGATATTTTACCTAATATTATGTTGTAACACATTCATACATTAAGACCAGACTAATTAGATACTCAGTAGGTGTGAAACCATTGTTACCGTGCAAGTGATCCCCATGACTGGAAACAGAATCCTATTCCAAATCAAATAAGAGAATTATAATTTTTTTTTTTTTGGTGAAGTAGCAAAAGAACAAAAAAAGAAGAAGAAAAGAAAACTATCTCCAGTGAAGGATTCCTGAAGCACCATCATGAAGAAGCTCCAAACCCACGAGTAGTCTCGCAAACCTGGGCTGCAACTTCTAAGGAATAACCCAAACGGTGAGAGTGGTCGAACTCAACATCATCCAGATTAGAGGAGGCACCAAAGGTAGCTGCGGCGTCGGTGGCGAATTAGAGATTTCTCGATCAACAACACATCCAATCCATGCCCCCCCCCCCCCCCCCCCAATATCTTCAAGCATCTCTAGAGGAGTATTTGGATCTGGATCTTCAACATACCTCAACAACATTGTTCGCTTTGTTAGATAGCAGTTTCTTAATCATCAGATCCAGAGCATGGACAACCTTGAACCATCTCTCATACATCTACTATTTGTTCAAATGTTTGCTGAAAATAAATGGAACTAGTAGGGTTCATGTAAAATTTATAGATAGCAGATGAAGGAGGAATTTGGAATGAGGAGTATTTGGCATTGGGAACATATGAATTGGAAAGGTATGAATCATTAGGAATCATTGAGATACTAAATGACATTTTTTTTTTTTTGTGATCCATTGGAGCTGGAGCTCTGCCCCAACTACATCCGGATCTGACCCGAGTTGCGCACCTGATTGTGGTGGGTGAGTCTCCCAGCGGAGATTTTCTGCATACGCAAGGTGTTGAACTCGAAACCTTGCTTAAGCGGAACCGAGCCACTTACCACTCGGACCAACCCCTTTGGTAGATACTAAATGACTATTACAGATAGTTACAAACATTTTAATTTAAATTTATTGCATACAGCTAAAAAAGAGATAGTGATTTGAAAATTTGAAATACAATTTCAAACAAAAAAAATTATTTTTCTAAATGCGTTTAGACTGTTTTTATATGCAAAAGATGAAAAGATAAACTTCTCAAATTCTATGTTGTATTACTTTAAGATCAGTGTTTTAAAGCTTGAACCGGATCGAGCAGCATATCAGATCAAAGATGCACTAGAACCGGCGAAAACCAGATTAGCTCGGCAGTTTTTTGGAGAAAACTGGTGACTGGGGAATGGCCAGTTCCCCCGGTTCAACTAAGGAAAAAAAAAGGTGCAGGTGAGTGGTGAGTTGCCAACATTGCTTTACAAAAATATCCACTACGACGACATTGCATTATGTGTGGTGAGCTGGAAAGTAACCGGCAAGCATGTTCTTGTGTTGTGCTGCAAGTGCGGCACTGTGGGTGCGTTTGAAAGAGTGAGTGTTATTAGGCTTAGCTTTTATAGTACATTCTTTTCGCAGGTTTAATGGTCTAAGCCATTTAAGTGATGGGCTCATTCATTGCCAAAAATGTGGGCCGAAAAGATTGGAATTCAAAAAATGAAAGTTAGTTGTCTGTATATTAATTCGAGAGGAGTCAGATGAGTGTTCCCCCTTTTTTTTTTTGGGATTTCTATGGGTTGGAAAGTGAATATCAGGGCTAATCTTTATAATGGACCTTGACTGCCTCTCTAGGAGGGTGTTGAGAAAAAATAAATCAATTTATTTATTTTTTATGTAAATATTTTATAATTTAATGTGTACTAGTTATTAATATATATATATATATATATATATATTAATTATATCTAGTTTAACCAGTTAAACTAGTAATTTACTAATTGAACTAGTGATCCACTAACCCGATACTTTGACCGAGTCAATATCGAGCCGAGTTTTAAAATTGCATTTAAGATAGATATATGATTATCTACGAGAATTGTCCCACATTTGATATGTGATTGTCTCCCTAGTTTATGCCATTTTGTCAACTTCAATAGCATTGGCACCGACACCCTCTTGATTTACTTTTAATATTGTCCATCTACAATAATGTCTTCTTTAGAGTAATCACCAAATAAGTAATATGGACTGTGTTGCATTCTAAAGAAATTATGTGCCTACAAGTTGTTGGAATTTTCCTGTCTTACAACGGGATAATTTGGCATCATCTACAAAACTAGGAACCTTGCCTATAAGACACCAAAACACTACTTCTCAATAGAATGACTCAATGAAGAGTATTTGTAATTTAACAATTCCTATTTTTTTTCATGGTCATTTGCTATCACGAAAGACATAAAATGACATCTTTTCCTACATAATGGAGAAAGACATCTAAGCAAGTCAGGAAATCCATATCCTTGCTCCTCCTTGCTCTTAAGGAACATTCATATATTTTTATAGGTTCTGCTATCATCCTATGCAGAAACCTCACAAATGCCCCTCTTCGACTTCACTTCACTATGCTTTTTCCTCGTATCCATGTACAAATGTGTCTGCCCCTACTTAGCCAAATTGATCCTGATTTTGCAGTCATGTATCACCACCCTGATTTTGCCAATTTCTAGAGCAAGATTTCAATTTTGTAGGAAATAATAATAGGAAGAACAACGTTTGGATTTTACAGTGATTCTTGAGAGATAGTTCATAAGCTTGAGACATAGAGGAACATGGATCTAGTGGCTTGAGAGACCAAAGAAAGGGAACCTTCATGGGGTGATCAGACAAGGAACCATGGAAGCCATCAATGAAGCTCATATTGTTACAGGAACCTCTGAAATGTTGCGCGCTTTTGTGCTCTTGTGGGTGTTGTTTTTCTTCTTTTTCCCCCTTATTATATAGACAAATCCTGATATGTGAGGACAAACTCATTATTTGGGGACCTAGAAGCTTGACATGGTTTACTCCTCGGCGTGACAGCTTGTAAAAGGGGTGTCAAGGGTGTGTTGTTCAGTCCTTGTCATGGCCTTCTCAAGGTCCCTTTTTTACTGGGATAATAGGGGTTTTAATATCTAAAAAATAAATATCTATTTAGACATCTATTTTATAATAATTGAATGTGATGATGATCCCCATTTATCTTTAACATCCATCATATTAAATGGTTATAAAATGAATATATAGTAGGTGTTAAAATATCATTATCCCCCTTTAATGGCTCCTTCCCAAGGTTCCCTATCTTCGTGAAGCTCCACTAGTGATCAATCCCCTCTGTGGAGGGAGTCTCCCATTTCTAAGCCTACCAAGGCACAAGGCCCATGAATTCCCATTTTGAGATGCAAAAAGGTCAGGGTGTTTGATTTGAGTTTTCAATTTTCAGTTTTTCAGAATTTGTGAAGAAAAAATTAAAAATTTTGAAAACTACACATTTTAATTTTTAGAAATTTCAGTTTTTCCTTTACAAATTCTAAAAAACTAAAAAATAAAAAATAAAAACTGAAAATTCAAACCAAACAAATTTCTGACCATCACCCTAACTCTTAGCCCAGTCCTCTTTTCTCATGTTATTTCAGTGACAAACACCCCAAAACAATGATAAAAGGAATCTTCTGGTTCGAGCAATTTTTTTCACCTTCTCCAAACATGCTCCTAAAAGAGCATCGAGTTTCCATTTCCTACTTTCCTGCACATCCCTTTCGAGATAGCGTCAGCAACCACTACTCATGGTGTATATAAGTTCTTAATAACTACCTTACCCATTCTCTTCAATCCTCTCCTATTGTCTCACTTGCACCAGGTGTAACATGGTATCAGTAAGGGATTATTGAAGCTTTTGCTCATCTAGCTGAATCATAAATTTATTTAGTTATTTTCATTTAATATTTATTTATTTTGGTTGCTTGCTTCAATATATTAGAAACTTTAATTTGTATATTTTGTTATTAGAAGACAGCAACACATAAACAAATATAGTCATTTAGGAAATTTTTTTCATATATAGTGTCCATTGCCCAACATGTAATGGACTAATTTCCTGATGTACGATTAGTAACTTAACCGAATATCCTCAATAGTATTTTGTTCATATATATGAATTTTGAGATTGAATCTAACCATATGTTTACAAGACTCGAAATCCTTCCACTTAGAGTAATATCCTATCGATGTTATGAGTATTTTCTTTTCTTTTCTTTTTTTGTGGTATTATGAGTATTTTCATATATCTACTGAGAGATCACCCATTATTTGAGTCTAACATACCATTTTTTCCCCCATTACAAGAGTCATGACAATGATGCTTTGGGATTGGTTGAGTTTTGTGTTTCGGTTATTTTGTGTTTTGGGTTGCATGTATGGTTCTAGCTGTTAAACTAGAGCTTTTGGTGTCTCGGTGTTCTGATGCCTTTGATTGTGGGCTGTTCGGTTTGTTGCTTCTGTCACAAGTGTTGGTGGTGCTTTCTCTACAGTAATTCAGGTTTTGGTGATATTTCTCTACCTCCAAAGTACCCTTGTGGGGCTCGAAGTGGATCTCGCTTGTGAGATTTGTCGGACGTATGATTTTTAGTTCATATGGCGCTTTTGTGTTTCCAATCTCATCATATATTTACATCCTTTTCGTATTTTTGGGTGATAGGTTTGATTGGTATCTCTTGAATTGTGGTATTTTCTATTTTTGTGTTCTTTTGAGAGTTTGATATGCTTTATTTGCTCCTCTCCTCCAAGAGTTGAGCCTTTTAACTATAAAAAAAAAAAAAAAAGAGTCACGGCCATTTCATAGTGATGTGCCAAAATATTAGTCATAGATAATAGTCTTGAATTTGCAAAACTCAAGAAAATTCAGAAATTAAAAGAAACGATTTTTATTCATGAGTCGGTACAAGCATGCCACGTTAGAGCCGTGAGACATGCCACATATTGCCCCTCATTAAAGGCCTAAATGAAGTACATCAGTTTCTCGAATTTTGGCAATGATGACACAGCTTCTATGGCGCTACCAAGCGGCCATGCTGCTTCTACTAGAGAATCCTCATATTGAATTTGGTTCACCAATGTGATCTCTTGCATGGGATCTATGCCTGAAAATAAAAATGGAATTGCAGTCATCAATGCATGAACATGGTATTTAATTTGGTTGGCAAAAAGATCATTATCAACTCTACATAGATATGGCAATTTCAATATCGTATAAAAAGAGAGAGAGATCAATTTCTATACACTGCACTAACTTTAAATCAACAGAAATCAATGAAAAATTGATAGGTATTCAAAGAGTCAGAGAAAATATTTGATTTGTTTTTATTAATTGAGCACATTAGCTATAACATTAATAATGTAGAGAAAATGAGAGACGACAACAACAACTCCCAATACTAATGTCTTACTACCTCCACTCCATAATATTAGTCATTTTGAATGACTAACCCAAGATGTTGTGATGATCTAAATACAGCCTTTACTGAAGTGCGATTATGTGCTAAGATGCAGGTCTGGTAGGGTGGGACGTTTGACAATGGCAAAGTATATATGGTCAACTAGCAATTTCACTTGAGAGGGATACACTTGTGAGGGTGTCAAACACTAGAGTGAAACACTTATGAGTGGAAAGTAATGTGGGGAGTTAATGATTTTAACTTACATTGGATTGTAGTATGGTTTTTGTTTGCTGTTACATCAAGTCAGTTAAGACTATTAGGCATTAAGCCTACATGGAAGATGGTTGGCATAAGTTATGAGCAGATTTGTGTTCGAGATATAAACACTCTATGAGGATTTGAGAGAATATGAGGGAGGGATACGCAGTGAGTATGAGAGAAAGGACATGGTGCGAAATAGTGAGACACACTTATAGTGAGGAGTAATTGAGAGATATTCACAGGAGTGAAACACTAAGAATTTATTTACCAATGGCTGTGTGTGTTCGTGTAGCGTGCGTGTGTTCAATATGGGTGTGTGGGTGCAAAAGATTTAGCTAAGCTAATGCATATTTTAGAGGATGAATATGTACTATTGTGTGTGATTCATTCAAGAGGTGGCTGGTCAATTTTGTAGATTGCAAGAATTATATGATTTCGCTAATGCAATGTGATTTTGGTGGCTGAAATTTTGTTGCGGAGCATGACAATGCATTTGGTTGATGGAGATTTAGTTCGAGTTTGTTTAATACCTCGACTTGCAAATGGAAAGCGAGATATTCATTAAGCAGCTATGGAAAGCATTATGTTGTAAGGCATGTGGTATTAATACGTTGGTCTATCCAGGAAAGAGGTGAACAAGGGTGTTTTGTGAACCTGTCTTCACTCCTACAAGTTGGTTTGGTGGATTATGGTTGAAAATGGATGATTCATGTATGAAGGGCCTGAGGGGTTGTGATGATGGCTTCATGGTATACTCTCTTGTCCTTGATGGATATAGCGAAGGGGATGATAAAAGTACGAGTAGAAGTGTTTGTTGTAAAAGGATATGTGTATGTGATATTTATGGATAAAAGATGAGTTAGATATCTAATTTATGTATGTTTTAAACTTTATTGTTCTACCTAATTATGGTATATTCTTTCAATCTAGCTATAAATTATAATGAAATATGTTGATTTTTCAATGAACCAATTTATTCAAAATGATTAATATTATAGAACGGAGGGAATAATTAATAAATGAAATAAAACAAATATCAGAAAAGCTTCTAAGTATTTTGCAAAATGTGAAAGAGTTGTTATGACAACCAATAGAAATTACATCTATGTACCTACCTAACATGTATAATAACTCCCTTGATTTCTATTGACTACTCGTATAAAAATGCTTTACACCATCACTTCTCAGAAACTATGTTTTGATAATGTCATTTCATATAAATTAATATGATAAGAAACCTACCAAATCCATCAACGAGCAATGTGTATTCGTATACAAGATCCAAGCACATATAAGGGGTGTCCGCGTCCTTAAAATGAGGGAATCTTTTTTTGGCATCCTTTAGTTCCGTCTCACAAGCTATCTGTGCTGCTTCCTCAAAATCCACAGGACGAACTTTGGCACTGGGTGCATCTGGGTCCACAAAACCGGCCTAGGAACGCACAACTTGTTAAGCATTGTCTCATTAATTAGAAGAGATTAATGAATGACCTTTTTCGAAGTTTCAATCCTTGTCCTAATGATGATTGAATAATGAAGTCGAATACTCGGTATAATACTACTCCATTACCTTCGTTTCACAATGATAGTTGGTTTTTATCTTTTTTATATTTTAGAATATTTGTCATAGATTATCTATGCGACATTAATTTTTTTTCATTTATACCCATAATGTAAATGTGATAGTTAAATAATCAACACATTTATTAAAATAAGAAATAATGACTACACAATAATAGTTTTATCAACTCATAATTTTCTATATTTGCAAATATATATTTTTTATTTTTCTTAATATGTGTATTATTTGATTTTTAACCGTTATTGTGAGATGAAGGAGTAATTGAGTACCTCTCCAGCTACTTCAAAGAAAAATGAGGCAACAAAAAAGTTGTTCTGTCCAGCTCCCTCACCACCATTCCATATCCCACCGAAAGTGCAACTTTCGTAGTCACATGTCGCATTCACATTCAGAGCCTTGCGAACTGCATTTTTGCATTCGCTGATGCTTGAGCCCAAAGGGGAAGCTGAGGCCTTGTAGTCCACTCCTCCATATGTGTAATACCCTTGGAAGAATAGAAAGTGCAACTCTCATTAGGATAATATGCTATGAAGAATAAGAGAAATTCTTGAATGTTGCATTTACCCTATTTTGTTTAATTATTATTATATTAGCTATTGTATTAATTATGTCAAGAAAATAGGAGAGAATAACAATCCATAAAACTGATATCTTATTTATTAAATAGAATATAATAAATATATTTTCTTGCTATCAAAGTATCTAAGTATTTCTTGAAGAGTAATGCCTTCATTGTTTGGTTAGCAGGGTCAGCGAGATGAAAATTTTGTAAAAAGTGGGGGGAGGATGAATACTGGTAAATACAAAAATTTTGAAAATATAGAGTAAGAGTACGTCAATGTATATATTAAAATTTTCATGGATTTCATACGATAAAAACTAAAATATTATATGATACTAACAAGAAAAACTTACCAACTTTAATATAAAATAAGTCTTAAGTTGTTTAACATCACATTTCTCAAAAAATAAAAATAAAAATATAATATTTAAAACGTTGTCCAAGGCAAAGACACTTATTATTTAAGCATAATTAACGATCAAACTCTCACGGTGGAAGCGAGGTAACTTATGTTAAGTGGCTGGCTGTTGTGTTTTGATCTTTTGGAAGCGGGTCATGAAATGATATTTGGAATAGGGGAGTTAGGTTTGATATTCAACAGAATACATGAAAAAAATAAAAAAAATAAAAAAAACCTTCATAATAACTTAGTTTCAGTATAGATATGCATCCAGACGTATTCACATCGTATCCCAGGTGTACCGTATCCGACACACATTCCGTACAGGCACGGGTACTTTTACCAAGCCAGATTGAAATGACGTGGATGTGAGATTGAATTTCTTCTTCCCTCTAAAAGGCTATTATCAAAATTAAATCAGATCAAGTGTTCATAGAAATATAGAAACTATTCTTACCATCAAAGCCAGCTAAAATGCAAGGGTTATCAGAATCAGCAGTAACCTTTAAAACCTCCGCACGAGCAGCTAGTAAACCATAGTGCAAGTAACTGAAAGCAAGATGTTATACAATGTATTAGACATGGTACATGGTACTATATACAGAACACCGGATTAATTTTCCGTGGATTCTTCCCCATAGATTCTGTTGAAGGAACAATCAACCCCCTATATGTACACTAGAGGGTGATAGTAAATAAGATGAGGCATAATATATATATATATATATGGAGATGTAGTTTAATTTTGATACCATATTGTAAATCATTTCTTTCAAAAATTTAAGTTATTGGATAAAGATATATGAATGATCTTATACCTATCAAAGAGTAGGTACCAAGCCACACACATTAAACAAATCATCATGCCCCTTTCAAAATAATCAAAATTTAACCAACTGCTTTTAACTGATTTAAATTTATGTAATATAGTATATACAAGTGTTTTTATCATTTAATTCTCAAAGCAGATTTTGTATTAATGCTCTTTGACCATGTATATGGACACATCTCATATCCTTAATTGGAGCAAGGGGAAAACCTGTGAGCATAGAGATAATATTTGTTTCCCTTGAGGAACAACTCGGTTATGTATGATTCCACTCCATCTGGCACATTTGGTGCTTTTGCAGCATCCTTCTCTGAGACTGCATAAGCCATTTGAACAGATCCACCTCCAAGATCAACTATTGCAACCGTCTTTGAATAATCCTTTCCCAAGTTTCCCAGTAGATAGTTAACAGCCACCTAAATTTAATTAAAAAAAACCATACAAGCTAAGACTGAGAAATATATAGCACTATATATCTTTCAACATCATCGTTGCATTATTTCTCACTTTTTCACAATTCTTTGTTTTTGTGTGTATGTGTGTGTATATGGAGAGGATTTTATATAAGATTAGGAGAAACAAATTAAATTTGGGTAAATAATCGAAATTAAAACATAAAGTCGCTTTTACAAATTACAATGAACTTGACAAAAATGGTCATTTCGTGGAATGTCTCCGGTAAGAAATTGAGATAAGCTTATAAATTTAACACATCACATTTAGGCATATTCACAATAAAATTAGATTTCATTAACTTTATCCACAAATATTTACCTTTTGCGGGCCTTACTAACTTTTTTATTAGTGTGTCTAAGAATAAATTCTTAGAATTATGTCTACATAAGAATTTTTCTAAAAACTTTCTATCCTTCTGAATCTAGATGGATTTGTAGAATTGTAATTAATTAAAAATTTATTCTTTTTCTTTGTCTTGTTATTATGCTTTTTTAAAATAGAAGAAAAATGAAAGCTGGCGTTCATTTCAAAAAATTCGTTCCGATTATGCTCATCCCTATGAAAAATATTTATAAATAGAAAAAACTCAAAGATAGATGTTGTTATAAAACCATTTGCCCTAAAAACTTAAACGGTTAGATTATGGCATTGTTGAATTTTATCAAGCTTGCTGGCAAAAAAGGCAAACCGATAGGAAATTGCAAATTAGATATTCAAAAATGGAGGCGGTTTGAGGCAAAGTAGTGGCAGTGATGGCCGCTTGCAAGGAATGAAACTCAAATAAGTGAAAACATATCTGAATCAAATTTGAAAAACAAGAATCAACACGATTTGAAACAGAAAAGGGGAAAATCAATGAAGGAAATTGGAAGAAAAAAGTTGTTGAGATTTCTTATTGAATTTCTGAGTGATGGAAGGAGAAAGATGGTAAATCTGACTTTGAAAGAAACAATTTTTAATAGGTGAGAAAAGGAGGAAAAGTAGAAAGAAAGCGGGAGAAAAATGAGTTCGTAGAACTCTAAGGGCAACGAAAGTAAAGGTTTCAAGGTTGATGGTAAGGTGCTAATGCCATGTCAAATCTCATGGTGATAAGAGATACTAGAGTAATTATTGAAAGAAGTGAATAGTGAATGTTACTAAAATGATAGAATGGTTAGGTAATACACAATAGAATGGATCCTTGTACAGGGTACGAAACATAATAAACTACTAACTAATATCTAATAAACTAAATCAACTCTAACTAATTTTTAACTATAATTATATTCTCCAAGAGGCATATTTATGGTTTTTATATTTAATACACTTTATCATGTGAAAGATCAAACTTTAGATCTTTTGATTTTAGAGGCTCTAATATCATGTCATAAAATCATTTGTTCCAAAAATTTAAGCTGTTATATCATGACACATTAATATTTTTTATATCTAATAGATGTGAATTACAAAAAAACAAAAAAATGAATAATTGTAACATAATAATTTCACATGCATTGAATATAAACGTACTTAAAGATTTATGCTTCACAATTATTCAATATCTTTTTGGGTCCGATTATTCAATATCTAGACCAATAATATATTTCTTATTGAATTATTCAAAGCAAATGTGTATAAAAAAATCTCCCTATCATGGGATCATCCTCGAACAAATGCAGGGCGGCTCCTCTTATTGATCATAGGGCAATGGCCTTCCTTGAATTTTCTAATTCCTTTAGTAAGAATTTTTTTTTAATATATAGTAGGTTCTCTCTAAATTTTTTTATACCCATATTATAATAAAAATGGAAAAAATTAGATAAATTTAATATTTTAATAGTTTAATTTTATCACTCATTCTTTTATTTTTCTATCTCATTCTTATTTTAATTTTGATTGTCTGTTTTTATCTCGAAAATTTTACGTTAAATACATTAAAAGATATATATATGTAGGTATTAATTATTTTTAACTAGTACTTTGCCCCCTATAATTGAAAGACTAGTTTCGGCCTGAACAAATGTGTCTCACACTCAAATATTTTCGGTATTTTTTTTTTTAAGTTGCTGCACGAAGTCAAAGATTCTGTAACAATTTCTCTATGTTAATTACCAAAAGGATTATTTTCTATTTTATATTAAAACAGTAATTATTTTACTCGTTTCACTATTTTATATTGTTTATCTCGGATATATAAAATTATGTTTTAAAAAAATTTAAAAGATTATAGTATTGGGAAAAAAAAAGTTATTTAGTGCCTTTTTTTTCTCAAATATTATTTTTTTTCTTAAATATAAAAAAATGAAAGAAATTATATAAATGCGGTGCAAAGGCACCTATAGTTTAAAGGAAAAAATTGTATCAAGCTCTTGATATTCATTTCAATTAATCATCAAATCAAATAAACATGTGGATTTTTTCTTGACATAAATAATTTAAAATTTAAAAATATACATCAAATCCTCAATAAAAACATTCGTTTGTCATCCTTAATTTGAGAATTGGATATAATAAATAAAAGCAACCTAATCTAATATTTTCCTTATTTAAATCTCTTATGAATAAGAAATCACACTGGCCCCTACTGTACACGCGTTCTTGTCACTAAAGTCAAGTCCGTCTTCAGTACCAAATCGAACCGTATCTAATTAAAAATTACCGCGAAAAGGAAGAATGATTTGGTTCACGGCGGTGGAATCAAAAGTTGTTGGCAATGTAGAGTATAGATCAAAGCCTATAGCGATAAAGAGCTCGTGTTCGTTTTATTCTGGTATTAAGGGACGTGAATGGTTGTACTAATTACTTAGTGTGATAGAGAGTGGTTTTAACTGATGATTTTCATACATTAGAGGCTTATTTTCCTGTTCTTTCCAGTTTAATGACGGCTGATGAGGGGAACTAGTGTTTGTGTGTTTTCCATTTTTTTCTTTGTTATCTACCAGGCGCCTATGGCAAAGTGTTATTATTATATTATATGTGATTATTATTAAATAGTAGATAGTTAGGAATAGCAGATTATTATCAAAGCCAAAAGTCGCCGCACTGCCTTTATGGGCATCGAGCGTGCGTCATAATTATTGGATAAAAAATAGTAGATAGGATAAGCGCGTGCCGTTTGGCGTTCTATGAAAATCAAAGCAAACGACAAAAATGCAGACAGCGCCAGATGAATCCACCAGAAAGTGACAATTGCAACGATGCGCCAGCGAGGTGGGAAAATGGGGGCAGAAATAATTGTGTTTGTTCTTTTTAATTGGTCGGACATATTTGTTAAATAAATGAGGGCGATAGAATTGAGATTATTTTTTTAATATGGTTTATGATGGTAAAATTTGTCATGAAATGAGTTTTTTTATAATTTATATGAATATAATTTGTGAAATTTTGTCAATCACAAGATTTCATTAAAAATATATTATTTTTTTAAAAAATAAACCTTTTAAAATTATTAATCATATTTAATAAAAAATAATTTTTTTTCAAATGAAATCTTACCAATAACAAAATTTAGTTAATAAAATATTATTTTTTAATTTAAATGTCACCGATGGTAACATTTTATGAATAAAATATAATTTTTTTCAAATAAAATTTTGTTATTGGCGAGATTTCATATCATAATAACATAATTTTTTCCTAAATATAATATATGAAGCATTGTTTACCTCATACACCATAAAAAAATAATTACCGAGGATTTTAACTTAATATATATTTGTTTTAAATAATAAATGTTGTACCAACTTGCGTATCACGTGGCTGATTTTTTAATTTAATTTTGTTTTATAACTTTTAAAATATTTTATTTATATATTTTGGTGATGTAACGTGGTAGACTATTTTATTTAAATTTATGTAAAATCTAATATTTATAACCCAGTCGTCAATAAGAATTACAATTAGAATTTAATTTTGATTGATATATTAATAATATAAAATATGATCATACTATCATTCAATTAATCTTTTCATATACAATTTTTCAAATATTGTGTTTGAGAGAATCAAATTGGATTATTATAAAAAAATTATACTATAAATTCATAGAAATTATATCCAAAAATTAATTATAATTATTAATATGATAATATATTATCAAATAATAATATAAAATTTTTATATATTATTGGTAAATCAAAACTAAATCCTAGGTATTATATGAAAAAAATTAACGAAATTAAGGGTGGTTTAATTTCAATTTTCAATTTTTATTTTTAGCTTTTGAGGATTTTATGAAAGAAAAACTGAAAATAAAAATTTATAGTTTCTATAATTCTTAATATTTCTTTCTCAAAATATAAAATATTAAAAAATAAAAAATAAAAATTGAAAACCCTAACCAAACATTCCCAAAATATCTATTCAAGCTCGAGGTAGGATTCGAAACATCTTAAGTATTTAAGAACAAAGTGACAGCACAGTATAAAATCATGATCGTGTTCTTACCCATTGATACGCTCCTTCTTGGGTTCCACTCAGCACAGTAACGGCATCGGGTGCCACCTTTAGTGTACTTTTCTTCTTGAGCATGTCTCTAACCTTGAAGGCATGAAAAATTGAAAGGCACGTACATTAAAATCACGGGTGTACGTGCATATAGCTGCTCATTAATTAGGCATTGAATATGTGATGATTAATCATGTAGCTATATATAATTAATTACCGCTTCCAAAATCCGATCAGAAGCATCCCCTTCCAAGTTCCTCAGCCCTGCAGTTGCCTATGCATCATCATAATGAAGATGCATATCTTCAGATACCAAGAAAACAATATATATATATATATATATATATATATATATATATATATCATAGAAGATTTCTTCAAATTAAACCCGCATAAGAATTAGGCTTATTTTACCGAAAAAGTAAACAAAAAAAAAAAGAATTAGGCATATATGTATATACGAAGTTCAGAAAACACTCACTCCAACTTTTACGGGGGTCTTGGAGCGCAGCTTTTTGGGAACAACACTTTCTGCTTCGTCTAAAAGGGGAACAAGAGATTTTGCAGCTTGTTCTGGATCATCAGCATAAGCACTCAAACCTGGTTTAGTCTGCAATACAAAAATATCAAAGATAAGAGATTTGTATTCGTAATTTTTTTGCCTTTTACGCTCTGAACTTTAAAACGTCATCCTAGCCGCCTAAACCCCTTATCACTGACTCAATGTCAATGGCTTAAGGATTCTTTTTAGTAAATAACTTTGTTAAGTATTTATATGAAGATAACTTTTAAAAAATAACACAGCTGAAAGCAAAGCCCGAAAAAAAAGGCATGTCACGTCACCACCTGCACGAAAAGCTCAATATCATGGCCAATGTGGAGCAGATCTAACTGCCGGTTGAAGCGGAAAACGTGTACGCGGCTTCCAGTACTGCCAGCATCAAAGATCACTGCATAGGATTCGTTGACGAGCTTCTGAGTGGGATAGTTGCTTGGGGACATCTTACGGTGGTTGAGAAGATAGTTCCCATTTCCAAGATTGAGGGAGGAAGTGCTTGCAGTTGCAAGCATCAAGCAGAGGAGAAGAGTGATGAGGATTGGGTTATCCATGCTGCCTGTGACTCTGAGTGAAGACTGTTTGAACTCTCGCCTCTCTCTGAGTCTGAGGTTCTCAAGTTTAGTTCATGCTCCATTTAAGTTGGCAGGTCGTGTCCCCACATTATAATGCACATAATCCATCCGCAGCACATGGATTATAATGTGGCCACAGTAATCTTATTCTAGGATTTAATTTTCTCATATATTCAAATATTCTACTCATAAAATATATCACTCTTGCCTCTTACTTTTTCTTTTAATTTATTCTCATCATCACTCCTCTTACACCATTATAAATGTTTACACCTATATTGATGTTGAAATAATATTTTTCATATGTATAAGTGCAAAATGTAGGGGTAAATAATTTTTGGCAGCCCACACCAGCACATGTCTATGAAATGGATGTACATTTTAAAAGGTTACAATATTTTGGTCTCAAATTAATTAAGCATATGATTTAGTAAGCTTTTCTAAATAATTACGCAATTGTCATTCATGACCTAGCTTTCAGAAAAAGAGTTGTTAGATCCAATTTTAAGATAATATTAACATTACACATCAATAATCACTTTCATATAAAAATTAGAAATTTAGGTCCTTTATAGTGAAGATATTATTTTAAAAGATAAGGTAAGCAATTTCATCCTTAAATGAATAGAATAAAAATAACCTATTTTTAACTTTATTAATTTAAAGATAAATTTTTTTTAATCTGCCCTCTAAAATAAAATGGACTAGGCATATGACTTAAATAGTATTAATGAATACTAAGACAATTCTCTTCCTGAATTAACTTCTGAAATAAAATTATTTAATCATTCTCGCATTATCCTTGTCACAAGTTATAACCATCACGGCCTATAAAAAGGTTAGAGGCTATGGCGTTTTGCGCTTCATTTCGGGTGACTTTGCTAGCGCCCTTTTGTTTACTTTGTTCTTTTATCTCTACATACCAAAAGCAAAAATAAAATAAAATAAAATATAAAAGAGCTGCGGGCCTCAGTGTGTGGACCGCACATGTTTCAGATCAATTGTAGCGATTTGGAAAGAATACATATGTTTCGAGATGTATATACCTTATTGATAAACATAACAGATATTATATAGATTTATAAAAAATAACAGATATTATATAAATCCCATGAGAAAGTGATAACATTTGCGGCGATGGAAAATAATAGATGAGAGAGACAAAATAGGAAATGTTTAATGATAATGATGAGATGGCCTTAAATTTATAGGATGTTTTTCCTGGACGAATCAAATGAAATAAATGATTTATTATGAAAATGTAAGAAGTAAATTCAGGTCATATAATATATATGAATAATTAAAATTAAAGGTTAGTCTTTCTGTCTCATTTTATCTATTCAAAAATAAGAAAAACACATATATTAAGAAAATAATACATGAATATTGGTAATATTTTAAAGTTGTGTAATTGGGCAAAATTATGCCCGTATTAAAATAAATATATTTCTATTAATGTAATTAATACAATTAACTATGCTAAGGGTAATATTGGTAAAAAAATAATTAGTGCTTCCTTTGTATTACACTACAAGAAACTCATGA
The DNA here is from genome assembly GCA_031216125.1 of Dalbergia cochinchinensis. Classification (NCBI taxonomy): domain Eukaryota; kingdom Viridiplantae; phylum Streptophyta; class Magnoliopsida; order Fabales; family Fabaceae; genus Dalbergia; species Dalbergia cochinchinensis. The sequence continues at coordinate 25,751,557 of CM062368.1, forward strand.
TTACAGATGAAATTACAGATGAAATTGATTTTTATTTCGAATGAATTTTTTATTTACAGACAAATTTATAGACAAACACATTGTTTGTTGTTTTCGCATATGAAACTGTTACAAACATTTTCCGAATCCGTCTGAAGCTTTTAGACGGTATTACAAATGGTATTTTGGTACATTCTGTCTATAATGCATTTGAAAAAATCATGCAAAAATTGGACATTTATAGATGGTTTTTTATCTGTAAAATTACAGGCGATTTATTCCATTTGTAAATGAAAAATAATATTTATATTAAACTATCTATACTCCCATCTAAAATTTTTATTAAATTAATTAAAATTCATTATTTTTCATTTGTAAAGTTGTCACAAAGAAATGAAAAAAATTAAAAAATATTTAATTTATTGTCTGAAAATCCATCTATAATGGTGTCGCAACCGGGATCATGACGGAACGGCGAAAAAAGAATTTCAGTTTTGAAAATTATGGAGTCGTCACCAAGTTTATTAAAATTTGGGAAAACATAGAAAAACTCATTCATTTTGAAAATGATCTTTGAAACCAGATTTGAGTTCGGGAGTCGGTTATGTATAGGGAAGGGTAGGAGTTTAATCCTGCATACCCTTAATACACCCGTTTTAGACGATACCTCTAATTAAATGTGCAAATTAAATAATAACCCCTTTTAAATATTTATTCTTTATTACAGGAAAATTAAAAGAAATTTGTTTTTTTCTTTTTTTTAAAAGAAAAGAATTTTTAGAGCACCAAACTGTCACAGTTCAGGTGTCCTAAATAATGAGTTAACAAGCCATCACGACTAAGTTAACCTTTTTTATTTGAAACGAAACATTTGACAATAAGCATATAATTTAAATTGATTTTTGCACTAAAATAAAGGAATTCTTCTAAATAATAAATATTTGCAAATAGAATCTAAAAAGTGAAGATTTATTTTTGGTATTTTTGTAAGAGAAAATATAAAAATCTTTACGAGAGATATTTGGAACATCAAGTTATCACAACTCATATGTCCAAATATCAAATTAACAAGCCGTCACGGCTAAATTAACCTCATTATTTGAAATAAAATTTTTGATAAATAAATGAATAAATTTAAATCGAAAATGAAAATATAAATTATAAATATTTACAAATAAGATAAAAAGAAATTTATTTTTTTTATATTTAAAAAAAATAAATATAAAAGAAAAAAACAACAAACAAATATTTTTAGGGAAATTTTCAGGTCATTAAGCTGTCACAACTCAAATGCCTGAAATATCAAGTTATCAAGTCGTCACGGGTAAATTAACATCTTTATCTAAAATTCCCCACATAAATGAATATTAAATAAAATATTTTTTAAAAAATAAATTATTTGTAAATATAAAAAAAATACAAAAATTGCATAAAAAAACTACAAGTAAAAAAGAAAGTATTAAAAATTTACAAATAAAATGAATTATGAAAAGTTAATTTTGACTTGACAGGGATCGGAATCGCCTGCTCCTACGTATCCCCTAGTGCAATAGGGAATTCAAAGTCATGTAGTTCTATAAAATGATTGTGGATTGATTAATTTTATTTTGACAAGGAGTTTTAGAATATCAAACTGCTACAGTTAAAATATTCTTAAAACATAGAATTAATAAGCCGTCCCGGCTAAATTAACTCTATTTTCATGAAAAAAGGCTCCAATCATTTACCTATTTGTTTATTTTTAAAACAAATTAGGACACCAATTTTAGCCAAAACATTATATATATATATATGTATTAATAAAAAAACAAATACCCTAAACAAAAAAAATTGTGCGCTGGGCTTTTAATGTATGCAAAGAATTAGCAAGACTAACCAAACATTTATTAATACAAACTAAATGACAAAAAAAGGATAAAATATAAATAAAGAAAAGAAAGACCAACAAGTTAGAAAACGTTCTCGTGACTTTGTAATTTCCTTTATACCAAAACAAACCAAACAAATTTTTGTTTTTTTTATTAATAAAAAAAACTTTGTCCAGAAAAGAGACAACATTTAGATAAAATAACAAAACAAAAGGGAATCTAAATCAAAGAGGAGCAACAGAAACACGGGATGGGCTCTACTCACCACACACACCCACACACATATACACGAACTCTCTGTTCTCTCACACACGCGCACACCACACATACACACACACACACACAAAGACACAGATCTTTCACTCTTTGTCGCACATCTACATTCCTCACTCACACTAGACACGCACTACACACACATATACAGAGAGTAAGAGAGAGAGAGGGAGAGAATGAGATATTGAGAAGGGGATAGTGGAAGAGAGAAATGTAGAGAGAAGGAGAGTGAGGCCATAAAGAAGTGCATGTCCGCAGCCATGAGGAATATGAGGCCAGAGCTGTAGGGCGAAGGGGCTTGCGGTGAGGAGGGGAGGAAGCGGCCGACTGGGAAAGGGTAGCCACCGCAGTGTGGTGGTGGTTTAGGTGTTTTGAAGGGATGAGATGGTGTTGAGGGGAAGAGACCATGGCTCATGGTGTTGTTGGCAAATGGGTGCGGTGGTTTGGTAGAATAAGAGTTTGGTCGCGGTGGGGGAAATGTTAGTTGCTGATGGTGGTTTGGCTGCTGTGAATGGTGGCTTATGATGATGATGATTGTGGGTGGAGGGTGTATGGTGGTGTTTGGGTGAAGATGGAGGTGGAGCTAGCGGTGGCTCATGGTTGAGGAAGGAGTTGAAGATGATGAAGGGGAAGGAGATGAAAGGGGGCCGCGGTGATGGTGGAGGGAAGCCGCGACCCCTATGTCCCTTTTTTTTTATTTTGTTTATTTTTTTTTCTGATGATGATGATCTATACCTGTTTCTATTTTTGTTTTTGTTGGATTGTGTTACTGGATTGGATATCGCTGGTTTCTTTGCAGGTCCTCCAATTAATTTTCTAGTCAATCTGTGTGTATTATTTTTTTTTTTTGAAATTTTTCTCTTGAATTTTGTTCTGATGTTACTCTCTGATGAATGCCCTCCACTCTTTTTTGTTGATGATGGTTACATTTATATTTGTACCTCTCTATTGACCATTGCAGGTTGCTCCCCTTCACCATCGAAAGGAGCTTCAGCATTTTGTACGTAGTGGAGAGGAACATCATCATGATGTTCTCAACTTCTTTTGAAAATAAAAATTCCCCTCATCCCAATGCTTCATGAGTCTGCCTTGGGGAAATAGAAGAACAAGGAGAGAATTCGTGATGAGAGGAGGAGCCCGTGACTCTCCTCAGCAGCAACCTCTTTTTTTTTTCTTTTTATTATTATATTTATTTATTTATTTGTTTTATCTTTTTCTTAAATGGAAACGGGCTGAAATGGAGTAGGCTAAAATGGGTTCGAATGGTTGGACGTAAATGGATTACAAAAAGAAATTTGGGTATCAACTTAAAAGGAAGGGATGCAATAAATGAATTGGGTTGAAACAATAAATAAACTAGAAAAACTTTTGTTTTTGGTTTCAGACTAAAAGAACTAGGCTTAAATGAAATGAGTTTTATCCTTTTTATTTTCAAAAATAATAAAAAAGAAAGCTTTTTTTTTGTTTTCAAAAGCAATAATTAACAAAACTATGATAAAATAAAGAAAAACTAAACGTAAATTTTGGATTTTTGTTAGAAGATCGGACAAAATCGGGTGTTCACAAATGGTTTTTTTTAAGAATGTGCAAACCTAAAATAGTTATTAAGATTATTAGTAATTATTACTAATTGTTACTAGTTATCGTAATAATCAATAAATATTAGAAAATGTATTAAAAAATCAAAATTACACAAATAATAAATAAAATACCAAACTCTTAATAACATTTAGTAAATACAAACCAATAAATAAAATTAAATAACAAGATGTCATAATTAATAACTATAAAAAATAAAATAACAAAGTTTGGAATTGTAGATAAATGATCATGAGTATTCCTTATGATCAGTGTCATCAATAGTTAGCTCCCCATCATCATCGTTATCATTGTCGTCATTGTCATTATCATTGGAATCTTGCATTGCTGCAAAAACAAGTGGTGTTGGAGCTATTGAGAGAGGAGGAAAATGCATAGAGTTTCTCGCTCTCATCAACATCTACTACTGCACCTTTTTCTCCACCATCTTTGCGCACTTCTTCTTCTATGCGACCTCCTTACTCTTCCACATATTCTTATTTCAGTTTTATAACTCCACATTTAGGGCATGGACCTACTTGTGGGTGATGTCTTCCATCGTCTCAAGTGTAAAAGTAGAGGCATCCCCGGTCATAGAAGTAGGGGACAATGAATAGGCAAAGTGATCCCCTATGCCACAAGTGTGAATCTTATAAAGACCACCCATTGTCTTTGACCACAAAGCCTCCTCATCAATGAGTTGTGGGTTCTTAGTGTGGTTGTAATCCCATCCTATTCGAATGCTTGCTGATGATGAGTCTTGGCCACCTCTAACTTCTCCAAGTACTCAACCTACAATTTCATCTAGAAAACTATTAGAGTTACAAATATTTTTAAATGCCTAATTAGAAATATATTTAAAGGTTAAATGTACTTAATCTTTTTAAACTTTAATTCATGTGCAATTTAGACCCTGACTTTACCAAACATGCATCGCAACATGCATTCTGTGGTTAGTAAACAGTGCAAAACACTCATTTTGTTAAGTTGACATCAATTTTTACTATTAAGTAGTGATGTACATATCATGTGAATAATTAAATGGATAAAATTACCTTTCCCTTTAATCAAATTCCCAACCCTAATTTATTACATAATTTCCCCTATATTTCACTTTACCCATGTGCTCTATCATCTCCCCGAACTCTTGTGCATGACTTATTAGGGTTGGGAAAGAAAAAGATCAACATATTGAAACTAAAAAATCAACACCAACAACTCACCAAATCTAGATTTAACTCACAACAAAAGAAAAACAACATTCTTCAACAACAAATTTAGAATCAGCAATTCAACAATCATATCCAACTAAAATTCAGTAGCAAATCTAGAACACAACAAAAGTATATCCAAATTTAGAAATTACAGAGCAATAAATCAACAAGAAAACAACAATGAAAATCAAGAGCATGGAGAGTAAGAAGAGGAACTCGATTTACAAGATGAGATTCTTGATCTAAGTGGAAGAAAGGCATTCACAATGGCCAACCTTATTATAACAAAGGAAAACAAAAATGGCTACAAAGTTCTTTCTGCTCAGCCATTAGACATGTGCAACGTGGCCCTTGAGATGTTGTCAACGGTAGCGACAATGGCAAATGCGAATGTCGAGGTAGCGATGGACTAAGGATCGAGAGAGCTCCCTATGTGATTGAGATAACAATGGCAATGGGAGCCATCTTGGTAGAAGAGGCAAAGCATAGAAGGACATACAGTTGACAAGAAGCTTTCTCAAGCAACAGTGGTAGAGTAGCTTGGAGAACCACCTCAGGTGCTAGTAGAAAGAAGGCTCCTAAACGTGAAGGCATGTGCTTTTGATAAAAAAAAAAAGGAAGAGAAAGAAGAAATGGGAAATTTTGGAATAAATCAGGGTTTAGAAATTTGATAATAGGGAAGGGTAATTTGTCTATTTAATTATACACGTGATACACACATAACTATTTAATGATAGAAATAGATGTCAACTTAATAGGAGAGGATGTTGTACTATTTGGCAACTACAGCATGTCACGATGCATGTCATATATGGAATGATAATAGCCAAATGAAAGTGACTATTATCACTTCCATAAATAGTTATCCGAGAATAAGTGTAGCAGTAGATATACATCTTCACGTTTTCACTTAACTCACCTAAAGTTCAATTTACGTCTTCAAACAATCCTCATACATTTGGCAAAATAAAATAACCTATATATAAGAGAATACAACTAAATTGTATTCGAACACATTAATTTTTTAGAATGAATATTCTAAGAGAACTTGTTATACACTCAATATCTTAAGAATTTCAAAACGTATTATTCCTAATTCCTAAATGGATATTTTAAGAACACTTATCAAGAATTTTTTTTATTTTTTTGTCAACAATGAGAACATTATTATATGTTTCTACCTACCATTTGAGAAAGTTAGGAATCATCATTGATTGCTAAATACTAATCACGTTAAAAGTGTTGGCGCATTTTCATTTATAGGGACAACCAATAATGCTTTGGGTCCATGATTACTATTATCATAAAGTGAGGGATAATTTGGTCTCACATTGGATTTGGAGTTTGTGATCGTTCCTTACTTTTAACCATTAGATCTAAACAAAATGGTTTAATTAATCCGCCAGTCCCTATAGTTTCACTGAATTTTCAATTAGGTCCTTACATTTTAAAAATTTTCAATTGGGTCCTTATATTGAAAATAAATATTTAATTGGGTCCTTGACCCCATTATCTATTATAAAAATGTTAGAATTAACAAAGTATTCCAAGAATATTCTTTTTCTATAATTTTACATTAAACAACAAAGAAAACTTCATCTACAATGGTTAAACTCTTCAAGGAATAAGGCATGTGGAATGCAAGAAGATCACCACCACATAAAGTGAGCTTAAAAGTTGCAAGAATGGACAGCTAGATAAAAGCTCATCAGGTTTCACAAAGACTGCATCTGACTCTAGATTCTTGAGGGATAGCAAATGATCAAATGGAAGATCATACAAAGGAAATTCACCCTTCAGAGTTAGGGACTCTAAGTGAAGAGCAAGTAAAACACCATCAGGCAACTTGAATATATGATACTCACCCACATAAGACAGATCGAGATACAATTCCTGGAGGTAAGGCCCAGTGGCAGCCTGAATCCATTTTGTGAAGGTGTCTTCTAGTTGTTCACTTACCTTACACGAGAGGCAGAACTTTTGGATGTGGCGATTGTTGCGTTGGACTAGGATGGCATTGACAAGCTACAAAGCATTCCTCGGCATCTTCAGCTTCCTTCTCTTCTTCTTCTATTAGTTCATCATAAAAGGGAGCATCGTCGATATGTAAGACTTGGAGATCCTTCCAAAGGAAGTGCCACCTGCAAGACAAAATGCTGGTGGCCACTGAATCTCTGGTTGGGAGGAATGACAGGATGATGGGGTTGATGGTGGTGGTGGTGGTGGTGGTGGTGGGGAAAGAGGGGGGAGGGAAAGGAAAGGGGTCAGTTTTTATTCAATGTAAAATTATAGAAAAATAATATTCTTAGAATATTCTATTAATTCTAACATTGTTGTAATGGATTATAGGGTCAGGGACCCAATTAAATATTTATTTTCAGTATAAGAACTCAATTGAAAACTTTTAAAATATAGGGACCTAATTGAAAATTCAATGAAACTATAGGGATTGATGAATTAATTAAACAAAAAAAAATGACTCCGGTTAGGATTAGTAATTAGAAATATTAGAAATAATTTATTAAAGATGTTTAAAAGTACTAAAATATATATCCTAAACCCTTTTGTTTTTCCCTCGGCTGTTTTGACACTTCTTTCTCCCTTCTCCCTTCTCATTACGATGGCAATACTCTCTTGAAGGTAAATTGGAACCACCAATCGCCTTCCACTGCGTCGACCACTGCTCTACACTACAATAACCATCGTACCACCGATGTCGATCTTGCCAAGGAAGACTATAGAACCACTGTTTTTTGTTGGCTATTTGCTTGAATCATTCTTGTGATGCTTCACTATAATCAACCCTCTCTAGAAAGTGATTATTTTAAAGCAATGCTTGAACTTTTTCCACAAAAATGGAAGTAACATGTGGTTGGAACAACGCAAGCACACAAAGCAATTATAGCAATAAAACAAAATAGTCTGCATATGGAATAAGAAGGAAGGAGTCCAGGTAAAATAAGACAAGAGTTAATAATTACCATACATTCACATTACTGCATATAATTTCATGTAACATAGACAATATCTCATACAAAATAGTAAACATTTCATGCAAGTCTCATATTTTAACAATAGACTTTTCATGCACAATATCATATTATACTTCATCATTCAAGTCAACTAGCCAAGTGCCCTAAGGTTCCTAAGAGGTTATGGAAGTCTTGGTGTTAATACATTATGAAATTTTTCTCATTATTCTTAAAAATTCTATAAAAATCTCTTTTCTTTTGATCCTCTTTGTACCTTAAGCATTCCTTAAATACCTTTGATGCATTTAAATATTATCCTTGGGTATTTTGAGCTTCTTTATGTATTTTAAAGTTCCTAATAACCTTTTTATTCATAATTTCCTCTTACAAATCATTACAATTGAAATTCCTTAAATTTTCTCTTTACAAGGCTTGAATCTTCCATTTTCTAGATTTGATATCTTTCACAAGAAAATTCGTAACTTAATATTTAGGTATCATAAAATCATTTCTAGATTCCTAACTTTTCAAGCTTTCTAAGAAGGGTAATTTCATTAAAAAAAACTCATTTGTGGTTTTAGCACTATGCCTTTACAAACTTACCCTTTTCCAGTTCTCTCAGCATATTGTCCCACATGTTTAATCCATATTCTGTCCTTGCATGGTACAAATCATTGTGCATGGCATATATGGACTTGTTCCTATGTGTGTTAGCTTTCCAACAAAATTAGTTTGACTTCATTTGCATTTTTCTATCTTGAGGTACACTTATTTTACTATTGAAAGGTCAGATTTAAAGTTTCAGTTTTTATCTCAACTTTAAAATTTTATATTTTGAGCTAAAAAACTCTTTTTTAGGCGATTCTTTTTGGAGAGTGTTCTCTGCTATGTCTAGTTTGTGACAAAAAATTTTGTTCTAAAAGACTTCACATTTCTTGAATTTCATATTTTGAAGTTCCTACTACCCAAAAACAACCAATAATCCAGTATATATCATTTTCATGTTTTATGTCACTCCGTCAACATAAGGACCACACACCACAATTTCAAATCACATGTGAGCATGGAAACATCATAAAAACCTTCAAGAACAAAGAAAAACATGCAACATTCATTAAAACATATTTTACAAACAACCATTCAAAAACTTTTGTCAATCAACACAAGCTTGAGGCATTCTAACTATGGACAAGGTTAGAAGCCAACAATGCTTGAAAAAATAAAGAAGAAGCTCCTGCTACTTGGTGTAGAGGCTTAAATGACTCATTCTCTTCACTCCTAGAACTCAAATAAGGAGCTTGATATAAAGTGACCCTTCTTGAATCATTGCTTGAAAACTAGTGTCTTTGAGACAATATTTTTCACAAGAGTTAAAAAGTGTAACTCTTGTAAGGCTAGTTGTAATGCTCCGATCTTTCTATCTGAATAAAAATGACCGAAATGCCCTTGAGGTCATTTTTACCCGGAATTCGGGGATAGCTGACCCGGCGATCCTCGAAGGGTCAACTCAATATTTGAAGGGGATTAGGCATGTCGTGTTTATTGCAAAGATAAAAATCTCATTTTCTAGACTTAGGCTCTAAATGACTAAAATACCCCTATAGCATTTTTTATACACAAATTTATGTGCTGTTTGAGCCCGAAAAATTTCCTGGGAGTTTGGAATGTTAATTATATGTGACGAATGATCTCTGCTTAAGTCCAAATAGCCCCAGGCATTTTTGTGCAAAATTACTATTTTGCCCTTGAAATAGCGTATTTCGGGCCTAATGATGTAATTAAGGAAACCTAAGTAATATTAGACTCTAATCGAAGATTAATTAATATCAGTAATTAATTTAGAGTCAAAATAATTTATTAAGGTCAATTAGAACCTAAAATTGCTTAGATAAACTTAAATTCCTATCTTGAGTCAAGATTCCATGTCATGGAATCTTGAATAGTATTTTCTCTTTCTAATCCCTTAAATTAAAGAGTTATGTTTGCGATTGAAAACTTAGTTAAATGAATTTTGATTTCAATAATGGTGCAAGAAATCTCTTTAATCATGCCTTAGACAACCTTAATCACCCAGTTCTTACCTTAAACACCTTACTACAAACTCCTAATCAAAGGCCTAATCTAAGACACTCATAAACACTTCTAAACCACATTAAAAGAGACATTTTTTCCTCCCCCTTGGCTGCACAAGATAGCAGCCATACCTTCTCATCCATTACATTGAGATTTCTTACTTACACACACTAAAGGAACCATACCCAAGCCCATACCTAGCGATTCCTATAACCTTACCTTTGAATGACACATTAATATAAGATATTTTCTTCCCTCCAATAGCATGAAGACCACAGCCTCTCCCCCTCCATTCATCTCCTTATGTTTTATTTCTTCTATAAATACACATCTAAAGAGAACTTGGTGTCATTTTGCTCATTTTCTCAATCAAGTTGCAATAGTTGTTTTAAGCTTTCTCTCTTTTCCTCAAAAACTCAAGAGTTCTTTATTTCCTTCATCTTCTTCATCTTCTCCAAGAACCACCATTCACCACCACCTTACAACCTCAAACCACCACAACTCAACCATAAATCATCCCCAAGACACATAGCCTTTCCACTCCAAGACATAAAAACTCAAGAAAAATACTTCATCCCTTGTTTTTCCCCCTTGGCCGAACCACCCTTTTCACTCCAAAGAAGAAATTTTTTTTCTTGTTCTCTTCAAAGAATCAAGCTTTACTCATCTTGCTAAAGAAAAGCTCTTTTGGTAGGAATTTTATTCTAAAAGTTTTTATCTTTTCTTTGTTGGAATAAATGATAGATTTTGTTGTCTTGCAACACATAAGTTTCATTTTGGTAATCTCATGGTTTTAAACTTTCTTCTTCTTATTCTTCCTTTTCGGCCTTGGAGCCTTTGTTTTTCAAGAAAAATGTTGGCTTGATGATGAAGGTTCTAGATGATGATAACGAGATCATTACTTGTGTAACCTCTAAAGCTTGAAACTTGGTCTTTGGACCATGAGATATTTCGGTTTCTCTTTACCCTTCTTTTGTTTTGGTTTCGATTTTTGAAGCTTGGTTTGGTTGGAAAAATAACTCAAGGATGAGAGCACATGATAGTGGTGTTGGTGTATCACTAAGTCATGGCCTCTAGAGTCTTAAAGATAGCTCTTTTCTTCCTTCTTGGCTTCGGCCATATTTCCTTTTTCTTCAAGGTTTTGGGTTTTTATTTTAAAGAATATGAAAGGATGCTAGCTTGATGATGAGAACATTGGAGGCTGACTTTGTCATCATCAAGATGATGGTCTCTAAACCTCAAAGAGGGATTCTTTTACTTGATTTATTCTCTTAAATCCATTTCCTTGAGCTTGATGATGAAGTTCGCACCATAAGGTTTTATTGAAATCTTGGTACAAAGAACTCTAAAACTTGCTTTATCTTGCTAAGATAAATTTGGGGTTGAGACTTATGTTCCTATAAAGTCTTGTATGAGCTTTGGTAAGACATAAAATGAACTTGCATTCATGTTTAAATTTAATGCTTTAAATTTCAAGTTTTGCGTTTCACGTTTACAGTTATACCATCACCTAAATAACCTAAGCTTGAAGCCCACCTATTTCGGCCTTAAAGTCGATTACTGCGGGGCCGAGAGCATTAAAATAAAGAATTGAACTTGCATGTCATATTTACTTTGAAGCTCTCACTTTATTTTATAATGAAGGATAAAATGAAACACATAGCATGTTTATGATTTTGCCATCACTAAAAATTTCTAAAGCTCAAAGACTTGCTCTTTTATCCCATGTAAGAGTTTAGAGGTGAAGGCATTCTTGTGAATGCATAAATCCAGCCATGATGATGATGATGATAAGTTTCATTTAGTCACAAGGGCCAATAATCTATGTCCTAAGATTTTCTTAGGTAGTGAGAGTTTAAGAAGTACTACAAACATGATTTTATGGATTAAACCTCTTTCAAGAATGTTTTAATTTAGCTACTGCCCTATGGCTATTTTTAGTACCTTCAGCAAAATAAATTGGTTTTTCAAGGAGTTTTAAAAGTTATAAATTGATTCCAAGAGAAATTAGTAATTTATATGCCTTAGAAATGTGATTTTATGTGTCCTTTGCAATTGAACTTTTCGGTCACTGCCTTGGCAAGTTTGCTACTGTATGATGCTATTTTGATGTATTAGAATGTGTAAAAAATTATAATTATTGAAGTAGGAACCATTCTATGTATGATAGGAAAAACTAGTTTTCTAAAAAATCGTAAAGTTAGAATTTTGCAAGTCCTTGACTAATTTAATTTTAGCCACTGCCAAAACTGTTTTAATATGATGAAATTCTATTTGGGATTGTTTGATCATGAAAAACTTGATAACTTTTGGTGTAAAATTGATTCTTAGCACTTGAAGAGAAATCAGTTACTAGCAAACCATAAAAATGTGATTTGTAGAACTCTTAAGGACAGAATTACGGATTCTGTTTTTAGCATGTTTAAAAATAGGAGGAACGTGTTATATTAAGTGTATAAGTGTAGAAACAACTTATAATTGGTTTAGGAATTGATTTTAGCACCTTAGTAGAAGCCGAAATTTGGAAAGGGTAAAAAACGTGGCTCCTGGAACCCCACAATGGAATTCAATAATTTCTGCCCAAACTGCGTGATGCTGTTTGGTGCTGTTCATAAGCTTGGATAATTAGTGAGAATCATTAGAATTGATCCCTTAGATACATAAAAGAATAAATACAAAAGTTGGGTTTACTGGATTAGAAGTTTAATCGATTAAGGAATTATTATGAGTGCTTGCTTTATAATGTGATATGAATTGATGTACTTGAGGTTTATGTGATGATTATGCATGCATAAAGATGGTTATAGCATGCTATGATTTTACTTGGGATGTCTTAGAAGCACGTGTAAAAGTAATATAGCATGTGACATTATATGATAAGTTGTATTCTTACATCTTAATATAACATACCAATGGTAAAGTGACATAAAATGCGTTTTTCCCTAGCAAAAGGAGGAAACAAAACCTTGCGTCCCTAGCAAAAGGGAAAAGAAGATAATATCTACTTTTTGGTATATGCGGATCTCTCTAGCAAAAGGAGATAATGTAAGCCCTCTAACCCGCCCTCCGGGAGTCGGGATTATACTTATCTTAGGATAAGAAGAACTAGTAACGACTAGTTAGGTATGAGCTTATAACCTAAAAACTCTCAAAAGGGAAGAGTTATTAGGGTGGCTCTATGATGAAGAGAATGATGAATTTAATGTCACTTAAGGAAAAGAAAAAGGAAAGCATTTATTTGGAAGTGTCACGTTTTTTCCTGATGCCACTTATGTAATCATGTTTCTTTATGCTATGTTAAAGTGATGTTTGCATATGGTATTGCCATGCATTCATGATATGATATGTTGCATTCATAGCATCAAGATTCATATTAAAAGACACAAACCTTGGATAATTATATTTGCAAACCTAATAATGAACCTGATGCATGCTCACCTTTTTATAGTAAACCCAAGGTTCCTGAGGACGTAGATGATGACATTAGGATAGGAGGTTTTCCTTACTGAGATTCTTATTTAAGATTTTCACTCCCTCTATCTTCCTTTCTTTCTACTACGTCTTTAGAGAATGATGACATCGTTCGTGATCTTCATTGATATGCCAGTTTAGGAGGTGCACTACGACCCGGATCACTACTCGTACCACTTTGTGGATCGCTGTGCAGTGCACATTTTTGCGTACATGGGATGCCTCTTCGCTTACCCGGTTTCCAGCTTCCGATTCTCCCCTACTTCCCCCTATGGAGATGACCTGGTGTTCGAGTGCGCCCGGCCTCGCGATGAGTAGACTCGACGTGCTCGCCCTGCCGCCTCGGCTATTCGCGACTATCCCGACTACGTTCCTCGCACGAGGCAATCAGAGACCGATCCATCAGAGGATTCCCCCACTCACATCTACTCGAAGGGTTCCACACCTTCAGTGCCCATGGAGATGGACAGAGGTAGTGAGGATGTTGTGACCCACCCCAGGTTGGTGCGACGACCGGAGATGCGATCACGTTGCGGAGGTCACATCCGACCCTCAATCCGCCTTCCTATGCCAGAGGACCTTGCTCAGTTTATTGGGTATGTACCTCTTTCATGGGATGGACATCTGCAGGAGTCAACGGAGGACCCGACAGAGTGCTTAAGCTTGCACATGTAGATCCCTCTATTCTCGTCTGATCTTTTGAAGAGGGTGATCATGTTTAGGAGTATTCATAGGGTTGTGGAGGGAAGCTTTTGCCAGTAGCTTATGTTGTCCTGTTCCATGCACTTTCCTGCTTTTATGTATTCTTCTTGTATGGAAGTTCAGCCCTGGTGGATGGGTGTGACTCCGCTTTTATGAATCCTTATCTATGCTATTGTTATTTGCAGTAACTATCATGTATGGATTTATGTTATCATGTATAATATATGTATTTCATGGTTATGGATAATGTGGCTACTTTTTACGATATACTGTGTTCTTGGCGAACTTTAGGACTTATGTTAGTGTGCACGGCTCACATTTTGTTTTAAATTTCAAAAAAATTTTATCCATATTTTCCGCTGAGTATTTAACAAAGTAAAGTTTAAAGAATGAAACAAAAGAGTAATAACTAATAATTAACTTTAATACGTTCTAGGTATGTTGGGTTAAATATTAGGACGTTACACTAGTGAAGTGTATGGGCTAGGATACAAGTGTTTGGAAGAGGGTTTGGGTTAAGAAGGCTTCTTGAAAAGGAGGAGTAGAAGAAGCTGAAGAAGAAAAATAAGAACAAGTAAGAATGCTAGAGAACTTGAAAACTAAGCAAATGAGTAAAGGAACAAAATGAAACACATCTTTGTCCCTTATATACGCCTCAAGGCTGCTACCCAAGGGCTATGCTTGGAGGTGATTTTTGTCTCCAATAACTCATTTAGTTAGATCATTTAGTTAGTATAAACGCTACTTAGTATTTAGTCAGGTTATCTAGCTGTAATCCTTGCCAATTTTTGCTTGAAAACATAGGTAGGCTATGCCTATATTTGCTACCTATTGATGCACATAAAATGCCATTTAAATCAAGTCTTTCAAGTGTCATTAGGCTTAGATCAGATCAAATTTGTCTTCTCCATGGCTCCATGATGTAGCCATGGTTTTGTGTGCAAATGGAGGGAGGAAAAACTCAAATTTTAGAGCATGCATAACACGCGTGGATTATATATTCACATCACATAACTTTAGGATTATTACATGATTTAATTTCCAAGCATATATTGTTCATATGCATGCATATATGACTGAAAATATGCATGGCATTATGGTGCATGTAATATACTTTCTTGTCTTGTCATAGCATTTAAATTAAATAATAATTGGTGTCATAATATATTTTAGGTTAATGATACTTTTGGAATCTAAACTATAAATAGCTTAATCCTTGTTTTAGAATCATATGCTCATTAGTTAGTCTAATTACTAATTAGAGCATTAATCTATGATTAGAATATTTAAATCATTTACTTTGTCTGTATCTCATTCATATTGTTAAATAAGTTGTTTGCAGAAATATATACTAATAAATTAATATTCTATGCTAGAGATTGGCTATTTTAGGTTAGTTTACCTATTCTTAGTATTAATCCAATGGCTTAGATTCATTCTTGCTTAAAGATAGGCCTAGAGCTTTGTCAAATGACATTGTCGAAATTATAAAAATACTTTTACCCACTCTATTGAATTTAAAGATATTTTTATAATTTTATTACTTAAGAGCAGTTAATATTACAAAAATCTCATTTTGTTAAGTTTACTAACAGTGTTCTATGAATGAGGAGTGTGATTGAAATATAAATATTTAAAATTTGACAAGTAAAGAGGATGTGAGTGCAAGCTAGACAACTAGAGGGGGTGTGAATTATATTTTCACAAATCTCAGAGGAGGTGAATGTAATTTACCTACGTGTATATGATACCTCTAAAAACCATTAACTTTTATCACACTTTTTCTGACAAATGTGCAATTCCACCTAATTGTTGACCGAAAAGACCCTGCTCGATGAACCTTTGTTGCTAATGATTATCATCCTGCATGGTTGCTACAAACTCCTTCGTGAACTTCAAACAGGAGTGTAAAGCTTGATAACTGCTTCAATTTCTTAACTCGGAGGCTTGTTTTGGTAGCTCTCTCTTTGTCAATTACCACCTAATTAGGGACTTCCAATGATTTCCAACCTCAAGATTGTTATTTCTTCTTGGCGATTGCTTGGCTGATAGAGCATGCACTAGCTAAATTACCAACACGATATTCTCAAGTCTTTTAATCGTGGCTAATTTGGATGAGAGGTCGGCTCGATTGTTTTCTTTTCCATGAATGTGCTCAATCGTACAAATTTCAAACATGGATATCAGTTTTCTTCACCTATGGAAATACTTTTCCATTGAAGGTTCTTCACCCTGAAAATCACCATGGACTTTACCTATCATTAACTGTGAATTGGCTTTTACTTAACATTTAATGTGAACTCCTACCTTTTGTGTCAGCTTCAGCCTAGCGATGGAGGCCTCATATTTAGCCTAGTTATTATTGCTTCCTTTGAACTGTAACTTTAAAAGATTATTCCAATGTGATTCCTCCTCTCTTTTCCAATGTGATGTCAAGGAAGCATACAAGCAACCGTTTGTCTTTGCAGATTCCATCATCTACACAGATTGTAACATTCAGAAAAATACAATTCCTGACCATAGCTCTTCACGAAATAGGTAATCATACTTTCAAATGGAGCACGAGTAAAAGTTGTAGAAGAAATCCGTTTGCTTTATCTCTTGCACAGCAGACAAATTGTTTGAAACAGCAATTAGGTTCACAAGTCATTGCATTTGAGCAAAAGCACGAATACCTATGAAAAAAGATAACCATCAAATTTTAAAAGCTTGAACTCACATGAACCAGCAAGGACAAGAACCATTACTGATCCGACCCTATCTACATTCCATAATTTCTTCTGATAATCAATCTTGACAAGAAAAATACCGGATTCTGATTAAATTGTAAATCCAGGTGTTAACCTTGCCACTTCCCTATTCTACACTGTCACTTGAGCTCTATCTGGTTAAGTGTTAAATTAAAGTATTAATTGACTGCCCGCACATCTGGCAGCATTACTTCATTCCAATTTGATGTACACAAATATGCTTATATCAGGCTCCCTGGATTACAAAAAATAGTCATTATGAAATACAAAAGTTGTATAGATACCATCACTGTTGTATGATAAGTGAGGTTTTCTATATGGATCAAACAACATCATAATGTCCCATCATAAATCTTGCATTCAAACTATTAAAATATAAGTTTCTTTTAATAGTTCTCCATAGGGTTTGTCTAAACCCAAACCTTATATGTCAATATGAAAATATCCCAACATAAGTAGTATACCCATTGTAACACCTGAGGATTACGAAGTCGGAGAGTGATCGCCGGTGCAAGGAGGCACGGACAAGGAGCGGCTCCTGGCAGACTTCGAAAGCGGAGGGGTACATGAATGAACCGATTACACACCCGAATGAGAGGGATCCTGAGACTATATAGGTGTGGGACTATACAGTTAAGAAGGGCTTATATGAATTGATTTGTACTACCTATACCAACAAGATGCATCTTCTTTTCGGTAGCCCAAACTGAAAAAACTCCACAGTTAAGTGTGCTTGACTTGGAGCAATTTTGGGATGGGTGACCTCCTGGGAAGTTTTCCTAGGAAGCGTGCGAGTGAGGACAAAGCACGCTGAAAAGACCCGTGTTGGTTTGTGGGGATAATTGTCAATCCATAAAGTAGCAGGGGATGTTACACTCATTATAGAGATTTACTTATAAACAAACGAACGAACAAACAAAGACACGTGCGCACACGCACAATAATGGGATATCCATATTGGGGAACCCTGCATTCGGATCCCCATCTCCAAAGAATTTTTCCCTGTGGAGGTGGGGATAGCAACAAAAGTCTCCCACAATGAGTGTGAGGGTCGGGAAGGGAATTATGTTGCAGAATTGATTTAAAATTTGAGAATTTAGTATTATAAATTATAATGATATAATATTAATTAGAATCTAAGATTTGAATTGACCTTATTTTATTAGTTTTTAAGTTTTCTTTTTTTTTTCAAAATAAAAAATCACAGACTAACTAAATTGTTTATACATTTTTTCTGTTTTTTAAAATATTTTTAGGTATTCGGGGATCCTCATGAGAGATGGGGAATCAGTGG
The DNA here is from genome assembly GCA_031216125.1 of Dalbergia cochinchinensis. Lineage (NCBI taxonomy): Eukaryota > Viridiplantae > Streptophyta > Magnoliopsida > Fabales > Fabaceae > Dalbergia > Dalbergia cochinchinensis. The sequence continues at coordinate 25,769,731 of CM062368.1, forward strand.
GGATTGGAAATGGGGGAGAATTTTCCCCAACCATGAGGAATGAGGATGGGGACGGGAAAAAAATCGGAAGGATGGGAAAAGGATTGGGGGGACTAGTCTTTGCTTGCCCTTCTCCCCTCCTATTGCCATGCCCACGCAAAACACTTGGTGCTACTTCAATTAATTGGTGCTACATAAATATACGTTCTTAGGCTGATAGCAGATTTCTAGGGACCCTAACAGTCCGAAGACTAAAAGGCTAATTAGGGATTGCCAAATGCAATACTAGACCTTATGTCTGAGAGCAAAGACAGTAAAATAAAAGATGAACCATCATGCTCTGCGCGTTCATAAACCAAATGGAAGCCCAAAGCAAGGTGAAATGTTCAGATTTTAATGTAGCTTCATAAATAATTATTTCTTTCAATCTCTGTATGGGTGTTAATTTTACCTATAGTTATAGATGATATAATACAGGTAGGTCTCTGCAACTAACTTTCAATTCACATTTTTTCTCTACAATCAAAGATATCACATCACTGATTTCGGTTTCTAGCTCCAATTGTTTGAACATATGCCTAAAACTCAAAATATCACAGAAATACCTAGGTTCAGTTCCAGTATTAGAAGCTTCCCCAAGTTTAACCAGGAGCAAAGGACGAATGACATTCAGCTCACTACAAATTTTATTTTACAATTTACAATTGTATAACAACAAACAAAATTGGGTTGTTTAAGAAATGCGCTAACCTTGTAACTCTTTCTTATGGCAAGGCAATTGAAGTCTGGAAGACCAAGAAAACAGTATGCCAAGCCCTGGTTTGGACTGTAGAGTTGAATTTGAGAAGTGTCATCCACCGACCAAGAATGTATCATCAGACCTCCTGTTAAATAAGGATTTACTGCTCCCAGAAAGAAAAACCCCTCTCTCTTATTACCCTTCTGGTCTCAGGTTGGCGAAGAAAAGCTTTTTCCCTATCAAATTTACTGGGCTGAGCCTTGACTTTCTTTCTCAAAGTATCATGTTCCACTTGATTTTCCTGTAAATCTGTCACCTGGTCCCCTGCTACCTTTCTCCCGGAAACCCATGCCTGAAGCATTTGTTCTGTCTTTGGTTCAGGGAGGAAGCCTTTCTCCTGCATTTCCATATAATATTTGTGTGCTTCCTCCAGTTTTCCATTCAAAAACAACCCATGAATCAGTACAATGTAAGAACTACGATCATGACTGACACCACCTTCCCTCATTGCATTCCATATCTTGAAGACATCATCAAGCTGACGCCAACGGCAAAACTTCCTTATCAACATTATATAAGTCTCGATAGTAGGGTGGCAACCTAGCTCTCTCATGTTCTCCAAAAGCTCAAATACCTCTTCATTGGTCCTTAATTTACGGAAGAAAGCATGAAAAGTCTGAAGTGTAGGGGATAGACCCTGCTGCAACATTTCATCGAAGATTTCTTTAGCTTCATCAATTTTGCAGGCTTTGCAAAGAGGCTTGATCAGGGAGTTGTAAGTAACAACATCTGGAGTAACGTTGTTGGCTTCCATTTTCCCCATGAGATCGACAGCTCCTTTCACATGCCTAGCCTTTGCAAGAGCATGAATGACAGCATTATAAACTTTCCTATCTGGAGTGATGTTCCTTTTCTTCATTTGGTCAAACATCTTGAGCACCTTGTAAAGCTTAGAAGTTTTTGAATAGCAGGAAATGATACTTGCATATGACACTACATCATATTTGATTCCTCTCTTGCCCATCTCCAGCCAAATTCTTTCCGCATGACGTGTGCTGACAATCAAATTAGACCATCCATTCAGAATGATGTTAAAGCTTTTGGTGTCAAATGGGAATACATTTTTGTTGCAGAATAGTAAGTGCTCAGCATCCTCTACATTCTTGTACCTGCAAAGGGCAGATAGAAGGCCTTGAAATTCGTCTAGCCCAACTTGAAAATTAAACTGTTTATGAGCATAGAAAGTATTTATAGCCCTTCCAACATCATGCACAGAACAGTATCTTCTGATCATAATCAAGAGAGTTTGCGGGGTGACAAGTGATGGACCAGTTCTTCCTCCTCTCATTTCCTCAATTAAGGCCCAAGCAGTATCAAACTTCCTCATCTTGGCAAGGATAGAGATCATCGAATGGTATTCGCGACCCGAATGAGCATACCCCGGTTGCTTGCCAGCCCACAAGAAAAAGGTGAAAGCTGCTTCCCAATCATTGCGAATTCTTGAAAGGACCTCCACAACAAGCTCAGATGATGCTGCAACACTGCAAGTCTCAAGCTTGTGCTTCATTCCAGATGGTCCAGAACCTGGTTCATGAATTATCTCTAAAATGGTTTTCACATCTTGAGCAAGACCATCATCCCTCAAATGTAACTGACTAAAATGAGTACCAATCGGATCATTCCTTGTGCCGTGGCCGTCATCCTCATCATCATCATTATCATTGTCATTGTTATCATCATCATCACTCAAGGCCTTATCTAACCCTATTACTGGGGTATCAGTTGACACCCCAAGGCTTGTGACCGAAGATGAAGAATAGAAAAGCCTCATTAAGAAGCCGAATTTCGGTACAGCTGAAAAACTGTCACAGTTTGAAGGGTTCAGTGAACTGAAAGCAGACCTCATGAGGGGCTGCCCAACTCTATGACAGTGACTGAAAGGGATTAAACTATGGCTAATCCGTAATGCCACGACAGAGAAAACAGATAATTTGGAACGAATCCTGATCATGATTGAAAAATAATCAAACCTCACTTCACTCTATCAAATTTCTTCGGTTCCTTAAATTTGGAGCAAGACGTGTTTGTGAAAAAACCCCAGAGAAACGCAATGCGATTTGATGACCAAGGCAACTTATGCATCAAAGAGGCCAGGAAAGTTTACCTTTGGAACTCAATGATTACTGGGTATGTGAAAAACCAAAAAAATTCACGACTTTGATGAGGCCCCTGTGTTGTTCAGCGTACTGGGCCGTAGCGTTGTTACACTTTTGATTACCCTCCTGCAACAGTTTCCAAAGTTTCTGCTGAGCTTGATTGAATGGTTTCTGGGAAATTGGGTCATGGGAAGAGTGTGACTCGTGTGAGAGTTGGGCTTGTGTCGGATATCGTAGTTGCGAGATGCAACGAAGGTGTTTGATGAAATGCCCCAGCTGTGTGAGTATGAGATTTTAGAGTTTCAAGCAATGAGTTATGCTCCTAGGGGCGCTTGGTATTATTAGGTTCGGGACAATAAATTGAGCAGGCTTGGGATTGAACATCCAGGTTGGGACTAGAGTTAATCTTCACTATAGTCCTGAAATTAGGGAGGTAGAATTTTTTTTTATTTCTTTTCAAGTTAGGTGGGAGGACCTAAGTATGGAAAATATTATTAGAGATTCCTTCTGGTGCGTATACTTTAAGCAGAAATAAATTTTATTACTAAATTTTAGGAATTTCTTCAAAAAAATTATGATACTCTATAAAATTCATAAATATCATAACATTTTAAATAATTTGTAATAAAAATTTTATCATATATTTTATTAACTAAATTAATTTATATTTTAAATACTTATTATTAAATTATAATCCTTGAATTCAAAAGAATACCGATATCTTAAGAAATCAAAATAAAAATCCTAAATTTTATATATAATTTTAAAAATATAACTCAGTAAGGGAAAATGTATTTCATTTGCACCCTCAAAATCAAACATACCTAAGAGTATCTAAGAATTTTTCAACAGTGTTAATCCAAGTGAATTTTACTTTTAATATTAATTATTTAAATTTTGGAACTGTTGCTTTGAAGAAAGCTTTACGTTATTAAAAAAAAAATACTATTAAAAAAAAACTGTCATTCAAAACTAAAAAAGCATAGTCATGCTAAGCTAACGCCTGTCTAGTTTGTATCCTCAACGACGAATTATACGCGTAAAACAATGATGAGCTAGCTACTCGGATTAACTATTATCGCGGATTTGTGAAACAAAAATGAAATGGTATGTGTCACCATTTGTTCTTCTCTTAAGACAACATACCTAGATGCACCAATGAATCGAATGAATCTTCCACGGCCGTAAATCATATATAATGTGAAATAATTACATACGAAAAATAATGAAGCTATCTTTCTCCCATTATTCCTGAAATGTTGACCCAATTCATATTGGAATATCAATTCAGCCTGCAAGCAATCACCGATCATAATCGATGGCAGTATTCCACCTCAAAAACGTTCGGATAAAACTCACGTGCCCCAAGATTTCAGATGAGTAACCTAAGTGATGATACTCGTCAGTCACGTGGATGATACAGCTTCTATGGCACTGCCTAAGGGCCATGCTGCCTCAACAAGGGCATCTTCGTATTTTACTTTCTTCACCAATGTAATCTCTTGCCATGGATAAATGCCTGCCAAGAATTGGAAGAAATGAGCACACGAAGACAATCTCATCATTCAAACATGGAAGTAACATCATTATCATGCATAACTAAACCAACATCTGAATAAAACCTACCAAATCCATCAACAAGCAATGTATATTGGTATACAAGATCCATGCAAATATATGGAAAGTTCCCTTCGTCAGTATGTGGATAACTGGATTTGGCATCCTGGAGCTTTGTTTGACAAGCTTTCTTAGCTGCATCCTCAAAATCAGCAGGGCGAACAATCGCAACGGGTGAGTTCAGATCAGCAATACCAGCCTATGAATAAATAACATGATTAGAATGGCAATACAGTAGTAGCATTGGAACTTGGAAGCAATGGCTATCAACACTTGTTCCAGGGTTGAATAAATAAATTAATAAATACCTCAGCAGCCCGGTCAAAGAAAAATGAGGCAACAAAAAGGTTTTTCTGTCCATCCCCCCCTCCACCATTCCATATCCCACCAAAAGTGCACATCATATGAGTACATGTTGACTCATTAACCTTGAGAGCCTTAAGAGCTACACTTTTGCATTCACTCAAGCTCGGTCCAGAAGGGGAGGATGAGGCCTTAAATGACTTTCCTCCATAATTATAAGATCCTAAAAGGAATTAAGAACATCCACTTGTTATCAAATCAAAATAATAAGGTAAGAAGAAAAAGAATGTAAAAATAATTTGACAAAAAAAATCCAAAGCTCCTTTCCCCTAGCTGATTAACCTAAAGTCAAAAACAAAGGGTTGAACAGCAATTTGGCATCAGAACAGCACTGGGCATAGCGAAAGAAGAAGCTATATTTACCATCATAGCCAGCTAAGATACAAGGGTTTTCAGCATTATCAGAAACCTTTAAAATCTCGGCACGAGCAGCTAGTAAACCATAGCGCAAGTAGCTGAAAGCACGATGTTAAAATTTGTTAGTCATGCAACATGGTATTACAGAATATCAATCTATCTGAATGTATCATGCTAGATTACAAAGTGGAAGCCCTCAGGTCCATAAGTTAATGCTCCCAGAAGCAGTAGAAGATAACATCTGACACAGGCACATCAAGAGTGAGTAGAAAAACCTGTGAACATAGAGGTAGTATGTCCTTCCTCTTAAAAACATCTCTTTGACATATGGGTCCTCTCCCTCTGATACTTTAGGAGCTACAGCAGCATCTGCCTCCGAGATGGCATATGCCATTTGAACAGAACCACCCCCAAGATCAACCACCCCAACAGTCTTTGAATAATCTTTTCCCAAGTGTCCCAATAGATAGTTAATTGTCACCTAAAAACAAATAAATGGCAAGGTAAGGCAAACAATATACTGCATCTGCTCTTTAGAGGAGGAGAGAGTACACAAGATCTTGATTCCCTTAAAGCTTGTTCAAATTGATACTCAAAAACACCTCTGCACCAAAAAAATGTTTTCTTGCATTGTGTATGACTTCGGTGCAGGAAAAGCTATCTGAACATAAATTCAGTATATTAAAAGAATATATTAGATAGTCATTCTTTAAGGGAGTGTTTGTGAATGTAGATTTTGGGGGGGAGAAGAGGAGAAAGAAGGACTTATAGTGTAAAATTTTAAAATCTTATCCTACAAGTCATTCATTTCCCTCTCCTCCTCTCCAAAATCCAAATTCACAAACATACTCCAAATTTTAGAGTTACAAATAAATCATAATTTTCTAATACATCTAAGAAGTGCTTGACCTTTCTTCAAATATCATAGGCAAAATTAAATTGCATTAATAAGAAATGTAGCTGAAGGAATTTAATTTATGCAGGGGAACTATAGCTTTTTGTTGTTAGGTTGAGCCCACCAAAACTTATATGGTAGAACAATGCCGAACTGTTTTATGTTTATCATACTGTCTTGAGTTTTATTTAGATTCAACAAGTAAAATATTCATCTTTTATTCTATTAAATTACAAATTAAAGAAAAAATATCAACATTGATGCTGCACACCTCTTGCTTAACATTTTCCTTTACACTGTGAATTATGAATTTAAGATATACATAGCAAGCAAATTTATGAAAACTATTCACACAGATAAGTGATTACACCAATAATTTACATGCCAACTTATTATTAATGTACAATTATTCTTAAGTAACACATCAATATATTCGCTCTAAAACATTTCCGATCAATAAGAGAAAGCAAAATACCAGTCAACACAGTACTCATTAATTTGAGAGAATATGCAACAGGTAAACTCCAAGTTAAATCTCAATTGGGTAAACCCTAAACTATTTCAAGAAAAATCTCAATTGGGGGAAAATGATGCTATTACAATCCAGTATAAAGCACAAAAATTTAAGATTATTCATAAGCCACATCTTTCCAATAAGGATGTCATGTCAACTCAGATAAGATTTCCAGTTTCCACCGTACAAAATAGGATGGGCAAATTCAGAAGAAAGTTCAACTACAAGGAATAGGAGATCCAAATGGATTCTAAAGGATGAAACTTTCTCCAGAGCATATATAGAAGCAGAATTAATCTACATCTGCAACACTTTCGTAAATGAATTTTTTTCAAAACAAATTCTATAATTACATTTTAAAACAGATATTCCGGGTAAGAGCTTGCAATATATGTAAACCAAAAAAATTTATGATCCATTCGTCAACTAATAACAAAGAGTCGTTTATGATGGAGTGTTACTTTAGCCTTCACTAATGTTTCCATACTTCTGGCTTCACTAATTTTTCCATTGGCCAATAGTTGTCAGGTCACACCAATATGAAATCACATAATGTGGCATGTTTATTAAAAAATTTCTTCAAACTAAAATAGACTACCAAGCTGGCCACTGTACAACCAAAGAGAAAATGTACTACTAACATATTTGGACTGAAATAGTATGGATCGTACATCTAACTGCTGCATCACTATATGCTGAATCAGCAATTAAATTCCACTGCCCATAAAAAAAAAAGATTTAGTTATCCTGTGCAATTCATTCTTTCTGGAAATCTTAAGGACCTAAATTATTGGGGCATTAATCCGTATGTGGGGTTTCATCCCTCTCATCTTTTGCAGTGAAGTTTCTATCACAAAGAGATCAGAGAGCTATTTAGACTAATGCATTTTTTTCACAACTGTTGTCTTTTCTCTTTTTTTGGTTGTTCTAGGAGGATTCCTTATCCTCCTTTATTGTAACTGAATTCTTCATACTGTGTTGAACAACAACTAAATTAACTAGTCAATCAGTTAAAGCTCTGTAAGGTAGCCAGGGGAAGGACCACGTTGCACCTTTGAGAAAAATACAATGGCACGACCCTAATGGAGAGATCAGGAATCAAATCCCAAACAAGGTGCAGGACAAAATAGTGTAACACAGTTGTTAAAACTCTGTAATTCACGTATTTATACATTATTTCATTTAAATCTGTGTAAGCAATTTGGTTTCTCCATCTTTTTAAATAAAAGAACTTCATAACAGAGAAAACAAACAATATGAAAGCAGTGGGGCAGACCAAGAACACCGGAGTATAATAGTTGTGTTCAATAATAAATATCCCATAGTCATATGTTCTGTTTGTATATCGTTATAGGCTTGTCAGAAGAGAGTACCAGCGGCCTTTTCACTCAACGCTCTCTCACCGCCCCCAATTGCGCCCCCCCCGCCCCCCCTCCCCCCCCAACAAAAAAAAACCACCACCAAGAAAACCCCATTGCATAGAATTCAAATCCCGCAATCACCATAAATCATCAAGATCAAGTAATCTAACAAGAGACAACTTTAACAATCTGCTCTATGTATTACATGAGTAATAGCCAGTCAGTTCTCCTCTAGTCCCTACGTATTCTACTCCACAGTTTTAGCAGTCTGATCTATGTTACTATAAGCTTGTAAAATTCTCCTTTAGTCAGGATGCACTCATAGTAAGTGACACAAAGCTACAGGCATGCCTTGAGAAAAGTTAAAATCATAAAACCCACCAACAAGTAGTAAGTTCCAAAATCATACCCATTGATAGGCACCTTCTTGTGTTCCATCCAACACAATAACCGCATCAGACTCAGATTTCAGGCTGCTCCTTTGCTTAAGCAAATCCCTCACCTTAAACCAATGAAATTCAAATAAAAAAAAAGGGTTATTACCAAATGGCATAGATGATAAATGATTTAACCCAAAAAACACATAGCAATAATCACCGCTTGCAAGATCCTATCAGATGCATCCCCTTCCAAAGCCCTCAGACCCGCAGTTGCCTGCATTGTCACACAAATTCAAAATTCAATTCTCCTTCAGAAACGCAAATGCAAAATTAACACAAAAAATCCATGCAGTATGAAGCTATAAAAACCACAGACCCCAACACGAACGGGTGTTTTGGATCGCAATTCACGAGGAACAACACTTTCCGCTTCATCCAAAAGCGAAACCAGAGATTCCGCTGCCTGCTGCGGATCCTGAGCATACGCACTCAAACCAGGTTTAATCTGCCAAAAACAAAAACACAAAAATCAAATCACTCTAAGAACCACAAAAATCCAAAAATAGAAAACGAAAAAGGCAAATTCATCGGAAAATTTAAAAAAAAAGTGATTTGAATTGACCTGAAGGAAGAGCTCGAGACCTTTGCCAATGTGGACGAGATCTAGGTTGTGGTCGAAGTGGAAGACGTGGACGCGGCTGCCGGAGCTGCCGGCGTCGAAGATGACGGCGTAGGATCCGCCGGACTTCTTCTCCGGCGAGAGCTTCCGGTTGACGAGGGCGTACTCTCCGACGGACTCGTTGGTGGACGAGGAAGGCATCATGTAGAGGACGAATGTGATGAGGACAAGCGGGATGGACACCACAAGCAGCGTCGCTCGGAACCTGTAGATCTTGTCGGCGAGGGACTCCTGGCGGCCTGGGCGCTTCAGCATTTTGCCGGAGGGCTCGAATTCCGGCGAGTGGTGATCGGCTGCGTGCGACGGCGGGGAGTTTCCGGTGCCGGACTGGCCGTCGAAGAGCTCGGCGGAGGACGGCGATCGGTAACGGATCTGACCGTTGGTGGCGGCGACTGGCGGAGCCTTCAACTGCTTGGGATCTTGTAGCGGCTCCAGCTCTGTTTCCTTTGGATTTTTCAACTTCTTGTGGTGGTGGATTCAGGACCACGACGACGACAGATAGCGAGACGAAACGACGACGGGGATTGCGATAACGGCGTGACTGTGATCCGTCGTATTGTGGAAACGGGATAAAAAATGCACGTTTCGCTTGTGTCGTTTCTGAGCTCTCTCTCTCTCTGTTGTGAAACAGTGAGAGAAATGTTTGCGTCAGTGTCTATGTAAGGATGTGTGTGTCTTGCGGGAAAAATGGTTGTGAATTGGTGTAATGTAATTGTAAATTGCAAGGGAAGGAAAGGGAGATTACTACTAACTGAGTTGGCCTGATTCGCCCGCCGAGTCGGACTCGGGGAAGGGATAAAGCGAGTCGTAGATGTTGTGCTGTGCTGTGCTCTGTTCTGCTCTGAATATTTCCGCGTTTATGCCAAGTCGTGTGTGGTTATGTACGTATATGATATGATCCGATGTTGGAAAAAAAAGTTACGTAGTGTATACATACGATCTCGAGGGGTAAAGTGCTTGCGAAGAATAAATGGGCTTTTACTTCACTTAAATCTACGGGCTAGAGTCATGTGTGAAGATGTCAAAACGAACTGACTCGTCCCATTTGGACCGAAACACTTTGAGCCAGGCCATTTTGGATCAAGTTTGATTGGGTTAAGTTATTTTTGGATTAGTATTTTATTAGATTAGCCCAATCCTTTGTGAGCCACAAGTTAGATATTGGGCCAACCTTTTAATTTTTTTTAAACATCAATATAAATATTTTAAAGTAATTAAAAAATAAAATGGGAAGAATGAACTGATAATACAAATCACTTAATTTTTATCATGGTTCTATTTAGTCTTCACAAGTTTACGTTCAATTGTTTGAGTTTCGTGGCATACACTTAGACTCTTTCGTGCCAGAATGTTGGGCAAAACTTTTTTTGTTCAAACTTTTTTTATTTTTAGGTTCAAAGATCGAAGCTTTCTTTCAAGTTATAACGCCTCAAGTTAGAAATTTGAGTACATGACTTAATTATATTTCTTCAGGCAAGGAAGCACAGAAACAATAGGCCTCCTTGGAGTGCTCTTTTTACATACCTGTATTACAATTATTATGAAATAAAATTATATTCGGGTCATCGGTTCACTCCAATCTATAACGGGTTAAGCCAATTTGGGCTATATTAATTTTTTACTCTTAATTGGGCCATATTTTATTTGAGCTATTCGAGCTAACTCACTGAACTCGGCTCATTTCGACGGCTCTAGATGTGTGTACACCAAACAAAAAATAAAATAACACTAGAGGCTACATGGGATGTATAATGGTCCAATTATGTCCTTAGAAGGGTTGAGTTAGTGATAACTTGGTTCTTTAGCTATTAAGATCCCATCCAACTATTGGAATTTAAATTTGTCAATTTGGTAAATTAATTTCATAATAATTTATATTTATATTGTATTTAACTTATATGCATGGTTAATGTGGAAAAAAAAAAACTTACACGAACATTTAACTACCACTTCCGCACAAGTACTTGAGTCAATTGGTAACTGCAATATTATCTTTTTTTTCACATTTATTTATTACTTAATTCAAATCTTTTTTTGGTAAATTTTAAATATTTTTGCTATTAACAAGATTATCTTTTGAGATATTCTCACAAATTTTGTTTTCGTTGCAAAACAAAAAGATAGCAATATCAATTAATAATTTGAATAGAAGATTTGGATAAAGGTTTGAAGATATAAAAAGATTTGCCTAGAATGTAGTAGAAAATAGTGGAAAATTCAAATTCAATTTTATATCATGTTTTCTTTAAATATATTATTGGTTTAGAGAAACAGGAGAGCCAGAGAGATTTACAGAGAAACATAAACTAAGGATTGATGCTTCTTTCAATGGGCATGACTTGAAGATTTACCGTTTTCTTTTCTTTTATCTTCCATGTTTCTTTTGGTGTTAAGGGCAATGTAGTCTCAAGGAATGGATTTTGTGTTCCTATTATTGGGAATTGGCCAATGGTTTTATATTGATCAAATGACAATTCACAATATAAAATAAGCTAATTTGGTTTTATATTGACCAAATGACAATTCACAGTATAAAATAAATCAATCTAAAAATGGTCTTAAATTAAAGTAGCCAGACATAGAAGTACTTATTTGGGTGGTCATATGAATTTTTGTTCTTATCCTTAGGCAAATTTAAAATAACATTAAGATATTAATTTATTCAATTTATCATAAGAGAATTTCAATATCAAGACATTGAATTGCAATTATAAGTTATATAAAATTCGATCAGTAATTGAATTAAGAAAAGGATTAAATTAAAATTAGGTAATTCAAAATTTAGGAACTCAGATGAATTTGTTTCTTGACATCAATTCTCATCAATAGCTCTTGTTTATTTCTTTTTGCTCTTTTCTTTATTATTTTTTGTTATTTAGTTTTTCTTAATATCCCTTTTATACCAAATTTACCTAAATGCAAAATCTCAAATTAAATGCAAATCAAAAGATGATCTAACTAATAATAAAAATATTTATAATTTACCTAAAATTAAAGATTAAGGGCTAAGATTTGAATTAATTAATAAATAAATATGAGAAAAATAAGATAATAACACAGCCATCATCAATCATTCACTACCTTGAAAGTTATACAAACAAAAACACAAGATTTGATAACAGTACAAGTGCATCAATAGTCCTCCAAAAGTAAGCAAGTTCTGGTTTTGGTCCCTGCAAAAAATTGTATTTAGTTTTGGTCCAAACATTTCCAAAATTATTTGGTTTTAGTCCTTATAGTTAGTCTGTCTTTAGTAAATAGTAAGCTAGGTAGTAGAAAACCAAGTTATCCAATTATATATGGTAGCCACTAGTCGTACGAGGCATATCATAATCCTATATGACTCATACGACTAGTGGTTACCATATAAGATGTGATAACGTGGTTTTCAATTAACCTAACGTAGTATTTAGAGAATACCAAATAATTTTGGAAATGTTTGGACCACTTAAAGAAATTATTTAAGAGAATAATTTTTGTGAATATTGCTTGAAGAAAACTAATCCACAGCCTCTGAATATATATATATATACACACACACTATCAGATAATTACAATCACTAATAAAAAGGGAAAGATATATGTTTCCAAAAATAAAAATTGCAATCAAATGTTGTCATATATCTGCACCATGAACAAGGAAACACACTAAAAAAACTATGAAGGAATATGTTAAGACAATTCAACCTATGCACTTGATTGAGCCATAATATTTTGTTTCTTGCTATTCAAGGTACTAGATTACCACCAATAAAGACACATTATCTAAATGTAGATTGCTAATCAATAAGAGAACCGACCTAGTCTGCATCACAATACCCAATAACTTCAGTAGTTCTTTTGTCTTTGTATAATAATCCTTGACAAGGTGCCTTCTTGATGTATCTCAAGATCTGCACCATGACATCCCAATGATAACGGAGTCGATGTGGCTATGCAATCAAAGGACTTAAATGATGCAGTGAGCACATTGGAGGAATGGGTTCCTAATTGTGATGATGAGTTGAAACCTATGGTTGGCAAGTATTTGATACCTTAGAAGAAGGAAGAAACTTTTATAAAAGGTATGCACATGTTGTTGGTTTTAGTGTATGCAATTCTATTGAAACAAAATATAAAAATGGTGTTAGATGGAAATACTTTCTTTGCTCAAAAGAAAGTTTCAAGGATGAAAAAACAATAATTCAAGTTGAATTATTACTTGATGAGAAAGGCTTGGCTAGAATTAAAAGAAGAAAACTGATAAGAGAAAGATGTAAATCAAGGATTTTTTTAAGAGGACACATGAAGGAAAGTATGTAGTTGTTGATCGATTTTAAGAAGATCATACACATGGATTAGCCACACCTATGAAGAGAATATTTCTAAAATCAGCAAGGAACATAAATAATGTCCACAAGAATTTATTACATTCGTATAACAAAGCAAATTTAGGGCCTTCAAAAGTCTATCAGTTACTAAAAGATTTGGAAGTTATGATGATATAGGATGCAATCAAAAGGATCTCTAAAACTACTCTCGAGATTTGAAAACCTTAAACAAAGACTCCAATGCTCATGTGTTCATTGAAAATTTTAGGAGAAAACATAAATGAATAGTTCATTTTATTATGACTAGGTGGTTGATGATGAAGAAAAGCTCAAATATGTGTTTTGAGCCGATGGCTTTTGTATAAAAAATTATTATATTCTTTTTCTGGAGATGTGGTTTCATTTGACACAACATGCAATACTAATAAGTAATGTATGATATTTGTACCATTCACTAGCATAAATCACCATTGACAAAGTATAACTTTTGGGGATGCCTTGTTAGAGAACGAAAAAGCTGATTCATTTGCGTGGCTATTAGAAACATTTTTCAAAGCAAAAGGAGGATATAAACCTATTGTGATCATAACTAGCATAAATCACCATTGACAAAGTATAACTTTTGGGGATGCCTTGTTAGAGAACGAAAAAGTTGATTCATTTGCGTGGCTATTAGAAACATTTTTCAAAGCAAAAGGAGGATATAAACCTATTGTGATCATAACTAATCAAGACACAGCTATGAAGACTGCAATAAAAATGTTTTCTATAGTTCTAGTCATAGGTTTTGCATGGGGCACATTTTGGAAAAACTTTCAAAAGTGGTGGGTGTTAACTTGAATGTCAATGTTGATTTTAATAGTCAGTTTAAGTCATGTGTTTGGAATCAGATTCTTTAAAAGAGTTATTTGAACTAAATTGGATGAAAATCATAGTGATTTCAAGTTGGAGACAAATGCCTGGCTCTCTCACATGTTTGACATTTGAACCACATAGATATCAACTTATTTTATAGATATCATTTTGGGAGGAATTTTGAGAATGTGAAAAATCATTCCGCGGCAATTACTTAAATAAAAATCTTAGTTTGGTATAATTTTGGATTAGATTTGATTCTGCAATAGAATCTCATGACATAAAGAATTACTTGCAGATAATGAGACACCTCATTCTATGCCTGAATTGAAATTTAATAATCAATCAACAAATGCACCAAATTGTTCAAGTAATAAAATACGGTGAGTAAATATCATCTGATGGGAATTGATGCTATCAAACAACATTTCACTAATTGAATTTCTATCTAAACTATCAAAAATAATGTGTCAATTTTGGGGATAAAAAATAACATAACGAAAAAAAAATTAAGTGAGAATTAATGATAAAAAATATTAGAGGTTTGGGTTAGTCTAAGATTTTTCCTGAAAGCAATGAATTCTTATTACTTGAGTTAGAGATTAACAGAATAAAGGATGGAATATAAACAATTGACTCCAATTCCTTGGTAACATTGATTCTCCTCTTTCACTCTAACATATTGATTCCTTTGTTATGTGTTGAACAAATAAAGAGCTGAAGCATACAATTTTCAATCCGGAGCTTCACATAATCACAAGACAAATTCCTAAATCTTGAGAATTATGTCGTTTATCCCTAAGTCTAGAACACACAAATTTTCTAATTCATGCATGAACCCTAAATAACCCATGATAGGCCACATCAAAAATTACAATAAGAACAAATAATAAACTTTTAATCAACTAATTCAATTCCAACATCAAGAAACAAAAAGGAATTCACTTCCTTTTATACATGATTATAAGTAGGATCATCAACACTTTCTTTTATACATAATGTGAGATTAATTTACTATGGAGAAATTTTTCTTTATCAATAGTTATTGATGGGGCCACGATATTGCTAAAGATTTATTTCAAGTTTAGCTTTTGAGCAATTGTAACCATAGTTTTCAGAATCGGATCGATAATTGGATCGACCAAGGTATTGGATAATTGAGTCATTAGTTGAGCCTATTGAACCGAATATTAGGGGTGTGCAAGAGACATGTTAGGCTGGGTTAAACAAAAACCCGAATCTGGCCTGATTTTTAGACAGGGTCAATTTTTTGATCCCGAATCCTATCCGATAATGACCTGACTATATCCTGAGTTATACCGGGTCAACCTAATTCGAATAGTATACAGAAATTTAAATATTGTACGTAGTATAGTTATAAAATTTTACAAATAAGAAACAAAATTTTAGGGACATTTTATAATATAGGTCTCAAAGTAAAACATATCAATGTAAAAATAATGTCATATTATATAAAATATATTAATTGAACTTTAAAATCTTATAATTCTTTATAAATTATTATAAATATATATATATATATATATATATATATATATATCTATTAAGGGATTATTTAACTTCGGGCTGGGTCAAGCCAACCCGACATATGACTCAAACCCAACCCAAAAGTGTATCGAGTCAAATTTTAAGACCCGAACTTGTCCCAATGAGTTTCGGACTGGACCAGGTTAACGGGACGAGACAGGCCTTACAAAATATAATAAAATTAATATATAAAAAATATAATTTAATATAACTATATATGTAGTATACAAAAAAATGAAACAACACAACAATAGCTTGGCTAGCCTAGTAGTAGTGCCTAGGCCTTGTATTTAGGGGAAGGGGTTCGAACTCCAATAGTGGAATTTTTGAAGAAATTCAAGAATTTCCCTAGTGGCATGTGCACGGTTCAATCAGACCGGTTTGCTTTTCACTCGACTGTTTCTGGTCTGATTCAGTTATGAAAACTATGATTGTAACTTGTAAAACTAGGTTCTTGTCAGTTACGTTGTTCTTCGTGATTTGTTATTTGAGTCACATGTTTTGATCTTAACAAAAAGATGTATAAATAAATTTAAAGATTTATGTGTGAGATTAAAAAGAATAAATTTAAATAATAGTTGGGATAAAAGTGTAAAATGAAATTATAGTGTAAAAATGCATGTTTTTTCTAATTACAAACACAATTTTAAGATAGCTGTAGCAAGGATATACAAGTAGCAAGCATTGAATATATATTTTAGGAAAAAACTTCGACCCAGTTTCTTATATCCATTACATTCAATCCTCTAATCAAGTTGTGATATGTGATTTTTTTTTTCAGATGAGTGCATATTTTTTAATTTAAAACTACTCAGTTCAATAAAAATATCCATTTATCATAATTTGATTGGTGTAACAAATGAAATAGATACTACAAAAAAAAAAATCTAAGTTTTATCCTTTATTTTAAAATCAAAATCTTAACAAACTACACTAACAATCATGATATTGAAAAAATCATTATCTTAAAAAAAAAATATATCTTATCTCAACAAAACCGATCTAACAATCATCATCTAAAGAAATAGTATAAAAAGCAAGAATCATTCACAAACTCTCGTAACCTACATAGTTGGCGCAGAAACCAAAAATAAGTGTTCTGAATTCTCATCACGGCTTTCTCACATCTCAAGGGAAAAAAACTCCTAAGCCATCTGAGCTTTCTTTTTTCCTTTTTTTCTTTTTTTCACATGGCAAGAACAACAGCATTGGATCCATGCATGGCTACAGCAAGGACCAGCAGAACCTACCACTGTCAACAACTAACGTTGAAGCCACCCCAGGAGCACTCAAATCTTCATCAAGAGAAGATCAAATGCTGGTGTTCCCCTTCAAGGCACCCTTTGGCATACAAGTGCTATTACCACAGGAACCCTAAGCGTGAAAGGCTTCCAACACCACCCTCACAAACACCAACACCAAGGTACACTAGCAGCAACATGATACTCCTGAAAACCGCAATGAAGAACTCTATGCTGAATAATGGTGGGAAAGAGGCTGAGTTTGCGAAAAAGAATTTCATTATAAAGAGAATGCCTCCATCCCTTCATCGCCCTTGTCGCGAAGCCTTTCAAATCAGGCCCTCTAGGCTATCCACCATGTCTAATGCTCAGGACTAGCTAGTGGGGTTGTGACTTGAGAACATCGTTGTTTTTATTTCGTGGTTTATGTATATTCCTTGTATATTGAGAATTTAGATTCTCATGAATAACATGCAAAAGATATACCGGTTGTAATTGTCAACCATTTAAGCGAATTGTTTATAATTGATTTTCTGTAGATTCAGCGGCCAGTGTTGATCTTGTTACAAGAAAATAGTAGTTTCATATATTCTTAGCTGTGACTGTGAGTTATGTATAGTAGAACAATATAATGATTTTTTTTTTTAATTTTTCGATTCAGGTTAGTATAATTCAATACTACACCAAAATAAACTGATTTGTTTTAAATCTGTTTATTTATGTTGTCTTACAGTTTTGAGTGGAGAAATAGCCCATATGTCATCAGAGAAATTTTTATCAATGGGCTAAGAGATAAATCTTGGTTAAATCAACCTTAACGAAGCAATTAATCTATATCTATTTTCTCACTCGGATAATCTTCATTTCCATTCCTAATCATCAATATGAGAATTAATCATTCACATTTGACACTTACAAAAAAAAATTATTTTCTTTTATCAGTATCAAATAATTTTTCTGTTTTGTATTATTGTGTCATCATTAAATTACACATATCATTGAAAACTTTAAAACTAAAATCTCGAGTACTCTCATGATTAATGGGCTCTCCCATCGATTGTATTCTCCGGAGTTTAAATCGTGTGATCCTCTTCTCATGAGTACTATTGCGTCCAATCCTTGTTGGTGTTGACATATAGTATTACCTATATTTATAGGCAAATATATATAAAGAAAAATATAAACAATTTTATCACTTGTTATTTTCATCTTTTAAAAGAAATCATATAATTGCACATAAGCATTATACTATTTTTCATAAAAGAAACTATTTTTGGAGTAAAAAACAATGTTTTTATTTTTTTTTGAGAGAAAAATTTTTATTTATAGATAAACCTAACAAAATTCAATTGAAAAAGATATTCTAAATCTAAATTGAATAAAAAATTGATATATTTCATATTCTGAATTAACTAATAATTTGTAGATTAATTTATGACTAATCCGAATAAAATAATTTATATTTGTTTGGATTCAACCGGTTTAGCTTAGACCGACGGATCGAACCGAATCTAAGCCAAATTTTGTTGGTTTGGATAATAATGGATAGTTTCCTTGATTTTTGAAAACAATACAGTTTTGAGTTTAAAATATTATAAACTGAAAATCACGGAAGTTAATAAACAAATGAATAAAAATAATTCATTTAAACGCATAAAATTATATTTAAGTGAGAATCACACGTAACTGAACATTATGTGATAAATTTAACTATTATAAGTAAAAGTATTGAATAATAAATAAATAAATAAATAAATATATATATATATATAGAAAATAATATATGATACTATGTTGTTTGAATTGGATTTGAGTTGTTTTGAAAATTTAATATGAAATCCAATACAATCTAAGGTGCATTTGGATATTGAAATTGTAATTTAAAATTGTAATTTTAATTTTTAAATTCTAAAAGAATTGAAATTCACTTAGAATCTTAAATAAATTTTATGTTTCAGTTTAAATGAAATATTTTTAATCATACATGTGAAAACATAATTTCATGGTGATAATACGAAACGAGAAATATCTCGATACTTTTGGAGTAAGAAAAAATATTTTGTCTACTCATTTATTAATTGACACATCAACTATTGCATAAAAAATATAAAAAAATGAGGAACAATAATAATTCACAAAATTAATACATTCATTAATGAATGAAATAAAATAAATGTTTCCTCTTGGTCTCGAAGTACCTAAGAATTTTTCATAGGAAACACATACTAGCAAGCATGGACAAAAATCATTTATACTCAATAGATCAAAGACTAACATCCTAAAATATAGTCAACACTTAACGAAATCGTCTCCCAATGATATATTTTCATACCCATAAACCTTGGAATTGAACCCGAGATCTCATCCTTATTGTGCCCGAATCCCTTACACTCGGCCAAACAATTGCTAGTCGAAACTGTTCGATTAATTAATCCGAAATATATTTAAATTTAAATAAATAATAAGATATATGTTACCTATGCTATCAACACGTGTATACTATTACACAAAACTTTAGGTCACTTTAATTTAATTAGCTACCACTTCGGTCATTTAATTTATTTTTCTTCGTTACACTTTTCATCTACCTGAGTTGTTATCTGCCAGGAAAGGTTACCTCTATTACTCCTTTAACAAATATTATTATACATTTATAATTAGGAACGAAAAGGATTTTTGGTATGAAAATAATTCATACGAACAACGTGCGAATGAGGAGTTGAGCTGCGTATATGTATATATATATATATATATATATTTCCGATAGTTGCAAAATGCTTAACCCCAAAAGAGGGCACCAAAATTCAAATATAAAAACCACAAATCTGCTACAAGAATACACCAGCAGCTCTAGGACCCCTCTTACGCACGAAGCTACCTGATCAAAGAACACCAAACTCATAACAAATCTACTATGCACCTTCACTCTCAACCACACACGTATCTTTAGACTTTCAAAATTAAAGCAGTGACCGTGATCAGTGATCACCAAGTACACCCGAACACATGCAAACACCTTTTCACGCACACAGTCTATCTCCCAAACACACACACACTATTGGGAATTTTCAGTTAAAACTCGAGTGTGTAACACTCCCTTGTGTTTCTTCACAGCTATAAATTTCAGAGTGTTTCACTCACATAATTCTCTCATTTTCTCTTTGCGACACTCACTTTCAGTCACTTAGATTCCTCCCATAGTGTATCATATCACTCTTTCTGTCACTATTCCTCACACTCCAATGTGTGTCTCACTTTATTTGCATTTTACCTTTTCGTCAGGTTCCTTACAAATAGATGTACCTGCAACCATAATATAAACCAGAAAATCCAGCATCTTTAAGAAGAGTCGTTAGTATAACCATCACACCTGAAATTTTCCTCATCAGTATATCTCTCTGTTTATTGTGAATTCTCATTTTGAGTTTCACTCCCACTCAATCTTACATTGTAATGACACTCCTCCATTCTACTTGGCACTTACAGTCTCAAATTAAACACCTTTCAAAGCACAGGAGCTGCACTCCTCACAAAATCTGCAGTGCGGCTATATTTCCTGCATAGCCTATGTATCCGCATCTAGTGGTTGACATGACAATTTTTCTAATTTGTGATTGGCTCATCTCAATTCGTACAGAGATTCATCGACATCTCATCATGCCATCTAGCAGCGCTGTATTAAATTTTTGTACATTATAACAAAAAGGTACAAAATAAACAATATTTGATAGAGTAAAACTACAGTTTGGTCTCTAAATGATTTATGTTTTAACACTTAATTATGGAAATATCAATTGCATACACTTAAATTCTCAAAATTTTAAAATTACAGTACTTTAGTTCTCAAAAGATCAATTACATACATTTTTCATCTGATCTTTTGGCATTAACAATATAATGTATAAAGGAAAAGGGTAATATTTGGTATACAATAAATACACATCGCACACTTTATTATCATTGGATGTGATAAATGAGTGGGATGAGTAAAAACTACATATTATATCCAATGATAATAAGGTGTGTAGTATGTATTTATTATATAATTTTATTATATATTAAATTTTATTCTAAAGTACAATAATAACTATAAAATCTAATATAATTGATAATTGATAGTTGGATAGTTTCTCATAACTAATTGCCGTTTTATTTTTTTAGGTTCATGTTTATAAATTATTTAATTTTCTTATATTTGTTTCTTGGTCAATGGACTAATTACTAAACATACACTAAGTGTCTATTTGACACTGATAAAATAAGATCCAATAGAATGATATCTAAAATTATTAAGCTTAATTATATTTGATTGTAAAATTTGAGTGAGAATGCGTTTACACTAGGTGTAAGTTTTGGTACACTTATACTCTTTAATAACTTTTTATGGATATAA
Organism: Dalbergia cochinchinensis; assembly: GCA_031216125.1. NCBI lineage: Eukaryota > Viridiplantae > Streptophyta > Magnoliopsida > Fabales > Fabaceae > Dalbergia > Dalbergia cochinchinensis. The sequence continues at coordinate 25,791,118 of CM062368.1, forward strand.
AATTTAATCAATTTAACCATTAAATTCAAAGTTCTTATCAAATATATCAAATTTTATATAGTTTAAAAATATTTTGTTGTTATCATACCACTTTATATTGATAGATAATATATTTTTTAAAACACAAGTAAATATCAATCATCATATATAATACATGTCTATTATTATCTGATTTTTCTAAAATTTAACATGCTTGATCATCAATGTAGTATCACATAATTCAATGGTTGGATCAATTAAATTTAATTTCTATAAAGAGTTATTGAAAGTGTAAGCATACAAGATTTATATTTGGTGTAAACAGATCCCCACCCATAAATTTTTGATACAGTGTAATATTTGTTATATCACTGTATAAGATGTTGTATTATATAAAATAAAACTATCTTTTCAGTATAACATATAATTATAATTAAAAGAAAACACTTGATAAAAATAGAATTACAATAAAAAAAGAAAATTTTATCAATTACAAATTAACAAATAAATATTAGTACTAAATATTAATTATCATAAAGATTTATTTTTTGTTGTATATTATTATAATAATCATTTGACTCGTATGATGTACGAGATAATAACAAAAGAAAGTTTATTAGTCATTACTGAAAATAAATAATAATTTATTTAAATATTTCTTATAAAAAATTTAGTATATAAATTTATTTTTAAAATAAGTTAATATTTAAATAATTAAATAAAAGGAATAAAATATAAATATATCATTCTATTTTATATATTATTCTGAATACTATATTTATAAGGTTGAAAAAGCTTGGGAGATAATCTTTAACTAATAATAAAGAATCTATTCTATGAAAATTTTACATATTTTAAAAATTAAAATTATTGAATAATGAAATAGACCAAGTAGATAATTTTACTATATAATGAACCATTTATATAGATGACAATGAATATTCATAACAGAGGGAAAATGTTCCCTACTGTCCCCCATTGTTGTTTAGAATTTGGCCTTTCATTCAAAAAACTAATTGGTCTCACTATGAAATGAGAGTAAGAGTGATGTTTGAACCAACAACTAGATTTGGATGACGATGGAGTGAGCTGAGTCATCAAACTCAGTAAGTGAATAATCACCCACAACTTACATGGAGCAAACAAATGAAATATTCACATATAAAAATAGAGGCAGAGCTTCTTGTTGGCAAAGGGGGGCAATGGCCACCTAATATTTCTTTTTTTCCTTTATAAAATTTTTAGTTTTTCAATTTGTCCCTCTCTATTTTTTTATTTATTTCGATGATATACCAATATTTTATTTAACTAAATATTTGAATATTATAATAGATAAATCTTATATGTATACATACATACACGCCGATGTTATTTTCTTGAGTTTGATTTCAAAACACTTATTACTTTTATATATATAGTAGTTTTATTTAAATTTTTTAATAAATGTAAAAATTATAAAATATATATTATTTATGTAAATTAATTGTTAAATATTGGTAATCCCTCTTGAAAAATCGATCTAGCTTCACCCCTTTATAAAATGCATCAACTATAGATATTTACACATATAGTACATATAAGCAATCCTTGTTCTAATAAATATAAATAATTAATACAATTAATTATGTTAAGGGTAGTATTGGTAAAAATAATTAATACTTCCTTGATATCATAAATAAACAGATGTTTTGAAATAAAAAATTAAGAAAAAGTGGACAAATGAAAAACAAAGGGAATGACAAATAAAAGCACATTCATTAGGGAAATATCGTGACAGAATATCCTCATAGCATGAATCATGGATACACGGTAATTGGGTCTCTTTGGCAAACACTCCATGATAACCCCTCAAGGCTCATGGTATCCATGATACATGATAGTTGACCCTAAAGGCAATATTGAAGGTCTTTTAGGCCTTTTGGGGTGCCTATATTTGGTGTATTAAGGGATCTAACTATCCTTTATCCTCATGCCGTGAGCTTTTTTCAATCGTATAAATATGATATTCAAAATAATATATAAATAGAATGACACATTTATATTTTATTCATTTTATTTAATTATTTAAATATTAACTTATTTTAAAAATAAATTTATATACTGAATTTTCTATAAAAAAATATTTAAATAAATTATTATTTAATTTTGGTAATGACTAATAAACTCTCTTTTATTATTATCTCCTACATCGTATGGGTCAAATGACTATTATAATAATATATAACAAAAAATAAATATTTATGATCATTAATATTCAGTACTAATATTTATTTATTAATTTGTAATTGATAAAATTTTCTTTTTATTTTATATAATACAACATCTTATATAGTAATATAACAAATATTACACTGTATCAAAAATTTATGGGTGGGGATCCATTTACACCAGATGTAAATCTTATACACTTACACTATTCAATAACTCTTTATATAAATTGAATTTAATTGACCCAACCATTAAATTATATGATACTACATTGACGATTAAACATGTCAAATTTTAGAAAAATCAGATAATAATAAATATGTATTATGATGATTGATATTTAATTGTGTTTTTAAAAAAATATTATCTGCCAATATAAAATGGCATGATGAAATATTAAAATATTTTTAAACTATATGAAATTTGATATATTTGATAAGAACTTTAAATTCAAAGGTTAAATTGATTAAATTTTATATCTATAAAAAGTTATTAAAGGGTACAAGTGTATTAAAACTTACACTTAGTGTAAATGTATTCTCACTCAAATCTTATAATCAAATATAATTAAGCTTAATAATTTTAGATATCATTCTATTAGATCTTATTTTATTAGTGTCAAATAGGCCCTTAGTGTATGTTTGGGAATTAGTCCATTGACCAAGAAACAAATATAAGAAAATTAAGTAATTTATAAACATCAAATTAAAAAAATAAAATGACAATTAGTTATGAGAAATTGGAAAAGAGAAAAAAAATATTATGATATAAATAAGATAAATTGACAAAAAAGGATTGTATGCATTTAATTTGACCAAAATAATTTTTGCTTTAGAGATCAAATTATCAATCATATCAAAATTTTATACTTGAGATTAAAAAGTTAAAATATTTTTTTAAATAAATTAGAAATTGTAATAACTTAGAAGACTAATTTAAGAGAAGAAGAAAAATAGGCCACAAAATCTGGACATATTAACGATTTAATGTATGAGTTTAATTTTGATGTATTGATAGTGTAAAATAATTCTATACTGTTATCCAATCAAAATATTTAGTTTAAATGACCTTATAGATAGTGGATATAAAACTCAATTATTATGACTTATATGATAATACATAATTGAATGACTTGGTAAAAAATTTTACACTATCCATATATGATAATTAAATTCTTAATGTACTATAAATAACTGAATATAGATATAAAAATAAATAAATTATTTTGCTCCTACAGCCCATCCCATCCCAGCCTCAATCCCAATGCAATACATACTGCAATAAGAACCAACAATTTTATTACTCTTTCACGCGCCTCACAATTGCATGTTGGTTGAACGAATTTATTACCCCCAAATGTCAAATTTTGAATGAAACCACGTTTAGTCCTGCAACATGAGGATAACAAAATGATCTGCACGTGGGCATGCGCCATATTTTTTTTACTCATTCTCTTTCTACATTTTTCCCAAATATTTTTTCACACACACACATATATGTTGGAATCACATAACACGAGCAAAGCTATGAACATAGTTTTTGACGAAGTCATAAGCTAATTAGGCTACCTACTACCAAATCAGTGATTTAGATTGCTAACACGTTTGACGCATGTTAATCCAAATCATTTTGACCGAATCAACTTAACTTGAGTTGCATTGGCTCAGATTTGGATGAGATGGATAGTTTATCGTAAAATTAGAAGAGGTAAATCTTAGTAATTGAATCTTTATATGAATAATTAAGATTAAAAGTCATGACTAACCTGTACCTAACCAAAATTCAATATATTTTTCTGAGCGGGTACGGGCTTTATGAGCTCAGAGCATAACAAACTTATTCAGCACTAACATTTCTGCGTCTCATAGCTTAAAACTATCAGAAACAGAAAGATGGAAGAAGGAACCGAACAAGAGATGATATAAATGAGAATCTGGTTCTTAATAGCAGCGTCCTTAACAGTTGACATAAATAACCAAACCTACTATGCATCTTCACGCTTTCTTCTGTTTTACTTCTGGTGGTGGTGGTGGGGGAAAGACGGCACGGAACAACCAAGCAGCCAATATTGTTCCGGCAAAAGGGCAAATCCAGTAGACATAGAATTGGTCCCATGTGTTGTGCCAATTGTTTAAGTATGCCCAACCAAAGGCCTGCAAAGATAAACCAATCATAGAGTCAATTGTTAGGCACCTATGCATCCAAACGACTCCTAAGGAGGCACCATTAACTTAACATCAGAGGAAATAGTAATCAAATCATATATTGCCACGTCAACAAAACAAGTTTAACTCTCATTCCATTGCATCAAGAGTAATGCATATGGGAGCATTTCATAGGATAAAGGGCGGCCTAGTGCATTAGGCTCCCACCTAGTAGGGTCTAGGATGGATATATGTACACAGTCTTACCTCTGCTTTGTAGAGACTATTTCTAGGATTTGAACCCATAATTTCTAGGTCATAAGGCAACAGTTTTACTGTTGTGGCTTGATTGGATAACATTGCAAAAAAGTTTTACCTTGTCAAATACATTTAAATTAAAGACCACTACGATTGGTCTAGTTGATAGGGATTTGGATAGTATGCATGAGGTCCTAGCTTCAAATATCATTACAATCAATGTAAAATCAGAAGTACAAGAAAAAAAAATTTAAATTAAATCATGGCCAAGAAAGTTTTCATGTCATGTAAGAAGATTACAAAAAATCATAGGTTGGTCGATATTCCAAAAGGGACTACTAAAATGTAGCATAGTTAGGAACAAAATCTAGTTTATTCAACAGTACTTTTGTTGCACCGACAGAAAATCAGGAAAAAAAAAAAAGAGCAATTGCCATGTGGCCCTTGAAAAGACAACACAACCTAATTTTGCTGAATATTCGTACACCTTGATGACTGCTTAAGATTGATTAACAACAAAGGAAATGATTATGCAAAAATCAAATTCTAAAAGTTATCTCACCAACAAAATAGAATGCTGGTCTACAATGTTCAGAAAAATCGGATGACAGACCAAATTATTTTAGTATAATAATCTAAGTACTCCATGTTGGACTTTTTCAACCTTTGTTTATTGTGCTACCATTTTTTTACTCTTTTTTTTTTTTTTGGGGGGGGGTGTCAGGGGAAGGGCTGGATCAAGCCCTGCTGGTGTGGTGCTTTTGGGACAGCAGCAAGTGCTGATAAGCCTCAGGCCTTAACCACTAGTGCTACCATTTATCTGATGAATTATTCTTGCTTTAAATATGTGCTGCTCTAACTGTCTCTGGAAAACATTCATTCCTAATGTCTTTCCTTATTCGTCCACTTATCCACCACAACATTCTCATCACCACAAACTTAGCTTATGATCTTGTTGACGCTTTAACACTCAACAAATATTGCAATCATGTAAGAAATAAAATGGCATATAGAAGGAAAGTCACAAAAATCTAACTATGCATTATCTAGTAAGTTTAAACAATTTCAAAGCTAATCTTTCTGTTCAATGGGAGGTGATGACAAAAAGATATGATTTATGTATTGTGTAAAGAGATCAAGTATTATATTCTTAAACAAATATCATAGGTAGGCAACTAGGTATGCTCACTTATAGGCAACAAAGTATCCTCATTTATCTATCTCTTTAGTAAGATGCTAACCCTAATATAACAGGTAAAGGTTTCGATCGCATAATAAAGGTGTTGAACTCCAACTACTGTCATCTATGTAGCTAACAGTAAGATCAGCAGAAAAGTCGAATTCTCACAGTGCAAAACAAGAAACAAAATTTCCTGATTACTTCTAAGAAGAGTTGTTTTTCCTTGCTAGAGTTGCTATTAGCTCTTTCACTAAGTTTTTCCCTGTTCAGCCACCTTTTTCTGTCTGATTTTTACATTCATTACCCAATCCTCCCGACCGATATCCCTTACTCTTTCGCATCATGAACACAGAAAAGCCCTTTTTTATCATCCTTCTCAGCAATTCAAAGGAAAAAGAAGGAAAGCTTGAATCCACAAAATGCAAATGATTAGACTTTCCTCATCAATAAGATCCAAAAATGTTCACCATCCATGCCCTTAGTTTGTCATCCCTTGTTCATACCTCAATCTTAATGTTTATTTACCCTTAACCAAATGACTTAAATATAGGCGAGGTTTTCGAGGTTTATACTGACAGGCAATATCACCTTGACTGTTTTGTCGATAGATGATGAGCCAAAAAGGTAAAGACAGATGTTAAACAGAGCCATAATTACAAGTTGGATGCTTTCTGTAAAATTGCTCTAAAGAAGCTTTTCCAAAGATATCATGACGGTTTCTTACAGTTAAGAATGCCCAAGTAAACCCATTCCATAGTTCTGAATTGTCAAAATAATGTTATGTAAAACTGACCACTAATATTTCTCCATCATTACAGTTCTTTGGCACATAATACTCAGATATTTATAAATTTGCATCTGAAACAAGAGAAAGAGTTTGACATACTTCACAGGTTGGCTAATAAAAGAATATCAATTACAGAAAGGTCCAGAAGAAGAACAGAAGAGACAACACTGCAGGTTGCCATGGACTGGTTTCTGTCTTCGGTGATGAACAAAGCAGTAAAAGTGAGTTTCTATCAATTCCCAACAAATCTCCCACTTTTTTGTGTTGACAACTATTACATGAAGACAAAGGGATGGTGATCAGTGGTTGAATATTTAAAGCCAGCTTTAGTGATAGTGCACAGTCCCCGACACAGATGACACATTACAGATTCAGCAACATACCAAATTTTAAAATGGTAGGACATCAATACGTCATATATACATAAGATGTATTATTCATCATTAGCATACATGCACTTCACCCATGTCTTATTTTGTTTGTACATTTTTAAAAAATTGCTTAAAGTTTTTAAATTGAATCCGTACATATACATGTCAGTATGTTTTACAAGGTCTAACATGGACGAGTGGACATAGCAACAGAATGATTTGTCCATGTTTATAAATAGGATGCCGAACAACAATAAAAATTCAAAGAAGACAGTTTATAAATAAAATGTACCATTGAAAACTCTCTCAATCCAGGAATGTTGACAAATAGAAAAACATGTCGCATATGAGAGCACAACAAAAGCTCATACCTAATGGGTGTATGATTTCAGTGGCATAGTAGTTTTTATTAATGAAAACTGCATGGTTGGTATGGAATGAATTTGTACAAATGAATTGGCACTCACGTTTCATTTTCTTTTTGGCAGTTACATTTGAAACCTTAAAAACCCATGTATGACCATCCAGGTCACAATCCATTAGTAACAACTTTTGTATACCAAGTAGCGTCCTCCTTATTTATAGAACAATAAGTGGATAGGAACCATGAACATATGTTCCAAAAGGAATTGACAACAAATAATAGCACAATAAGGATGGAGCACAGAGGAGGGGAATACCAGTAGCATCTATATGAAAGACAAATTCAATAGTTCAATAAACTCTGGGTGAAGGAAATATTCACAGGCAAGAGGTAATAACTCAATTCCAGAATGCTTATAAGAACAAGAAATCCTTGGCAGAAGTTGTTGAAAAAGATTTAAGTTTCAATCTCCTTTCTGCAGATCATGAACTACTGAAATTGAAAGATAAGAGAAAAAAAAAAGGGACAATTCAAACCCCCAACGCAAAAACATGATACACAGCACACTAGATTGATGCAAGTAACACATAATTCACACATGAAAAAGAAAAACAATGATAAATGGAGTGAAGTAAAGGTAAATTACAATGACCTCACTATCTACACTGATCTGTAAAGGGTAGTCAGTGTCAGATTCCACAAAATATAAAGATAATGGGTGTAATATCACCTAAATATATGCAGACATTAGTGTATAGTTTGGCAAAATAAGGGTTTATGTAAGATCAATGTAATTTACCCGGAAAAAAGTATTAGAAAAAAAAAAGAAGCGATGACTCACATTGGCAGGATTCATGGATGGGCCGGTGTAAGCAGATCCAACCATGATCAAAGCCACAGTTGACATGGCGAGCAGCCAAGTCTTCAACAACTCACTACGAGGGCCCTTGAGGATGATGAAGAGGACAGCAAAAGTGATCACAAATGTCAACACTCCTTCAGCAACAGCCCCAGTGTGCATGTCCACTTTCAAGGATGGTCCTCCCACCATGTGCTTGTATTTCGAGGGAATCACCTCCATAATCGCCAATGCCCCACCCGCAGCACCAAGAGCCTTTTCAAAACAAAACAAAAAAAAAAAGGGAACACACACACAAAACAACAAATCCAAAAGGCTCAGAACTTACAAAAAAAAAAAACACTAATCAAACACCCCTTAATCCATATTGATCAATCAAAACACACCCCCCCCCCCCCCCCCCCCAAAACAAAAACAAGATTCAAACTTTAGAAAAATTAAGCACCCTCAAAAGCCAAAGCAAAGGACAGACTGAGCCAAAAAGTTGATTTAACAGATCAGAAAGCAACAGAAATATATTCTCTTATGTCAGGTGCCTTGTCAAGTTCCCGTCTTTTAAATCAATGGTGAGAAACCACACGTAATAAAGCCACTTAAAATTTGTTTTTTTCCCCCACATAGCGTGAAAGATCCATTTCATAAAGCGAAAAACAGAAAAGTAAGAAACACCCTTTTGGCCAGAAAAGGAAGAAAAGGAGAGGACCTGAGCAGGGAAACGAAGAGCCATTGAGAAGAGTGTGTCAGAGCCGAGACCAACGGCGTAGAAGGCAGCTGTGCCGGTTGGGTTGAAGCTGGCACCACCTAAGGCATTGCCAATGATGGTGAAGATAAAGACAAGGAGGAACACGAGGAAAGTGGTGACGAAAAACGAAGGGTAAGGGAAGCCATTGTAAGATATGTGTTGAAGGTCAAGGGCCCTTGTTATGGAGCTTGAAGCTATCCCAAGCATGGAGGAACAGAACACCCACATGAAAGTCAACACCCCATCACCAATTGCTGCTTTTACCGCACCAACCATCCTGTTCTTCTTTTTTCAAAACCCTTTTTTTGGATCTCCGAATATGGAACACGAGAGCTACACTCAGCTGTCCCTCTCTCTCTCTGTGATGCGTCTGATGAGTGTGATAAATGGACACAGCACAGAGAGAAGGAGAGAGAGAGAGAGAGAGAGAGAGAGAGACCTTTGTGTGAGTGAGGGGTACTATAAGAATTAAGAAAGAAGCATGGATCGTTGATGTTTGATATAATAGAGAATGCCGAAGAATTGGAAGAAGGTAACGCGAGTGACTCACCTAATCAGCAATTCTTGGTAGGCGAAAAAGAAGGGGGCAGATATAAGCACAGCACTACCAGTCACCGGCGCATGCCTTGCGAGTTTACGAAAGCAACCAAAAAAAAAAAGGGTTAAAAAAGTAAAAAACAAATAAAAAAATAATAGAAAAGACTGGTTATTTTTGTTGACCGAGAGGAAAAAATGACTAATTATTTGCTTAGATTGACGTGTTTGATTTTAATTGGTTCACTATGTTTGTTATTGAAGGAGATTGAAATTTGTTAAGAGTAAAAAATGTCTCCGTAAAGAAATGATAGATTTTTTTGTTGATGCAAAAACGAAATGACAAATTAGATGCACGAAGCCATGTCATTGCAGCACTTCCGTGGTGACGCTTAATTAAACCTCGAAATTCATCTTTAATGAATAGGTACATTTAGCTTTAGGGTTATTGATATAACACTTCACCTTCACCAAATTTTAAAAGGTGCCCATTCCCCTAAAACATGCAGGTGTTTTTAACTAGATTTTCGAAATGTGATTAAACATAGATAAAAGTGTTGTCAAATAGTTTAATCACATTTATGAAATGTGGTTAAACACAAATAAAAGTATGGCCAAACACACATTAGTTACTGTACAAATTATTGGAATTGAGTTAAAAATTCAGTTACCTTTAATCACATTTTATAAATGTGGTTAAACGCAAATAGTGTGACAAGTTGTAATTGACCATATTTTTAAAATATGGTTAAATGAAATTAAATTTGTGACTAAACAGCCACACACTCTACCTCCTCCAACAATAGCCTTCTTTCAATGCTCCTCGTTTGATTTTGATGTTTTGATTTTGATTTATGGTTGTTCGTGATGTGTGTTTGCTTTTATTGGCTAGTTTTGTGTGCTTGTGGTGGTTCAAAATGTGCACTTGGTTTTGTTGATTGTCTTAATGTTCTTCTGAAAAAGGTCCGGTGTTTATGTTATCTGATGAATATTCCTTCGTCGATTTTGCTGCATTTTTTCAATTTGTTTGTCTTCCGTTTTACTAAAAGCTTGTGTGCTGGTTGGTCTATGCCTAGCAAAAAGTTGTACAAATACGTCTATTTCTTTTAGCTGAATTTGCAATAGGTGGTTTTCAAAGAAGATAAGCTTTGTTATGGGGTTCTAAATGCGCATTTTTTAACATGTAGTTGTGAATGCCTTTTTCCATATTGAACTAATTAATGAATTATTAATCAATATCTTTCTATCGAAATAAGGGAGAGAATCCTAGTTGTGGTTAAAATGACAATTACTCTCTCCACCATTTTATATTTTTCTAATTGTGCTTGTTTATAGGAATTCGTGAATGGCTTTTCCATATTACTAATTTGCATTTCTTAAATTGATTGTCCCCCACCGTTGGCCACTGCGAATCACCCCCGAGGTCTTGGTTATTGCCACTCTCTGCCACTATGTCTCAGATCCAAGAATCTTCCTCCATCACGCTGCCACTATGCTTCGTTGCCCTCCATTGAAGCCACCGCAAGTCTTTCATATGCGAGCTCCATTGTCTTCGCTATGCCAGCATCTAAGAACCCTTCACTACAGGATGGCAGCGCATAACCACTCACCGTGGGACACCGCAAGCACAACAAGCACTAAGCATCGTGGGATGCATCAGTAGTGTGTGTGTTTATTATGTGATAATGGTCATTAGGGGAGGGGCAGTAGGGAGAGTGAAGGTCAGAACAGAAGAAGGAGACCAAGAGGAGGAAGAGAGTGGGTGGTGTTTAGCAACATTGTTTTTACATTTAACCACATTTATAAAATGTGGTTAAAAGCAATTGCATCATTTGCATTGACTAGCAACTGCATATGAGGATTCCCCTTTTTAAAATGGCATTAGTTCTTTTAAATTTGTCTAAAGACGATACCCTGACCTCCCTGATCTTTAAATTCTACTTTTAGGGCTTATCAAAAGAAAATTTATAGTTTTTAGAAAAGTCTAATATATACGTAAAATTACTATTTTATTCTTAATTATTTGTTTTATTTATAATTCAATATCATTTCATCATTCGTGCATTCACCTCCTAATACCTCCACTTAGAGCCGTCAAAACGGGTCAAACCTTCCCGACCAACCCGTTTACTCATAAAAAGAGTATGAGTAGGGCTTGAAAATTTTAATTCGTTTAATGTTAATTCGTTTTCGGCCTGATCCATTCAACCTGCGAGTTAAATAGGCCAGTCTGATGGATAAACCTATTTTCTTTTTTTTTTAGCAACTATTTATTTTTATTTTGCTGCCTAATTTTTTAAAGGCCATATAGGCCCAACTAACAAATGCATGCCAGTGAGTCCATGATGCACAAACCCAAACACCTCTCTCATTTCATTTGTCTTATGTGAAAAATTTAGAACTAAAACTAACCACAATAGTAAAAAAAGATTGAGAGAGAAGCCAAGACTCCAAGATCAAGACCAAGAGAGTGAGAGACTGCAAGCATTAAGGTTATAGCATCATCCCTCCACCCCTTCAACAACAACACCGCGTGCAACACCTTTCCCTGCTATAGCAACTGCTCCGCTCCCTTGTTTATTGTCTTCTACTCTCAACCTTCGATTTGGTTCAGGTTCAGATCCGTGTCCTTTTGTCTCCTCAATTTGCTTCAACAGTCCAAGACAAACACAGTGTTAGGTTTGTGTTTGAATCTACAACAACATGTCCCTTCCAGTTGAGCAAAATCAATGACTTCTGGTCTACCCGTTTAAGCCCATTTATGACCACCTATGACCAGTAGACAAGCCTTACTGTCACAAACCTAGGTAGTTATTCACTAGCCTCTTCAAGTTGAATGTTGAATAGTTATTTACTAGCCTCTCCAAGCTAAACCTTGAGTAATTATTCACCAACCTCTCCAAGCTGAATCAAATAGTTATTCACTAGCCTCTTCAAGCTGAACCGTGACAAGTAAACCTACTGTTATTATCCGGTAAAGTAGTCTTTAACTAGTCTCTCCAAGTTAAACCATGACCAGTAAGAACACTTCACTGTCGCATTGCAAGTAGTTTTACATTAGCCTCTCTAAGCTATCTCACACTGATCGCTACTGGATCGAGGATACAAAGGTTTTGTGTTTGGGTTGCCACTCAAACTAACCTATACTCAAGTTTCCTTAAAATATACATGAATAATCTGGGATAACTTGAATGACTTTTTTTTATCATTTCTTCCTAGGGGAGAACATATATCTATTTAAGAACATAGAAAAAAGATTTTTATGAATAAGGAATCTGATTACATATAAACCTTACTGGATGTAAATTGAGATTTTCACAGAGTTTTCTCTTCTTGTATAGAGTCACTCCCTCTTTTGTTTGAGCACATCATATCTATTTATAGATGGTCTTCCTTGTGATCGCTGCCCTTGATCAGATCTCCAAGTAACACATGTTAATCATCAATTTGTTTCTTGGAAAAGCAGTCTAGAAGAGGAGGTTGTCAGCTTGTCAGATCTGTTACAGAAGTCGTTGTAGCATTGAGGTTTCTGATATCTCTTCAAAAAGTACTCACACTTTCTAAATTGTGATTTCTAAACTCTTTCTTCTAGATGTTGGGAAAGTTGATCCAGTTAGCAAAAGAGATAACACGCTAGTTCTAACACTGGATTTGACTCTAAATTTGAATTTCAAAAATTCAAATTTCCCTCCTTTTCCAATAACGTTTAGTGCTCCATAGTGAAGTGAGCTTTCTGACATACGATATCAGTTCCTTGATGATTCTTTGATCTTTTGGTCTTCAATCCAAGCTTTATGATGATAGAAAAATTGCGATCATACTGATTGAAGATAGTGTAACACTAGTATTTCAGAGTTTGCTTGATATCTTTTAGTAAACGTACTTTTTGATGTCTAGTGCTACTTTCTGAAGACTTGTGCCTTAGTTTCTTATTCTTGATGTAATTTTCTTTCAACTATAAGGCATGTATGCGTACTTTGCACGGTATAATATTTACTTCTATTAGGTTAAATCTCTTTATATGAGATAAACCATGTTTCCACATGTAAATTGAAATTATTCTCGCTTCAAGTATATGTCATGCAATTCAGAAATTCCTATATACTATATCAAGAAACTCAAGAAAGACATTAGTCGCTCTTCAAAAACTTTTTTTGAAATTGGTTATGTTGTCATTCAAAACATATTACATTGAAGTTTTCTAAAAGGTTCTGGAGCTAACAATCTCCCCCTTTTTGATGATGACAAACCAATTTGAAGAAAATCTTTTGAAGAGATATTGAAAGAAATAGGATTGAATATGACATGATAATAGCTTTTCTTTCAAAACACAAATTATAACTTTCAAGAAGTTTTTTTCTTAAGACATGATATGGATAAATTCAAAAACATTTTATAGCTTTAAGTAACTTAAATCAGAGCTGTTATAGTTGTTCATGAAATTTCTCAACTTACTCAGAATACTTTTTGAGATGTATTATAATTGGATATCATTGTTTAAGACCTTTTTACATAAACAACTTGATTTTCTGTTATTTAAAGAGACTTTCTGAAGAGGTAGTGTTTGAATAGAAAAACAAGTGATACTTGTGATATTTCATCTTGATTAATCCCGTATTCAGCACATCTTTATCCAAACAAACAAATTTCGAAACGAATGCTCAAAGATGTATGATAATTATAATAGACCATGCATGATTAAGAGAAAAACATACTGATGCTTGTATAATTCCTGATGCTCAGAGAAACCCTAATACAATTTTATCAGCATATTACTGTGTGAGGTTTCTGAAGCACATTAAGGATCAATCCCAGTATTAGCAAAGCATAGATGAGCTTTTTGTTATGAGCTGTGAAACTTTTCCTCATAAGTAACAAAGCATGAATGGAAATTTGTAAAGCAAAGCTTAAAATATATGTTTTTTCAAATAAGTTTGCCTACTGATATATATAGTATAGCTTGTACTTAAGCATCAATATATCAAGTACCAAAAACATTTATACATATCAGGGCATTTAGGGACAATTATTTTAAAACAAAACTTTGAGATCTATGTTCATGCTTTTTAGGAAAACTCGTTCACTGATATATATGAACAGAACATAACACATTTTATGACATATAGGCATAGCACTCTTGAGAGAATTCTGAAGCTCACAAACTAATCTTAGTTGTATCAAAGCATGTAAGAATAAGTTTCTGAAGACCATTAAAAACTATATACAACTATATTTTGATCAAGTTATACAGAGCCTTTTTGAAAACATCTTATATGTGTATCAAAGAGAATGTGTTTTATAAAGAGCAATATTTTTAAGCACACCATACATATCAAGACACATCAGATAGATATGAGTATTAGAGCAACAAAAGAGAGATCTTGTGCTTCCAAAGATACTTGCCAAAGCTAATCATAAATACACATCTGTGCTAAATATCTTAGCGTACTAATGATTAAGTAAGTTAGAGCATACACATAAGAGATAAAAGGTAAACTTCCATCAGTGTGATACATGATTAGCTAAGCATAATAAGTAGGCATCGATATGTATCAGAGACAAGCATATAGCATAAGCATGATATTTGGATAGATATCACAAATTCTATAGAACATGATAAAGTATCTGTTAAAGCAAAAAAATCAAAATAGCAAAAGAATGTGTATGCTGATTAACAAAAAAAAAATTCTCTGAGTTCCCCTTCAACATAAGTTCCCCCTGAATCCATAACATGACTCCCCCTAAACTCCATAGCAAATGATTTTCTTTAAGTCTTTTCCTCTCCCCCTTTTGACATCAGCAAAAAAGAGGTGAGCTATAATCCAAGGATACCATCATTAGCCCCGGCATTGTAAAATCTAAAGAATTTGAAGTTGCAGTTCTTCAACTTATCTGAGCCGGGCGCCATGCTCTATAATTGTTGCCTCAAGCCTATCTTGTATGGAGGCTATGTCTCTTAGATGCCACATGATGATTTGATGGAATAGAGAACTTGCTGGAGGCTCGGTTGAGGATAGATAAGGTAGATTGATGGCTGTAGGTGTTGATGGGGTAGTCCTTGGAGAGGGTTCAAGAATATCTAAGGGTATGGTTTCCCTTGACTTAGGCGATTCAGCCTGAGCATCAGTAGTGAGAGCAACAGTAGGTGGTGAAGAGAATAGAGCATGGTCAGTAGCAGAGATGGCAACAGCAGAAGTAGGCTCAGGGATAGTAGTAACAATTTCAAGTATCTAAGCTAAGGAAGAAGCAGCAACTTCTTGAGCTGGAGCAGTAGGTGTAGAAACATCTTAAACTGACACAGAAGCAGCAGCTTCTTTAGCTGGAGATGCTTCTAACATTTTAACCTCTTTTTCTTCCATTTAAGTTATGTGAATGGAGGAAGGAGGTTGAGGCACCATTATAATGATGGTGGTGCTAGGGTTATGATCCTCTTCATTTGGTTCTTTAATTATGGGCTCCATTCAAGATTCCTCACTCATGGGCCTAGAACTTATTATAGTACTCAACCTAGCCTTCTCTCCACTAAGCAAGATTTCTTCTTCTGTAGATGATGATGATGTTTCTGCTTGTTCTTCCTCTTTTTCCTCTTCCTCTTCATCATCCTTATGGTCACCAATAATGACTTTATAACCAGCCTCTTCATATTTTTCTGCTTTCTTTTTCAGTATGGAGATTCTTGACTTATGCAAAGGCATATTTTTGAATTTGAGCCAAACTTTTTTCCTACTAATGACTTTCATTAGTTTGGCCACCATCTGAGTTTCTTGAGGAGCAGACTCTTGTTTTCTTTTTGTCCTTCTTTCATCAAAATTATGAAGCAGATTGGCTTCCTCTTCTTCCTTCTCTGAGTTTTTTGGCTCACTTTCTATGAGCACTAGCTTTCTTTTTCCTTTAGCTTTCTCTTATTGAGATTTAGCCTTTTGGGAGGCTTCTCTAGCTTGATCACTTCTTGTTCTAGGACTTTGCTTTGTTGGTTCAGAAATTTAGATGATGGACTTTTTTCTTGAAGTTCTGAAATAAGAATGTGTGAAAACAGTTCCTTCCAAAAGCTCATATCTTTCAGTGAGAAGTAGAAAGCTCATGTATTGGAGAAGTTTAGCCAACAACATTCCATATAGGACATTGGTAATTCTTTATTTTTCTCTTTTGGTTGCTCTTATCATATAATCCAAGATGAGCATTGGCAGGTTTACTTTTCTCTTTGCTATCAAACAATAAAGAAGTATATAGTCCATGCCAACAAGTGTATCTGTGCTTTCTATTCATGGTAAGATAAAGAATTGGACCAACGTATATACCTTCCTAGCCCTAGCACTCAATCTAGTAGTGGTGATTTCATTAGGCTTATGAAAAATAGAATCAGTTAGATACGTAGACACATCTCCCTCATTTATTCCTAAAGATTTTGCCCAATTTGGTAAGGAAACTGTAGATGATTTCATCATTTGGTGCTTTGATGATTTTGGCGAGTCCAGAGGCAGTGAATTTAATAGCACAGTCTCTGATCATTGTTTTGACAGATGTGGTTGAGGATCTCTCAAGATGAGAGTTGAAGGCAGTAGCCAATCGAGGGAAGACTAGTTTATTAATCTCCAGATATTCCTCCCATTTCTGAAAAGTAAAGACTTCATCAAGAATAGAGATTCCTTCATGAAGATCTTTCCTTAGAGACTTTTTAGGTGCCATCTTCCTTGATGTGAAGATTTTTTCATAATGATCCTGCATGCCAAGATCATCATACATATGAAAAGAGGCTGTCTCAGCAGCAGGTTGTGCCACATTTTTTCCTTTAGCCATTGGTGAGAGGTATTTGAGTAAAGAAAAGATAAAAAGATGAGGTAAAAGATTGAATCTTAAGAAGGTTTGTGGGAAGATTAAGGTTTCAATTGCAGGTAATAAGGCTTTGAGATGAGAAGGTTGTTGTTACAGAGAAGAAAGTTTTGAGAGAATATGAGGTAACGTGTTTGGGAAAATGAAGGTAAAGGTGATATGTGAAGAGTGGGGGTTTTTAAGTGATATAACGTGACTAAAAGTGAAATGATGTAGGAGAGCAAAACACAAAAGAGTGGGCTTAAGACCACTTTCTGAACGAGTCACTTTCTGAACTTCACTGTTCTCTTTCTGATCTATCGGAGACTCACCACATACTCATCATAAGCTCATCTATATGTATTGAATTCTATCACCCCATATATTTCTTATTTCTGATCCTTATCTCTTTTTTTGGTCAACCCATCTTCTTTCTGAGCTTGTATACTACACTTCGAATTTTTCAATCTGACTTTCTAATCCACTAATCAATCAACTGATCTTGTATACCGAATTTCTGCTGTTCTTACAAATTGATGGCTTTGATATAATTTCAGTTTAAAGTTATGAAGGGAGAATGCCCAAAGATGTTTTATGTATGAATGCTTATGTAGATGTAAAACCTTTTGAATAAGGGCTTTTACAAATGGAAAACAAAGAAGAAATCTTTAGCATAAGATATTATGAGTATATCTGACACTTGATCTTTAGAATCACATACATTAATTCAATATCTCCTTTTTTGAACATGATTTTGAATAAAAGATGTTTTACAACAAGAGCTTGGATCTACAGTGGTAAAAGGATTCTTAATAAGATTAATAGCATAGGTATTTTCACAGTAGATAGGAATTTTGAAATACTACAAGTGGAAAACTTCCAGTTGGTTCCTTATCCGTAATATCTGGGTGCAATAATTTATAACAGCTACATATTCAGCTTTAGTAGTAGAAAAATTAATTTCGTTCTGATTTCTGTATGACTAAGTGATCAGGCTTTTTTAGAGAAGCAGCATCAACCACTAGTGCTTTTTGTTTCAGCTCTATCTTTACTGAAGTCAACATCACGATATCCTTTCTTGAACTCATTCTTCAGCAAGAAGGTATCCAGTCTATCATACTAAGCTCAAGGAGCTTATTTTAGACCATAGGGAACCTTAATTAACTTGAAGGCATGGTTAGGAAGATCTTCACTCTTAATATCAGAAGATTGCTTTGCATATACTTCCTCAAAGAGGAATACATTTAAAAGTGTAGACTTCACAACTATTTGATAGAGAATGAATCTCTTGACAGCAACAAAGACAAGTAGCATTCTAATGGCTTCAAGCCAAGCTACTGGTGTAAAGGTTTTATCATAATCAATTCTCTCTTGTTGATTATAACCTTGTGCAACCAATCTTGCTTTGTTCGTGATGATAGTGCCAGTTTCATTGAGCTTGTTCTTGAATATCCTTTGTACTGATAATGGTTTTTCAACAAGTCATTTAGATTTTTCCTTTCTCGGACTTTGCCAGCTCTTTTTGTATAGCATTCACGCAACTTTGATCTCTCAAAGCTTCTTTAATGCATTCAAGTTCAGAGCTAAAGATGGAAGCACCATTTTGATGTATTTCTAAGGGATGACCTGGTTCTCACATACCCTTGGAAATAGGTCTATAAACTTTGTTTTAAGAAACTGTCGTTAAATCAGAGACTCTTTTTTAGTTTCTGTATATTGAGATTCCTCAGCTTCTCTTTCATCTTCAGTTTGCTCATCTTCATGTTTAGAAAAGTTACTTTCTGGTCGTTTGAGAGTTCTAAGTATGCTTTATGAAAAAGATGTTCTGGAGCTCACTTTTTGATGATTTGGCTTTTTATCTACTTGCTTCCTGGAACTTCCTTATGACTCATTTTCTCCAAGCTTTTTATAAAGTCATCGAGATTTTTAGCAAGATCCTCCTCAAGCTCTTCCATCATCGTATTTGAGTTATTTTGAGTTCTTTTTTATCTTTTAAGCTTTCTAATTAATTCTTAGATTCAGGACATGGTGTCTGGAATGATCATCGTCTATTTGTTCCTTAATACTTCAGCCTGTGAACCTTTTCAGACATACCTGTAATAAGAATAGTTTTGATTTTGGTACCCAGATTTTCTTGAGTCATTTTGATTAGTTACAGAGGAAGGGATTTTTCCAACCTTTCTACCCGAATTCTTTCTCAAGAATCCTTTATTAGGTGGGTTTCCCTTCTTATGGCAGAGAGTGCAAAAGACAAAGTTTTTAGATGAGGTTGCATAGCTTTTTCAATCCTAGTTCCTCTTTATATCCCAACCTTGTTTTCTGAAACTATGGACTTTGACTTTTAGCATACAAACAAGATTTTTAAACTAGTTGACAAGACTTCCAATTAGATCTTACAAGCCATGAAGCCCCCTTAAATTCATAAATAACATTTTGACATCTTTCTCATTTCTTTTAGAGGCTTCAGTTTTATAGAACTTAAGAAGAAAAATCTCCTTGTAATATTTCTCACTTAAGCTTAAGCCTTTCAGTTTCAGGCTTAATCTTCTTAAGTTTTAATTCAACCTTCTAAGTTTTCTTGATTGGTTGAGATATTTAGAGGAATAAACTTGAGAAACTTCTAGCAACTCATCATATAATGCAAGCAATAAATAATAATAAAAAATTGAGTTTAGATACTTTTACGTCACAATTTCTTCTTGAACCATACCCAAACCATGAATCATATGTTTGCAGCATCTCACAGCTCATTATGACTTTCTAATTTAATCTTTGCATTTGCAGAGTTATTTCAGGTAGCTAGCAAGCCCTTCATAGTTAGCTTATAGCTCTTTTACCATTTACTTTGGCCCTTAATCTTTTCTGAGATTGACGTTTCTTTCTCCCTTAGTTCCTCCCCCCCTTTTTTAGGGTTTTAGGCAATTTTTCTTCACAAGCATAGAGATCTCGTCTCTATCTTCAATCCTAAATCTATCATCAAATTCTTTCATTTGATTGAATGTTCCAGCAATTTTCGATGCTTTAGCTATTCATTACTTCTGATGATGACTTTAGGATTAAAGGCTTGCTCCTTTTTATGGATTCATCATGCATTTCAGAGAGTATAATTTTTGTGGATTTTGAGAAATCCAAAGGAGAGCATCCAGGACAAAAGTTTGAAAATCTTTGGTTTAAGATCTTCATTCGGCATGTGTAGTTTGCCCTGTATTTCCTCAGCTATGTCACAAGTAATTATTTTGTCATATCCAGCTCCGCTTAGTGCACATGTGAGCAAGTGCTTAGCTTGGGAGATCAGCTGAACTATTTGCTTTGCTATTCTAGTTTGCCTGCTTCTTGGGACTTCTTTTGAGGTTGAGAATGCCTTATCAGGTTCTAGAAGTTTGTCAGACAAGACAACCACTTGATAGATTTTTTTTTTGCTATGTGGATTCATGCCATCTTGTCCCTCGGATCTTTGTCATCTGCAATTGTTAGATTGCTCAACCCCTCAGAGGCCTTGCTTTAATACCATTTGTAGGTAAAAGTGTGCACGAGAAGGGGGTTGAATCATACTTTATTTCTTTTTATATATCTGAAATATTTAACAAAATACTATCAAGTCTTAAGCTTGTAGTGCAGCGAAAATGAGATTAGTTGATTTAGAAAGTAGATTTCTGAAGTATAGGGTAAATTACGCAACAGCTTGAAATGTTATACCAGTAGAAATTAAACTATAAAACATAAAATATACAAAAAAAATAAAGGAGATTAAGGAGAAGAAGATGTGACACAAATATTTTTATACTGGTTCAGCCAACTATGCCTAAATCCAGTACTCAACATACGTTGAGGTTTCACTAAAAATATCTTTCTCAACCTAAGAAAAAAAAACATCATAGTCTTTATATTAGTCCTCTTAAGCTCTCGACCAACAAATAACCTTTACTGTCACAAATTAAGTAGTTATTCACCAGCTTCTCCAAGCTAAACCAAGTAGTTATTCACCAGCCTCTTCAAGCTGGATCTTGAGTAGTCTTGTACTAGCCTCTCAAAGCTAACACTTGTGACCAGTAGACAAGCTCTACTATCATAAACCTGAGTAGTTATTCACTAGTCTCTTCGAGCTGAACCTTGAGTAGTTATTCACTAGCCTCTCCAGGCTAAACCTTGAGTAGTTATTTACCAGCCTCTTCAAGCTGAATCAAGTAGTTATTCACCAGCATCTTCAAACTTAACCCATGACGAGTGAACCTACTGTTACTTTCTTATTGAAATTAATCTTTAAATAGTCTCTCCAAGCTAAATCGTGACTAGTAAGAACACATCACTGTCGTGTTGCAATTAGTTTTACATTAGCCTTTCCAAGCTATCTCACACGATCGCTATTGAAATGAGGATACAAAGCTTGTGTGTTTGGGTTGCCACTCAAATTAACCTACACTCAAGTTTCCTTAAAATGTACATGCATAACCTAGAATAACTTGAATGACTTCTTTCTATCATTTCTTTCTAGGAAGAACATATATCTACTTAAGAACGTAGAAAGAATATTTTTACAAGTAAAGAATCTAATTACATGATGATATAAACCTTATTGGATGTAAGGAGAGATTTTCACAGAGTTTTCTCTTCTTGTACAGAGTCTCTCCCTCTTTCATTTGAGCACAACATCTCTATTTATAAATGGTTTTCCTTGTGACCATTGCCCCTGATCAGATCTTCAAGTGATATATGTTGATTATCCATTTGTGTCTTGGAAAGTAGTCTAGAAGAGTAGGTTGACAGTTTGTCAAATTCGTTACAGGAGTCGTTATGGCATTGAAGTTTTGATGTCCTTTCATAAACTACTCTCACTTTAGTAATTGTGGTTTCTGAACTCTTTATTCTAAAAGCTAGGAAAGTTAACCAGTTGGCAGAAGAGATGACGTGCCAGTTTTGACATTGGGTTTGACACTAAATTTGAATTTCAAAAATTTAAATTCCCTCCTTTTTTAGTAACATTTAGTGCTCCACAATGAAGTGAGCTTTTTGACATACGGTATCAGTTCCTTGATGATTCTTTGATCTTCTAGCCTTCAATCCAAGGTTTATGATGATAAAGAATTGCGATCATATTGATTGAAGATAGTGTAATACTGGAATCTTAGATATCTTTATAGTAAAAGTACTTTCTAAAGACCCGTGCCTTATTAGTTTCTTGTTCTTGATATGATTTTCTTTCATCATATATGCGTACTTTGCATGATATAATATTCACTTCTATTAGGTTAAATCTCTTTATATAAGATAATTCATGTTTCTATGTATAAAGTGAAATTATTCTCACTTCAAATGTATGTCATGCAATTTGGAAATTCTTGTATACTATGTCAAGAAACTCAAGGAAGACATTAGTCGTTCTTCAAAAACTTTTCTTTAAATTGGTTATGTTGTCAATCAAAATATATTACATTAAAGCTTTTTGAAAGGTTTTGGAGCTAACACTTTGAGGGCAAATCTTTTCTTTTTTGGTGAAGTCAATACCAAATTAGATTTTTCCTATTATTCGTTATATGTAAATGGGATTCTTATGCATGCCATGGTCACAATTGTAAATTTGTGTTGGATAGTGTGAAGCACATGTTTGTTGAGGGGTAGTTACTAGTTAGAGGGAATCTTGGCTCATTATTGCCTTGGGTATGGTGCAAACCACGAATAGACTTGTAAGTAGTATTCAAAGAAAATTCATTTTTGGTGTTTGATGATTTGTTTAGGGCTTAGCAAAGGTGCTAAATGGGTATGAAAGTGTGGCTTATAGAAATGGAGAATCCAAACACATGCTTCTTTAGTTGATAGGAAAAAGTCCTCTAAATTCGTTTGAGAAATAAAGTGAGGAATTGATCTCTAGCTTCTGATGACGAAAAGATAGGAGAGCTACGAATGGGGTTAGGGACTACAATGAGGAAGATAAAAGATGACTTCTTTGGCAATAAGAGAACAATGGACTAAAAGTGCAATATTTGAAAAAATAGAGCAGGGGTATATTTGTAAATATTTGGCCCGAACCATGGTCTGATCCTCGAACCAGGTCAACCAGCACCCCAACCGATGGTTGACTGATAATTTGGCCCCCACATGTTTTGGATCTTCATATACTCCTCAATTAATTACAATAGAAAATTATTAAATTAACCCTATTTTAATTTTTAATTCCTTCACCATCACTTTCGCCCTTGCTAACATCACTGTATCCACTACCCTGCCGGTGCGATGACCATTGCCATTCACTTTGCATCTCCACCTCCTTCAATCTCAGCTTTCCCTCAGCCCTCTATTCTTTTTTATATATATTTTTCTTTTACTCACCTTGATTAGAGAGAGATGTTATTAGGCAATCATGGAGGAGGTGTTACAAGAGTGCACAACATGGTTGGCTTATCCTCGATAGCCTTCCCTCTACTACTTCTCGCCCCAAGAGGATTCAAGCCATGCTTTTGCATTAGTCTATTAGCTCTATTTAAGTATTAATTATTCTTTCGAAATTTTGTAGATTCTTTTTTAAGCTTGTCAAAATTTTAGCTTTAGGCTAGTGATTATTAATTCATGTCTTGTTTTACCTAGACTCATTCCTTCTTATTCCAACTGTAGACCATTTTGTTTTGTTGCTACAATTGTTTTATGTGCTTGTGTTGTTCCAACCGCATGTCATTTCTTTTTCTATGGAAAAAGTTCAGGCGCTCCTTCAAGATAACCATTTTCCAGAGAGGGTTGATTATAGTGAAGCACCACAAGAATGATTCAAGCAAATAACCAACAAAATTAGTGGTTCCATAGTCTTCCTTGGCTTGATCTGCATTGGTGGTGTGGTGATTGTTGTAGTGTAGAGCGGTGGTCGACGCAGTGGAGGACGATTGGTGGTTCCAATTTATCTTCAAGAAAGTACTGTCTCACTGTCGTAGTGAGAAGGGAAAAGGAAGAAAGAAGTGTCAAAACAGCCGAGGAAAAAGCAAAGGGGTTTAGGATATTTTAGTACTTTCAAACATCTGTAATAAATTATTTATAATATTTTTAATTACTAATCCTAATCATTGTTGTTTAGATCTAATGGTTAAAATTAAAGGACCATCACAAACTCCAAATCTAGTGCGGGACCAAATTATCCCCCACCCCCCAAACCTCCCATGCCCCTATTTTAAAGTTGAATCAAGTGTTTATGAAAAGCCTGGTGTAATTTTATGATGGTTTATTTTATTTATTATTTATCAATTATATCTTTTATTTTTGCTATATATATAACTAAATTGATATCATATATTATTTGTATTTATTTATGCTAAAAGAATTTTATTAAAAAAATTTATATTTATAATTTTATTTATTACTATTTATATTAGAATTTTTTTATCTCAATAAAGTATTGAAAAGAGAAAAGTAACTTCATACATTAAAAGCTAATCAGGTTTAATCCGACCTTCATATATTATATTAAGTTATACAACATTTTAATATATAAAGAGATTATGACGTATAAATTTATATAATACGTTGATTGCAATAAATAATAGATAAGGGCATAATATATAGTATTTATTTATATTATTATGCCTAATATATCATACCAAATATATCCTAAATATTAGTTTCTATCGGAATCAATTTCAGCTCACAACTAGTTTTTCCAAATTTTTTTTTTGAAAGGTCTAAATTTATTATTTCATGAGAAAGATACACGTTTACAAGTTCGAACACACAATTAGGGACGTCTCCAAATCACTCTTTTGATCCATGATATTTTGCTAAGTGGGCCAATTTATCAGCTACGATATTCATTTTTTTTTTCCTTTTTAACGGGAGCTACGGTATTCATTGCGCTTTAAAAAGCACAAATCCAAGGCTCAAATGACATATTTCAAGAATGAAAATTTCATTGAGTGGTCTACAGTACTATATATTCACAAATTGCTCAAAGATTATACTAGTGCCCCCTAATGGAATGACATCCTTCATACCCAAATCAGAAGCCAACTTCATTACTTCCAGAACTGCTTCCGTTTGTAGTTAAGTTATTTTTATCTAATACCATATTTTCCTATTTATTATTTCATACTTTTCCAATGATTTGAAAAATAATAATTAAACCAATTTAAAGTTAATTTCACACCAGTTATAAATTACTTTATTTTTATACAACTTCACAAATTAAATTAAAAGCATTATATATAAGTACAATGGAGCTATTTTTAAATGAATGTTATTTGGGATCATTATAAAAAAAATAAATAAATTTTTATTTGAACCATTTTCGGCCAGGAACTAGTTTAAAAAAAGTTAAAATTGGTTTGATTTAATCCTAACTTTTTATTTTTATCATCTACCTTATCTTTTTCCTTCAATTTGAAATCAGGCTAACTAAACTGATTAATTTTGAACCAACCATCAAAGTTTATTTTAATACAATTTTTGTTTTGGAAAAGGAATTTTAGGGCGAGAGGAAATTTTTGATACAATTTAATACACTATGTTGACTTTAATATACATAAAATTTTACAAAAAATTATCAAAAAAAAAGTTTTATCAAATAATTTTAGATTAACTTAAAATTTTGTAAACATAATCTATAAGACGTGAACTTATCCAATGATGAGTTTTCTAAAATACTACCAACAAAATGTTATTCAACTGGCTATATCCACTTGGGAAATTATACAATTATAAGCAATCCAAATTATAATTGTAGTAGAAGTGGTAGGACTTGGAGTATTGCAAAGTACAGAACTTATTAGAGGGAGAATCCTGACAAGTGAAGCCACTAAAAATTGCTCCAGTAATGAGGGATTTTGGTAGTTTGTATCGAACTTGGAGTATTATAAAGTAGAAACCTTAGAGGTAGAATCCTGAAAAGTGAAACCATTAAAATTGCTCCAATGCGAGAAATTTAAGCAGTGTGTATGAAGTTTTAAATTTAAATCATTGAACCTGAACGCCAACATGCTGGATAATCAAGTAATTGAAATTGATAAGTGTTAAATCAAGTAATCCAACTGGTTGTTGGTTAACACGACTCTTTCAGAAGAATCTTTCAGTTTGGGGTTTGCTTTTTGTGTACGAAAAATCCGCAAACTGATATTTGAATCCCCAAATCGTTAAGATTTGCAGGGCTGAAGAAATAAGGACCCACATTTTAATTAAGTAGACTAAGATATTCATTAGTTATTTGTTTGAAGTGATCACTGTAATTCACCTTAAAAAATGAGTTTAATCTTGCACTTCAATGACTGTTAAAGTTCATTATATGTTCATAATAAAGATTATTTTTTCTCTAGTTCTATGAAGCATATAACTTGTAACTTGCTCTCATAGGAAAAAGTAAAAATAAAAATAAAATATAAAATTATTATTCTAACATGTGATATCTAATTTAACATCCACTTTTAGATATTAAAAAATAACCATGCATGATAGTAATAACATATAATTAACATTAAAGGAAATTAATGAAATCCACCGAAATCTAAACATTTGTCTGTCGTCCTAACTAAAATTCCAGAAGCAGAATATTAAACCAACAAAAGTTTGTGAAAAAAAAAAAAGAAACTCAAACAACTAAGAGCTCTACAATCATTGTTCGAGTAAAAGCTAATGAATAGAAGCTCTTGCACAAATCATACTCTAGAGATTTAAACTAGATAGAAAACTCGAGCCTATGGCTAACATTCAGGATCTGCCTTGGCAGTTTTGTCCTCATTATTAGCAGGCTTCACGAACTTCTTCCAGTAAGGGTGTTTCTGCCACACAATTGACATTTCCTCGATAGGAACTCCCTTAGTCTCAGGCAGGAACTTGTGGATGAACATGCTCATCACAAGCACAAAGAATGCAAAGAAGATGAACAGCCCGAACTTCATGTGGCACAGCATGGAGGTGAAAACTTGAGCAATGGCAAATGTGAAGATCATGTTGACCGAGACATTGATGCTCTGAGCAGCAGATCGTACTTCGAGTGGGAAGATCTCACTGGGGACCAGCCACCCTAGAGGACCCCAAGACCATGCAAATCCCATGACATAGATGCAGATAAATCCCACAACAAGCATGGCATACCACTTGGGCAACAGGCCTGGGTTCCCATCTACTCCAAATTTGCTTGCAATTGCTGCTGTTATCACAATCTGCATCCACTCACCAAGAAACCCTAATCAATACCCTTAAGTTATGGGTTAAGCAATTAAGAATACATTGATGTTTCTAATCTACCTGTGCTTATCTATACAATATAAAAGAAGATTGTATTGGTAATTATATTTTGTTGTCTCTATATATTGTATTAAACTTGTCTTTTAAGTCCACACACATGTTTAAATAACTTAGAACACCATAATTAAATTCAATAATTTCTACCACTACATATAAAATTATATGCAGTAACTTCTAATATTATTTTTTTGAACACTACTTATATATTTAAATTAATTTTATTTCTTTGAAAACAATTCATATTAAATTTAAAAAATATGGATTAATATATAGGCATGACTCTAACTATTTTTTGTTATCCATGTTCCTTTTGTTAGTTACTAAATAATCTCTTGATAACATCCAACAAATTATTAATTTATTACAAATTTTAAAATTCAAATTAAAAAATAATTTTCCAGTAAAAAATTAACCAAGTAATTAAGTAGTAACTTATTGTATGAATCATCAATTCAAATAATCTTAACTTTAATTTTCCAAAAAT
The DNA here is from genome assembly GCA_031216125.1 of Dalbergia cochinchinensis. NCBI lineage: Eukaryota > Viridiplantae > Streptophyta > Magnoliopsida > Fabales > Fabaceae > Dalbergia > Dalbergia cochinchinensis. The sequence goes on from CM062368.1 coordinate 25,819,049, forward strand.
AAACAAAATTAATTCATTATCAGAATCTTCTTAAAAAAAATTCTAGTTCCCAGTGAGAACTTTTCTTACTCTACTTCTATAATCAGGACTCAGGAGCTTATTAGAAAAATCTATCCTTGAAAAAAAGGGAGGACTGATGAATATACCTGACAAATGAACATCTGAGTACCACCTTCGAGGAAAAGAAAACGTCTCCCAAACTTATCAACAGTTCCAATTGAAACAAGAGTAGCAAGTGCATTAAATCCTCCAGTAATCATAGCAGACATGAGGGAAGCGGTGCCACCAAAACCAATGGTCCTGAACAAAACAGGGGCATAGAATGTGATCACGTTCATGCCAGTGAGTTGCTGGAAGAAGGGTATGGCTATGGCCATCACGAGTTGAGGCCTATAGTGCCTCTTCAGCAGGGTGGCCCAAGGGTGTTTCACAGCGCTAGAGGATTCACTAGCCGAAACCAGGTCCTTGAACTCTTCCTCCACGTCGTCGGTTCCTCGAATCTTGATCAGTTCTTGCTTGGCCTTGTCGTCCTTGCCACGCTCGATCAAGGAGCTTGGCGAGTCAGGGAGAAAGATTGCACCGATGATGATCATTATTGCTGGGACTGCCGCGAAACCCAAGCTGTAGCGCCACCCTTCCCCGTTCTTCATCTGGGCGAAGAGGTAGTTGAGGATGTTGGCCCCAAAGATGCCAATAGTGATTGCCAGTTGGAACATCATGTTAAGTGCTCCTCTGTACTTGTAAGGAGCAACCTCGGACACATAGATTGGCACAGACTGTAAACAAAGAAAAAAGGAAAGGTTATCGTGCTGATTTCCAGTTATAATGATATGAAAAATGTTATTTGTATATATTTACGGGTATGAGATATTGTGTTCACCCACATCTCATTCACTATTAAATGAAATGTGAATTATACTTGAATAAGGTCCACTCTTTATCAACCAATGAATAAGATATGAGTCGACACTATATCTCATATATTGTAAACACAGATAACATAACTTTAATGATATTGATGCACGCATTTGGATTGGCTTCTCATAAAAAATATTTTCGTTTTTAGGTCCTTCCTTTTTGTTTTTCTTCTTCAAACAAGAAACAACTATTTTAGGTTTGCATGACAAGTATTTTTAATTATTAAAAGTATTTATAAATATACTTGCATTAGAAAGAATAAAAGTACCTTTTTGAGTAAATTATATCAAAGGACAAAAATAATAAAGATTACAATAATTAGTTTTTCTTTAATATTTTGCGAATCATACAACAAGAAACAGTGTAATAACCCTAACCATCAAATGACGTGACGTGAGATACAAAGTGCAGAATGGTATATATGCTAATTAATAACAGCGATGATGAAAACATCAAAGTCGAAATTAAATTGATTAAACTCGTTACCTGATTGGCACATCCAATTCCGAAGCCGAGCAACATGCGGCCAACAATAAGCATCCACACCTTTTGAGCAAAGCCATTCAAGGCAGCACCGGCGAGGAAGAGCACGCCACCAGAAATCATGGTAAGACGCCTTCCAAAGAGTCGAGTGATGGTGGATGCCCCAAGTGATGCCACGAGAGCGGCCAGATAAAGTGATGAAGTAAACAAAGTCAGAACTTGACTATCGAATTTGCAGTACTGGTTGTCCGAGGGCTTTATGTTCATTTCCTTTTCATAGACATCTGGGAAAAATTTCTTCAGAAAAGGATCCATCGACGTAACTCCACCTATACATATATTCATGTCATTAATTCATTAAAAAAAGTAGGATTTTACTGACCAGTATCTTAAGAGTAATGGTTAACGTACCCAAGAAAAAAAAAACAAATATCAAAAGTTTTGAGTGAATTTTATACATTAAAAATTTAAAAGCTCATCTTCAAAATGCAAAATGTTTCTGTTTTGATTCAATAACCATTGCTCTAAGAGTACGGGCTAGATAAATCCAAAGACATCACACTGTCTCGGAAGTTAGAAGATGAAAACCAAAGTTTTTAAATGTACCGGAGATGCCAAGGTCGTAACCGAAGATTAAACCTCCGAAAGCTGCAACGACGCATGTGATGAAGACACGAAAGGTGAGTTTGCCGGGATATTCCTTTCCCTTTGAGGAGCGATTCGCAATGTGTCCACCAGCCATTGTGCTCACAGTGCAAAGGGAGGAAATAATAGAACTTCGGAGGACTTAGTGTAGTATTTATAAGCAATTGTGGAAACTACCCTGTGTAGCTAATCTGTCTACTAATTCTCCGATAAGATGAACCCGTTTAACTAACTTATCTTCAATTTGTTTGATTCTGCATCACAAAACCTAAACTGACTAGATTTAGGATAATCTTTTTAAATGTTTAGATAAAAGGGGAAAAAGGAGTGGAAAATGCTGTTGAGATGCCACCATTTTAGAATGCCTATAATTAAGTTTTTTTTTAAAAAAAATACTATTTATTCTCTTATTTATGATATATATATAATTTGTTTTCAATTTTTTTTCAGATATTAATTCTTTCTTATAAAAGTATTCTTTAGGTTTTCATTTTTTTGAAAAAAAATGTACAATTATTTCAGTTTTAATATATCTTTTAGAGTTTACTTTTGTATATTAGCGTTTTATATTATTATTTAATTAAATAATATATTATCATATCAGTAAAGGTAATTGAGTTTTGTACCCACTATACTTGAAATGTTATTAAAATTAAATTATTTAATTAAATAATTGTATAAAAAATTATACACCGTTAGTGTATAAAAATTAAACTCTATTTTTTTGTTACAACAACACTTTTTTCTTAGAAACTTTAAACAAATGAACTCTTATGAATTATGGATAAGAAATTTTACTATATCCAAGTAAATATCATATATTGATCCTTGAAATTATATATATGTTTCACTTTACTAGTTTAAATTAAAAAATTATTAATTTAGTCATCAAAATTATGAAGGAAAAAAATTTAGTTAGTCCGTATGGTAATGTTCATGAACTAAATTAAATTACTTTTAATAATTTTATTAACTAAAAGTAAAGTACATATATAATTTCAAAATTAAAATGAACCTTTACTCACTCAATATTGGTGAGGAATAAAAGTTAGGTAAAGAAAGCAAGAGAAACCTCCGTATATATCTCTATTCAAATTGGTAAGCATCAAATAATATAATGATAGAATATTCCTTATCTTTATTTCAATTTCTAAGTTAAATTTTTTCAAGTAAAGAACTTTCGATGAGAAAATTTGCTAGGATATAGGTAAGGAAGAAAGTGAGGGAGAAAGATTTTTATCCTTATTGGAATTTAGTAACTTTATATTATATTAAAGCTATGCTTTGTTGGAGGATAAATATGGTGATAAATTCCTTATGATTAAGGTTTTTGTATAATTTTATATATTCCACTCTCCAACTAAACATATACTGAGATTAAAAAAAAATCATTTATGCATATTTAAAATTGTTTTAACTCCCCCAACACCCCTAGCAAAAAAATAAAAATTAATAAACAAAAAGAAGAAGAAGAAGATAACAATTGACTTGAGTCTCAAGTTAAAGTGCAAGTTTCTAAGGAATAAACCACGCTAACAGCCCAGCAAAAACGCTAAAAGAAACACACAACACGTTCATACTCCAAGGGACTTGAACCAAGCAAATATCAATTTATAGTGATTTAAGAATTTTAATTTTCAAGTAACTTAACTTAAAACTTAATAAATTCAATCTCTGACACCTAGTAACATTGGAGAATATATACTACGTATCAAAGTTATTATAGAAAAGAAACCTATATACCAAAATTATGAACAAGATCGACCAATATGATTATTTATTTTAATTTTAAATATTAATGAATACTTTTACAATAATGCATAGTTAGTGTAAAAATAAACATGTTAGATGAAAAACTAGGGTGAATCATCCCCTGACATTGTTCGTCATGTACATGTTGAGAAAGGAGGCACAAATTTTTTTTAAATATGAATACTTTAGTTTATTATAAAGACACAAGACCACTTGTGCACCTTATATAAGTTGTGCACAATAAGCACTCTACTAGCACACTAGGCACTTTACAGCTTACACACACTAAAGCCATGGTAGCATCACACTTAAACTTCACTTGGCTAGAGCACGCTAAGTGCTTCTCTTTGTAATTCTCACAACTCTCAGCACCCACTCACGAGACACTTCACTCATGCTACTGAAGCACACACACTACACATCCTAAAAGTCTATTTATAGGGAGCAAATGTCAGAGCATCACCTCCCATATATTATCTAGAGAATTCCAACATCTTTTTGCTTTCTAGGTGGTTCTAGGATTTTTGCCATTAAAAAAACTGTTTGGAAAGTTTCAGCAACTTCCAGATCATTGCAAGAAACCTCCATAATATTGGTGCCTCACTTCATGATGCTTATGGAACTTGTGCTGAATTTTCAATACAGCGTCTTGATTGTTCTGGTTAATCGAATAATTTCTTTCTTTCAAAAACAAAATGTGAGATGAGAATTGGATCGCAAGGCTTGAAATGATACATCCACTATTAGAAATAAGCGAGATATCAATGCTTGTTATCAAAGGGCACACTGACAGTTTACAAGTTTTTTCAATTAAAATTCACAAGAGTTTATTTGTCAACTCATTCATAATTATGAACAAGTTAAGAATATATTTGCGAGTTTTTTTTTATTAATATTTATGAACCAGATGTTAGTGGCATAAAGCCACTTGTGAGAGGGAGAAAGTGAGTGTAAAAAAAGGTTAAAGAAAAGAGGCACCAGTTCACGACAGTTACTGTGTAAATTACTATGTATGCACAATAACTTGTATGTGAGCTTCAAATTCACAGGAAGTTACTGTGCAACTAATGTACAATAACTTCCAAAGCCTCTATAAATAGAGAGCTCTCGAATGGTTTTTTGCATCAAACCAGCAAATTCGGAGAGCATTCATTTTGTATTTTCTGAGAGTTTCTCTTATTTTATAGAAAGAGGTGTATTCTCCTAGTATAAGAGAGGGTGCTATTGTTTTCTCCTTATATTTTAGAGAGAGGTGTAATTTTATCTTCCACATAGTGAAAACCCTTCTCGATTTTTACCCGTGGTTTTTCCCTCATCATTAGGGGGTTTTCCATGTAAATATTTTGTGTCAGTTCCAATTCCCTCAACTCTAAATTTAGCTGCATTGATCTGTTTCCATTACTCTGATACCCAACAGTGGTATCAGAGCTTTGGTTCAGTAGAATTTATTCTTAGTATGCTATGTGGTTGCAGCTTAGTCTGATATTCCATATCAAAAAAGAATTTTTTCCTGGAGATTATCACAGCCATTGGTTATAGTTCGCTACAGGTTATTACTTTCGGTCACTATTAATACGTGTAGTTGCATATTTTTATAGTATTGTTAATGTATACTGGATCTGTTCTATATACGATATAAATATACTGACTGTTCACGTATATAATACTATTCACGTGTAAGTCACTATTCACATATACAACACTATTCAAGTATATGGTACTATTCACGTTAAAAAAAATGTGACTAGTCTAGTAGAGAAATAAATCCCTGTAAACATCATGGTAGTGAAATTTATGATTGAGAAGTTCAATCTGTAATACCCTATTCTTTTTAGAAATTAAATGAAGCTTTATTAATGAGAATTTTAGGATGTTGATAGATGTGGAAATGATGAGACTAACTCAAGGAAGCAAAAAAAAAAAAAATGTGAATAGTATCTTACAGGCCCCACAGGTCCGCCGGGACAGCCAAAATCCTAGAATTGGGCCCCGGAGATGCCCAACATTGAGAAATTATAAAATTATGTTTAGAAATAGGTAGGAATAATGATTTTATACCCGAAATTATTTTTCGGGCAATGTTTGATTTCTCGGGTATATTGTTTCGCCCGTTTGCTGAAATTTCGGTGTTCGATTTCTAATACCGAAAACTAATTAATATCTACAAATAATGAAGTATATCCACTTGAATAGCAAGGGAATGGCTAGGATTTCATCTTGGATGAAAGATCAAATCCTAGCCATTGATTTTAAAGCCTTTTAATGAAAAGAACAATATTTTATTTTTCAACCAATCAAAACACTCCTTAATAGATATATTTAACTCACCTAACCTCATCTTTTTCATCTTCACCTTCGGCCATATGAGAAGCAGCAGAGAACCATTTCTTTTCTCATCTAAAAATCTTTGCTAACCTTGAATTCAACCTCCAAAATCCTAGACCAAATCTTGTTAGAATCAAAAACTCCTTTAAGCAAACTTGTTCTACACTTCAACCTCCATAAATATAACCGATTAGATTTTTCAAAACCTCACTTTAGTACCTCACTCAGCACTGATTAGTGGAGGATCTAAGTGTGTTTCAAGAGTTTTGGGGTGGAGAACATCTACCTTGAAGTATACAAAAGCTAAAGAAGCATTAGCTTCCAAGGGTAGGGTTTATTTATCCTCTTTTGTTTCAAAAATTTCCTCTGAAAATTCTGATTGGTTTTGTCCTAAAATTTCTGATTTTATTGGTTAATCATATGTTGATATTGATGTATGAATTTTGGTGGAGTGTTTGGTGTGATGGAAAAATCATTTTCATCAAGAGAGACTTGGAATTAGTTTGCTGGATTTTCGGATTTCAACAAGGCAGAACTTGTTGACAAATTTTCTGGTGCAATTGTGTTCAGTTTTATGGGCTATAAAAATTATATGTTGAAGGTAACATCCTAAGACAACCCCATGATTTTCCTTGGGTCATGTGAACGATTTTCTCTGCTTGAAAAAAATTCATGATTCTTGAACATTGTTGCTGGAAAATACCGGTTTGAAGCAAGCAGCAAATTTTGTCGAATTTTCTATTATATCTAGAGATCTTAGATTCAGTTGAAAATTTTATGGGATGTATTTAACATGTTAGGGAGTCTCTAGTAAAAATTTGGGGTTATTCTGGGGACTTTTTCTATGTTTAAAAATTCAAGAACCGAAGTTGTGACTATGCTGCCTGAAATATTGAAGCTGAGGCAGTAAAATTGTGTGATTTTATTATCATAGTAAATGGTGGGTTTATTCTTTGAAAATTTTATGGGAAGCTGATAACACATTGAATTGCAACTGTGAATTTTATTTTGAGTTGATTTAATCAATTGGTGGGGTCGAAAATTATGAGAGTCCTGATCTAAACTGTAAACAAGTGGTCTCTAACCACCAGATTTGAAAAATTTAGTTGATAAGGTTAGAGAACACCGTTTGTTTGGAAATTTGTACAGGGCCTTTTAGACACATTGACATGTCATAGAGAATTTTAATGGCTCTTAAATTCGCTGTTTGATAGGGAAATTAATTTTGAATTCTAGAGTGATAAATCTGCTGATTGCTGAAAATGGTAAGAATGGCTTTAGATACAAGTATATATCATGTTAATGCATGCTAATTGTTTGAAAGAAATGTTGATGAGATATGGATGAGACTCCAACATAATTTTATGTCTACCTGTGATCTAAGCAGGCCTTTGAAAGGAGAAGTACACTATGTGATTATTGTGAGGATAAAGGAAAAGAAAAGAAAAATAACATGACTTTTAGTTGTGCAATTTTTAACATATGGGGAAAATAGAGACAAGGCTTATGTGGTTGAACGGGAAAGACAAAAGTAAGAGCTTTCCTGGGAATTTGATAAGTCGGTAGACGTATCGACATATAGGAATGAGCTCATGTCCTAATGGTCAATAGTTCTTGTGGAGTGATTCCACTACAGACATCACTTGATGTGAGATTAAGTCTTCCCTATGTTAATGAGAAAAAGAACAATGCACGAATTATTATTATACTTGTACTTGATTTTACATTATGTATATACCTTGATATTGCTATACATAGTTTTGCATGAGTATTCCCACATGAATGAGCTTATCAATTGTGTTTCACATTATACCTGAGGGAATACCCTACTGAGGATTTTATAATATTCTCATCCCTACGGTTACATTTACTTTGTGTTAATCAGATCCAGCAGATGCCGTCACTAGTATTTTACCTTGACTCGCCACAGTGGGTGTGGCATTATGATCCTGCTCTTGACTCTCTGTATGTAGTGGGTTACTCACAAGTTCGTGTCTATGTGTTTTTCGACCGCTCTTTTAGTACATCAGTATTTACAGCTGACTTTGACCCTGTTTTCCCTTATGATGGTGTGCCTCTCCACTTGGCACACCTAGTGATATTTGATGTCCCACCTGCACCACCAGCACCCCCTCCAGCAGATGATCCCTCTTCATCCTCGTCTTCAGACTCAGACCCATTGGAGGGTCCTGATGCCCTAGGCGGAGGTGAGGCTATCATGCCGATAGCCAACGGTTTCATCTAGTAGGACGTGAGATCTTCAGGGACTCATGATATGTATATAGTGGTAGTTTAGTACTAGTGACCCTCTAACCTGCAGATTAATCGTGTTAAATGTTGTGGGGTTTATTTCTGTTTGTACAAACTTTTGCTAGACCTCAACTTTGAGCAGGTTAGATTAGATACTGGAGGTGTTCCTTCCTTTTGTGAACTGAGTTCCTGATGAGCTTAGAAGTTAACCAGTGTAGTATCAGTACGGTGTACACATTGCAAACTTAAAAATGATGTTTATATATGTATATACGAGTTTGGCCATATATGTGTCTGAATTATTTGATTTCAATTATTTTCGACTAGTATAGATTGTGAATGTAGGTAATACTTTTCTAATTACTGTGTTGATACTCGAGTAAAATATGGTAATTCGGAGGGTGTTACACAATGCGAGTAATTTTTACCTGTGAAAATTGAAGATGAAGGTAATCTTAAAAAAAGACAATTACTTACCAGCAATTGAAGGCAAACTTGCTGATATTACTAATGAAAAGTGGAAGGAGATGGATGATAATGTTGTTGCCAATCTGCATCTTGCAATGGCAGATTCAATATTGTCCAATGTTGTAGAAAAAAAGACAGCAAAGGAAATCTGGGATGCTCTTGTCAAACTATACGAGGTCAAGTCACTTCACAATAGAATATTTCTAAAGAGGAGGCTGTATACTCTTCAGATGAGTGAGTCCACATCAGTAATAGACCACATCAATAATTTAAACACCTTATTCTACCAGCTCACAACATCAGATTATAAAATAGTGGAGAATGAACGTATAGAGCTTCTACTTCAAAGTCTACCTGATTCATATGATCAACCCATCATCAACATCACAAATAATAATACTGCTAACTATCTATCCTTTGATGATGTCGCCGGTGCTATTTTTGAAGAAGAGTCCATGCATAAGAATAAGGAAGATAGATTGGAAAGCTCAAAGCAAGTAGAGACATTCTTGGTGACGAGAGGGAGATCAATTTAGCGTGACTCCGGTGGGAGTCATGGTCAGAGTAGATCAAAGTCAAGAAGAAGGAAGAACTTCAAATGCTACTAATGTGGGATGAAAGGGCACTTGAAGAAACATTGTCGGTATAATAAGAAGAATGTAGATAAAGCTCCAGAGGCATCAACCTCTCAAGGATGTGTTGCGAGTACCTTTGAGGATGGAGAAATCCTATGTAGTGAGGCAACAATTGGTTTTAAAGGTGGTAAATAGCTCACTGATATTTGGATCATGGATTCAGGAGCAACATGACATATGACTCCATGCTGTGACTGGTTTTACAGCTATGAACCTGTCTCGGAAGAATATGTGTTCATGGGAGATGATCATGCCTTAGAAATTGCTGGTGTTGGTACTGTCAAAATAAAAATATTTGATGGTGCCGTTCGAACAACTCAAGGAGTGTGACACGTGAAGGGCTTGAAGAAGAATATGTTGTCTATTGGGAAACTAGATGACCTCAGGTGCAAGACCCATATTGAAAGTGGGATCTTGAAAGTTGTTAAAGGTGCTCTTGTGGCAATGAAAGTAGAAAAGACCACGGCAAATATATACAAGCTTCAAGGAGATACGTTGCAGGAGGCAGATGTATCAGTTGCATCAGGAAGTCAAGAAGAAACGATGATGATGTGGCACCGCAAACTAGGCCACATGTCAGAATGTGGTTTAAAGGTTCCTGCGGAACGTAATCTCATTTCTGGGCTCAAATCAGTGAATTTATCATTTTGTGAGCACTATGTTACAAGCAAGCAACATAGATTGAAGTTTAGTAGATCAACCGCTCGGAGTAAGCACATTCTAGACTTGATTCATTCTGATGTATAGGAGTCACCAGAAATGTCCCTAGGAGGAGCAAAATATTTTGTATCCTTCATTGATGATTACTCCAGGAGACTATGGGTGTACCCAATCAAGAAGAAATCAGATGTGTTTCCAATATTCAAAGACTTCAAAGCAAGAGTGGAACTTGAATTTGGAAAGAGGATCAAGTATTTGAGGATAGATAATGGAAGAGAATACACAGATGGAGATTTTCTAGCATTTTGTAAGCATAAGGGTATTCAAAGGCAATTCACAGTTGCACATACACCTCAGCAAAATAGTGTAGCAGAGCGGATGAACAGGATTCTCCTAGAAAGAACAAGAGCAATGCTAAGAACAGTAGGTTTAGCCCAGTCTTTATGGGCTGAAGCAGTCAAAATTGCATGTTACGTGATTAATCGGTCGCCATCAATCGTGATTGGTTTAAAGACTCCAATGGAGATATGGAATAGTAGGCCGACAGATTATTCTTCTCTACAAGTGTTCGGATGTCTAGCATATGTGATGTACAACACCCAAGAAAGAACAAAGTTGGATCCGAAGTTTAGGAAATGTATATTCTTGGGTTATGCTGACGGTGTAAAGGGGTATCGCTTGTAGGATCCGACTGCCAGCAAGATTATTGTCAGCAGGGATGTAATATTTGCAGAAAATGAACTGCAAAGTGAAGAAAGAAATGACAGCATTGTTAAGGAGGCAAATACGGTTCAGATAGATGAGAAATCTGGAGAAAAAGATTCTAAAGCAAAACCAGAGCATGATGAACAAGTAGCAGAAATAGCCATTGATACATAAATTAAGCGATCAACACACTAGATAAAGCCACCAACATGACATTCAGACTATGTTATGGCAACTCATGATGCATTCTGTCTTCTAACAGAAGAAGGAGAGCCATCAACCTTTCAGGAGGCTTTGAGTAGTCCAGATGCATCTCTGTGGATGGCAGCAATGTAAGAAGAAATGGAGGCCTTGCATAGAAACAAAACATGGGAACTTGTTACACCTCTACAAAGTTGAAAAGTCATTGGCAACAAATGGGTCTATAAGATCAAACAAGATAGTAATGATCGAGTGGAATGATATCGTGCAAGACTAGTGGTACAAGGATTTGCTCAAAAGGAATGTATTGTTTTCAATAGGATATTTTCTCCAGTTGTCAGACTTTCCACTATCAGAGTAGTGTTGGCTATGTATGCTACATTTGATTTACATCTTGAGCAGTTAGATGTGAAAACTGCTTTTCTTCATGAAGAACTTGAAGAGAAGATATATATATTCCAACCAGAAGGTTTTGAGGAAAAAGGACAAGAAAACTTAGTTTGTAGGTTGACCAAATCTTTATATGATTTAAAGCAGGCACTAAGGTGTTGGTACAGGAGATTTGATTCCTTCATAATTCGCCTTGGATATAACAGACTGAGTTCAGACCATTGTACAACTACAAGAGGTTTGATAACAATGCTTTCATCATTCTGTTGTTATACGTGGATGAAATGTTGGTGGTGGGCCCCAACAAAGATCGAATCCAAGAATTGAAGGCACAGTTGGTTAGTGAGTTTGAGATGAAGGACTTGGGACTCGCAAACAAGATTTTAGGGATGTAAATTCATGGAGACAGAAAAGACAGGAAGATTTGGCTTTCACAAAAGAATTATTTGATGAAAATTTTGCGGTGCTTCAATATGCAAGATTGTAAGCCAGTTTTAACCCTACTTCCTGTTAATTACAAATTATCCTTAGGTATGTGTCCTAGCAGTGAAGCGAAGAGGATGGAAATGTCTCAAGTACCATATGCATTAGCGGTGGGAAGCCTTATATATGCCATGATTTGTACTAGACCTAATATTACTCAAGCAGTTGGTGTGGTCAGTTGGTTTATGGCAGATTCAGGAAATGAGCATTGGAATGTTGTGAAGAGGATCCTGAGATACATTAAAGAAATCTCAGGTGCTGCACTATGTTTTGGAGGATCAGAGTTCATTGTTAGAGGATACGTTGATTCAGATTTTGTAGGTGATCTTGATAAAAGAAAATCTACTATAGGCTATGTGTTCATCCTTACAAGTGGAGCTATGAGTTGGTTATCCAAGTTACAGACTGTTATACCTCTATCTACTACAGAAGCTAAATATATAGCAGCTACACAAGCTTTCAAGGAAGCTATTTGGATTCAAAGATTAATGGAGGAACTTGGGCACAAACAGTCAAAGATTACTGTGTATTGTGAAAGTCAGAGTGCCTTGCACAATGCAAGGAATCCAACCTTTCATTCTAGGACGAAGCACATAGGAGTTCAATATTACTTTGTTCAAGAAGTAGTAAAAGAAGGGAATGTGGACATATAGAAGATTCACACGAAAGATAACCTAGCAGATGTCATGACAAAGCTGATCAACACTAACAAGTTCAAATTGTGTCGATCTTCCTATGGCCTATTAGAAATGTGAGTAGTAGAAAACTGGAAAGATGAGAAAAGATTTTGAAAATTCACCAGAATGGCTTTAAGTGGGAGATTTTTAGTGGCATAAAGCCACTTGTAAGAGAGAGAAAGTAAGTGTAAAAAAAAAAAAAGGTCAAAGAAAGGAGGCACCGGTTCACGAGAGTTACTATGCAAGTTACTATGTATGTACAGTAACTTGCATGTGAACTTCGAATTCATGGAAAGTTACTGTGCAACTAATGCACAGTAACTCCCAAAGCCTTTATAAATTGAGAGCTCTCGAATGGTTTTTTGCATCAAACCAACAAAATTTGGAGAGCATTCATTTAGTATCTTCTGAGAGTTTCTCCTATTTTATAGAGAGAGGTGTATTCTCCTAGTATAAAAGAGGGTGTTATTGTTCTCTCCTTATATTTTAGAGAGAGGCGTAATTTTATCTTCCACATAGTAAAAATTTTTCTCGATTCTTGCCCGTGATTTTTCCCTCATCATTAAGGGATTTTCCATGTAAATATTTTGTGTCAGTTCCAATTCCCTCAACTCTAAATTTAGCTGCGTTGCTCTATTTCCATTACTCTGGTACCAACACCAGATAATTGAGTTTTATATTATTTTTTTATCAAATATGTTGTTCAAAAGTTACTTTCAATGTACTTGTATTAAGTTTTTGAGTTATTTCGTATTAGTTATGCATTCTAAACTAATTTTTTCCTCTATTTTTGTGTGCTATAATCATATATCATCATATACTATATTCTAAAATAGGGTTAATAGTTTAGTAAATTTGATGAGTTGTCAACTTCTGGTGAGTTTGGTTTTCCTCCATTTATTATGTTTTATCATAAATTCCTACTACATAAACAAAATATATCACCATATGATCATAGAGCAGGTGTCTTGGTCAAAAACTTTTTCAAATTATTTAAAAGAAGTCAAAAGATCTCATTTCGTTAGTTCTGACAAGGTGTATATATTGCTCTCTTCTGAATCCTTTAATTTTAAAACTTACCTAAAAACGAAAGGAAAAATAAATTAACTCAAATGTTGCATTCAACTTTTATTTGTACCTTTTGATTTGGGTCTTCTCAAAATCTTGATGTGAAGAATGGGCTATCATTATTATAATATTTGATTTAAAAGGTTGTTAGACTAATGGACGAAGTAGAATCTAAGTTCACAAAGAGGGTTATGCGCATGCATGTTGTAGTGTTAATTAACACGCATGCATTCTGTGTACCTAATTTAACTTTTATAGCTTAGCTACCATACATACATGTTGTAGTCTTAATGCTTTTTATGTGTCACAGTGCTATATATATGCACGAATCTTTTTTAAATGGGGCACAACTCATGTGCCATTAATATGAAATAGAGCATGCTTCCTCAGTCAAACACATGCTTCCTCTAAAATAGAGCATGCTTGGTTTTGTTAAAATGAATCCCTGTTATACATGCATGCTGTGGTGTTAATAATATTTTAACAATGCTAAGACTGACACATATTAGGGCCGTATACAATTCCCAAGTTTTTTGGTACAGATGCAAGTCATTGATCTCATTGTCTAAATAGTTGTTTATTATACAAAGGGATTAATTATTACCACATAGAGCCAAGCAATATTACAAGCTCATTAAACAGCAGCATGCTAAGTCATGTAATTCATAGACTTTAAGAGTGTAAGAATCGAAACTGTGACAAGTATAATTGCCTTTCATTGCTTTGAACTCATCATATTTTGACAAGTACAATCTCAGATTGGTTCTATCTTCACTTAGTCCATTCATTGCTTTGAACTCATGATATTTTGCAATGGCTGGAAGGTTTGATGTTATTAAAGATTTGAATGATGGTTCTGAAAAGTTTTGGAGGCTTAAAGTTAGAATCATACGGCTTTGGCGTGTTCCTAATTTCTAGGACAGATCTAAAGAGCCTATGCTTAAAATGGTGTTCTTGGATGAACAGGTTTGCTGTTATATTTCCTATTGATTTATTTGTTTTTCATTCATTGTTATTAATGTTACATTATATTTCTTAAGTTATTTTTATATGTTGTGTTGATAACAGAGTAATAGAATTCGGTGCTCCATTTCAAGTCAACATGTGAAGTTATTTGAAGAGCTTCTTTTTGAAGGAAAAGTGTATGTGATATCTAATATTTCTGTTGCTTAAAACTTAATCAAATATAAGGCAACACAACATCCATTTAGGCTATTCTTCAGGAAAAACACTAAGGTTAAACTAACAGAGGACCTAACCATTCCTCTTAATGCTTTCAAATTTGTGCCTAATACTGTCATTGCAAAAGCAACAGATTAGGAATCTCACTTGGTTGCTAAGTCAGCCATTATTCCATGCTTTAATAGGTAGTAGCCACAAAGGTTTAGTGTAATCAATTTATCTTCTGTCTTGATTATTGACCAAACTTATTTTAACTTATACAGATGTAATAGGAGTAGTGACTGGTAGAGCTAAAAATATGAAGTATACAATGGTCATGTTGGATGATCTAGAGTAAGGCTTTAATTTAATTTTCTTCACATTACATGTACACTTTGTTATGTTCATTTGGATAATGCTAATTTATTGGTATAAAACAATTATTGCATAATTATTTTATTATTGACATTTTCTTTTTATGATGACACAGGTTTAATGGAAGTTTCCAATACTAACTATACATCGAGACTTTTTATTAATGTTGATCTCCCAGAAATTACAGACTTCAAGCATAGGTGTGTTATTATCATTATCAATTCAGCATATTTTACTACTATATGCGTGGTTTGTAGAAATTAATTGGCTTTGTTTGCAAAATAACTGAATTGTAGTAATATTTGATGTTTTAGGCTTGCTAAAATTGATTCTCCAACAAGAACTCAAGTTACACAAATTGTTTCTGAGCTAATTCATTCAATGGAGGATGATTTCCTTACACTGAATGTCTACAAAACTATCTCTGAACTCAGACAACGGCAAGAGATTTGATGCTTTTTCTATATCAAATAGTGTGTATATATATATATTATGATTTGTATTTGTATGTATTTTTTTCAATTCCAGAAAGGGATTTTTGTGACAATTGGAATTGTCAATGGCATTGAAAATCAAGGAAATTGGTGATATAAAGGTTGTAAAAAATGTTTACGAGGTTTAAGGCAGGATACTCGAAGCTTTGATTGTAGAAAGTGTGATTCATATCCTACAACTTTCATTCCAAGGTACTAGTGTGTTTTTCATTATATCTATTATGATATATTTTTTAGATAGAGTCTTTAATTTTAACTTTATGATGGGTTTTCATCTTTTATAGGTACAATATCCATTTGACAGTTGAAGATGAAATTGGTTGTGCATCTTTTATGCTCTATGACGAAGAGGCCTTCAAGTTTTTGAATAAATTTGCCAATGATCTTTAGAGCTGAATATGTTTCAAGGTTATTGTTTATATGTGTTAAGCTTATTTCCTTTAATATAGAATTACAATTTTATATCACTAATGACCTTTATATTTACTTATTTAGGGTGGTGATAAAAGCAAATATCCTGAGGAAATTAATGCTTTCAAAGGAAACAAATTTCTTTTCAAGGTATCAGTTAGAGTTGAAGATCTCAACTCCTTTCAGCTATCTGTGATTACAATTCTCAAGTTGTGTTCAGATGATGCAATCATCAATTCTTTCATTGATAAGTATAAGATTGATGACGTATGTTTTTTTTCTTCTCATACACATTAGTTACATAATTATAAAGACTTAATGTATTTAGCAGTTTTCTGAATTGTTTTCATTGCATTTTATTAGCTCTGCTTTGTTCCTGAAAGTTCAAACTATCTCACAGCTTCTGTAGAAGGTTCTGACACATTCAAGGTGATCCTTTTATGCAAGCATTGTATTTTGTAATCACTTTAACTATGATTTCATCCTTCAATTTTATTAGACTAAAATATCTATAATGTTCTGGAGGATTATATATCTGAGTCATGTGAAACCACCACACCTTCAAAGTCTCTTTGTGACTCTGAATATATTGCAAAACACATTGATGCATCACCTGCTAATTTTAATGTTTAGTCAATAAGATAACTAATGTCATAAAAAAAGACATGAAAGGCATATCTGAAGGTTCTGATGCAGATAACGTATTGTTTAATTGAATTTTTTGTTGAGTATATTAGTATAATATCATAATTCAACATGCAATAGAGAACCATTCTTCATTTAATTTAATGTGTAGGATTCATTGTCTCAATCCTGTCAAATTGCCACTCCTTCAAAAGCTGAGTCTGAAGTAGGTTAGGTTGCAAAAGCTTCGAATGCATGTCCTAATGATTTCTATCTTCCACCAATCAAGTTAAGGAAGATCATCAAGCAAGAGAAGGATAAAACTATGGGAGCTACCTTTTAAATACTACTTAGCTTCTGGGAATCATTTTGTTCTATGGAACTATAGTTGGCTGTTGTTATTTAACTTTCTTATCCATATGGTATTTCAACTTTAATCTTTTTTATGAGCATTGCTCTAATTTGTATTACTTAATGAATGTGACTTTTAAGGATTCTCTGTCTAAGAGAAATTTTTAATGTTAAACTTATTGATTTATTTTGCCTCATTCATTTTTTTTCATTCATAAAAGCCTAACTTTCAAGTTCAGGTTCTTTCTCATTTATTATTTTAATGTAAGTCAAGTGATGTTTAGCATGTTCATATATAAAGCAAGTAGTATTATAGACACCCTTCATTCTCTCTTCATAACTACTACACTTTTAACACATTTCACATTATTACTAATGTAATTTCATTTCTCTCAGGCCTATGTCTGTAAGTGGTGACAGAATTTTACGATGGTTCCTATTCACAAGCAAAATTTTATGACACATACTTGGCTCAAAACATCTACAGTTCAAGAATTAACTATGAAGCTGCACAAGATCACAACTAGGCACCTTAGTTTTCATCTTATATCTTTGGATTAGTCTTTCATATATTCATCAAAGGGTACTTTGTAATTGTATATTTAGAGATTCGTTATTTTCAATACCACAACCTCTGTACAAGTTAGATTGTAATGTCAGATGTTAATATATCAAAACTTCAGATGTACAATTAAGGTCCATAAACTTTATCTAATATATGACAATGTTCATTTCACTAAATCCATTCAAAGAAAAAAGCATAACGTACTAAACTGAGATCATGTAAAGGTTATCTCTGATTTAGTGTTTCAAACATAGTTTTTTGATCAAGACCGTCATAGATTGTAAAAACTAATGTATCTATAGTCATCTCTGATTTCATAAAATTAATTGTGATATTTATACAAAGTAGGTTCATATAATGGTAACTCATCAAATGATTTTCAAACTATATAATACATCTAATAATTACTTTACTGAAAAGAATTTTCCACTTTTACTTTATTCATTTTATAACACCTAATAAAACCAAGTTTTTTAATCACTTACTGAAATGAAGAGGTTATTTCAAATTGGGAAACTAAGAATAGGATTAGCTCAAGTTCAGTAAAGAAGTTATGCTAAAGCACAATCTCTCTGCTTTTTGAATTGATAATAATTTGTAGTAAAACTAGATGATGTAATGATTTGCAATAAAAAACAATGTACAGCTACAAACAACCTCATGTGCATCTGTCTCACACTTTAAAAATTAATCTAATCACATCCAACTTTTACACTGTATGTCATTGAAGTAGTATTAACATACATTCACACATGTCTTACTCATTGTTCCTACTCAATATTTAAATCGAAGCACATTCATCTTCAGTTTCATGTTATACTAAGATGAAAGATCTCTCATACTCATTGAAGTCAAAGTTAGCAAGATTGAAGAGAAAAAGTATCTTGGATCAAAAGAGAAAAACAACTTCTCTTCCTGAACTTGTTAGCAATAGCAACATCTGTAGTGAGATTTTGACTTGATATCTATTTTGTTTCTATAAACCAATTTCTTTTGGCAGTGACATTCAACCTATTCATGTCTCAGAAATAATGGACCCTACTGCTGTGATAAAATGAAGACATACTACTGTGGATGACACAAGTGATTCTAATGGTCTTCACTGTATTGTTAGCCCACATCCTTCATTATCGATTGTTACAAGTGTACATACATAGCCTTTTGAAATGGTTTCAGCTTCAAATACACCAGTAGCAACAAATGTGTCAAGAACCCCATTATTAGATATTTCACATGGTAACCCTGTTCATATCCATTCTTTCGCATATTTTCTTAATGAAGTTAACATTTGAACTTATTTATTAATAATGAATCACATGCAATTGCAGCCAATAAAAATCTTTATTTCTAGCCACAGATTAAAATAGGTAATAAAGGGAAGGAGAACATGCAGGAACAAGCACAAAATTTCCTTTGACCACGCCTATTCCTCATTCTCCAAATGATTCAGGTAGTTTAAATTATATATAACTTATATAAACTTTTTATCATAACTTCACAATATAGTTCTGTTTCATTTTGTGTTTTATGAGTAAACAATGAACAAGAAAAAAGAAAAATTAAGATGAAATCAAGGAACGCTAATGAGATTATCCATATCACAAGGGACTTCTGAGCTATACCCAATTTGTACATCTGGTGCAAACATAAAAGTTACAACCAATACATTCACATTGAAATCTTTTGCAAGGTAATTTCTATACTATCTAATTTGCCTATGTGCGTTTTCATGCTTGGATAACAGAAAAAAAATGTTAAATTGGTAAATTTTGTTCAACAGCCTGTTTGTACTAAATCATTAACCTCTTCATTTTATTATAGTAGTAATAACCTCAAATCAGGAAAACACAAGATTATCCATTCCAAGGTAATAAAAAGTGTGGTGAAGAGCATGACAACTTTGTTTCCAAATTCTGAATAGTCAAATGGCTAGTTTTCAAAGCAACCATGCTTTACAAGTCAGATACAAAACAATGATCTATTGAGAGATTATGAAGGTATTAATGTGCACATATATAATAAAATATTGACGATTTAAATTTTTTTAAAAGCAAACTGAGTTGGAAATGAAGGTTGAATTGCCTTTTTTGTTTGTGCCATTAATAAGAGATTTTTTATAGTGATTGATGCTTATGATGAAGTTAACATCGAACAAGATCTTAATGCTTATCCAAATGATGATCATCTTAACTCAAAAGGTAAGACACATCATTTGTTTACTTTCATTTCTAAATTGGTATGCTTTAACTAATTAATAATCTTATTAACTATAACATTATTAGGTTTTATGTAGACAATGATACATCTAATCATTTCACACCTGTACTGCACCCTGAACTTGAACAAGGTTAGTATATCTATGATTGCATAATGACTATGGTTACTATATATCCAACAAAATAATATCATAATGTTTGCCTTCATGAATCAGATATATAGGATATTGGTGATCCTGTACATGAATATCAACATTGCAAGGCATTGATATGGCTAAATGAACGTCTTTCAAAAAGCAAATTATGTTGCACACCAAAGTTCTCATTGTGTTGTATGGAGAGGAAGGTTGAATTACCTAAGCTAAAAACTGCTCCTCAAATTTTGCAGAACTTACATATGATGGATGATGAGAAGAATATTCATTTTAGGAAAAATATAAGGGCATTTAATGGCATGTTTTTATTCACATCTATGGCTGGGAAAGCAGATCATAAGATAAATGATGGAACTGCTCCTCCTATATTTCTTCTCAGTGGTCGAAATTATCATTCCATTGGAAGTTTGATTCCTCCTACAAATGAAAAGCCTAAATTCTCACAGCTGTATATTTGTGACATTGACTATGAGTTAGAGAATAGAATCAATGCAGTAAGGTAATTTCATATCACTACACAAGCATGATGTGTATTTTATTCCTTTTTCATTTCTTTGCTTTGACATGCTTCATGTATTTATTGTTACTCTCATTCAACTGTTAATTTGGTATTGTTCAATTTAATAGGCAAGGGACACAATACAAGAAATTAGAAATGCAAATTGTTGCTGAGCTAAAATCCATGCTTGATGATAATAATGTCCTGGAAAAATCTTTTCGCTATGCCAGAGATAGATACTTGCAAGGACAAGTCTCAGAGATAAGGTTGAAATTGATTAGAAAGAGAAACATTGATGGAAGAAGATACAATTTCCCTACAGTATCTGAAGTGGCTGCTTTAATTGTAGGTGACATTGATGAGTCGGTGGTAAAAAGAGATATTATTGATGAAACTCAAGCAAGATTACTAAAAAGAATTGATGTGTGGTATCCATTATATTTGGCCTTTTAATATCCACTACTTTTTCCATATGGTGAGGATGAATATAGGCTAGATATATCTATATCTTCATCTTCAACAAGAACATATACTCAGAAAAGGTCAAAAATCACCATGAGGGAATTTTTTGCTTATAGAATATAAGATAAGAACAATGAATAGTCAATTATTTTGCGATCAAGAAGATTGTTTCAGCAATATAGTTATTCCATGGTTGAATTTGAGAGGTTGACTTATTTAAGACAGAACCAACCAAGATTAAAGTTGATCAATACAAGGGGTTACATGAATGCTTGGTTAGGGGGGAAACAGAGCCAGCAGCCACTAGTCAAAGGATAATTCTTCCGAGCTCTTTTACTGGAAGGCCAAGGTACATGTTCAATAATTGCAAGGATGCATTTGCTATTTATAAATATGCTGGATATCCAAGCTTCTTTATCACAATGACATGCAATCCTGAATGGATAGAGATAAAAAGATTTGTTAGGAAGCATAATTTAAATGCGACTGATATTCTCATACAACAAACTACTACTGTATTTAATGACTTGATAGATTTCGTATACCCAGATATTGTGTCTAATCTAACAAATGTTGAGTTTTTCAAGGAAAGGACAATTCTAGCTCCTACATTAGAGATTGTCACAAATGTTAATAACTATATAATGTCTAGGGTTCTTGGACAAGAACGGATTTATTTGAGTTTTGATTCAGTTTGTGTAGAAGAAGGAAATATGGAATCAGAGTTAGATGCTTTTTCTCCAAAGATATTGAACGGAATAAATTGTTCTAGACTACTTCCTTATAAATTGATCTTGAAAGAAGGTGTGCCAGTGATGTTATTGAGAAATATTGATCAGTCAAATGGATTGTGTAATGGGGCCAGGCTACAAGTAAGAAGACTGGGGAATCATGTAATTGAATGTTTGACTCTAACTAGGAACAAAGTTGGTGAAGTTGTTTTGATTCCAAGAATGAACATGACCCCAAATAATGATGCACTTCCCATCAAATTTCAAAGGAGACAATTTCCAATAATTATTTCCTTTGCTATGACAATAAACAAGTCTCAAGGCCAAACATTGTCTATAACTAGGATATATCTTTCAAGGCCTGTATTTTCTCATGGACAATTATATGTTGCCCTTTCAAGGGTAAAGATAAGACCAAAAGTTGAGAATTTTAATAGAAAACCATGAAGGCATAAGTGAAAACTGCACCATGAATGTTGTCTATAGAGAAGTTGTTTAAAAATATTACTTCATATGGTAAGCATTACTCATAAAAGCATTTACATATATTGTAACCTTATACATGCTTTGTTAATTCAATATATTTTCTCAATTTTATATTCATTCAATGTTAATTAATATTTTTTTCTTTTTTACAGATCACTCAAGTGTAATGGGAGCTTCTTGATTTTCATTTGTCATGTTGCCATCATATTTTCTTTATTACCCTTTTATTTTGTGCTTTTTCATATTTCTATCTAAAGTTACATTCATTCTGTAAAAAAAAAACTATTTCCATTGTACGTTATCCACAATTTAAATCGCAATTGCAATATAATATAATATTCAACTATATGTTTATTTAATATTATAATTATTCATATCACTAAGATCATATCCATTATTATGCATAACATGTAGTTATGATTCTCGTGCATCGCACGGGTCACTACACTAGTTGTTATGTATTGATGGCTTTTTTGGATTCTTTATGTGCCAAATTGGTAATAGATAATCATTTAGATTTCTTTTTTATCTTACAATAACATTATTTTTTATTTATTTTTATCATCTAATCAAATTATTTATTTTGTATGACTTTTCAAGTAATAGATGAAAAAATCAATTATCATCGACAATATATAATTGAATGATTGTATAAAAAACTTTTACACCGTTAAAGCGTATAAATTAAATCCATATTATTTAATTGCCTATTCAATTCTTACCAAATATACTTTAATATTTAATTTATACTATTTGATTTAAAAGTAAAGAAACCATTAACATTTTAACTTTTATTTTATTTTCGCAAATCATAATATACAACATAAAACATATTAATTATATCTATAAAATACACGTAACTTATAAAAATTATATACTTTTTAACTTCTGGGAATTTAATAATTTTAACTAGGCTAATTTTTCTTTTTTTGTTTAATTTTTATACAGTAATAGTGTAAAAGTTTTTTACATTATCATTCAATATATTATCATATCAACAAAAATAGCACAGCATCAATATGTCACACTCACTATTTAAAAAATTATTTAAATGAGATGATTTAATTAAATAATAGTATAAATTTTTTTCATAAAGTCAATATATAGAAATTAAACTCATTATTATTTTTTTTGTTGTTGTTTAGACTGGACTAATTTATTGAAACGTTTTCAATGTTCTGTTTTTTAAGTCAGGCTTGCTTCCTTCGCCATCACGTAAAAATAAAGGGCTCCTTTTCTGTATTTATATTTTGGGCCTAAACATGGGCCTTATATGATTAGCATGAAAGCCTTTCATTAAAGCCGCAAAGCCCAGAGAGCAACTCTCGTCTTTCTTCTCTACCAGCGTTCCCGCAGCTTAAATTATTATGCTTCTTCATCTCCCTTCCTTACTTTTCGTTGGATCTAAAGAGCACCCTCGGTTCTCAATCGTGCTTCAAATTCGTGAGTGAGTCTCTTTTTCCCTTCTTCTCTTCCGCCTCCCGCTCTTCTTCATTCGTCTAATTTTTTTAATTTTTTTGTTTTGATGTTTATTTGTGTTCCGTTCAGCTATCACTGTTACTCGTATGGATCTATGACCCACTTTTGAATTCTACGTTTCTCAATTTTGGTCTCTTTAATTGTCTGTTTGCACGTATTTATTCATCTTTCTATTATCTCCCAATCTGGGGTCTGTAAAGCTAACGTCCGTTGGCTTAATTTTTGTGAAGGAAATAGTGACATATAAATGAAACCTTAAAAATTGGGATTTGGTAGTGTTCACTGTTTCCTTTCACAAAATATTAAAAGCAGAAATAAACTGAAAATAGGAAATTAAAACTGAAAACCGTTATCTAAAATCAAAGAGACCCTTAGAGTGAAAATTCCGTTGAAGGGGAGTATTTCCGATGGGGGTTAGCATTTTCCACTCTAGTTATGGTGTCTGAATAACCAAATACTTGAGATTTTTGCAGAACAGATAAGGGGGTAGCCCAGTTTGATTTATAACAAGACACTTAATGTCTATTTGTGTGATTTTTGATAAGTTGCAATTCATGTGATAAGGGAATGATTTTTTTTTCCCCCCAAGAAAACTGAGAGTTAATCTCACTGAGTCTTTGATGGCTTTTGAAATAAAATGGAGTAAGAAGAAGATTGGCG
Organism: Dalbergia cochinchinensis; assembly: GCA_031216125.1. Taxonomy (NCBI): domain Eukaryota; kingdom Viridiplantae; phylum Streptophyta; class Magnoliopsida; order Fabales; family Fabaceae; genus Dalbergia; species Dalbergia cochinchinensis. Next base: position 25,843,378 of record CM062368.1, read on the forward strand.
AGTTCTCTAATTCATCACTTGATCTCAATTCTCGTTGGCTGTTACACATACTGATAACCATTGGAGCTGATCATGTACGAATATATGTTTTAATTTGTTGGTATATTAGTGAAAGGTTAATCCTAAATGCACAGTAAGCTACATGTTTAGTTCTTTAACACATGTGGATTATCTACTAAGAAAGTGCTTCATAGAAGTTATATTGCAAAACTGAATGATAATTAATTATAATGATGGCAGAAAACAAATGGGGAAATGTGTTCTAGTTTCATCAAGTGTCTTGTAATCTGAATTGTTGAGTACTTGTAGTGTTAGTTGCTGCCATATTGTTATTCTGTTTCTGCACTATGCATGAATTTCCTATTTTCGGAATCTGCAGTCTTTATTATCAAACTGGGACATACTTGAAGGGATCTTCCATGCTTGGCCAGGTAGAGTCATCCTATAATCTTGTTGTAGGACATTAAAGTTTTTCCCCTATTAGGGAATATAATATAATGATTGCTCGCTTTGTATATTGAAAAACTCAAATTCTTGACTCTCCGTAATTGCATTGAACTTTATATCTTCTACCAAATCAGTTTGAGCATTTTATGTTTGACATCAAAACATTAATGATAAATCCCAACTTGCTGCTGGTTCTTTTGCACATTGCACTTTCATTATGTATGTGTGCATTTTATTGAAAATAAGAGAGAGGAATGGGGATATGATACGTATAGCTACATGTGGATTATTTTTTTCACTTTGTATTTGAAGAATTTTGTTCCTTTTAAGTTTTTTTGTTTCTGCACTTAAGCTTTTCACGTTCTACATAAACACACTGACAGCAAGTTGTCTGAGTTATTGGCCAAGCTTTGTGATGGTTAAATTATTGTGCTTTGTGGCACTGAAGGACAACAGTTGTTCAAACAAATTCAGAACCAAATTGGGTTCATGTTAATCTGTGATACATTAGTTAATAACTTAGAGATGTTGGTATATCCATAATTCTATATTTACTATTTCAAGATTATGCTATATGGGTTAAGAACTAAATAGTATATTGCTGCGCACCAAGTTGCTGCTGCTCATTTTTGCATACTATGTTCCTTTCCTTCCCTCCTTTTGTGTTGGATTGTTAAAGGCTATTATTTCATTTTTCTTTCTTCTAACGAGGACTCATGAACCTATAATACGTTGAAATATAAAAATCATTCATCTTATCCAGTATAGGTTTTGAAGTTTGTATATTTTTGCAGGCTTTGGACGTTTAAAATAACAGTTCAGGTCAACATCCAAGTTCGATTTCCCTCATTTCGTCAAAAGTTTTTCCTTCCCTTCCATGGCTTATCCTTTCTCAGATTTCAAGTACTCAGATGGTCTTACTGTAGTGGGTATCTCCTTCTGCACAGCCATTGTCTGTGAGGCCATCTCGTGGGTTCTTATCTACCGCACCAATTCTTACAAGAACCTTAGGTCCTCAATTGATAAAGCCTCCAAGAAGCTTGAGATCATGAAGACAGACAGCAACAAGATCAACATCAAGAAGTCCAAGACCAAAAAAATTGATCGCGTTGAGACGAGCCTGAAAGAATCCAGTCGCGACTTGTCTCTCTTCAAATTCAAGTCTGGGGGTGTGGTGGCTCTAGTTCTCTTCGTTGTCTTTGGATTGCTGAATTCGCTCTTCGAAGGCAAGGTGGTTGCCAAGTTGCCTTTTAAGCCGTTTGGGCTTGTTATGAAGATGAGCCATCGCGGGTTGCAGGGTAATGACCCCACTGATTGTTCCATGGCATTTCTATACTTCTTGTGTTCCATTAGCATCAGAACAAATTTACAGAAGTTCTTGGGTTTTGCACCACCAAGGGGTGCAAGCGCTGGCCTCTTCCCCATGCCTGATCCGAAGACCAGTTGATTGGGTTTAGTGTTATAATTAAACTTTGTATCCCTCTATTTCTGGGTTGAAGATAATTTGGAACTGCATAACGTCAGTCATTTGTGAGTTGGTTCTCTTAGGAAACCAGCATTATTTTAATTGTTATAATTGGTACTGAAAGCGGTCAACTCCACTTTCACGACCATGATTTGCTTGTTAAATTTTGATTTATGAGCAATGAAGAGTACCCCTATAGAGAGGGAGTTTCTTCTCCAAGTTAGCATTTGGTAGGGGATAGAACAAAAATACTGGACAATAGAGATAAAGACATAAATTATAAATATTTATAAAGGTATTATTAGAAGAAAAAATTATTAAATTTTTATTTCTGTATTATGTCCTCACTGTCTCCATATTTTGGAGGTATAGAAATTGTTTTTTTCTGTCCTTTGTTCCTTTCTCTATCACTAAATAGGCTTCTGTCTTCAGTGTCTCTGTATTTTTATTTCGGAGACAGCAAATAAATGCTATCTTAGTGCCTCTTTTTCAAAAAAAAAAAAAAAAGAGTCCAGTGTTTTTGTTTTTACAATCTGTTTTGTTCAAGAGAGGAGAAACTAATCATCATTATTAGTTTTATTAAGAACTATGGTTTCAAATTATCCTTATCAATGAATTTTTCATGGTGTTACTAGCGGATCTTCTAATGGTTTTTATAAGAAACTTTATCCATTTATTTGCTTGGCCCAAGCTCCTCATGTGCAAACATTTTACAGTTTTCTAAATGCAGCTTTTCACAAAGCAACTTGTCACAAAGAATGGCATGAGTTAGAAAATTGTGAAGGAAGTCCACCACATGTTTGGAACTCTCAGATGCAACATATAGTTTTTTTTTTGTACACAAAAAAAATAGTTTTAAATTTGCACTAGAGTCCTTCTTTCACCATCCCATTCAGCATCTCTCCACTGCACACCTTTTGCCTTTTGCCTTTTTCCTCCACCTGTAGCCCCTCATCCACTCACCGCCTCCTCTCCTGCAACTTTCCTCTCAATTAAATTTCAAACCCACCCAACAATGCAAAGTTTATGAACTCAATAAACATTCTCAAAATTCTATGACATTGAGACCTTTCAAATCTTTGAACTTTACCCTGTCATCTTGTTTCTAATATACCTGCTCCCCTCCCCACTTTGGTAGGATTTTAAACCCACCATGCATTGGGATAGGTAGGCATGTGACTGGTTTTGCTTGTGGGTGGGTTAGGGTTTAGGGTGAACCCATCCCTATTCACCCCACACCCCATAGAAATATTTGAATAGATAATTTACCATAACCTTAATACCCTATCAGCAACCAATAATGAAGAAGAGGATGAAGAAGTTGAAGAATGATAGCTCGAAAAGTTGTGAGGCAAGACATAAACTAATGATATATTTATTGTAATTTAAATGATTATATTAAACTTATTTGAAATTTAGTTCGTTGTTTTCTTGCTACCAAGGGTTTTCAAATAATTAATAAATTTTGTACCCGCCTCTAGTTATTTTATAAATTTATTAGATTTTATAACAATTCTACATTTTTTCAAAAAATAGCTAGTAGATGTGGGTACCCACGAGACAGGTGCACTCATGGGTAGGGACAGAACAGGTTGAGACGAGTGTTAACAATGTGCGGGGCAAAGTCATATTGAGTTAAAAATCATCCCAACCCATTCCATTGTCATCTCTAATCATGTCAGTTGCAATGCAAATTCAGTTCCCTTGTTTTTTATTGTTGTTTTTGGGCTTATTTTGTGAATTGGTGATAAAAGAAAGAAAGAAAAAAAAAACTTTCAAAATACTGTCTAACAAGTTTTAGATAATTAAATAATATTTAGTAATTACTTAATTCTTTTAAAATTAGTTTTTATCCGAACTAATTTTAAAGTTGATTTCTTTCAATTTTTTTTTCTGGCATATCTTCTTATATGTATTTCCAATTAGGGAAAAATGCGCTTTACCCCTTGTATTTTTGCTTTTGTGCAATTTAGACCTCGAGTTTTCAATTTGTGCAACGCAACTCCCTACACTTAGCGACTTGTGCAAAGAAGCCCTTCCGTTAGTGAGCCATTCAAACCTACTGTTAAGTCCCTGTGTGCTTCTCACGTGCACATATTGTTGGACAAAAATACCCCTATTTTAAATCTAATTTCCAAATTCCATACTCCTTCCCCATTCAAACACACCAATCCTAATTTGAAACCGAACCTTTGATCTTGCTCCAACCTTCCTTCGAAGTGGACAAACACACATACATCCTTCCATCCTCACTCAATCCTCATCGCAAATTCTCACACACATTCTCCAGCTCGTCACAATCTGTCAGCCAAATGCCTAATCTTCTCAACCTAGCCCATTAACAACAACTTCTAGTAGTTTGTAGCAACGCTCCACCAAATGTAGTCAAATACTTTTACAAAGCTGTCGTTTTGATGATTTTCACAATTAAGAAAATACAAAGAATTGAGGAGGCACACTAGCCCTTATACACACACCAAATGGCTCCGCATTTTGAACAATCCAAGGGTGCTCAATAAGTTTGTGCAAACGTGCTTGGATCGCCTCAAAGACACTGCTTACTCTTGGAGCCGGCACCCATGCTCGCGGCTCCTTAAGCCTGTCCACGCACCTCAGTTGCGACCACATATGGCCCTAGCGCCGCCACGCCAACCGTCGTTGCTGCCTCCCGCCTCTAGAAGTTTTGCGTTCGCTCATTCGCCTCTCACCATTGCTAACACAACCTCCGCAAAGGCAGCCATCTTCGTTGTTCGAGCAGCGCTCGTGGAGCCTATCGTGCATCGCCCTGCTTTCAAGGCCCGTGGTTTGAGAAGCCCAGCCGCATTACGGCATTCATTCCTGCCACCTCCTCTTCCTCGGTAAGGTCGCCACAGCCTCGCCATACCCATTTTTGTTCGTTTTCTTCGTCATTTGTCTTCTTCTTTGCTGGGAATTTGATGGTCTTCTGTAGTCTTCTTCTTTGCTAGTTAGACTGGAATAAGGTAGGGATGGATGAAGAAAGACAGATTTTGGGAGAGAGAGGTCTTCTTCTGAAGAAAAATTGTGGATATAAGGCAAAAATGCAGAAGGGATTTGAGACAAGTTCAGAACGAGTTTGAGAGATTAGGGATTGGAATTTGGAAATTATATTTAAGATAGGGGTATTTTTATCCAACAATATATGCACGTAAGAAGCACATAGGGACTTAACAGTGGATTTAGATGGCTTACTAACAAAAGGGTTTCTTTGCACAAGTTGGTAAGTATATGGGGTCGCGTTGCACAAATTAAAAACTCAGGGTTTAAATTGCATAAAAGCAAAAGTACAGGGGGGTAAAGTGCATTTTTCCTTTCCAATTATCACTCCGAGTCAAATTATGTGTGATTTATTTATTATTTATTCCTATATTTGTATTTATCTATGCTAACATGTGAAGGAGATGTGGCATTTTTCCTCTAACCATCTAGCCACTGGAGGGCAAGGGTGTACAAGGGACGGGTTAGACCAAGTTGGACAAAACCCGAACTCGGTCCAATTTTTAGATCGGATCAATTTTTAAAACCCCAATCCAACCCGATAATGACTCGACTATGTCCCATGGCATAATGGGTCAACCTTATATTTGAACAATATGTAGGAATTTGAATATTGTACATAGTAAAGTTATAAAATTTTACAAGAAAGAAACAAAAATTTAGAGATATTTTACGATATAGGTTTCAAAATAAACATATCACTATAGAAATAATATCAAGTTATGTAAAATATATTAATTGAACTTTAAAATCTTATAATTTTTTATAAATTATTATAAAAATATATATATCTTAAGGAGTTATTTGATTTCGAGCCTAGTCGGGCTAACCTGACATATGACCCAAAATCCGACCCGAAAAGTGTACTAGATCAAATTTCTAAACCTAGACCCATCCCAATGAGCTTCGGGCCAGGCCAAATTAGCAGGTTAGGACAGGTCATGAACACCTCTACTGGAGAGTTACGGTAGATTGGGAGAGGGTCTTGCCATGGTTTTAGTGCTGCCAACTTACATTTAGACTGAGGTAAATATGGAGATGAAGCAAGAATAGATGCACAGAGAGAAGAGGGTTAAAGTGGAAAAAAAAAATTACGTGGATGAACATGTAATATTATTAAGAGTTTAGTTTTATGTATCAATATTTTACATTATCATCCAATTATGTATTGCCATATCAGTTATAGTAGTTGAGTCTCACACCCACTACTTAAAAGTCATCCACACGGAAGAATTTGATTGGATATTAATGTAAAAAACCAGAAAATTAAACTAATAACACTCTTAATTTCAAAATAACTGTCAATATTTGACTTTTTAATATTTCAGAATATCTATTCATTTACCATATCTACGTAGCAATAATTTTTTTTTCATTTATACTCTTTATATAAATATATTAGTTAAGTATTCAATACATTTACTAAGATGAGTAATAATAACTAGATAAAGATAATTTTATCAATTCATGTAATTTTCCACATTTATCAAGATATCTTTGTGTTTTTCTTGATATGCATATTATTTGTAAATTTTTAAGAATTTTATATTATCAAAGTCAATGATGGTCCCATGCTGATGATCCCCATACAAAAACTCACCTTATTTGCTGTCAAATATGGTTGTGCACTGCAGGAACACATGAACTGCATAGTTGTTCTGCATGATTCCAGGAACATATATAACATACTCCATTATCCTTGACAAATTTATCTATTTTCCCATCAAAATCTTGTGCCCTCAGATTATTCATGTCCTGTGTATGTTTTGGATTTTCTCATTGTCTATCCTTCAAAACACTCAAAATTACTAGTGTGACCCTCTTTTAATTTTAAATTTTTTAGCATTGCCACCACCTTCTTCTCTATTCCAGTCCAAGGCCATGTTCCTTTGTTAACAAATAAAGGTGCGACCTATTTGGTTTGTGCTCAATTTATTCAAACAACCTTCAAGAATGGCTTTGCAATTTTGTAAGAACATGCTACTTGTATTATATCTAGATTTAGATTTTATGAACCAATAACCATATACTCATTAATGGATCTAGATTTCCTACGAAGACTATTGAACACCAAAAAAATTTAAAATAATTCTCATCCCATGGAACTATCAACAATCAGTTGAATATCACCAGAATATCACCAACTCACAACCATGTTGCCGACTATGGTTGCTATGGAGTGTCGTCGTCAATGTTCACTTGTTCACTCACGAACATCACAGAATCATCGTCAAAGCAGTGTGTGGATTCACGGCTTGTTGGAACCCTTTCGCACTTGCCAGCGATGTTTTGGTAGAGGGAGGGCGCCAACCACTTCCCCAATTGGAGGTTGCCAAGGTAGAGGGCATTGCAATGAATAAAGATGTAGGAAAATAGAGGAGGGGGGGAAGCTCTCTCTCAATGTCTCATTTTCTATTCATCAATAAGAAAGTAACGTATAAGTTATGAGTAGTTAGTAATGTTGGGGAAATCTTAGGAATAGTACTTGTTATCAACAGTGGAAGCAACAAATATTTTTTCATACCTGTGCAATTAAATAGGTAGTACCAAAAATATTTTAGGCAGTATAATAATTTAGCAGAAAAGTAAAATAAGAGACACTACAATTTTTAACGTGGAAAACCCCCAAATTAGAGGGACAAAAAAACCCATGGGACCTAGTCCAGCAAAAACTTCCACTGTGATCAATAGAAATACAATCAGTCTTCCTATAGCACCAGGGAATCTCAACAATCAACAGAATACTCAACCAATTGGGCGGAATACAACCATATAACTTCACAATGTGGGTATAACAAAACAGTCACCAGAGAAGGCAATAAAATTAACAGGCTATATCAAATGATCAAGCTCAACATCAGGAACAACATACTAAATTTTCATAATAAACGGAGTACGTTTACCCGTCTAATGATGAACTCACTGCACTGCCCTTTCTCATTTTTTCTCTTCTCTCCGCCGCGTCACTTCATGGCTTCACGTTCTTTCAACTTTTGCAATTGACATAACAATAACGTCTTTCTTCCTTTTTGTTTTGTAATTTTATTTTATTTTTTGTAAATTGTTGGGCCCCCAATGAGGAGGGAAGCGCACCAACAAATCTCCCTCTTCCTGACTCAAGTGGGGATGCGCTGCTCCACTAAGCCTGCATTCTCTCTGCAAGAAACAAACTTCACCGTCGGCAAAGCTTTAGTCATCATATCTAAACCATTGTCATCAGTATGGATCTTCTCCAATGAAAGCAATTTCATCTCCAGTGCTTCATGTATCCAATGATACCACACCTTTATGAGCTTCGGCCTAGAATGAAATGTCGAGTTCTTACTGAGATGGATAGCACTCTGGCTATCACAAAATAATACAAACTTTTGTTGATCAAGGCCCAACTTTTGTAGGAATTTCTGCATCCACAAGAGCTCTTTTGAAGCTTCAGTAACAATAATATATTCAGCCTTAGTGGAAGATAAAGCAACACATTTCTGAAGTCTGGACTGCTATGACACTGCTTCCCCTGCAAAAGTCATCATGTACTCGGAAGTAAACTTCCTAGAATTAAGATCACCAGCCATATCCACATCTTTGTAACCATCAAAATAGGTTGGCCACTACCAAAGCATAAAGAAACTTTGAAAGTGCCTCGAAGATACTTGAAAATCCACTTCACAGCTTGCCAATGATCCTTGCCAAGATTAAAGAGAAACCGGCTAATAACACTAAAAGCATGAGCAATATCTGGCCTGGTGCATACCATAACATACATCAAACTACTAACTGCAGACGCATATGGAACCTTCTTTATCTCTTCTTTTTCTTTCTCACTTGTAGGACATTGCTGTGAACTCAACTTGAAATGACCAGCAAGTGGAGTACTAACAGGCTTTGAATTACTCATGTTAAACTTCTCCAACACCTTCTCAATGTACTTTTGCTAAGATAACCACAACTTACCATTCTTCCTGTCACGAGTGATTCTCATGCCAAGGATTTGCTTTGGAAAACCTAAGTCCTTCATAGCAAAGGACTTGCTCAAGTCATTCTTAAGACTCTAAATCTTTTGCTTGTCATGACCAACAATTGACATGTCATCCACATAAAGCAAGAGAATTATAAAATCACTATCAGAGAATTTCTTGACAAATACATAATGGTCTGAAGTAGTCTTACTATACCCATGATCTGCCATGAAAGAATCTATTTCTTGTACCATTGCTTTGGTGCTTGCTTGAGACCATATACTCTTCTTCAATTTGCACACAAGCTGCTCATTTCCTTTAACCTTGAAACCCTCTGGTTGTTCCATATAAATTTCTTCCTCTAAGTCACCATAAAGGAATGCAGTCTTCACATCAAGCTGCTCAACCTCTAAATTCAAGCTTGCTGCTAAACCAAGCACAACTCGAATAGAGGACATCTTCATCACCGGTGAGAAAATCTCTTCAAAATCAACTCCTTTTTTCCGCTCAAAACCTTTCACAACCAACCTTGTTTTGTACCTTGGCTGTGAGACATTATCTTCAATTTTTAGCTTGAATACCCATTTATTTTTTAGTGCTTTTTTACCCTTTGGCAACTTCATCAACTCAAAGGTATGATTCTCATGCAAGGAATTCATTTCCTCTTGTATGGCCTTCAACCATTTGTCTTTGTGCTCATCAGAAATAGCCTCTTGGTAGCTCTCTGGCTCCCCACTATCAAAGATTGTCATATACTCATCTGAAGAATATTTCTTAGAAGGCTGATGCCGTCTTGTAGATCTTCTCAATTGTGACTCAACTGATGGTTCTGGTGGAACTTGCTCAACTGGCACCTTAAGAATAGGTGCAGACTCATCACCTGTATTCCCATCATTAATCTCTACATCTCCGTCATCAATAGGAGTACTAGGAGGAGACTCTAACACAACATTACTATCACTTCTAGTAACAGACAATGGCTTATTTGACTTTTCAAAGTCTTCAATGGTTTGGTCTTCAAGAAAGATCACATCTTAGTTTCTGATTATTCTCTTACTTGCCGGATCCCATAATCTGTAACCAAAGTCTTCGTGACCATAACCAATGAAGATACATTGTTTGGACTTCCCATCAAGCTTGGACCTTTCATCTCTTGGAACAGGAAGAAAAGCCCTGCAGCCAAATACTCTCAAGTGATTATATGAGACATCTTTCCCTATCCATACTCTCTATGGAACATCACTATCTAGAGGAACTGAAGGAGAAAGGTTGATCAAATCCGTTGCAGTTTTCATTGCTTTACCCCAAAAGGATTTGGACAACTTTGCATGAGAGAGCATACACCTGATTCTGTCATTAATTGTACGGTTCATTCTCTCTATAACTCCATCATGTTGAGGAGTCTTAGGAACTGTTTTCTCAAGCCTGATCCCATGTACTCTACAATAGTCTACAAATGGACCCCTGTACTCACCACCAATATCTGCTTGGACACCTTTCGGTTTCATTCTCTTTTCTCTTTCAACACTTGCATGGAAGCTCTTGAAAACTCCAATCACCTGGTCTTTAGATTTCAACACAAAAGCTCATATTTTTCGAGAATGGTCATCAAGAAAAGTCACAAAATATGATACACCTCCTAGAGTTTTTGTGTCCATAGTGCAAACATTAGTGTGAACTAAATCTAGTACGTGTGGTCTTCTATGAGGTCCTGAATAATAAAAAGCTACTCTAGCATGCTTTCCAATAAAACAATGAGTGTAAGTCTTTAGAGACATACCTTTTACCGGAAGAGACTAATTCTTGGCTAGAACACCAAGTCCTTTTTCAGTCAAGTGGCTAAGACGCATATGCCACAAGTCTAAAGAGGAATCATCAATAACATTCACCTCCTCTTTGCATAACTTTCCGGGCAACTGGTAGAGAGCAGTGAAACTACTATCTTCTCTTGCAACAACTAGCGATTTTGAAATTTCCACCACCAAAGGTAGTACAGTAACCTTCTCCGTCTAATGCTTTGATTGACATCAAGCTAAGACGCATGTCAAGCGCATGCCTAACATTTTTCAACTGTAATCTGCATCCCTATGCTAGTTTTAAGCCACACATCTCCCACACCAACAATCTTGCATATCCCTTCATCTCCTAGTCTTATTCTGCCAAAGTCACCAGTAGTATAAGTAGAGAAAAACTCACGCCTAAGAGTAACATGACATGAGATATCAGAATCCATGATCCAACTGGAATAATCACATGCAAGATTTATGAAATTCTTATGATGTAGAACAAAGACATCATCATATGCAATAGCAGCAGTGTCTTTATCATTGTTACTATTTTTGTCTTCATCTCTTTGTCTTGATTTCTCTCTTTTCAAGTATCTGCAATGCTTTTTGATGTGTCCCAACTTGCCACAATGATAACAATTAAATTCCTTTCTTGTCTTGGACTTACCCCTTGACTTGATACGGCTCTCTGACCTGTCAGTATTATGAGGTCTTTGATTTTGGCTTCTCCCTCGTGACTCTGCAACAAGTGCTTTTGATTGGATGGAGGCACTAATTAAACCCCGCTCTCTTCTTCTAGCATCTTCATTCAACATGCTTTCTTTAACCATTGACAATGTTAATTTTCCATTTGGAACTGAGTCAGTCAATGTCACAACCAGGACTTCCCAACTGTCAAGCAAAGAACTCAACAACAGTAATGCTTGCAACTCATCAGACAATGTAATCTCATTGGTTGTCAGCTGATTGACAATCTCCTGAAGCTACTCAAATGCTCTGGTATTAAATCACCTTCTTTATATTTCATATTTACTAGCTTCCAAATCAAATATGCCTTATTTTACACATTCTTTCTCTCATATAAATCTGTCAATTTCTGTTACATGCTTTGAGCATTAGTTTCTTTATCAACATATGGATACACACTAAGATCCAACCACTGCCTAATCAAAGTAACAGCTTTTCTGTTCATTCTATTTTATTCAGTTTCAGACTTATCAGGAGACCTATATTTATCACCCTCAACAGGATCATACAAATCCTTACTGTATAACATGTCTTCCATAAGAGTCTTCCAAACTGAGTAATTTTTGGTATTCAACTTGACCATATTTGACCCCTGATGTTCCTCCATGTAAATTGTACAGATAAAAAATAACCAAAGCTCTAGATACCACTTTGTTGGGAAAATCTTAGGAATGAAACTTGTTATCAACAGCGGAAGCAATAGATATTTCCCCACACCTGTCCAATTAAATAGGTAGTACCAAAAATACTCTAGGAAGTATAATAATTTGACAGAAAAATAAAATAAGAGACACCATAATTTTTAACCTGTAAAAACTCCAAATTAGAGGGATAAAAAAAATTCACAAGACCTAGTCTAGTAAAAACTTTCATTGTGATCAATGGGAATACAATCAGCCTTTCTAGTAGCACCAGGGAATCTCAACAATTAACAGAATACTCACTCAATTGGGCGGAATACAACTATATAACTCCACAATGTGGGTATAATAGAATAGCCACCAAAGAAGGCAATAAAATTAACAGGGTATATCAAATGATCAAACTCAACATCAGGAATAATGTATTAAATTTTCATAATAAACAGAATACGTTTACCCGTCTAATAATGAACTCACTGCACTACTCTTTCTCATTTTTCTCTTCTCTCCGCCACGTCACTTCGTGGCTTCACGTTCTTTCAGCTTTTGCAATTGACGCAACAGTGGCATCTTTCTTCCTTTTTGTTTTGTTTCGTTTTTTCTGTTTTATAATTTTTTTTAAGTTGTTCGAATTTTTTTTAAGTTGTTCGGCCCAATAAAGAGGGAAGCCCACCAATAATTAAAAATGGATTTTGAAAAAAAATAAAGATTATTTTTGATAATGAAATACTTGTGAGCACACGAGTGAAGGAGTATAGAAGGGAGGTAGGAAATTTAGGGGTAGTTAGGTCTTTTAGAAAATATTATCTTTTAATTATAAAAGTTATTACTTCATTTTATTATTTTAAATAATTATTCTATGTTTGAATCTATGTCACTAAAATATCATCTAACAATCATGAAAGACGAACCACCAAAAAGTCCAAAAAAACAAAAAAAACATATGGAGGACCATTGTAACATGACCCATAGGTTGCTTTCTGATCCTTCCTGTAATAGTAGAGGACCATCATCAACAGCGTACATCAAATCGAAGCGATAAGATTAACTCTGGAGTGGGCCATGTCCTCTCAAGACGTGTCTTTCATGATAAAGAATAGTTTGGTCCTCTAAGATTTTGGATCTTCTTATAGTTTTCATTTAGTCTCGTCAAAATTATATGATTGACCTCTCGAATTTTTAATTCCTCGCTCACAATTATTCTCTGTCACCTGCCCACTTCCAATATCGGTGCCATTTCTTCTCTCTATTGGAGCCACCGCAGTCTTTAAATGATTATGTTTTATGCATTGTATTGCTGTCAAAATTAGGGGAAATTAGTTAATCAAAAAAAAAAAAAGGAGGTGAAACTAGTGAAGCTTTAAAGCTTTGTTTCTATATGCAAATAGAATCCGAAGAAAACATACGTATGATGTATCTGGCCCAAAAGATTTTGTCAGTAATCTTCGGTCCCCCTTCTCCTGTTTGTCATCATCCATTGTTTTTTTTTTTTTGATTTTGATTGCAATGTAGAAGATGCTTATGGTGCACAATTCGCATGCTTTATCTTTTTTCTTTATCGAAAACCGTGGACAGTTCGATGCACATCTCCTAACTCATTTTATTGTGTTAGTAGCAATTGGGGGATGGTAGACTAGAAAATTCGAAACCAATTTCAATATAATTGGCTACATGAAAAAATGTTGCCATTTTTATAACAGTCTACTTACTAATAATTAACACCAATAACTTTACCTTTTCAACGTATGATGATGACGATGGTCGATGGATGATGCCACAGGTGGAGCGAGAGGATGGATAAAGAGTCATCACTTGTCCGGAGCAATACAATTAACAGGCAAAAACACCAGTATTTGTAGCGTTAGAGACGGTAATGGAGGGGGAAGGAGAGGGATCGGGTTGTTTTGGTATTTTCAATCTTATATTTATCTTTAATTACATTTTGTTTTCATTAATATTAACTTTCGATTCAATTTACTATTAGATCTAATGATTAAAGTTAAAAGATCATTAAAAGCTCTAAAATAAGTGAAAAACCAAATTATTTACCATCGTCTTTCATTGCCTTAAATGAGTGTTGATAGATAGTTTTAGTTGATGTGTCTAAAATTCTCCTAATTAAAAATTTCATTTATATTTATTAAATAACTTTTAAATGTTGTGTAAATTACTAAATTATATGAATTATTGTGAGTGAAATTTTAAATAAACTTAATTTTGATGTATTGTAAATGTAAAAAAAAAGCTTACAGACATTTAATTATGTATTATCATACTAGTAAAAATATTTGGTTTAACCACACATTATTATTTTAAATTTGTTTTACAAATATAAGTATATAATTGGATGATAGTATATTTTTTTAAAAGAAAATATTAAAATTTATTCAACATCATCATTTGAAGATACAAGATCTAAGATACAATTTGAAAATCTTCTTTTACACATTTATATAATATATCGAAATCAACGTCATTTTAAATTGGAAAAAAAAATAAAATTGATTGTTCACAAAGTATATTAACATCCTATATAAAGTTATACAACATTAAAGGACAAAAAAATCTACAATTCAGAAAGCAAAATTGCAATATCCAAGAATCTTCTCTTGTCTGCATTTTCTTTTCGAGCTTTTTCTACATGTCAACGTGTGCATATATGTAGCACCGTGTGGTGATCGAAAAGGTATCACACCAGGGGTATAACAGAAAAAGGCATCACCCCAGGGGTATCACATCTTCCATCTGGAAATGAATTCCATAATTTGTGCCGACGTTGCACTGTGCCCCCACCATAGTGCGTTTTATCCTATTTCAGGAATTTTGCATCTTGTGAGTTATGACTTCGTTCGATGATACAAAGGAATGGCCAATTTGATTTTAAGGAAACTTTTCGATGATACCTTGAGTTTAAGATTAGAAAATGTTTTCGAAAATAAGCTGAAAAAGATGACCATATGTATATAAAGTTTAGCCGCAATTCATTACTGTCAATTTCGGTCAAAAATAGATATTAAGAAAAATAATAAATAATATTATAATAAAATGAAATATACTGAATAAATTAATATCTCTAAGTATTAATTAATACAGCATAATATTCAAGATTAATATGAGATAGAATGTTTTGAAAATATGAAATTAATTAAGATAGTATTGAAAGAATAAAATTAATATTTTATTAAAATATAAAGTTAATAAATATTTTAAAATATGAAGTTGCATAAAAATGGACATATATTATTAAATGTCACTAAATACATTCACAAGTGTAATGAATGAATTTAACTGCACACTTTTAGCCATGCTTATTATTGAATGTGGATGTCTAGTAGGTATAAGTTACCTAGTGTGCCCCAAAATCGTAACTTTAAAGTTGAAATGTGTCTAAGTTAGTATTATAACTGGCTAGTGCACCTTGGACATTCGTACACATACTCTCTGAATGTAACCAATCATAAGTAAATTTATTGAAATTTGCTATTAGTCGCGTGCCCTGACTTTGGAAGAAGACAAGAAGTAATTAATCTTCCGTTCACTGGCGGTGCCAGAAATTTTACTTGAAAGGGTCAACACAAATATATGCTACAACCATAAGCCCCTCTCAAAGAAACCACATTTATTATAATAAATATATAAAGACAATTTACAATATAGGGGTTATTGCCCATGGAAATCCCCTCAGCTCCACCTCTGGTTCCTTTCTGAAAATTTTTATTGACCAAACACGAAAAAAAAAAAGAAGGAAAAACAGAGAGCACTTATTTATTTAGGATTCATTTTTAATCAACTTTGCCCAACTTATTCCATTCTCCTTCCACCGCATCCACGCTCTCTTTGGCAGTTGAAATAAACAGCCGCGACAGGAACCAGACTGTTATTTACAGCAAAGTCTCTGGTGCTGAAATTATTGCGATATTGAGGAGCGGTCAAGACAGTGTCTCTGCCCAATTGCTTGAATAAAACGAACACAAATCGATGAATCCCTGCCGATGGTTGTGGGCTTTCATAAAACATAACCTCTCTCCCTGCACAAATGTTGTGATGCACCATACTGATAGATGAAAAATGTCATGTACTCGTTTATTATAGAATACTATATCGACTTATTTCTCATCTATTATTGAATAAGATGTGAATCCTATTTAAATGGAGTTCACACTCTATCCAATGATAAATGAGAAGTGAATCAACACGGTATTCCATATAAGTAAATATAAATAGTGTATTAACCCCATTTTTGCGCTTATAGTTAATATAAATGGTGTATTAACCCCCCGGGGGCCACACACCCTCTAAAAATACATGACAATAGCAACAACAATAATAAATCACTGCATCAAATAACATTTTATGTTGACAAAAAATCTATTTATTAGCTGTCACTTGTTTGTTTATCCTTATATAAATTTCGTTTCTTACAATTATATTATATAATAAATTCTTCATTGATTAAATTTACTTGTCTTTTGGTCTAATATATGTTCCCATTGATGCTAACCCTTCTCAGTACTGATGCAAGCAGCGCGTGAAAACAACTTGAAAATTTTTGTTATCTATCAATACCGATTATCAATAACACTTGCAAAACAACTCATATATATATATAGAATATCCGTACTTACCAAAGGAAGCATTTGTGGTAGCTGGAATATCAGTCACCATCCTGCGACGCCGTCACACAGCAGATGAAGATTAATAACGGACTTAATTTGTTGTTTCAACATAAAAAATTATTTATTATTCACACTATAAAGCAAGAAAGAGAGAGTATAGCCAATACGTATTTTTTTACACTTTGTTATTCAAAAAAAAAAAATGTAAGATAGTAAATAAAAATGATGTGTACATAACATCATTATCAATGAATACGTTAAAAAAAATTATCATCTTTGAACAACAGTTCAACTATATAAATTTGGATTCACAAATAGTGTGCTGAGATGGTAAGTGATTAATCTTGACAATTGTGAGTTTAAATTTTAAAAATGTAATTTTTATATATAGACTACAGTATACATATCTCCCACTCCACCAGTCAAATAAGGGTTAGTTTTATAAACCGGAATAAATTTAACTTGTATTTTGGAATTAGAACTTATTCATTGGCGCCACTAATTTTATTCCTCCACTTCCAACGTCAACTCTGTTTGTAGCAAACAAAGATAGAGACAGGGATACAGAAGCACGGAAAAAAAAAAATACACTCACCAGTGTAAGTATTCCCTCAAGAAAGGGTTGCTGGGGCTTGGTGCATCTGCGTCCACCATAACCTGAGACTCAACCATATAAGTTAACGTAGATGGCATGCAATTGCAGCCTAATCTAGTTTTCAGATCTTTTTTTTCCCAATAAACTGAAATTGCTTAACTCTCAGGAAGAGGAGCAAAGGAAAACATTCACAAACTTTAGGAACAGCTCCCAAGTCCGAAACATAGAAAACCAAAACAGAACAGAAAATTAAAAACACAGCATACTAACATTAGACCTTGTTTTTTTTTTTTTTTTGACTTAATTAGTAGTCACTACGTAATTACCAGTGTGTAGAAGACCCTGAGGTCTTCACCACCAGTAGTAACCCTTGGGCGGTTAACTACTTGAGAGGGCCTCACTTCACAGCCATTGCTAATCTCTCTGTTGTTGATGACTACACTTAGAGAAACAGTGCTTGTAAAAGGGTTCAGAACATCCCCTATCACACCCCCAACAAGAAGAGGGTTCCCACCCCGTGCCATGATTTAGATTGCCCAATTACACCTTGTTTGGTAGTCTGCTTATGCATAGCATATATATATATGTGTGTGTGTGTGTGAGACTCTGCAGCATCTCCCTTTTGCTTCTGTCCTATCAGTTGACATTTCAGTTTTCCTTTTGTCGCAACATGGATTCTTTGTTTAGTACGTATGATGGTTTGTTTTCTACATATATTCAAATGCGGATCTGCCACTTTTCTGTCCTTCTTTTCAACAGATGAAGACTCTTTGGTTGTATGCATGGCCACTTGGACTTAAAGGTTGAGAGAGAAATAGAAGCAAAATTTTAAAGTCGACTCATTTATAATTGCCCTAGATTATTGTTAACTCATAACATGTTTGATTTAGCTTTTGGAAAGCTACAAACTACAGTTTAAGTAAAGAAAAAATGAAATGTATACAATCTTTTTGTACAGGTGCATTCTCACATGTACAAGGAAGAGTTTTCTACACGGTGTAAAAATATGTGATTTATAACTTTTCAAGCACAAGTTTATAATATTTTACTCAATAGTTTATAATTTTTTTATGTAAGGTTTACAATTTTTTTTATAATCACCTTTAAAAATGTTTCTATTATTCACATAGATTTACAACATTTACATAGTTTTATAATATTTTACGTATAGGTTTATAACATCTGTATGGTGTAGAAAACTCTTTGTTTTGCACCAGAGAATTCTCTTTTTGTACATTATACATATAATATAGGTTAAATAAAAGCGATGGGCCATTTCAGTTTTTTATTTCTTGAGTTCACTACCATATTTATTTTTTTATCTATGTTATAAGTATGTTCTACAAAAATGTTATATACGTATCATTTTTCCCAAATAAAAGCTTCTTTAATTTGTTATAGTTCATAATTTTAGGTTACAAAAATTAAACCAAATAAATATGCTATTAATTTATAGGATTGTGATATTTATACGCTTCTCTCTTTAGATATACTTGACATTTCACAAAAAAATATATTAAAAAAATAAAAAAATGAAAAAGACACATTAAAAAAGTAAAAATAAAAGGGTGATAATTATCTATTAAAATTAGATCTACAGAAATATATTTCTCTACTTCATATATTAAGACACAAAAATTTCTAGAAACAATATTCAAGCGAAGCTGTACGTAGCTTCCTTCATAAGCAAATGTTTCTTACAATAGAAGGTGATGTGATATATTCATCCTTATGTAGGGTGATGAATACAAAAAATTTAGGTAATAGGAACAAAAATATTATATAAGTGTAATAAAAAAAATTTATATTATTTTTATCTTAATGAGAGATCTGAAAACTATATATATATATATATATATATATATATATATATATATATATATATATATATAAAATTACTTTTAAGAAACTTTTTAAATTCTTCCTACCTAGATCCGCCCTGGTTTTCTGGCATCACAATAGAACCCGCTTTCTTTTGTAAATTTTCAGGCACAAAGACTCCTAACCTTTACACATCAGTAATATTACAATGCTTCACAAAAATGTTATTTCAGCACCTAGGAGTGGATGACCAATTGGGACATCTACTCTATCACTATTAGATATGATGGATAAGTGAAAAAAATTAAAATCACCATCACATTTAATAATGATAGAATGAGTATGTCAATTGGATATTCATTTTTCTGTGATATGCATAACAATACTCACTTAATGGTTTCTTTCTAAAGTCACAGTTACACGCAGTAATCACCTCTCTTATATTGTTGTATCTTTTTCCTTGTACCACAGATCACCTTTTACCAAGTAAAAGATCAATATTTAAAAAATTCAAAATTTAAAATACTTGTTGAATATATATTATATATTTTTCATATGACAAAAAAATTATTTGGAATGGGAAAAATATAATTATGGGACAGGTGATTTTTGTCCCATAGTTATACATCGTGTTCTTTTCCTAATAGGAATTACATGCCAAGATCTACCTAACTCTACAGATCAGTAAAATCAATATTTATTTTTGGATCAAAATTTTGTTTTAAAGAATATTAAAAGTGATTATTGTATAAAATAAAATTTATATGAAGTTTAACAAATTCTGAGAAAAAAGTTATGGCCTTATATTATTTTCATTATATCCAAATTATAGGTCTATACTTTTAGGAAAGCTCTGGCTTTAAAGAAATTAACCAAGGTTACCAGCAATGGATACGTTGAGCAATGAAAAAAAAAAAAAAAGGGAAAATGGACTTAGATTGTGTCCTTGCATGCTACTCGAACGAAAAAAAGTTCATCAGAGAATTTAGGAAGTTTTGCATGTCTCTTTCCTTCACCAGAATATCTTGCATTCCTATATATTGCATTTTAAGTGAACCGCAAATCAGAATTTCGTGGAATCTTATTCTCTGCTCTTCCTTACCCAAGCTTTTTGTCCCTTTTTTTTTTTGTAGCAGAAGAGAGAGAAAGAGAAGAGAAACCGAAAGAGAGAGAGAGAGAAGGGGGGGAGGGGGGTTCCTATCCTCATCTAAGCTTTATTACATGGTATATGCATGTCGACCTGTTATCGTTACTTCGTTCAAAATGCAGTGGAGTACACATTTGAAATACTGAAACGCAACCAGAAAAAAAGTTCATCAATTGACTAGTCGACTGTGCAAGTGGAAGTGGCGGGGCTCCTGAAAATGAATGTCTGTTAATATGCCCACTACTCACTTGTAGTGCGCTAGCTTTATTTTATACTATATATATATATAGTATAATATGCCTCCTGAAAATGTGTGTGTGTGTGTGCAAATTTCACGTCAAAAAAAGACTCATGAAGATGCATGAACTGCTGGAAATTGATTCGCATTTTTTGATCATCAGCATCAAAATAAAACAGTTGAAAAAGAAGGATAAAAAGTAAAGAAAATACTGAATCTTCCAATAATATAAAGCTACCAATACCTACGATACAAATCATAGTATACTCGCACTATGTTTGACAAATGAAATATAAAATATCATTTCTCCCAAAGATTTGTATCGACTCTAGGCAAGGAGAGTGTTAAGGCAACTCGTGAGTTGTTTTTAACTCGATTTTGTTAATAGTTCAATAAGTTAAGCTCATGAACCAAATTTAATCTAATGATTATTTCAACTAATTTATTAAATAAGTTTATATATATATATATATATATATATATATATATATATATGTATGGTGTGTTAATCATGAATAATGAATATAACTTAATAATTTTTTGTATCATGTATATGGTTCATAGATTTATATTGAAAATAATCTATGTACCTATAATAAAAATTCTAAATTATTAAGCTAAAAGACACGATCTATATTTAAATTGAGCTCACTTGTAGCTTGCTCAAGGTCAATGAGCTTTTAGCGAGTTAAGTCTGACCCTAACTTTTAAGCTCAATTGTTAATGACCCGAGTTTGAATCAAGCCCAAGGCTATGTACAAGCTGAGCTTGAGTATTGTCCAACTTGGCTCACTTCCAAGTAATCAGCTACTTGCTTGCTCGTTTTTGGGTTTCTACTATGTTTCTGTTTTAGGTGAAGCTACTCCGTATACATCATTGTTGATGTACTTCATACCATGGGGAGTTTTCCTTTGCCACGACACTTGTTTCTTTCTCTCTTTCTCTCTCTCTCTATATATATATAAAGAAATGTTATATTTGTAACATTTTTGGACGTACATCTTCAAGGAAAAAAAATATTACGAGGCATCTCTTACACATATATGTTGGGTATATAATTTTGATGATGATTAGTATGTTTGTTGGGATTTTTTCAAACTATTAAAATAAACAATATTTTTATATTAATACACGCTTTGAACATTATTTACCAAAAATACACCATTTTGGATATAATAGATGATTTCATTGGATTCCAAAACAAAGTCGATTGAGTTTGATTTCATAGAGGGCTTCAATGAAATCAGACACAACCAATTTTGTTTGGAGGTCCAACATATTCAGGCACATCCAACCCTATATGTATGGATTTGTGGGAGTAGTCCCCCTCCCTCCACTTTTTACATTTTTATTCACTTTGACTTTGAGAAATTTAAAGAGTGAAAATGATGCACCACAATCTTTAACAACTTGATGTAGGCACCCATATTGTTGCACAATTGAATGTGAAGGTAAGTTTTTTGGGTTTGTAATTAAATTTATTAGTATTTAGGGTTTTTAGTTAATAACTATTATTGATTATTATTTAATTAATTTAGTTAGTATTTATTTGTTAGTATGTAGTTAATTTAGTTCATTTTATTAAAATTAATTTGATAATTTATCTTATTTTAGTAATAATTAGTTAGTTTATTGATTTTTTTAATAATTCAAATGACTCGATGGATTGCTATGGCCTAAGCATGCATGCTATCCACAGGCATATCTGCACATGAAGTACTATGTGCTAAGCAGGTTTTTAGGAGGTTTCCCAAATCATGATCTTTTAGTACATGCTTGTGCTCTGGTTAATGCTTTTGTGGAAAGGTGGCATCCAGAGACACATTTTCCACTTTCTGTATGGAGCGTGTACCATAACTTCTAGGACATAGCCATTCAGCTCAGGCTTTGTGTTGATAGCCCACAAGTTAGTGGGTGTATAGGTAGGCTCTAGACATATCCTGGTCAAGATATATGGACTGTATGTGAGTAGTTGCTAGGGGTAATGCCGGGTGTTGAGGAGAGGTTAGGATCTTATGTGAACTTATCATGGATTGAGAGAACATTTGGTTAGGTTGATGATAACACATGATATATTAGTGCAATGACACACTCTAGCATATATCATGCAGTTGATTGAATAATTTCTGTTGTCTTAGTGACATTGTACCATTCTCTGTGTTGGGCTACCATTTTTTGAGTGGCTAACATAGAGGATATGAAACACTATTGTTGTCATGTGCCTATTATCGGATCTTGATATTATGTCCTAAAGGTAACTTTCACATCAAGTTTCCACTAGCTGGTAGGTATAATATTTTGAAGGTTGTTATTTTTCCTTGTACATTTGTTTATTTAAATTTCAAAAAGTTGTGAAATTGTTGATTTTTTTAGGTGGGTGAGATTGCTACAAATGTCTAATTTGGATAAGACTCAATTGCTTCAGCATAAGGCACTTATTAATGCCATCCCTATTGATGAGGTAAGTCATTTAGCAACTTAAATATTGTGTTGTAGACTTCATAGCTTTAATACACAGTTGATTCATGTATCTTCTCCAATCACCACAGTTTGTATGGGCTGCTTATGATGATAAGAGTGTCATTGTCATCACATCCAAGTGGGTGTATGCTGAAGCTAACATTAGGGCATGTGTTTGTTCTATGGTCTATTTCGATATAGTGAAATGGCACTAGGTCAATTGTCTCCTATGATAGTTTAGGGGGCATCAGCATATTCCATAGGCCCTAATCAATATTGATAGACTACATGGGAAAGATGGGCACAAGCCCAATCAGTGTAGGCCTATGAAGCATGCAGATTACCATCAATATTAGGACGAGCATCGCAACTTCGTCATATAATATCTACACGTGCTAGACACTCGTCTATCTGCTGAGTATTTTTAGTGGTACTTAAGCTTTTCATGGAGGTTTGTATCTATGGAAAGGATCCTACATGACACCCATTAGGTGGTCTATCTTGGTGATGTGCCAACTAATAGGCCAGCAATGACTATTATGGCATAGCTTGTACAAGCTCCAATTATCGACATTGCTAGGAACCTCTGCCAGTTGATACTCATGCTAGTCAGTGTAAGCGAGGTGAGGGCCCTGATGCCAGATGAGATGAGCATGTTTTGAGGTAGAGCTAGCAGGGGATTGGCTTTCACACCATGGCTGGGCCCAGCCGCCAGCACTTTGTCGAGCAGCAACCAGTAGATAGCCCTACCCATCTATTTGTCATTGACTTTGGTGGCAATTATTTGCATGGCCTATGTGATCGTCTATGAGCCCTAGCATGTCCATGCAGAATGAATGTATGATAACTTGGTCACCTTTCTGGAGCAAGATACCTACCCTAGAAGACACAACCTAATGAGGCACACATGCTGTAGGCTATGTATGTAGGATCTTAATGTGGATGTCTATGATATGTCATCATTTGATCTTCTACGTGGGACTTCATTGTCAACCTTCTCATAGCCTATGCCTGATACTCAAGTTAGTGATGTTAGGGAGCAACATCACAAGCTCCAACATTACTACGAAAAGGAGGATCAGCAACAATAATAAGAATAGGGCAAGCCTTCATATCAGATCTGAGATCTTTGTTGTTTTACACGTGGGTGATTTTTACCACCAAGACGAAATAGGCTGGAGGATAGTTATGTAATTTTATTTATGATATTTTTATGTATTTGTTATTGCAAATAGAATGGACTTATTTGTTAAGTCAAATTGTTTATGCATTCATTATTGAAAATGTGATGCACTTATTAGTTAAGTCAAATAATTTATATAATTATGCTTTTGTTCATCTTAGCAGTTTAATTAATTTTAGTAGTGTAATTCATCTTATGCTGTATTCATTTTTTTTTCTAAATATTGTGAACCAATATAAGAATTAATTAAAGTAAATTTTCAAAATATCTCATAGAGTTTCAGATGAACCCATAATTAATGACTAGAAGAAGGCATAAAAAGGTACACAAACAAAAGAGTAGACAATGTACACGAACAAAATAGATACATAAGGAAAAAAAAGTACATACTGAAATAGGAATTAAAACATGCACAATATAAATATAACCCAACTTATCGACCAATTCTTGAGGAGGATGAAGAATACAGTGTTGGACATGTCTATTTGGTATTACCTTCCCTATGCAATTTAATCTTTTGTGTTACCCAGCTCAACTCATCCATTTCGTTATGAATTCTCGTCGAAACTGGACACTTCTCAACAATTTGTTCAAGAGCTAGATTTGGCCATACTTTAGGTTTGTAATATTCAGGCTAGGATCCTTCATATCCAAGGATTATGAACTCTATTTTGTAAACATTGAATACTGACTCCACGCAATAAACTTCATCATTATAAGAGCCCCAATCAACATGGAGATTACTACAATAGGTGAGTGCATGACAACATAGGTAATGGAATGCTTGAAAGTATCCACAGTCACATGTTCAATAGCTAAATTCACCCTAAAATTTAACAAGCTCAAATTTCCAATTTCCTCATTCTCCCATACCAAAAACGATGTATCCCCTTGATGCATTATAATAACATTTATCCTGTCTATTGGTTGCCTATTCACAGCAATCGCATGTAACAGAGTCTGGCAAATACAGTATGCATGATAGGTCAATAGAGGATGCCAATGAGAAATTATGTCACTTTAGTCTCGTGCTAGTGAGAAACTACAAGAATATCCTCTTGCGGTATCACACGTTATCGAAGGTTACTAAGAAAAGAAGATCATACCTCCATTGTCTCCCTTTCTACAATGGTGAATGTGATGGGCAAAAGTTAGAATAGTCATTAATAAAGTCCGACCATACTTTCCATACAAATGAGTGCCCTCAATTAAAACAAATCATTTGCAGCATTTGAAGGCTTCTATGCAAAGGGGAAATGCCCAAAACAAATGATGCAACATTATATACACAGCTACGATATTAAAAACATCACCCACATAGCAAGGCTGAGTAATCAACTGGACATGTGACTTGAGCAAAATGAAACATTTGAGAACCCTTAGGCCTAATCATAAAGTATTATCATAAAGACTCTGTTATGAATAATACATATACTGGCAAAGCATTATGCTAAATACAGATATACTTGGCATATAAATTTGCAAATCTTGAAGCCATCTTGGAAGCTCATTGTATTATTCTTCATAATTTCCATATATCATGGCAATTGCCTGCTTTTTGGTGAGCTATATCTTTCTATATATTGTCTTGAAGTTGAAAAAAGACTATATGGATCCTTACATCACTTTAGTGGATATTGTCAGATTCACTTGCTTTATGGGGAATATGTTGTGACATATAATATTACTATCTAGGTGGTAGTGGTGTTGTAAAATCGAAGCAAAGACATACGTGTGCAATCCATTACACTACTGGACTTCCTAAATTTCCCAAATTGACTAACATCCATTTCCTTAGTATATTAGTCCTCCTTTAACTAAATGAAATTATCTAATTCCTTAAACCAATCTCAATTAGAAGAGCCTTTAAATAGTAGCAATGAAATTACAAGTAAACCATACAATCAACCAAATATAGTCTTAGATTGAAGTAGATTATAGTATTTATCATGTAAGCAAGAACATATATGAATTTGTGGCTACATCACAAAAAAAGAAATAATAACTATGTTAAACACTTAATTTGTGGAATAAAAACATGTCTCAAACACAAAAATCAAAATCACATTATCTATGTCAAGTTACATCATTACCATAACCAAAGAAATCTAAAAGCTCATGCTGTAAAAGAAAATAAGAAAAAAGATAGGAGAAGGAAGCACCAAGAATCCAAGATTTGGAGAGATGATTTCTCAGTCTCTCTGCCTCTAGCTGTCCCTTATCTCATCCTTTGAGTTGAAGAGGATTTCTCCTTTATTCCTGATCTAAGAATCTTTCAAAGAGAATGTTTTCAATGTTTAAAACAACAAAAAAGAAAATTTTTTGAAAAGATTCATTGCGGGCACCAAAGCTCTAGAACCCTGATGCCTTTCTAGTTTGCAGGCCCTTGGGTACTAGACAACAACATCCATCTTATGATTTGCATGTGTTGTTTCATGTCTAAGATGTGTGAACTAGATTTTGGCATCCTCATAAAAATTGTAGCTTGTTTTCTTACCTTTTCAATGCCACCAAAACCAACTTTATCCCATGATCATAACTCTAGTAATGTCGAAATAATCGTTCTGTCATGACCCGATTTGGATCGTGACCCGCACATGAGGAATTCAATTTCCACGTAAGTCTCGTGATTTCTGTACTGTACTATATGCTTACTTTATTCATAAAATATAGTTTAGTCATATTTCAAATTAACTACTAATCCTTGCTACTTGTGAAATAAACCTCTTTCTCATAAATAAATTATGGAACTGTAGCTGTAAAATATATTTCAATTAAGTTGCTCAAATACAAAATAACTATGGGTGATACAAAGTTAAACACAAAAGAATTATGGTATAATCAAAATGCAAAATAAACTATACGCGGTCTGGGACCCTGCCCATCACATCACTGGAGCGCATCTACCTTGAACAAAATACTAAGGCTTCATGCCAAAGTGAAGCTCATCTAAACTGAAGAATACTACTGTTGAGGAGGAAGAAGGAGAAGATCTTGAGCTACACCTGTATCTATGAGGAAAAGGAAGAAGATGGGGGTGAGTTTTGCATTCAAAACTCAGTAAGTGGATCCTCACTCATATTCGTGCATGGGACAGGAAAACATTGTAAATAAATGATAATGATAATAATGCAACATTTATAAACACTTCTATTTACTTTATATATTAATTATAATCTTTGAAAGCTCATGAATTACACAAGGGAACAGAGTAGTCATCGACTGTAGGGAGGGTGCTTAGTCCCTGGCAGACAAAGCCCCTAGCTAACGTGATCTCAATGGTCCCTAGCGAACTGTGTCCCTGGCGGACTAATCTAACTCAAGGATAACTTGCCCATGGCGGGCTTTAGTATACCAAGGTTAATAGAATAACTGCTGTTAACTCACAGTTCTGTTCCTCTCAGTAGCTCTCTCTAATTTAAAATCAACTGAAGTCATAAAAGAAGTTCTATTTTTCTAGTTCAACATTTCTCAACTTTATCAAATATAAATTCTTAAATCTAATTTCGTAAATCATACCAAATCCAAATTATCCATAATCAATCAATTTATGAGCTAAATTATACAAAACTTTTTATGGAATAATTATGGTTCCATGTATTTCTAAAATCATAATTTCATGCATAAGTTCAAACAGAGCATTTCTAGTAAAACAAAATTTTTACATAAAGCAATATCATATAAGAATCCATTTTCAAATTCTCAAAATACTCTGAAATGATAGCAAATAATTATATAATGGCCAAACTAGGGGCATGAGATCAAATCTACTCACTTGGAAGGGTAGACAATGAAGTACCAACACCATGGGAACTCCGAGGAGGAGGGATGGATCAACATTTGCCATTGAAGCCATAAAACTCATCAATAATCTACGGGAAACTCTAAATTACTCTAAACATATGCCAACAACTTTGGGGAGCATCTCCACTTGACAATAATGAGAGAAATAACTATAATCATACCAAGAATATGAAATAATGGAGAGAATGGAGACTAAATTTAATAATATATACATACTTTGATGATTTGGGGAAGCTAGATTGGAGTGGGATTGAAAGAAAAAAGAGAAAATAGAGTGGAGAGGGAGCGGGGGAGGGTTTCAATTTCTATTTTTGAAATGGGGAGAACCTCGAAATAGGGTTTTAAAATAGGGTCAACAATGAAACGGCGTTGTTTCTAGGTACATTTCATGCTCCAAGGGGACCGCTATAGCAGTATATGACTGCTATAGTGGTACTCAAAGTACCAAATACATCACTGTGACCACTATAGCTGTCCTGGAATGCTATAGTAGTTTCAACAAATCCCCACTTCTGTAATTTTTCTGTCAGGTGGCATATAGGTTATCTCAATACTCAGTTAAGAACATAAATGTAAATAAGGAAATACCCCCTATTTGGATTCAAATAAAATATCAAAAAAATCAAAATCCTAAGCAATCAAAATCCAAATTTTGGGTTTTAGTTCAATTCTAGGAATTTTCAAGATTTTCTAAACTTATGGGCTAAAAATGAAACATTTAAGGGTTTCATAAAAATCATTAAAAATTACTCTTTAACTTATTTTTCTATTGGCAACAAATACCAGGAATTTTGGTTCCAAGAATGTGGTTCTATCATATGGTCCTCTAAGGAGGTGTAGGATCTAGACTTAGCAAAATTCAGGACCTAACAACATGGGTAGGTCCCAAGAGACCCTGAAGCTGCACGGAACCTATTTATTGACACATGTACCACGGGTATCACACGTTCTATGGTCAAAATGCATCGTCACTTGGATTTCTCACTGAAATTGATTTCTTATTGAAATTGTGCCTTCAAAATACCATCAAATTTCATACATGAGAAATACTAATTATTAAGAACATTAAAAAAAAAGTCAATGATAAGCAAAATTCTGACAAAAGCAAAATGATTTTAATAAAATATGTCTAAGTTGGAATATAAGCAAAAATCAAACATAACTAATTTAAATCTCAAGATCCTAGCATCTTTTATTAAATACATTATGAGTCTAAATAACTCTATTTCATATAGTTATCACACACCAAATCTATGTTCTTGCTAGTCCTTGAGCAAAAGAAAAATCAAAAGATAAACTATGACACCTAACAAAAGTTCTCAAACAATAATTGTGTATCATACATGCTCCCAAAAATCGTAGGTAGAAATGCACACAAGAAGAGGGGTTGAATCGTGTTTTGTCTTTTCTTTTGTTAATGAAAATCTGAAAAACTTTATAAACTATCAAGTTTCAAACTTGTAGCATAGTGAAAAAAGCTTAGATACTTTAGAAAGTAAACTTTCTAAACTAAACAAGTAACACAGAAGCGTAAGATATACTTTTAAAACAGACATTGACATAAGAACAGAAATGGAAATATTGAGAAGATGATAGATAAAGAAGATACAAAACATGAGATTTTATATCGGTTCAGCCAAACCCGCCTACATCCAGTTCTTAACGACTGTTGAGTTTCACTAACTCTTCCTCCAACCCGAGAAAGAACAAATATAGTCTTTACAGTATCCTTCTCAAGCTATGTTCAGTGACCAGTAGACAACCCCTACTGTCACAAATCAAATAGTTATTCACCAGCTTCTTCAAGCTGAATCGTGTAGTCTTGCACTAGTATCTCCAAGCTAACAAACCGTGACAAGTAAAACACTCTTACTGTCACATTGCAAATAACATTTGACAAGCCTCTTCAAACTATCTCACACTGTTCACTTTTGGACCAGGGATACAGAGGTTATATGTTTGGGTTGCCACTCAAACTAACCTACACTCAAGATTTCTTTGGATATACAATGAAAGTTCTAGAAAATACTTGAATGACTTCTTTCTAGATATTATTCCTTAGAAGAACGTATTATCAATGAAGGATGTAGAAAGAAGATTTTATGAACAAAGAAATGATTACAAGCAATAATGAATATTATAGAAGGATGAAAGGAAAACTTGGCAGCATTTCAGCTCTTTTTTCTTAGTGTTAAGTCATGTTCTTTGAAAGTACAACATCTCTATTTATAGAGGTCTTCTTTGTGACTATTGTCTTTGCTCACATCTTCCAGGGACACAAGTTAATCATCAATTTGTGTCTTAGAAAGATATCTAGAAGAGTAGCTTGTTTGTCAGTCAAAATAGTTTGCAAAAGCCATTGAAGAATATAGGTTTCTGATGCTCTTCAAAAAACTGCCCTTACTTTTAAACCATGGTTTCTGAACCTTTTTTTCTAGAACTTTTTGAACAGTTGATTTTAAAGGCAAAAGAGATAACTGACCAATTCTGACACCAGGATTTGACTATTTGAATTTCAAAATTCAAATTCAAATTTCCCTCCATTTCCTTGTAGTCTTGCACTATTTTACTGAGTGTAAATTTTCTGAAGTGCAGTAATTTTTCCTTGATGAGATCTTCACTTTCTGGTCTTCACTCCAAGCATTTTGATGATGACTGACTTGTGATTGTGCTTATTAAAGATAGTGTGCTATTTGGTCTTTAGAGATTGCTTGATGTCTTCATGTAAGCGTACTTGCTGATGTCGAGTGCTATTTTTTGAAGTCCCAAGACTTGATTTCTTGTAGCGTTGAAATCTTCTTTTGATCGTTAGCTATTAATTGCTTGAATAAGGATAAATTTCACTTCTATTTCAGTTCAAATCTTGTAACAAGAGATAAACATATTTATATATGCATAGTGAAATATATTCTCATTTAAGTAAGCTTTGCTCTTGCTAATAATAGAATCTTATTTATGATCTTACAAGAAACTCAAGACAAACATTAGTCATTCTTTAAAGAATTTTTTTAAAATTGACTTTGTTGTCAATCAAAATGGATTAGCACATATTGATAGGGTTTTGGAGCTAACAAAAACATCTTTCACTATAGATTGAAAAAAAAACACAATGATCAAATGAAATCATGTAATCACCATATGCAGCTTGTATGACCTAATCGAAAATTTACAAGGTCATGGTTTAGTTCCAAATTAATGTCCCCAATTAGATTATACAGTCATTTATAAATAAACTAAAACTCATCATATTTTTCATTACTATCTCCATTAATATAGAAGCAATGCATCATGTTGATCAAAATGTTCTTTTAAAGCTTGTAATATTAGGCCAAAGATCAAGGTTAAGAAAGAAAGGAAAAGAAAAAAAAAAACTAAAACTAGGTCAAGTATATACAAGCATGAATCCCAAGTCACAAGAAAACAAATCACTGCAATTCCTTATGGATGTTACTTTATTTGCCTTCAAGAAAAAAATATTTTGTTGGGTCTATTTGATACTTGTTTTTAGAATAGTTTTCAATTTTTTAAAATTGGAAAACAAAAAAAATGTTTTAGAAGTTACCTTTTTTTAACAGTGATTTTAAAACTTAAAAACAACTTTAGTATTTTAAAAGCAAAAGACTAAAAACACTTTCAGCATTTTTTGGTTTTTATGTTTTGAGAATAGTAGAGATATGCAGTGGCAAATTTGTAATTATTTGATTTTCTTTTTGAAGCCTTCTTTCGAGTCTCACTATCAAACATTCTTTATTCCTTTTCCCTTACATGAGCTGGTATCTTCATCAAGTTGAGCACTTTGATAACTTAGTGAACTCCTTACACATAATAGCTTTCTCTTGTCTCTTTTTATGTTATGCCAATGTGGTTTGTGGACTGACGAATGATTGCTCCTCACTAGTGAAGTGTTTGGATCTTGCCCATTTGAATTATCAAAGAAAGAAATTATTACCCACTGTGAACTAGTTTTTGTAACTTTTGTTTTTGCTCATAGTTTTTTTTGCTTCAAGGGTTAGAATCATGTGTGCATAGTTATTGATAAAACTATAAACAAAGACACCACCGAGCTCATCTAAAACCCAACGTCGCGAGTGTACGGAGTTGGCCATGGCTTGAGCTTCCACAATAAATAAAAACCACCACACAGCCCATAGTCACAAGTGTATGAAGTTGTGATTTTGGTTTTTCTTGTAGCAACAATTAATGACAATGGGCATGTGGTCAATCTTCGTTTAGTATGGTTTTGTGTTGTGTTTCATGTTTGAGAAAGGTGACCTTTGGCAACCTTTTTTTTTTGCCAAATAGTTATTTTGTTTTGTTATCTTTAAAATTTGTTTTATAAAATAATTATTGAAACATTATTTTTTTCATATTTAAAAACTGTATTTCAAAACAAAGTAGTCTATTTCTTTTTGTTCTTTTATTTTTAAAACGAGTCTAAACTTGTTTTTTAAGACTACTTTTAAAAACAAAATAACTAAAAACACTTCCAAACTTTCCCTTTATTTTTGTTCTTTTTCTTTATGTTTTTATTTTTTATTTTTCACTATGCTTGCACTACTTTTTTTTTAATCTTTTTCTCTATTTAAACTTTTTCTTTTTCTATTTTTCATAAAAGACTTAATCTCAACAACTTTTTTTGCATGAGAAAGCAACACTAACTATAAACGAAACATGTAATGATCAACTTTAAATGCCCAACAGAACTTATTATAGGTAGGAAAATTATTTTTTCTCCTTTTGTTTTTCTTTTATATGAAAAACGGCAGGACAAATGGAGGGTCAAAATAAAAACAATGTCTTTTATAATGTTTTTCATCTTCAAAAGGGACCTAGGGATATATATTATAATGTTGGCTTGAAAGGCATAAACGGTCCAAAAAATGCCTTAACCATTTAACCAAAATGCACTACCCTAGAGTTTTGTGTCAACATATAATCAAGCATAGCCTAAGATAAGTGTTAATCCAAGTATACCACATAAGCTTTCTCTAGAAAACTTATCCAGATCATCCTCAAGAAAATGCACAGTCTCAAATCAATAA
This sequence comes from Dalbergia cochinchinensis, assembly GCA_031216125.1. Lineage (NCBI taxonomy): Eukaryota > Viridiplantae > Streptophyta > Magnoliopsida > Fabales > Fabaceae > Dalbergia > Dalbergia cochinchinensis. The sequence continues at coordinate 25,876,339 of CM062368.1, forward strand.
TTAATAAGAATTATGAACGAAAAGCATGATCCATTAGAAAAATAGTATTCATAAACTCAAAGTTTGAGCAAAATTGGTATAGTCATAGAGCATTCAACACAATTATATTCTTAAAAGAGACTTTCACAGAACTATACTAAACGGACTCATAAGGTTTTTTTTTTCGAATTGATTCTATGGTGGAGGACATTAATACCAAAGACAACACAAATACTATAACGAAAAGAAAAACAACAACTAAAATGAAATAAATGTAGCCAACCAAATGAAACTAAAATAAAAAGAAACTCCCTCTTTTTTTCATTACAATCATCAATTGCCCATTTCCTTAGAGTTATTGTCATTTTTTAGAGGTAGTGGAAGGGTATGAAAGTGATCCATATCAACTTTGGTGATCTGAAAACAATCTCAAATCACCTGCTTTATTTTTCAATTTTTTTTATTTAGAGTTTACCTGAATTAAGGATAAGAAGAGCAAAAATTTCCAATGCAAGCTAAAAGAAATAAGAAAATATTTTTATGGCTAACACTATATAAATCCCCTTCAAAGACTTAGAAATCAGGGAAGAACTCAAGCTGGTTCAACAAATGCTAGCGCTCTTTTAATGAAAGACAATAAAAAAAGCATGGGTTGCCTCCTAAGAAGCGTTCTTTTAACGTCATTGACTTTACTTGTGAATAATGTTCTAATCAAAAGTATAAAAAATGTATATTTTCCTTCAAATAACATAATTAAGAAATATTTATCACAATCAAACATAAGAACAATAATTAAGAAACGAGAACAATATATTTTTTTTCTTGTGCATTTTGTAAGGAAAATAGATAGCTATCAATTTTTGCAAATTTGATTTATTTTGGGAGGTAGAAGTTCTAAACACAACCAAATTTTCTTTATCTACATTTTCCACATCTTCTAGCACAAAAGACTCATCTACTTCCTCTTCAATTTCTATGGCCTCTTCATTGTTTTGATGATCATGCACTTTCAACCTAATATATGGGCATAAACAAGTAGGTTGCAACCAACTTGCACATACATGACAAAAATCATTTGATGACATCCAAGTTTTAACCTCATGAAAAGGACACAAACAATTCGTATGCATGACACTTGAGCATCTATCATAACAAGGAAAAAGAATTTAGCATTAGGTTGTAGGATGTGAAAAACCTCCACAAACTTCACGGTAACAGCTACCCATGGAAGAAGTAAATATAATTGAAAAGAAACAAAAATGAAAAAAATTATTTTTAAAGTTTTTCTTTATACAAAATGAAAACAAATAAAAAAAATAAGTGAACGAAAAATAAATATAAATAACAAGGATTTGTTTTAAAACTTTTTTCTGTAATAAGTAAACAAACAAAAGAAGGATTTAAATTACTAAAAATAAATCTAAATTAGAAATCCATTAGTTACTAATATTTTTAATAAAACACTCATGCCTAGGCAATGATACCAAAAACTTGATTACCAATTGTCAAATATACCAAATTCTTCAAGTAATATAAAGGTGCGGATAAGTATATTGTCCCTCGAGGATTTAGTTTACTAAGCAACACCTCACTAATCCAATTCCTAGTTAGATTATTGTACCCTTTTTAGATTAAAGAAATTAAATAAAAATCAACAACAAAGGAAAATAAAAAATATTTAAGATTTATATTTTTTTTAGGCCTATGGATCCGACTTTTCTTGACCTTTTGATGAACCTATGAATTCCTACTTAATCAATATTTAGTTCCATAATTGATGGTCAAATTTTCTAATTGACCAACAATAAATTTCTTAGTATATTAATCCTCCTTTAACTAAATTAAATTCTCTAATTCTTAGACCAATCTCAATTATTAGAAAGGGTATTGAAAAATATCAATGAAATTTCAAGTAAATCACACAATCAACCACATCTATTCCTAGATTGAAGTAAATTATTGTGTTTATCATATGAGTAAGAACATATATGAATTTTCCAGTTCTATACACAATCAATTCGTGAGTGACAATATCACAAAAAAGCAATAATTACTATGTTAAACACTTAATTTGTGGAATAAAATATTATCTCGATCAAGAAAATAAAAATCACATAGTCTATGTCAAGTTTAATCATCACCATGATTAGTAGAAACTCATGCTATAAAAAAAAATAAGAAGAAAAGGGAAAAGGATGCACCAAGAACCCAATATTTGGAGTGATAACTTCTCAATCTCTCTGCCTCGTACATAAATTTTCTCGTCCATTAAGTTGGAGATGATTTCTTCTTTATTCCTAACCTAAGAACGTCTCAACAGACTATTTTTCAGTATTAAAAAAATTAAAACGAACCTATCATGGGTGCCTAGGTACTGAGAACCCTGATGTCTTTTAACTTGCACGTGATTTTGATGCTTGACATGTGTGAATTGGATTTTAGTGAATTTCCATTAAAATTGTAGATTGTTCTCTTAGCTTTCTAATACCTTCAAAACCAACTTCATCTTACAACTACAACTCCAATTATGCCATAATCATCACAGCATGGTTAAAATGTATCATCACTTAGATCTCGTTGAAATCAATTTCTTCTTGATCTTATGCCTTCAAAATACATTAAATTTCATATAAGAGAAATGCAAATTATTAAGAACATGAAAAAGAAAAAATAATGATAAATAAAATTGCAACAAAAGAAAAATGATTTCGATTAAACATGTCTAAATTGGAATATATTAAGCAAAAATCAAGCATACTAATTTAAATCTCAAGATCTTAGCATACTTTTTTTAAAAGTGTTATCAATCTAAATTGCTCTATTTCATAGAGTTATCATGAATGTTGAGGCATTTCGGAGATCAAGGAACACTAAGACATTTCAAATGATGAAAGAGTGTAATCTGAGACACTAAGGTTCCTACAAATGATGGTTAAGGAGCAAATCCTCCAAAGTTAAAGTTATTAGATCCAGAACCCTTCTGAAAGCTTTAATGCAAAATATTTTGAAAGACAACAAAGCCAAGTTAAAGAAAAGACTTTGAAGAATGACTAATGGTTGTCTTGAGGTTCTTGTAGTAAGCAAACAGGTTCTTTTGTTAGCATATCATGGCTCCATTAAGCGAGAACGATTTGTTCTACATGTACAAACATGTTTGATCTCATTTTAAGAGATAAGAACTAAATGAAAGTGAAATTTATACCACAAATCAAGCTTGAAAATGCCTAATGAATTGAAGAAAAGCAACCAGAATAAGAAATCAAGTCTCGAAACTTCATAAAGTAGCACAAAAAAGTAGTACTGGACTTCAGAAAGTACACCTGAAATGAAATATCAATCAAACACTAAAGCCAAAAGTGCTCTACTATCTTCAATCATCACACTCATAATGCTTCGTTCATCCACAAGCTCTGATTGAAGACAAGAAGGTCAAAGAATCATCAAGGAAATGATATCATGGATCAGAAAGCACACCTATAATGATCTAATGCATAGTACAAGCAAAGAAGGGAAATTTGAAATTCAAATTTGAATTTGTAAATTCAAAACCTAATGTCAGAACTGGTGTGACAGCTCTTCTATAATCGTGGTCAACTGCCCTCACTTCTAGAAGAAAGAGTTTAGAACCATGTTCAGAAAGTAAGAGTAGTTTTCGAAGGGACATCAGAAACCTCGACCTTGCAATAGCTTCTGCATCTGCTCTGACAAATAGACAAGCTACTCTTTTAGACTGGTTTTTCCAAAACACAAATGGATGATCAACACATGTCACTTGGAGATCTGATTAAAGGCAATGGTCACAATGAAGACCATCTATAAATAGAAATATTATGCTTTCAAAGAATAAAAGACTAACACTGAACAAAAGAGTAAAGGCTCTGCAAAAATTTCTCCTAATCCTGTAATGCACATTACATCTTGTAATCATTTCCTTTATTTGTAAAAATCTTCTTTCTATATTCCTTCATTGCTCATACGTTCTTCCAAGGAAAAATAGGTGGAAAGAAGTCATTCAAGTTATCCCAGGTCTTCCACTATAAATCTTAAGGAAACTTGGGTATAGGTTAGTTTCAGTTGCAAACCCAAACACAAACCTTGTAACCTTGATCCAGTAGTGATTAGTGTAAGTTAGCATGGAGAGGCTAGTCAAAGACCTTGCAATGCAATGGTAAAGGTGTTTTATTGGTTACAGTTTAGCTTGGAGAGGCTGGTTAAAGACTACTTAGTTTAGCTTGGAGAAGCTAGCTAAAGACTACTCGATTTAGCTTAGAGAAGCTAGTCAAAGACTACTCGGTTCAACTTAAAGAGGCTGGTGAATAACTACTTGGTTGGTTACAGTAGGGGTTGTCTACTGGTTACTAGTGAGAGCTTAGGAAGACTATTGTAAAGACTATCCTTGTTCTTTCTCTAGTAAAAGAAAAGTTTAGTGGAACTCAACGGTTGTTGAGAATTGGATATAGGTAGGTTGGCTGAACTAGTATAAAAACTCTTGAGCAGTATCTCTTTTTTTCTTTCATCTCTTATTTTATTGCTGTATTTGATTTATTTACTTTGTCATTTCTGGAAAGCTTTCTTTCACATGTTTATTTCATATTTAGTTCAGATAGTTCACGTTCTGAAGTCGCTAATACTATTTCCGCTGCACTTGAAGCTCATAGCTTGATAGTATCTTGATTGAGTTTTTCAGAAGTTAAATAAGGAAAGATAAGGCAAAGCATGATTTTCAACCCCTCCTTTTCATGTGCTTTCATACCTACAAAAGTGACTTTCTTGTAGGACTACCAACACATCAATGATTCAAACCTCTGGAAACCTAGTGCTCAAATCAAACATGAAACTTACCTCGGCATCATTTCGGCACTCAAAACTTTTTTAAATTTGATCGCACCTTGCCCAATTGTTGCAAGCAACCTAAATAGAATCTTCCAAATTTCCATGCGTTGTTGACCCAACTGCTACAATATTTTGCTTTTCAACTGCAAGAAGCTAATAGATGGATGAATAAGAATACAAGTGGCATTATTCTCACAAACAAATGTGTCATCGTTCTCTGTATGATTAATTTTACCCCACAATGAACAAGGACATAGCTTCTCTTTGTAACTTTTTTTGCTCAATGACTTCAAGATCTAACTATTTTTGGACACTCAACATAGATTAGTGATTTCAGATGTAGCTCGCATATGGTGCACTACGAGCTAAGGTTTTTGAAAGGCAGAGCACAGAGATTTCATTCGAAAATTAATATGCTTGATTTCGTTGGTTAGGGCCTTGGATATATATCCAAAAATGGTGCATTGTTGGCAAATAATGTTCAGAATGTATATTAATGTAAAAAAGATTTTTTATTTTATTGTAAAATACCAATATTGCTAGTTGTTTCTTGAAATTCCAACTTCCTTATTTAATCCATCAAAATTGGCCTTTTCTTAGGGTGTGTTTGTTTTAGATTTCTAAAAATTGTTTATGAAACTTAAATTTCATATATAATTCAAAAAACTGAAAACTAATTTTCTTAGATTCTATGATTTTTTTAAATGATCCAAATGTACAAAAAGTATTTTTTGTTTTGGGTAAAATAAAGTGATTTTAACCCTAGAAAAGTTCATCCACATGCACCCTTAATGTCTAAATTCTCTACAAATTAAAACTGATTCTATGACTATATTTTTATGTTAAAAATCATAATCAAGGGAAGAAATTAGAAGATAATGGTCCTAGAGGTAATTTATTAGATTATTATTATACCAGAGTAAAACAACAAAGTGACTATAAGTCAAATTAACAATCACATTATAGGAACCAACAAGAACATGGATTTTGCCATGAAAACAAATTCTCAAGTTCGGATTGAGCCAAAATCTTCAATGACTAGAAGACATCAATAGATCATCTTCAATATCTCATACTCATGAGCACTAGAAGATCAGTATTCACTAAGTTAGTCTCATATTCATGAGCACTAAAAGACCATTTTGACCGGATCAACCTCATAATCACGAAGCATTTGAAGATTGGTTTCTACCAGATATGTTACATGCATTCAAATGATCAATCAATCCTTAAAAATAGAGAATGGCATAAACTTGGTTTGGAAAATTTGATTCAAACTATTTCCACTACGTCTAGACCTAATGTCTTAAACTTGTGACTTGTATTTCAAAACATGAATACAGGTGCACATAGGGTTAATGGAGACTGTCGCCTACCTCATCAAATTAGAAATTATTTTAATGCTAAGTTGCACAAAAAACATAGTAAAGAACACAACCTAGATTGACTCTCAATTGAGGATAAATTGGAGGCTTCAACAATTAGTTGAAAAAATTGAGGTTTTGAATAGTGAAATAATAGCAATTGAAATTAGAAGATAATAGCAATGGTGAAGAAGACACTAGTGCTAGGTATTCCTAGGATTGGAAATTAATTATCATTGACCAAATATTAAATCCATTGGTGGCTAGCAGTAATAAATCACTGGCAATTCTATTAGTGATCGATCAACCTCTAGGATTTGATCAATGCAAATAACTAATAAATGAGATATCAATTTATTTAGAAATCACATTAATTTAATGAAGTAATCGCTATAGCCTAATCGCCAATCAGAAAGTTAATTCTAATGTTTTCTCTCAAACATAAACCAATAGATCCGTCAATTTATGCCCAAAGGATTTCCCAAAACGACGATCGTCAATTTAGTTACTCCAATAAAGATTATAACAATCACCACAATAATTATAGGAATAGAAACTGCGGAATATTAAGAAAATCCAATGCATTTAATATCAAAAGAGGTCTCAAACATCATCCTAATCCACTCAGAAACCCTTACACTAGTAAAGAAATCTACTCTTCCATCTTTGGAGGATTACAATAATGAATCTAAAAGTATACTTGACGATAATAGTAATGATCCTTGCTACAATCCACAAGAACAAAGCAATTTCACCAATGGAATCCCTAGAGAGAGAAGAATAGAGAAAAAGATGTAGAGAGAAGATGGAGAGAGATGTAGAGAGAAAATAATAGCAATTAAAAGTGGCAAGCTAAAAGTGAGTCAAAAACTAGGGTAAAAGTCTATAACAATCCCTTAAATATTGCTCTCTAAAATAGCCCAAACTGGGGCCTAAAACAAATTAGTGGACTGCAATCTCGCTTTCCCACCACCGTTGTAGTGCTCAACAGAACACTAAGTCCCAGCCTTGCTTTTGACATTTTGCAATGGATCCAAAGTTCCTATGCTCAAAACCGTATTCAAGGAGACAAGTCGAACGCAACAAGGTGCAACTATAAATTATTTCCAAAATCAATGCAATATAGTCAATGATTCTATCAAAATTACGCAAGGAGGAATGAATCAAAATCCTACTTTATCACATTAATAACTCAATAAAACTCATGTAAAAAGCTAAGGTTTGGTAGCAAGATAAGTGGCATTTATGACTCTTATCAAAATCCCCTATAGTTAAGCTTTCACATGTCCCCATGTGAAATTAAAATCAAACCAAGGCATGGATGAGAAGAAATATATAAGGACTACTAGGCTCCTAACCTAAAATGCATGATGCTTGAAAAGAAATGATAATACACTAATCCAAGGAATCTAGAGGCAATGCAGTAAGCTTTCACACCAACTATTAAGAAAATTACAACAAGCAAGGTATGAACAAGAATATAGCACACAGTAGAATTCACATATGATACATGGATCATATACAAAAATCCTCCCAAGGTCAGTGTTTGCCACTCATTCACTCAAGTGTTTAAGGTTAAGATGTACACTCAATCACCTCAAATGAAAACACATTACCATAGGCTTGCTACAGGTCTCATTCTCCATTTTGTCATACACATATGCATACTGAATCAAGAGGACTTACCTTTAGTTGTAATAGGGTTTGGGTGAAGGTGGATAAAAATATAGGCCAATGGGGCTAAACCTAAAGTCAAAGGAGAGCAAATACATACACCAAGAGTACAAGTGCCTAAGAGTACACTTTGTCCAACTTAACACAATTACAGGCCTTTCATTTGCAATGTCGCATACCTTCAACTCAAACTCTCCCTAAAATTTTCTCTCTATTTTTTTCAATCAACTTTTTTTTCCTTCTTGGTGTGTCATTTGCTGAATTTATTTTTGTACACATTGTTCCCCCCATACTTAATTTGGGGCTATCCTTATGCTCTCCCCCACACTTATGCTGAAGCACATATAACAAATACACAAATGTTCTCCTAAGCCTAAAAGGTTGATAATTTTTATGGTTTTTTCACTTTTAGCCAAGGATGTGCTAAAATAAAAGAATGGACAATAAGGCTCAAATGGGCTAAAGAATAGAAATATGCAAAGGTTGGCTATATGGGCAAGTGGCTAAAAATAAGAAAAATGCCTTAATCATACTCAAGCATGCATATGGAAACATATTTTCAAGCAAAATCCTAAGCAAGTTCTAGAATACAAATCCAAAGAGGGAAGCACACATGAACAACAAGGATGACACACGATGATCTAATCAAAGAAGCTCAAAATCTCACAGATAAAAGGGCATGTACTCTATCCAATTAACATAATGAAACTACCAAACATGCAACACAAAATAAAGTCAATGCCAAGCAAGTCAATAAGGTGCATATGGTGCAAGCTTATGCATGTAACCTCTAAGGTACCAAAGAAATGGTGTAAAATACAAATAAAAATAAATATGATGCAAAACTCAAAACTAAAATGAAAATAAATAAAATTCAGAAAAATAAAAGGGACTAGTAAAGAAAAAGCTCACAGTGGGTTGTCTCTCACCTAGCACTCTGCTTTAACGTCCTTAAGTTGGACAATCTGGACCTTCACGAAAGGTGTGCAGCTTCAACTTAAAGATAAGCCAATTAAGCCCTTAGATCCGTAGGGGTCTCATGAAGGTGCATCAGCTGGTCCCCTTCAATGTCACACAAAGTCATCCTAAAATTTTCCAACTCAGTTGCACCATCTGGGTGTGCACGGGTCACCAAAAATGGTCCCATCCATTTAGACCTTGGCCTTCTAGCCATCAGTTTTGCTCAGGTTCATGCAGCAAGATCCATTGCCCCTCACAAGACTTCATGCCCAACATGGGCTGGTCATGGAGCACTTGGCAAACTGATGACTGCTGCCTAGGTGGTATACCTGTATCTGAAAACTTGGGACATTCTAAAAGAATAGGTACATCATATCCCATGGAAGAAGGAAAAGTGGAGAATAAGGGATCTCGATCCTTACAGAGTATATTTTCACAAGCATCATCAACTAAAAAGTCAATGATCACTACCAAACATGGAGTGTTCCTCATGGGGATACTTCATTGCATCAGAGAAGCAAAATTGGACCTTTATGTCCCCATACTCCATGGATAATGTGCCAGCACAAACATCAATCCTGGTTCTAGCAGTTTTCAAAAATGGTCTACTTAAGATCAATGTATACTGGTTGGCATTAGTGTCATTCTCCATCTCAAGCACATAAAAATTACAAGGAATATTAAATCATTTACCTATATCGCAACATCTTCCAATACTCCCTCTGGTCTTGTAATGCTACAGTCAACCAACTGAATTTCCAACCCGGTTGGCTTAAGCTCTTCAAAATTCAAGGACTGTTAGAGAAACTTAGGCATAATATTAATGCCAGCTCCAAGGTCAGCAAAGGCCTTTGTGATGTGCAAGTTCCCACTAGTACAAGGGATAGTGAATGTGCCTAGATCCTTGCACTTTAGTGGTAGATTGTCCGGCTTAATAATAAAATAGGCATTTACCCCTATAGTCACCTTGTTCTCCCTACTGCCCTTGATCTTCCTCCTATTGGTGCATAGATTTTTCAAAAATTTAGCATACTTGGGAATTTGTTTGATTGAATCCAATAGGGATATGTTCACTTGAACTTTTTTAAAGGTTTCCTAAGTTTTTGGATACAATTCTGATGCAACAAATTTCTTTGGCTGGATCCTTTGAGGGAATGGCAATGGATGAGTGAAGTCTTCATCTCTGGTGGCCTCTGTTTAGCATTGCAGTGCTTTTCTTTCTCTTCTAGGAGGCCCGCAGGGCATCAATGTTAAACTAAAGGGCTTTATCTTTTTTACCATCCATCTCCTTCTTTTGCTTACCCCTCTCCAAGGAATCTAGGAAAAACTCTGCAAAAAAAAAAAGAAAAGAAAAGAAAAGAAAGGGGGGAGAGTGTGTTAAGCAAAACTACAAGAAATACATAGCAAACAAAATGCAATTACAATAGGCAAGAACTAAAATTAGGATTAGGCCATTTTAAGGTACTTATACAACTTTTCTTCTAGCAGGGGCTAGTTATCCCTATCCTAAATCAGTAGTGTACATCTTATGCCGGTCAAATTCAGGGATACAATATCAGCAAATAAATTATCTAGTTGATCTTTCTAATTTTTCTCTACACTAGAAAAGTCTTTTAAGGTTTCCCGGGGACTTGGAGAGAGCCATTGGCTCCAGCCGAAAGGGAAACAAGATGCTTCAGACGACTCATAGAAATAAACCATCATTGATGCGATCGGCTTAATTTTCAAGAACCAACCAATGTACATCTATCACTTGTATGATGACTCAAAAGCCTCGAGTAGGTGCTTAACCCGAGCTCCTATGAATGATATGTCCAGGAGCCACTCACCCTGGAAAAAGTAGAAAAATTGTCTCGGGGTGGTCTTGAATTCGAGCAACTTACACAACAAGTGGATGAAGGCCCATGAATTAGGGTATAGTTAAATAGAGGTCATTCATAATACAACCACCACTCCAAAGTACAACCAGGGAAAGGGAAATTCCAATTTTACCTAGGTGAATATCGCTTCATACATATAGAAGAATCCACTACCAGGGTCACCAGTAACCCCTCTGTATAGCTCGCAAGCCAATAGTTGAACCTCTGCATTTGTTACCTTAGGGAGGATGGGGTTTCTTCTATTTTATTCATTGATTTAATGACGGATGCTATATCAACCAATGGCTTAAGAGCACTATTGGGATTAGAGACCACCCTCTCTGATGGCTAGTCGATCAGACATGGTCTCTATCGTGACACACCTATAAGCTAGCCATCAAAGGGACCCCGCAGGAACATTTTTAAGCAACTTCATCCTATATCTAAAAAGGGAAAATGGAAAAACTCGCAGGTAACTTTATCCCAAAAATTAAACACTAACAATAACCACTATAAATCGTATTCTACATTCAACATTCAGGAAACCAGGGGCATTCACAAAAGGTATTTGGCTCTAAAAACATCTATATAAACCATATCCTCACCAAAGCAAGCACGCACACTATATTGTGCCTTAGGATTTTAAGAATATATACACATACAAAATAGAAGCATACCTGGACATAGAGTAACATTGGAGACACAAAGTAGTAAGTGAGAAGTGAAGCACTGCCAATGGCTCTGAAGCACTAGATATTGATAATTGTGGAGAAATAGCGGTTGGAGAGTGACAAAGTATTAGAGTCACATAGAGAAAAAGAAGTATAAATGGTAATATTGTGTGAAGGAAAAAAGGAAGAGGAAGTTGAATAAACAAAGTGGGAGTTGAATAAAACTTCCCGCTAGGTTTTCTCTTCAAGTAAAAAGAAAATACAATCGTTCTAATGCCTACCATAGATGTTGTGCCACGTGTAAGCAATCCAAGCGCTCATATTTCCACATATTTATGAAGTGTGACATTCCCTCAAATAACAAGTTGACATAAGGGTAATCCTCAAAAGTTGTGTTGCCACCTAAAAAGAGAAAGGAAAATTAAAATGTCAAGATAAATTGATCGGTCATCAGGATAACCGGCCTGCTTGTGTGTCCATCAACTGGTCATGGCAGATCTGAATTATTAGGCCAACCTAGCCCAACCTAGTTCCTTCGGCCTTTCAAGACTTGGGATTGGAGGGCTTGTGGTCTGGTCGTAACGGATCCAAACTATTTGTTTGGCCCAGCCCAACTTAAGTCCTTTCGGCCTTTCAAGACTTGGGACTGGGGGGCTTGTGGTCCGGTCATAATAGATTTGTTCCAATCGTACTAATCAGTCTGGCCTAACTTCCTTTTACGCATCAACCGGCGTGGCTTGGCATAGAAAGCACCAGATTGACCTAGCTGCTAACATGATTGCAGTGCTCGGATATTCCGCAATAATCCAACCAATCTTTTAATACAAAATGGTCCACACATTTATGAGGGGTAATGGTATTTCCATCTTAGCCTTGGCTAGTATATACCTGGCTAGTGAGAAGGGAGAGTCAGTTCATGCTAAGTATATACCCAGACCTATGTACTACTTTGAGCATGATAGCAACAATATACTCTTGCAATACTAGATTCTACTATTAAGCATTCCCATGTAGTTCTCTGTTATTGAAATTACCTTTTAGTAATTGATCATTTTTTCACTTTAGGTAGTTTTAATCCTAGTTGGGATTGGTGGAGGTTAGACTAGTCAAATTTAATTTAGAATATGATGCTCCATGGATTCATTTTATTCTCCCGCACAATAGATGCATGCATGTACCAAAAATAATATGATATGCCTTTCAAATTTCTAGAATCATTGTGGTCCATATATATATATATATATATATATATATATATATATATATATATATATATATATATATATATATATATATATATATATGCCTTTCAAGTTTCTAGAATCATTGTGGTCCATATATATATAAGATTATATTCTTATACTTTTATTCTGCACGATAGGAGGTTGCTAAAATGATATTAGTGTTAGATGATGTCATGGTAGGTGCGAAAATTGGATTATACTCGTGCAAACTTGTTAAATTATTAAATCTCACCCTTCGCTAGAGGATTCTAAACATATAATTTGATGAATATTATATACCCCCCAAGTTTTATCATGCCACGGGTTAAGATTTTCTATTGACTTTGATCTAAATTATTTAAAAGCAAATAAATTTAAAGTTTAACCTTGAAAAATAGGATTTAATTTTGATATACTAACAGTATAAAATGTTTTATTTTATTATTCAATCATGCAATGTCACATAAGCAAGTATGGCTAACTTTCATCCTTATTAATTAAAAAGTCATATAAATGGAAAGATTTGATTGGATGATAATATAAAACTCTTTAGCTATTGGTGCATAAGAATTAAACTCTAAAAAGAACATATATAATTGTGTCATATTACACCTCATTTTTTTCCCCAACAAAGCATAAGGTAAAAATGAGGTTGAAAACTCTATAAATGAATTTCATATATAATTTTACACATAGAACTCATCTATAAAATTTTCTACCCCATTTTTACTCCATTCAACACACTATAAAAGTTAGTTTATATATTTATGAGATACTTATAATGGTAATTTTCAACAAAAATAAAAGTGAAAACATGCCTTCCAATCATGCTAATTTAAATGTGATGATTTTGCATTCATCATACGTTGGTCATGATTACTATGTGAAAGAATAGCTATCGTTTTGCAAGTGAACATACAGTCTAGCGATAGACTTTTACAAATATCTTAATTGGAAAAATAGTTATCGTTTGAGTCATTTTTATTAAAATGTCATACTCATACTATCTAATGTTCATAGTCCTCGAATGATTAATGGTTTGAAGTTATAACTCAACTTCAATCTTCATGTCATCATGCATGTACCAAATATAAATGAATGGATGGAAAAGCTTTAATATATGCTCCGAAACTAGCCCCTGTAGTTGTCGGAATATGGGTCCCTAACCTGAAGTCCAACGTAAGAGAGGTGTTAGTTATTTCATTGCTTAACCAAATTATATGTCAAGCATGTTTGATTCACTTAATCCCTGCAATTGGGGTTACTTAGGCTAGATGCATCTGGGTCCACCAAAACCTTCGATGGACGAAACCAAATTAATCCCCACCCTATATATACATAATAAACACAGCAGATAGAGTTTTAAGACTTTGTGTGTATTTAAATTCTGGTGATAAAAAAAAGATTATGAGGAAATTAATTATAAAGTGTAATTGATAAAAAAAAATGTAAATAAATGTACATCCCAACCATTCTTTATGTAATCACCAAAACATATTAACTATACATCAATTTTGCTAATGTGAAAGTAAGACGAATAAATTTCAACCATTAAATTTTATACGAACAATCAAAATTATAATATATGTGATTTTTTTAAAAGATGGCATGGCTTTTAAATAATTTTTAATTCCTACAAATCATATAAAATTATACAAATAATCTGTAACAAATGCCGAATAATTATGTATGTCCCTGAAAATATATATTCTTTAATTACCAGTGCATAGAAGTTCCTAAGGTCATCTCCACCAATACTGACTCTAGGTTGGTTTGGTGACTTGAGAAGTGCAAGGTGTACAAAGAGAGAGAGCAAGAAGAAGAAGAAAGGAAAGAATGATCTCTTGTGTTGTATATTGATTGTGAATGTAATTGTTGTTGAATACAAGCTATTGTATGTCTATATATAGTACAGAGAGGTAACAAAACTAATTATAATGTAGTTAACTATAACTAACTATTATTATCTCTTATCGGCCTCCATCAAACTCAGGAGGCGAAGAAGACTGAACCCTGAGTTTGTTGTGCAGATAAGGAAAATGGGTGCTGGAAATTAGCTTTGTAAGTATGTCAGCACTTTGTTCTTCAGCTGGTACATGAAACACTCGACCATGATTTTGAAAATATGTTCCCTGAAAAATTGCAAATCAATTTCAAAGTGTTTTGTGCATTGGTGTGAAATTGGATTGGCTGATAGAAGAACAACACTTAAATTGTCATAATAAAGGCAAGGGATGGTTGGAGAAGAGATATGAATTTCAGATATGAGTGTTTGAACCCATGAAATTTCTAAAATTGCAGCAGCCATGGAGCGATACTCAGCTTCAGTGCTGGAGCGCGATGCAAAAGATTGCTTCTTAGAAATCCAAGAAACAATGATGGAACCAAGGAAAACACATTGACCTAAGGTGGACCTTCGATCATCTAAATCTAAGGCCCAATCTAAATCACAAAAGGAGATAATGGAAAAATTAAAAGAAGGATGAAAGACAAGTCCAAAGGTTGTAGTGCCTTTAAGATATCTTAAAATACGTTTCACTGCTGTTCAATGTAAGTGTAAAGGATTGTACACGAATTGGCAGACTTTATTAATAGAAAAGGATAACTTAGGACGAGTAAGAGTAAGATACTGCAAAGCACCAACTATTTGGTGATAAAAGGAAGGATTATCAAAGGGAAGAGAACCAAATTTCTGGAGTTTGGAATAGATGGCAAGTGAGGGGAGGGTTTACTAGATTGCATTTGAGCACGAAGAAGAATATCATTAATATACTTTGTTTCTAAAAGATGGATAGCACCCAAATGAAAAGATTTGGCTTCAAGACCAAGGAAATAATTAAGGGTACCACGATTTTTAAGAGCAAAAAGTTGTTGTAGAGATTTGATAAGTTGTAAAACCGTAGAATGAGAACTGCTAGTGATAAGGACATCATCCACATACACTAGAATATAGAGAACATGTTGAGAGGTGACTTGAATGAAGAAAGATGAGTCACATTTTGCAATAGTGAAACCAAAATGATGTAAGGTTGAGCTAAGCTTGTCAAACCAAGCTCTAGGAACTTGTTTAAGCCCATATAGAGCTTTGTGTAACTTACAAACCATAGAGGAATTACCAATGTGAAAGCTAGCAGGTTGAGTCATATACACTTCTTCACTGAGAGGGCTATTAAGGAAGGCATTGGTAAGGTCAAGTTAGTTAATAGGCCATTTAAAAGAAAGGGCAATGGTGAGTATGATACGGATGGTGGCAGGTTTAACAACTGGGCTAAAGGTTTCATGGTAGTCAACTCGCTTTTGTTGATTGAAGCCTTAAGCAACAAGGCGAGCTTTGTGTCTAGAAATGGTATCATTTGGATATACTTAACATGAAAGATCCACTTATAGCCAATGGCAGATTTGTCAGGAGGTAAAGGAATAATAGACTAGGTGGAGTTTCTAATGACAGCATCATATTCAAGTTGCATAGCATGAGACCAAGAAGGGTGTGATAATGCATCTTGAAGGGTGGAATGTTCAGAAGTTGTAGTGAAAGTTTTTGGTTTAAAGATGCCATCCTTACCATGAGTGATCATGGGTGATCAATGAAAAAGGAAGGATGGGGGTGAAAGGAAGCAGGTTCAAGTGAAGAAATGTTAGCAGTTACAGTATTCGAGACAAGTAAAAGAGCTGAATGTTGAATTTGATCAAAGGCAATAGCAAAAGGGTGTGTGACAGACTCGAGAAATTAAATTGGAGCAGAATAGGTGGGGGAAGAGCTAGAAGATGTAGAAACAGCAGTAGATGACCTGTTAGACAAAGAAGGAAAAGTAGTAGCCACAGTAAAGGAACCAGGTAAAAGTGGAATAGCAGGTATAAAAGTAAGAGGAATAACAGATTTAGATAAAAGGGGAATAGAGTCCTTATACGGAAATAAGTGTTCACTAAAAAGCACATGTCTGGAAATAAGCATTTTACTAGTTTTACGAAGGCAAATGTAGCCTTTGTGAGAAAGAGAACAACCTAAAAAAGTGCATACATTAGATCGAAAATCTAACTTGTGTCTGTTATAAGGCCTAAGCAATGGATAACAAGCACAACCAAAGATTCTTAAAGATGAATAATCAAGAAGTTTAGAGAACAACATCTCATGAGAGGATTTTAAATTTAAGACAGGAGTAAGAAGAAAATTGATCAGGTAAACAGATGTTTGAAAAGCCTCTTTCTAGAATTTGAGAGGAAAAGATGCATATGCAAACAAAGTTAAACCCATGTCAGTTACATGTCTATGTTCATGTTTTGCACACCCATTTTGTTCATGAGTATGAGGACAACTAAAATGATGTAAAATACCACGTTGCTTAAGATATGGAGAAAAGGAGAGATATTCTTTTGTATTATCAGTTTGTAAAGTTTTAAGCTTAGTGCCTAGATGTAATTCTACCATGATTTTAAACTAAACGAAAGTAGCAAGAGCTTAAGATCTATATTGCAAGAAATAAATCCGTGTATCAAGAATATGCATCTGCAAATATGATATAGTATCGGTAACCAAAAATAGAATTGATAGGAGTAGGGCCCCAAATATCACTAAAGACAAATGGAGTATGATAAGTAGTGGTAGAGGAGGAAAATGGTAATTGCTTAGCTTTGCTAACACAGCAAGAACTATAAACATGCATTGTTTTAGGAATTGATATAGAAACATTGCAAGAGGAAAGTACTTTAGTTACAATCTTATGTGAAGCATGCCTAATCTAGCATCCCAAGTATCAAAATTATTTACGAACTAGAATTACAAGCAATAGGAGCAGAGAAAGACATAAACTTCTAAGTGGGAGGTATTGAAGAATCCTCAAGAACATATAAATCATCGCTATGAGTCCCTTGAAGCACTGTCTTCAGGGAATCCTAAGATTTAACAACAAAAGAGTTAGGATAAAACTCAAAGAAAGCATTGTTATCATGGGAGAATTTTGAAATGCTAAGCAAATTTTTAGTGATAGAAGGAACATGTAATAAGCCGTGAAGAATTAAAGGTTTATTAGAGTATAGAAAATGAATGAAAAAATGAACAACATTAGTAATGGGAAAACTAACCTCATTGCCAATAAGGACTTTGGCAGAGCCTATATATGGTGATGGAGCAACTAAATTGTTGAGATCAAGAGTTAAGTGATTGGTTGCACCAGAATCAAGGTACCATGCTGGATCAATGACAAATGCAGGAGTGGCAAGAATTCCTTTGGAGGATGAGACAGCAGAAGGAGTAGATCGAACAATAGCAAAATTGGTTGTAATGAGAGCTTGATTGGAAAAGGGAGCATTGTTGAATTGAGAGGGTTGAGCTGTATTAAATTATTGCTGGGGTAGAGCAAAGGTAGGATTAAAATGATGGAAATAATCCCAAACTAAATGTCCAAATCAATTGCACAATTGGCATTGAACAGAAGTAAAACTAGCAGCGCGATTAGAGCTCTTACCAAATCGGCCATGACCTCTCTTCAAGCCACGGGCCATGGGAAGAAAGAAATTGAGAATTAGGAGTGAAACGACATTGAGCCTAAGCCACACTTGATTGAACAGGTAAAGAATGAGTGGTGAGATCAAGATTGTGAGATTTTTCAATTCTTTCCTCTATAACAAAGAGAATGGATTCAATATCTTCAATCTTATAAGGATCAAGATGAGACAAGAGAGATGCAATGATAGGATTGTAATCATCTGATAAACCTTCAAAGATGGCTTCAATATGTTATGCATGAATGAGAGGATCTCCAACAACAGCAAGATTGTCAATAGTCAACTTAATGGTGGTGAGATATTCATACATGGAGTTTGTCTTCTATTAAGTCTTGAATTTAGATACCTGGGCTCTGGTATGAAAGGTGTGAAGAATGGTGATTTTGGTCCAAACTTGATGAGACAAGGTGGAGCCAACCATATGTACACGAAAGGAAGGAGTGAGTAAAGCAAGCAACCAGGAAAGAAGTAAGCATTCTTGACGTTTCCATAGATGAAAGGTAGGAGAAATTGTTTTTAGAGGCATCAACATCAGTTGCAAAAGTGGGAAGAACTTTCTTGGCATCCAAATGATGTTCAAGATTATAGCCAATGTTGGTGGCAAGTGCTTATTATTACCAGAGTAAGTAATTATCAAGGTTAAGCTTGACAGAAATAGGAGTTGTAAAAGTCTGAGGAAGGGAGGTGGATGTCAAGGAAGAAGAGTCTACCATGGATCAAGAGAAAAAAGAGCTCTGATACCATGTAAAGTGTGCACAGATAGAGCAAGAAGAAGAAGAAAGGAAAGAATGATCTATTGTGTTGTATATTGATTGTGAATGTCATTGTTATTGAATACAAGCTATCGTATGTCTATATATAGTACAAAAAGGTAACAGAACTAGCTATAATATAGTTAACTATAACTAATTATTATTATCTCTTATAAAGAAGATTTAAGCTCACAACCTTTGGTGACATCTTTACTATCATAGGAGACTCTGAGGCGAATAGAACTTTCGAAGGGGTCTAATACATCCCCAATAACACGCCCAACAAGTAGAGAATTCTTGCTACCACCAGGCATGGCCCAATGAGACACGATCATAGGTTCAACCCTGATGCTCTTTAGCTAGCAAAATTGAATTTGAATTTTTGACACTGAATATACATACCACATGACCTACCAAGCAAGTACATGTTATTTATACAGGGAATAAGGCAAGGGATTAGCATATTCCTCATCTGTCTTGTCTTGTTATTCTTTTGGAAAGAGTGATGTTACTTGCATAGCAGATAGTAGTATTGTTGCTTTGTGAAATAAAAAATTAAAAGAGATGGATATTGAGAAAGAATAAGCTGAGGAGAGTTTCAAGATTAATGTTGGATGTGGACCAATATCCAACATCGAAAGGAGTGATATGGCTCTAAGTGATGAAATCAAACTGTAATGTTGGACAATACAATTGACAATAATCACTATGCTTTTGGCCTAGTAATACAGCCTCAATTATAACTTTTTTTCGATCTAATAATTTGTAAAGACATTATTTTATTAGTAAATATAGGTTTAATTAATATCTAGACCTCTATCGTTTTATTAAATAAATTTTAAATTTTCAATTAATTCTTTATAGTCTTCAAATTTTTTATCAAACTTCTATACTGTCAATTTTTTTTAATCAAATCCATAAAACAACCTATTTTACAAAACTTAAAGATATATAACAAACACCTACATGTCTAATAATTGACTATTACTATATGTCAATCCTTTTCCTACCGAAAGCCTTTAGAGTAGGTTGCTTGACTTTTATATATAATATATATAGGTGTTATGCTGGGCTCCCTTTCTATGTGGAGAAAAGCCCAGATGTGCAAGCCCATTTCATGTCTCACTTATCTAAGTGACAGGGTTCTATTAAGGTTAAATAAGAAAGGTAATTTGACATAAAAATCAACTACATTAAGAGATAAAGAGAATAACTCATTTCCGCATAAACAGAGAGCAGTCATTGTAAACTTGTATTTGCAAATTCTTTCACCATTGGATCGAGCTAAAAATTTGATAGCAGGTTCTAGATGTTAGTTCTCTATTTTGAATAGTTGGACCATTGAAACAAGATCTAGAGTGGGAGATATCGATCTCGCCTAGTAGCTCTACTTTTGGGTATTTTCATCTTCTTAGTTCTCATTTTAAGCATTGGTGCTTGGTTGGTTTGACTTATTATACGCATTATTTATGCACTTATTTGAGATTCTCTTGTACCCTTATTTGATCATATTAGATTTATTTCTTTGGTCTAGATGACCCACGATTTTTACCTTGCACATTGATAAGGTTTTCCTTGTTAAAAATCTTGGTGTTTTGTTCATACTTTTCTGGGTTTTTTTTATTATTCCCCCTATTTGTCATTATTGTTGCTCCTCCTATTCTTGCAAGTGGGGGATTGTGGCTTTTATCCCTAATATTTTGTATCAGATCTTGTTCTTACGCATTATTAGTTATAGCTTGCTTAAGTGATTGAGGCAAATACATGTAGAATGGTGTGCTTGAATGATACCAATTATCATCTATGAAAAGACAGGGTGAAAGATTTGCTGTTTGCTAAAATTGCATCTGCTTCTATTTGCTATACTTAAAAACTAGATTCAAAAACTGATGAAGAATAAGAATTTGAGCATCAACAAGTTTGTGATTTTATTCAGCAATGGGTAAAAGATAATGTTTACAATCATATTGCTAGTGAGACTCATGATAAAGCTATGTGGAAAAGGATTGAATCCTTGTATCCATCCAAGTCTTGGAACAACAAGTTGTATTTGTTGAATATGTTGATGAATGTGAGATAGAAGGAATGGTCTTCCATATCTGATCACTTGAATGAGTTTCAAGGAGTTTTAGATCAGCTGTCAAGCATGGGAATCAAGTTTTAAGATGAGGTTCAAGGACTATGGTTGCTAAATACTCTTAAATTGGGTGACACTTTGCATCTTACTTACTAATTCTACTTATAATGGTGTGGTAACTATGTAACTTGTCAAAGTTGCTATATTGAATAAAGAGGTAAAAAGGAAGACTCAAGGTTTTTTTATCTTATACATAGATGTCAGTTATAGAAAACATGGGTATGAGTCAAAATAGAGGTACAAAGGGTTGCGGTAAAATCAAAAGCAAGTCTAGATCAAGGTACAAAAATGTTGAATGTCATTATTGTCATAAAACAAGACACATCCAAAAGTATTGCTTTCTTTCAAAAAAGGAGAACAAAGGTAAGCAAGAAAAGAAAGAAAACAATAGTGATCGTGTGTCTACTACTACGTCAGATGATCTTCTCAATATAGGCTATGAGAATATGATTAATATTGTATCTGATGAGTCTGGCTAGATAATTGATAGTGGCGCTTCAATACATGTCCTACCAAGGAAGGAATTTTTTACATCTTACAATTCAGTTGACTTTGGAGTGCTTAAAATGTGGAATGATGGCTTGGCCAAGATAATTAGCGTAGGAGATGTTTGGCTAGAAACAAATGTTGGAATGAAGTTATTGCTCAAGGATGTTAAACATGCTCCAGATGTTCGCTTGAACTTGATTTTGGTTAGAAAGCTTGATGATGAAGGTGATGTTAGTACCTTTGGTGGTGGTCAATGGAAGCTTACTAAAGGTAACTTGGTTATGGCTTGAAGAAAGAAGATTTCAAGTTTGTATGTAATGCAATTCACAATTTCAAAAGGCAGTGTGAATGTAATTGAAAGTAAATAAGTTTATGATTTGTGGCATAGAAGGCTTGGTCATTCTAGCAAAAAAGGACTAAATTGTTTGGCCAAAAAGAATGCAAAGTTCAAGAAATATTCTCATTGCATGATTGGAAAACAGAGAAGATCATCCTTTAAGAAGCATCCTCCTTAAAGGAAATTAGATTTCTTAGAGTTGATGCACTCTAATGTTTATGGTCCTTTGAAGGAAAAGTCTTTTGGTGATGCTCTTTATTTTGTGACATTTATTGATGACTACTTAAGGAAGCTTTGGCTTAGAAGACTAAGAACCAAGTCTTGGAGAAGTTCAAACAATTCCAAGTTTTGGTTGAGAGGCAGACAGATAAGAAACTTAAATGCATCTGTACTAATAATGTTGGTGAATAATTTGGGCCATTTGATGAGTATTACAAATAGCAAGGCATTAGACATGAAAACACACCTCATAAAACACCTCAGCTAAACGGTTTACCATAAAGGATAAACAAGAAGTTGATTGAGAGAGTTAGGTGTATGCTTACTAAAGCTAAGCTACCTAAGTGTTTCTGGGGAGAAGCATTGCTCACAATAGTGCATATGGCTAATCTGACTCTTGCAGTTACTTTGAATGGTGATGTTCCAGATAATGTTTAGTTTGGCAAGAGTGTCTCTTATGATCAATTGAGTTTTTGGGTGCGAAGTATTCATTCATGTTCCAATGAATGAGAAATCTAAGTTGGACGTGAAGACCAAGCAATAATGCATCTTTATTGGGTATGGCCCTATGATTCGATTGATAAAAAGCTTGTGAGAAGCCGTGATATAGTGTTTGTAGAAGACCAAACCATTGAAGACATTGACAAAGTAGAGAAGAGTGAATCTCATAAGAGTAGTGATGTGATTGATACGAATCCAACTCAACTACCATATACACTAGAACTAGCAAAAAATCAAGCTTAGGATCATATGTAAGAAGATAAACATAGAGTTTCTAATGACCAGCAAATGGGAGATCATTTAGATGCTCCTACTAATAATGTTGTTGATGATCAACATCAGATACCTGCAGATCCACCAGTTTGTGATGCCTTAGGTTCATGTGTCCTTATTTAAACCTAAGATATCTTTTAGGTACCTCAGAAACTCTCAGTTTGCTAAAAACATGAAATTCCTGAAGTCTATATATATATTATGCAGTAGGCTCCTTGTAGTGAGCAAGTGAGCCAGACAGGCTCGCTGTAACAAGCAAGAGGAGTAGCAGGTTTGCTACAGCAAGGACCCCCAATACTGACAAACGTCCAAAATAACATAATTCCATTAAGGGACCCTCCTACCCTATAAAAACTCATTCCTAAGATCATAAAATACAACCAAGTTGCCACCTAACGTTCTCTGCACCTTTCTCTCGCATTTATCTTCTGTTCTTCCTCTTCAGAAAATATCCAGTAAGTGAATTTCATAGATTTTTCTAGTTTTCTTCCCTTCTTCATCAAGTTATGGGTTAGGGCGCTACTAAGAATGGTTTTCTAACAATGTTCTTCTTCCCTGTCATCCTTAATTCAATTCTTAGTAAATTTATCTATCATTTATAGTTTTATGTACTCTTTTGTAGTTACCAGTGTCATTCTTACTCTCCACAGTCACATTGGTAGTGGAAGCACCCTCCTGGTTGCCAATGGTGAGACGGTTTAAGCTCATGACCATACTTTTGGTCATTATTAGTACTTTCCCAGCATTATGTAAATTATTTATGAAATTCTAGAATTGATTTATGCCAAATGCATGCTTTCATGGATTTTGCCAATTTCAGAAAAATTGCTATTTTTCACTGTTATATGAAAATATTATTTTTGAAACCTCATGGGACCATACTTGTTGTCTGTATGCTTTGGAACTATTTTTCTCAATTTAGAAAATGTATGAGACCCCAGTTTAGTATGAACAACATAAATATATGATTATCATGAATGTTAGTTTTTAGCCAGTAATTAATAAGAAATAGAACAGTGAGCTAACAGTTACAGGATCACTAACCTTAGTACCCAGTAGTACACTAGAGGACTGGCTCAACCTTAGTTACAGTAAGGCACTTAGTGTGGTGTCCATGTTATGGGATCTAGTGAGGTGCACTTCAATTTCAGTTACCAGCTTAGTATAGTTAATTTATTCAGTTCGGCTCCTATTTCTCTATTTAGTTACCATTTATGAATTCAGTTAAAATATATTTTCCATTACAACTATATTTTTAAATATTAAAATGTTTAATAACTGATACATTTATACTTATGTATTATATATTTTGTTGTTGTTCTATGTAAGTTGTGAGTGAAGACCCATTTACTGAATTTTGATGAACTCACCCCTCTTTTTCCTCCCCTACAAATACAATTATAAGTACATTTGCACCACAAGATCCACCTCAGTAATGCTACTGCTTCTTTTGGATGAGTTTCGCTTCAAAGTGGAACTTGTTATAGGTTCATGTTAGTTTTAGTGCGGCTCCAATAATTGTTTACACAAGATCCCGGACATGCATAGTTTTATGATTATTTATTTTTTCCTTACAGTTAATTTATTAATTATATTTGGTCATGGCCTAGATTAGTATTATTCAGTTTTATGTTCAAGATTTACTTTTGAGAAAACTCTAGAAATTATGATTTTTCAGTTGAAATTGACTTCTCTGAGACTGATTTTTATTAATTATTTGATGCTTAAGTTAAGCTTTGGAACCTAAATACATTTTATTATGCATTTTAGCATGTTACCTGAGGCTTCTGTGAGGACCTGTCCCTTATATGTTAGTCACGTTTCTAAATCGAGTCATGACATATTCTACCTAGGAGATCTAATAGAGAGAGAGAAAGAGAATTTTAACAAGGTATCCTTCTAATGAGTATGCAACCTTAATTGATGCAGAAGAACCCGAATATTATGAGGAGGCTATGGACCATGACCAGAAGCAAAAATGGGTTAATGCTATGCAAGATAAGATGCAATTCTTGTATGATAATCAAACATTTGAGCTTGTGAAATTGCCTAAAGGTAAGAGAGCTTTGCAAAATAAGTGGATATACAAGTTAAAACATGAAGAAAATTCTTCTTCTCTGAGATATAAGGCTAGATTAATGGTTAAAGGCTTTAGGCAGAAAAAGGGAATTGATTATAATGAGATCTTTTCTTCGATTATAAAAATGTATTTTATCATGACAATTTTGAGTTTAGCTGCGGATCTTAATTTAGAGATAGATCAGATGAATGTGAAAACTTCTTTCCTTCATGGTGATCTTAAGGAGGAAATCTACATGGAGTAACCCAAAGGTTTTAAGGCAAAAGGGATAGAAAAATATGTGTGCAAGCTGAAGAAGAGCTTATATGGCTTGAAGCAAGCTTCGAGACAATAGTACAAGAAGTTTGAGTTTGTTATGGGAGAGCAAGGCTACAAGAAGACTAATTCAAATCATTGTGTTTTTGTTAAATAGTTTGCTAGTGATGATATTATTTATCCTTTTGTTATATGTTGATGACATGCTTATTGTTGGTCAAAATGCTTCTAGAATTGCAGGTTGAAAAAGCAACTTGGGATATCATTTGTAATAAAGGATTTCAAATCAACAAAGCAGATTCTTAGTATAAGAACCATCTGTGATAGAAAGGAGAAGAAGCTTTGGCTATCACAAGAGAAATACATTAAAGCAACACTGCAAAGGTTTCAAATGGACAAAGTTAAGCCTGTTATCACTCCTCTTGCTACACACTTCAAATTGAGTTGTAAGTAAAGCCCAACAAATGAAGAAGAGAATAAAGATATGGAGAGAGTTTTATATGCTTCTACCATGGGTAGTTTGATGTATGTTATGATGTGTACTAGACCAGACCTTGCTCATGCTATTGGTGGTGTTAGCCATTTTCTTTCAAAACCAAGAAAAGGGAATTGAAATGTAGTGAAATGGATTATGAGATATCTCTATGGCACTTCTAGCTTGAAGTTATGTTTTGGAAATGAGAAACCTATTCTAGTTCATTACACTTACTTAGACATGGCAAGAGATGTTGACTCTAGAAGGTCTACTTCAAGTTATTTGATCATATTTGAAGGTAGAGCTATAGCTTAGCAATCTAAATTGCAAAAGTGTGTTGTTTTGTCTATTACAAAGGTTGAGCTCTACCAAAGCTTATGAGGAGATATTTGGATGAAGAAGTTCCTAGAAGAGCTTGTTTTACTCAAGAGAGGCATGAGTTATTTTGTGATAGTTAAAATGCTATACACTTGGTAAAAACTCAACTTTTCATTCAAAGTCCAAACAAATTGATGTGAAGTATCATTGGATACATGGCATTTTAGATGCTAAGTTGTTGGAACTTGAAAAGGTTCACACTGATGAGAATGGTTCAGATATGATAACAAAATCTTTGCCAAGATAAAAGTTTGAAGCTTGTTGTTTGATCGCTAGATTGGTATTTACCTCCATATAGTCGTGAGTAGGAAGCTAGTTGGTTTGGGCTATGTGGAGAAAGGCCACTGTATGTCTCACTTATCTAAGTAAAGAAAGGTCTGCTAAGGTTAAGAAATAGAGATAAAGAAGAAACTCATTCCCATACAAACACAGAGCAGTCACCGTAAATCTGTATTTCCAAATTTGTTCACCACTGGATCAGGCTAAAAATTTTAAAAAAGTTCTGGACGGATAGTTCTTCATTTTGAACTATTAGATCGTTGAAAATGAGATCTGGAATGGGAGATATCAATCTTGAACAGTAACTATGCTTTTGGATTATTTTTTATCTTCTTAGTTTTCATTTTAAGCATTGGTACTTAGTTAGTTTGACTTATTGCAAGCATGATTTGTGCACTTATTTGAAACTACTCTCTTGTACTCTTATTTAATCATAATGAAGTTGTTTTTTTAGTCTAGACAACCTCTGATTTTTACCACTCACATTGAGGGATTTCCCACATTAAAAATCTTAGTGCCATGTTTCTATATTTCTATTTTTTTCTTTTGTATTGATTGTTGTCACTATTTTGTTATTATTATATTGTTGCTTCTCTTATTCTTGCAAGTAAGGGATTGTGGTTTTTATCCCTAAAAATAGGGACTCAACTAAACAATTTTAAATTGTAAAGGGCTCGTTGAAAATTTTATAAAATTACAGGCATCTTCAAATTTTTATTAAACCTTGAATCTAATATATTTTTCATTTAAATACATAATGTATTTATATTGTCCAATTTATGAGTGTGTTTGCTTCAAAAAAATTTGAAAAAAATGATTATCAAACTTAAATTTTATATATGATTAAAAAATAATTTTTTTCATAAACTACTCTTTTTAACTTTTACAAAAAAAGCTGAAAACTATTTTTTTTCTAATTCTAATTTTTTAAAAATTATTCAAATATATAAAAAGTGATTTTTGTAGTGTAAAAGGTGATTATTTCCCTCCATAATGCAATCCAAACGGACCCTATATCTCCATATTTACTCATATTCAAGTTATTTTAAGATGTTTCATGCGATCTCTATATCGAGTAACTTAAAAAACATTTCACTTCGTGGAATAAAGAGAAGAATATTTAAAAGCAATGTATCCCTAGAAAAATGTTATGAGATAAAAGATTAAGCTTTTAAATGTTTAAAAAAAATATAATATTTAAAATTAATTGCATTCATTCTTAATATGCTTCCTTTATAAAATATATTAGTTAATCATAAGGCCTATTATACTTAATAATCAGCTTAGTTTTCTAAGCATCTAATTAGGGATTTGATCCCTAGTAATGCATGTGGAGAGAGTTTTATAGTTAGAGATAAAATTAACATATACAGGCTCTACTCTTCAAGAAGGTTAGTCACTGTTTTCTGCAATGAATGCTTTGGATAATTTTGCAAGCTTTTCTTGGTTATTATTTGAATTAGTATTGTGTCGAGATTTAATTTAAATGTCAAGCATACAAATATAATTATATAATATTTATAATTGGTGGTGGATAAGCTACTTTAAAGGAGTTACGTTTCCTTTCAATCGAAGCCACCTAATTAACAAGCAGCAACAAAATGACCAGTGACCTGTCTCCTTACATACAACTCCATTATCTATAAGACAGTCGAAAACCATCAATTACAAACTAGTGCATCGTTCCTATCAAATGTCATCGCTTATTACAAGCCGAACTCCTAGAATTATTAACCATATCAACAACGAACCCCAAATTACCTGAACCTAAATTATGTTTCTTGTTGTCTCACTCCTCATTTCTTATGAAGTGGAAGACAAATAGTATATATTTAATAATTATTTTAGATTTTCAAAATTTTAAAATACCTATTTATTGATAAGACTGAATTACAGGTAATTTCCGTCTATCAATAGACATACCATAAGAATTGAGCACATACTTGTCTCAAACCAAAAACTTGTAGAAGAGACCCTGAAATCTTTCCAATTCCTTAGGAGGAAGGGCCACTATAATATTTATCCCGTCATCACCATCAGCACCAGCTTCACCTCCACCAATAGGAGGAAACAACAGTATAATGTCCTTCCTGTGATACACCACAGGACAACAATACCTTGGCTTGCCCCATGGATACTCCACCTTTTCAAACCCTAATCTCCACCATGAAGACACCAAAACCTCCCCATGTGGGAAACCACTGTACAACTCCCCCCAGTCAACAGTAGACCTCACATACTCATCAGTCATCCTCGTTGCACCCTCAGTCACCATCTCCACCAAGCTTGAGAAAGACCCTTCTTCCAAATCCTTACAATTCGCAGTGGCATGTGCAGTTAACACAGCATTCCCAGTGTATGATTTCGGCAAAGGAGGGCTCAACCTTGAGCGAATGTCCACAGCATACAGTATAGTTGATGACCTATTAGGATCATACGGCGAAGACAAAGCCTTGCACCTCCAAAGGTGTGCGGTGACAACGTTGAAGCCAGTGACACGTGCGGTGCACGTGACATCATTATTACCCTTGGCCTTCTCCTTAAGGCTGTTGATGTCATCAGAGGTTAACCGAAAGACCCTGAAGTCAAGCTCCTCAGAGGAGGCTTCAAAGACACCAGATTCAAGTGTTGTGGGTAAGTTACAGAGCTTCACCAACTCCGGGTGTGGGAAAGTGACACGTGGAGGTGATCGTGCGGCTAGGAGTTGCCTGTCATGGCAGGGCGTCACAGCGAAGGGCTTGTTAGCAGCTAATGCGGCCAGGTTGTCCAAGAAAGTTCTGAAGCTTAAACCGTCAAAGGCTGTGTGGCTTGTTGTGAAGCCAATTGCAAAGCCACCACACTCGAAGGATGTTATCTGCGACGGAAATACGAACATATAATCAATCAATCAATTCCATATTTAATTGACACACTTATTCTTTTTAATTTCTCAGGATATTTTTACAATCGACAATTATGAGATTAATTCATTTATCTATAATAGGGACC
This sequence comes from Dalbergia cochinchinensis, assembly GCA_031216125.1. NCBI lineage: Eukaryota > Viridiplantae > Streptophyta > Magnoliopsida > Fabales > Fabaceae > Dalbergia > Dalbergia cochinchinensis. Next base: position 25,905,567 of record CM062368.1, read on the forward strand.
TTAAAAATAAAAAAATTATAAAATATTTATTTTATCATTATTAAATATGATATTCTCTATTTATCTATCACAATCTAACCACGACAGAGTCGGATAACAATACTCATTCGTTAATATATGCCGTGAACTGAAACTGTTAAATGCAGTCAGCGTCCGAGAGGGTACTAGAGTCAAATACAGTTCTATTTTTTTTCATTTTTTTGGTGAATTAGAGTCAAATATAGCTAGGTGTTCTGTTCCCATTCGAAGAACTAATGGTACTAATTAGTAATTACCTTTGCAACGAAGGGGAGAGTAAACTGTCAGACGCAACAATTAATAATGGACAATAGTAGTTAACTGATGAATTGATCCCACACTTTAATTGGTCCCATCAAACTTTAGTTTTAAGCTGATTTTTCGGCTGACCTAACTCTGCATAAACTTATTAATGAGTGCTTCTCAAAATTATGTCGTAATTAATGGACACCATTTCGAATTTTTCACAATTATTATTTATAGGATTTTGACAATCTTTAAGAAGTTAAAAAGGGAAGTCTTTTTTTTTCTTATAGGAAAGTAAAATTTTTAAATACATGGGATATATTAAAAACTTTCCGATACTTTCACTTTTAACTCTATAGAAAGTATTATTAGGACACTCATTAACATAAATTCTTATTTATATACATAGATTTGGATGTGCATATATATATAGAACGGAGTATTAGATATTACGTAATAATAGTAGGTAATAATAAAAATTTTAAAATAGATGATTGCATCATAAATATGATACAAAGTACTTCCTCCGTTCCTACATAATTACTCATTTCAAAAATTTATTTTATCTAAAAATAATTGTTTATTTTAAAAAGTTTAAAAAATATTAATTATATTTTATTAATAATATCAGTATTAAATATTATTGATTTATTAGTAAAAAAAAGAGAAAAAATTAAAATACTAAAAAAAGATAATTTAATAAATTATTTTTAATTTTTATTAATACTAATATTTTACTAATTATTTTTTTAATTATAATAAATATTTATAACTGAATAATTATTTAAGTACGAAGGAAACACAACATATAGGAATTTTTGCCAAAAACACATTTAGTTGTCTAATTTATGTCTTACGGACGTGTTTAACAGTGTAAAATACTAAATGCACTAAAGAGAACTCAGTTTGAGTTAGATAACAAATCTTGAAGATCATTATAAGTAAAATAATAAAATAAAGCAAACCTCAGGTTTTCGTGTTGTAAAAGTCCACGCTGAAAATCAACATTCAAACATCGATAAAGTTTAATAGTACGGTATTTATTTAGGTTTGAATGTCATTTTGAATCTTATTGTTAATTTAAATTTTAGTTTCAGTCCCTGTAATATTTTTTGTTTTGATCTAATTAAGTTTTGATAGTTTTATATTATTTGTATTTTGATTCTTCAAGGAGCTAGCAAGATCAAAATAAAGATCAGTTCTTTAATGAAAACGAGTACTTATAAGAATTAAAACCTAACAAGTAAACGCAATAAGTACCAATAATTAATTTTAGGAACCAAAAACATATGATATGTTTGATTTCAGAAAATATATGATTTTCAATTTTCATTTTCTATTTTCAAGATTTTATAAAGAAAATAATAACTAATGACTATGAAAATTAAAAAATAAATTTTATAATTTTTATTATTTAATTTCCTTCATAAAAAGTTGAAAATTAGAAAATTAAATTGAAAACAGAAAGCGAAAACTGAAAAATTATTTTATGGAACCACACACACCCTAAAGTTTTGACACTAAAAATTAAAACCTGAAGAAAAAAATATAAGAATTAAAATCAAAATCAGAAAAAACTATAGGATCAACCACTTGTTGAACCTTTATTTACCAAATTTTATACAAATATAAATGGCATTTTCTTATTAGTACAATATTTTACCTTTCCTCACAACTGTATTCTCACCTAATCTCAATTAATTATTGGCCCGTTGATATATTTTCTTGCAAAATGTATTTGAACTCAATACTAGTACTCTTGAAACATTAATGAATATAAAATAACATCATTGTTTTTAAAATCATTTCATATAGTTTTACTATATACAAGTATATATAACTGAGCATATTTATGCTTAGCATAAATAGTCATATATGTAAGTTATAAAATAATTAACTGCATAAAGTATTAATCATGATGTCCAATATTATATGAATTTCATAGAGAAATTAGTGAATGTTTTACAGACGCTTCAGCAACAAATTTTAGTTACATAAATAATTAAAAGGACTATAACATATGCAAAGGATTTTGTCTCTGAGAGTCCCAACAAAGAACTAAGTTGCAGGAAAGAAGTGGAACCGACAGCATTTCTACACAAGTTAAATGAAAGAAGGCTGATAATTATCATTGTCCTTGTTTTTTGTTCTGGCTGATGCATTATTGCTCAGAAAATAAATAAATAAAGGAGGGCAGTATCTAGAAACATTATTATTGAGGATACATACTTTATGTCATGATATATTTGACACTACCCTTTTGTATCATGCTCGAATCGTGGACGGCAATAAAGTCAATTTGCGTTTGTGAAGAGATAGGAAATGCATTTAATTTAAACTACTTTAATAATGTAGCCAGCCCAAAAGAAAACTGTAACTGGTGCCACGAACAACAATATGAAAACCCCTACTAATTCTAGAGCTCCTACTTCACATGCAATGACGAAACAAAGTTAAGTGGACCCAAAAAAAAAAGAGTTAAGGAAGCTAAAATATAATTTGCAATAATGGTTTTATTATTGGGAAGTGTATTTTTTTTCTTTTTGGGTGAGGATTGGGAAGTGTATTTTAAAATCATATAAAACACAAATCGAGATAAAATAAATGATATTAATTATATACTCTCAATGTAAAATATTATCTAAGATTTCAATTACTTACATTTTATTATATATAACCTTTTAGTTTTCATAAATTTTAAATACTTTTAATAATACAATATAATACATGAATGCATGTATAAAAAACTTTATAATAATGTTAATATTTAATTTTATCATATCATCAAATATCATCAAATGATAGATAGATCAACAAACATAAATTACTTTAGCAGCGAAAAAAAAAGCATAAATTACTTTTATACATACAATTTTTATGTACTTTTATACCTACTGATTGTATGTATAAATTGAAGAATTTGATTAAAAGATAATATGAGAATTTTTTATACTTCCAGCTGATTAAAGTTAAAACTCTTAAAATTACATCAAAAGTAAATCCAACAAGTAGATATGGTGTAATGACAGTGATGAAATATACTCATGTAACTAATTATTATAAGGATATATTTGATTATAGAGTTAAAATAGAGGTAAATTTTTCTTAATTGAATTCTATATGTAAAAATACACATAAAAACTTAATCATAAAAAATTTTCTTATATTTCTACTTTTGAACCAAATATACCCTCTATATAATCGCTTTCAAAATTGTATACCTGGGCAACGCATAATAGCAAATCACCATGTTTGAGGAAATCCTTAGTCTTGTGAACAAATTGTGCAAAAGCTGGGTTTGGGTAAACCAAGTCCCCGATCTGATCCAATCTATACCCGCTGGAAGCCACCACAAACCCAGCACCCTCTGCGTTGCAATCGATCTCCAACCTGCGTGTTTCCGAGTTCAGCTTCAATCGCCCAGCCAAGAAATCATAAGCCACAAGAGCGTCTTCCAGAGCGCTCTTGAGCTTCTCGGCCACCACGTGCGGAGGAAAATCCTTGTTTGCTGCAAAGAAGTGAACCGTTTCGACGTCGAAGTTGAGGACTTTGTCTATGTTTGATAGGAACAAGGGCTTCTTCTCGGTTTCTTTGGAAGGGAAAACTATGGAGGTTTTCTGGATGGTCACCTTTAGGTCTTGAAGGAGCTGGGGTGGAGCTTCTTTGCAGGAGTTTCCCATGACGATGATGACTTTTGCTTATTTCGGGAAGGGATGGAAGTGAAATGGGGCAATCTGATACGTGATGAGTGTATTTTGAGTTTGTTGAGGTAATGGGCCTTTATATATATATAGTGAGAGTGCATCGTCTTTAGGTCTGCACCAGTGTCTCACATAGGCGTTGACGTACTCCATGTGGTTATTGGTTTTGCTTAAGCTATATTCAAACCGTGCATGGTTGATATTGTGACACGAAATTTCATGAGAAAAGAGAGGAAACCAAAGGATTCAATGATTTGTGGGTGACATAATAAACAGGTGACTTTAAATATGCTATCGGAATAAGGTAAAGTTAGGGTTAACTGTAATTGTGATCCTGAGAGATTATATACGTAGCTGACAAAATATTTTATTTTTTTAAAAAAAAGCTATATATTTATAGACATTATGATCCTCTAAAGTTTCATTCCATTCAACAAATCCATCCAAATATTAATTGACCTCCACTTCCGTTATTAGAAATTATTTTTCATGGATCGTTTTCAGAATTGGTACAAAACATCTTCCCGGGAAATATTGACTTGGTATAAAACATGACACATCATAATTTTCATTATCAGAAATAGAGATCAAACGACATTGGGGTGAATTTTTCGAATGAAATTAATCTTTATAGAGGTACATATAAATATAAGTTCTTTTGATGACTATGTAATATAATATTTCAGGAATTAAAGTGGTGATTCTCCCTGTAACATTATTATTTTCTAGTATTGTTCAGTACTTAATGTTTAGAATTTGATGTATTAAGGGAAAGAGTATTATAAAAGAGTTTTATAATATTACTTAATCATCCATTGTTCTTGTGTTTATTGATAGATTAGATATTGCTGTCTTAGTAATGATAGTGCAAAAATATAACAAAATCAAATTTAAATATTTAAATTATCATAGAAAAATAAAATCAAAATAAAAACAAAAAACTTATGAAACGTTGAAATATTTAACAATATAAAATAAAATGTCTTCTGCCGATATTTAGTGAAAAAAGTGTCAGTAGGGGATAAGTGTGTTCAGCACTCTTCACGAGCCAGCACAGCAGTACAGCAGGCCAATTTGCCGTGCTATTTAAAAGGCAGAAGGGGTAGTTGGTTAGTAAATAGTCAAAAGGATAAAGGGAGGTCCAATCAAAAGAAAAAAAAGAATAAAGGGTGGCTGCATATAATCAAGGCTAAACTTGTTGGTTGGACACAAATTAAGAGTGTGGAGATCCAGCTCTTGCAATTGGTGGAGGAACAGAAAGGTATGTTGGACTATTTCCACAGTCACCGCCATTTCTTTGTCTTGTCCTCGTCGAGCCAAGCTCCAAACGTCCTTAAGTGAATGCTAGCCATTTTTCTTTTTGGTACTTCAGAATTTCAATAATAATGAGATTTGAGTACATGTCATTTCACACGATGCTAACTATTAAGCTATTGCGCCGTGGAAATAGATGGGTTCGAGTAGCTCGAAAATATTGTGTAGACTAAGTTGAAGAAATAAAAGAAAAGATGAAAATTAGTTTGACATGAGTGGAGCCGACCCGATAAGTCAAATATTCACTTTTTATTAAATAATAAAATATATATATGAGCTATAAATATTTAAATTTATACTTTTAAATCTATTTTTTATTTAAAAAATCTAAACTAATAACAAATATTGATAATATATATTTCATTCACTTCACTAATGCAACTTATTGGAATTTTGTTATCAAATGTGTATGTATGTGATTGCTCTGAGTTGGCGTAGTTTGGACCATTCATCGAGGAATAGAGGGACCGACCGAGGAACAGACACACGGAAGAAAACTCATACAGATGAGTTCAATGAGTTCTTTTTGGGCCAAATCTGTAAAAGGGAAACGTACGAGAGACGAGGGATTTTGTGATGCGTTTTTATTTGATGGATTTTGCGTTTTATTTTTAATTGTAATCAGTCTATTATGAAGGGATAAATCAATGGTTGATTCTGTGTTTAAGTGGAGTTTTAAATTTATGCTTGTGCCCCATACTAAAATTTTTGCAATTAATAGAGACCCCCCACTTCATGCCCATAATTTTAGTCACCATGTTGGAACCACATAAAAAGCAAAATCATATGACTTTTTTAAGTGATTATGTGACATTTTAATAATTTTTAATCTTGACCACTATATGTGGTTATATGGCACAGATTTCATTCTCTCAATCTTGGATAAAACCACTCATCTCACTAAATAGTAGAGGTCAATTTATTCTATGAATAAATCTTTCACACTTACTTCATTCAATAATTTTTTATAGAACTTGAATTTTATCGATCCGACCATTAAATTAGGTGATATTACTCTAATGATTAAGCATATCAATTTTTTTTCAAAAAAAAATTCAGATAACAATGATATGTATTCTAATAATTAATATTTATCTGTATTTTAAAAGACATATTAATCATTCATGATTAAGTATCAAATCATTTTCGAATTATATAAAATTTGATATATTTGATCTAGTTGATAACAATTTTGAATTTAATGGTTAGATTGATAAAATCTCATGTTCATAAAGAGTTATTAAATGAAGTAAGTGTAGCATAACAGGGATTAATTTATCTCACTTAAAATTTTAGAGAGATTAAAATAGAGATTTTGCCTCTTAATTTTAGTTCTTAGCCTTGGGCTAATCTAGCAACACACTCTTACACTACTTGTTTCCAGATCAGGGCGCCTCACACCACCTCGCCTATGATCAAAGAAATCTGCTGACTGGGACTCAAAAACTTATCAAAACCGGGTATTTGTTAGCAACAGACGAGGCACGAAAATTAAGCACCTAGGTAGGGTAGCGGGGACTCAATAGAAAATTCAAGGATAATGGAGATAGCAAAATATTTGGGGGAGGAGATAAATACGGGATAGAAAAAGTGGGAAAAGAAATATATAAAATTTTAATACCTTCAAAAAAATAAGGACGGTGGGAACAGAATATGAAAATGAAAATTTATTTTTTTTTTCTTCTAATAATATTACTATATATATTTATTATTTTTCAATGTGTCCTCACAACTGACAGTGGTGCAGGGGTGGTCCGGCGGCCGTCTAGCAACGGTTTGTCCAGGGTATATAGTGTCTTTTACTATTTATTTATTGTATTATTCCTGTATTTTTAAACAAAATATAAAGATAGCTATCGTGTTTTGTACTTCACAACTAAACACAATATAAAGATAGTATTTTATATGTATTCATCTTCACTGTTTTTACTCTCTCTATCTCCTTTGCGGGACATGAACACTATCTTAGGACATTTCAGGTTACATTGTCTCTTTCACACGCTTCATTCCACCTCATCAACAAATAAATTTGTCTGTGGTAAAATACATAGATCGAACTATGCGTTACGGATAAAAAGATTTCTCATTTATTACTGATTACCTTACCACATCCCCAAATTCACCAATAATGTAACTATAATTCCCACACATGTTCATTAGATGGAAACGAGTGTCTAAAACGTAAGTTAAAATGATATTGCTCTGATTAATTTGGATCAAAATTAAACTAACATGAAGGAAAATTAATTGATTTGGACACCTGAACTGGCATTAAATCATCCATTTCAACACATACAGGCCTTGATAAGTAAAGCGAAGAGTCCTAGTACCACTATAACCCTACATAACAAAGACGTGCACATGACATGACCATAATTCTATAGCACTTGCACCATCTGATGTTCTCATTACCTAAGGCGTCCCAACCCAACGAGAATTTTTGGCTTTAAAACGAACGGTTTTCCGATCAAATCGCTAATTTATAAGCCAAGAATATGACAATGATAGCATTTGGCATTTCACACGTTTACGAAACGTACAAGAGGAAGATGCAATCATAATTGCAAAATTCGGATTGGCGATCAATTTGGTTAAAACACCGAGTCAGTGTGTTAAACTAGTTAAACTGAATATAATAAAACTCAAATATATATATATATATATATCTATATAATAAGATAACACAAATAATTAACATCTTAAAAATTTATATGCTTGTATAAAAATATATACACAATTAATAATCAGTACGCATTTAAATTATAAAATATACAGATGTGATATACATATATATCAAGACTCATCCCATCACGCTCTCCATGATCCATGTATATGCAGCTTAATTTTCATTTTTTGGCCTTCCAATGTTTGTCAATCAAAGAATGCCTCATGGGCATTGGCCCACATCTTTGACAATGAATGAGCCCAGCACTTAAAGACCTCAAACCGAAAAATTGGGCAAAAATAATTTTAATAAAAGACCACTAACCCTAATAACACCCTCAATATCACGCTCAATTCACTATTTCCATCCACACTGGCACAAACTCACACTCTCACTGTTCTTCCTCGACTCACTCCCTCTCTCTCTCTCGTACACATGCTCGGTGCCAGTCTTCACCTCGCCACACACAACACAATGTTGTTGCAGTACATCTTCTTTGCAAGGCACTCCCAGCGACTCACCAGCAAGCTTTTTTATTCCCCCTTCATCACTACAAGAAAATCATTGATTTACGGCGGATTTTTTCGCCGCTAATCTGCTTGGACCGTGGGAACCAAACGCTCACGGGTCATTGATTTTATTGAAGAACCAGCGAGTGAATCCCCCAGTTCACGCCAGTTCAAGTGCATCTCCATCCTCCGATTTGATATGCTGTGAGGATCGGTCACCTGACCGGTTCATCGGCTGGTTCGGTTCGAGTTTTATAACACTATGTAATCTTACTCTTGAAGGATTTTTATACAAAGAATAATTCAAAATTCTTCTAATCCATATTTCACGAAGAGCCTTTTAATCATTGTCATTATATAAAACATATTAAATATTTGGAAAAAATTAGATTATCCTCCCCTAAGTATGTGATATATATCACACACGTCTCCTTTTGATTTGTCAGACCTACATTAACCCCCTTAACAAGTTGGGGTGTACGTGGATATGGTAAACCAAATAAAGCCAATCAACCCAACCCAAACCACACCAATCAAATTAGTTTAAGTCGTTTAGTAAATCAGGTTGAATGTGACCAAACTCATTCATGATTGATTCGGATGCTGGATTTTGTAATTCTAAACCGATGAATTAATACCCGAGGCAGTTACCTCATCAAATTTTCTTAGAGTGTATTTGGATGAAGTATTTTTGGAAGTAATATATTTTTTGAGAAGATTTTAAATGACTTAACATGAAATTTCTTATTTTGATATTAATACAATGGAGTTCTAAAATTTTAAGTATTTTTATGACGTATCATTAAAATTTGAAAAAAGTGGATTTCAAATTCCTTTTTTATTGAGAGAATTATGAAATTTCCTTGTATCTTTGTCTCATAACTCTCACTCTCGTAAGTCTAGTACCATTCATCAACCACTATTTGCTCACATTGATCATCCACCCACAGCTGATCGCCGATTGTCAATGATTGACATTAGCCACCCAACACTGGCCATCGATGTTATTACTGGTTGTCCGCTTTTCATTCACCATTGCTCGCCCATCTTCATATATCATCTATTGTCCATCATCTACTCTTACTCGTTACGCAAAGAAAATATTTGTAATGAGGTTGTATGATTACCTTATACAATCAAAAGAATTTAAAAATGACAAAAATTTAATTGAATTAGAATTCCTTGCGTTTTAAATTCCCTTAAATTTAAAAATATTCTCTCCAATCATAATCTCACTTTTTACACCCTTACTTAATTGCATCATGATGGCAAAATACGTTTTTCGATCCCTTACTTTTGCTCTTTCTTTTTTCGTTTTAAGTCCATTATCTTTATGTTTGTCAATTTGGTCCGTTATGTTTTAAATTATTTTTAATTTGGTCCCAATCATAGACTAACGGAAATGATAATGCTGGTATGACACAAATGGTGATGATGTGGCATACATGTGGATCTAACCCACCAGCATATGTTAGTTATGTGATGGAATAGTGAGCTAGGACCAAATTGAAAACAATTTGAAATTTAAGGGACCAAATTAAGGAAAACAAGAGATAAATGACTAAATTGAAAAACTGAGTAAAGGTGAGAGACCAAAAAACCTATTTTACATATCATATTATTATTGTTAATTATGATATTCACTAATCATCTATATGTTATTAATGAGTCATATTTTCTTAGTTGTTGTGATATTATTTAACTATGTGTGTCATGGACTTGAAACTCACCGATAAAATTAAGAAAAATTTGTTTCAAATTAAAATTTACAATGTTTTGTGATATATATTTTAAGGATTTAATTGGAACATACGGACAAAGTGAAAAAAATTTATACATTCATCAAATCATATAATGATACACCAGTAAATATAGTTACTTTTCATCTCCACTACTTGAAAAGTTATACAAAATGAAAGATTTAATTGGATAATAATGTAAAACTCTTTTACACTATTGATGTATCAAAATTAAACTTATATTATAATGTATTTGTTGACTAAATTTGAAGAAAAGTATAGTGACCCAACCACATGAACCTATCACCTTGAGTTTGATTGGTTCGATTTGGTTCATATTTAGTCAAACAAAATTTAAACCGGACTAAACTAAACCAAATCAATTAAAACTTAAAATTGAGTGGTTCAAATTTGTTTATTTTTTAACCTGAACCTAAATCACCCCCAATCAATTACACTATTTTTTTTATTACCCAAGTTATCCACCAGCAACGACAGTAACTAATGCCTTTGAGGCAAAAACTCCTCTAAGAGGGCAAACCTCAGTACACAATTCAATGTCACATTCTACAAAATATAAGAATATTTCATGCTATATCACCTAAATCCCAAGAGAGATAAGTATATATTTTCACAAATGTTTGCCTAACCTCAAGAAATATAATTTATCCAATTTACTTTTATGATATCAATAGACTAAATATACCTATACTTTTATTTAGATTTGTTTAAATAAATAAAAAAATAAAAATTTAATTTCTATACACCGATAATATAAAATAACCTTATACTCTCAACTAATATAATTTCATTAAAATGACAAATCATAGAAAATAACTATCCACTATTATAGACACCCACCTTAATTTATCATTTTGTTAAAATTCTATTGGTTGCAGTAGTAGGCATGCACATCGTCCCTCGCAATTTTAGTTAATGAATCCGAGCTTCCAGACAAAAGAAAATCCTACCTTTTACAAATGAGTTTGCCTTGCCCATTTGAGTTATGGATGACCAATCCCAAAAGAGGTGAGTCCAACAAATTTAGCAAGAATGCATGATGTGCCATAGAAATAAATTTAGCATCAATCGGAATAGCATTAAGTTCTAATAAGAATCAATGGATCAAACTGTAATGTAGAACCTTGTAGGATTTTATTAGGGTGCTTCTGCTATTATTATCATCATGCGGTTCAGGCGCATCACTATGTCAACATCTTGACTTCTGTGAAAAATCAAGCCAACAAATTTTCCTTAAGCAGTCAACAGCTATAGCATTACCCCTACCAAAATCTAGGTCCTAAAATATCATGGATGACTATTCAATCAAATTAAAAACTTGTAACTAAATGGCGCTTGGAACATGCAATGTGATGAGAGGGTGGAGGAAGGTAAAAACCACTAAAAATTACTGCTAGAACTCACAAATGAATACCAGGCATAAAATAGATCTGATGACAGTGGTGATCACTTAGAGAAGGTAGCATCTTTTCTCTTAACGTTTTGCCAAAGGGGTCCCCATACACCAAACCTCCTACATATCAGAATCATGAAGTTTGCAAGGAAAACCAATTTATTGCTTCACAGTTCGCATGCTATCAACATGCAGTTCAGAGCTTCCAAATCATATGGAGCAGGAGAATAAGAAACTTTTCAGTGCACTGTCATGTTACCCTTAACCCAATATCCAGTAAAATGATGAATTCTAACCAGGGGTGATTAGCATCGTATGGAGATGGCCGTACTAAATAGCATGCCTTTGAAATTGAATCATAATAAAAGTCACCAATGACAATGAGAGGTGGCATCGTGCATTTGCTATAGCAGATGCACATAGGTTAACTACAGATAGATGGAGCCATGCAGGCTGATGATGGATGCCTTATGGAAGACTGAGCTTATTTCAAAAAGGACACCCGACAAAGGAAAGGAATTTACCTTCTTTTTCAGTTTCTTCCTGAAATGGATTGGTTCTGCTACAAGAAAGACTACCAATAAGTTCCCCTGAATTCCCATCTTACCTAACATATGGTGCAGGCCTCACACAGGTCAATTGGACATTCATAGATTTCCCCTGCCAATGCCTAACATCCTAGTCTAGGAAACCTATAACTCCATGCTGAAGGCCAAAGACAGCTCATAGTATCCCCAAGTTCACACATGAAAGTGGCTCTCATTGCAATACAAAATGTCAAGTTCCCCCCACCTTGATTTATATATCTGACTACCTCTGTCTGAATACACACATCATATTCATTGAACTCAACACATGATACAACCATGAACATACTTTTAAGAGCGTGTTTGTGTTGGAAATAAGCAAATGTTAAATTATGTGTCTTTACATATTACTAGTGACTCCTAGTTTATAGTGCCTGTTAATTATGTATTACACTGTGCATTGTATATGTATTCAATACATGAATAGAAAGCTACAGCACACTTTTTCATGCACTTCTACAGTTTGGTTTAAGGATAAAATTGAGGGGTAAAATTTACATGAATGAACTCCATGTTTAAAATAAAAATTAGGCCTGAGATCTGACAAAAAGGCCAAGCAAAGTGTATACTACTAAATGTCAATTTATTTTTATTAATTATTAATTCATCTTTTCATATGAAAAACTCTTAGATATAACATCTAAAAATAGCTGGCTTCTTATACTATATACCTTGTCTCACATACATTTTATGCAAAATGTTATCAATTGCTCTTAGTTCACTTTGATTCAAAAGTTAAAGAAACTATTTGAAGTACAGGGTTCAGGCATAAACAAGGCCCAGACAATTATAGCGAAATGTCTGGCTTAAACTTGAAAAAGCCTAGGCCATTGTTGCCTACTTCTAGAGACTGCTCTTAAATACCATTCAATTAATTTAGCTCCTCTAAAGTGAGGAGCACACTTTCACGGGAGAAGTGACGGACCTATTGATGAGAAAATCAAGGGAGTGGATTCTAACAAATCTATATTGTTTGTTATGCATGTGCATGTATTTTATCATAATATCAACTCGATTGGAGTCCTCTAAAGTAAGGAGGTTGGTGAAGTAAGAAAGTGAGGGATTGATCATCTTTGGACCAATAACTTTCATTATGTGTGGGTCCCACCAAATAATCTAAAGAGTGATCAACTCCTCATTTTCTCACTTTATCCACCTCCCCCACTTTAGAGGAGCTAAATCAATATCAACCATTGATTTTATCATTAGCAACTAAGATTTCTCACTATTCCCCCTAAAGTAAATTCCTCACTATAAAGAAACCAAATCCTATTCAATAACCTGAATATTTTCTCCCTCCCTAAGTGAAACCTATCCATATGAAGCATACTTGAAAAATCATTATAGGCAATGCAATGACACTTCAATGTTTGTGAATATGGGTTCAGCTGTTAAAAATACAACAGTGCACTCATAAAGCTAAGGGTATGCTCGGTTTTGATTATTTTTGGGGTATATGATTATAAGATGTTAAGCTAATCCAAACAAACTTATCTGAGAAAATGTGTAACTATCATAAAAATATTCAAGTTCAAGTATTTTTTTGACACATAACTCATTGATATCAATAGCATCTAAATACACAACTGATTACTGTAGTTATGAATAAAAGTGTCATGAAACCATCTTTCTTAAAACTTAAATTGATGGGTAAAGGCATATAAATGATTTTATATTCTATCATGCCCTCTCAGGCAAATGCCTCTTGTGGATTTGAAGTGTGAACAATTTATCATAATAGGAGATAACAATGATTGAACCCCTGATTGCTTGGTCATGGAAACTTTGATATTATGTCAATGAAAAACAAAAATTAGGACCACCAGCAGTGTCAGAAACCACAAAACCGAAGTCGGACTACCGTGGGCAAGACTACGATTGCAGTAGACAAAATGGAGCATACTGGGACTACCATAGAGGAAGCATGTCAGATTGGGACTGCCGTAGAGGAAACGGGTTAGATTGGGAGTTTGTGAGTACCATGGGCGAAATGGGCCAAACTAATTGTTGTAGACAAAATAGGCCAGACTAGGATTGTCGTAGTGGAAATGGGCCAAACTGGGACTATTGTGGATGAAGCGGGCCAAATTGGGAATGCCATGGACAGACACGAGCAAGTTTGGGATTGCCATAGACGAAACATGCCAAATTGGGATTGCCGAAGAGGGAATGAGCCAAATTGATACTGCCATAAAGGAAATGAGCAAACAGGCCAGACTGCTGGGAAAGCCGTCTCACAGGGCCAAACTAAACTACAAGGAAAGCCCTGCTGGGCAAGCCGTCTCACAAGGCCACCCTACTAGGAAAGCCATCTCACAAGACCAGACTACTAGGAAAACGATCTCAGGGGCCAAACTGAGGCAACTGCACAAACCAACCAGGCCAAAAAATACAATAAAAGCCATAGGAAGAGTGTTAGAGAAGACAAACCAAAAGAATTGCACTAGAGAAGACAAACCGAAGAGAATGTCGGGTAGGAAAACGCAGGACAAGCATCAAAAAAACATGAACATTAAAGGAAAAATAAAAGAGCTCCAAATTTTAGGAAACCATGATGCAGAAGAGTGGCAAGAGGTCATAGAAGATGGTACCACTCTAATACCATGTTGAAACCATCTCACCCAAAAGCTTAAGCTAATGGCTAGAGGCACATGAATGATTTTATACTCCAATAAAAAAATCAGCATTTTATTATTTAGAAATGGAATTGCAAATTACGGCACAAGGAATCACTAGCCAGTTATATTTCTTAATACTGTAGAGTTAGGAACATTGGCAATGCAAAAACTGAAATAATAGAACTGCCATGCACATCCCCTCATGCTCGTAACATGTAGCTAGTTAAAAAAAATGGAGACTTGAAATTTAGTTACAATTTGCACACTTCAGATTCCTACCATTTTGCATTCTTGCAGCAGCAGAAACTAGAAAGTAACCGGCATGATACTGTTGATCCAAATTATCAATTAGTCATTAAGGAAATCTCGAACTTAAACACACCAAATGAATTCATTATGAATTATTTACTATATTCATTATGAATTATTTACTATTCTTATTCATTTACAAAAGCCAACAAGCCCAGACAACACAATAGGATTCTAGCATTCAGAATCCCAATCCATGCCAACAAATTCTTATTATAAATAACAAGCAAACAATGGAATATATTGCAATGCTGCTCATAGGGTGCCAGCAATGTGCAATGTATAAGACTAAATAAAAAAACACCAAAAATATTAATGGCATACCTAGAATACTTACAATTAAAGGCATCTAAGCACAAATTTTATTGATTATCCTTCAACAGCAAATCACAATCTATTTCTCAGATACTGGAATATGCCCAACCTATATACTATGCTCTATGTCTCTAGGCAAGCAATAATCTGTTAAATAATAAGCAGCTTAAGTCTTGGCTGTAGGTACAGCTGCTTTTGATACAACTTTTCGTTTGTTTTGAATTTGGCGGACAAATTCATGAACTACTAGATGTAACTTCAAATTAGGCTTACGATTAATAGGGATATTATAACCTGCCCTTTTTATTGCACGAAGCAGACACTTTTCCCCTAATTGGTAATGAGTCGGGCATGCAGCAGGAATCACGGATCTCAATATTGGCTTATTACAAAAAGAAGGCCCAGTTGGCAAACTGCAAAAAGCCAAAAAACATTATCAGTAAATCTACCTGCCCTAGACAATGATAATTGTTACAAACAAGAAAACAATATGCCATACATGAAAACAGAAAGGGACTTAAAAAAAAAAAAAAAAATTAACAATTGCAGACTTGAAATCAATAATTCAGTACAAAACAAGCATCCAATACCTTAAAAAGCAAGATAGCATAATAAATCTAAGTTGCAACTAAGAAGTTATCTGTATGGAATTTAGTATCGTTCAAGGTAGTGGTGTGAACACTATTTACATGCATGCTGGGATGACACAGCCATGTCAGGCACTCAAGTCTACAGAAGCAATGCTAAATTTTACGAAAAGTTTTCATTGGAATACTTCATCGGATGATGGGTCAACATGCAATTGAGGATAATAACAGTTACAAGCAATGCAGGACAAACCATGGACAGGATGCTTGGTAAAATGAATCACATACAAGTAGTAATTTTGAATTAGTGTGTTGTTTCACTAACAACATGTTCGTGGAAACTAGCACTATTCAGTCGACAGATATGAATTGGAAGTTTTGCAGGTGATATTTCTGCATGCATGGTAAGATGACAATATCTTAAAGACACGGGTGATCAATAAAGTGCAATGCTTGGATATTCTCAAGACTTTTAAATCAAAACTGTCCCCGTGACAATGGAATCTGGTTGCTCCTGAATCCATGAACTAGACTATCTACAGAAGGAAAGCGAGTGCCATTCGGCATCACTGATCTCACAGTGAGATATTCCTTTGTGAGCAGAGTTATTTAACTTGTTCCGGTCCAATAACGAATAAGGCAGGCAAATACGAATTGATGTCATTGACCAATACAGAGCCCATTTGAAACAGCTAAGAAAACAACATTCTTGTTTGGTAGAAGAGTGGAATCACCAAAGTAAAGATGAAACTAATTTGCTCATTTGTTATTGCATTTTTAGTCTGGGAATTACGAATTTACTTTTTAATTAAAGAAGAAATTTCATTAACAAGAAGATGAAACCATTGTCATTGGGACAGGGTAGATTAAAAAAGGAAAAGGAAAAAGCATCCATTGTCATTCTTATTACTTTCATAAGAATTGCTTTCCTACTACAGAGCACTTTCCAATTTTTTGAAAAAGAGAAAGAAAAAAGAGATTAGATCCTCTAAATTGAAAATTGAAAATTGAAAATCTTTATAAAGTGAGAAAATAAGAAGTTATCCACCCTTTAATCAAAAACAGTTGTCAATAGCGGACAGTTGCTCATAGCGGTCTGCCAAAAATCCACTATCGAATGCCTCCATGGCGCATCCATAAGCCGCAGCCATGGTGCCGGACTTTTCATGGCTTGGCCAAGGGGCCTAAATCTGCCATGCCATGGCATGCCACGGCCACCATTTAACAGCTGTGATTCTATTGCCTTGTGCGCGAACCTCAACAAATGATCCAAAGGGTAGATAACTCCTCAATATCTCAATTTACAAGAATTCTCAACCAAATAGATACTAATCATTCAACAACTAAAATTCGAGAACAAAGGAAGAAAAACAATAACCTAACCAACCATCCATTTATTTTTCCCTCATCAGCCGAAGCAAACTACCAAGTTACACCAATCTAGGGCCTCCAACCTCATCTTTTTCGAAATCACACAAACAGTTTGGATAAAAGCAAATTAACAGAGAGAGAGAAAATACACACAAAAATCACAAATTTCCAATTTCCAAACTGCAAGAAGACACCCAATCGTCCAGAACATTCTCCCACCGCACGCAAACAGACAAAAAAAAAAGGCCAGAAATTGCAAGAAAATAAATAAAGAAATAAACTTTTAATTAAAAAACTCACCTTTTGGCTACTGTTCTGCATCCCTTGTAGAGCTTCTGTTTGGGATCGGACAAGATATGAGCGTGACAGAACTTGGTCAGCGCCATAGCCTTCGTTTTGCACCCACCGAAAGCGCACCGAACGACGTCGTCTCCTCCCGAAACGGCATTACTCCTATTATCGCTGCTGCCGTTCGCGTTGTTGTTGGTGGCGGTGTTGTTGTCGTCGGCCCGCAAAACGACACCGTCGTTTGCGTCGTTTTGGTCTTTGAAAGGGCTCCTACCGTAGGTCCAGTAGTATTCCCTGTACTTGGACTTGAGTTCCTCCATTAGGGCCCAGTAGTGTCCCCTGTAGCACCGCGCCAGTTGCCTCACTCGCCGGAGCCGACGCGCCATCACCTCGCGCCGAGTCAGCACGCGCGAGTTCGCCAGGACCAAGTCCTCCTCGGCTCCGTCGATGGCCATCGGCGGCGGTGGCGGTGGCGGCGGCTCGTCCATTGGATGGGGATGAGGATTGAGAGAGGGAGGAGAATGTGTGATGGACGGAGAAAAGGCACTGTAACAGAAAAAAATTAAAAAAAAAAAAGAAAGAAGATTGAAGCGATCTTTAATTGATCTTGATTTGTTTTGTTGTTTGAAAGTTTGGGGGAGTGTGAAGGTTCCGTTTTTAAGGAGAAAATCCAAAATAGTCGCGTTGGGACCGAATATCAAATTATACGCTTAGTCTATATTGATACGGGTTATTTGATGGATAATAAAAAATAGTTTATAAATTATTATTAAAAATAAATATAATTTATTTGAATATATTTAATAAAAAATTGAGTATAAAATTTATTTTAAAAATAAATTAATAGTTAAATAAGTAAATAAAATATTAATATGTTATTTTATTTTATATTTTATTTTAAATATTATATTTATAAGTGTTACAACCTGATCTGGAAATGTGATTGGCATATAAGAAATATCATTCTCACGTAAATTTCATGGGTAATATGATTATACTGAATGTATACACTATTATGATTTTCGATCTTAAAACATAATTAAGTCTAACACGTCATCAAATAATCTCTTGCAAACAAAATGTTCCAATTCATAAAACCGATATACATTAACATACATTACTCTAAAAGTATCTTAATCAAATCTGCTAATTGTGAAAGCATAAATGGTTTCATTTTGTCAACTTAATGGAAATATGAAAATTGATTTAGTTCTCGAAATTGAATTGTAAAGATATGTCTAGCTCGCTACATAACTCTGTAATTATAATCCACATTTCAAATTCATGTGACTACAATATCTGAAAATAACTACAACATCTCAAAATATAAAGCATGGTTTAGATCCTACCTGCACATTTACTGGAGCATTCTAATTCTAACAAACTTAACTAAGTCACTGGAGTACTCTAATTCTAACAAACTTAACTAAGTCTTACTGCAACGTAAAGCTCACTAGATTGTTGTGAGCTACTGAATCGATGACCGTGTAACAACTAGACTTGCAACAGTAAGGAGGAAGGGAGAAAGATGAGTCAATGAATTCAATGAGTGAATTCCCACCCACAACCTACATGAGATGTCCAAGGAATATACATAAATACAATATACATGCAGCGT
The DNA here is from genome assembly GCA_031216125.1 of Dalbergia cochinchinensis. Taxonomy (NCBI): domain Eukaryota; kingdom Viridiplantae; phylum Streptophyta; class Magnoliopsida; order Fabales; family Fabaceae; genus Dalbergia; species Dalbergia cochinchinensis. The sequence goes on from CM062368.1 coordinate 25,924,866, forward strand.
GTATAAATCATTTAATATTTACATACATAGCTATATAGGAAAACACCTCTAAATTCATAGATTCATATGAAAGCTTTTCTAAATTCAGAATCTATCATGAAACCATTTTAAATTAATAGTACAATAAATCCTCAAGAAACAGTAATCTCTGAATATGATAAATATGTACATAATAATAATAATAATTATTTATGAATTTATCTTATCTCTATGGATACCTCTCAAGATCCTAAATTTAGATATCTAATTAGGTTCCATTTTCTGAATACTCTGGGAGAGATTGTCCTCTAGTAGATAACTTGGTATTAAGGCTAATGATCTCTCACAGCCATTAACTGACTGTCTGTTTCTTTATATTCACCGTCTAAACTAGTTTGTACATAAATCTCATACATCTGACAACTCTTAATGCTCTGAGAGCTCTGAATTCTTGTAACTCTAACAATCGGACTTTAGCATAACTGTGGTTTATGAAATCATGTCCAATGGGTCATTCATTTATAGACATTGTGATTTAAAAAACCCACAGAGTATCTAGTCACCAACTACTATGACTCCCTACTCTCAATTTTATATTATGTAATTCTAAATCATATCTCAATAGAAATACTTTCATATACTTCATAACTCTAATGCCATATTTCAAAACATGTTTCATAATCTTGAAAACTCTGAAACCACAATAACATGTTTATTCTTGAAGACAATTCATACTCTACTCAACATGTTTCCCAATTAACTTAGGTTGATGTCTAAAAGTAAACTTTGAAATCTCAATTTGTGAGGATGTGGTACATATCATAAACCAATGAAAATGTAATTGTCAACTTTTGCAAACTTGCTAAAACACATATCTTCCAAATAAATCTTTTCTTAAGCATACAAGATATTTTCATAGCATACAATATAACAATTACGGTCCCATGATTTTCTAAAAACACATTTTCATACTATAATCAAAAATCAAAATTTTTACTAGCTTGACATCACTTGCAAAATCATATCTATATCATATTTTTACTTATAAATTCATATAATGGCCATAGAGCAACATGGACACATGAATAATATATAATAACTCTAGGACAACTCTAAACTAACTCTGATAATATTAGGGGGCACTCCACTTGATAACTACGAACATAACCATCTCACAACCAAGAACATGGGATTATAGAGAAAAAGATGACATAAATCAACAACAAACACATATCTTGAAGCTTGGAGCAAGTAAATTTGAGTGAGGTCAAGTAGGGAGGTAGAAGAGAGATTTGAGAACTAGAGATTCGATTTTTTGGGGTGTGTGATACCCTAGGTACACATGTCCTTGGATGAGTCCGGTGCGGCCCTAAGATCCCCTGGGATCCAACCGTGTTGCCAGGAAAGCCCCAGTGATGTGAAGGGTTAAGAGATGGAGTTAGGGTACTAGTGCTGCAAGATTCTGCAGATAGGCTCACTGCAGTGAGGAAGCAAGTCGAAAGGTTCGCTGTAGCGAGCAATACTCGCTGCAGAGAGCGAGGCCGATGAAAGCATAGTATAAGTTATCGTTTCATTTTGGCCCAATATATAAACCCCAGGTCGGGATTTTGATCCCATTTCCGGAAACCTACCCCCTAACTCTCTCCAACCCCACTTCATTCCATCTCAATCCAAGATCAAAGGTAAGAGATTTATAGGTTTTTGTTGTTCCATTCATTCCCATTTCATATTCTAGAATTTGGGTACTCTTTTTATCTTTGTTCCTATTATCGTTAGGTGAGGGTGCGGGATTCTACAGATGGACTCGCTGTAGCGAGGTATGTTCACTACAGCGAGATACGGGCCGAGGCCTCGCTGCAGCAAGAGTGCCCCAGCACAGCTTTAATTCCCCATGCTATCCGATTTATGTCGAGTAATCTAGAGGTTATCGGAGACTAACATAGAGTTTTGTGACTTTAATGGCAGACGTTGGTGTCATTCCTTCTATCCAGAAATCCGTTGGCATTGACGCCACTACTTCCTCCCCTCCAGGTGTATGGGTTTGATCTCATAGCCTTAGTTTAGTCACTATGAATATGTTTTATGCATGGTAATTGTCAAATATGACGTTAGAGATGAAATTATGATTTTATATATATGATTTTGTAAGTATGGCAATCTAGACAAAGAGTATGATTTTTTTTTAAAGAGCATGAATTATGTATTTAGAAAACCATGGGACCGTGATTGATGTATAGAGTGCTATGAAAATATTTTATATATATTCATGAAGAGATTTAGTACGGGAGTATACAATTTAATAAGTTTTTAGCATATACAATATGTTTCAAGAGTTATGACATACTTATACTTCAAGACTAGAGATTTCGAAATATGATTTTAGAGTATCAGTTAAGATATTTTGGTAAAGAATATAGAGCAGAGATGTTTTATTATAATACTATAGAATATCTTGAGAAATAAGATTTTAGAAATCCAGTTTTGTGATATTCCAAAAATATGAAATTCAGTATAATTCGTAGTGATTGCCAGATACATATTCTATGAGCTTGAAATTGGAATGCCTACAAGCGAGTGATCCCTTGGGCATGATTCATAGTCACAGTTATGCTAAAGTCAGTTTACTAGAGTTATATCAGTCCAGAGCTTTTAAAATTTCAAGAGTTTTCATGCTCAAACAATTTTATAAAGAGTTAGAGTATGTATATGATTATGTCTAGAGATTTGTGAAATATTATGATGATTTCCAAAGTAGAGCACAAGCATATGAGAGAGTTTTAGAAAAATAAGTATTTTATGACTGAGAAAACCTATGGTAGCTATAAAAAAAAACTATAAGTTAACGGCAGTTACTACGTTAACCTTGGTATACCAAATTTGCCCCTAGGGCTAGAAAAATCAGAAATAGGACCTGTTTAGGTGCTCCAGAGTTCAGAGATTTTGTTATGCCATGGTTGACATGCATAACCAGAGATTTTGTTATGTCTCATGAATTCGGCATAACCAGAGATTCCTGTTTCCTTATTAGAATATTGTTATTTATGTTTTCAGAGATTAATGATGCTTTTCAGAGAATATTTGATTTAAGAGCTATTATGTACATGAGGAATGATTTTCTTGTTGAAGTAAGAGTTTAGAGATGTTTTCTATGAATTCATAAATACAGAGATATATTTTCTATGAGACTATGTACATGAATATTAAACAGTTTATGATTATTGCATGTATATTGTATTATAGTATATTCCTCGGTTGTCCCATGTGGGTGATGGGTGAGAGCTCACTCATTGAGTCCATTGACTCACGCCTCTCCCTTCCTCCTCATAGTTGCAGATGCAAATGTAGCTCAGCTTTAGTTTGGCAGACATTGCCATTCTCAGTGGTGAATCTTACTTTGAAGTAAGGCATAGCTAGAGTTTTGTTAGAGTAAAGTGTTCCAGTAGGTGTGCAGACAGGATCTGAACCATGCATTATTTTCATACTATATATTTGATTTCAGTATTTGAATAGCTATGTATATTTCCAGTTCACAAGTATGGATTGAAATTATAGAGCTTGAATAGAGTTTATGAAATAAACCTGAGATGTATTTATGATTCAGTTCATGTGTTAATGGATTTCAGGCTATGATAAAGATAATTTCAGAGTTTCATATATCAAGTATTTCAGTTTTATAATTTTAGATATAAGCTTTATACATAGTCTTAGAGGAAGTTATCATTTCAGAATGAAAAGCATATTATTTTATGCATATAGAGAGACTCAGAGGTCACGAGATTTACGTGGGGATAGAATTCCTCTTATGCCGGTCACGTTCCCAAGTGGGGTCATGACAGGATGTTTCCCAAGTAAGAGGGGGTATTTATAGGATTAGGGATCATTAATCAAAACTGCATCGTTTAGCACTGTTTTAACATCACGAGACACCACTATAGCAGTCTATGCCTGTTATAGCGATCAAGAGGCCTCAATGCCCCTCACTAGAAAGCACATAACCGCTATAGCGATTGGCAGAGTTCCCAAAACTACTAACCCTACCCCTTGATTGCTGTAGCAAGCTCGAACTACTATAGCGATGTCAGTAACACCAATTTTTTGCATCTTTGGATCCTTCATGCATCTAGAGCCTTCCCAGTAATATGGATAAGTCCCAGGGGACTCTAAAGCCATACTAAATTTATCTAGGGATACGTGCACCTAAGGTATTACAATAAGATTGAAAAAATATAGGTAGATGACCTTTAACTAACAATAAAGAGCCTAGTTCATGAAAATATTACAAGTTTTCAAAAGCTAAAATGGTTAAATAATAAAAAAAGAATAAGTGGATAATTTTACTATATCATGAGTCATTTATAGAGTGATGATGAGTATCCATGAGAGAAGGGCATGTTCCCTTTTTCCATCCTTATTTAGAATTTTACCTCTCATCTTCATCCTCATCCCTATCACAAGTCCTAATTCCCCATTTTTCGTGAAGATTTGAATCCCTACAATTATTCACAGGTTTATTCAAAAAATTTTAAAAGGAAAATAATTAAAAATACTTTGAAAGTCGAAAACATAAATATCCATAACAAATACTACTAATATAATATAATCTAAATTTAAAATAAAAATGCATACATAATGCATATTCAATAATGATAATTAAAATAATAAAGGTGTGTTAAGGTTTACATTGTGCACACACATATAAGTGGATATTTAAATCATTTATATAAATGGGGAATTGACGGGTTTCATGGAGTGGGGACCTCATTCTCTGTCCATGTCTTGTTTAACAAATAAAAACTCCGCCCCATCCCTACAAAGACTAAACATGTTCATATTCCCGTCCTCATTACAAGGAATCCCAATGGGTACTTGCTTCAACAGTTTTTTGTCATTCCAAATCATGTGCATCCTTTTAGTAAATTAGAATATTTAATTTATAAAAACATAAAATATTTATTTCTAATTAACAAAAAATAATGAATAAATCTAATTATTGTGATTTATATTACACCTCATTTCATTGTACATTCTTTTAGTAAATTAAAATATCAATTTTAAAATATGTTATATTTAGTAAAAAATCATAAATAATTCTAATTTACATCATCTTGATTATTGGATTAGTGCATCAATTACGTACATGAGTATTTTCAATAAAAAAAAAGTAATGTAACTATTTAATTTTAAAAAAATTAATAAATACTTAGTATTATTTTCAAAGAAGTTCAAATTATGGAAATAATATTTTTAAATATTTTAATGTTAAAAAATTAATATCTTTTTTCTAAAAAATTAATATGAAAAAAGTCATGGAATTGATAAGTTGGAATGTTTCAATTGCAAAAAATCAAATATGGCATAGGAAGACGGGTATAGAAAAGTAACTTTTATTCTTTTTTATTTTATTATTTTTTAATTTTAAAAAGCTCCAGATTTGAAGTTTGAAACTTTTTGAAATAGAAAAAAGAATTGAAAAATAAATTATTAATATAACTTTGTAGAAAAAATGACTGATTTATAAAAAGAAAATACATTGACTTGGAAAAGAATATGCATGTAAAAATTAACTATGCAAAATGAATCCTGATATATAATTGAAGGAATATTTTCCAACATTTAAGTTGAGATATGAACTTTTAACCTTTTTTTTGTTTGATTTGTTATTTTTCACAGTGGTTATCGAAAACTATATTTGTATAGAGATGACTTTTTCTTGAAATATATAAATGCATTTATTTTTTACGTTTTTCAATTTTTATTTTTATTAATAATATTATATCATTTTCATCTTATAATACCTTTCATTGTAGTGTCAAATAGAATTTATAAAATTTTCAATTAAAATATTTTAAGGCTTGTAATATTTTGAATGTTTAAAAATTATGGAATTGATAATTTGCATAATATTCAATGTAGAGTATGTGTTAATAAAAGAAAGATATATGAGTATAATTAAAAAAATAATGAACAATTACAATGAAAATAAAATTAAAAAATTCACTTTAAATAGAAATGTTGAGAAAATAGTGGGACATAAATTTCTCAATGAAAAACACAAGGCAAAACTTTTCTTGAAATGAGTCTAAATTATTAGTAGTATAGATAGATATAGATTGCATTGTCAAATATAAGTTATCAAAAAATATTAATTATAATATTTTAAGACTTGCAATATTTTGAATATTTAAAAATCATGGAGCTGATAATCGGAATAATATTCAACATAGAATACGTGTTAATAGAAGAGATATGAAAGTATAATTAGAAAAAATAATTAATAATCATAAATTCAAATAAAAATTTAAAAACTTAGCATAAATTTTTCAATGAATGACATATGACAAAATATTTTCTTGAAATAAATCTAAATTATTAGTAGTACAAATAAATATTGTTTAGTTAGTGTTGATTTTTCAAAACAAATGACATAAGGTTGGAGTAACAATTTAATTTGAAAGTTGTTTATGGATTAATTTATAAGCTATGAGAAAGGTTATTCAGTTTTCACTTTAATCTTGTTTATTTGATAACTACGAGGTTTTTATGCATAACATGTCATATAAGAGCTTTTGATGGGTCAGTTCCCTACGTGCCGGTTATGTTTTCAAATCGGGTCATGACATCTACAACGATGTAGGCTCGGAACGCCACATTCTTGAAATTGTGTTGTGAGTGAATAATATGTTTGTAATTAATTGGTATTTAATTCCATGTATTTAAATATTTATTTTGTTATCTGATATCTATGTTGCAATAGTAAATAAAATGATTTTCTTATTACATCTATGTTTTGAAAATTGCATTTATTAGCTCATGAACTCTTAAAAATTGTTATGGTTTAAGACTATGGAATGAGGTTTGACAATCATTATTGATAAATGAAACATTTTGTTATGTTGAATCTAGGTTATGGAACTAGGGTATTTTGGATCGATTCAGATTATGCTTAAAAAGATTTGAGTAAAGTGCAAATTCATTTACACGACATGTTTATAATTGGTAGTCCCCAAAAAAGAAATTGTATTTCGCAAACCTTGATTTGTGTGATGAGAAAATACGGCATTCTAATTTGTATGGAGGTAGTATTGTTGATAGAAATTGTAGCTAATAACGGTGGCATTAGCCTTTATACACCTTGAGATGGACCTCAGCTAGCAGAGGGTTGCTAGCCCAGTATATTAGGTGAGTATGCCAATACTATTAGGTGCTAGAGATGGGTGTGAGGGCTATCCAAATGCTTTGTAAACACTCTAGAGAAGGGTGTAAAGGCCGCCTAGAAGTGATGTGAACACACTGGGATAGGTGTGAAGACCACCTAGTTGTTGGATTGATTTTGAAACTTGTTCTGACATAGAGACCTCCTTAAACTTTCTTTTATGCATTAATTCCATAATTCTATTTTATTATTATGAGAGGTTTATGTGCAGATTTTATGCTCACTGAATTTGATTAATGTTTTATAAGTAATATTCTTTCTAACCATCTTATTTTCATTGGAACTCATTTCAGTTAATTGTAAGCATGTTATTCCTCACCAAGTTTCATAACTCATCCTGTGGTTGTTTCCTCTATTACAAACTCAAGAGTAGGACTTGAGTCATTACCCTTTTTGGTGAGCCCATCAGTATTGTATGGGCCTATGTTTTGTGGTTTTGAGTATTTTACTTCTGTGGCAAATCATATATGCTTAGGTGCTCCATTTTATCACAAGCAGAGACTGGATTAGTTGTGTTAAGTTTATGATCATGCTTAAGTTTATCTTATGTTTTGTATAAAGTAGTATGGATGAAGAGTGTGTGAACTCCCTAATCATGGACTTATATATTTATATATATGTATCAATACCTACTTATTATCTTGGCTAGACTATGGTCACTATGTACCACAGGTTTTATTTATGGGAAATGTCTGAAAAATAGAAGAGACTATGTCCATTTTTTTCTGTAAAAGTTGTAAGCTATGGCTTGCGGAGGAATGTATTCCCTAAGTGCCAAGCACGACCTAGTTGGTTCATGACAATTATTTTGCTTATCTCTCTCTCCTTTTTTAATCCATCTTAATTCTCGTGATGATCAGTAAGTCATATATATGTTTTGAAAACTGCTAGATAATTATATATAAATTTTTCCCAAGTTCAGTTATTAAAATGGTGCGTTATACTTTTTAATTTTTGGAAGAATTTATAAGTGAATTATGTCTCTTATTTCATATAAAGACTATCATTATTTCTATTAAAAAATTAACTATATTTTTATAATTGTATGATAATATTTTTACTCATAAGGCTTTTTTTTTTAATTTGTAATTATATTCTCCCATCATGTTAGCAAATCTTTACGCAAATTTCATTACAGATCCAACTAGAGGTAGGTATGCGGACCGGTCCGATCTTTTAGCCTGGTCCGTAACGAACCACAATTAAATGGGCCAAACTGGGTTGGTCTATTTATTAGATGGACTAGGCTTTAGGATGGTCCGCGTTCAGCCCGCATAAGCCCGTGGACTAGTGGACCAATTCGCATAACCAGCTCGCGGACCAAACGTGGACCGTGCCAACCAACTGCGGACCAGTCGCGAACCACGCAGACCAAACGCAGACTAGCCCACATAACCCCTTTTTTTCTTTCATATTTTTTTTGACTTTTTTTTATACTCTACATTATATATTTATATTTATACAGTATATTTTACCAAATATAAGTGCAAAAAATAATAGAATAAACTAATTCACTAAAGTTCATCCATCAATAATTTAAATAAATATCACAAGTGGAAGCATTCTCTCACTTATGCGGGCCTGTGGGTTGGTCCGCAGACCCCGTGGCCAGGCCTATTTGGCCCGCAGGTTAAGCGGTGCGGATTAGAAAAGTTCGCGGGTTGGTGGACTAGAAATTTTCTGGTATATTTTCATACGGGTTGTGAGTTAAATGGGTTGGTCTGTGGATCGCAGTCCATATATCCAGCTCTAGATCCAACCAAGTTAATAATCTTCGATATTTTCTTTACTAAATCTTTTAGTAGAGTAAAATTGCAATCTAAAGTTAACGTATCATTGGTAAGAAAACATTAAATCAAAATTAAATTTTTTCATACTAATATAATTATATTCTTAATATTTTAGTTTGTACCAAAAAGGAATTTTTATGATTTTTTATTATGGATAAATAACGTACCATCAATACCTAGTATTCAACTCACAAAAAATCAAAGACTTTTCAAAATATCTATAAGTGTAGATTCTACAATTAATTTGTTTACATATTTTTCTTGTATAGTCTAAACAAACTTTTAAGGTAGCTATTATTAGCTCTAGAACAGTTGAGAAGACTTTCAAAGCTGAAGTTTTGAGTGATAACAAAGAAAAAAATTTGATATGATATTTTAAAGAAAGGACTAATGGTTTACATAGGTTTCTCAAATCTATAATAGGAGCCTTCTCGTGTCATGCATAACTAATTTCTTGAGGTATTAGTCATACTATCATGACTTGACATGATATAAAACTCATTCAAAGAGTTTTCAATTTCCAAAGTACGAAAAATAGCTTAGAAAGTAAATTAATATGTCTGAGATACATAAGGAAGTAGACTGAATAATCAAAAAGTGACCCCATAGCATCAGAAACTGGCTATTTGTGATCAAATCAAGTACACCTCCATCAAATCGATCGTGTTCACTAAAAAAAGAATCCAATATTCTCTAATCTACATCAGAAAAAAGAAACTCAGTAGGAGTTAGAAGAGCTCAGAAAGTAACGAAAACCATCAGAAACTAAAGATATGATGTCAAAGAGAAGACATTGTCTTCAATTGCTCATGCTAAATTAGCTTTTTACTTGAAGAAGACACACCCTTGGTGAAGATTTCATGAGCTGAGAAGTTTAGAAAGTATAAATGGCAATGGATGCTCTTTTTGAAGCATATACAATACACAAAGAACAAAGGACAAATTGCTTTTGTACTATGACAGATGTCATTATCACATGCCCAGCCTATAGCTTCTAGAAGATCAATCTAGATGCATAACAAATGATCGACACATCTATAATGGTAATCAAATCAAGGACAAACAGTTACATTCAAATTTTCAAGAATAAAAGTGTTATTCCTTCAAGTTGAAAAAAAACTTTTGCGCATTGAAAAAATAAGTATGCATTTTACTTTCTGAATCCTATTCATCATCTTATTCCCGTTTATAAAATCTTCTTTCTAGGAATTATTAGCTAGCACCCTTTTGTGAGAATATAGAAAGAAGTCTCTCAAGTGTTTCCTTACCCTTAATACGGATCCTAGGAAACTTGGGTAAGTTTTGAGTGATATACCAAAACCTTCAAACTTTTGTGCCTTGATCCGTTAGTGATAAGTTATGATAGCTTGGAGAGCCTAGTTAAAGAATACTTGTGGGAGAGTGTCAATTATACTGATTGCTCATTGCTGATAGCTTGAGAAGAGTAGAGACAGACTATCTTGTTGACCTCTTGTACAAGAAAGGTATTTTAGTGGAACTGCAAACAAGGTTTGTTCAGGACTAGAAGTAAGAAAGCCTGCCGAATCAGCATAAGGCTCTTGTGTGATTCTCTTTATATCTTATCTCTTATAATCTGCATTGCGTGTTGATATTTTTCAATATGATTATAGTATTATTATTGTTTGTTACTTTCTGAACACACTTATTTTTTGCATAATTTAGAAAGTCACTTTTTGAAGTTATCTAAATTTTCGTTGCCTTCAAGTCTTGAATTTGATAGAATTTATTTATAAGCCTCATAAAGTAAAAAAAAAAATTGAGTTACACAATTCAATCCTGTTCTCATGCATTTTTTTACCTCATCTACAGGTATTATTGAGTTAAAAATTCTTCATGACAAGTTTATCTATAACTAAGCATGAGAATTTCTTACGATCATAATAAATCAAACTTAAATACTTTATATTAATAATCATTTTCTTAGTATTTTTATGCACAAAAAATGGAATTTTAACATTTTATATAGAAAAATGACTTACCATGAATACTTTTTTTTGCGATAATTATTTAAACACTCAACACCCTTTTGATGAGGGGTGGAGTAAAAGAAGTTCTGTCAAAATATAGCTTCTGAGCTAAGAAACACTTACGGAGCAAACTCATCCCCTCCTCATTCCTTTCGGCATAGCCATCAAGGATTAGGTCTCCAATAAACAACCACTACATGAACACACTATGCTCTTTCTTACCTTGCTACACCATAAAAAATGAAAAATTGCCTAAAAAAATACCAAATCTCATAGTAGCACACTTCTTTTAGACCTACTTCACTTGGTAAAATTCTGACTACTGCCCTTGTACTACCACGTTTGAAAAATTTTCTTATCCAACATACCAATGAACATCAACGAGGAGCTTTTTAATTTATTCCTCATGCAAAAAAACAAGTTTCTAGCAAAGCCTTGTTCCTAAAATGATCAAACCTTGACTTTGAACCACTTCACTAATGCTGCCAAAATGGTTTTAAATTCCCCTAAAGTAATGTCTCTTCTTAACACATTTATGATGAAATCTGTTGCCCTTTCTATGAACCTAACTTCAGCCTCTGTCTGTGCATTAGCTTTCACACTATCTGTTAAGTAGTAGATCCATACATTTTCCTTGGAAACCAGTACATATTCTGTGACATACAAATCTCTTTGAGGGCAATACTTAGCATACACCCACCAACATAGTTGACATAGTGATTCCAATGATGCAGGAATACTATTCCTTGGCAAGCTTTCCACCTTTCTTTGCTTCTGTTGTCCCTTGCTTCGTGTTGAAACCTTTTGCTATTCAGACTAATGAAACACAATATTTTGCTTTAACGGTTCTCTATTTACATCCTCCTTTTCAAACACTACTTTATTTCTATAATTCCATATAGACCATATGACAGCAAAGAACAGGATAGTCTATTCCTCTCTTTGCCTTCTTCCTATTGTCAACTCCCCAAGCTTCAAACATGAATTTAAGATCATCTGGTACACTCCAGTTCAATCTAGCTCTTTAAACAAAAAAATTCCATATTTTCCATGAAAAGTTGCAATATAAAAAAAGTGGCTAATGGACTCTACGCACAAATTACAAAAGTGCACCTTATATCATTCTCCTGAATTATCCCAATTTTGGCGAGATATTCCTTTGTTTTCAGTCTCCTTATCAATGCAAACCATGTCATTGATTCCACTATTGGCAGGACTAGACCCCTCCAAAAGTTCTTGAAAATGCTTTGAGCTTCTAGTTGATACTCCTGTCCTATACAAAGTTGTTGGATGAAAGATTTGACAGTGAACACACCACTCTAATGATATTTCCATACCCATCTATTCTTTTGTACCTGGAGAAAGAAAAACCTGCAAAATAGTATAGTTAAGATTGTTTAAATTGTTTTTCTCCCTCTCAAAAAACTATCTCCTCCAAAGGAGGCTCCACACCTGCTCACAGCCAATCCAAAAACCACACTCAGAAATCAAGCTATGATTTTGGGTCGATATTATATAAAGTCTAGGAAAAACATCCATGAGACATGCATTCCCCACCCAAGGACCTTCCCAAAATCGGGTACTTTTCCCATCACCTACAAGCATCGACAAACTATTAGAGACAATCTTTTCCACTTCTATGCTCGTCTTCCTACAATCCCTTTTTCATTTTACACTATCTTCCCAAAATAGGCTTATCTAGAGCAAGTTCATTGCATGTGCTACTCTTTTCCAAAAGGGAGTATCTCCCTCTACATATCTCTAGCACCACTTAAATAACATAGCTGCATTCTTCTGTTGGATATCCCCCATCCCAAGCCCTCCTTCTTCTTTTGGTCTTTGAATAACACTCCATTTAATTGTCAAGATTGGCTTTTTCCTGCACCATTTGCCCAGAAAAACTTAGGCTAGAAAGAAAGAACTTTCTTTGCCTCTGTTTGTGGCATTTGGAACAGGCCCAAGAAGTACATCGAAAGTTTATTTAGAACAGTTTTGATTAAAACCAATCTCTTCGCCCTTGTCAGAAGATTTGCCCACCAGCCACTCAATCTCCTCTCAATTTTATTGATAATAGGTTACCACGTAGCTGTTTTCTTTGAGTTTGCACCCAAAGGGATCCCCAAGTATCTAATAGGCAGGGACATCATTAGGCATCCCAAAATACTCTTCATCTCTTCAATATCCTCTACTTCATACCCTATCAGTATCAAAGCTGATTTTGCATAATTTATACGCAGTACCGACATCAACCCAAAGTAATTTAGAATCATCTTGTAGTTTTTATTAAAATATTGTTCATTAGGCAAAAAAGGATGGTATCATCTGCAAATTGTAAATAAGACAACTCCACCTCTTCCTTTCAAACTCTAATGCTTCCAATTAACACAAGCCCCTTTGCCTTGCCCAGCAAGTTATTTAGGACTTCTACAACAAGGATAAAGAGAAAAAAGAGAAAGTAGGTCACCTTGCCTTAGTCCCTTTCCATTCTAAAAGGCCTTGACAGAGTCCCATTAATAAGAATAGACATTGATGCAATAGCTATGCATTGCTGGATCCATTTTCTCCACCTATCTCCAAATCCCATCCTTTCAAGCGTATGCTCCATGAAGCTCCATCTAACTATCATAGGCCTTTTTAAAATCCAGCTTCACTAGAACTCTTTTCTTCTTCTTTTTCTTCAATTAATGGACTATCGCATTCACAATTAAAGCTCCATCTAAGATTTGTCTTTCTTCAACAAACATTGATTGTTCTTCTCCAACTAGCTTCTACATAACATCCTTTAACCTTCTTGACAATACTTTTGCAATAACTTTGTATACACAATCCACCATACTGATTGGCCTGAAGTCCTTAACCTCCTTAGCCCCTTTAACCTTTTGAACTAGCATCACCCATGTCATATTGAGATATCTGGGTAGGGAGTTTAAAGACAAAAAGTCCCCCACCATTCTTCCAAAGTCTTCTCTAATAGTATCCCACATTTTACGTATAAAATTTAGGTTGTAACCATAAAAGCTAGGTGCTTTGGAGGGATAACAATCCCACACCGCTTGTTTAATTTCCCTCATTGTCAGTGCTATTTCAGGGTTTCTAGCCTCTAATTCTGAAATCTTATTCACCAAGCCTTCGAGAAAGATATATGAGGGAGTTGTTTTTGTTTGTACAGCCCTTTGAAAAACATTCGCTTCTCTCTGTTTATCTTCCTATGGTTTTTTACCAAGTGCCCACCTATTGATAGCTCTTAAGTCATCTTTTTCCTCTTTCTCATATTAGCCACTGCATGGAAATACTTGGAATTCTTGTCTATCTCTTTGATGAACTTCTCTCTTGATAACTGTTTCCAAAAGGCCATTTTTCTTTCAAACCAAATGTCGAGTTGATTTTTAAGTGTTTTTTCTCTAGCTAAGATCATCTCCGATACCTCACCTTCGTCAATAATCGCCTCAGTCTTCCTCAGTTCTTCCTCCAATTTGTTAATTTTGAAGTCAATATTTCCAAAGACTTCTTTATTCCATACTTTTATAGGTGCTTTGAGCTCTTTCAACTTTGTCCCAAAATCAAGCTCATGCATCCTTTTTCACTTCTTCTAGATCAGATTTTTTAATTTGGGGTGTGAAAACCAAACATCCATAGATATGAAGGTTTGGGTCCCCAATTTGCATTTTGTATCGTGATAATAAGGAGAACATGGTATGACCTTGAGCTATTAAGACAGGACACTTTACAATCTAGAAAAATCTGGCACCATTTTGCTTCTACTAAAGCTCTATCCAGCCTGCTATAGGATTTACCCCTTCTCCAAGTGAATTTTCTATTTGACAAGGGTAGATCAATCAGATGCATATCATTAACCCAAACTCTGAAGTCCTCAATACATGCCGTTACCCTTGAGCCTCCTTTTCTTTCCTCTGGAGCTAGGACCTCATTGAAGTCCCCCATTACTAGGAGGGGAACATCAACACTACCTCTCACTTCACATAGATTATTCCACAATAGTTTTTTGCCATTTCTGTTTAGTGCGCCATATACTAGCATGACTGCACACCTGAAATTTTTTTCGAACAACTCCCTTTTATACAAATCCATCTCTCCCCTTATAACACCAGTTCATTGTTGAAGATGTCCGAGTCCCAAAGACAAAGCAAACCCCCTCCTGTGTTTACCACATCTACCAAAGCAAATTTACATGTTGTGTTTCCCCACATCCTATGAACCATAAACTCCGTAGTGTTCTTAGCTTTTGTTTCAGTAAGCCCTACCAGAGACAAATTATGTCTATGAATGAACTACCTCACCATCCCTATTTTTTCTCTCCCTCTAATAACTTACCATGAATACTTAATATTCAAATCATAAAAAATCAACGACATTTAACAATATGTATAAGTGTAGATTCTGTTATTAATATGTCTAGATAATTTTCTTGTGTAGGCTACACGGACGTTAAGATGTTAAAAAATTATTTTCAGATAAAATATCAATTGTCGTTCGACCTCTATATATATACCAATATATATTACAAAGCATAATGCAAAGGAGCATGAAAATTAAGGTATTATTCGAATGATTTCTGGTGATTGCTTTTATATTTTAGTTTTATATAGACAGGTCTTTTTATCTATCGTTTTAATGGTTGCGTGAAGTACGCTGAAGATGAATCTCAATCAGTCAATGAAGTATCAAATAAGAGAGAAATAATTTTTTCTTGGATCATTTGGTACTTTGTTTTTTTGGGTTATAGTATTATTTGGTACTTTATTGATTTGATTAAAATTCAATATTCTGTGAACAAGTATCGAGCAAATATTATGCACTTTGAAGATGAATTTTGGTTTTTCAGTGGATTTTTTTGCACGCACTTAATGTTTTTTTGGATTCCTTTATTACATGTATGAATTATATTCCACACCAATATGAACATTTTCGATTCCCTCATCACATGTATGAATTCTACACCAATATGAACATTATTTTGTCCATCTCTCTCTTTTATAAATCTATCTTAATTCTCGTGATGATCAATAAGTCATATACATGTTTTGAAAACTGCAAGATAATTATATATAAATTTTACCTGATTTTGATGATCAAAATGATGCGTCATACTTATTATTTTCGGATGATTTTATAAGTAAATTGTTTTTTTGATAGTTAAGAAATTATATCTTTTAATTTTATTTAATATAACAACTATCATTATTTCTATTAAAAAATTAACAATATTTTTATAATTGTATGATATTTTTATGCAGATTTTTTAAAAATTTATTATTCCATTCTTACACCATTTTTGGAAATCTTTATGCAAATTTCATTACAAATCCAATCAAGTTAACAATCTTCGGTAGTTTCTTAAGTAAATCTTTTCTTATTTTCCTACTAGAGTAAAACTGCAGTCTATATTTAAGGTCACATTTGGTATGATCACAATAAATCTAAATTAAACATTTTTATACTAATATAATTATATTCTTAATATTTTTGCTGCACCAAATTAAAGGGGATTTTTAAGATTTTTTTTATTATAGAAAAATGACTTACCATCAATACTTAGTATTCAAATCATAAAAAATCAAAGACTTTTAGCAACATCTATAAATGTAGATTATGCAATTGTTAAATACTTTTCGTGTACAGGCTACACAAACTTTTACGGTAATGAGTTAAAAAAATTTCATGACATGTCTATCTATAACTAGTTAATAGCATGAAAAATTTCTTACGATCACAATAAATCAAAATTAATATATTTTTATACTAACATAATTATATTAATATTTTTATGTACCAAAAATGGAATTTTGGCATTTTTACGTTAAGATTACTTACCATGAATACTTGATATTCGAATCATAAAAAATAAAAAACTTTTGACAATATCTATAACTGTATATTCTATGATTAATATGTTTATATAATTTTCTTGTATAGGATAAATGACCATTAAGATGTTAAAAAATTATTTTCAAATAAAGTATCGATTTTAATTCGCTTCCATCTATATATATAGATATTAGAAGGCAGAATGCAAAGGAGCATGATATTATTCGAATGAGTTTTGGTGATTGCTTTCTTTTTTTTTTCTCCCCATATATATAGACATGCCTAACGAGCTGCCTGCTCGGTCTTTTTATCTTTGTTTTTGCCGATTGCATGAAGTACACAAGACTGAAGATGAATATCGATCACTCAATGAGGCATCAAATAAGATAGAAATCCCTTTTCTCATATTATTTGGCATTTTATTGATTTGATTGAAATTCAATATTTCATGAACAAATATCGAACACATATTGTACTTATTGAAGATGAATTTAGGTTTCTCAGTGGATTTTTCCACACTTTATTTTATTTTATTCCTTTGTTGCATGCATGAATATTCCACATCGATATGAACATTATTTTGTCCATCGATCTCTCTCTATCCCTCTATTTTAATCATTTTAATTTTCGTGATGATCAATAAGTCATATGCCTGTTTTGAAAACTTCTAGATGGTGATATATATATATATATATATAAATCTTTAGATGAGTATATAAGTGAATTATATCTTTTTATTTAATATAATGGCTATCTCTATTTCTATAAAAAAAATTAATAATATTTTTATGGTTGCATAGTATTTTTACTCAAAAGATTTTTTTAAAAAGATTTATTATTCCATTCTTCCACCATGCCAGGAGATCTTTATGCAAATTTCATTATAGATCCAACCAAGTTTACAATATTAAGTAGTTTATTAAGTAAATCTTTTCTAATTTTCCTAGTGAAGTAAACCTGCTGTCTGTAAAAATTTAAGGTTTCATTTGGTATGATCACAACAAATCAAAACTAACTATTTTTATACAAATATATAATTATATTCTTAATTTTTTGTTTGTACAAATTAAAAAAGGGATTTTTTAAGTTTTTTGTTTACAGAAAAATGACTTACCATGAATACTTAGTACTCAAATCATAAAAAATCACAGACTTTTAATAATATCTATAATTGTAGATTCTACAATTAATATGTTTAATACTTGTTTGATATTGACTACATGAACTTTTGTGGTAGAGATAATAATGAGTTAAATATATTAATGAGTTAAATATTTTTCATGACATATATATCTATATCTAAATAATAGCTTGAAAATTTTCTGTAATACCTCGAGTATACGTGTCTCTAGACAAGTTTAGTATGGCCTTAGGGTCCCTCAGGACTCACGCATGTTGCCAAAAAGGCCCTAGATGTGTGAACGGTCAATGAATGTAAAACTGATATTATTGTTGCAGAATTCTGCAGAACAGTCTCACTGCAATGAGAAATCCTCGCTGCAGCGAGCTAGACTGCCCTTTTTGTGTCAGACAGGCTCACTGTAGCGCAAACCCTTAATGTCAGCACAGTAAAAAACAACATAGTTTTGTCAAATAAGCTCTCAACCCTTTTATAAATCCTCATTCTTAGGCTCCCGCACCAAAATCGAAACCCCATTTCCAAACCATCTTTCTGCCTTCTTCTTCTCAATCTCACTCAAATCCTCCCCCTCCAAGCTTCAAGGTAAGTAAATATTGTTAGATTATGTCATCCCTCTCTCCACTCTCCTATATTCTTGGGTTGGATTGTTTATATTCTCACATTGTTGTCAAGTAGGAGTGCTCCTCCAATGTTATTAGAGTAATCTAAGAGTATCCATGGATTATTTATGAGTTTTACGATTGTAATGGTAGACATTGGTGTCCTCCCTCCTCTCCAAAGCTCTCTTGTTGATGATCCTTTATATTTCACTCCTCCAGGTGAATGGGTTCAATCATATGGCCTTATTTTGGTTATTACATTACTATTTTCTAGCACTATGAAGCATTTAGAGATTTAAACGTTGAGTTTTCACATGATATGGGTTTTACATAAAAATGTGCAATAGCTAAAAAGGCTTCCTTTGAAATTGTTCATGAAAATCTAGGATTATGCATGGGACAATATTTTCTTATAAATGCTTTTATACGATTTAATTCATGATTTTTGGCATGATTATGGTGAAGGAGATTAGCTATGGTTGACAAAAAATAGATGTTAAGCTTTATGTTTATTCACGAGAGTTATAAGATGTTTGTCGCAACAGGAATCGCGACGGGGACGGCGAAAAAAAGAATTTGTTTGAAATATGGAGTCACCACCAAGTTTATTGAAATTGGGAAAACATGGAAAACCCATTATTTTTACAAAATGGTCTTTAGAACCAGATTTGAGTTCGGGAGTCGATTATGCATAGGGAAGGACAGGCATTTAATCCTACGCACCCCTAGTACACCCGTCCTTAGACGGTACCTATAATTGATCTTTGCAAATTATTAATAACCTTTGAAATATTTATTTACAAGGAAGTTAAAAAATTTTCTTAAAAAAAAGGAAATTTTGAAACATCAAGCTGTCACAACTCAGATATCCAAAATTTTGAGTTAATAGGTATCAAACTAAATTAACACCTTTATTTGAAATAAAGTATTTGATAAATAAGTAAAAAAAAACTTATAAATATCTACAAACAAGGAAAGAAGAAAAATTTTGGTATTTTTCTTATAAAATAAAGAAAATAAATAAATACAAACTAGAATAAATAAATATATATTTTTTAGAGGAAATTTCATGATCATTAAGCTGTCACAGTTCAAATGTCCAAATTATTGAGTTAACAAGCCGTCACGGCTAAATTAACATTTTTAACAGAATATTCCTCTATAAACATCAGAAAATTATTTTCAAGTAAAATGAATTATTTAAATTTAATTTTTACTTGACAGGGATCAGAATCACCTGTTCCTACATATCCCCGGGTGCAATGAGGAACTCAAAGTTACGTAGTTCTGTAAATAATTTTTATATTTTGAAAAGGAGCTTTGAATATCAAGCTGTCACAGCTAAAATATTCCAGAATATGAAATTAACAAACCGTCACGGCTTAGTTAATCTTATTTTCAAAATATAATTTAACGATTATTTTATTTAAAAAAAAAATATTTTCAGTCATAAACTAACAAAATTAATTCAAAGATAAAAATACTAATTTAAATAAAACACTGAAAAATTTAATTAAAAACTAAATAAGTCAAAAGTCCTAACTACCATTTTTATTCATATTTTCTTTTTCTATTTTTAGATTTTTGACAAAACTTGCCAAAATATCAAATCAGCGGCTAAATCAATCTCTAATCCAATTAATTGATTTTACTCAAAAGAAAACAAACTTCTCCTTTTTTTAAAAAAAATAAAAATAAAAATAAAAAAAGTAAAAAAGATAAAAAAAAATCAAACTAAACTGATTCTAAACCAAATAAATTTTAAAAGTAAAAAAAAAAGGTAAAAAAAATAATAATAAATAAATAATAATAATAATAATAATAATAATAATAATATAAATAAAAATAAAAATAAAAACTACAAACACTAAATCAAACAAATAAACTCAAATCTAACAGAAATAAAATAAAGCTAAAAAAAACTCCTCATTTATTCTTAAATTTTTTCTAATTTAATTTTTACTTAACCTAACATTATCCTCTAAATTAATTTTATCAGTCCTCAGATTCACATACTAAAATAACAATTACACCCAATGTACACCCTTACACGCTACGGCACTACACACTTTGCTCCACACACTAAACAACGCACTCCACTCTCTCACCCACACACTCACGCTCACATCCCACTAATAATGCAAAAATAACAAATCATCACACAAAGGAACGGACCGACAGAGAGGTGGAGAAAGAAGGAAAAATCAAAGAAAAGAAAAGAATAAAAAAGAGAGAAGCGTTGAGAGAGGATCATGAGGAAGAGAAAGCAAGTGAGTGAGAGGAGAGAGATCAAGGTGAAGAGAGAGAAGTCTGCCGTGAGGGGAGGCCGCGTGTGGGCTGGGAGACTCACCGATCATGGCGCATGGAAAAGAGAGAGTCGGAGGTCGTCGCGAGAAGGGAGATCGCCGTGGCGACCCAAACAGCGCTGACATGGCACGAGCAGGATCCTGGTCGGCCAAAGTCGAAGGCGAGTCGCGAATCCGGTGGCTATGGCGAGTCTTTGGAAGGAGGCCTAAGTGCACGCAGGAGTCGGTCAGCGAACACAAGGGAGGTCCCGATCTGTGCGGCGATGGAGATTTTCAGGCGGAGGTGTTTGTGGTGGTGGGTATGGGTGTTGATGGTGGTGGAACGGTGGCTGGGAGAGAGATGAAGAACGCGCGAGGAAGATGCCGAGCCTGCGCGGAGCTCGCGATGGGCAGCCGAGGAAGATGGAAGCCGCGATAAAGTGGATCGGCACTTGAGGGTCCCAGGCGCAGTGGCTGGCTGGCGGAGTGCTTGGGGACGGCGGCGGTGGCGGCAGTGACATCCCTCGCTGGTCCTTTACGCTCTATTTCCCTTCTTTGTTTTTTCTTTTGAAATATTTTTCCGAATCTTGGTTATGGAATAGGAATTTTAGTATAGTTGACATGAAGATGATGATGATGCGACGGTGGAAAGGGGAAGATGGTGGCTAAAGTATGTGACTTGATTGAGAAGGAAAGGGAGGTTGAAGGAAGAGGCTGCGGGAAAGGTAGACCCTTTAATTTTTGTCCATTTATTTTTGTTTATTCCGAATTGGGCCGGAAACTTTCGATTGAAATGGGTCATTGATGTTTGGTGATTTTGTTCTGATCTGTGTTTGGTTGTAGTCTGGATTTGGAGTTTTGATTTGATCTCTGTTTGACTGAGAATGTTGGTTTTGATTTTAGCTGGGGTTTACGAGTATTGGTGGGCTGTTTGGTTTGAGAGACAAGACAATACTGGAAAAAGAAACGAATCAGTGATTTACAAATGATTTACCTACAACTCCCTCTTCTTTCTTGATGCTTTCTTTCTCTACGTTCTTGGCAAAGGTGTTTTCAAATAATAAATGGTGATGAAAAATTTTAATGTTGAAAACCGATCGTCTCTGAGTCCCCCCCCAGCTCCTCTACCCCATTTGTCTGAATTTATACACCATTCCTCCATCCATGGCATGTGATTCTGCAGATTTTAAGGGATATTGGTGCCGTCCTTTTTGAAAATTTGGCTGGTATTTTTTCGGTGATTCACGCTTATGATTCTTGGGATTACGTTCCTTTTGATTTTCCTTACCTCCATATTCGGCTATTCACGTTCCATCACAGCACAATCTTCTTTGTCATTTCTCCTTTATTATTATTATTATTATTATTATTATTTAAAAAAAAGAGTCAAGAAAAACGGAGTAACGAAGCAAAACAGATCAACAAAACAAAAAGAACAAATAGTGTGGCATGCATTCGGTTTGTTTTTTCATTTTTTTTCTTTTTTTTTTAACATAAAAGGGAAAAAAAATGGACAACAAACAAAGGAATCAGAAATGGGCTGAAAAAAAAAAGGAAGAGTAAA
Organism: Dalbergia cochinchinensis; assembly: GCA_031216125.1. Lineage (NCBI taxonomy): Eukaryota > Viridiplantae > Streptophyta > Magnoliopsida > Fabales > Fabaceae > Dalbergia > Dalbergia cochinchinensis. The sequence goes on from CM062368.1 coordinate 25,947,251, forward strand.
TGAATTGGGTTAGAAGTTTTTTTTTAATGTCAACAAACAAATGAAATGAAGTGGGCTTGAAAAAAAAATTTGGTTTATGGGCCGGACAAAATCGGGTGTTCACAATGTTGAACTTAGAAATATAGAACTCCTCTTTTATGATTTCAGTATGATTTAGATTAGGGAATTATTAAGAGGAACAAAGTTGTGAGTTAACGACAATTAGGTCATTAGTATGATTTAGATTAGGGAATTATTAAGAGGAACAGAGTTGTGAGTTAACGACAGTTAAATCATTAACCTTGGTATATTATGTGTCCGCCAAGGGCAAATTATCCTTATTTAAATCAGTTCGCCAAGGGCATGGTTTGCCAGGGATCGTTAAGATCCCAGCTAAGTGTTCTTGTTCACTAGGGACTAAGCACCACCTTATAATTTATGGATAGTTTGTGCTTTTTATAATTTTGTCACGACCTGACTTGGCCCCATGACCGGTACATGTGGAATCCTCATTCCCACGTAAATATCGTGACCCTTGAGTATCTCTATATGCATAATTTGATAATAAAATCTAGTTTCAAAATATAATTTCATTTTTGATATAAATCTCTAACTCTTTGGAAATCAAATAATCATAAATACTTTCATAACCAAGCTCTAAATTTATATCTCTAATGCAAAACATACTAGTTACTTTTAATACAAAACATCTCTATGATAATCTATGCAATCTATCTCCATGGTCTGGGACCCTACCCGTCATGTACACTGGAGCACTCTATTTCTAACAAAATACCAAAATTACTTCACTTCAAAGTGAAGCTCACCAACTGGGAAATCTCTATTGCTGGGGAGGAGATGGAAAAGAAGAACCTACAACGTCTACTGCACCTGTAATAGAGGAAAGGAGGGGGGTGAGTATCTAAAACTCAATAAGCAGATCCTCACCCATAACCCTCTCATGGGATAGCCAAGAAAATAAATAATTATATAGAAATCATCAAAACCAGTTAATGCAATAATCTTTGAAATTCATATTCACACTCATATATATATATATATATCACTAAATAGAATTTCTCTGAAAAACATAACAACAATACTCTACGAGAGAAACAAGGATCTTACTCTATGGTTCTTCGAGAACCGTAAATATTATGCTCTATGATCTATCAGGGATCTAATGTGGACACCTAAATAGGTTTTGTTCTCTGCTCTATGAGATTGTCCTCTCGGGACAACTTGATACCAAGATTAACGACCAGGGTTCAGCCATTAACTCATTGTCTGTTTCTCTATAGTTACCATCTAGTCTGTAATTCATAAAATATACGATTTTCTCTAAAACTTTGATATAGCATTTCTCTAGGCATAAAACCCTATAATTCATAATTTGTCTCTCTTTGAAATTATCATAATAATATTATAAAATCTCTATTCAAATCATAATTATTCTCTAGCTCTTTGATAAATATCATTTAGCAACAATGGTCCCATGAGTTTGTATTAAAATAAATATTTCATGCTCTAATTGAAAATTATCTCTTCCATAAACATACATACCATTCGAAATTTCTAATCTCTTTAAAACATTCTCTAAAATCATGCAATCATGTTATCTCTATAGGAAATTAACTCTAATGACCAACATAAGGGTAATAGATTCTGAACCCACTCATCTGGAAAGGAGGAAGTGGTGGCATTGACACCAACGGAGCTCCAAAGAGGAAGAATGGCACCAACGTCTGCCATTAAAGCCACAAAACTCTATGTTAGCCTCCAATAACCTCTAGATAACTCAAACATAACTCAAATAGTATTGGGGGAGTAAAGCTGTGATCGGCCCTCTCTCTACAACGAACATAGCTTGCTGCAGCGAGCCAATTCACTGCAGCGAACATACCTTACTGTAGCGATTCCTCTGGCCTACTTCCTCGTTGAAGCAAGATATTCTCGCTGCAGTGAATCTGCCTCTGCAAAACTCACCCATTCAACCATAGTGGAGACAAACAGCAATAGTCATACCAAAAATATGAAAGAATGGAGAAAATAACAATACCCAAACTCTAGGTTATGAAATGGGAAGGAAAAGAACAACAAAAATCCATAAATTTCTTACCTTTGATCTTGGAAGGTGATGGAATGGAGTAGGATTGAGTGATAAAAGGTTTGGAGAGAGTTAGGAGAGAAGAGTTTCAGAAATAGGATGGAAATCCCGACTTTGGATGTTTTGTAGGGGTTAGGGTGTTCATTTAATGAAACTACGTCATTTTACACTATGTTGTCACCGAGCCCGCTTCCTACAGCGAACAAAACTTGCTGTAGCGAGCCTTCTTGCCCGCTTGCTCATTGCAGTGAGAAATACTCGCTGCAGCGAGCCTGTTCTGCAGAATTCTGTAGCAACAACACCCACCCTTATTCCTTCACTCCCCGTCTATCTGGGGCTTTCCTGATGGCACGGGTGGGTCCCAGAGGACCTTAGGGCAGTACGAAACTTATCTGCTGTCACGTATACACTGGGTATCACAAATTTCTTCAGAAACAACATGACTTTTATATTTCTAGCAAACTTGTGATTTCATAGCTATTATGTATTATAAAGGAAATAGTTTTGAGATGTTGCATTATTATTATTATGTATCTTTCTTCTTATCTCATATATAGTTGTGGGTGAGGATCCACTCACTATGTTTTATGATAAAACTCTCCCCCTTTTCTCCCTCCTTTTCTACACAAATACAATAGTAGCATTGGATCCTCCATCTCCTCCCCTTCAGCAGTAGCATATTCTAGTTTGGGTGAGTTTCATTTTGCCATGAAGGGTTATATTTTGTAGAGTGCTTTAGTGATGTTGCGGGTAGGGTCCCAGACCACATATATATATGTTTTGCATTTTGAATTATTATGATTCTTTTTGTATTTAAAATGATATAGCATTTATGGATCTTTTGTAAATGAGCAACTCTGTATATTTTATATTACAGCTACAACTTCAGATTTAAATTATGGAAAAGGGCAATTTAGGTTTGTTATGAATTAAATATGCAAATTGATATGTGATTTGAATGTATTTTATGAATAAAAATATGCATGTAGTACGACTCAACGATCATGAGGCTTACGTGGAGATGAGATTCCTCGCATGCCGGTCACGATTCAAGTCGAGTCGTGACAATTTCTTACAATCACAATGAATCAAAATCAAATATTTAATACCAAGAAAATTATACTCTTCATTTTTTTTATACAAAAACTTGAATTTTAATATTTTTGTTTATGGTAAAATAACTTACCATGAGTACTTAATATTCGAATCATAAAAATTCAAAGGCTTTTAATAATATCTGTAAGTGTGGATTCTGTGTTTATTGTGTTTAAATGATTTTCTTCTATAGGATACATGAATGTTAAGAAGTTAAAAAATCATTTCAAATAAAATATCAATTATCATTCAACCTCCATTATATATACAACTATATATTAGAAAGCCAAATGCAAAGGGGCATGAAAACAAATGTATTGTTTGAGTGAGTTTTACTGAGCACTTGTTATATATATATATATGTATTGGATACAAGGTTTTTCTTGTGGTTCTAATCTGCTATTAATTTATTCCTTTGTTTAAGCTCTGTTATTTATCTTTCTGAGTAAGTTCTAATCGTTAGTATGATTCGGAGTTTACTGTAGCAATGAGAGCTATGTATACGTTGGTCAGCCCAGATAGTAGTCCTGGCAATAAGGCCTGAGAGAGGCAATGAGACCGTTGGTCAGCTAGGGTGGTTCCGTAGCATAAAACTCTTATAGGATTAATGGCAAGTCTTTTTACAACCTTAAGTAACTTGAACTTAGAAAAAAATAATGAAATAGTAGTAAGAACAAATAATAAATAAGCTTCCATATCCAATAATAGTAATAATCCCTCTTCAAAATTGCAAATAGCTAAAATAGAAGAAAGGTTACATAATTGATCTATACCTATAATCAGAAAAAATGAAGTGTATAAGAGTCAACATTTTTGGCAACAAAGAAATAAAGAAGTACATATGTTAGAATATAGTTACCCAGTTACAAGTAATAATAATATCATAAATATACTAGAAGCTGAAAAGCTTAACGAGCATAAAGAACAAGGATTTAATTTCATCCATATATGATTAATATAAGTAGCGGCAAAACCTAACTTTAAATTAAGAGTCAGTACTCCTATATTAATAATATTAAGAGACACAAGGTTTAAAAAATTTAAAGATTCCCTAATAGCCACTCTAGAAAGTAATTGTCATGATGGTCGAGTCTTTTTTAATTGCTATCCTAACTTTGCTATGAATATAAATGATGATCATACCTCAAAAGCTATCAAACTATATGTTAAAACCCTTAATGATATAACAGATGAAAAATATGACCCACTTCAGATAATATATAGAATATATTGTAAGGTAACAAAAATAGATTATAATTTAGAGCTTTAAAGCAGTCTCCTAGAGATGAAACCATACTAGTTCAAGCCAATTTAAGAAAAACCACGGCACAAGTTCCTAAGAAATTAAAGTATTCAAAAGTTATAAAACATGTTCCAGAAGAATGTTTACTAGAAGAAGAATGGTTACTAGAAGATGTTGTAGAACCAAAAAAGATAGAAAATACTCAAGTTAGAGAAATAATTCAAGAAGGTAATAATATAAGACTTAGAATGAATAGATCTACATTAGTAAGAATACAAGAACCTTAAGTAATTAAACCAGAATTTTCTAGACATTCAGTAGAAGATTCAACTATTAATATAGATTTAGTAGGAATTAATAATAGTATAGCTAGAATTGCAACCCTAGTATATGAAGATACTCAATATTCTCCAATTACATCACAAGTTTTAAATGTATTAAACAAGAAAGAGCCCTTTAAGATAGATAAAGTATGGATAAGAGAAGACTTTGAAGCTGAATATAATAAAGAAGTAAGAGAATAGTTTTTTTGGATCTTTAGTAAACAGGAAACTAAAGAGATTAGAAGAATATTTTATCAATATATGGAAAATAATGAAATTAATTTATATTTCTTTGATTGGTTAAAAAATATTTATGATAATAAAAGAGTAAAAGAATTCTACCCTTTAGTAAAAGTTACTTCTACATGGAAAACTATTTCAGGAAAAACTATAGAATCAGAATATCCCACTAAAGAAAATGCAATGGTAAGAATATCCGATAATATTGAGGTAGAAATAGCCAGATATAAAGATATTACTAGCTTAGATGGAAACATAAAGAGAAAAGATATAAGGAGAGTAAATCAACAACTTAACTACCATAATACATGTTAGACATAATAAGTAAACAATTAGGAAGAGACAGATATTGAAGATATTAAAGAAAAACTTAAAGGATTAAATATAGGAAAAAGATCCATAAATACTTTAGAATTAGAAGTGAATAAATTAATTAGTAGAAAATATTCTAAAATGCGAAATTATTATTCTAGACCCACACCAGCTGATTTAGGATTTGAAGAAAGAAGTATGATGTTTCAGAATTTCTTTACAGGAGGAAGTATCGAATATAGATGGTATGAGTGAACAATTAATATGTGATGTAACATGTCAAATGGCCATGTTTGCCACAGCCTTGAAAGCAAACGGATTAGATGAAATAGAAGCCGCAAAAGTAATAATTCATGGATTTACAGGAGAAATAAGAGGTTGGTGGGATAATTTTTTAACCCAAGATGATAGAAATAGGGTACTCCATAGTACTAGACAAGAAGGTAAAGAACAAATATCAGATGCTGTAACAACCTTATTAGTGTCTATAATTAAAAATTTCATAGGAGATCCCTGTATATTCAGAGATAGAATGGGAACTCAACTGATTAACTTAAAATGTCCAACTATGTCTGATTATAGATGGTATAAAGATATTTTCACATCTAAAGTAATGATGAGAGAGGATGCGAATGCCCCCTTTTGGAAAGAAAGATTTGTAGCAGCTTTACCCAGATTATCTGCTGTAAAAATACAAAAATTACAAACCCATCTTGGCACCCAAGTTCCTTATGATAGTTTAACTTTTGGTCAGATACATAATATAATCATAGAAATAGGAATAGAAGTATGTACTGATGGAAAATTACAAGATAGGATGAGAAAAGAAAAAATAAATAATAGAAAAGAATTACAAACATTCTGTCAACAATATGGAATGGATTCATTAAAAGCCCCCAATAGCTGACATAAGCGACAAATAAGAAAACAAAACAAATCTATAAGAAATAATAACTCTAGACGATATTATAAAGAACAAAATTATCAAACCCCACAAGTTTATCAAAATAAACAACCTCCTCCAAAGAAAAAATTGAAGAAGATAGTTAAAAAAGAAAATGTGTGTTGGAAGTGTGGAAAACCAGGATACTATGCAAGAAGTTGCAGAGTACAACAAAAAATAAATGAACTTACTAATAAGAATTAAAACAAACCTTATTAAATATATTTATTAATTCAGAACCTGAACCAGAATCTGAAGAAGAAGATATTAACAGTGAAGAAAAAGAAGCTATAGATAATGAAACATGTCAATTAGATAAAAATTCCTCAGAAGAATCAGAAATAGAAGAAGAAAATTATTGTTTAGGCTCAGGTTTATATAATTGTAAAAATTGTATAGAAAAAACAATAAATATACTAACTAAAGATCAAACTTTTACATTAATCTCAATAATAGATAAATTAGAAGATTCCCCTTTAAAAGAAGAATTTTTACAATAATTAAATGAATTAATTACAAGAAGAAAACCAATGAAAAGAAATAAAGCCTATAGAAATAAAAGAAGTTTTTAATAGATTTAAAAACCCTAAGGAATTTATCACTATAAAAGATTTACAAGATGAAATAAAAACATTAAAACAAGAAATTCTAGAGATAAAGCAACAAAATGTTACTCTAGAATATCAATTACTAAGACTAGAAGGAGAACAAATAATAAATGTACAAAAATCAAAATCCATAATTATAAAAGAACCCGAAGAAACTGAAAGTTCTACCCCTTTTATTAATATACTAAGTCTAATAACTACTCATAAATGGTGGACAAAGATTATCTTAATCATAAAAGAAGAAAGGTTTGAATTAATTGCTTTAATAGATTCAAAAGCTGATATAAATACAATATAAGAAGGTGTGTTACCAACAAAATATTATGAAAAATTAACTGAACGAGTTTCAGAAGGAAGTGGAGCCGGATTAAAAATCAAATATAAAATTTCAAATGTAAAAATTTGTAAGAGTAAAATTTGTTTTAAAACCTCTTTTGTGTTGCTAAAAAATATTATAAATACTATAATATTAGGAACCCTTTTTATAACTCTGTTATACCCTTTTTGGGCAACAGAAAAAGGTGTGGAAACATATGTGATACTAGAAACCCCAGTTCTCTTTGAATTTTTAGATCTGTATAAAAGAAAAGAATTAAATCTTTTACAAGAAGTATCTATATCAAAAGAGAAAATCACAAACCAAAAACAAAAACAAATTGACTTACTAAATAAAGAAATTTACTATAAATGGATAGAAGAACAAATTGGAACTCCTAAAATACAAAAACTCATAAAAGAATTTGAAGATAGAATAGAAACGGAAATTTGTGATAACAATCCAATGGCCTTTCATCATAGAAAAATTCATGAGATATCTTTACCATATGAAGAAGGATTTCAAGAAAAAGATATACCAACAAAAGCTAGACTTATACAAATGAACGAAGAATATTTGAAATATTGCAAAAAAAAAATACAAGAATATTTAGAAAAAGGATTACTAAGACACTCTAAGTCACCCTAGAGTTGTTCAGGATTTTATGTTATGAAAGCATTTGAGATAGAGTGAGGAGCACCCAGATTAGTAATTAATTATAAACCCTTAAATAAAGTTTTAAAATGGATCAAATACCCCTTGCCTAATAAAAGTGATTTAATTAAAAGATTATATAAAGCCAATATATTTTTGAAGTTTGATATGAAATCAGGATGTTATCAAATCTTTGTAAAAGAAGAAGGTAGATATAAAACTATCTTTGTAGTTCCTTTTGGCCATTATGAATGGAACATAATGCCACAAGGTCTTAAGAATTTCCAGCAAATTTCAGGAAATAATGAATAATATTCTCTACCAATATATGGAATTTTTTATTATATATTTAGAGAATGTATTAATATTTTCCAAAGGAATTACCCAGCATAAAGAATATCTAAATAAATTCATTGAAATAATAAAAGGAAATGGATTAGTCATATCAGTCAAAAAAATGAAAATATTTCAGACTAAAGTAAAATTCTTAGGATATAAAATATATCAAGGAACATTTACACCCATTAAAAGATCCATAGAGTTTATAGACAAATTCCTAAATGAAATAAAAGATAAAAAATAATTACAAAGATTTTTAGGTTGTCTTAACTATGTAGCAGACTTTATTCCTAATATTAGAACTATTTATGCCCCATTGTACAAGTGTCTTAGAAAGAATTCTCTACCATAGGATGAAGAAATAACTCAAGTCATTGTAAAAGTCAAAAGTATTGTCAAGAGTCTTTCTTGTTTAGGTATACCAGACCCTTCTGCATCTTTAATAATTGAAACTGACGCCTCTGACCTTAGTTACGGTGGTATTTTAAAGGAAGTCCTTCCAGAGTCTATAAAAGAACAAGTTGTCAGATATCATTCAGGTGTTTGGCATCCAGCTCAGCAGAAATATTCAACAATTAATAAAGAGGTTTTATTTATAGTATTATGTATTACAAAATTTCAAGTTAATTGGTTAAATAAAAAGTTTTTAGTACGAATAAACTGTAAGCTCCCAATGTCTTACAAAAAGATGTAAAAAATCTTGTTTCAAAACATATTTTTGCAAGATGGCAAGCAATTTTATCTTGTTTTGTTTTTGAAATAATACATATAAAAGGAGACAAGAATGCTCTACCAAATTTCCTTACAAGAGAATTTTTGTAGGGCTCAACCCAAAATGAACTAGACACCAAATACGAGAGATAGTTATGGTCGCCCACGGAACCACAAAAAATAATCTGTACAAGCTTCACCATCATTACCTCTGACTATGTCGCAAGTAGTTAAAAGCCCAATGATATCAAGCAGTACAAGTATTACTGGTAAAAGCTCTATTGATATATCTTCTCAAAAAAAGTTTAAGACTCTATAACTATTAAAACCTTCAGATTTATTTAATACCAAGCTGACATATGAAGAATATCCTTATGTAGAAAAACCAAATCATTTACCCATCATAGGTATAGAAAAAGAATGGTTCACTTTAGATAGAAAAACCATGTATAAGCATATTTTTCCAAAACCTTTTCATTATCCACCAGTTCATCTTCAGAAAACCTAAAAATTTTATGAGTATATCCTTGTAGATACTGATTCCGTAGAAGTTACTCACGTATCTGATTAAAAAGATCCTAGTAAGATTTCTCATTCAAAGCTGAAGATATTAAAAGTGTTAACCTTGAAAAATTGGAACCAATACCTTTTCCAAACCAGAGAGTTTAGTAGAGAGTTTAAGCCTCAATATTATAACTATTTTGATTATATAGAAGCTTGGCATTATGTATTAGACTTCTCTCCAAACCCTCATTCATGGTTCTTTTGGTTCAAAAAAGGAATCTCTTTACAATTCCCTAAATGATTTTTTAAATGGTTTTTGGATTTCGATCCAATTCCAGCCATTTTCCCGAAGGAAACAGCCATGTGATATGAATATTAGAAAGCAAAGACATCATTTGTACCAGAAATGAAATTAATCTCATTCGTATCATGTCTTGGTGTTACATGGATTATGTAATGGGATTATGACTCAGCAAAAATGGCAGAAGATGCAAGCATCCAATTTCTGATAAAAGTCATAAAAGTTAGGTGGTGGGGAGTATTTGATTTAAACTTAATCAGTAAAAATGCAATTGATGTGTGGATATCTTATTCGCATGATAAGGAGTCTTATTCTCCACAAGCGTCACCAAGTATATCCAAAAAAGTTGAAGAAGCTAAAAAAAGCCCATTTGTTGGCTCAGAAAAAACAATTATTGGCAGCTTTAGCATCAGCCACATCAGAAGATCTTTAAGAACAGATAAAAGCTATATCAGCCAAAGGAGAAAATGATGAAGAAGTTAGTTCCAGCCCGGGTCATTATTTCAAAGATACAAAAGAGCAGTATAACTTTTGAAAAACCAAAAGTTTAAGAGATAAGATTCTCTAAAGATAATGATAAAAGAAGGTGTCGACAGCATCTCTACATAGTAGAAGAAGATCAAGACAAGAGACACGAAGCATCTTCAACAGTAAAAGCCAATAATAATGGTGAAATTTGTCAAAAAGAGAGATAAGAAGATAAGATTTTCTAGATTTCCTGGTCCTTTATTCATATTGTATTATCCACTAAGAGATAGTGGCAAAATCATACTATTGAAATAGGAAGTAGAAGCCTCCTATAAAAGGCAAGTCTGTAAGTAGAAAGATATATCAAAAAATTTACAGCCATCAAAGATTGAAAGTTTTAAAGCAACCATAAGTTTTGAGAGCTAGCATACATTATCCTCATCACAATATTAGAAAAACCTTGTATCCCATTGTAAAAGTTCCAGTTCAAGCGTTCAATAAAAGTCTTCAAAGTTTATAAGAGCATCTTACTTGTAAGTTTTATACTGTTTTTATGCCTTATATTTGGGAACTTAAACAAAAACTATGAGAATTACATAGAGATCAAGTCGGAGTTTTAAATTTGATAAATCAAGTAGAAAGTGTTTCAATTTATGATCCTAATTTAAGATTAGAACTATATCAATTATTTCGTACTATGGATTCTGAAGTAAACAGATTTGAAGCTTTTCTAGAAGTATTAAGTTGAGGATAAGGTATTTTGAATATGTTTCCATTATATAAATTTAGAATGGCTATAAAAAGATTACAAAAACATGAAAAAAAATTTATTAGATACAATTGAAGAATTTCAATCACACCCCTTTTCCAGGAGATTAGGTTTTACTAGATCAAATATATGATATGTTTTTAACAGTAGATGAGAATTTAAAGCGTCTTAGAAAGATATTAACTAGTTTAAGTTATTGTTAAAATGTTTCCAGTATATTTATTAAGACTAAGATTGAAAAGATTAAACCAAAGATGGTTAGAAGTTTTACAAGAAATATTTGAAATAAATAAAATGCAACGTACTTTTGAAAAGAATGTAAGAGAAAATGATTTACAATTACTACTTTTAGCTATTGAATATAAAATTAAGATTATCGTAAACAATTGATACATTTTAGCTGCTTGATTATGTGCTTTCCCTGTTTTCCATCCGTAATGATCCTCCGCTTTGGTATTAGAGCCTAAGTCGCGGGAGAGGCTTAGGTCTTCATGCTAATTGAAGATGAATTTTAGAATTTTTGTGAGTTTTTTTTCCCCATACTTGATTTTTTTTTTCGATTCCTATACTGCACATAAGAATTACTAATAGATATGAACATTATTTTGTCCATCTCTCTCTCTCTCTCTCTCTCTCTTAATATATCTTAATTTGCATGATGATTGATAAGTCATATATATGTTTTCAAAATTACTAGATAATCTATACTATTTATAAAGATGATTAACTTTCATACCTATTTTTTAATACCTCCTAACTGTATTTAATTTTATTTTGAAGTCCATATATTCAAAATTTTCCTACATTTTTGGATTTCTCCTTTCTCACTCACTTCTTCTTTTAGAAAAAGATAACTACCTCACCTTACGCTATTTACAAATAAAAAAATATTTAGTAAAATTTAACAATTTATTGGTATAAAAAATTTTAATTTTATTAATATTTAAAAAATAAAAAATATGGCTTGATTGACACTAAAAGTGCCCATCAAGTCGCTGGTTATATATAAATTATACATGAATTTAACTATCCAAATGATGCATTATACTTTTTAAAATAATATCAATGTTTTCATAATTGTATAATATTTTTAATTTAATCATAAGTTTTTTAAAAAAAAAACATTATTCCATTCTTCCACCTTGTTAGCATATCTTTATGGAAATTTCATTGCAGATCCAACCAAATTAACAATCTTTGATAGTTTCTTAAGTAAAACTCATTACAAGAAATTTGGCCTAAAATAACACTTAATTTTGGGAATATATGAAAAGTGTTACTTTTTGTGGACATAAACAACACTTTTTTTAAATGTGTTGCTTAATATCTAAAAAATATCGTCTTCTTTATTCAAAAGTTCTATCTTAAATAATTGATCATTCTTGCTATAACAACACTATCAAAAATGATGTATTAGGTTAAAAATATACCCTTTTGTTAAAAAACATTGCTTTTGATGAATGGCCACATATGATATAGTAACTCTTCAGAAAATGATGTCTTAACTTAATAAAGTGTAGCCTCTGCTATATCAAAATAACACATTTAAAAAAAGTGTTGCCTATGCGTGCATATGCAACACTTTTTATGTATACCTAAAACTAAGTATTTTTTTAGGTATAAATTTCTTGTAGTGACTACAATCTAAATTTATAGTCTCATTTGGTGCGATCAAAATTGAATATTTTTATACTAATATAATTATATTCCTAATAATTTTGTCTTTATAAAAAAGGAAATTTTAAGATTTTATATTACGAAAAAATGACTTACCATGTGTACTTAATATTTGAATCATAAAAAATAAAGACTTTTAACAATATTTGTAACTGTGAGTGTGGATTACGCAATTAATATATTTAATTAATTTTCTTGTATGGGCTACATGAACTTTTAAGGTAGCTATTAATGAGTTAAAGAATTTTCATGACATGCCTATCTATAACTTAATCATAGCATGAAAGTAAATGAATCAAAATTAAATATTTTTATACTAATATAAATATATTCTTAATTTTTTTGTACAAAATTGATTTTACCATTTTTTGTTTATGGAAAAATGACTTAACATGAATGCTTAATGTTTGAATCATAAAAAATCAAAGACATTTAATAATATTTGTGTAAGTGTAGATTCTACATTTAATAATATGTTCAAATAATTTTCTTGTATAGGCTACATGAATGTTATGGTGTTAAAATATTATTTTTAAATAAAATATCAATTGTCATTTGACCTCTTTATGTTACCGCTATATATTAGAAATATATATATTTATATATAGGGATCGTTATAGAGAGATTAGTTGACATATGGCTTATAATATGAAAATATAGAGTGCTCATGTGGCTAAGACTTGTAAACTGTTAAATTTAAGTATAATTCAAACGGTTTAGTCTTTTTTCTACATGCTTTAAATTATAATCTAGAGATAGAAACATATCATATAACTGATTTAATAAAACTTGATCTTGTGGAAAAGGATGGGGTTCAAATTCTTCAATAGTTTTTAACACTCTTTTTTGATTTTTTTTATCAGTCTTCTTTTTTGCAATTTTGAGTATATAAAAAGGAATCATATGTATAAATCATAGAAAACTTACAAATGTTACTTTGAAAACTTGCAAACTTTGGAGATTTTTATTGAATGCTAAGAGTTGTACAAGTAGAAGAATATAAGGTTTTTCTGATATTGAGTTTAGGCTAGTATATGCTCACTCTTCAAACTTACCAATTTCTGCTTAAAATACTCCATTTATAGAGATCCTACCCTATTATTACAATAATGGCCCATGACTCCAACAATTATCATAATGACTAGAAGACATGCCTATTACATTTTTCTTTTCAGGGACTCTAATAATCTTGATATGTCTTGACTTTGGTGGCACATACTTTCTTGATTATTATCTTCTTTTACTATTGGCGGAGATGCTGCCGACGCTTGCTTTTATTATTCTCTCCTTCAAAAGTTGTGTTGATCTTTAGTATCTTCAAAATAATAGCTCGGACTTGAACTGATGTCTTCGTCTTCTTCTGATTTGGCTAATATAGCTTTTAATTATTCTTGCATTTTCTCTTCTGACCTGGCTGCTGCTAATGCTGCTAATAACTATTTTTCTGGCCTAGAAATTGAGTCTCCTTTTCAAATTCTATCTTACTAGATATACTTGGAGAGGCTTGTCCTTCTGAGGAACTATTCTCTTGTTATGTAAATAAGATATCCATTTATCAATTGCACTTTTACTAATTAGATTTAAATCAAATATTCCCCAACATCTGACTTTGATGACTCGGATCAAATATTGGATGCTTGTATCCTTTGCGAGTTTAGTCGAATCATAATCCCATTGTATAATCCAAGTTACTCATAAGGATACTACGAATGAGATTAATTTCATTTCTAGTACAAATGAGGTATTGGCTTTAAAATATTCATATCCCAGAGCTGCTTCCATTGGGAAAATGGCAGGTATTGGACCAAAGTCCAAAAACCATTTGAGAAACCATTTAGGGAATTGTAAAGAGATTCCTTTCTTAAACCAAAAGAACTATAAATTGGGGCCTGGAGAGAAGTATAATATGTGATGTCAGGCTTCTATATAGTCAAAATAATTATAATATGGAGGTTCAAACTTTCTACTAAATTCTTTGGCTTGGAAAAGGCTCTCGTTCCATTCTTTCAAGGTTCAAACTTTTAAGATTTTCACCTTGGAATGAGATATTCTATTTGGATGTTTCTTATCAGGTATATGGGTTACTTCTACGGATTCAGTGTCAACTAAAATAAACTCATAAAAAACCTAGGTTTTTTGTGGATGAACTGGTATGTAGTGAAAAGGTTTTGGAAAATATGCCTATAGATGGTTTTTCTATCTAAAGTAAACCATTCTTTTTTTTTTATAGGTAATACTAATAAGGATTGAGGCTTTCAAATGTAAAGATAATCTTCATATATGGGCTTGGTGATAAATAAATCTGATGGTTTTAAAAGCTGAAGGGCTTTAAACCTATGTTGAGGTGGTATTTCAATAGAGTTTTTACTGATTGATGATATTGCAGAGCTTTTAACTACCTATGGCATAGTCATAGGCTTTGATGTTGAAGCTGGTACAGATTTCTTATTTTGTTCTAATAGGGGACCCTAATTATCTCTTCTATTGGGTTTCTTACTCATTTTAGGTAGAGTCCTGCAAAAATTCTCTTATAAGGAAGTTTGGAAGAACATTCTTATTTCCTTTTATGTGTACGATTTCAAAATCAAAACGTAATAAAAGTGCTTACCATCTTGCAAAAATATGCTTTGAAACAAGATTTTTAAGATCTTTTTATAAGACATTGGAAGCTGCTTTACAGTCTATTCATACTAAAAATCTTTTATTAAATAAATCATCTTGAAATTTGGTGACACATAGCACTATAGATAAAATTTCTTTTTTAATTGTTGAATACTTTTGTTGAGCTGGATGTCAAATACCTGAATGATATTTGATGACTTGTTCTTTTAATGATCCTAAAAGGACTTGTTTAAGAACACCACCATAACCAAGGTCGGAGTTGTCGGTTTCAACTATTAATGATGCAGAGGTGTCTGATATTCCTAAGCATAGAAGACTCTTAACAATGCTTTTAACTTTTATGATTGTTTGACTCATTTCTTCATCGTATTGAGGAGGATTTTTTCGGAGACACTTGTATAAAGGGGCATAAATAGTTCTAATATTAGGAATAAAGTCTGCTATATAATTAAGACATCCTAAAAATCTTTGTAATTATTTTTTATCTTTTATTTCATTTGAATTTTTTTTTTGTAAATTCTATTGATCTTTTAATTAGGGTAATGGTTCCTTGATGAATCTCATATCCTAAAAATCTTACCTTTCTTTGGAATATTTTCATTTTCCTTGCTGATACAACTATTCCATTTTCTTTTATAATTTCTATAAATTTTTCTAAATGTTGTATATGCTAATTAATTCCTTTAGAGAATATTAAGACATCATCTAAATATACAATAGAAAATTCCATGTATAGATAGAAGATGTTATTAATAATTTCTTGAAATTCACTTGGAGCATTCTTAAGTCCTTGAGACATTACGTTCTATTCATAATGTCTAAAAAGAACTATAAATGCAGTTTTATATCTGTCTTCTTCTTTTACAAATATTTGATATTATCCTAATTTCATATCAAATTTTGAAAATATGTTAGCATTATTCAACCTTTTAATTAGATCACTTTTATCAGGTAAATGATATCTAATCCATTTTAAGACTTTATTTAATGGCTTGTAATTAATTACCAATCTAGGGGCTCCTCTTTCTAATTCGGATGCTTTCATAACATAAAATTCAGAACAACTCCAATGAGACTTAGAGAGTCTTATCAATCCTTTTTCTAAATATTCTTATATTTCTTTTCTATAATATTTTAGATATTCTTCATTCATTTGTATTGGCTTAGCTTTAGTTGCTATATCTTTTTCTTTAAGTCCTTCTTCATATGGTAAATATATTTCATGTATCTTTCTATGATAGAATGTTATCAGATTATTATCACAAATTTCTTTTTCTATTTTATCTTTGAATTCTTTTAATTTATTATTTTCTGTATTTTAGGAGTTTGTATTTGTTCTTCTATTCTTTTATAATGGATTTCTCTGTTTAATAAATTAATTTGCTTTTGTTTCTAATTTATTAATGCTCTTTTTAATTTTTCTCCTAATATTGAAATTTCTTGTAATAAACTTAATTCTTTCGTTCTAGGTGGTTCTAAAAATTCAAAGAGGATTAGGGTTTCTATTACCACATATGTTTCTACTCCTTTTTCAGTTGTCCAAACAAACATACAAAAGAATTATAAAGGGTGTTCCTAATATTATTGTATTCATAATGTTTCTTACTAATACAAATGAAGTTGTAAAGCAAATCTTATTCTTGCAAACTTTTATATTTGAAAGCTTATAATTTATTTTTAAGCCTATTCCGCCTGGTTCTAAAACTCTTTCAGTTAACTTTTCATAATATTTAGTTGGTATTACTCCTTCTTGTATAGCATTAATATCTGCGCTTGAATCGACTAAGGCTGTCAACTTGAATCTTTCTTCTTTTACAATAAGAGTGATTTTTGTCCACCATTTATAAGTGGTTATTAAGCCTAATAAAAGGTATAGAACTTTCAACGTCTTCAGGTTCTTTTATAGTTTTTGTTGCTTTAATTTTGAAATTTCTTATTTTAATTTCATTTTCTAAATATTTTACTGCAACCACTTCTTTTGGAACTTTAAATCTATTATAGACTTCTTTTATTTCTACTGGTCTTATTTCGTCACTCTTCTTTTGTAATTAATTCATTTAATTGTTGTAAAAATTTATCTCTTAATAGTGAGTCTTCTAATTTGTCTATTATTAATATTAATGTTAATGTTTGGTCTCTTGTCAAAATATTCAATGTTTTTCCTATACAATTTTCACAATTACATAATCATAGTCCTAAACAGTAATTTTCTTCTACTTTTATTTCTGATTCTTCTGTTGAATTTTTATCTAATTGATAGATTTCATTATATATTGCTTCTTCCTCTTCACTATTAATCTCTTCTTCTTCAAATTCTAGTTCTGGTTAGAATTAATTAATATGGTTAATAAAGTTTATTTTAATTCTTTATTAGTTATTAGCTAAATATCCTGTTTGATAGATATCAAACAAACTTATGGAGACATATTAGATAAATATCCTGTTTGATAGAAACCTCTTTGATAGATATCCAAAAATGGGATGTTATTATGTTTTGCATGCTACAGTTCTTATAGTTATTAGATTAGATTACCTTAATTGTTGTCTAATTATTTTTATTTTTGGTTTCCATTGGTTTGTGTAGGGTACATGTTTAGGGGCAGTTCTGCCTATGCTATAAAAGACAGAAGAGGGAGTTGTAATTTCAAATATGAATAAACAATTTTGATATGAATATTTATCTTGCAATTGCCGCGCATTTCAAACGCATTGTTGAATGAATTTTACTTTATTCCCATTTATAAACAATTATGGACAGGTTCATTTTTTTTTTCGGGTTTTGATATCTTAAACAATATCTCATGTACACATTTTTAGGGATAGTTGGTATGTTTGTTTCACATTCAAATTTTTACACTATGTGCTTATAAATTTAGCATTAAGATGAATAGAGCCTAAGGGATATCTTATCTACCCATTTTTAGGGAAAATTAAAATATTTATTTAACATTCAAATTTTTGCATTTTTTCTCTTTATAAATTTAAGTTAAGATGATGTAATATTGTTACACTATTCATTCATTCTTCTTCTTTCATGAAAACAAATATCAAATCCTTTATTCTTTATATCATATTCATTTTATTTAAAAAAGTAGAGAGTTAGTATGAAAAATTTCAGCCAAACTTATTTTACAATAAATATACTAATCATACTTTATTTGTATAAAATGCAGCCAAATGAAGAGTATTTTAGATATTTGATTACATTTTAGTCTCCTAATTAAATTTGAGTACCATTAAATACAATTGGAATAACATTTGAAGAAAATATGTTACATCACTTTAGAAAACACATTATTTGAGTATGTGAAATTAATACTCATTTCTTTTACTTTTTTTTATTTGATATTTAGGCATGTTATGTTATATTTAAATATTTATTTTATTGAAGTGAAATTGCCATATGTAATATTTAGCATTAATTCCCAAAAAATAAAATGGCGACGTGCCTATCAAGTCACTAGTAAAGATAATTGTGTTGATAACATATTTTGGTGTCTTTAAATTATATTGAACTATTTTTTCAAGTCCACACATATACTTAAACAAACAACACAATCAAATCTATATAACTTCTACCACTACATATAAAAATGTGCAACAACTTCTATTATATTTTTCTGAATATTATTTATATATTTCAATTATTTTTAATTAATTAATCATTTTCCAACACATGGTAAATATGACAACCAATTATTTTTTAATTAATTAATTAATTAATTTTTTAAGGAGAGAATATGACAACCAATTATTTTCCAACACATAGTACAAAAAAGAAATCACTGAGAACATTAAATTACCCTTGTCGTGATAACTGAGGAAACTAGTTTGGACACCAATCCTCGCATGGCGTGTGGAATGGAGAGGGCCAATAACGGTGCGAGATAAAATCAATCAACCCCTCTTTTAGTTTTAAGACAGAGAAAGAGAAAGGCAATTGGCGTGGGCGTATACGTATGGTGGGTCGCGGAGGAACAAAGCAAAAAAGCCAAAAACAAAACAAAACAAAACAAAACCCTCACTTCATTCACCCTTTTCTTTTTCTTTCTCACTCATTTGCTCATCACTGCTTCATAGCCCCAAACAGCACAGCGCACACCATAGCCGTCCGATGAGACCCTAAAACAACGGCTAACACAAAATCACTTGCTCCTCCAATTTCCAGGCGTCGCTTCGTCCCACCTCCTCCCATCATATTCTCTCTTTCTTTTTTTTATTATTTCTAATTAATTAATTTTTTTTACCATACAATATATAAAAAAAAGAAAGAAAAAGCAAAAAAGAGGACAAGGAGAATGGAACTTGCGATGAAGGTGGCGGAAGCTGTCCATGTGCTGAACCACGACACGCAATCGTGCAACCGCGTCGCAGCGAATCAGTGGCTGGTTCAGTTCCAGCAGACCCACGCCGCGTGGGACGTCGCCACCGCCATCCTCACCGCCGATCGCCGCCACCACCCTCTCCCTTCCAACTTCGAGGTCGAGTTCTTCGCCGCACAGATTCTCAAACGAAAGGTCAGGTCCTTCTTCCCCTTCTCTCTCTCTCTCATATATATATATATGTGTATGTATAATTCGCTTTCTCTGTCATCAATTACGATACCTCTCTCTCCCTCGTACTTCGGTTGATTGCATTGGGTTATGAATGAATTTATGATCCTTTTATATGTGCTTGCTTGGGGTCTTGTAATTCAAGTTTCTGTATTTGGCTTATCATCATTGTGTTGTGCACTTATTAGGGTTTTGTGGACTCGAGTGGAAGTGATGATGATGACGATGATTTTTGGTTGTTGCGAGTTTCCTATATTGTGCTCTCAGGTTGCTTATGCTTAAACACACACACACGCACGCACACGCACATGTTATTCACGGTTTTTGTAAAGTGCTTTGCCATGCACTTTTTTATATGGGAATTGAGATTATGGGAAGTGGTTGTTTCTTAATTTGATAATGTGGCACGCAATTATATGTTAGGCTGCGTAACACTATAAATTAACGTGTTGTTTCTCAATTTGAAAATGTGTGTCACTGGGTCTTACTTAAGGGAAAAAATGGGATTTGGGTTAATGGATTTTGTCAGTTACTATAACTTGATCAAAATTATCAGTGGATAAAGTGAGGAGGCCTTCTAGCATGTTTGGCTTTGTTGTGCCTAAACAATGGTTTAGACTTTGGAGCTTTCCAAATAGAAACCCAAGGGAGCGTTTGGTTTCAGAAATCAGTTCTTAGTTTTCATTTTCTATTTTCATGTTTTTAGGATTTTGTAAAGGGAATAGTGAAAACCGGAAATGAAAACTGAAAATTTGATTTTGTAATTTTCACTTTATTCTTCACAAAACCCGGAAAAAACAGGAAACTGAGTGAAAAAAGAAAGAGAACTAAAAATAGTTTTCTGAATCCAAACGCACTCCAAACATGCTATTTGCCGGTTTTCTTGTCTGGGTCGAACTTGCAGAAGGTTTAAGGTTCTAAACTTCCTTTTACGTAATCTTTGTTCACCGGCTTGTATAATCTTTTCTGTTTTTAGTTTCAAGCCCAACAAAAGCTTCTCCAGCACATAAAGGTTTGATTGTTTTAAAGTCATTGTGATGGATTTAGTGGTGACTGCCTGCCAATACCTAATGTCTGAATGAGTTTGTGAAGCTCAATTTTATGTTTTGTTGATGTTTATGATTTTTTTTGCATGTGTATTATCTTTTTAGTTTGGTGATGAATCTTCTGATCCCCTCCCCATGAAAAGAAAAAAGACTCTACAAAAATATCATGGCTGATGCTTTGACTTAAGCCAGCGATTGTTGTTACATGTTTCAGATACAAAATGAAGGTTATCTACTGCAATCAGAAGCTAAGGATGCTTTGTTAAATGCCCTTCTTCTTGCAGTCAGAAGATATAGTACTGGTCCTCCTCAGGTGCATTGTTTTTTCTTTCCTTTATGACTCTTCAGATGCCCTTCCCAAGGGAGATTGTCTTATAGATGGATTCATGTTAACAATGACTTGGTTTTGATTGGCTCTTTCTTATCGTGATGACAGCTTTTAACACAGATTTGTCTTGCACTCTCCGCTCTTGTACTTCAAGTTGTTGCGCATGGAAACCCTATTCAGCAGCTATTTTACAGTCTCCAGAATCTGCAGAGCCAGGATGATGGTAATATTGCTGTCCTGGAGATGCTCACTGTTCTGCCAGAGGAAGTTGTTGACAATGAACGGCCTGACTCTAAAATTAGTTCATTACAGAAAAGCCACTATACCCAAGAGGTTTAGGAACTTTTGCTTTGATGCATTCGCTTATGCCATGTGGTTTTATCCATCCTTTTCTCTCTCACTATGGCTTCCATTGTGCAGCTTCTCTCCCATACGCCTATGGTTCTTGAGTTCTTGCTGCAACAATCGCAAATAAATTCTGATGGTTCTGTGCAACAGCATGAAAGGAACAGGAAAATTTTGCGTTGCTTATTGAGTTGGGTACATACTTATATTAACTCATCTGATTTTTGCTGTGGTGCATACTTGTATGTTCAATTTTTAAGGGTGGTTCTCCTTAGTTTTGTTTTCTGGCCAAGACATTTTATGCTCTGGCCAATACTTTTATTTAATGTTCATCTATTGGAGTTTTATCAAAAGTTGTCTGTTGTCTTTTGATTTTATTGTAGTATGCCTCCTTGTGGTCAGGTTAGAGCAGGATGCTTCTCGGAGATTTCCCACGGAACATTGCCAACTCACCCACTTCTAAATTTTGTATTCAATTCATTGCAGGTAATCCAGTTCTGATGCACTTGTTTTTCAGGATGGAGTGTTCATGATTACTTGAGATTTATCTATATCCACCTTCTTTGTGTAGGTACCTTCATTATTTGATCTGGCCATTGAAGTTCTTGTCGAACTTGTGAGTAAACATGAGGTATGGTTGTCTACTTTGGTGGAACTACATACATATTCTCGAGTGTTGATCCATTTAGCTTATTTGCATGAGTGTAAATGTTTGATGTCAATGTACTTCGTGTTTGATGTAATTTCTCATTTCATTTATGACTTGTTGAAGTTATCTACTGAAGTTAGTTAGCCCTTAAAATTGTCATGTGATTGTATTAGCATTTTTAAAGGTTGAAGCTTTGCTCTCATCCTATATATATGTATGTATACTAGGATAGATGTGTGGTTGGCCAATGATATTCAAATCGGACAGTCAAGGAATTGAGCTTTTATTAGGTTAGCGGGCTCATAGGATAGTTTTAGGACACTAGTTGAATTGATGGTTCATTGGAGGCATCCTATGGTAGTGGTGGTTTATTAAGGGCCAATTTGTGGATGTTGGGTGCTGTGAATTATATCCATGGGAGTTGGATTGTGGTGTGTGGATGAAATAGTAAGTGAATCAGAGTTAAGAAAACAGGTGTAGGTTAGGATTTAAACTGTGTGGTACTAATAGGTACCTTGGGCATCCTATCTAGAGATTAGTTGCATGGCATGGCCAGGATAGTTTATAGCATAGAATTCAAAAGCTGGTGATTATTCCTTACATAATCAGTATAATGCATTTGAGATTGGATTTCAGATAATTATAGCATGTGGTTGGAACTTGTCACATTTTCAGTCGCAGTTTACAAAATACTAGTATATCACAACATTTGTCTATTGCCCTGTGGCTTTCCTTTCATTTTCTGTGGAATTCCTGGATTCTTTAGCTTTTGGGTCAGTCTGATTTATGTTTGCTCTACCCTACCATTCTCTCTTGCTTTGAATCTCAAAACTGGGCAACTAGTAGAGGCCTGCTTCTTTGTCCTTTCTCTTTTTTCTTTTTTAATTTTTGTTTTTGAAAGAATGTAGGTAACATTTATGGCTTACGAGGGAGGCTCCAGGACTATTTAGCCTGTTTTCTTAGTGTTTTTAACTACTGTTTTAGCTCATAACACTCAAAACAGGGTAGGGTAAAAAGATTATGTGCTTTGGTTTTAAACTCTTTTAATTTGAGAGCTTGAATGTATACACATTTGGTATGCCGTATTTGCTTTGTTTAGGCTACTAGTTGGTTTTACAAAGCTAATAGATCTGAACCAACCATGTAGTGACTCCTTCTATCTTCTTCCCATCTTTCAGTTTTCATACTATATTTTGAAATTGTGTTACCACTATGTTCACTTTTTGCCATTGGTGAAAAAGATGGACTGGAGCTATGGATTTCTACTATTATTATTGCATGGTTGGTTCAATTTTGCATGAAACTAAAACTATTATGGATTTTATGCCCAGTATTTCTTGGTAAATTTGGGAAGGACTTTGCTGTTTTCTAAGTGAAACTTGTGTTTTTATTTCATTCATTGTAAATTTATAATGTGATGTCTCCAAGGAAGAGTGATATACCGATTTTGATCTGTGCCTTCTTTAGGGAGTGCCCCAAGTTTTGTTATGCAGAGTACATTATCTGAAGGAAGTACTTCTTCTCCCAGCTCTGACTAGGGGAGACATGGAAATAATTGGTGGCCTTGCATGCTTGTTGTCAGAAATTGGGCAGGCTGTAAGTATTCAAACAGGAATTTGAGTTCCATAGAATTTCTAAATCCTCATTACGGATACCTTTATATTTGTTGCTTGTTTGAATTTCTTTCGTAATGTAGATTCACAACTACAGTGATTATCCTTTATTTAACTCTCAGTTTTATTAGATATATGAGAATAAATTAGTTACTTATGGTTACTCTTGTTCATTAAATTCTTCCGCCATTGCGTGAACTCATGCATGTCTCATTTAACTTGTCACACTCGTTCAATGTATGCTAGGCTCCGTCTCTTATTGTAGAAGCAAATGCAGAAGCCCTTGCATTGGCAGATGCACTCTTGAGGTGATATATCAACAATCTATTCAGAATTTTTCATTGCTGTAGGTTTTTTCGCTAATTTTTGGTTGCCAAAGGATCAAGGAGTTAAAGATTTTTTTCAAGAAGTTCCATTCAACAAATTTGTTGAATGTGGACTCTATGCTGTATTATGTGCATCGAAGGTGCTCTCACATTAAAATATTAAAATGTAGCTATACAAAGGATAGAAATGTTTGGTTATTAACTGAAGTAAGGGTTTGTAATCTGGGAACTTGCAAAGGGACTTTCTCATATTGTCTCAGTTTTGCATATTTCTATTCAGCTTATATGCATTAAGCATCATATTGTAAATATTTGTTTTGCATTGAGATTAAACTGTTAAATATGCTAGCAGCTGCTTGGCATTTCCATGTGAAGATTGGGAGATTGCAGACTCAACACTGCAGTTTTGGTAATGCAATTTTTGTCAGGCTTCACAAATTCTCATTCAGTTTACCTATCTATACTCATGTCAATTGTTGTGCATATGAATTTGTGATATCTGTGAATTGCTCCTGCACTCTCTTCTTTTTTACCTCTGTGAACTTTTAGTTACATGCAGCCATCCATTCTCCTAAGCATGTGGAAAATTTGATTATTTTTCATGTTGGCACTTGATTATTAAGTTATGATATAACATTATCATTTCTCTCCAACTGTTGACACCGTAAATTTTGCTGCTGTCTCAACCTAGTTGATGTTTGCTTGTCATGAGGCCAGCTTTGTGGGTTATCATTTTAATAGCTGTCATGCACCTGTGTATGAGAATGATTACAGGTGTTAGTTCTGTTGTTTGGTATATGAATCCTGATACACAGAAATTAGAAAGCCTAGCTGTACACTTGAGCTTCTCTAGCTTCTCAATTTTTAGTTTATTTTATTAAAAAAATTAGTTTATTTTTTATTTTTTGCTTCTCTCTTATAAATGATGTCTTTGTACACATTCATCATGAGCACAATATATCTTGTTTCAGGTCCACTCTTGCAAGCTATATACTTGGCATTGATGAGGATGGTGCAAAACATAGAAAACAAGTGGAAGACATTTTTTCACCTGTCTTCTCAGCATTACTTGATTCACTGTTGTTGCGATCTCAGGTTCATTCTTGGTCTATTTTTAATTTTCCAGCATGGGCCTGGATTAATGTAATGTGTTTTTTCTTTCCCATTTTTTCCCCGGGGAGGAGGGTTTGATACTACATTTTATTATTTTTTGGTTTATCGTGATGAGGGTGGCACGGTAAGTGGAAAGAATTTCTCTCTTCTCAGTGCTTGAAACTGCATTGGATGTAACTTTTTAGCTGAATTACGATATATCCTAGTACAAGACATCTCTATGCTTATCATCTTAGTCATAATTTTTGTTCAGTTGATCCTACATTGTTAGCGAGGCTAGGGACCCCATGTTCCTTAAAGTCTATGAGAGAAGAAATAAGAGAAACCCAAGAGAGCTAGGAGCTGAACCTACGGAAACTTAAGCGGCTGGAAGTTAGTGACAGCTAGGAAGTAGTTATTTTGGAGGGAAAATTAGTTAGGAATAACAGACATGTATAAATAGCAGAAAGAATGAGTAGAATAGGTGTGATTTCATTTGTGCAAATAATCTAGAAATCAGAGAGAGTCTCTCCCTTAGGGTTCATCTTGTATTCCCTTGAGGTTATGGTGATTTGCCTAACCTGTGATCAATAAAGTGCTGCATTCTTCCTTAGATCTAACATTGGTAGCAACTTCCTTGCAAATCCTAGAACTCATGCTTCCATGGCTGCGAACAACAAGAAGTTTGAATCCATCGATGCATCACTTTCGGCGCAGCAATCTCAGCAAGAAGAAGACTGCACGAGCATCCAGGCCTCACACGCGGCGATCATGACGGAGTTGAAATCAATGTCCGCGCGACTCGAATCCCTCAAGAATTGTGACTCATCCCCGAATCTCGAACACCACAACGATCACCACGATGAATCCACATCAGGTTTTGTGCATCGCAAAGATCCTAGGTGCCAAGATTGGCATGGTGGTGGAGGAGATGGTGATGGCTTTGTGCAAGGACACACGCAATCGCACGGTAGATCAATGGCGCCAAATCGACATCCCTCTATTCCACGGTGAGGGTGCGTTCGCATGGCTGGACAGCATTGAGCGATACTTCCAGGTACGAGAGGTACTAGAACCTCAATGGATGTTCGTGGCGAAGATAGCGATGGAAGGGAAAGCCCTAATCTGGTTCCGATGGTGGGAATCCATGGCTTGCAAGCCTACTTGGTACCGATTTTGCAAATCACTCACCAAGCGATTCCAACCTGGACTCGCTCAGAATCCTTTCGAGTTGCTACTGGAGATCAAACAAGAAGCTTCAGTCTGAGAGTACAGAGAGTTGTTTGAACTCTACCCGAGTCAACTAAAAGTCTCAGAACGGTGTTTCCTCCTTGGCTTGTTCCAGAATGGGCTCAAACTTGAGGTAAGAGCAGAACTGAAACTCCACTCCTTTTATTCCCTAGAGGATTTGATGGATAAGGTTGAGTTAGTGGAGCAAAGAAACAAGTTGTTGCACAAAATTACTAATAAACCCTTCTAGAGATACACAAGTACTGTTCCTGTTAGTGGTAAGGACAAACTAAACAACGTGGGCCATTACGAGGCCAGTAAAGGGATCACAACACAAGGGAGATGCGGATTCAAACACTTGTCTAATGAAGACTATAGAGAAAAAAGGACTAAAGGTCTGTGTTTCTTTTGTGAGGAAAAATTCACCTCAGATCACAAAGGTAAAAACAAAGGGCTCAAGTTGATGATATTAGACGAGAACGTTGAAGGGGAGTGGCACGATGCCCCTAAAGTCTTAGGGGATGACAACTCCCAATTACAACTCACACTTAAATCTACGAATGGGTCAGGGAACCAAAGAGGAATTCGGGCTTGGGCCATAGTTCAAGGGTGTAGGGTCCACGTCTTAATTGACCCCGGGGCCTCACACAATTTCGTTTGCCCCGCACTAGTTGCTGAAGCACAACTTCCTGTCAAATCAGAATCCAGATTTGTGGTTACAGTGGTAGGGGGTGATCAGAAACAAGGTCAAGGAAAGTGTAAAGGAGTCTCCATCCAATTCCCTAATCTAGTAGTTACTCAAGACTGTTATATCTTTCCACTGGATGATTCAGAGGTTGTTTTGGGCTTAGCATGGTTGGATACCTTGGGAGCAACAATTGCTGAATTTGTTAAATCACGATTCACCATCAACATCAACAATGAGTGGGTAGTATTACAAGGTGACCCGAAGCTCTGTGACGGTGGAGTGGCCCTCCGGGCAGCATTGAAAGAACTGGAGGAAGAGGGTAATGGATACATGATCCAGTTGTGGCCAGTGTTGAGACAGATGCAAGCGGCAACCACCCTTCCAGCACCTATCCAGCGGGTGTTGGATACCTTCCCAGACATCTTCGAAACACCAGAGGGACTGCCCCCTCATAGAACACATGACCATGCCATTACACTAAAGGAGGGTGCTGAAATTCCTAATCTGAGACCATACAGATACCCTCATTATCATAAAAACGCAATTGATAGAATGGTCCAAGAGATGCTAGAAGTTGGAATTATCAGACCAAGTGTGAACCCCTTCGCAAGCCCCATCATCCTTGTGAAGAAAAAAGATGGGAGCTGGAGATTGTGTTGATTATCGAGCTCTAAATCACATCAGAGTCTCAGATAAATTTCCGATCCCAGTGATAGACGAGCTACTGGATGAACTAGCAGATGCTGCCATCTTTTCCAAACTCGATCTTAAATCGGGTTATCACCAAATACGAATGGTGGAAGAAGATGTAGGAAAAACTGCATTTAGGACACATGAAGGGCACTACGAATTCTTGGTGATGCCCTTTGGGCTCACTAACGCACCTTCTACGTTCCAAGCCCTTATGAATGACATCCTTTGACCATTTTTACGTAAGTTCGTTTTGATGTTTTTTGATGATATGTTGATTTATAGCAAAGATGAATCTGCTCACTCTGAACACCTCACTACTGTTTTCCGAGTGCTGCAAGAGAATCAGCTGGTTTTAAGTCGGAAAAAATGTGATTTTGCGGTGAGCCAAGTTGAATATCTTGGCCATATTGTCTCTGCAAATGGGGTAGCTGCTGACCCCAAGAAAACTGAAGCAATGCAAGCCTGGCCAGTCCCTAAGGATGTCAAAGCTCTACGAGGATTTCTGGGCCTCACGGGGTATTATAGGCGCTTTGTACAGGGCTATGGTTGCATTGCCAAACCCTTTCCGGTGGGATGAAAAAGCTCAGCAAGCATTTGAGCAACTTAAATCAGCCATGGCAGAACTCCCAACACTAGCTGTACCGAATTTCTCCCTGCCTTTCGTCATAGAGACGGATGCATCCAACCAGGGAATCGGGGTGGTGTCATCTCAAGAGGGTAAACCGATTGCTTTCCTCAGCAAAAGTTATCTAAGAGAGCTCAGCTTAAATTGGCCTATGAAAGAGAGTTGATGGCAGTAGTTTTTGCAGTCCAAAAGTGGCGTCACTATCTCCTAGGACGGCACTTCATTATTACGACGGACCAGAGGAGTTTGAAATTCCTCACTGATCAACGTTTGTTTACTGAAGATCAGCTGAAGTGGACATCTAAGCTTATGGGCTTAGATTTTGAAATCCAATACCGCCCTCGTCTTGAGAATAAAGCAGCAGATGCTTTACGAGACAGATGATGTTTCAGGCGATTTCTGTGGTTTCTGCCAGCATTTGGGAGACAATCCAAGATGAAGTTGACAAGGATGGGCATCTTCAAGCAATCATCCTCAATATCCAGCAAGGTGGGACAGATTTTCCCGGATTCTTATTAAAGAATGGCCAGCTTTTTTGTCGAGGACGTGCTGTCATTTGGAAAGAATCCTCCCAAATACCCACCCTACTAGCAGAGATGCATGACTCAGCAGCTGGGGGTCACTCTGGTTTCTTCAGAACCTATAAGAAGTTAGCAGCAGCATTCTATTGGCGCGGTATGAGGCAGCAAGTCAAAGATTATGTAGCATCCTGCCACACATGCCAAGCAAACAAGTACCAGGCATTATCTCCAGCAGGACTGCTGCAACCTCTACCCACACCTGACCAAGTGTGGTCTGAAATTTCTGTGGATTTCATTAATGGATTGCCTAAGTCAAAAGGTAAAGATGCAATAATGGTGGTTGTTGACAGACTCACCAAATATGCACATTTTATCCCTTTAACTCCCCCCCCTGTGGTGCTTTTTCATAGGGAAACTTACCCTTCAAAAGTGGAGTAAGTACAGCCACTGATGGAAACACGCGATGAGACTCTTGCAGAGTTGAAGGTTCATCTCAACCAAACACAGGAGCGTATGAAATACTTTGCTGATAAGAAACGCAGAGAGATGGTGTTTCAAGAAGGTGACTGGGCCTTTCTCAAATGCCAACCCTATAGGATGAAGTCTCCTGCTCGGCGACCCAATGAGAAGCTTAGCCCCAGGTTTTGTGGCCCATTTAAGGTACTGGAATGCATAGGACCTGTTGCCTACAAAGTGCAGCTACTGACAGACTGTGATCTTCACTCGGTGTTTCATGTTAGTAGGCTGAAATGTGCAGTCCCACCCAACCAGCAGCAAGCCCATGAATTACCAGCAGGACTCACAGAGGAACAGAGGAGGGAGTCCTAGAAACGGAGCCTCAGGACCTGCTGCAAATTCGAACCAACAGTGAAGGCGCCGTTGAAGTACTAGTTCAGTGGAAAGGATTGCCCACCTTTGATAATTCCTGGGAGTTGTTAAGCTCCCTGAAGCAGCAGTTTCCCACTGCCCACCTTGAGGATAAGGTGAGTCTCCTTTTTTTTTTTTTGGGGGGGGGGGGGGATTGTTAGGGAGGCTAGGGACCCCAAGTTCCTTAAAGTCTATGAGAGAAGGAATAAGAGAAACCCGAGAGAGCTAGGAGCTGAACCTACGGAAACTTAAGCGCTGGAAGTTAGTGACAGCTAGGAAGTAGTTATTTTGGAGGGAAAATTAGTTAGGAATAACAGCCATGTATAAATAGCAGAAAGAATGAGTAGAATAGGTGTGATTTCATTTGTGCAAATAATCTAGAAATCGGAGAGAGTCTCTCCCCTAGGGTTCATCTTGTATTCCCTTGAGGTTATGGTGATTTGCCTAACCTGTGATCAATAAAGTGCTGCATTCTTCCTTAGATCTAGCTTAGATCTAACATACATAGTGCAAACATAAAGTCTTGTTGACTCAAGACTCAAAAACCACTTTGAGGGGATCCACTTGCAGGCAATTACAACAAGACAAGTGAAACTGTACCCTAGGTAGTGAAAGGCAAAAAGAACCATTAAGATGCTAGGGATTTTTAATGCCTTGTGGTGGGAGGTGCCTAAATGTTCAAAGCTAATTGAAGAAAGGCACCAATATTTGAGGAAAAGGAAAGATAACAGTAAAATATTTGGCTTTTCATGCATCCTTGAGACACAGGCATGCCTTTATTCAATGATGGGATATTCCAATTGTAGGTGAATCAGTGCTGACCGGAAGATATACTTTTAGTACAATTTTGAAACTGGTTCATTCCTTAAAGAGAGTGAAGGAAATTTCCCTAATTATTGTTTATTGTTGTTTATAGTTCAGACTTGAAGACTATTGGATATAGGCTACAGCATTTTAGTTTTTTTTTCCTTTTTGGTTTTTTTTTGCCCGTGTAACTTGAAAACCAGGTTTAGCATATATATTAGTTATGCTACTGAAGACCTTTCTAGCTGGCCGGACCATAAGAGGCACAATTTGGAAAAGTGGATCAGTTAAAGTTAAATTACTTGTCCCATTAAAATATCAATCTATAACTTACAAAACAGATGTTTACTGAACGTTTACTGTGGATAGCTTTTATTCAAGAAGACAGCTTCACTGGTTGAACTTCCTGTTATAGTTATGTGATAATACTATTTTTATATTGCTTCTAGATTATAATGATGGAATCTTTTGAGTAAATTTCATGTTTTTTCTTATGCTGGTACATGACAGGTGGATGATTCTACATACAATGATGAGAGGAGAGTGATTGATTTGCCTGATGGCCTGGTCCATTTCAGGATGAACCTAGTAGAACTTTTGGTGGATATATGTCACCTGTTAGGATCTTCCATATTTACACAAAAGGTGCTTTCGGATAGTTTCATTTATTTAAATTTCTTTTTTTACTTAATTTTTCTGGGCTATGTTGTGTATTTTACAACTTCGATCATGGTATGATTACCTTGGTATTAGTTATATCCTAACTGTGGTAGTTACCAATTGTGAATCTGTTTGATCATTTTAGGTTATATTATAAGTGGACGGTGATGGTAAGGGCCATATAAATGGTGATATGATATAAAATTATAACATGTTTCAATTTGAACTTTTTAGTCATGCTTACAGTGGAAGCAAATGATCTAATACGCAGTTGTTCTTATAAATCCTTGTTAGTCAACTACAAGTTTACATGTCCTGCTAGGTAGTGTTGGTTGCATAGATCAAATGTTGTCATAGTGTTCTATCATGAACCATGACTTCAGTCAAACCATTATGTTAGATATAAAATTATTTATATATCTCTACCCAATAATTCAAGCTTTTGGGAGAGATGATTCATGACATGATATCAAAGCTTCTATAATTAAGTGGTCTAGAATTTGATCCTTATTGCTTTCATACTTGTATATAAAATAATTAAATTTCAGTACAAGGTAAGGTGGATTTATGTATTGTCTATGTTTTAAGTCCAAAAGGAGGCATTCGCATAATAAGACATGTCAGATATATGATCATTCAGATGCCTCTATCCAACAGCTTTATGACACACTACACTCTAAATATTTTTTAATGGTTTCCCCTATACCTTTTCCATGTCTCCCTCTCCATCTAGCTATTGGGTTATCTTCCATTTGTTCTACTATCCTTATTGGGGCTTTTATTGGCCTTCTTTATACACTACGAAACCACCTAGGATGAAATTCCACCATCTTTGTGACAAGAGGTGCTAGTGTGCTACCCTAACTTCCTTTTTAATGCATTCATTCCTAATCCTATCTAGTCTAGTATGTTCGCAAATCCAATGCACTATCTTCCTTTGTGAATGGTTGAACATATTTTCTTGTTGGCTTTTTATTGCGCAATATTCAATCCTATACAATATTGCAAGTCTTATAATTGTGCAATAAAATTTTCCTTTTCTCTATTGACCTCCCAAAACACTTCTCCATTTCATCGACCTAGCTTCAATTTTATGGCGTACGCCCCTCTTTGTTTCCTTGCCATTTTATATGATGGACCTAAAATACTTGAACTGTGAGACTTGTGGTTTGCTGTCGTCTCCAATTTTCATCACTAACTACACATGGAACTCATCTATGAAAACTTATCCCCTATTTTTACCCCCTAACCAAACACACCCTAAGAATTTGTGTGTCCCGTACTAAATTTAATTTCCATATACTCTATCTTACCTCTACTTATATGAAAACCATGTGCCTTCAAAGTTTGTCTCCCTAGTTATAATTATCATTTGTCCAGTGCACGAGGCTCCCATCTGGTGAGGTATGGGGAGGGTAGATGTGCGCAGCCTTACCCAGGATTTGAACTCGTGACCTCTAGGTCACTAGACAGCAACCTTGGCGTTGTGCCGAGTCTCACCATCTACTGCAGTCCTAAAGTTATGAAAAAAATATTGTAACCCCATCTTGTGTTCTCAAACTGGTCATTACTCCATCATACAATATCTTTAATTGCTCCAATACAGGCAATATGAACTCCATTATTTTCCAGCTCGAAGAAAACCATGTGTAAGTTGTAGATGAATTGGCTTTTGCAGCATGATATATTTCTTCCTTCTTTTCTATTTTTCCCTTTTATTTTCTGGTGACCACTTTCTAAAAGTCAAAATCCAACATTCATCTCCCAAGTCTTCCGTTTTTGAATAATTGTGCAGCATGATTACTGTATTGAATATCAATACTTTGGAAAATTTTGCGGATTATTTTACTAGGAAATTGTTTATTCACTTGAATTTTGAATAGCAGATATCCTGTTATCCAGTAATTTTGGATGATGTAAATGTAAATAAATGCTTTAACACATCAATCGTATTTTATGTCTAATGGTTTGATGCACCATGTTAATTTACTTCCTCAGTAAATTCCAATTCTTAATTTGAATATTTTGAACTTGCAGCTCTTTATTGGTGGGTGGGCATCTCCTAATCTACCAATTCCTTGGAAGGAAGTGGAAAGCAAGCTGTTTGCTCTTAATGCTGTGAGTGCCACTTGCTGCTTTCACTTGGGATACTTTATTAGCATTTTAGTTATGATATTCAGGCTGTTGTGAATTGTGATTAGTGACAACATCTGGGTTTCTTTGTTGAAACTGTAATAACTTTTGAAATATGTGCTACCAAACCTGGGAGTGGGGGATTTAACATTAATAGGGTAGAAAGTACATAAGCCAACTCAGGAGCATAATGGAGTGGAGAATGCCTGAGCCACACATGAAAATTGATGGTTTTTACGTCGAAAAGTCAATCAGAAGAAAGTAGCGAGGGATTTAGAATCATTGACTGTCATTTGTTTAATGATGGCAATGTCACACATAATTCCATTCCGTTTGGAGGCCCTTTGGATGCTTAATTAGCTTTATCCTGTGCTTCGTATTATTGTCTGTGTTTATGTTTAAGGAAGTTGCACTGGGGTGGTCAACTGGTTGTAGAGAGTATCTTCATGGTCGCTTGTTCTAACAAAATTTTAAAAAAGTAAATGTTAATTGACCACTAACAAAACTGATTATCCCAGCTGGCCGTTTCAAAATTTCCAACTCATTATTTTAGTTGTTTTCATTCAAAGTTAACTACGACTAAGTTTTCTCCCACTAGGTGAGGCTGACTAGGTGGATTAGAGGACATCATCATGCATTAAAATTGGTTTAGCTTCCAATGACGTGCTCACTTTTCCCTTGCTTCCTAGTTCCTACTCTGCCAAGTTTTTTTTTTTTTTCGCACAGCTGTGATGTGCAAATTCTGTGTTCTGTTTCATAGTTTTACTGGTGGAGGGAAAAGCTCCAAATCTTTGGTTTGAAAGTATAGTTGTGTTGATTTTCTGTAATGAGGACTGTTTACCATGGACATTTTGTACTTCTTTCAGTGATAAACTTAGTATTATATGTTGGACTGTCTAGCAAGGTCTACTGATGATGAGTCTGATTTTGATTGCGTGCTTCAAAGCTACTCACTGACTGGAAGAGATGCTATTATGCTATTTCAAGACAAAACTGTGTTTGAAAGTAAGGCTTTTGCATTTTGTTATATGAGACTCCGGCTGGAGTTGGGTTCTGCTGGACTAGAGCCAGAACTCGGGAGGGTGAAATGGCAGAGCAGAAGTGGGCCGGAAGCCTGCTCTGATATCCACTTGAAAATTGAGTGTGTAAATATGTGGCACAAGATTGAAAGCTTTTTTGTGAATTGCTTGAGTTCAAACTCGGCATCAAACCATATATGCATACGTACAGTAATGGTTACAACAGTCATTTACTGTAAATAAGAATTTAAATTTCCCATGTGAGGTAATTCCTATGTACATGCATACTCTAGATGTCTTATTAAATGTGACTCCTATTTCCAACACGTGGACCCCTACTTCGAAGATAAAGTTGGTCTTCTTTTTGTTATTCATGTTTGCACTTATACTATAGTTCCCATTTCTCTAGTGATTGTCCCTCTTTGCTAGCCGACTCTTGTAAGCCTACCTTGGCTTGTATTTAAGGGTCAGAAACAGTAGCTAGTCTACTGTAGCATAGGAAAATTGCTTACAGACAAGCTAATACGCTAATTTACCGTTTAAATTGAGATCATTGACTAGTGCTATACTCATTTTATTTATGGCAATGCACATCCTTTGTTTCAGGCTGCCGATGTAATTATACAGGATGGCCAAAGTTTTGACTTCTCTATTGTCATGCAGTTGGTGACCATGTTGTCCACTAGGCCTTCAGATGGCTTGAAGGATTTCATTTGCATTGTGGGTTAAGTTTCTCTCATTTCCTGCATTGCCATTTTGTTTGTAAAGTGGGATCTTCTATTTTTTGTCCATCTAAAAGTGTTCTTTTATTTTAGGTATACAGATCACTAGGGGATGCCATTGGTTCATATTCTAAGTGGATATCTGCTTTTAAAGAAAATTTTAGGTCCTTGCTGTGAGTACTCAAAATCT
This sequence comes from Dalbergia cochinchinensis, assembly GCA_031216125.1. Taxonomy (NCBI): domain Eukaryota; kingdom Viridiplantae; phylum Streptophyta; class Magnoliopsida; order Fabales; family Fabaceae; genus Dalbergia; species Dalbergia cochinchinensis. The sequence goes on from CM062368.1 coordinate 25,982,566, forward strand.
CCACTTTCCTGTTGTATTCATGGTCAATGGACCGAGTGGTCCCTTCTCATGTTATTTATTTTTACTTGCCTTATGCTCCTTTATATTGGATAGATATATCAGATCAGGGCTTATCATTTGTGTAATTAAACCTAAATAACTGTGCCGAACATAGTTTACTGATTGCTGATTGACCATTATCAGTATTCACATTTCATACTGTGCTGTAAACTTTCTGCTTTCAGATTATTTCTTGCTATAGGGATTTCGGAGCCTCTATCTTCAAATGCTTGTGCATCTGCCCTGCGTAAAGTCTGTGAAGATGCTTCAATAATAATTTATGAACCTTCAAATTTGGAAATTTTAATGTGGATAGGAGAGGTGAGTTACTCTTCATGCTGTTAGTGGAGTACATGTCTGAATGAAAATATCATACACATGGATTTCTGTTGTTATGATAGTTTCTCTCTAGTGATCGGTTATCATAGTCAGCTTCTTAATTCAATTGAAGTTATGCATTTGTTTTTTCACAATATTCTCTAACTTTCCAGATCACTATATGATATCTTTATTAAATATCTGATTGAATAATTCTCCTTTGGCCGTTTTTGTTATGCCTGTTCTTTTAGGGGTTAGACAAGTGGCATTTATCTTTGGAAGATGAGGAAGAAGTAATGAACGCCATAAGTCTCATCCTTGGTTCCATTCCCAACGGAGAACTAAAGAGCAACTTATTGGCTAGATTGCTTTCGTCTAGCTATGAAGCTATTGGGAAACTTGTGAGACTTTTTTCCCCTATCTTGAATGCCAATTTGGATTTAGAGTTGTGATACCTACTTTGACTGGCTCTGGTGAGCTGCTTGTTTCAAACATCCTTTTTTAGCATGGTGAACTGATTCACCTGTAGTTGCTTTTAAAGCTGCTCCTCAACAAACATTATAATTTGTTTTATGCCATTATTATTTGAAGATGAAAACATAATTTTGCCTATGATTCAGATATATTGTGCATAAAAATTACTGGCTATTATTTATCCTGTTCTCTAAATTTTAGTTATTTTCTCGATAGAAAGATAGAACGTCCAAGGCACTAAATAAAAATTAAATGCACATAATATAGTCATTGACTATATGGTGACTTGGTTTCTTGCTTAATTTGCTCTATACAATGATTTTGGGTCCATCAGTGATGTTCCAAATCCTCTTTCTAAAGAGTAGCATATATGATCATATATGTTATGAACCATCTTCTCCTAAAAGTTTAAACTATTAGGTGAAGGAAGACATATAAATGGTTTTTATATCTAACACTCTTCTCTTGCAAAAGCCCTTTGGGATTGAGGTGTGGATAATGTATAGAATCACCTATTTTATACTCATAATTCAGCTTTTAATTAGAATATTGGGGCAACAAGGATTGAACTCTAGATCATTTGGTCATGGAGATTGTGATACCATATCTCAAACCATCTATTTTAAAAGTGTAAGCTGTTGGATGAAGCTACATAAATGGTTTTTTATATCGAAAATACCTTTCATGCAAGAGTCCTTTGGGATTGAGGTGTGAACAATGCATAAATCCACATACCTTATACTGAAGTTCAACTCTTAAAGAAAAATGGGATAACAAGGATCGAATTTTAGTTCACTTGATCATAGAGACTTTGATACTATATCAAGAATTATCTCCTAAAAGTTTAAGCTGATGTGTGATGACACATTAATGGTTTTTGTATCTACTTGCTTTCTTAGAAAGTTGTTCTATAAAACTAGTTATCATAAACAAAATAATTTTGACAATTTGTTTTTTCTGCTTCCATTTTTGTGTCTTAGAGGAGAACATCAATTTCTTGCTTCTTTATAGCAGCATATTTTTTGCTTTTGCATATCTTCTTCTTTTTTCTAAAATAAAAAAGAAATAAAAATCTAGCTTTGGTTGGCTTCACAGAAAGGTCAAACAGGACATCAATCTTAAATATAAGCTTTGTATACTAGTCAATTCTGATGCCTTTGGCGGCTGAACATTCAGATTGTCCATCACATTTTCTGTATGACTTGAAAAGATTGCAGCTATTCTCCACTCTTTGGGGAGAAAAAAATTGTTATATGATCTATTACAATTTTTTCCATTATAAAATTTTGAGTGCACTTGTTGAGAGCATTCTCAAACATGCTCTATGAATTGGTGGATCTTATCTGGCATACTTTTCAGGTTGATCCGGAGAACAGCCATTCTCTTAAACAGAACCCTGCTTCTTATACGCAAGTTCTGAATGCTGCCTCTAGAGGGTTGCACAGGTATTCCAATGAATACTATTTTTGGGCTATTATGAATTTACTCTTCCACCAATTACATGTTATACTCAGGGGGACTGGCTGTTAGGGTTCATCAGATGTTTTTGTCGATTAGTAGAGGTAGACTAAGAAAGTTTTTGTAGCACTTATTTTGGAAAAGATGGTAGAATCTTATCTTAGATGATTTGGTTATGTATGGAGAAAGTCTCTAGAAGCCCTAGTAAAGAAAGTAGATTGTCCAATGCTAGAGGTAAAGGGGGACCAAAGAAATACAAATAAAAGAAAAAACTTAAGTTGGGATAAGTTGAGACCATTAGAAAGGATTCAGATTTCAATGATTTCACTATTTACAATGTTTAAGGGTGACTTGCCTTGTGACATGAGATAAAATCCGGGAACAGCCTCTTTGCTTATGAGATGAAAGCTGCTTACATTTACCTTCCCAATACCCCACTAGGTGGAAGCCTCATACATTGGGCTACTTCTTACTGTTGATATTGTTTACAAGCGGGCACCTATGGGGCAAAGTTCTGTTTTACATCTTTTGTGGATAAGCTAATTCAGATTTGCATGTTAGTGTTTGATATGGATTTTTTGTCTTTCTTTTGCCAAAATGATCTGGTTCATGAAATAGCTAGTTCTCCATCTGTCTTTATATATATACTTTCTTACTTCTCTTCATCTCGATTTTTTTTCAGACATAGAAGAGTTTTTATTTCCCTATTTCTCATTCTTCCATGAATTATTTTATCTTTGGTTGACAATTGTCTCTCATCCCTTAGATTCTTCCATCATGATTTTCAACCTGTCAATAGAAACTCTTCAATATGTATATGGTTGCCGGCTTCAGCAAAAGTAGCGAAACTGTGAAAGTGAAAATATGTTATGAATTGGGCCTTTGAGATAGAACCTTTGATTAGTTAGGAGTTAGGACTGATAGTGGCAGTTAAGGAGAACATTGTATATGAAGGGAGTGAATAGAGGTAGAAGAGGTAGGTTGAAATTCAGATAGGGTTTTGGAGAGGAAAGGGGTCTCTCAAATGCCTTGTATTAAGTCTTTCTTCCAAGAGGTTATTCTGATTTAAGCGAAGCCATAATAGTAAAACATATTTGTGCTTGTTCTTGTACCATTTGTCTTTCTTTGCCAATATCTGGATAAGTTCTTGTTGGGGTGGGAGAGCCTAACAAGGAGGGATACAACCAATGGGTTAAGTGAGAGCACCACACCACCAGGCCAGACGTTACATCTTGACCCAAAGCCTTAAGGCAATGAGTCATGGCTCCTCCCATATTATATACTACTTACTTAGTCCATTCTTAGCTAATATGGAATTTCACCTCTCACACTTTAACTCCAACAATAGTTCTCATCATCTGGTATTAGAGCTCTAATTAGGAGTTGTGGTGCACATCCAGTATTCAATGGAGATTATGCATATGGATGGCCAATCAAGGCTGAACAATAATTTCAAGAAAAAGGTATACCAGTAGGAGATTGTGGCAGCTACGGTGGCCATGGAGGGTCAAGCTTGGCCATGGTTTCAATGATGGGTGTCTTTCACTCTAAGTGGGTCATCTTTCAGATTTCCCTAATAAGGTTTTAGCTTCAATGTTCTATAATTTGTGTGAGATGCTATTGGGTTTAAGGCAAAAAAGGGTCAGTATAAGAATACAATGAACTATTTGAGAGCTCTGTAGAGCCAATATTAGTGAAGGAACAAAAGTATGTCAAGGGAGTGTTCTTGAGACTTGAAAACAGAGAGAAATTGAGTTAAATGATTCTGTTTCCAAATTGATTCCTTAAGAGAAAGATACAACACAATTTATATGTACATCATAGGACCCACCTAATAAATGCATAAACCAACCTAATAAATATAAGATATTGACATTCCTAAAACTATTTATCACAATAAATGATAAAGACAAAAAACAATAAATGATAAAGACAAAAACAATAAATGACAAAGAAAAAAGTGTCAATATTTCGACACTCCCCCTCAGGCCGGTGAATGGATATCTATCATTCCGAGCTTGCATGTAAGCTCTTGAAACCGCTCTTTGGGTAGGCCTTTAGTCAACGCATTTGCCAATTGTAGTTCGGAAGGAACATGTATTCTGGTTATAAGTCCACTATCCAACTTCTCCTTGATGAAGTGTTGGTCAATTTCAATATGCTTAGTCCTATCATGTTGGATAGGATTATGAGCGATGCTAATAGCTGATTTATTGTCACCTAAAATCTTCATAGGAGCCTCATATTTTATTTTCAAGTCATCTAAGATAATTTTCAACCATAGTAACTCACAAATTCCTTGTAACATGGCACAAAATTCTGCCTCTACACTTGATCGAGCAACAACATTTTGCTTTTTGCTTTTCCAAGTCATCAAATTTCCTCCCAAAAACATACAATATCCCGATGTTGATTTTCTATCACTAATAGAGCTTGCATAATTAGCATCAGTGTAGACTTCTAGAGAGAGCTTGTCACCACTTTTGAACAGCAGTCCTCTACCAAGTGTGGCTTTAAGATACCGTAATATTTTTTTTACTACTTGCATGTGTCTCACTTTGGGATCATGCATGAGTTGGCTGACCACACTCACAGCATAAGTCAAAGTCTGGCCTAGTATGGGCCAAGTATATGAGTTTTCCCACCAGTTTTTGGTATTGCGTCTTATCAACACTAGGACTCTCTTCACTTCCCATTCGATGGTTTTGTTCAATGGGAGCACTAGCAACTTTGCACCCAAGTTTCCCAGTCTCTTTAAGTAGATCTAGGATATATTTTCTTTGAGAGACAAAGTTGCTTTGCTTAGAATATGACACCTCTATTCCAAGGAAGTATCTCGATTTCCCTAGATTTTTCATTTCAAATTCAGAAGCTAACTTCTCCTCCAAGATGATCTTCTCATCTGGATTATTACCTGGTACAATGATGTCGTCAACATATACCAGGAGAACTGTAAGTTTTCCTCCAACTGTATGTTTGAGGAAAAGGGTATGGTCCCCTTGACTCTGCTTGTATCTAAGCGACATCATAGATTTTGCAAATCTCCCAAACCATGCACGAGGAGACTGTTTCAACCCATACAAGGCTTTTTTCAGCTTGCATACTTTGTTTCTTCCATTGGTGACATCATATCCGGGAGAAATTTCCATATAAACTTCTTCCTCTAAGTCTCCATGTAAGAATGCATTCTTTATATCAAACTGATGCAAATCCCATCCAAAATGAGTTGCAAGAGAAAGTAAGACTCTGACTGTATTCATCTTTGATACCGGAGCAAACGTCTCCTCATAGTCGATTCCATATGTCTGTGTGTATCCTTTTGCAACTAGTCTTGCTTTATATCGATCTAATGCACCATCTAACTGATACTTCACAGTGTATATCCACCTACATCCCACTGGCCTTTTATCTCTTGGCTTCTCAACAATCTCCCATGTTCCATTCTTCTCTAACGCTCTCATTTCCTCATTTATGGCTTGAACCCAATTCTTTTAATGCCTCTTGTACTAAATTTGGGATTTGTATGGAATCAATAGCTGCAATGAAACTCTGATGTTGCAAGGAAAGATGTTTAGAGGAGACAAAAAAAAAAAGAAATAGGATGTTTAGTGGAAGTCCTTTTTCTTTTCTCAAGGCAATCGGTAAGTCATCTAGGTTGGATTCACAAATATTGGAAGAGTCAGTTTCTTTAGTAATTACCACAGGTTCAGACTCTTGAAGTTGTTGTTGGATCATATCGGGTTTCTTTCTCCTTTCATATACTAAAAGTGGTTTCTTTTGAGCTTCCTCAGATGGTGTAGTAGAAGACACTAACTCTTGGGAACTAGAAGGAGCTAATTCTTGTGATGATGGGAAAGGGAGAAAGGATTGAGGAGAAAAGGTCAAAGTCTTTGCTTCTACTATACTCTCCCCCTGAAGCGGAGGACTAAAACACGACTCAGTTTCAGAAAATGTAACATCTAAAGATACAAAGAAACAACGACTGGATGGGTGAAAACATTTGTATCTTTTCTTGTTAGGAGCATAACCTATGAAAACACATTTGATGGCTCAAGGATCAAGTTTAGTACGATGTTGACGATGCATATGGACAAAGGCTACACATCCAAAAACCCAAGGTTGTAAACTTTGCATAATTGGAATAGAGGGAAAGTGAGACAACATAGATTGAATAGGATTGACATTACCAAGGACCCGAAAAGGCACCCTATTAATCAAGTAGGTAGCTGTTAAAATCGCTTCACCCCAATAAGAGCGCCAGTAACCTCTAGCAAATGCCTATTCTTCCACTCTACCACACCATTTCGTTGAGGAGTATCAACACAGGTAAGTTCATGAATAATGCCATGTTCTTTCATGAAGTTACAAAACTGTTGATTCACATATTCCCTACCATTATCTAAACTTTAACGTTTAATGGATTTTCCAAACTGTGTTTTGATCATATGATAAAACTGAATAGAGAGTTGAAAAACTTCAGATTTATCTTTCATAAGAAAAAGTCAAGTCATGCGTGTGCAATCATCAATAAAAGAAACAAACCATTTTGAGCCAGTGATATTAGGAATAGATGCTGGACCCCATACGTCAGAATGAATAAGTGCAAAAGGTTCATCACTTTTATTAAAATTAGATGGAAATGACACACAATGGTGTTTAGCAAACTGGCAAATTTCACAAGAACAAGACTTAACTGACTCTTTTAAAAACAGAGACAGATACATGGACTTTATTAATTGAAATGGAGGATGACCTAGATGTCTATGATGTAACCAAATTTGTAATGCCTGAGATTCTGAATTTGCAGTATGACATGAGGTTGGTGTCTTCTGTCTACCATCACCTTTAGTTAGTGCATTAAGGAGATAATGTAACCCTCTTTGATCCTTAGCAACTCCAATCGTCCTCCCTGTAGCAAGATCCTGAACAACACAATGCAAATGGAAAAAAGTTATAGCACAATTAAGTTCTTTGGTAAGCTTATGAACAGAGATAAGGTTACTGGCGAGTTGAGGAACGTGAAAGACATTATTCAAGTGTAAGGAAGGGTGAAGAGAAATGCTACCAGATCCTGCAACTGAGGTTTGGGAGCCATCAGCTACAGTGATGTGGCGTTTTTCAAAAATGGGAAGGTAAGAGAAAAAATGAGGAGTTTTAGAGGTCATATGATCAGTTGCACCAGAGTCAATGATTCATAAATCCTTACATTCAGTATTAGATACATGAAAAGATTGAGAACAAGGAACCTTACCAGACAAGGTGGGAGAGCAAGAGCCAGATGGCTTACTAATAGAGCTTATGAGAGATCGCAAGTGTGTAAGCTCATCCTTACTAAGGGCAGGAATTTCATCATCCACTTGAGGAGCGAGGGTATTGTCTGATGCAACCATTGAGGCTTGACTGCTTGACAATCTGTGAAATCCTCCTGTGCGGTTGAGAACTTTGTCTTTTCCATGAAATTTGAAGCAACTTTCTTTAGTATGCCCGGACTTCTTACAATAGGGGCACCAACGACTCTGTCGAGAGGGCCTTGAAAAGGAAGAAGAGGGTCTTGGCTTGGCTGTCTTGCCAGTGACCAAAGCTGAACCACTACTGGGTTTGTCATCAAGCATAACTACCCTACGACTTTCCTCTCCCCGCACAGTGTAGAACACCTTGGATATAGATGGGAGTCGCTCTTTTCCCAGAATCTAAACACGAATGGGATCATATTCTGGATTTAAGCCAGAGAGAAACTCAAAAATCCTGTCCCTGTTAACAAAGTCTGCCAAAGTAGAAGTATCCTTGCTACATTCCATCTGCAAGTTTTGATATTGGTCCAACTCAGTCCACAGACTAGTAAGAACATCATAGTAATCTGTTATCGACATCACTCCTTGCTTGGTGGAGAATATTTTTGTCTTCAACTCATAACAAGTAGCAATATCTTGCTTCTTGGAGAAAGTATTGCTAAATACATCCCAAACTGCATGGAAGGAAGTAAGAAACATACAATTCCGACTGATTTCCGGAATCATAGAGCTCTATAGCCATGTCATAATAAGAGAATCCTGATCATCCCAAGCCTCAAAAGTAGGGTCGTCATTCTGAGGAGAATTTCCCTCAATGTGGGACAATTTCCGACGACCTTTAAGAGTATGTTGGATAACTTGAGCCCATTGCAAATAATTTTTTCTGTTCAGGTGGTAGGTTGGGTGCAAAACAGGAAGGTCATTAGGATTTAAAGGTGTAGGTGTAATAGCTGTGGAGGTTTTTGATTCTGCCATAGTGATAGGGTGCTCGGAGGCTGGTCAGAATGGGTTGACGGTGGCTGTAATAGTGGCGGAGAAGGGAAAAACAGGGGGAAAAAAAAGGAAACCAGGAAGAAAAAAATAGTGTTTCTGACTTTTAGCTATTGTTGCAAGTATTTGAGCTGGTGGTGTTGGAGTGAATCTTCAAGCTACTGACATAGTGATCTTATTGGACACTGACTGGAATTCACAGGTTGATCTGTTTTGGTTGATGATGCTCTAAATGAAGGCTTGAACCAGATCAGGGTTAGTTGTGAATGCTGGAAAAAACAGGCCAGCAATGAAGGCTGAATATAAACAGAAAACAGGCCAGCAATGAAGGCTGAAACAAACACTTGTATAACCCAGCAAATGAAGGCTGAAAAAAAAAATCCCAGCAATGAAGGCCGGAAAAACAGCGGAGAGTGACCTGGCTCCCAGATCGGGAGCTTTGATACCAATTTGAAAACAGAGAGAAATTGAGTTAAATGATTATGTTTCCAAATTGATTCCTTAAGAGAAAGATACAACACAATTTATATGTACATTGTAGGAGCCACCTAATAAATGCATAAACCAACCTAATAAATGTAAGATATTGACATTCCTAAAACTATCCATCACAATAAATGATAAAGACAAAAACAATAAATGACAAAAACAAAAGTGGCAATATTTCAACATTGAGGTTTCAACAAAAGATGTAAGGAAAGAAATCAAACTCCATTCACTTGGTACCATATCTAATTTAATGGGGGTGTTTGAATTAATTACAAGAAAAACAAAGGTGTTTTGAAGTTTGGGGTTGATAAAGAATGTCCTAAAAAGATGGATTGAAAGAGGGAGGTTGTGAAGGAAGATGAACCACAGGAGTGAGCCACCGGCAAGGCATGGCGGCTTTGCTGATGCTATTGGCAATTTCCATTGGTGCTGCTGTAAGAAGGGGTGAGTGGAAGACCTGGGTAGGTGAGCAAAAGATGGAGTGATTCAACCTTTGGATGCCATAGTATGTCGTGGGTGGAGGACAACAGTGGAGGAGAGGATTTGGCAACTTTCAATGATCCAGGTATAGTGGTCAGCCATGGGTTTTCAGCTACTATTGCTTCTTGCCCTGGCATAAAAAGCATTGTACAACAGTAAAATAAGAGGCTAGGACTAAGGGAGAATTATCCTTGTTTTGCTCGTTTACTAACCTAATGTGCTAGGCTCAAATTAGGAGGCAGAAAAATTCGGGTGGTCAAGCCTAGTTTAGTTAAACTTTGCCTGTGTTGTGCTTTATTGAAAATCTATTTATATAGTTGGTCCTGTACCTGGGTAAAAGAGGAGGGTTGTGTTAGGTCGTTGACAACCAGCGTAAAATTTTGTGTCATATCTATATGACATGGATTAAAGACAAAACAAAACTAATGCTAGATCGTTGCCTGGAAGCATCATTCTATATTGCTCTATTATAGTGACAATTGAGCAAGAGCTGCTGCATTGATGCCTGGATGCAGTGCAAAATAGGCAAGGGCTCCCACATTTTCGTGAATGGATGCAGGTAAATAAGTTAGTTCACAATGGTAATTAGCCAACCCCATTCAGTGGGACAAGGCTTAAGATGATGTTGTTGGTAGCCGACAAAGGACTTTAGCAAATCAGAAGGTGGAATCCAATTTGAGGCTAATGATGGGCCTCATCTAGGGACCAGAGTGAGTCCTCTGTTAGAATTTGGGGTGTGGATTTTGCCGAACAAAAGTGTTTTTTCAGGATGGAAAAAGAGGTTCTGAAATATATGAACCAAGTAAGAAATCTGCCATAGAAACCAGGCCTTGACCCAAAGGGTACTGTTGAAATTGTGGGATTTAGATAGAGAAGGAAGAAAATAGATGATAATGGCTCTCAATAATATGAAAATATGTTGATACCATGGGGTCTGATGTTACATGGTGATACAAAAATACAAGCACTAATCCCTATTTATATTTATAATAATACTAAAGTCCTGATCCTAATGAATAAAGAAACAAATATTGAAATATAAGGAAATATACAAATCAATCCTAAGAGATCATTTAAGATACTCTTTAATATTCTTAGATATGGTGCGACTATGATATGATATTGTAAGATATTTTGGAAATATTGGTATATCATTTCTTACTTCTAAAAGGTATACTAAAGTGTACATATGTGGTCTTCCAACTTAAACAACTATTCCTATGTCATTTTCAACAGTTCTTCACAATTCAATCAATGGACCTTGAGGGACAAGGTGGATCTTTTGGTTGAAGAGGGAAGAGAGAGAAAAAAAGAAAAAAGAAAAAAGAGCGGGGTGGGATGGTTGGAGTATTGTTAGGAATGGGACATTTGATTAGTTAGAACTGATAGCAACAGTTATGGGAAACGTGTATAAACGGAGTGAATAAAGGGAGAAGATGTAACTTCGAATTCAGATAGGTCTTGACAGACAAAAGAAAATACCCCTTGGAACTTGTATTCACTCTTTCTTCTTAGAGGTTATTCTGACCTGAGGGAAGCCATAGTAATTACACATTTTCTTGATTGCTCTTGTTCCATTTGTCTTTCTTTACAAATATCAGTTCTCATTACAAGATTTACGTGGGCACCTTTTGTATGCACAGTATATCAATCTCTTACTCAAACATGCCATGCCCTTGCTTTCTGTTTTGCTAATGGCAGAGATTGTTGACTATGGGACTGTTTTTCCCTCAACTTGTGCGGCTTGTGCCTGTTATTTTGTTACTATTGGTCCTTTCACATTTGACTGTATACATTTGCCATAGTCATTTTTTCTGACCCCTCACATTGATAATCCTTTAATTCAGAATGGGAACTGTATTCAGTCATCTTTCGATATCTGTGGTGGCTGAACCTGCAGCAGATGACTCCATACTGTCACTACTACGGGTTTTCTGGCCCATCTTGGAGAAAATTTTTAGCTCTGAGCATATGGAGAATAGTAATTTATCCATGGCAGCTTGCCGAGCTCTTTCATTAGCTATTCAATCTTCAGGTTTGTTCCACTCCGTTTGGGCACATTCGTTGACATTTCATGTGTTTCTCTCCTGAGAAGTATTTTATTTGTTTTTTTGAATGTGCAGGTCAACATTTTGTCACATTGCTGCCCAAAGTGCTGGATTGGCTTTCGACAAATTTTGTTTTGTTCCGAAGTCATGAGTGTTACATAAGAACTGGTAGGGTCTTCTCACAGTATATCCTGAATTACCCATATTGCTGTATTGTTTGTTAGATCTTAATGAATTTGTCAAATTACTTCTGGTGCCTGCGCCATAATTTGGAAAAATAAAATAGAATAGTGATTTAAGCTGGCATTTACATAAAGACAATTTTCCCCCGTGTGATTGTCAGTCAAGGAAGGATCATTTAATAACATTACTGGTTGTTGCATGTTTGATGTTTCTGGACATGTTTTTCACTATGTTTTACTAGGACAATTCAACATACATCTTTTCATGGAAGACCTGACGTCTGAATTTAAGTTGCCAATGTGATGTATATAATCATCTAGATGCTGTTAACGTGACTTCATTCATCTTCTTATCCAAGACAGTAGTGAAGCCACTTTGTGCATACTTTTTTGTCAGAAGCTATTCCATATATGATATAACTCCCCTTTAGGAGTGATGCGTGATTTGGCTAGCTTTCATACAGAAATAAAATTTAATCAGTCTTCATCCTTGTAGTCACTTTTCTAATGTATGAGTTTACGTCTATAATCAGATGTCTGTCAATACTCTTAATGATGGATCCTTATTTTGACTGATGGTGTAGTTGACAAAAAGCAGATGGCACTTGCTAATCATACCTTTTAAACTATAAGACATGTAAAATTAAGTGAAATTGTGGGAACTAAATTAAAATTTAATACACAATCTCACACACGCGCATGTAGAGGCGATATATTGTGCGAGAGGGCTAATTTTATGTGAGAGTAAATATTCACCATTATATCAATATGAATGATCAGAAGCAGAAAATATTTAAAGGTCTCATGATTACTTGAAATTTCTCTATTATATTTTAATGTCAAATTAGTCAAGATATACTTCTCTCACTCTCACAATTAATCACCATTCTTAGTTGATATACTCCCTATATATATATATATAGTCAAAGGTGCATGACTCACTCAAGAAAGATATATAAAACAGTAAGATGTGTAATTATTATGCATGAATTTATCATCTATATTTCTGTGCTATTAATAAAGAGGATTCTTCCATTTGTTGAGGAAAGTTGAGAGAAGTTGAAAACTGTTAAGGAATAAAAGAGGAAAAAAAATATAAAAATAAAATAAAAGTAGATATGATAAATAAAGTGCGGCTCAATGCAGGAGGAAAGTTGAGAGAAGTTGAAAACTGTTAGGGAATAAAAGAGGAAAAAAATATAAAAAAAATTAAAAGTAGATATGATAAATAAAGTGTGGCTTAATGCATGAGGCTCTCATCTAGTGGGGCCTAAGGAGGGTAAATGTATGCAATTTTACCCCCCACTTTGCAAAAAGACTGTTTTTAGGATTTGAACATATAACCTCTAAGTCACGAGGCAGCAACCATACCATTATGTCGAGGCTCACCCTCAAAAGTAGATATGATAAATGAATGACAAAAATTATCTTCTTTATAATAGATGGAGGAAAGTGTGTCCAATTTGTTGTGTCCCCCATGTGTCTAAGCCTGTCCCATATGTGTTCGAGGCATGTCCAAAGTGTGTTCAAGATAAAAGAAAATTCTTTTTCAATTGGACACATTTCGACATGTGTGACATGCGGATTGGCATGTCCGTGCTTCTTAAGATATTATAAGATATAACGGAGATACTATTAAATATAATGGAGATATATATATATATAAAATACAGAATCATCACCAGATTTTGTTTCATAGGTATCATCAGTTTCATCTCTTCTTTCATTGGATTTGTATCATTCCTTCTTCAACATCTTCTATTTCTATGTCAACCTCTTTGATACTAGCGAAGTAGTAAGTGAATTCAAGCCTTTTGCTGTACTCTTCGCTTTTAACTTAGTCTTAATAATTCGCTAAATCTAATATTAAAACAAAATCTCTCCAATTGTGATTAAGGCACCCCAGGCGAGAGTGCCTTAATAAAGTAGCAGAAGCACCATTAAAGCGGAAAAAGCACTCGCCTCATTGAATAGGCATGCTTAAACCAGTGTAAGACATTGAGGCCTTTTAGTGCCTTCGTCTTAGTGTGCTTTTGAATCTGGATCATTAACGTCAAATCATGGGGTTGAAATTTATCCTTTTACTCTCACAATTAACCACTCATCTCATTGACATTCTCTCTCCCTATACATGCGCACGCACACATATTGGTCAAATCTATATATATTTTTTAAAAAACTAAATTTTTATACCATTTTTAGTAAATAATTTTGATACGAAAATTAAGATCAGCCATCTTTTGAAATTATATTCACTCGTGTTAATATTTAACAGACACAAAATGGGAAAACCATCAGTGTGTAGAACAAATGATGATATGCAATTATTTTTTGTGCTTTTTCTTTTGCATTGTTCAGAAAGGTGTTATATGTTATCTGTATAATAAATATGAACTTCTATTTGTTCATGTAAGAAATATATCATTCATATTTACTATTTCAAAAAATGATATTAACTCTATCAAGTTATTAAACACAATCAGCTTGTAGTTTTCTTTGTTTATTTTTTTTACTGTACATGCCTTATTTAGTAGTTTACCCTGTATACTGACAGATTATCCTTTTACATTGTTTTGATTGTTTTCCTTTTCTCTCATCTCTTTAGTAGTATGTAATGGCCATGGCCTAGCCTTTTTTATTAAGGGGTTTTGGATGATTTAAAGTAAGGTGTATATTAATTTATTTCGTAGATCATCATCAAATCACCCCGCTTGATTGTGAATATTGTAATTTGCAAATTTTGCAGTCTTTTATTTATGCAAGCTATTATTTAATTGTTTATTTTAACTTTAATATATATTTTTTTATTCATCTGTTTATGTTGTTATATGAAGACACGTAAAATCAGGAGTTGGTGTTACTTTTCATAATTTTGACATCAGTTCTGATAATATAATGTTGATTCTTCCTGAGTTGTTTTCAGAACCATTACTAATTTCCTGATTCAAATAATTGTTTCAGCTTCCATTGTCATTGAAGAGTTTGGTCACCGAGAGGAGTACGGACCTTTATTTGTCACAACGTTTGAAAGATTTACTCATGCAGCCTCTGTTATGGCTCTAACTTCCTCCTACATATGTGACCAAGAACCTGACTTAGTGGAGGCTTACACCAATTTTGCATCCACATTTGTCCGTTCCTGTAACAAGGTTTTTGTTTTTTTAACTTCCTCTTTTATTTTTGGTGGTGTGGCAGTGAAGTCAAAGAAACTAGTTGTGGATTGTTTTATTACTATTTTGGTTAGATTTATTGTCTGTGGGAGAAATGAAGTCTGCATTCTTATTCTTAACCTGCTGGATGATTTATTACAGGATGCACTTTCAGCTTGTGGTTCTCTTCTTGAAGTTTCTATCCAAAAGGCAGCTATATGTTGCACAGCAATGCATCGCGGAGCAGCTCTAGCCGCAATGTCATATTTGTCTTGTAAGAAAATTCTGTTACTTCTTGTTTGGCCTCGATATTTGTTGCACATGTAAAGTAATGCTCAACTGAAACATAGTTTTATTAGGATTTATGTTGGAAAGCAGCACACAATTGTAAGTTGCAAATTTTAAAAGTAAATGCTTTCTTCTGTTTAGTGGAAAGGTGTGAAATAGAGTATAAAAGTCTAAGAATGAAAAATATCATGAATTGTTTATGAAAATCATGCAGCTGACTCACATTTAGGAATAAATCTCAACATTCTACTGATTTCTGGAACGGTTTATGCTAATATTTTACTTTGAGACAAGGCTTCTTTATAGTGTAATGGTGTGTCCACCTTTTAATTTAAGCAGGTTTAAGATAATGACATACTTCAAAATAAATCAAGGGTGGATATTTCCTTATTTGCTAACTTTACAAACAAACTCACTATAGAAGAATTTTTAACTTGACTTTGTAATTGCACTCAGTATGTGCATTTTCTTAGAAGTTTGTTTCATGTCTCATCTTATTAAATGAGGACTGACTCTCATTTTCTTTTACTCCAGGTTTCTTAGATGTAGGCCTTGTCTCTTTGTTAGAACATATCAATTGTATTATTGAAGGGTCATTCAACACCACAGCCATTCATGTCATATCTCACAGCGGTGAGGGGCTTGTTTCTAATGTGGTGTATGCTTTACTCGGTGTATCTGCAATGTCACGAGTAAGTATCTTGGCCTTCGTTTTAAAGGATTTACTTTAATATTCTCCGGAGGAACTAAACGTGTTTAGAATGAAGTAGAAGCAATTGGAAATGATAAAATATGGAGATATTCATATTGTTTGTGCTAGCATGAAGTTCGGCTACTTCATTATCCTCAAATAATTCTCTTGTGGGAAGCTACCCTGTATTAATTCAATGCATATTTCGCTTAGAAATGAATCTTTGTTGCCCATCACTGCTTTTTTAGTCCTATGTTATTTAGGCAGGACTTATGGTTTAACAGCGCTTTGACATCTGGTTTGTTGAAGGAAAAATAGAACTTTGGCATTACTTCTATGGTTCACAGAAGCAAGAAATTGAGTGAAGCAAAGTAGTACACATTGGATAAATAGGAGTGCATTTGGTTTGGCTATTTTTCATTTCCATTTTCATAGAAAATAGGAAACAAGTGAAAATGTGTTTGGTTTCTTTTCGTTGAAAATATTTTCTATATTGTGTGAAAACGTGAAAACGCCAAATCGCTGTTTTCAGTATTTCCTTTGTAAATTTTGAAAACAGAAATGGTGAAAATGCGGTGGCATATTGTGTAATTTTAAACACACTCCCTTAGATCAATTCCTTTCTCACTTCAAGCATCTCTCCCTCTGTAAGCAACAAGGAAACCATCGCCAAGAACTAATCGCGCCTCCCTGCTTCTCTGTGTCGTCCCTCCACTGTCATCGCGACTTCTAATCGCATAACCACTGCAAGACCATTGCCCCGTTGCCATCTCCCATGGTGGGGAGGAAAATTCCTCCATCCCCGGCCCCAACGGGACCCACAAAGATTTACAAAATTGAAAAATAAATACAAAAAACACCCATTTAACCAAAAAATTCATCAATAAAAATAACCCAAAATTAAACAAAATTTATTCAACATTCTAACTACAAATTTCATATACATAACAACTAACAAGAATAGAACCAAAAAAAAAAAATTACAGAACAAGAACAAAAGAACCAAAAAAAATTGGAAACAATAAACCTATTTAGCCCAAAGTTTTCATATTCTAGCCTGTTACACTAGAAAACAAGGACAAACGAGGATTGAAGACAACACATTCTTCTTCGCAATCGCCCATTGTCGCTGGTCATTGGTGCAAGCTACTGTCCGTCAACCGTCAAGGGTGTTGTGGTGAAAGTGGTCATTCACAGCAAGAGAAAGTGAAAGGTGAGTGGGTGATGGTGCGTGGGTGTGGGTGTGGGGATTAGAAGAGAAGAGTTGAGTAGAGTGATTGGATGAGAGATGGTGAGGGGTGTGTGGCAGTGCATAGAGATTAGGGGAGAAGAGAAGAATCCAAAATGTGTTTATGCTTACATTGTTTTTCAAATAAAAAATTAATAGATATAATTAATATATGTAAAATTATAGAGTTATTTTAGACTTCTATAAATTCTTATAGTAAATGAATCAATGCAAATATATATATATATATATATATATATAAAATTTTAATTATCTAATATCAAATATAATTTTATTATCTTAAATTTGATTTTGAGAAATACATTTTAAAAATGGACAAACCAAACATATTTTCATTATTTTCACTTTCTGAATAACAGAATCTACATTTACAAACCAAACACATTTCTTAATTTTGAAAATCTGAAAATGAAAATTCTTTTCAAAAAATGAAAATAGAAAATATTTTCACAAACTAAACACACCCTGGGCTTTTCGATCCACCCTATAGGTTTTAGTCAATTTGGCAATATGCTGATGAATCCTTCACTTGCAAATGATAACTGCCATTTACCTAACCATATTGGTGTCTTAATATGTTCCTAACTCAGAATTGTTTTGAGTGGTTCATGTTCTTTCTTATATTTATTTCCACCCTGCCCCCTCCCTAGCGTTCGTTATATTGTTTCAATATTAATTGATCTTTTTGCCTAATACTTGGGCCTTTTGTAAGAAGCTTAAAGAATTATCTTTACATGGTAGGTTCACAAATGTGCAACAATTCTCCAACAGCTGGCAGCAATTTGCACACTATCCGAAAGAACGACATTGAAGGCTATACTTCGCTGGCAAACTCTGCATGGATGGCTACAGTCAGCGGTCTCTCTTCCTTGCCTTTTGCCCACATATGTATTTATTATGATCCCTTTAAGTTGTGTTATTGTTTTGTTTGACTAGCACTATACAGAAACTAGCGGTTAGAGTTGGATTTTCTTCTAAATTTCCTATTTTCATAGCACTTGAACCTGAACTTGATCATGGAAATATTTGCGTCACATCTTTCTTAACATTGACCTAGGTAGTTCAGTTCACTCAAACCCTGGTCCATTTGACTGGAATATGGCCTACTGGTTTGCACTTATGGGGCTAGGCAAATTGAGTGAGAGCCAAACAAT
Organism: Dalbergia cochinchinensis; assembly: GCA_031216125.1. Taxonomy (NCBI): domain Eukaryota; kingdom Viridiplantae; phylum Streptophyta; class Magnoliopsida; order Fabales; family Fabaceae; genus Dalbergia; species Dalbergia cochinchinensis. Next base: position 26,000,866 of record CM062368.1, read on the forward strand.
AGCTGGCTTTGTGTCAGCTTGTTCAATGAATGAGCTAAAAAGTCAAAGATGAAGTTTGACTTTTAATGAATGGGGAGAATGACCAAAGCCCAAGGAGCTGGGTGAAATGCTGGACTATGGAGGAGTCAATAAAAATTTGTGATTTTGTTGCGGTACTCCTGGTAAACATAATCTTAAAGTGGGTAGCTAGATTAGTGTGTGCTGCTTACTGTGTTAGTAGTTCTTGCTTTGAAGTGGTTGATTTCCTTGTAGTCCAACATGCTGGACTCTTCCATCGAGCTTCTTGAAGATTTCAACTTTGAGCTAAGACATGAGGCAGCTTGGGGAGCTAGAGTCTATATGATATAATTTCTCAAGTTTAGACGCCCATCCTTTTTCTTTGTTGAGGTTCAAACATGCGTTAAAATTCTAAAATATGTGTTTGGTGCACCATTTTGCTGATATGTGGATTAAAAGTACACACTCAATTTTTGTGTGCCTTATGAGTTGACTAGTTGGGTGCATCAAGGCTCAAGCTTTCCTTGGCTAGACAGTGTCAGGCTTGAGCCAAGCCTCACTTGAGTTGAGCCACGAGTGGTTTTGATTTGTTATACACTTGGACAAGACAACCTAGAGCATGGATGTTTTTCCCTTATTTTTTCAGCCTGAAGATTGGTTTGGTAATATGGAAATGAAGTTATCAATAATTACAAGAATCATAATTTCCTCTTTCATCAAATTTGGGGGCAGAAAAAAAAAATTAGTGAAGTGCAGGTTGAACAATATGTGGTGACTTTTCTTTTTATTTTTAATATAAAAAGCCAAGGTCTGAGAATTGGGGATGGACATATGTTTGCATTTATATCAATTTAGAAAAAAGAAAAATGAAAGATATGCTATCATGTTCTTTTGGATGCTGATGGTATGTTGTTGTGCATTGGTGTGGAACTTTAACTATCTGCTCCGTTGTGTAAATTATCTGATGCATCTCTATTGGTAATCGCCATGTCCTAAAAATTTATGACTTTCTCTGTCTATTTTTCTGCTGTGATCTAATGAATTTCTAGTTTTCTTTCCTTTTCAACCGCCATTTTCCCTTTTGATTGACAATTTGAGATTTCAGGTTCAGGCTCTTCCTGCTGAGTACCTAAATCATGGAGAAGTAGAGACCCTAGTGCCACTTTGGTCCAAGGCCCTTGTGAATGCGGCCTCAGATTATCTCGAGAGCAAGAACTCCGATGGATTGAAGAGTAATTTTGGGCATATGCAAGGGAAGGGTGGCAGAGTTTTAAAGCGTCTTGTTCGGGAATTCGCCGACGCTCACCGAAATATTCCAACCCTAACTTGAAGACTGCATGACAATGTGACATTAACTGATGTGTTACTGCACTCAAGGTTCAGGAGCTGAAGAGGCACCATGTCTTTTGCTGGAGGTACCTGTATGGTTGGTTGTAAATTGATGAGGTGTGTATAGTCGCATATTTAATCAAGTCTGGTGCCAAGCCTCTTACAATGCCCCACCATTTTTCATTATTATTTTTCTGTATTTTTTGTCCTCTGTACAGTACATGTCCACAATTTTGGCCCTCAAAAAATCAGGTTAGGAAAGATTCCCCCATCCGCGTCCTCACCCCTATCCTTTTGAAGTTGTATAGGATATCCGTGAAGGAGAATCCATAGATGGGATTAGAAATTTTGATGGGAGGGAAGGAAATTGATGACATCTATAGTCATTTGCATTGTACCCCATGAAAACTTGAATAATTATTATAATAAAAGTAGTTATTTTTGTTCAACTATAATGAGTTTGGCAAACAATGAATGGATGAAAGGATAAGAAAATAACTGGAATAATTGTACTTTTTTTTTCTACGTATCCAAAGTCTCAACTAACAACAAAATGTGACCAGGAGAACACATGCGGACCCAACATAAAAAGGATAGATAATCGTGCCTAATTCTAACAGTTATGGATTCAAAATTAAACACCCAATATTCACACCAAATTTATCAACAATTTGAAACTTAAAACTCGTTAGATTGTTCCAGCAATTACATCTATATCAAAAGCCATACATCCGTTGCTGCATTAGGTCCTTGACCGTTTTTGCGAGATTCATGCATAACTTTTAAGCCCTGAAACATTTCCTTTCGTAATATGCTTAGCGGAAGCACACTACCAAATCACCCTGTTTCAATGAATTAACTGACCATTGTTCAGTCCATGATTCCATCATTTGCTTCTCCACACACAACTGTTTGCTTTCAAAAAATGGCATTTGAAGAAATATTCTTCTATTGTTTTCTTGACCCTACATTTGCAGATACACCACGTTACTGAAAAGTAGCATTTCATCCATTGTTTTCTTCTATTGCCATGGAATTTTATAGACATTAAAGATTCACACAAGGGAAAAAAAAAAATACAACACATTCTTCTCTAACACAGAATAGAGCAACACAAATTGTATATTTTCAGCCAATGTGTCCACAATACCCATGGGAGGTCACTTGTGACAAATAAATGGAGTAAATCCTCTTCTTTATTACATAACACACAGCGAGACTGATTTGTAGGTAATATATCAAGTTTATGCCATCTGACCTTGGTATTGATTCTTTCAATTATGACAAACCACGCAGGAAGCTCAACCCCCCATGGAACGAAGCCTTTCCAGTAAGGTGCTACTGGCCTACAGTTAATCATCTCGTTTAACCTACTCAACTGAAATGAATCGGAGTCAAATAATCTTGTCGTTGTTATGCACAACTGCAAAACCAATACTGAATTTTCATAATAGGTAGTTACAAATAAGCTTAATTCAATTCAGTGCTATTGTCACAAAAATATTTTTAGTTAATCTCTTACTAGATTATCTTAATTTAAATAATATAATTAAAAACAGTTTTAATTGAACTCTTAATGATGTTGTAACAGATGATTAAATACAATATCTTTTCCTCATGTGCAAATTTAAGAAAACAAATCAAATAATGCAATTTAGTTGAATTGACATTTAAACCCTATTTAGTGCATCGTATAGAATAAAGCCTGATAGTTTTAAATATGATAGTACAGTATAAGAAATTCATTGAGTAAGTTTTTATACTATTCATTGTTTGGTGCGTCGTATGATCAGTGGTGGACAAGCAAGTGGCGGGCAGCAATTGGTGGGTGGTGGGGGTGACCGGTGGCAGGCAAGGGCGACGACTGGTGGGTGGGGTGGGGTGTAGAAGAGTAAGTAAAGGTTAATTTAGGATTTACTAGTAAAATAATACTATGATATGTTATCAAATCTCTTGGAACCTGATAACTTAATACAATAGTCATAGGATAAAAATGGTTTGACCGTATAACATTATACTATCATACATAACACCAAACATGTGATAAAAATTTGCTCTATAATATTAACTAATACTATTAGGCCTTGTATTATGTAGCAAGTGTGGCCATAGTGTCTAATTGTGTATTGAATTGGGGTTATCTTGACAAAGGATATACATGAGAAACTAAAAAACAATGATATGATACAAAATTCATTTGAAGTGTTTTACTCATGTTAATTGCTTTGTCATAATATTTCCTTTTAGGCATTGAATTTACGTCATTTTGTGCTTTTACAAAAGTAATCATCAAACACTACTCTAGTTTTGGCATAAGATTTTACTGACGAAAAACTGCGGGAGAGCGGCAACGAGCGAAAAACCTCCTGATGGAGGTGAAGAGCCACTGGTCTTTCAAACATGATAATCATTGTGTTTACGACTTAATTGTATAGACAAGATTATGGTGTGGGTTCGTCTTCAGTGCTTAAGATGATGAAAAAAAAACCTCCACGCACTAGCTAAGCCTATAGGCAACTCGATCAAAGCGGATTTTCATACTTTGAAGCGTGCTCGGAGTAATTTGCTAAGGCCTATGTGGAGATTGGCCTGTATTTACTAGATGTTGGTAGGGTTCTAGAATATGGAAACTAGTTGAAGGTTAAATATGAGGGACTTCACACATCATAGGTGGTGCTTGTGGTTGCTATGGTTATTATATATAGTAGGGGATTGTAAGATAACCTTACTATCCAAAAATGAGTTAATCTAAACTCTTGAGTTTGATAACCTTAATCACAGTGATCATTATCGGCTTCAAAAAGTTCCTAATCCCGGTGCCTTGATCATAATAGACAAACCTGGATGAGGCACACGAAGACTGGCTGATAGTCCAACGCCAAAGACGAAGCATATTGTGTGTGATATTTTATGGATATTTTGAATTTTTTATCTTTACAAATAGAAATTTCATAACAATAAAATAAATATTTTGTAGCTGATGAGGTGAATTCACTCGGCCGATCTATCACTCATGTATCACCATATGACTTAGTTCAATCCTCAAGTTTTTCCTATTGGTAGATTATCCAGAATACCTTTAAAAGCGTTTAATGGATCTAGTAAGACGTCACGACTTTAAATTGAGACGAATTTTCCCATTATTCTAAATTTTTATTCATAAAAGATAAATAGTTTATTGTGTTTATAATAATTGATTTAACTTTGATGCACTAACAATGTAAATGAGTTTTATACAGTCATTCAATTATGTAACGACATATCACCCAATATATTTAATCATTACTTTCATTACTTGAAAAGTCACGCAAACTGAAAGATTCTATTAAATGAAGGTGTAGAAATTTTTTACAATTATTATACTCTAGAAGATAAAAATTAAACTCGATGATAATTTATACTATCTTTTAAATTATTATTTTCTTTAAATTTTATATTCATTTTTTTATGTCAAATTCATCCTAATTTTATATATTATAATATATTTGTAATTTTCAGCATTATCATATCTCCACTCATGAGTATTATGGTATTTGCCTCCTACTGCATCCATCTTTAATATCTTTGAATCTATGTAAATTAGCCGTAGCAGTTCTTGTCTCCTTAGATAAAAATTAAGACATCAAATCAAAATACAAAATATTAACATTTAGTTTATTCAAGTGTTTTGACACTTGTATTTATCAAACAAAATTTCAGGCTCAAGTCTCAATGTTGAAGGATACAATCTAGCTTAAATCTTAAGTTAGTTAGAGTGACACTAATGGTTTAGGGGGAAAAAATCAAAATTGCAAGTGATTGAGAATATTTTGTTTTACTTCTCTCTCTTTTAAAAGTAAATTAGGTTTAGATAATTACACTCAACACATTTCTATTTTATGAAATTATTATTAAAAATCTCCAAAATTTACTAAAATTATACTAACCTTCCTATATCTAGAGATAGTAATTTGTTAATTTAAGTGACAAAAACTATAACATATGACGTATGCATGATTATTGATGAAAAATTAGATTTTTTTAACAATATTTAACATATTTAGTGAATAAATTACCTTTTATCACATAATGACAATACTTATAATCATGACTTACGGTGAAAAACATATTTTAACCAATACATAAGTCAAATACTTTTAAAAATATTATAATTTTATTATTAAATTATATACATGTCATATATTATTTTTTTATCACCTAAATTAATAAATCACCATCCATAGAAAATGTCAATGTTATATTAGCAAATCTCAAGATACGCGAGTGATAATTTTCATGACAGTAGAATGCTAAGTAAAATTACGGTAAGACTTACCCTTTAAATAAAAAATATTTTAAAAAAAAATAGAAGAAGAAAGAAAAGGAGAAGATTCCTAGAGCAGAAATTTTGAGGACTTGGGACATGGCGGTTGTGGGTCCTGCTGCAATAAGGAGCTATTTGTTGGTTAAAAAAAACAAAGGGGAACAGCATTGAAGAAGCACGTGACTGTGATTGTGACTGCGACTGAGCGCAAGCAAAGAAAACCCTACCCTAGGCGCGCGCACACCCTCTCATCCCAATCCCAATCCCAATCTCGCACATACAGGTAAGTACAGTTTTTGTTGGATTGATTCAATCCTTCCTTCAATTCACTCCCTTTTCTTCTCCGATCAATCATTTGCCTTTCACCCTTCTTCGATTTCTCTGTTTTCTTTATCTGCTTTTCTTTTTCAGATTCGATCGAGCTGTGTTCTTTGTTTTCTTTTCTTTTCTTTTCTTTTTTGTTCTTCTTTGGTTGGTATTTTGGGATGTAAAGTTTCCCTCTGTGATTTGATTCGTTTTCTGGGTAGAGTTGGTATTTTCCACTTCGCTGATGTTACTTTACTTGCTCATGTCAATTTTTTTCCGAAATTTGACTCGAGTCTTCCGTGCTTTGACTAAAACGTGGGCTCTTTCTTTATTTTTCAAGAATAGAGGAGAACGATGTACGAAACGTGGGTCTTTCAGATTTGGTTCTTAAGATAGGAAATTGAGAAGGATGGGCTGAAAAAAAAAGAAAAGAGTTGATTAGTTGAGAAGGGGTTCATGCCTTCATGGATGTTAATTAGGGGGTGTTTGGAGTGGATTTTTTTTGGGTTGAAAATCACTTTTTTCCAACAAAAAAAATAATTCACTTTTCGTATATTTCATAAGTTTTAAAGAATAATCAGAATATAAAAAAAAATCAGTTTTCACATTTTTCTTTTTTAAGAAGCCAAAAAGAGTAGCCTATTAAAAAAATCAGTTTTCAGTTTTTTATTTGTATAAAATTTCAATTTCATAATCACTTTTTAAAAATATGAATCAAATGCAGTATTGACGTTGCACATCAAATTCCTTTACTTGTGGTAAATTGATTTCTTTAATGATCTATGTAGTTCACCCTCCCTATCTAGTGTGTGTTTGGAAAAACTGTGAAATTAAAATTATTTGAATAATTGACTAATGTATAATCATTTTTTATATCATTGATTATGCGAAAATCAATTTATGTTTGGATATATTAATTTTAAAGTAATTTGAAAGTGGTGTGTTTTGTTTGGATTGTATGACAAAATTACTTCTGTATGGTAAATTACTAAAAAAGTATGAAATGATTTGCTTATATTACATATAATAGTTGATACTTGAGGTTAATTTGGGAAAAATATCATAATTTTAGAATAAAAAGCTTTTGCTTATAATGAAAAGTTTCAAAAAGTTGCTTATGATTATGAGGTGTTTTTTAGCTTAAAATTATTAGGCTTTTGATTATAATCCATTTTGAGAGTTTCAGCAAACATGTTTGATTTTCTAAAAGCAGCTTTTTCCATAGAAGAAAGGTTTTGAGGAGTTCCCAAACATACTAGTGGGACAAGGCTTGATTGTTGTTGTAGTTGTTGTTGTTGCCATATTAAAGCAATTCTTGGTTACCAAAAATGAAAAATGTGAAAGTTAGGTTGACGCATCTTCAATATAGTCTCATCTTGTGCATGTGTAAGAATGCCAATTAACAATCTCAGATAGTCAGATGTTCTTTTTCAAGAGTTATAGTTATATTTCCTTTTTGGAGTTCACAGTTATACTGTTACCTTCGTTTAAGCTGAGAAAACGAAATATCAAAATACACCGCACAACAAAACCCAAGTGCTTGATGTAAGATTTCATTATTTTCATCACTCTTGGAGCCTAGAGTTGAACTTTGTGCTGTGAGACTGCCAACATACTGAGAACTTTAATCCTGCACTGCACATGCTTTGTTGTTGGTCTAGATTTACTCTTCCTTTATCTCTAAACATGTATTTTGGGCCGATATACATAATATTCCTTCATAATTTATTGATACTGTCTCAATCATATATATTTGTCATTTTGAAATTGCCATTGTGTACTGGTTAACTGGCTGTCAAGTGACATTTGCTAAATTTGCTTCCATTCTCATATTTGTGGTTATCTTTGTAGAATTCTTCCTGTTAATCACCAGCAATGGCTGATGGACATGAATCAGACAAGAACATTGAGATATGGAAGATCAAGAAATTGATTAAAGCATTGGAGGCAGCTAGAGGAAATGGTACCAGCATGATTTCTCTGATTATGCCCCCACGTGATCAAATATCTCGTGTCACTAAGATGTTGGGTGATGAATTTGGTACTGCTTCAAACATCAAAAGTAGGGTGAACCGGCAGTCTGTGTTGGGAGCCATTACTTCTGCTCAACAGAGGTTAAAACTATACAATAAGGTTCCTCCAAATGGTTTGGTTCTCTATACTGGCACCATTGTTACTGAAGATGGCAAGGAAAAGAAGGTGACAATTGATTTTGAACCTTTCAAGCCGATCAATGCATCACTTTATCTTTGTGATAACAAATTTCACACAGAAGCTCTAAATGAACTTTTAGAATCTGATGACAAGTTTGGTTTTATTGTTATGGATGGAAATGGCACCCTCTTTGGGACTTTGAGTGGCAATACTCGAGAGGTGCTTCATAAATTTACTGTTGATCTACCTAAGAAACATGGTAGAGGAGGGCAGTCAGCTTTGCGTTTTGCTCGTCTTCGCATGGAGAAGCGGCACAATTATGTTAGGAAGACTGCAGAACTTGCTACCCAGTTTTTTATCAATCCTGCTACTAGTCAACCTAATGTTTCTGGACTTATACTTGCCGGTTCAGCTGACTTCAAGACTGAGCTGAGTCAGTCTGACATGTTTGATCCTCGTCTGCAAGCAAAAATATTAAATGTGGTTGATGTTTCCTATGGTGGGGAAAATGGCTTTAATCAAGCTATTGAGTTATCTGCAGAGATTTTATCAAATGTGAAGTTCATACAAGAGAAACGTTTGATAGGAAAATACTTCGAAGAGATCAGCCAGGATACTGGGAAGTACGTATTTGGGGTTGATGACACCTTGAAGGCTCTGGAGATGGGTGCGGTGGAAACACTCATTGTATGGGAGAATTTGGATATTAATAGGTATGTACTGAAAAATGCTACTACTGGTGAGATTGTCATAAAGCACTTGAACAAGGAGCAAGAGGCTGATCAAAGCAACCTCCGGGATGCAGCCACCTCTGTGGAGTTGGAGGTTCAGGAGAAGATGCCCTTGCTTGAGTGGTTTGCCAATGAGTACAAACGATTTGGATGCTCGCTAGAATTTGTGACCAACAAATCACAAGAAGGGTCACAATTTTGTAGAGGGTTTGGTGGCATTGGTGGTATCCTTCGCTACCAGCTCGACATCAGATCGTTTGATGAGTTATCTGATGATGGAGAAGTGTACGAGGATTCTGATTAAGCGACCCTTAGTGCCGAGCTTTTCCTTGGTTTTTGGACAAATGAATGAAGTGCTCAGCACCTCCTATTATAAAAATTTGCTAGACATCACTTGGATTTTGTTGTTCTAAGACTAGTTCCTTTGTTGTTTCATCAATCATACATGTGTTGTATTTTCTTTTCCATTTACTATTTTAGTTGATCTCGGGGTGACTCATGAAGGAAGAGCAAGTTGTCAACTTTCTTGGGAAATCATAATTCAATTCGAAGATACATGTGCTTAAAATGTTTTATGAATTCTCAAGGGCGGTGGCTTCTGGATTTTACATAAGGTGTTGGTTACATTAGCTGGAGCCAATCCTGCTTGTGATGTCGTAATGTTTAGTCTCTTGTTGTGTACTTTGTTGTGGTGCAGAATGTGAAATTTTGTTCCCGGGTGAAGATTCAAAGCTGCAATCTTTTATGCTCCCATTAACATATAAATCACTGGAACTAATTCCTGTTGGTTGTGTCAAAGTTAATACTGATGGCAGTGTGGTTCGGCAGTAACTAGTGGGATTGGGGTACAGGTGTGATTCGGTCAGAGAATGTAGATTGACAGGTGTTTCTCAGCAAAAGGAGCCTCTACTACTACCAGGGTGTTGAAGCTTGAGCTGCATGCTACGAACTAGGGTGTTTAATTAATTAGTCATTATTTTATACTATTTTCATTCATATTAATAGTTATTTTTTAAAAAATTATGTAATTTTGATAAATTAAAAAGTTAATATATCTTATTATAAATTATAGTGAGGTATATTAACTTTTTGATATATTAAAATTGATTAACTTTTTAATATATTGAAATTGCACAATTTGCTGAGAATTATTATTAATATGAAATTAAGAAAGTAATTGGAAATTACCTTAGTGTTTGAGCATGTGTTTGGTTGTAGCGAAACTGAGAGAATGGAAAATATAGAGGATAGAAAGTGCATTGGGAATCGAGTTCCCTCGGCTTGGATCAACAGAAATTGAGGGAAGGGAAAAGTGAACTGGTAGGGTTCTGCATCGAACTTTGATCATGTGAGCAGAAAATGAGATGGGAAAGAGAAGTTAGGTAAGAGGACGTTTATATCCATTAAGAAAAATAAAGTTTTATAACGTGTTATATTTGTTTTAACTTAAAAATTATTCTAAAATTATGTATTTATTTTACTAGTCTTTCTAAAATCTAAAAAAATTAATATAACTCTTTCTTCATCCACATATCAAAAGAGAAAACACAATTTTCTCTTCATTTTCTTTTCTTTTCCTTTTTATTTCATTTTCTTTCCTCTCATTTTCTTTTCTCATCCAAAGAAACCATCAAAGCATAAATGATTTATATATTTCTTTTAAATATAGATTACTAAATACTAACTTTTACATAAAAACTAATCTAGTGATTTGTTAGAATTTGCTCACTAAAGACGAATGTGATTGATAGTTATAAGATTAGAGACTAACTCAGATTTTAAATTCCAAGAACCAAAAATCAAAAGACTTGTCGTTCAGTCTCTCGCATGATTTTCAAATCAGTTGGGACACAAGAACAATTCAGGTGCAAGGCAGAAAAGGAGGATCTTCTAATTCGATTGCCTACAAAGACAACAGAAAAAAAATGGATATTCTGAATGGAAAATGCTTGCTACAAAATTTATAACCAAAGAGGATATTCTGAATGGACTTGGGACAAAATTTTTGTCCGAATTTATTTGTCAGGAATGACTTGAGATATATGTCTTGACCCTTGAATGTATAAGTAGATAATACCACTACATAATATTCATCTAACAACCACCCTTATATTCTTACCAAAAAAATAAAACCACTGTAGCATTACTTAATTGGAAAAACAGATATGCATGATTTATTTATCACATAATAATAAGCAATACCTATTCCCAGAAAATAAGACTACAAATATATAAAGGCAAAAAATTGTCTTTTCACTTTTGACTACTAATTCAGTAAAGCCTCAAACTGGCCAGAAGTCCTTGTAATATACCTTGAATATTACAGGGTTTGGGGCTTCAGGAATCAGCAAGTTCTATTAGTTGATTGACCACATTTGGCTCAGCAAGGGTACTTGTATCACCAAGTTCATCCAGCTGCCTGGATGCAATTTTTCTCAGAATTCTTCTCATTATCTTTCCACTCCTTGTTTTGGGGAGGCCAGGTGCCCAATGGATTTTGTCAGGTGCAGCAAAGGCTCCTATCTGAAATATTAAAAACAAAAGAAAATGAAAAATTATGTTTTTGTTCAAGTTATGTTTACAGAACTGGTCAATCCAGGCATCAAACACTACACACAAGCCAATGACTCTAGCAATAACGCAGACAAATGATCCTTTTTTCTATTAGAAGTGTGAAGGAGATAAAAGATAGTTCAACAACATAGTTATCCTGAGAATTTGTTGAGGCACATTAGTGCCATACTCCCAGCTTTAAAGAGGCAGATATAAAGGGTGACCCACTGCACAAAACTCTCACTTAGTGAGGTCTAGGGAGAGTAGATATACTTAGTCTTACCACATAAACAGAGAGACTGTTTCCAGGATTTGAAAACGTAACATCCAGATCACAAGGTAAAAATCTTATCGTTGTGCCATGGCTCACCCTCTCCTTAAAGAGCCAGGCATAATTTAAAGGAAATTTCCATAGAACACTGAGCCATCCAGGCTGTCATTTGACTAAACCAAGGTGCCAAAACTACCACTTTTTATAAAATTTTCAAAAATGTGTTTAGGTCCTTCCATAGTTCATCACAGTAAGGAACACCGCAAGGTCCTTTCGTAGTTCATCAATATAGTGGATTAAGTACAGACCTGCTTTCGAACTGTGAGTATAAGGTCCTTTCTTAGTTCATCACTGTAAGGAACACCGTCCACTAGTGTTACAAATGCATAGATACCCTGTCCTTTCACCTGCAGTAGTAATGGTAGTTGATTAAGATAGAGGCAGCAATAACTTGGTAATGCTACAAGGAAATTATACATAATTTTGTTCATACACAGAAACACATGCTTGATCCCTCACACACTTGGAGAAATATTATGTAGTCATACCTCATGCTCGATGCCAACCACAGCAGCCTCCGCACATTTAGGATGTGAAACTAGAGCTGATTCCACTTCAGCTGTGCCAATACGATGTCCACTGCAATAACAATACTAAATCAGACTGAAACATCATGTAGAACTGCATTGATGCAACAACTCTATTCATGTTTGCATGCTTATAATTGTAGAAAAAGAAATTGCAAGACTGAGGAATCATTGGGAGAAGCTTTTGAAATTCAAAGAATACCTGACATTGATGACATCATCAACTCTGCCAGTGAGCCAATGATATCCATCCTTGTCCCTGAAACAAATTTAAATATACATAATTATCCCACACATTTTTTGCATGTTCCTGAATTTGAATTAAAGACTGCAGAAACATAATTCACACAGACTATACTCAAATCAAAGAGAGTACACAAGAACCTGGAAATTGGAACATTATAACTAACGAGCATCCAATGCCAGTAAATCACTGACCTGCTGCAGCCATCACCACTGAAGTAGTAACCGGCAAATGGCTTGAAATATGTTGTTTCATATCTTTCATGATCGCCATATAGAGTTCTGAATGCCCCAGGCCAAGAGTTCTTAATGCACAAGTAACCACTGCACTCACCATCTATTTCAACACCTTTCTCATCCACTATGACAGGCTAAAGTGACAGCAAATTTTGTCAGTGATGAAGGCAAAGTCTAATACTAGAAAGAGGTTCAAACATATTCATAAAAGTATAAAATGGACATCTGAGGGTTGTGTAAAAGACCTGAACTCCAAAGAAAGGGAAAGTTGCCGAACCCGGCTTTTGGGCCCAAGCACCTGGCATTGGAGTTATCTGCATGCAACAGTGAAGAATTAAGTCACAGACAGAAATGCACAAATAAAATAAGTTCTTTTTTTATTATTTATTTATTTATGTACAAATGTAGCCAACCCCATCCAGTGCTTGGTTGTAGTTGTTTTGTTCACAAAAGATTGAACCTAAGAGTATAACACTTAACTTCCATTACCACTTGAATCGTGCACATGGGGTGCACAACTGATTATTTGTCACTAATGGAACAAACCTATATTGCATGTTCAATACCTGCAATTAGAATCAAATTAAAAATTGGAAGTTAAAATACCATGAAGCCACCAGTTTCTGTTTGCCACCAAGTGTCAGAGATAGGACACCTTGAATCTCCAACTACATTGTAAAACCACCTGAAAGGGAAGGATCAAAGAATGAATGAGAATGTTTTTTGATATAGGAAACTAGGTTGTAATTAGGGAAAAAATAGATAGTAACCTCCATGCACTTGGATTTATGGGCTCGCCTACACTTCCCAAGACTCGTAATGATTTCCTTGAGTAACAAGTAACATACTGCAAGAATCACAATGTTTTGAATGAAAATAAGTAAAAGAAGAACTGAACAAAACCTCATCCAACTCCTTCAAGATGTAACGTATCCGACCTAGTTGTGCATTTTAATGCATGATACAGAATATATGGTCCCAAATTCTTGGGGGAAAAATAAATGTCTGATGCTTATAATATCTGAAAATGAATAAAAAATGTTATTAAAAAAGTGATGATATTTATTATGGAAGACCTCGTGCTGTTAAAACACAATAAGAGGTCATTTCTTTGGAAATTGCAACAATATTATGTTTATCAAACCTTTGATTGGCACTAATGTATGACAGGTCTGGGAAGACCAAGAGAGACGAGATGTGCTGGGGGTGGGTGCATGTGCATGTATCCAGGAGCAGTTATTCACAAATAATTTTTGCACAGGTATAGTGTACACATGAAAGAATAGAGGTATCTTACGTGATCACCCTCACGCATGAGAGACCGCACCAATGTGGGAGCAGTGTAGAATATCGTCACTTTATATTTGTCTACAATGTCCCAACAGCGCCCAGCATCAGGATAATTAGGAGCCTGCAATCATGTTATTTATCAGATTTAAGGTGAAATATTTCTTTGCAATTACTTGAATTTCATGAAAAACCTATGAACTTACAATGTCAAATAAATAAGATAGGTACTAGAATTAGTGACCCAAATATGGAAGAGAAAAACTGGTATATTACAGGACTTGAGCTGGTATCAGCGTGATACAACCAAGCTCTGTTAACGGAAATAGAAGGAAACAACAGCAGGAAGAAGGTAACACCCTGACCTTTCGAGAGGCTCGGGTCTCTCCCTCCAAGTTCCAACTAATTTCCTGCCAACCCCCACAGTCTCACACCCATATAAATATGACTCACTTGTCACATCCTCCAAGAATCCTCCTCTCCCTCTAATTCCCCTTGCCAGCTCAGCACCAGGTAGTTAGATACCTCCAGAATTCACAATTGGGCCTGACTCCTTACGCTCCTCATCAACAGACGTCTTATCTATTTTGGGGTTCCTATCAAAATATAATGATGCTGGTGGAAGGCAGCACTACACTTCTAATTTTAAGTCCTGTAAATATATCTCTTTCTAAATGTGTTGCTAGGAAAATTTTGTGCATTTTCAAAGCTCGGCTTGGGGGAATCAAGCATGACGCATACAACCATAACCTAGCCAAAGAAAGACCATGCATTAATTGTTGATTTCTTGACGACGAGGACCTTGAAATTCTTTCAATCAACTAAACAGCAGTCCGTTGATATGCAAAGTAAATCACTTTAAAGGGGATTTTAGCAGTTCAATTTCACTGGTAAAAAGAGAGTAAGCAATTATAGAAAATCATTTTTTTCTTTCTAGGGTTAGGAAGGACTCAACCTACTACCTCTACCCAAACCTACTACCTCTACCCAAATCCCACCCCATCCTTAAAACTTGAGGTGAGCCCAGGGAGCTAGTCAAAGAATATTCAGTAACCGTTTATTTTTCTTTATAGCTGTTCAGTATCTATCTTGTGATCTCAAAAGAGAAGGAGAAAAAAGAAGAATCATATTGAGATAAGATAGGAGGAAAAGAGATCCTCTATACAAGAACCAAAATTAGCTAGAGAAAAACCATCAAAGTAGCATAGCTTCCCTATCTCTCAGCATATCTGAGGGGGAAAATCCTCTAACAAGATTATGTGCTTTACACCAAATAGAGGCTAAATGCCTGATCCTACCCACAAAATTTGCTTATCTGAAAATTAATCTTTCATTTCTGACAACCCTATAAATTCATTGGTACAGGACATTATTGTTTCTTATAGAATTTGTATATTCTAGATATATAAATTTATTGTTGAAGTTTTCTCAATTGGAATGTTAACATGTCTACTGCATTCTTTTTCTCTAATTATCATGCATATAAATTATTACAGTATGTTTCATGTTGAAACTTATTACCCCTTCATACACAACACAAGTTGCACCATTGAGCAAGGGTCCGTAAGTGACGTAGCTGTGCCCAGTAATCCAACCACAATCAGCTGTACACCTGAAGTCAGGAAATAAAGGCAATAGATGAGTACTGATCAAATTTTTATCAAGAACATCTCAAAGATAAAACAGATATAGAAGATGAACTTTCAAGAATACCAGTAGATGTCGGACGGTTTGTAGTCAAATGCATACTTAAATGTTGTTGCAGTGTACACCATGTAACCGCCAGTTGTATGGAGGACACCCTTTTACATTAGAAAGCAGCAACCTCAAGTAAAGGAAAGAAGAAAAAGGAAACAAAACTCATGAATTACAGCAATAACAACCAGCAAATACCTTAGGTTTTCCTGTGCTCCCACTTGTATAGAGTAGAAAAAGTGGATCCTCTGCATCAACCCACTCCACTGGACAAGTAGTTGGATATTGAGGAATGACATCCTGCAAACAAGTAAAACAGTAGCCAAGAAAAGGAACAACGTATGAACTTATATCATAATTATAGAAGCATTAACTGTGAACATTCAAAACACATTTAGCACCCCTAAACAGAAATTCAAGATTCATAGGAAACCTTATCATCAGAAACAAAATTTCAGACCAAAAGAGTTACGTGAATTAGGTCCCATTTGTGCCTACAGTTTAATTAAGGCCTTATATGATAAGAGCTTCATATGAATGAGTTCTACAAAAAGTAACTTATGAATAAATTACTTTGTGTTTAGATATGCTGTAACTGAAGTGCTTGCTTTAACTTATAGTGCTAAAGTTGTGCAGGGGACTTCATTGAGAAGCTAAATATTTTAGTTTTCCAGATACAAAGTGGCTTTTGACAATTGAAAAGTGACTTTTGACTATTCAAAAATTTTAGAAAGTCACCATTAGTGCTATCCAAAAGCATCCTTAGTAATTCTTAGGCATTTTGGACAAGTATAGAAGACAGACCTCACCTTCCTAGTACAGTTAGCAGGCCATGAGAGTTTTTTCTTTTTTTGATAAAAGAAAGGCCGTGTGAGAGCATATTGTCAGCAACTGAAAAGAGATTATATACTAACCTGCCACCATATATCTCGACCTTGCTTCCATTTGGTATCTGCTCTCTTCAATGCCAATGGGTTTTCATACACTAAGCATACACCTGCTTAGACACGGGAAAAAATTGCAAAACCAAAAAATAAATAAATAAATAAAAGTCAGAAACTAATAAAATGAACATAATGTATCAAGGAAGAAATTGGCTATATAGTATACGTGTCTGCACAAACAAGAAAGTTATCGATGCCTATTACATAGTGAAAAATGTCAAATGGCTTGGACAACAACCACCCAACGCAGCAGGCAGATCAGATAACTTCCCAGAGCCAACACTTTGAATAGTTGAACTCAGTTTGGATAGTGACAGTAAATGTATTACAAATTGTTCTTACTGTTTTCTATGTGCTATGTTCTCATCATATGAGATACCATCGAGTTGTCTCCAAACTAGTAAGCTCATTGATTATGATTTATGAGCTAGTAAGACATGCATGATGTTAGCTATACTGATATCACTCTCTGTGTTTGTGTAAGCACACACACATGTTTGAATTGTAATATGAGGGGGAAAAAGTTGTAATATAAAGGAATTAGAGATAGTTAGGGGATTAGTGAGTATAAATAAAGAGAAGTGGATGTTAGTTGGGGAATCTAGTGAATTCATTTGTAAATGTAAGAGAAATTGGTGACTCCATACTCTTCTAGGGTTCATACTTTATGTAATTCAGATTTAGGGTTCTTAGCACATTGCTAAGGATTCCTAGTGTGCAATAGTACATCTATTTATTCAGTGCGAGCTTGGTTCCTAACATTAGTATCGGGATCTTTGTTTCATCCTGGGAAAAGCTTCCACAGCAGCTGCAAAGATGGAAAAGATGATGGAATCAGTAGAGGCGACGATAAGGGCAATCCGAAAGCAGTTGGAGAGGACCACGGCGAAAGATGACATTGATCGCGGCCATCACAGAGGAGCATAAGGAGTTTCTTGTGTTTGAAGGAAAAAATAGATACTTGTGGATCATCTATGCAGGGCAATTTTGGGATGCCATTGGAGGCAGAGGCTGTTCATGGCAAAGAAGGGGATATCCAACCAAGCGCAAAAATGGTGCTGGTTATGGAAGCAACGCAATCCTAATGCAACAATTTTTACCTTCGAAGTTGCGTTACTCAATTGCTACCAGCTGTATTTCAATCCTATTTTTCCAAGAATTATCCAGAATGAAGTTTCCAATCTGGAACTTATTGAATCAAGAAACAAAGAAGAAACCAGGAAGGAAATAGGTGAAAAAGAGGTCGTCTGCACCGTTCTTGATAGGACTCCTAAGACGGAGTCACACTCAGAAGAGATGGAAGCGCAGTCGTGGCCATGTCCAAATGACGAAGCAAAACAGTCAAAATCAAAGTACAATCCAGCCCAAATCCTTGCAGAAGGAGACAGCATTTTTGAAGTAGGATTGGACCCAAATGAAGAAATAAAGATCATACTCTTATTTTTCAAGATCTGGAACCCTGGTGGATTTTTTGTGTGAAATATTTTGTACCCCACCTTGAGGACCAGGTGAATCTGTAGGGGGACGTAGTGTTAGGATCCATTAGTTAGAAATTAGTTAGGGAAGTTAGTTAGTTAGTTAGGGGATTGGTAAGTATAAATAAAGATAAATGGATGTCAGTTAGGGTGTCTAGTGAATTCATTTATACATGTAAGAGAGATTGGAGACTCCTAGGGTTCATACTTTCTGTAATTCAGATTTAGGGTTCTTGGCACATTGCTAAGGATTTCTAGTGTGCAATAATACATCTATTTATTCAGTGAGAGACTGGTGCCTAACACTACACAATATTTGTTGATGAGATTATGGTGATGAAACTATAAACAAATCAATGACATCCCCACCTATAGACACCCCATTTTGGGCTGAATCATTGATGGCATCATCAACTATGTTTTTCAGATGAATAGCCTTGGAGCCCCTCTTAACAGCATTGCAAGTAATTACAGCTTTTGGTTTACAATCACTGATTCTCTGGGCGAGAGATTCTGCAGAAAAACCGGCAAATACAACCTAAACAAATCAAAAAGCTATCAGGTATCAACTCTAAAGGCAAGTGAAACCTATCGAGCATTCTGAAAATCATGAGAAGATGAGTGAAAAAAAAAACAGTGAACAATAGAAAAAGACAAGTTTTTTGGCTGATACCGAGTGAACAGCACCAATGCGGGCACAGGCAAGCATTGTGATGGGAAGCTCATTGATCATGGGCAAATAAATAATTACAGCATCCCCCTTCTTCACACCAATATCTTTCAGGTAGTTTGCAACCTGGAACAAAGAAATATTCAATCATTCGGCCAATTTCAAACAACATTCAAGCACCTGAATTTGAGAAACTTCAGAGACAAACAAAGGGGAAAGTCAGAACAAACCTGGCAAACTTGCTGGAGAAGCTGAGTGTAAGTTAAACTGCCATCTACGCCAGACTCATTGCCTTCCCAGTAAAGGGCAACTTTGTCACCTAGTCCAGCTTCTACATTTCTATCCAAGCAATTGTAACAGATGTTGGTGATGCCACCCTTGAACCACTGAGGAAAAACACACAAAAAGGTACAATACAACCACTCAGCCAATGAACAAAATCACCAACAGAAGATTAAAAAACAAAAAAAAAGTATGCGAGATCCAAATGGGATATAATGGAAACAAAAATACAAATCACCTCAATCTTGATGCTGCCCTTCCTGACATCAAGATTTTCATCGCAGACCTTATCACCCCATCTCTTTTGCCAATAGAACTGTGATGCAATCTCAGACCAGAATCCAGCAGGGTCCTCAATCGACCTCTTATACATCTCCATATACTGCCAGATCACAAATCACACACAACAACAACAATTATAAACAAAAATATTTTTTTTACCTGAAAATCTGCCTAAAGAACAAAACCCAGGAAGAAAACACAATTTTTTCCCTTCTCATTTGTAATTTAGTAAAATCCATGAAAACCCAGAAAACATTCCTGAATATGCATCTCAGAAATTTTTTTTTTTCTCTTTTCTTTTCAGGAAGAGATGGAATACCTGTTCTGGGGAGTGAACATTTGCTTGGTCAGCGAATTCCTTGCTTGGAAGAACATAATCATCTTCTTCAGAGGCGAGAGATTCACCAAGAATGACTGCGTTGAGGTGAGGAATGTGGCCTGCCCCAGATGGCATATACCTCATTGATTCCATGTGGCGAAGGTAGTTTTCTGTCCTCAGATTAGAACCCATAAAAATAGAATCACTCTTACTATTATTCTTCCTCCTAATACTACTACTAGTGATGATGCTGAAGCTACTGCTACACTTGAAGATAAGAGACACGGAAGAAGAAAAAGAACAAGAAGAGTTTCTCTTCTTGAGTATTGGATCCGATTTCACAAGCGGCAAGAGAGATTCACAGGCACCACCACCACCACCTCTCACAATTGAATTATAGGACACAGGTACCATTCTGCTACAATTGTCAAACCGCAATATATATTAAATTATTAAATTAAATTAAATTAAATATGGTTATATCAATCAACATCAAATATAAATTATTAATTTATTTCATTAGTTTCTTAGCATCCAATTAAAGCGGTAATGATAATGATCACAAATCTGAAGGCAAAAAAGAAACTAGAAAGATTAAAAAAAAAAATGAATCTCTTTCTTTGAAAAACAAATAAAATTCAAAGTCCAACTAAGCAAACGAATAGAGTTTTTTTTTTTCCTCTCACCTAAATTTTTTGTTTGATGAGGTTTGGTACTATTTGAAAACGCTATCACCCCTGAAAGAATAAGAATATATATCTTATCTTTTTATGGTGTATCGGTGTCGTGAGGAGCAATGGAAGAAAGAGGTTGATTCAATCCCACTTATTTATCTTGAGTTTCAAAGGAAAAGGATAATGTGTTCTTTTTATTTTAAGATTCAGTCAAAACACATGATTTGTAATTTAATGATGACGAAAGCGATGAAAACGATACCAATTTTGTGTGTCTCTCCATCTATAGTCAGAGGCTGCAAGGAACTCGCGTAGGTGATGATGATGATATATATAAATATGATTAGGTGGAGAGATCAGAGAATATTGGGTTGTTTTGTTTTGGTCAAGTGCAAGGTCTCACATGAAAAACAGTTCAATACATTGTGATCATCTATAAGATAAAAAAAACACATAATTGATTTATAGCTTAGTGCATTACAACTACCAAAACAATAAGATTATGTATAACTGTGTATTGTGTAAAGAATAGGACAGCGTTTAGCACCCGAGGTTGACTTAGGAAAAATAAAAAAAGTGCCTTGTTGCATAAAAATATATAAAACGTGGCTTTTCCATAGTAACCACCACACTTCCGGGGGCTTTATCAGTGTTGTGATTGTGAGTGACTAAAAAGTTTAAAAGTTAAAACCTTTTGGACCCTGAAAGAAAGAGATGAAGAGAAGTAGAGACTTACTTGGTTATCAAAAATCGGAATTAACGGATTCCCACGGAGAATTTGAAGAGTTTAGTAGGGAGTTTTGGATATTTTTAGACCCTCAAAAATGGTTGGGTTAAATAGGCCACTTACTTGATAACATGTTGGTGTGCATAGGATAGCAAAGCCAGATGACAGCACCTTGGATTGGGGTAGCATCTTGCCGGCAGGATTCTTTGCTTGATTTGGACTTTGTAGCCAGCCATCTATCTATCTATGTACAAACAAGGCGACTAGTGCTAACACGTTCCTTGCCTTATGAGACTTGTTCATTTTCAATGCACTTTTTTTTTATAAATAAACATTTTCAATGCACTTTTCCAACTCGTGTTTTTTTTTTGTCTTTTTTTGGCCATGAATTGTAAAGTTGGCATTGGCCTCTTTCTTCAGCAGTGAGACTCGTGTAGTGTCAACACTGGCCCCATTTCATTAAATCGGGACTGGCCTAATTGTTTTTCTCTTCAAACCTATATTCGGCATTTGATATTATACGAAAAATTTATCTTGTTCCAAGACTATAAGCAAATTAGGGTGCATTTGTTTCGAATTTTTTAATGGAAAAAGTTATTACTTTTAATACAGGTTATTATTTACATTGGCTTTTATTGAAAAGCTAAAAATAAATTGTTTTAAGTGCTTTTAAGATTTTGAGTAAAATATTATATGAATAGCTTTTGTAAAAAGTGATTTTTTTTGTTGAAAAAGTCATTTTTCTATTAAAAAATTAGAAACAAATGCACTCTTAATAATGTAGAACTTCAAAAAATTTCATGATTCTTCACCGTTCAAAAAGAGAGACAATTTATTCTTTCTATCAACTTGTTGTTTCAATGCTTGCCAAAGTACTACACATAGAATATTAAGATCTTATTTAGGTAAATAACTTATTTAAGTGTTTATATAAAAATAATTTTTGAAAAGTAATTTATTGATAAATTATTTTATATTCAAACATATAATAATAATAATCAAAGTACTTTTTTTTAGTGTTTTAGAACTAAAAAGCACTGAAAGTTTTAGATATTTTAACCTCTTAAAACACTAAAAGTAACATGTTTTAGTGTTTTAGATATTCAAACACTAAAAGTTTTTTTTGAATGTTTTACATATTTTAACTTTTTAAAAAGTACTAAGAATAATTTTTACAAAAGAAATAAGTTGTTTAGTCAAATAGGACAAAATTAAAGAGTATTGTTATTTGTACTCATAATTTATAGGATATCGTGTCGACATACTCTCATTTATCCCTAGATCAGATATGGGACCTAAATTACATGGGGTCTACAACTCAAAAAATTGATTTTGATATGAATCCTGATGATGTTTAACATTTTAATATAGGAGTTAAGGAAACTACCATTAGGATGGGAAAAGAAACACAATCCGTTGCAGGAAAACCTAAAAAAAAAATGCAAGAGGTACACTATTTGCTAAAAGCGGATTATTCACCTTGCATTTGGCCCCACCATGTGCATTGCGCCTTTATCTAGCTCGAGATTGACTGAGCATGCGGACCTGCGTGCATGAATAAGAGCTAAAAGCGGATTCTTCACCATGTGCACCAAAAAAAAATGCAATGGAACACTATCCGCTTTTAGTAGATTCCTCAACTTCCATTTGGCCTCACCTTATGCAACGTGTCCTTAGTTGGCTCAAGCTTGACTGAGCACATGGACCTGCATGCATGAATCGGAGATAAACCGTTGCCAGGAGCTGCAGCGCGCATGATGAAAGGCAGTCCATGAACCATCATGTGCCACACCCGTTACCTGTATCAATGGAAGAATGTAATGGCACATTAATACAATTGCAGGTCCGTGAATAAATTCCAGGAACCCGTGGTTTGAGGGTCTGTATTAATATTCAAGAGAAGGTGAGTTACGTTTGAGAGTAGAGAGTTAGAAAAAAGAGAGAGAGAGAAAAGAAAGAGATATACTTGAAAAATAATGCCTCGACAACACCGTGATTCAATAATGAGGCTGATAAGCATATTGCGGTTGCTATTGTTATTGTTAATGGACATGTAAGTTTTAAATCCATTTTATATTCTGACAATTTTAATTTTTACTTATTTATTTGTTAATTTATTTTATAAGATTAAATCTGTTTATTTTATTAAATTATTTATTATGTAATATTTTTTATGATAATGTGATATTCACTTCTAATAGGGTATTTGTTTGGATTTTTTTTTTTTGGTATTTGAAATAGGGAGAAGGAGGGGTTGAGCCTCGTTATCTTTTTATCAATTATCCACTGAGAGATGTAACTATTGGGCACCTACAGCATGCTGATTTTTATTATGTTGCACAGATGGGCAGAGTGGAACTAAATAGACCTCTCATAAAGGCTTTGATAGAACGATGGTGACTGAAGATGCACACTTTTCATTTCCCACAGGGAGAAATGACAATGACATTATAAGATGTTGCAATGCAATTTGTACTCCCCATCAATTGTGCACTGGTTAGTGGATATACTTCTAGCCGTATTTAACAACTGCAGGTGAAATGTTTTAGTTTACTTGATGTCGTGCCTCATCCACGTATGCTTTTTTTTTTTTTTTGGTGTGTAGATCCATGTATGCTTAATAGAAGTGCAATCAATTTAAATTGGCTCCAATATCATATAAGAAATCTTGACACTAGAAATGACACAACATCAATAGCAATGAGTGCATGTTCATATATGTTAGCCCTCATAGGTACTTCTTTAATGCCTGACAAGATCAATAATGAAGTCCATCGAAAATATCTGCAATTGTTGGAGGATCTCACTTTTGTTGGGACTTTTAGTTGGGGTTCTGCATGCCTTGCTTGTCTCTATCATAATTTAGATAAAGCGACACACATAATTACAAAGCAAATTGGCAATCCCCTAGTTCTACTACAGGCATGGGCATGGAGTCGGTTGCCTTTTTTGGCTCTTGTGCCTGTACCACCCAATTTCGCCAGCTTCCCTTTAACTTCTAGGTAAAAATTGTTCCTGATTTATTCTGTGTTGATATTGTCATATTTGTAACAAATTTGTATATTTTATGATAGATGGGTGCACCCATTCTATCCTCATGGCCCAGGTCTTATAAACCATCTACATTTAAGACAGATGTTAGATGAGATGCAATATGATCAGGTAGCAATTAAAACATTATATAATTTCTTGTAAAGTTAAATTAAAGAATATTTTTTCTACATGTCTAATATAATTTGTTTTTGTGTTGCTGATTATATGGCAGCCATATAGGACTACTGAAGTTGAGGTCGTGATTCCAGTCTATAGAATCCAACTGAACAATTGCTCCTTGATCAGCAGCACACATTGTCATACACCATTGTGGCAGCTATTCAAATAAGCTTTCCCAACTACCGAAAACTTTTTTAATCGCCTTATGCTTTGCTGCCCATGCTTTTTGGTATATTGTCATGTACCCAAACTGAGAATGAACCGTTGCAATGATAGATTTTATTTTATTAAATTGATCAGAATTTACCAATGGCTCTATGAGTTGTCCAATCATGTCAAAATCCAACTTTGAATGGTCTTGCGATTGCCTCAACCTCGTACAAGTGTGTGGTCTATAGTACTTCCTAATTTCCCAATATCCTCATTCCTTCTAAAACTAGCCCTTAAAAGCCAAAGACAGTCCTATCCATATTGTACACATTTGTAGTAAAATATCTTTGATTCTGACTCTTCAACTTTGTAATCGCTCATTTATCTATGCTATATTTCTTAATTGTTTTAATTAAAGCCTTTGTATTGTTAAATTCCATTTCAATAAAGAATTCGGCATTGATAACAGGAGCTCTTATCAAGCATCAATATTAATTGAAAAAAAAATAAGAATAATAAAAAACAAATGGAAAAAAAAACTGAAGCTAAAACATTTTTTTCACATCTTAGGTAACAATTTTTAAATTAATTCTATAATTAGCAATACATACTCATGTTTTAAAATTACAGAAACACAAATGCATTCATAGTTTTAAGATCTAATGCAAGCATGAAAGGTGGGTTATTGTTCGAATATTGTCTCACCATCATGTTTGGCACATCATTTTCGCTTGCATCATCATTCACATCACATCATATCACCGCTTTTATATTCTTTTTTATCACTTTTTTCTCATACTGCTTATCTTTCTTCGAATGTGCTTAACTCATAAGCTTTATTTCGAGCAACAGCTTCGTCAAATTCAACATACAATTCAATGGAACGATTGTTTGGTTGGTACTATTGATGTATGCGAAACATCTATTGAATATTGTTGTCATTGATGATGGGAATTGCTTGATAGTTTATGAAGCCACCAAAAATTGAGGATGGGTATCTGTATTTTATAGATGCCACTTTCTTTTGAGTGTTTGGCTATGGATTGACAAAGAGTATTCTCTAGCTCTGTAAATGAGAAAGTGTATGAAATAAAAATATTTACTAGACTCTCATACATAAAAAAGACACCATCATTTGAATTTATAAATATATGATCATTATAATATATTGCTATTATGACAATGCTCATTTTTTTCCCTATTAGAATAGGGTGGGGGAACAGAAGGCAAAATAAGGTTACAAGCATGAAGGTGAATGAAAAAAGTTACTGAGTGAAAAAGGAAAGAGGTGATAGAGTATAAAAGAGCAAGTAAAAATTTAGCTACCTGAAGTTTATATAGACAGGAAGAATACTTTCATACTCTCCATGAGTTTCTCGTGGAAATCATCCTCCACGCTAGTGAAATAAAATTTCCTCACAGCCATTATTGCTAACTGGATATACAAGTACATGGCAAGTCGGAGAAGTACTTTGCCATTCATTATAGAAGAGACAAACATCTTGCGCATAGAACAACAAACAAACCAAAATATTGAGTGATGTAATTTTTGTTTTCCTAGAACCATAATCCGCCAAAAGCTTAGGAAAACTATTCCGTAATAGCGGATTTACCTCCCCATATATATATATTGGTTTTTAAGCAACAGTATCCGCTGAAGTGAATTGTTTGTCCACACCCACTCCACAGTAATTTCCCTGGAAACATAGTATTTGTGTGTTTTTTTCACTCTAGTTTCATATCAGGAAAATTGACCCTTCACGGCCTATCTAACGATATATAGAAGTATATCGATATGGTATTCCACACTTTATGATTATAAATAATATTTTTCAAAAATAAAAATATGACTTTTAATTTTAAAAAAATTTAAAAAAATATAAGTTATACTATCCAAATGTATCTTAAATTATTAATGTTCTATTAAATCAAAACATTTTTTGTCTTATGGTGGAATTAGTCGGTGTATCTAGCTTTTTCTAGTGCTATTGTAGAGTTAACAGAGCTACGAGACCAATTAATGGTCCATGTGCACCTTTGACAATGAACCGATTTTATTAAATGGAGATTGGGCTATTTATGTTTCTTTCGAGCCTCTATTTAGCATTCATCTTAGACCCAAAAAATTTATTTTTGTATTTGATGAAAATCGTGGGGACAAATACAATACTAAGGATTTGAAGAGTATGGTCTCCCAACGAGAATCTTTTTATATTCTTAGAGCTCGAGTTAGAGATTTCTAATTAAGAAATCAACTCTCCTAAGTCCTACCACCTTCACCAATCATCAATGCAATATTTTATAAAGGACACTACTATGATACAATTGATGGTCAATATAGATGCTGGAGTTTTTCACAAATATAAAATTATTAAAATCATATATTATATAAATCCCTGAATATTTACAGTACTACATAATTGTCCTTTTTTTAATGTAATAAAAATCGGTTTAAATCGATTTTAGCGAAGCTCAACGGGAAGAGTGCAAAAATCGGTTTAAGCAGATTTACAAAATCTACTTGAGCAGATTTTAGTGTAACCGTGACATCGCATGTATGCAAAAATAGGTTTGAGCAGATTTTAGTGTAACGTGATGCAGTAATCAGTTCGAGCAGATTCACAAAATCTTATAATATAAACATTCTTTGATTTTATATACTTAAAAATCTTTGTAATCAAGAAGTGATATATAACCACCATCATACTTACATCATACACTTATTTGGGACCCATATTTATTTATTTTTGTTCTTTTAAAGGAATTTCTTCGATGCTCTTATAAAATTAAATGGTATCAATATTTTTTATTTATTTGTTATTAAGAATGTGTCATGTATTTTATTAACTTAATTTAATAAAATATAGAAAATTAAATATCCAATCACATTCGTTAAAAATAAAAGAATATGATACCCATAAGTATCAAAGATAAAACCTATTTGAAATTATGAGTTCAAGTAAAAATATCACATATTTTTTTATTCTCTTTTTCAATAAACTATTCTGTAATCATTCTCAAAACTTTTAAATATGACTTTAGATGTGTGTTATTTATATCTATTGAACACCATATCTTATCCAATTTTTTATTTTATTTATTTATTAATAGTATAATTTTTCATAATTGCCAAATTTTCCTCTATAAAACCTCTGACCAAATGATTAATTTTTGCATGTAATCTTATTTTATTTCTCCTTTTTGCCTTTATGCGTAATATATAAAGTTAATTGCAAGTAAATTTTCTTTTATGGGTTTCAAATGTATCATTATCAATAATATGACCATTCGGCGTAAATTACGTACATATGCCCATTTAAATCATGCAGCATGCGTGATTACCACTACTGCCTCCCAAAATAATTGAAAAGCACCAACAAAAAAGAAACCACGTGTTGTCCATCTACAAATTTTGACTGAAAAGAAACCACGTCCTATTTAATAATATTAAATACAAAGAAATTTCGCCACTTCCGTGATTAAATAAGGCAGGGAATCTTGCTTCTGGCGAGATTTTGAAAAGTAGGGCTCTGTGACAATGTTACTTCATGTCGAGAAGCGGTGCTGCATGCCTCGAGTATAAATAAAAGCCATGGAAAAAGATTAATTTCATTTTGCATATGTATTTTTTTTAAAAATACATAAAGGTTAAATTTAATTATTTAATTAATATATATTTTACTTTTGCAATGTGAACTTTGGTCATGATCACGGGACACTTCAAAAGATGGGGATGCATGATGTGCTGTCACAAATGATGTACCTACATCTGACCCACCAGAGTTGAAAGGACCATATTGGAGTTCCACAAATAAATCAATTCTACGAACATTGGAAAATGAGTGAAAATAAGAAAACATGTGACTTACATGCTCATCTTTCCGAATTCGAAACCTCCTATATCGAATCCCGTTTGGCCCAATATCTACCAGCATTCTATAAACTATTTTTGTAATTTGCTTGTTGTTTCCATCAAACTCCTCCGGTAGTCTATTCTATAACTCTAACAAGCTAATAGGTGGAGTAACAACTAACCATAATTGATCATCACTTATGAAAGTTTCACCCTCTACTGTGTTTACAATCTCTCCATTATAATAAATAAGAATATTTACACAACTCTCTGCTATACTGTAACTCAATTTCTCTTGTAACCACTCTTTTCTTTTCTTTTTTTCTCCTTTCTGCATCATGCTACACTAAAATCTGTTCAAACCAATTTCTGCATATATGCGATGTCATAGTTACACTAAAATCTGCTCAAGTAGATTTTGTAAATCTGCTTAAACTGATTTTTGCACTCTTCCCACCAAGCTTCACTAAAATCGATTTAAACCAATTTTTATTACATTAAAAAAAAGACAATTGTGTAATACTATGAATATCCAGGGATTTATATAATATATGATTTTAATAATTTTATATTTGTAAAAAACTCATAGATGCTGCAGTTGCTTTATAACCTCATTTACAAAATGTGGTTCAGTGCAATAAAATCTATGGCTAAACGCCACCCATATGGGGTGAGGCTGGGGTTGGTAAGATAGCCGTGGCTAGCCACATCTATTTCAACGCTGGAGTCATCAAATCTTTTCTACAGAGGGTGTGGGTGACATTTCCTCACAGAGCCAGCGTCTATGACATCATGGTGAAGATTCTTTGGGGCAGTCAATGAGGAGGACCATGTGTTCTCCTCTCAAAGCAACGATCTCCGAGTATTGCTGTCTAAGTTGGAGATGCACTTGGCAGGGAGGAAATTTTTGCTGGTGTTGGACAATTGCTATATCAAGAATAATTCAGACAACTGGGACAAGATGATTGGTTCTCTTGGTCTCAATGGGAGCGCCATAATAATGCTGATGGAGAACCCTTAATATGAAGGATTTGTGCCACCTGCTGATCATATTGTGCCTCTGTTCCCTCTGCCCCTGCTTGACTGCCACTCAATACTTTTGGACCATGCTAGCGTGGAGGGTGGCAATGGATCCCATATCTGATGAAAGTGATTTTGTACAAGTAGAAAGTGAAGACTTGAAGATCTTCAACCAGTTGGGCAATCTGTCCTTGGCTGCAAAAATGATTGGGAGCTTCTTGCTAGATAAAGATCTTGACTTTTGGATTCAGACACTGCGAGATGAAAGACTCAAGACCAGGCACCATGAGAACTCGCACATTCCTTCGTTCATAATAATGTGCTACCTTGATCTCCCTTTTAGAAACGAAGGATGGGTGGCGTTTAGCTACATTTTTTATTGCGTTCAACAATATTTTGCAAATATCATTAAAAAGCAACTGCAATATCTGTATTGACCATGGACTGCATAAGAGAATCCATCTTTTATAAAAGGTTTAATGATATAATGCTATATACTTGGATTCCCATGAGAGAGGGGTATTTATTAAAAAAAAATGAAAATACATTGCTTTACACACTAGACCTTGAACAACTATCACAATTGTCAGATCACTACATGATGCTCGAACCACCACCAGATTGATGCTCAGCCATAGCTGAACAATCGTCAATCATAGTTGAATAGTCGCTAACTACCATCACACTATTGGTCTCCACCATTGAAACCTTGTTGGCCATCGGCTGACGCCATTTTGTCATGGTTCAACAAAACCATCTATTGGGTTTAACAAAAAATACTAGGAGGATAGAAAATTTAGTGGCAAGAAAATGCATTGAAAATAGAGCTTCTCAAGCTTTGTTGATAATGAAAAACACGAGGAAGAGAAAATATCATGTGGGTCCCATGTCCATTGTATCCATGGAAAGTGAAAACTCACAGAGGTTTTGATATTAGCACAAGTTTAACACATCACATTTAGACATAATCACAATAAAAGTGAGTCATATTAATTTTTATTTAATATATCCTCACTTATCTATGCAATCTCGCTTGTTTTTTGGTGAGCGTTAAAAATAGATTATTAGAATTATGCCTATACAAAAAAAAATTTGAAAAGTAAAAAAGTATGGAGAAAATGAGTTTATTACAATTTACCCATTTTAGGAAAGCATCTCAGGTTTAACTGTTGTTAAAATAAGAATGTATATGCCATTTTAATTTATTCCTCTTTATCCAAACACTTTTTTTTTCTCTATTTCCTCTTCACCTTATTTGCTTTCTTTTCATTTTTTTTTCTCTCATCTTAAACATCCAAACAAACCATAATAAAAGGCATCCCAAGTGTGAAAAGAATTTCAAACTTCAAAATCACCTCTTCATTGATGTGAGACTTTGTATGAAGAATGATCAAATTATTCACTGATCAAAGCAAAATACTAGGAATTCAGTAAACTCCAAATTTGGTGAAAGGATTTTCAGAAAACTAATTTAATTATTGAAAGACTATTATTATATAGGTTTGATTTCTCAATGACAAATTAATGTATTTATAATCTTTCAATTAGCAAAATAAGAATTTACTATTAAAACTTTCATACACATTTCTAGGGAAAGGCCGTGCAATTTTTGGTAATGATTATTTGAGGGTAATCCTCAAAGCTTCAATGATTTCCAAATAGACTGGAATCTGGACAAATTAACAACAGCATATCATGAATCACATGGCATGGTAGAAAAATTCTTAAATGTTTTAAAATAAGAATGTACAAATGTACAGTGTTTTATTTTAAATACAAGGAGTTATACAATATTTATATAGCCAAAAATAAGATGATAAAAGGTTCTATAATGTATCATTTTTTCTTTTTATTTTAAAAATAATCTTAAAATATTTTTTTCTTGAAAAAGATACTCTCCCTTTGTATTCTCTCCAAAACGGTACCACCTATACATATCCTAAGATTAACAATTCAGCTACTTGTTTGGCTAATATCAGCCTCCATCCCACTTGAAGCTATGGAGTGGGAGTAGACAATTCGGGGAGGAGTGATCTACAACCAGTTCGGAGCAATGCAAGTCCCTGTAATGCTTGTCTAGGAGTTCCTTTATGTCATCAATACCAATGAGTTTTCTCTCTTGGAGCAATTCTGCAACATGATGGTTTGTTTCCACTGACATTGTGTTCTCCAGTGTGCAAGTCTCATCCAGCTTATTAGCACGGTTATAGAGTTCAACCATACATGTGTAATGCTCCATGACAGGTGCTATACCATAATGTTGTGTCATGAGGTTGAAATACTTCTCACCCTCTTCAAGATTGTTCATATGAACACAAGCACTCAGAACACCCACAAAAGTGATAGCATCAGGAACCTCATTTGCCTTCTCCATTTCTTCAAAAAGTGCCAGGGCTTCATGACTCAACCCATGCACACCAAAACTAGTGATCATTGTATTCCAAGTAGCTAAGTTCCTCACCTTCATCATATCAAACACTCTCCTTGCACCATCCAAACTGGCACATTTGCTGTACATGTCTATAAGAGCTGTGCCCAAGAAAGGGCCAAGCTCAAAACCATTATTGAAAGCATATTCATGAATCCATTTACCCAACTTCAGGCTACCCATCTCAGTACTAGCCCTGATCAAGCTCACAAGTGTGAACTCATTTGGCCTCACATTATCATGCCGCATTCTTTCAAACAAATCAAAGGCCTCAATTGGTTGCTTGTGCTTCACATACCCATCAATCATTGCAGTCCATGAAACAACATTCTTACAAGGCATCTTCTCAAACATTTTCCTTGCAACCTCCAACTTCCCACAAGCAACAAGTCCTGCAATCATAGTGGTCCAAGAAACCGCGTTGCGCGCTTGCATTTTATCAAACACCTTGCATCCACCATCAGCATCCTCACACTTGAAATAAAGATTCATCATGGTGTTCTGAACAAAGATGTCACCCCAAAATCCCATTTTGATTGCTAGAGCATGGACTACTCTTCCAAAATCAAGGGCTGAAGAAGCAACGCAAGCATTTATTACAAAAGGGTATGTGAACTTGTCAATTTCAAAGCCCTTGGATACCATAACCTTGAACAAAAGACGTGCCTTTTCAGGTGAACCACACATAGTATAAGCTCTAATCATGACATTCCAAGTGAAGGTATCTGGGGCATTGAGTTGGTCAAATACCATAGTGGCATAGTCCATTTTGCCATAAGAAGAAGACAATTGAAGGAGCTTCCTAATAATCAATTGATCATGTGTGAGGCCAAAACGGATTATTCTGCCATGGACTTGCCTGAGCTGCTTGAAATTACAGCACTTTTGGAGAAAGATAAGAGCTTCCTTTGAACCAAAATCTGATCTTGGGGTTCCCAAATAAACATTATTTATATCTGGGGTGCAGCATGCCACCTTCATGTCACGCCCAGTTCCAACTCGTCCAAGGTAGTTGCGTTCCCGGGATTTTAAATTGTGGTTGCGATTGTCCTGCACTGCGATGTAGAAAATTGCAGAGAAATGTTGTCAAAACCGCAATTGCCGCTGCAATACGATTGGCAAGGACGCTGCAACAACAATACTGCGACCTTGCAAATTGCACAATAGAGTTCTTTGCTTTTTGCTGCAGTTGCCAATGCAAATCGGAATGCCTTAACACAAAACGAAAAAAAGAAAAAAGAAAAAAAGAAAAAGAAAAACATCTACACAAAAAAGTGAAGGACAAAAGGATATGGTGCAAATTGCTAAAAACGTACCACCGCGCAAAATGGTCGAGTGTTGGAGATCTGGATAAGGTCACATTTACTTCTTTATTTGTCACAGTGCCATAAAATTCAAGAATTCTTCGGCGCGTGTTCCTAGTCCAGACAAAAGGATTGACGCGGTACCAATCAGAACCGCAAAAATAAAAATAAAAAAAAGCGCAAATGTCCAAGTTGTTCCTGCGGTCGGCTCATTTTTTTTCAATATGGTTGGTGATGAGTTTGTTCGGTAATTTATATAAATATAGCACGTAGAATTTCACTAATGATAGAATTTTATTAAAAATATTATTTTTTTTTAAAATAAATCTCTTGAAATCATCATTCATATTTAATAAAATATAATTTTTTTAAACAAAATCTCATCAATAATAAAATTTTATTAATAAAATATTATTTTTTTAATAAAACGGTTAAAATATTATTTTTTAATCTAAATATTTTCAATAATAATATTTCATGAATAAAATATAATTTTTTTCAAATAAAATATCTCTAATAATGAGATTTCATACTATAATAATATAATTTTTTCCTTAATATAATATATAAAGTATTATTTATTTCGTACACCATGAAAAAAATAATTACCCTCCTGCGGTCACCTCGTGCGTGAAAGAAACAAAAGAAAAGAGAATAACAGGAGAATAATGTGATTGATTAATATTAAATTTGTGGATTACATAAAGGAGTACTTATAGTAAAAGGATGAAGTGAAAGATCTAAAATTATGTTAAATCTTAATGCGATATAAACCAATGTACGATTAAATCCTAACCAGATATAATTTTTTTTTTCACAATCAATTTCTAATCAAATCAATGCTAAATGATATTCTTATAGTAATTCATTATACATTCACTTTTCAATAATATTTATGAGAAAAGGACAAATTTAATTTGTCCCTTAATATTATATTAATTTAATTTCAACACATTAATAATATAGTACAACATTTTTTCATTAGTTGCTAATTAAATACAATCTTTTTATGTATTTTTAAGAAATTTATTATAAAATCAAATCATTTTAATAATATAGTAATATATGAATTAATAATGATATAAAAATATTTTACAATATCAAGATTAAATCTCTATTGTGTTCTTGTTATTAAATCATTATTATATATAATGATATTAAATTTTATGTAGTAAATTTTTTTTACTATATCACCTAATTATATTTCATATTTTATATGATTTTTAAATAAATACAACAAAGAGTCAAATATTTTTTAATGATGTGATTGTATAGCTGTGCAAAAACAAAATTAAATGTAACATTAACTACTATAATCATTATCAATATTGCTAAGTAATAAAGAGCGTAAGACGATATTTCATCATTTCGGTGTTATCCTGTATTATTGGAGGCAAGCTTTTATTTCAATCTTCAAAAAAAATAACATATCATTTTTTTATTGAGAAAATAACATATCATTATTGTATTGATTCCCCGAAAATTATTGATACTAATTTAATTCTTTAAGAATAAAAATATTTTTACTTTATCCCTCTTTCTAAATTGCATAAATGAGTATGAATTAAACATCCTTTATTTAGGAACTAATTTAAAGACAATTTCCTTAATTAAATCAATAAATCAATCGTAAATATGAAATAAAAGTGCTAACTTAATGCTGAATTCAGAAAGCAGTGGTAAATGTCTATAATTTCGCAAAGGCACTGTAAGTGAGTGTTTAGATAAAATAATTCAAATCACTTACCCATAGAACGTTTAAGAATATTTAAGCACGTCACATTTTTTAAATTGTATTCAATTCTCATAAGCTATCACTTTGTAGCGATTGATAAATATCATTGGACAAAAATATACAGACATTGAGATCAAAAATATGTTAAAAAAGGTAGAGATAAAAGCTTTAAAATTATCTCTATTATACGATAGTTTTTGTGCCATTTATGTGCCTCTAAAAAAAAGAGATACAGAAGATATGTTTTTGGAACACAAATTTAAAATTTTTTTCTTCAAGAATATCTCATTAAATACTTTATATTTTATTTTTTTTTCACTTTTCACTTTTTCATCAAATTATAAGGTAATAATTCTTCATCTCTTCACTAATCATTATGTCTTTTATAACACTATCAAATACGATTTTATCTAAGTCTCTAGTATTATCCTTTCTGTCCCAAGACAGAGTGTTCGATGGTGTGCCAATATTTTGATTAAAAAAATTATGTTTTATTAAATGTTCGTGTAAAATTTTT
Organism: Dalbergia cochinchinensis; assembly: GCA_031216125.1. Taxonomy (NCBI): domain Eukaryota; kingdom Viridiplantae; phylum Streptophyta; class Magnoliopsida; order Fabales; family Fabaceae; genus Dalbergia; species Dalbergia cochinchinensis. The sequence goes on from CM062368.1 coordinate 26,036,152, forward strand.
CAGTAAAAGCTGAATCATTAAAACAATACTTTTTTTCAAAAAATTATTTTCTATTGTCTAGAAAAAAAAATTTTATAACACAAAAAATATATTTGACAATAAATAAAGATATTTTGATATTATGTCCAAACTTAAATTGATATTACATTTAAATGTAAAACAACTTTTACTTTTTAAAAATATCTTATTTGAAAAGCTCAATTAAAAAAATATCTTTTTTTACCTAAACTAGACACCCAAGTTATTCCCTCATAAATATATTATGAGAGAAATTAGTCTCTCAAAATTTAAAAGTTTTCAATTGATCTCTAACAATTCAAACAATAGAACAAATTGGTCCAGTAGAATTTAAAAGTCCCTTATTGAACCTTGATAGTTCCAAAAGAAAAAAACAGACAAATTGGCCTCTCAGCAACTGTGTACTTACAAATTCTAATGGGCTATTTTGTTCTGACATTTAAGAATTTAATTATTTAATTGTTTTCTAAAAGATAATCCAAACCAGTCCTAAAAATGTATTTATCAATGCCATAATGCAATTTAGTTATGCATTGGCCTATTTTTAGAGGGGTCAAGGATATCTACCGCTAAAAGCAATAATTAATCCTTTTAATGTGTAGAGCTCACAAATATAAATATTATTTTTGGTCACAAAACTCTATTTTTAAATCGCTCAACTAGTTACTAATTGTACTATAGTTTATGGTTGTTATGCATTGACCTATAATACCCGTATAATTATGATTTGAAAAATTATATTTCAAAAGTTCTACAATCGAATAAATAAAATCTAAATTCCTTTTGATTTTCTAAAACAAGAAAGGAGTGTAAACAATATTTTAGGTGAAGAAAAAAAAAAGAGAAAGAATTGCCCCAATAGGGCAATTCAGAAAATTAAACCTAAATTATGCTTATAATTAGATAAATACATAATCCATTGAAATCTATAATAATAATAATATTTAAACACATAATCCATTGCATGGAAAAAAATTTATGTGTCACTCATAGAGAAAATTATGTCTCATCATTTTCATAATCTTAATATTTAAAGTAAATTTTTTAATTTAATTTACCTTTTAATATTAATTAATTTTTTCCAACCACACCTTCATATCTCTCTTCTGGTAACATAATAAAAATACTCTAAAAAATATCTCAATCAAATTTATTTAACATGAAAACAATAACAAATGAATAAAATAATAATTAAACATATTATCATATCATTAAAATTTTATATGTATAATTACTATAGTATTAATGATAACAAAGCAATTGTAATTACATTACCAAAAGCTATTACAGCATTTTTTTAAAGTTGATAATGAATTAAAATTGCATCCTATATGTGATGTTAAAAAACTACATAAATTAGAATTATTCATGATATTTTACTAATTATAGCATATTAGTTATGACATATATTTTAAAATTAATATTTTAATTTACTAAAATGATGTATAATGAAATGAGGTGTAATTAAAATCACATAAATTAAATTTATTTATTATTTTTCATTAATTAGAAAATATATTTTTATGCCTATATAAATTTAATAATTTAACTTCATAAAATGATGTAAATGACTAAGGATAACAAAAGAAAAAACTGCTGAAACAGGTATCTATGAGATTACCCGTGATAGGAATGAGAATGAGGATATTTCTAATATTTATGGAGATGGGAGTGTGGTTCCCGTTTGTTAAATGGGATAAGAACGGGGAATGAGATCCCCGCCTTATAAAGACCTATCAATACCCCATTTAATAAATTATTTAAATATTCATTTCATCATTTTTATTGGATTTGCTTTATGTATTTATTTTTATTTTTAATTTTAATTATGTTTTATTTGTAATATTTATTATTATGGATATTTATATTTTAAATTTCAAAGTATTTTAAAAAAATTCATTTTGGAAATTTTTTAATAAATTTACAAATATCCATAAGGATTCAAATCCTTGTGGGGAATGAGAAAAGAGGACCTATAACAGGGATGAAAGACAAAATTTTAAATGGGGACAAGGGCATGTTTCATCTCCAATGTGTACCCATTGTAATCTCTATACATAGCCTATGATATAATAACATTCTTTATTTATTTTTTTTGATTATTTAACAATTTTAACTTTTAAAATATGTAAAATTTTCATAAAATAAATTTTTTTATTATTAGTTAAAGTTATTTATCTAAATTTTTTAACTTTATAAGCATGATATTCAAAATAAAAAAATAAAATAAAATAATATATTTATATTTTGATTATTTATTTAATTATTTATCCATTAACTTATACCATACAAAACTCAATAAAATATATTTAAATAAATTATTATTTATTTTAATAATAATTAATAAATTATTTTTTATTATCACTCAGTATGATTAAATGGTGACCGGTGAGAAGTACTCATCTCTTAATAAATCGTCTCGACTTCAAATTCTAAATATATGAAGAAGCTGATGTCGGATAACTACTATACTCCTATAAAATTTGAACAAAAAATACAAAAGTAAAACCAAAAACCATACTAATTAATGGATCTATACATCACTCAAAAAATAAATATTATTAATAAGAATAATAAAAATATGCATCCATTAATGGCATAAATTTAGGTGGACCCCACCCCCAACAAAAGCCGTCGTCCCCATTTTGCATATATGATTATCCTCTTCAGTCTTCGCACCCCCAAAATCCACCCACACCTCCATTGCTTCCTCGTCCTCCCTCCAGCTTCACTCACTCGCAGCAGCAACCAATGGGAGCAAGCAGCGACCCGACCCAAGACGGGTCAGACGAGCAGCAAAAGCGGTCGGAGATCTACACATACGAGGCCCCCTGGCACATCTACGCCATGAACTGGAGCGTCCGCCGCGACAAGAAGTACCGCCTCGCCATCGCCTCCCTCCTGGAGCAGTACCCTAACCGGGTGGAGATCGTCCAGCTCGACGACTCCACCGGCGAGATCCGCTCCGACCCCAACCTCTCCTTCGAGCACCCTTACCCTCCCACGAAGGCCATCTTCATCCCCGACAAGGACTGCTCCCGGCCCGACCTCCTCGCCACCTCCTCCGACTTCCTCCGCGTCTGGCGCCTCTCCGACAGCCCCGACGACGCCAACCGCGTCGAGCTCAAGAGCCTCCTCAACGGCAACAAGAACAGCGAGTACTGCGGGCCCCTCACCTCCTTCGACTGGAACGAGGCTGAGCCCAGGAGGATTGGCACCTCCAGCATCGACACCACCTGCACCATCTGGGATATTGAGAAGGAGGCTGTTGATACGCAGCTCATTGCTCACGACAAGGAGGTCTACGACATCGCTTGGGGCGGCGTTGGCGTTTTCGCCTCCGTTTCCGCTGATGGCTCTGTTAGGGTTTTTGACCTCCGCGATAAGGAGCATTCTACTATCATTTATGAGAGTTCCGAGCCTGACACGCCCTTGGTTCGGCTAGGCTGGAACAAGCAGGACCCTAGGTGCGTCTTTGTTTTCTTTTCTTTGCTCTCTCTCGCCCGTCTTTTAATTTCTTAACTTAACAAGTAATTTCTTTTTGGTTGTTGTTGTTGTTGTTATTATTTATTTTTTTTTCTATTTCACGGTCAACATTAGTAGTAGTGAACTTGTTCTTCTCTTTGTGTTGCTAAGGGCATATCCAGCATTGTTTGAGGGGAGAAAGATCTTTTAGAGTGAACTTGTCTACGAGGAAGTAGTAAGGGTCTGTCTGGCTTCTGCTTTTATCCCCTGTTTTTGTTTCCCATTTATCAGGAAAATCTGTTTCTTGTTTCCATCTTCTGTTTTTGGTATTTCTGTTTCCGGTATTTGCTTCGCAGAAATATAAAAATCAGGAAACAGACTGAAACCAAATAACTGAAAACAGACAACGAAAATAGAAACCAACCAGGCTGTTGTGTTTGTGGGTTAGACTTTTGAAGGGCAAAGGAGAGGGGGAAGGAGAAGGAGTTTGTAGTGTAAAATTTCAAATCTGTACTCTACAAATCCCTTCCCTTCCCTTCCTTTCCCTTTCAAGTCAAACTCACAAACACACCCTAAGTGCTAAGGGTCTATTTTCAATTTTCAGTCTATTTGCATTGTTCTTGTTGAGGATTTTGTGCAGGAAACAAACCGAAAACAAGAAATGAAAACAGAAACAAAATAATTCATAATTCCTAGGGGTATCTGCCCCTCTATTTTGTTATGATTACAATACTCTTTATTGATTTAAAGGTGGATATTAGAGTTAAACTCATTTTGGAGGAGTATTATCTTTTTTTAAATTAAATTGTTAGAGCACATCGTGATTTCAATGTATTGAAAATCTGGGCCCGTATATGTATTCAACATTGAATTTTATATGAGTAATGGTAGTACAGACTTGGTTTCATAGTGGTTCTGGGAGAATTTGTAACATTGCATCTGCTTTTGGTCTAACATAGGCCCTAGGATGCATCCAGCATCTTATGATTGAATTTTATGTTATGTAAATATTTTGTTTATAAGTTATGACCATAATTTTATACTTCCATCACTGAAAACAAAAGAGTGGTTTTGTTCCCCCTTAAAAGTTAAAACTGATCAAACTCAAACACTAGGTACATGGCTACCATCATAATGGATAGTGCTAAGGTTGTGGTGCTTGATATTCGTTTTCCGACGCTTCCAGTGGTTGAGTTGCAGAGGCACCAGTCAAGTGTGAATGCTATTGCCTGGGCGCCTCATAGTTCTTGCCATATTTGCACAGCTGGGGATGATTCACAGGCTTTGATTTGGGACCTGTCTTCGATGGGCCAGCCTGTGGAGGGTGGATTGGACCCTATTCTTGCTTACACCGCTGGTGCAGAGATCGAGCAGCTTCAGTGGTCGTCTTCTCAGCCGGATTGGGTTGCCATTGCTTTCTCCACCAAGCTTCAGATTTTGAGGGTGTGAGTGTTTTGTTTTGCGTGCAGGTCACCAAAGATGGGAGCTGGTAAGTGTTGCTGGAAGGTTGCAGACACATTGTTCCCTCATCAACGAGAGGGTATTTTGTCTCTGATGCTTTGGTACTTTTGTTGTACTTTGTCCATTGTCATTAGTTCGAAGTTTTTTTTTTTTTTCCCTTTCTTCTTTCATTTTCTTTTCCATTCAGTAAATGTGCAAACAAACAGAATTGGGGATAGTTTAGAGTTAAAACATACCCCCCTAGAGTCCTCAAGGTGATCTATTGTTAAAACCTTAACCTTAATGAGTAGCTATAAAGATGCAGGCTTTAGAACTAAGATACTTCAGATTTAGTGTAAGCAAGTGTTTGTTTGTTTTTCATATGTTAGTTTTTGTTATCAAATTCTTATTCATGAACTATGACCTACGATTCTTCTTGAAAATCCCATTGTATGTAAATGTTTTCGTCCATTCTTCTATGTGATTCAATGGCAAGGATTATGTCTCTAACTATTGTATTTTGAGCTTGATGGTTTTATGCTTAAGCTGTTCAGTATTGGTTTGGCTGGATGATGTGTGCAATTTTTGTCTGGATGCTTGTTCCATCTTTACTTGGACACACTATATAAGAGAAAGCTGATGCAAAGAGGTGCAATTGAAGTATAAAGTGGGCTCTCTGGTGTAATGGGAGACCAAAAAGAAAACTATCCCCTTTCTTTACCTTTATCCTCAAATGGTATCTTTACTTTGTGCTATGTTATGTTGGTTTCCTTAAAACTGACCAGGGTTCTATGATTTGATTGTTAGATTTATTTTTTTCTCTCCCCTAGGCATAAGGTTATTGTAGATGTGGAGGAAGTTGGAGTTTAGACTTCAATGAAGCAAAGAAAATAGCATTCATTTATGAAGAGTTGTAACATACAATATGATAAAGCCATTCATCTATGATATTCCCCGTTAAAAGTTCCTAGACCAGACCATACTGCCCTCTTATTAGCAAGATGAACAATGTTCGCTGAATAAGATGAGGTCAACGGTTCCAATTTTTGAATGTTGAAACGTGTAGCTTAAGCCAAATTGACTAAATCACACCAAATCATGCACTTTCCCACAAGATGTTGCTTTCCTTTGTTATTTCAAACCACGATGAAAGCATCTAAACCAATGGACTATTCCATGTTTAATTCCCCTTTCAGTTGGCACTAATTGGACTGTTGATTGTTATCAACTACTGATATATAGGGCAGACATGTTTTGAGGCTGTTGGCAATGAAAATATAAAAATATTGATAAAACTGCTGTTGGATTGGCAATTAAGCGGTGCAATAAGAGGATCTTGTGGGATGGGATATATTATCTTTTTTAAATTCTAGAAACCATTCATACTTGTTTTTGTATTAAACGTAAAATATGAGGAACCATGGTGGTGCTGGCTGTTGAATACGATTCTATGCAGAGTCATTCTAAGTAATTCATCTGGTGATTTGCCTAACTGTTGGGCCTGTCTTGGAGCCTCATTGGCAGCAGGTAAAACACCGACAATTACCTTATTTGGGGAGGGGAAAAAAAAGAAAAAAAACTAAAGAGGACACAATACTGGCCATCGTGCTTTACTTGCTCCATTCTCATAAGATTGCAGACTAAAGAGGACACAATACGATTGGATTGGTAATGGCTAAGTTTATGCGATAATCTTCAATAATTGATTCTTTTTGTCCACATTAATCGATTGTGCATGTTAATCAGTGGTTGAAATTGTGCAATTTATCATTTTTTCTCAAAGTACTTTGTACCAGAGGGGTCAGATCCTATGAATTCGTATAAGCAAGCAAGCAAGAGTTGACTTCACCGAAAATTCAACAAAATCATTTTATCTAAATGTATATTCTTTTCGGTTGAAAATAGCTCTCCATTTAGATAAAGTGGTACAATAAAAAAATAAATATAAATATATTTTTTTAATTTTAATGTCCCATTTTATCTAAATGGTTACATTGATTTTTTTAATTCTTAATGTCCTATTTTTTCTAAATGGACCATCATTTTTAACTTGAAAGAGTATTATGATTGACTAGTAACCTTAGAAGATTCCAGTGTACTTTGACCATTGCAATTCTTGCAGTTGATTAATGCTCCCCACAAAGATTGATGAGTAATTTTAAAATGATGGCTGCTTTTTGACAACGACATATAGTCGGACTCAGGCCTCGTTCCTTGTCCACATAGTATAGAAAGACAGATTCTATAAACTAAAAAGGTATAAATTGTGCAAATTGCTTAGGTATTCTTTGTAGACTCCTCCAAATTTTATTGGACGGCAAGCCAATTCAACTTGACACTTGTTGAGATTGGCTGCAAAGTTCGAAGTAATAATATATTAGTTGGTGACTGGTGAGCAGGGTTGACCGTACTTTGTTCCAATTCAATGGATTGATGAACTTAGTGTAAATCATAAACAAAATTTAGTCGGTGTACACTTACATTGACGTTTGATGGTGCATCGATACATTAACTGATAAGTTCAGCATATTACATTAATTTTATTAAATGAAGTCATAATACCCTATCGAATCATAATATATAGTATTTTCGTTAATCAAAAAATATATATATATATATAGTATTTTCACACCAATAGTGTGTATTAATTAAACCTGTAGTACAGCCATGATAAGCTAATTAGATCCTTAATATTGTCAGAATATCTCCAATGTTAATTTTGTTTTGAATTCCAATTTTGGACCCAGTCTATTTCACATATATATGCTTTTATTGTCGTTGTATAAGTAGTGCGCATGATTGTACAAAAAGGTAGTGGTTTGGTTCCAACTTAGTGGGGCTGATCCCAATTCCGTAAAGCGCTCCAATGCACACTTGGAGATTGGATCGTCTCATCTCATTTAGTGAAACTTACTCAAAATTCAGACTCTTCTCATCCCATTGGAAGATGCTTTTATTTGCCTTACGCATAGGTAGGCTCCAGAATTTATCGCTTGAGACTACCAAAATGATCAAAGCCATTACCCTAGTAAAACACGAATATTGCTATTCTAACATCTAAAAATGAGTGTGTAATCGAGATATTCACTTTATCACCTTTGAATATGATGAATGAGTAGAAAAGATTGAGATCACTATCACATCCAATGATAATTAAGTAGGTGTCCCAATACACCCATTTTTGGATGTTCGAGTAACATTTTTATTAAATAAGCCACATGTTCTGCTGCTAGATTTCACATTACATGGCAACCCATGGTGTTCTCATCACTAAAGAAGTCTCCTGCTCGCACCGTTGGTCTCAAGAACGGTGGCTGAAATCTTGGCCCGTCAAAGTGGCATAACTCTTCATCACAATTTGGATTTAGAGGAAAATCTTGGTATGAAGGTGTTGCATAATAGGGGACTGCGACTGCACAAGGCTGAGCAATGTAACAATACTGAGGATGAGTTTTCATATTCTTATATATGTCCATATTTTGATGTACAGTGACATCCACTTCTGGATGAAGCAGACGGGCCTTCTCTCCCATCATTTTTTGAGGAAAATTAGAATCATTTGTAGCCATGCTAGGATCTTTGTTACCTTCCATTTTCTTCATTCCTTCATCCTCAACTTCTGTGACATCCTTAGTCTTCTCAATTCTAATATCACACCCATTGCTGTGTTTTTCTTTCCCTTTTGTTACTGCTTCTTTCTTTTCTTCTTTAAGTTCCTCATAGCTACTGAGCTCTGCATGCTTTCCAGCTTTTAGAAGCTTGTTGATCAAAACTTTGGGATTCACATTTCCTAAAACTGTTACTTTTGGATGTAAAGGGTCTATATCTGTCTTAACAACACCTGACACAGTGAACCATACCCTTTAGTATCAGTAGAAGAGCCACAGGACAAAGAAGGTGAATACAACAAGCTAAACCTTATCCCACTAGATGAGTTCGGCCGCATGGATTAGGTGACACCATTCGTTAAGTTTAGTATGGCCGGTCCCAAGCCCAGACAAAAGAGGAGGGTTGTGTTGGACCATTGACGGTAAACTTAAAAGTTTTGTCGAATCTTTAGAACAAGGACAAAGAATGTGAATATTTTTGCTAAAGGCTTGATATTACCTTCAATGTTTGTTAAGGATTTCTTAATCTTCTTGTTACATCCTTCACAGCAGTTGGCAGACACCTTCAGTTCAATCTTCTGCAATGAATTCAATGCAAATTGGTTTCAGTTTAACCCTTATGGTGCCAAGTGAAAGATATTAAAGAAATGAAAGGAAAAAGAAAAAAAAAAATTGAAGTGTCTAGAGTGGTTTTAAGAGAAAGAGAGCATAAGCAAGCACCTTTAAGACTACATCCTTTGCCATGCTTTTGGTCAATTTAGTACTCTGATGGTGATAGACTTCAAAGGATGGAACCTAAAGGAGAGTGTGAACTGTGAACTACAAATATGAAACACAGCTTTGTGGCAGTTCAAGTTGGACTGATGGTTCTATTTGTATTCAGCACAAACAAAGAATAGTTATAGTGCAATGCATTAGAGAGGAATGATATTTGAACTTCTCCAATCTCAAGCATCCGAGAAACCCCTTTCACAAGAGCATAGGATCCACTTATGTATTATTTTCTCTGCTTATTTTCTCTCTCTGCATCTCTTTTTTTATATTTTCTTAAGATGGTAGGTGTTCATCTCTTCTAATATGTCGAAATCTCTTCTCACATATATTCCATCAAGAATATATTGTTTTATGAAAGAGGAATATTATTTTAACATCAAAAAGTGTGTTTAAATGAGATATTTACTTTATTACCATTAAATTTTATGTATGGATGGACATAGTGGAGGTCACTATTACATCCAATGATAATGGAGTGGGTGTTCCATTTAAATACTCATTTTTGAATGTTGGAATAATATTTTTATTTATGAAATACAAGAATCTTATAAAACCTCATAACCTTGATATAATATTCTTTGTTTGTGTTGAGTATAAATAGAGTGATGTTATTTGAACACCTAAAAAGTGAGTGTTTATTATGAAATTCACTTTATTAACCATTAGATGTGATAGATGGATAAAAAGAATATAGGTCACTCTCATATCTAATGATAATAAAATGGGTATTTAGATAATATTTTTTATATAAATATAAGGCTATAAGGTTTTCTAAAATACAAGCATCTGACCACAAGACATGGTTGGTAGCTAGTCTTGTGTTCCTTAATCAAGCGATGTGTGGGATTCAATTCCCATGGAATAGAGCAGCATTTTATGATCAAGAATCTATCTATTTTGGTAAGTTCTGAACTGCAAAGAAGATTAGTTACTGCTGATAGGATAATTATGATAGTCATACTTGATAGTTTATTTAATTCATTTTCTCCAAATAATTATGATTGTGGATTTTATTCTTTTAGAGTGCACCCCACATCGAGAAGTTAATAGATTTCAGTATTCAATGCAAAAGCATCTGGGACAGCTTTCTTTGTAAGCAAAGCTTACCCTCCCATTGGAATTGGATATTCAGCACTCACAACTACTGTTCAACAGCCTTTGCCTCAGAACCATTCGCCGCATATAACGTAACATCTAAAGTGCACTAAGTTAAAATTTTTTTACCTCATTTAACTTGCCCATCCTTTGGAATTTCTCCGCACGCTTCTTGGTGAATAATGACATTAACATGTGAAGGTTTGGACTCGTTTTATTTATTTATTTTTTTAATACGTCGGAAATAAAAGCAAAAGCTAAATATAATATGAAACAATTGATATTTTCTTAAATATATAAAATAATAGGAATTTTTTTTAATAAAAAACAATATTTTCGGAAGATATGCAGACTGAACGTGCTGTTCCATATTCCTTGTTGCTAATTTCAAATGCCACATAATAATACTTCCGCATATGTCCAGTGCGAGTTAAATACGATGCAAGGTGGCTTGTTCCAGCAGCCACAAAAGGGATTTTCAACCTCCCATATACTTCTACACATTTAAATTTGAAAAAATGGAAACGGAACCTTAACATTAACTCCTCCATAAATTCCAATCTTGCTTTTGAAATATTATGTGATATACAAATAATTATTTGCAATAGTACAAAACATATTTAAATAATAATTAGGATTTAATTGGAATACAATGATAGTCAAATTTTTTACATTTCCAATTATGTAATGTAACATTAGAAAATATTGTTACATTTTAATCATACTACTTGAAAAGTCATATAAAATAAGAGATCTGATTGGATAACAATGTTAAAAAAGTTTTACACTATCAATGCATCAAAATTAAACTTTAATAATTAATAAATAGTAATAAATAAATAATTATGATTTTTTAATGTGAAAATAATTCTAATTAATAAATAAACATGTTAAGTATCAATGAATTGTTAATCTGAGTGGAAGATAATGAGCTCCATGTAGCTATGAGTTCTAACATGAAATTCATGTATATAAAAATAAAAAAATACTATTGGAACTCGAAATAGGACCTCATTTAGAAGTATAACTATGCTCTAAGAGACTAGTCTCTCATATGTCAGGTTACTTTAGGAAATATATATATATATATATATATATATATATATATATATATCATTTGTTATTATTACTAGTAAATTCAAATAATTTATATAAAAAACTTGTATATGTTTATAGACTTTGAAAAATGGCGATTTTCAATTTTAATTTCTAATTTTTTTTTGTTTTGATGCAAATATTTTTAAAATTGATTGGCTATAGTTTCTATCGCGCATGATTACTGTTTGTCATGTATGATTAAATGACTTAATACTCTATTAACAATTCAATATTTAATATAAATAGGCTAATGGCTATCATATTAAAATCAAACAATTTAGAAATGTTTCGGTAGAAATAAACAAAAAAAATTTCAAGACCAAAACCAAATTCACTTAATTTTTAAGAACAACAAACATATTTAAGCCTTTACAATAGTAATATTTCAATGTAACCTTCATTTTTCGTCAAAATTTTTAAAAGTTGGAAGCAGCACAAGATTTTAAAATGAGTTTAATTTAAATACATATATAATATAAGAGAAATTTTATAATCTCATCTAATCATATGATTCTATTTATAAAATCTTCAAGGGTTTGGATCCTTTGAAGTGAGCATCTCACTTTAGATAGTAAAGTAAGGAGTTTTACTTTTAATTCAATAGAGCAAAAAAGCCCTTCACTTCTAACTTTATTCATCTAAAGGTAAAATTTATTTACTTTACCATTTAAAGTGAAATGCTCACTTTAGAAAATCCAAATTCAATTTTGAAAATAGCAAATAATTGAATCTAATTCTTTTGTTGATGTGATTATGTGATTCAGTGGTTGAATATTTGTATAAATTCCTTTATACCATAGTGTATATAAATTAAATCATTTTAAAATTTACAAAATCAAGGAGAATATATGTTTGTCATGTTTTGGCATGTTATATTATAATAAATATTCATGTTAATAAACTTGTAAAATAACTCAAACTTGTAAAATAATGCTAAAAATCATTTTACAAGTTTTTTATTTCCCATTAATTTTTAAGTTTTTTGGCATTAATTTATAAGTTTTTTGCTCTATATTTACAAGTTTTAAGTATGAGTTTATAAGTCTTGTAAACTAAATGAAAAAACTTGTAAAACTAAGTATTGCTTAAAACATGTAAATCAAGGTTTTTGCACAAAGTGGTACTATAAAATTCTAAACTAGTTGTAAATACTTGAAATTTGATTCTATATATTGTGAAAATGGTTTACAAGATATTAGGGAAAGTTTTTTTTTCCTTTGGTTTTCGCTATTGGCTTTTGTGATTGGTTTATAAATTTTTTGCGCTTGATTTACAAGTTTTTTGTACTATGTTTATAAGTTTTAAACACGAGTATACAAGTATTATAAACTAAGTTTTAAAAACTTGTAAACCAAGTATAAAAAATTTATGTGAAGGTAGTAAAAAATTTGTAAACTTGTGCTTAAAATTTGCAAACTAAGTGCAATAAGCTTGTAAACCAAGTTTTTGCACAAAGTTGTGCTACAAAGTTCTAAAGTAGATATAAATACTTAGAATCTGATTCTAAATATTATGAAATTAGTGGTAAAAAGGTTGATATCTAGTGCAAGATACTTGTAAATTAGTTGTAAATTCCTGGAAATCGATTCTAAAAACTTATAAACCTAATGGTAAAAATTATATATGCAGGTTTTGTGTCATAACTTTGATATATTTTATTTGAGTTTTGTTTGTTTGTTTGTAGATTTGTATTATACTCTATATGTAAAGTATGAAGGATTCAATGACTATTGATGCAGATTTGATGTTGAGGTCCAGATTGATGACCATGATGGGGATTATGACCTATCAGTGCCTGTTGTTGGGATGATATCTAATTTAGAAGAATAAGTGAAATTATTCTATAAAAATTACTCAAGTAACAAGGGTTTTGGGTTTAAAACCAGAAATTGAAGAAAGAGGTTGGATATACAACTCAATTAGATGTTACTTGCATGCTTAGAGGGAAGTTGTGTATAAAAAATTAAACTAATTTGTTCATACATTTCAAGTTTGTTACAACAAATGAAAAATCCAATCTTTCCATCATCATTATTTATAACTACACTCTTATCTATTAATTCACCATTATCATCAACAGATGTATTCTTTTCAAATAATTCCTTGGCACTACTAATATCTTTGTCCACATTGATTTTATCACATTCAGATCTCTTCTTGTCGTCTTGGGGTTTTGTTTTCTTTTCCATTTGTTTTTGTTCTTTGCTTTTGAATGTGCCATTTGGTTATGTATTTAGTACAAAAAAAGGAAACAAATAAGCTTGTTTATCACCTATATCAAATAATATCAATAACTTAATGTGGTAACCAATTTCAAACAACCAAAATCAAAGTAATCAATTGTCAAACCTGTGCTCTATTAAAATACAATTTGTAAATCCGAGCAAAAACTTGTAAATGATTGGCCAAAACCTATAAATCTGTGTTGAAAACTTATAAATCAAGTGCAAAAAACATTAAACCCATGCTGAAAACTTGTAAACCAAGTGCAAAAAGCTTGTAAATTCGTGTTGAAAACTTGTAAAATAAGTGCAAAGACTTGTAAATATGTGTTTAAAACTTGTAAATCCATGTTGAAAACTTATAAATTAAGAGTCAAAAACTTTAAAACTCATGCTTAAAAATTGTAAACTAATTACAAAAAACTTGTAAACTAGAGCTGAAAACTTAAAAACCATTTTAAAAAAACTTGTAAACCCAAACAATAATAAAAATCAATTGATTTACCTGACATTCTTCTAAGTATTTAACATTATTTTTATGAGTTTCAACATCATTTTACAAGTTTATTAAATTGGTTTACAAGTTTTTAGGACTAGTGTATAAGTTTTTATCATTGGTTTACAAATATTTTGCACAAGGCACTAGCTTTTTTACCACCAATTTCACAATATTAAGAATCAGATTCCAAGTATTTAGATTAGTTCAAAAATTTGTAGCACAACTTTATGCAAAAAAAATTTAGTTTACAAGCTTACTGCACTCGATTTGTAAAACTTAAGCACATATTTATAAGTTTTTAGCACTTGGTTTATAAGACTAGTAAGTCCATGCTTAAAACTTGTAAACCAAGAGCAAAAACTTTGTAAACCAATGGTAAAAATTTGTAAGTCGATTTTTTGATTATTTTATGAGTTTTACTGTCAATTTATAAGTTTATTAAATCATTAATTTTCAGTTCAATAATCAGATTTAGCCCAAAGCATCCACCCACTATTACAGTCAAATAATCCAAGTGTTGGAAAAAATATTACTGACCGATCAAAAGAGAAGTGTAAATGAGAAGTCTACATACCTTACAAAGAGCATCATTTTATAAAAGTGAAAGAGATATATATTTGTTTTTACTGTTCTTCTGATGGTAAGGGAGCTATACTATTCAAGGGCTATTGTTATTGCTGTGGGATGAGCGAATAGTCTGTAAGTGACGACAATGAACGTGGCGGTGGTGGTGGCAGTCTCTTGGGCAAGAGAGAAGAGAAGAGATGAGGAGTTTTTGTTGTTTGACGGGAGAGACTGAGAGAGAAATGTGTTTGTGTTATGTTTTTTCACAAATGTTTTCTTTAAGAATAGTGGTGTGTTTGCACCATTCTACTATTTTGTCTTTTTCCCTTTACTCAACACGATGAAAGCATCGATGTAGGGAAAAGTGGCATGCAAATAACAGAATTGTTTCTTCTAGTTGACTTGCTAGGATAGAAAATAGCATTTAAGATGTTTGACGGTATAGCCTATGGGCCTATTAGGCTTTAAAAACAATTTTCTTTAAAAAGGGAGTGTGGGAGGAAAGTTATAAGTGATAGTAATCTCAGTTTAGCTTATGAAAAACAACAACAATAACAATAATAACAATAATCTCAGTTTACCATCTTATAAAATAAAAATATGCTCCCCTGAACCTAACTAGCCTTGGTTTACGGGATTTGTGTATCGAAACCTTCTAGAATAAAATGGTAATGTTCTCAGCAAACTTTGCTTTGTTATGATATAAATAGCTTCCATAAAAAGTGATTTTTTAAAGTTAAACAAATCAATTTTCTATTGAGAAATTCAAGCACAGTGGAACGTATAATTATCTCTTTATTATTATAAATTTATCACATCAGTTCACAACAGTCAATTAGATCGCCTTTTTTTCCAATTTTATTTATTTATTGGGATTTTTCAGCTTAATTTTAATACATTAATATTATTATTTAGTTAAATTATTTTATGTGTATGATTATTTAAATAATATGTGTGAAAATTAACTATATTTATTAATGTAACAATACATTGAATTCAATATATATCAATGCATCAAAATTAATTTTTTGGTAATAAACTAAATATACCTCTGACTTTGTTTGATATAAATTGGCAGCCTCTTATATGTATAGATGTCCATGGTCCATGGAAGAGAATAAGGCTGTACACGTGGATTTGTGGCAGTCTAGGAAGAGAGAAAGAGGACTCATTTTCCTCTTATTATCGGATTGAATAAATTACCAAGATTTGTGAATTCATATATTCCTTATGATTAAGAATTGAACATGACAGTAATCTTAATGCCTCCAATTGGCAAGCATCTTCATATATATTATGGAACTAAAGCTACAGTTATCTCTAGAAGTTGACTGAAGTCAAGTCAGAAACTCAGAATAGGTATAGTTAGAATGATTGTCAATAACAACCATCAAATCTAAACAAAAGGGGATTATTCCATATGTCATCAAGGGTCTCAGTATAAGTTTTAAACACCCCTTGTTGAAAGCTACTTTGGTTTTGAATCCCTATCAATTTTGATTAACCACCAAGCCTTAGCTTTAGGTTCTTTTTCTTTTGCTTTGTCTTAATTCTCTAGATTGTTCAAAGATATACTAATAGCCATTAAACCAAACAAAAGAAAGATACACTAATAGCCATATGAAGAACCGCACAATATCTTTTTTTTTGAAGAACTGCACAATATCAAATTTGGAATTGTGATCAAATATTGAACCCAAAGGACACGAGCCCTAGTAAAGAAAGGCCATAAACTTCACCATTTGTCCATTAGCATCCCCTGTCACATACTTATATTTGAACTGTCGTTTATCACAGTGGATTTCTTAATCAAATTTTGATATTTTTCATTTGGAGGTTTTGTGGTCTCTGTTTAGTACTTTAGTGCCACTGAATTTTTCAACAGTTGTAGTCTAACCTCATCCAAAGGTGTATTCATTCTTTTTTTTCTTTTGGGTAAATTACACTTATCTTCAGTGAGATTTATGAAAATACAACTCACAACCTCTCTAGTTGTCTAACCTACATTTACACCCCCTCAACTTGTCAAATTTTAAGTATTTATATTATACTCACACCTCTCATTAATATAGCACCGTTAGGAAAATTAACAGAATGACATTCTTGTGATATTAACTACTTTTAATTAATAAAATTATAAAAATATCCTTACCCACTCTCTTGTTGTTATCGAGCAAGTGAGAGATGTGGTGATTTAGGTTTTTGTTCACAATTAATAAAGAGAGAGGATACGGGTAATAAGGATATTTTTATAATTTTATTAATTAAAAACAGTTAATATCTCAATAATATTCTTACCTATTCTCTTGTTGTTATTGAGCAAGTGAGAGATATGGGAATTTAGGTTTTTGTTCACAATTAATAGAGAGAGAGGATATGGATAATAAAGATATTTTTATAATTTTATTAATTAAAAACAGTAAATATCCAAAAAAAATATCATTACATTATCTTTTCTTTGGTCCATGACCCAAGTATCCGAGCGAACCCAGTGATTAATCATGCCAGGATTTGCAGAGGCCCAGTTATTCGGGCTACCCTCCCAAGCATGCCAACTCCATTCCCATCCTCCAGAGGGATCGAACCACGGAGAGATGGTTAAGGGACACAGACTGTTATCCATTTGTGCCAATGTGCATTGGTTCCAAAGGTATCTTCTATATTGTTAATAACAGTACCAATTGAACACATACGCCCACAAACAAAAACAAAAACTGTGTACCAATTGAACACAGTTATCACAGACTATTCCATTTCCCTATCCTTGTTCTAAGGCCTTAAAAGATCAATCTATTTATTTCTTCTTGGAAACCAAAATGTGAAGAGTTTGCATGAAATTTTGTTATCCACTCATCTAAGTTAAAACCAAAACTGGCCCACTTAAAATGCAAGGTTCAGGCCCAAGAGCCATCAACACAGTGCGTAGGAAAATGGGACTCAGAATGATTGGACTTAACAATCACAAGTAGACAGCACCAATCACAGCCATTCATGGAATGAGAGGCTATCCATAATCTCATCCTCATGAGCACAGCCACACATCCACGTTGCCTCATCGTTTGGCGCTTATTAAACTTAACGAGACACATAACATGTTGGAACCTGAAAATCTATTTTTCCTGCAAGGCTCTTCTACACTACTGCTTCAGAAAATCCACTCTCCACCATGGCTTCGGCTACTCTTTCTGTAGCCAAACCAGCTCTTCAGGTTCAACAAGTAGTTGACTTCATTTCCAAGTTATCTATATATATGAAGTCATATTTGTAGTAACATTTTCTGATAGAGCTATGTAGCTAGGCGTTTATAATGGATTCTTATTCTTTGCTTTTATCTAGGCAAATGGGAAGGGCTTCTCTGAGTTCTCCGGCCTCCGCAGCTCATCAAGCTACCTTCCATTTTCTAGGAAGACTTCAGAGGACTTCCATTCTGTCATTGCCTTCCAGACCTCTGCAGTAAGTACTCGACTTCATCGAGTGGCTAGTTTTGTTGTGAAAAAATAAATACACTTTTGAAGTAAAAAAGATGTAGATACATGAAATGAGAATGATCACCATATTCAAATTCCAACTCTTTGAATGCTTTCACTTAATGACCTCTGTGAGTGGTCTGTGGTGAACAACAATGTATAAAACTTCTAAAATTATGCAACGAGACCAAAGTTTGCTAGACATATATATTGGCAAAACTCAACATCTATCCTTTCTATTTTCCCACTAGAGGAAATCGCTTTAGACTCATCAGGTAGTTATTCACTTATTATGTCACATTAATGTCAGACCACATATGCCTGCACCATTAGTACACACTTTGGTACATGATCATCACACTCAACATGCTTTTGCCTTTCTTCCATTTCTATGGAACAAACTAAAATGCTAAATAGATCAGATGATATCCATGGAACAAACAAATGAATTGATGATTATGCATGATGATATCCAAGAAAGAGCGGTGCTACACATCACAAATTATTCTGGTTGAGAAGTATTTTTCTCCAATAAAATAATTAGAAAGAATTCGATGAGGTGCTTAACAACATTGCATCTATATGCACTTTTGAAGGTTGGAAGCAGTGGAGGATGCAGGAAAGGCGTAGTTGAGGCAAAACTGAAGGTGGCCA
Source organism: Dalbergia cochinchinensis (assembly GCA_031216125.1). Lineage (NCBI taxonomy): Eukaryota > Viridiplantae > Streptophyta > Magnoliopsida > Fabales > Fabaceae > Dalbergia > Dalbergia cochinchinensis. The sequence continues at coordinate 26,055,056 of CM062368.1, forward strand.
TAAACGGTTTCGGTAGGATTGGGAGGAACTTCTTGAGGTGCTGGCACGGTCGAAAGGACTCCCCTCTTGATGTCATTGCCATCAATGACACCGGAGGTGTCAAGCAGGCCTCTCACCTTCTCAAGTATGATTCCACTCTCGGAATCTTTGATGCTGATGTCAAGCCTGTTGGTGATGATGCCATCTCAGTTGATGGAAAGGTCATCAAAGTTGTCTCCAACCGCAACCCTGCAAACCTTCCTTGGAAGTAAGCTTCTTCTTCTTCATCTTCATCTTCACTTCCTCATTGCCATGCAAGTGCAAACTAATTTGCTCAACTTTGAAGAATATGAAATATGTAGAAGAGAGGTGTATATATATACATATATTTTATACATGAAGGGTTGTGTGTGTGTATGGTTTTGCAGGGACTTGGGGATTGACTTGGTGATTGAAGGAACTGGGGTGTTCGTGGACAGAGAAGGTGCAGGGAAGCACATTCAAGCAGGAGCCAAGAAGGTTCTCATCACAGCCCCTGGCAAAGGTGACATCCCCACCTATGTGGTAGGTGTAAATGCTGATGCTTACAACCCAGATGAGCCCATCATCAGCAATGCTTCTTGCACCACTAACTGCCTTGCCCCCTTTGTCAAGGTCCTTGATCAGAAATTTGGTAATTCACCTTGTTACCACATTTTTATCCAATTCATTTCTATGTCAAATTTACTATTTTATACTCATCTTAATTAAGAATTGCTTAGACAATTTCGGACCAAGGTGGTAGTTTAGAGAAGTCCTCTCCATTATGGCAATTTCAGTATTCGAACCCTTAACATTGTATGTGAAGTTTGCTCTGAGTGACGATCAACTTCCATTACAACCAATCACTCTTGAGTCTCTATCAAATTATTACGAATTTGAAGATAGTGTTTTAGAACATATTGAATTATTAATTAGCATGGGTATAGGATTCCTGTGTCTCCAAAATTTCCTAAGTAGTCAATGACATTGTCTAAAGCACAAATTTTTCACATGATCAAGATATCATATTCTCCATTCTTGGAGCAAGAACAAAGTTTTGCACATACCATTTAGCATTTGACACATTAGCTTTGTAAGCCATCACTTTCTTCCACTTTTCATGCATTTTTAATGCGCTGACATGTCAAATAATAAATCATAACAAAGCAAAATTCTTTTCTTGCTTTCAAAGCATCTAGGAATTTCTCCTCGACTATTCCAATATGGAACCTCATATTACATGGCAGGTATTATCAAGGGCACCATGACCACCACTCACTCCTACACGGGCGACCAAAGGCTTCTCGATGCTAGCCACCGCGACCTGAGGCGTGCAAGAGCTGCAGCTCTCAACATTGTCCCAACCTCAACAGGAGCAGCAAAGGCTGTGGCCCTTGTCCTCCCAACACTCAAGGGCAAGCTCAATGGCATTGCACTCCGTGTGCCAACACCAAACGTCTCAGTGGTGGACCTTGTTGTTCAGGTCTCAAAGAAGACCTTTGCAGAAGAAGTGAATGCTGCTTTCAGGGAGAGTGCAGAGAAGGAGCTAAAGGGTATCCTCTCAGTGTGTGATGAGCCCCTTGTGTCAGTAGATTTTAGGTGCACTGACGTGTCATCAACCGTTGACTCATCGTTGACCATGGTCATGGGTGATGACATGGTGAAGGTCATTGCTTGGTATGACAATGAATGGGGATACTCTCAAAGGGTTGTTGATTTGGCTGACATTGTTGCCAACGGCTGGAAGTGATGTTGAGCCAAAAACAATACCATGAATTGTTAATTATGTACCCCTGACATTATAATTTTGTCTGCTTACTACAGTCGTTGCTTCATTTTTCATTTTTCTCGCATAAACTTGTACTGAGAAATAGAACCATCAATTTTCTCTTGCTTCTTCTCAATGTGCAATATAATAAAATTCTTACCTTGAAATCGAAATGTTGGTGCTAGGCCTTCAAATCTATGCGCACCGTGCAACTGGCTCTTTTTTTCAAAAATTCATTTAAAATCATGGAATCATAACGTAATCTGAAGTGCCTGATCTGGTTGACATCTTTTCTTTTTCTTCGATTGGTGTGAGTAACACAAGTCACTGCTTGCAATTTGCAATTGTGGACTACTACCTAAGAACAGCTAATTAAGAAGTGGGACAATAGGTAGTTTTAAAAATGCAAACATATCTGAGCATTCTCGGGTCTAAAATTTACTTAGGGTTAAATATATTTCAACCCCTAAAAAATAGACAATTTTTAGTTTTAGTCTCTGAAAAAGAATTGATTTTGGTCTTAACATGTTCAAAACTGTTTGATTTTAGTATCTGCTAATTAGTTTGTGGTAACAAGCGAATGTCATGGTTTCCTCCCATATTACAATTTGTGAAAACTTAATCACATTACAGTAGCATAGTACAACCAAGATCGACTCACAAAGGAAGTTAACACTACTTAGTCGAAGCAAAGGAGGGTTTGTTTGCAAAAAATAAATAAATAAATAAAGTGGGCACAAATTACATGAATAAATGCAATTAACTATAAGACACTAGCTCAAAAGAGTTGCTAAAACACAAGGTTGATCAATCACTAACGCGCAAAAAAATCAAACATATGATATGTGGCTAATTAGAGCTATTAGAGAAACCTCTGCTAACAACCCCACAATTCTACCTAGACACCTTCAATTGTTCAATCAACATAAAATTAATTAAATTGTTGAAACCTCAACTTTAATTTACCTACATTGATTTTATTCCTGATTATATTTTCATAGGTTTGAACCGAAACCAAATTCACAATTCCCTAATTAATTGGATTCATACCAATTAACCAACTAATATAAATCCAATCAATCATTCCATTCACAATTAACATATCGATATCATTCAATGCAAGCTACAAATGACATAAAAGGGCAAAGGACTGAAGAAAAACATATCACATCTCACAAATGAGCATAGGGTTTCAAGATACAACCTATGAGCCATTTGGTAGCACCTTGAGCTAGCTTGAGTCTAATCCTCCATAATCATGGAGGTTGAAAGAGCAAAATGTAGAGAATAACCTAATCTAATAGAGGAGAGGAGAGTAAGGAAGAGATCTAGAGAGAATGGAGAAGATTTTCTAGAGAGAGAAGTGAAATAAAACCTAAAACTTACTAAAAATGTATTGTGTATTTTGGGTTTTGTGCCCGATCTTATATTACATAATAAAAATTACAAGACATGGACGTAATATATTAAAATGTCAACCCAAGTACATCAAAATTGACTTGGAATGAACCATGGCATGAAAAGAATATGTCGTTGCACATTTACAAACACATGGAGCCTCTCTACCTCAACACAAATGTGCCACAACTCAAATGTCAAAATGTGGTTACTACCTGATTTTGCTTTGAATGCATGGGTGAACATTTGAATTTGCACTATGGCATATCCACTACTCCCTTGATGCTTCATTACTTTGCCTCGATGTTCTAACTCCTCTTCTAGTCCCTAATTGAGTCTTAAACCCTGAAAATTAGCCCTTAGTGTCTTAATGAAAGCTGCAAGGCTATGATTAGCTTTCCTACAAACCAATAAGCACAAGAATCAGAGGCCTAGAGCAGAAGTTTTGGCCAAAATACCTCAATGCCAAAATGCATCAAAATATTGGAAAAGTGAAATTAAGCTAAAAAAAAGTCTAATGACTAAATATGACTGGTTTGGATGGCTTGATTTTTCAAGCTATTGATAAATTTGAACAACCTTCAAAGTTAGTGGCTACAAGTTTCCATTCATGGTGGCTATAATCTTCAAAATTGGTGGTTGCAATTGTTCAAATGGTGTACCAAACTCTTTGACAATTTTGGCACCACGAACTCTATAAATAGAGCTTAGTTCATTAAGCTCCAAATACACCAACACGAACAAGAATCCATTCTTCTCTTCCTCTTGTCTAAAGCATTTAGAGAGTAATTTGTTTCCTTTGTTTCTTTTTCTTTTGTGAGTTGAGAGTATACACTAGTGAGATAAGTACTGTAAGGTATTCTAGGTGTATTTGGGATTTGGGCTGAGTAGAGTGTGTAAATGATTTTCATCATATTTCCATAGAGAAATATTTATTTGTCGCCTTTGCCAGTGGACATAGGGCTTTAAACCGAACCACACTAATCTTTTTGTGTCACCTTTGTTTTACACTTTTGTATATTTATTTTTGTGTGGGCTACTTTGTTTCTGCTTGTTGGGCCCACCATTTCACAACAAACTAGTATCAGAGCTCTTGTAGTGTTCTGGGAAAATTTGTTCGAAGATGTTGTCTATGAAATTTGATATTCAACAATTAGATGATCGTATTAACTTTGGGATGGGGAAGGTGTAGATGATGGCTATTCTTATACAACAAGGCTTGAAAGTAGCACTTTCTGGCAAAGATCAGAAACCTGACACAAAGGAGGATTCAGTGTGAGAAGATATTGATCAAAAACTCTTACCACTGTTCAGTTATGCATTATAGACGATGTGCTGCAGGAGGTCATTTTGGAGAAAATAGCAAAATCACTATGGGCCAAGTTGGATTTATTATATATGATTAAGACGGTAGCTAACTGTCTCGGTGTATTGCAGCATCTGTATATGCTTCCAATGGCAGAAGATACGTTTATGAGAACTCATATAGTTGAGTTCACATCACTTCTGTTGGAGTTGAAAAATATGGATGAGACATTCTCAAATGAGCAATAAGTAATGATGTTGCTTTGTTCTTTACCTCATTCCTACAAGTATTTTAGTGAAACACTTATCTATGGACATGAGCATCTTGATAGTGATGAGGTGAAGTCTTCACTTTTGTGTTATGAAAGGATGGAGCATGATGACGATGATCTTAATGGTGCCACATTTGGCTTGGTAGCGATAGGTAATTAGAAGAATGTTGGTTCGAATAGTAGCATAGAAGGCAGATATAGATATTGTAAGAAAGAAGGGCATTGGAGAGCAGATTTTCCAAATCTCAAAGACAAGAAAGAGAAATATTTTAGTGATGCAGCAAATGTTGCTGAAGATGCCGGAAATGTTCTCGCGGTATCAACCAGTTCAGTTGGTGATACTTGGATGCTTGATTCAGGCTACTCCTACCACATGTGTCGGAACCAGAATTGGTTTACAACTTACCGGTCAGTTAATAGTAGTATTGTTCTTATGAGAAATAATACATGGCGTTGGTACAATCTGAATTAAGTCACATGATTGAATCATGGGAACTTTGTCTAATGCTCGGCATATTCCTTACTTAAAGAAAAATCTTATTTCTTTGAATACTCTTGATTCTTAAGGATATAAGTGTTCTGCTAAAGGTGGAGTTTTGAAAGTCTCCAAAGGTGCTCTTATGGAGATTAGAGATAGATTGGCTAATGGTCTTTATCTACTTCAAGGTAGCACTGTTACTAGTGCTATATCAGGATCATCTTCATCTGATTTGGATATTACTTGCTTGTGTCATAAGCATGAGGCAGAGAAACCTATGGCAAACAAGCATGGCTTACTCAGTGATAGAGAATTTGTTATGCCTGACTTTTGTAAACATCGTGTTTGTGGTAAGCAAACTAGCGTCAAGTTTAGTACTACCATTCACAGGACTAAGGGTGTTAATTCTAAATTGTGGAACCCGATGCCTATTCTATCATCAGTTATTTTTGGTATTTGAATATGTCTGTTAGGAATTATGGAGCAGGTGACTTCAAAGCTTGATAAAATTCAAGTCAAGGTGAAGATTTGTCGAAAAATTTGCGTGGATGGCTTGATTTTTCAAGCTATTGATAAACTTTAAACAACCTTCAACATTGGTGGCTAACAACGTTCAAAGTTGATGGCTACAAGTTTCCATTCATGGTGGCTATAATCTTCAAAGTTGGTGGCTACAATTTTTCAAATGGTGCACCAAACTCTTTGACAATTTTGACATTAAGAACTCTATAAATAAAGCTTAGTTCATCAAGCTTCAAATACAACAACACCAACAAGAATCCATTCGTTTTTTCCTCTTGTCTAAAACATTTAACGAGTCATTTGTTTCCTTTGTTTTTTTCTCTTTTGTGAGTTGAGAGTATACACTGGTGAGATAAGTACTGTAAGGTATTCTGGGTGTATTTGAGATTTGGGTTGAGTAGAGTGTGTAAACACTTTTGTATCTTTATCATATTTCTATATATAAAGAAATATTTGTTTGTCATCTTTGCTCGTGGACATAGGGCTTTAAGCTGAACCACGTTAATCCTTTTATGTCATCTTTGCTTTATGCTTCCGCATAATTATTTTTGTGTTACTCTGTTTTTGTCTTTTGGGCCCGCCATTTTACAACAACAGCTAAGCACCAAAAGAACGGTAGTATACTTAGTATGATAGGGAATATATATAGCATAAACCAACTCTTCAATCTATTTCTATTAAATGCTGATCTCACTGACGAAATATTATGTCATCAAATGCTATAAGACAGCCAGTGATCATATATGTGACACATCATGATTGATTAGTGTATAGTATACACTTACTTTATACTTAATTTGACATTATTTTGTGCTTTTGTTGTTAAGCATTCAGTCAACTTCATATGAAATTTAGATTTTTGTGAAATTATTGACACTAATGTTAAGTTGACAATTTTTAGATGAATTTGATGGCTTGCATGCTTACTTTTATTCAATTTTGTAAGAGAAACATTTAAGAAATAAATAGAAAAGTTTTAGAGCTTATTTGAGGAGAATTTCGAAAAGCATTACAATAAAAAATTTGTATCTCTATACAAATATCAGATTCGGACACAGAGAGATGTTTACAAAAGCTCAAAAAGTGCTCTAAAATTTTTATGTTCAACCCAATTATAAGATTTTCTCAATGAAAACCCAATTGCAAGATTGAAAGTTGTCGTAATGATATTCCCAACCTGACCTCTACCTCGCACTTTGTCAATATCTAGAGTTACAAATGTTTAATTAAGGTGCTTCTTGTGGAATTATAAAGATCACCCATATATCTACAACGTTTATTGCAAATTCTAGGAGCTAATTCTAACTATAATGAGAGCTGTAGAGCCTAGAAGTTCATTATTTAGATGCAGTCAAGTGTCAAAACATGAATTAGGTCAATTTTAGGCTCAATTAACTGCAAAATTACGTTGTTTAGACTCATTAATCACGTCTAAAAGACTCTAAAAAGGAGAAGCAGCCCAAACACAAAAGAGGAGACTTTAGAAAAGTCTCTTGGATGTTAGGAGGTATCTTGGAATTGGAAAATAAGAGGATTCAAATATTCTTTACACTTGGCAATGCTAGGGTTTGACTCCACCAAGAGAAGGAAACTTATGCAATTAGAGTGATCTTTTCTTTTTCCCTTCCCTTAATTCATGTTTCTCATGTTCTTTAACTCTTTGAATTTGGATATTGTAAACATGATTAGTTGCTAAATCACCCCTTAGCTAGGGGAATGATGTAATAATAGTATGGTAATGAGTTTTTATTTTCTTTAATATAAAGAATGTTTCTTTCTTTCAATTGAGTCTCTATATTTGCTCTTAATGCTTATATTGCTTGATTGCCTGTGAATTGAAGACATGGGTTATCTAGACAACGAGAAAATTAATACATAACTTAAACTAAGAGATAGAGACCACAATTCTTAATTGTCTAGGAATAGATATTAACAACTATGTGGGATTTATGAAATTAGGATTTCAAACAATACAAAGCCTTTAACTCTAAGATTCAAGTTAATGAATTAATTGAATTTTAGAGATTAAAGAGGATTAATATGTCAAGGAACTAGGTATTAATTAGGGGATCCCCTACAAATTGAACTGATTAAACTTTATTCTATTGAGAATTCAATACTCATAGGAACAAGTACGTAAGCCGGAGCCTTATCACTTTTTTCATTGTTGAATTTCTCATCACTCTTTGTTTGCTTACATTCCAAGTTAGGCCGTTAGGAGTTAGTTTTGATTAGATTTAATTAGTTTAGATTTGATTTAATTTAGATTTAATTTTTATTATAGTTGGTTATAATTTCTTATTTGATTCTATTATAATTTCTATTATTTCATATTTGATTTGATTATACTTATCCACTCTTCATTGCTTGTACGACCTTCTATACTTGTCAGTGCACTATTAATGATCCTATGGGTCAAAACCCTCGTCCAATAACCCATTAAATTCAACCCATTAACTCATCTTACTAGACCTAATAACTTATTTTACAGTGAGATTTTCACACATATGTTTATGATATATGGCACACATATGGCTAGCTAGTGGCCATCATATAGGATTGAATAACGTGATTTTCCATCCAACTCAATCTTTAACAAAAATTGACTAATTACAAGGACTAAAGTCAAATTTTTTTAAAATATTTGGACCAAAACCAAAAGATTTTATTTCCATTGGGGGTTTTCATACAATAAAAATTGTGGCATCTCTTGTTCTATTGTTCTGCCATATCATTTTATTGCCTTTAGCATTTTTTATGGTATCATACTATTGTCCATTTGACTATACAAGTTAGGGGATTATATTTGTTACTTCCTATCATGACCCGTTTTGGGAACGTGACTAGAAAGTGAGAAATTTCATCCTTACCTAAGTCTTATGATCACTGACTTGTACTATATGCATATTTCTAATCATAAAATCTATTTTAAAACAAGATTTCACGTATTTCTAAAATATATAATAAACATACATAATCCAGTTTATGAACTATCTATGAATCTGAAATCATACTATGAAATGTCTAGAGTTGCTTTGTACAAAAGTACCATGAAAACTATATCACTTTAAAAATATAATAAATCATGGTAAACAAAATACAAGATATATCTGTATGGTTTGGGACCCTACTCGCATAGTCGCTTGAGCACTCTATAGCAAAAAAGAAAAATACTTCACTTTAAAGTGAAGCTCACCTTACTAAGATCACTACTACCACTGGGGAGGGAGCTGAGAAGAATCCATAACAACTGCTGTATTTATAAGAGGAAAAAATGAGAAGGATGAGTTTCATCTAAAATTCAGTAAGTAGATTCTCACCTATAACCCTCACATGGGACAACCAATAAGGATACATAACACATAATAAAACAATGCAATATTCATGAAAATATTTTCATATTTACATATAAACTAGTCTGAAATCAATAATCTCTACAAATCATAAATACTAGTAGTCTAATGGAGAAACAGAAATATCTAGTTATTCATATACATATATAGTGTAACAATATTAGTTTTTGGGATTTTCTCTAATCTCTATGGGTACTTCAAAAGGTCCCGAATTTGGACACTTAACTAGGTTCCATCTTTGATTACTCTAGGGGTGAGATTGTCCTCTGGAAGACAATCTGATAACAAGGTTAACAACCTTTCATAGCCGTTAACTCACTGTCTATTTTTTTATAGCTACCGTCTTGTCTTAAATCATGAAAAGCTAATTATTTTCTCTAAACCTTACAACTAGGCTCTAACTTTGAGTTTTGTAAGAAACATTTCATAAATATGTTGTTCTTGAAATCATTTAAATACTCAAGCCATATCTAGATATTCATATTCACAATCAACCTATTCATAAAATTATTTTTAGCAACAGAATGGTCCCCTGAGTTTTCTTAATACAAATATCTCATGCTTGCTTGAAACCATAATTTCATAAACTTAACAAAATCATCACATCCACAATATTTTTGAAATTCCCTCTAAAACCATGCATTTAAGCCATAGAGCTAGGAAAATATTTATAATGACCAAAATAAAGGCCACAGAATTGAACTCGTTCACCTAGAAGGGGAAAACTAGTAGTGGCAACAACCAAGGAGCTCTGTGGAGTGGGGATGGCATCAATGTTTGCCATAACCACAACAAAACTTATAAAAAATCTATGATAACATCTAAACAACTCTTAAACTAACTCTAACAATATTGGAAGAGTATCTTCACTTGATAATAATGAGAAATACCACGACCAACTCTAGATCATAGAAGGAATGAGAGAATATTATAACACCCTAATATTTAACTCAACACGCCTAGGACGCATTTAAGTTAATTATTAGTTATTACTCTTTTATTATAGTCTTTAACTTAAACTCTTTGAAAATACCTTAGTGAAAATATGGGTAATTTTTTTTTTTTTGAACTTAAATATCAAAACGTGAGCCGCGCATACTAAGTATCTAATGATATTCATCTTGCCTGTGTAAGAGAAATGTTAGAAACAAATAATAAATAAATATATAATACAACCATGACATAACATAACTTAAATAATAATAACATATCAATAATTGTATCATAATAATGATGTCCTATAAACATAAAGGACATCAATATATATATCCATCAATAGAATACAAACTTGATGAATGAGATATGATTACTCTAAAGGCAAATATCCAAAGGAAAAACTATCTCCATTGAATCTCTTGTTTATAACGTAGCTCCCTCGTCCACAACTCAAGGAAAGTCACGAACTACACCATCATCCTTGTCTGGAGACGATACAGAAAAAAAGAGGGATGAGAAACTTATACAAAAATCTCAGTAGGGCTTCTCGACTCTAACACAAGTATCATCGTCATCATCCCCAGGAACCTTGGGTTTCTTTATGAAAATGTGGACATATACAGGGTTCATTTATTAAGTTCTAAATACCATTAGCCGAGACCCATATTTTTTAGTATGAATCTTAATGTTATGAATGCAACATATTGTATCATGAATGCATGTCAATACCATATGCAATATATAACAGAGTATACAACAATTAAGTATACATAAAGAACATATGCATATGGTCCATTCTTTAGGTGACTTAAACCCCTTACTCTCTTTTCCTTTGGGGCCGCATTATATCTTATCTCCTCTTGAGAGTTCTAGATTATGAGCTTATACCTCACTAGTCGTCACTAGCGTAATCTTATCCTTTTTGATAAGTTAAGTTCCCGACTCTTAAGGTACAGGATAGGGGACATTAGGATCACTTTTCATAACCTTTAATTCGGGGAGCCCAAAGGATCATTTTCTATTGGATCACCTCTCATAACCTTTAATTCGAGGAGTCTAGAGGATCATTTCCACGTGTCTTATGTCACTTTTAATCTTGGCATATTATATAGAGATGCAAACATGAATAAGTCATCATTTTAACATTTTATACTCATAAACTTCATGAAATCATGCATCTTAATTTATCAAGCATAATTATAACATACCATAATTTAAATCACATAAACTTGCATCATATTTCATTGCATATATCCATAAGCCATATAAATTTCAACACATGAACATATTCTTCACAAGACATCATTCACATTTATCTCATCAAAATTATCGATATTTACGCTTAAGTCCTAAAAGGGTCAAATCACAATTTTTCAAAAATTACGGGTCAAAACGTAAATACTCTTTTTTAATGCATTCTTACAAACTAAAGATCCTTAACATTAACCAATACTTTCAAGAGACTTATAATCACTAGAAACCATTTAAAACTCATCATAAAAATCTTTTAGGGTTATAGACCAAATTTTAACATACTTTAGAGTCAAAGTGCAAAGTTGCTCATTTTTAACTCCTAACAAATGCCAACACTTCTAAAAAAATTTCTAAACATTATACATTATGTTTTAAACACATGGACATATTAGATGTCTAACTAAAATCCTTTGACCAAAAATTACATAATTGATAGTTTAAAACATAACTTTTCACATTTTACAAAATGATCAAAACTAACACTTGTAATTATTCCTTTATACCTCTAAGATGCCAAAAATAATTTTTACATCAAATATTAACCATTCTTATGTATGTTAACAGCAAGACCAGTATCAAAATAGTAAGTAATTATTCTAAAAAATTCATTCTCTAAAACTTCATAAAATTATGGTTTTGATCCTTTCTAATTACTAGTTTAGCCTAAAAGTGCTAAAAATAATTTTTACACCAATTATAAGTAATTTATATACATTCAAACCTTTTAAATCAGCATTCTAACCATTATATTTAAATCAGGTTAGTAACTTAAATATTTCATCTCAAAAGCTTGAAAAAGCACAATCTTTAACTTATTTGAATTTCTAATTCTAATAAAAGTTCTTTGAGTAATTTAAAGACAAGATCAAAACCTTAAAAATAAAGTAAACCAACTTCAATACCAATTTAAAGGGAAGTGAAGTAGAAGAAAGAGCCTCGAAAGGTTAGATTTTAAAATTTTGCATCATAAGTCTTTCATTCCTCTCATTTTTCTTCCAATGTCCGAACTCAAAAACATATCATAAGAAAGGTGATTTTCTTATATGGAGAGGTCTGAGTTTGGGGCTATAGTGGTGATGAGTAGTTTTGTAATTGTATAGAATAATGAAATGACTTTTTTTGCCCCTATCTTCCATAAGTGTCCTTCCTCTATTGAAAGTTGCAACCAATAATCTCTTTTCTTCTCCAACCTTCTTTTCTCCTGAATTCCTATCCTCCTATATCCTCTAGCTCTAAGCACCCTACCACCAGAACAGCTCCTAGTTCACCACCAATAAGCCCCAGCTCATACATACCTAAGCTCAAACGTAATGACATCTACCTCCATGGACATTTATCATTTTTGTCTATGCTGTCCAATCATCCCTGTCAGAGCCAAACGAAGCAGTTGTGGTTGTAAAATAGGTGGTTAGTAGAACATAGGAAACGGACAAAGACATTGATGATACAAGTCCTTGGGTTTCAAGTAATTATTATTTAATTTTCTTGTGCACAGAGAAAAACAAAAAAAGGGGGCAGATACATAGATTAAGTGTTTTGAATTTTGTTGCTTGTGATGGCTTTGCTTGGTCTCTAATAGTTTCTAGATGATGCCATAGTGTAAAGCTCTATTGCTGCAATTTGTTTTTATGTAGTCCTGATTAATTTCTATTGTTCTACCATATTTCATTGGATGCTCTAAAATATGCGCTCTATTCAAAACACGTTAAGTGTTGAGCTTTGTTTTAGTCATTTAGAAAGAAAAAAAAAGGGGGAATAAAAACTAGAGCAGATTGCAAGTTGCAACTCAATGGATAGGAAGTTTCTAAAAATTTAATCTTTTTGCAAATGGATGAGTTTGTTTTTCTGAGTTAAAAGAAACAATGATGAAAAGAAACAGTAGGCACTACAACAATAGCATCAAAGGTGATGATGGTGGAAGCTAGGATACAAAGAGCAAGTGGCAATGAACAGACCTATCTTGTGGGAGGAAGTGGAAAAAGGACATAATAGATAAATCACTTATAAAATTATGTTTATAAACATTGAAGTATAAATTTTAGTTTTAATTTTATTCAATCTTAACTTTTTCAGCACTCATATCATTGTCCTCTTTTAGTGAGATGCGATGGTTTTCCTAGATTCAGAGGTGAGCGCCCTTTTCATTTTCAAGCTACTTGGGCCACCCACCCTCTATATAGAGGGGTAGTTTTTATGACCTGGGGCCGTCAGAAGCCTAATGATACTGACTATCTTCATGAAATGATGTTGGATTCTAAGGCCTTTAACAAAGAAGTCTTTGGTAATATTTTCCACTGTAAAAAGCACTTGGAAGATCAAATTAAACATATTCAGAGCAGATTGGAGGTAATTGATTCAATGAGACTTTGGGATATAGAAAAGGATCTTCAAGCTGATTATAATAGCATTTTGCATCAAGATGAGCTTTCATAGTATCAGAAATCTAGGGAAAACTGGGTTAGGTTTAGAGATAGGAATACTAAGTTCTTTCATATGCAGACATTAATCAGGCAAAACATGGTCAAAGGCAATCTAGAGGTTGACATGGTCTTTTTATTGACAATGATTCTTAGTCAGTTGATCTAGAGGTTTTCAAAGGCGAAGCTTTAACCTTTTACAAGAACTTATTTGCCTCTAAGGAGACTGTGATTTCTAATGCTCTAAGTGATTTACCTTCCGTAAAACTAAGTTATGACAGTTATGTAGCTTTAACAACTCCTATGGCTAAAGAAGAAGTTCGTGTGGCCATTATGTCGATGAACTCATTTAAGGCTCTTGGCCCTGATGGGTATCAAGCATTTTTCTTCAAGAATTATTGGGATTTTGTTGGGAATGATGTTTGGAAGGTTGTTAGAAAAGCTTTCTCAGGTAGTAGTTTAGACTCTAGACTTTTGGAAACCTTGATTGTCTTAGTTCCCAAAATTGAGCAATCTGTGAAAATGAAGGAATTTAGACCTAGTAGCCTTTGTAATATACTTTATAAACTCATTACTAAGGTTTTGGTCAATTGCCTTCGTCCCTTCTTGGAAGATCTTATTAGATCTCTGCAAAGCAGTTTTATCCCAGGGCAAAGCAAAATAAACAATATTATTTTTGCCTAAGAAATGCTGCATTTTATGAAGAAGGTAAAATCTAAATATGGTACTCTTGCTTTTAAAGTTTATCTAGAAAAGGCTTGCGACCGAGTGGATTGGAGTTTTTTGGAGCAGACATCATTTGATTTTGGATTTCCTTCTTCCACAATTACTCTTTTTATAAAGTCTGTTACTTCTTCTCTCTCAATCCTTTAGCATTGTTCTAAGCTAGATTCCTTTGTTCCTTCACGTGGCTTAAGACAAGGGGATCCTATGTCCCCTACCTTTTTGTCCTTTGCATGGAGAAATTGGCAATTTTTATTAGCCAAAAGGTCAAGAGTAGTGTTTAGGAGCCAATGGCGGTTTCAAGAGGGGAACCTAGGATTTCTCATCTTATGTTTACTAATGATGTTATTCTTTTCTGCGAAGCTAAAAGTACCCAAGTTCATTTGATTTTATCTACACTCAATGAATTTTGTCAAGCTTCGGGAATGAAAATCAACCTTTGAAAAATCTAGGGCATTATGTTCGAAGAATATTTCTCGACAGTGCAAGAAAAATTTTGTCAGTATATCTTCCATATGCTTTACATGTGATATTAGTAAATACTCTGTTGTTCCTTTTATCTGGGATCGGGTGAAACAGTCTACTTTTGATGACATTGTTGCCAAAATTCATGGCCGCTTGGCTTCTTGAAAAGGAAAACTTCTCAACAGGGTTGGTAGGATTTGTCTAGCAAAGTCTGTTATTTCCTCCATTCTTGTTCATCAGATGCAAGCACTATATTTTTCCTAAGCTGTTTGCAAGACTATCAACCATATGATTCGACACTTTTTTTGAAATGGTCGAAAAGGTTTAAGAAGTCTTAATCTGGTCAACTGGAAAAAGATTGTCACCCTTAAATGCTTTTGGGGGATTGGGTATTCATGAAACACATCGAAGTAATTTGGCTTTACAGGGTATACTTGTTTGGACATTAATTCATGATAATGACAAACTGTAGCCTCAAGTGATTCGACACAGGTATTTTTCAAATCAATTGTCTTAAAAAATAACTTTCGTGTGGCTCCTTCTTGTGTGGTTAATGGCATTATGAAGACAGCTAATGCACTTAGAAAAAGTTTTGCTTGGAATCTTAGTTGTGATAACACCCCCTTTTGGTATGATTCTTGGTCTTACTTGGGACCTTTATGCACTAGAGCCCTTTATATTCATATTTCTAATACTTTGCTCTTTTTTCATAATGTTTGGAATAATGACACTTGGCTTTGGCATACATTATCTATTGATCTTTAAGAGGAATTAAGGAATGAAATTGCAGTTTTACTAGTGCAATTGAGTGGAGAGAGAAGACATGGATGGTTCTGGACAAAATCTTCTTCCTATACCTATTATGCAGCTTCTAGTTATTGTTGGCTTATTAAGCAGTTCTGCGATTAGGACACCACTCAGAATCGGTCTTGGCTATGGCATTTAGTTTGCTATAAAAAACGCAGGTGATGCTTTGGTTATTTTTACATGATGCACTTCCTACCATTCTTTTCCAATTCATATGAGGACTTGTTGATTTCCCCATATGTAATCAATGTGGGAAGGAACATGAAACCCGTATACACTGTCTCAGAGACTACCCAAAAGCTAAAAAGTTTGGGATTGTCTGGACTTCTTAAAAGAACCGTTGTTTGATGAGTTACAAGATAGTCATTAGATTAAGACGTTTGGGACTGGGAAGAGAGCTATATTTTTTCTTGCAGGTTGTTGGTGGAAATGGAGAGACCGCAATAATGATGTGTTTGGTGCTGAAACTTGGCCTACCACTCTGATAGCTAGAAATGCCCTTCTACTCCCCTATGATGTACAATGTACCCACAAGAGAAATTGTTATTGGCAAGGTACGTAGGTCATGGATAAATAGTCCCCACCTAGCGATGACTTTGTCAAACTTAATGTTGATGACAGTTTCTTTGGGTGCTCCAGGCAGGCTGGTTATGGTGGAATCATTAGGAATGTAAAAGGAGACTAGGTGGCAGTTTTTTTAGGTCACAATGAAAATACACGAGTCCTCCATACGGAGCTTCTTGCTATCCAATGAGGACTTCGATATGCATGGTACAAAGGTTGCAGGAATGTCGCTTGTGAAACTGATAACCTAGAAGCCTTCTCTTATGTGACTTCTTATAAAATGCATAGTAATCACATTGAAAGTGATCTAGTTTCTGAAATTCAGCAACTGATCACTCGTCAATAGTATGCTCGCTTTGTTCTGATTTTAAGGGGGACAAATAGATGTGCTAATTTCTTGGCGTGATGGAAAGCTGTTTCGAGTGATAAATTCTGTAAATGGGAATCTCCCTCCCTGCTCTTTTGGTCTTGATGGCTATTAATAAGGAAAGCTAGCCTTGTGTGTATTTTCTTCTTTTCCTTTTTTTTATCTTGCTATCTACCAAAAATTCAATCTTAACTATTAGATTCAATTTTCAATGGATAAAATTGAATGATCATATGATCACAAACACATTCTACCCATTTAAAACTCACCTTCTAAGAATATTCCATGAACAAAGTGACTTCTTAGAAGTTGAAAATTCTTTTAATCCTTACCATTAAAAAAAAAATTAATTCATACATATATATTCATGTATAATTAAAAAATTCAGTACAAACCTGCAAACCGACAGAAAAGGAATCAATTGTTTCTTTTACTGAATAGTAAATCATCAATAGGACACTTTAAAAAACCTATTAACTAAACTGAGTTTCTTTTTTCTTTATTTTATTTCTTACTTTATCCCAAATGTCCAAAAAGTAATGGCTGCCTAGGTCATGGAGTCAGACATTGGTCCACCATGCTTGATTTTACGCAGTAAAATAGAGTATGTGGTTCACCAAAAACCAAAAAAAAAAAAAAGTATGTGGCAGACAAGTTCCCTAAAATTTGATATATTTGATATATATAGTATTTTATTTTTTATTTTTAAAATTAAATTAGTTATTTTGAATCTATGATCATTTTTTTTTTGGTATATAAAATTTTAAGACAAGAGAATGACACTATAATTCGAGACAGAAAACTTCAAGATCAAAGAGCATTTACATATAAATTTATTATCTAAACTCCTTAACATTAAGCAAATCTTAATGGCTTATTCGATACATATAATATAAATGAAGTGAATTATACATTATTTTTGTTTAATTTATTAATATTTTTCAAATTTATATGTTTGGATAAATAAATAATTTTAAGATTTATTTAATTTTTCTAAAATATTTCCCCTTGTTAATCAAAATAAGATTTCAGTATTAATTTTTATTATTTACACTTTCATATAAAATTCAATTAATAATTAAATTATTAATAAATACTTAATATTGATTAACTATTGGATTTAATTATTGATTTAAGTACTAACATTATTTTTGAAATTTTTATAACTTAGTAATAGTTCCTAAATGATATAAAAGTAATATGTCTGGAAAAAACAAAATCAATGACAGTTTTGTCTGAAAAGTCAAATCTAAACATTACGGGTCTGTCTAAAATGAGGGACCCCATGACCCTGCATAACTAAGATTTCAAAAAGAAAACTCTGCGATCAGAATCACGTTCTTTCATTTGAAATAACCATATTTTACAGAGGTCAGGTCACGACATATTAAAGGAGACCAGCGCATACCCAACCGGCCATCCCCATTCATTATTTTTATTTGTAAATCTATCTACAAATATTTTATTTATTATTAAATAAAATATAAATTTTATTTAAATAAGATCAATATATTTAATAATAAATAAGATATAAATTGACATAATATCTTATATAAAAAAAATATTTCTTCATTATTTGCTGTTTTCAACCTCACCATAACACAATGCCACTTTTCCTCGTCCTCAAACCGTTCATCGCGGCTAGAAAAATTGCAAGACATCATCATCATCATCATCATAGTCACACTACTTATTTCTTTGAAAAAGAACAATTATCTCTTTTATTTTTTTATTTTTTTATAAATTAATATATTTATATTTAAATATATTAATTTATGAATAATCTAGAAAATAAAAGAGATATTTACTATATTAAATACATTGATTTATAAATAAAATAAAAAAATAAAAATGACATTTAAATTGGAGAGAACAATAAATAAATAAAGCTTGCAGGCGTCAATAAGATTCTGATCTACCCGTCAGAATATGACCTCATTTTGTGGAAAGTTTATTAAAAGGAGTAACATTGCCATCATCATCCGGCGTTTCCTGCATTAACTAGCTACATTTGCTATAGTCATTATGCATATTAAAAGGAAAAAAAATAAGCCCATGTCCGTGTGCAATATGGTCCAGCAAACCCGCCAAACCATGTTCAATGAGACAATAACAATCTCGACCTAGACATGTCAAATAATGTCAATAATGGTGTAAAGCAAAAGCTCTTGAATTTAGTTAAAAAATTGTTATATACTGTTTACTGCAATAGCACCGAAGCAATGCACATGCGGAGTACTCAGTGCTGCCACGTTGACGCGGTTCTTTCACTGTCTTCTTTTCCTTGCATTGTTTTTCAAATATATAGCACCCACTTTATACTTTTGTCATATTTGGGACCAGAGGATCATATCACAGAGATATGCAAGCAAAATACATCTGCTTGAATACAACTGGATTCCCATCAGATGCCATTATTAGCGCGAGACAGGATAGCTTTAAAAAAGTGTCCTTAAAAAATAACTTCTTAAAGAATTAATTAAAGTTAATTGGTGTTTAATAAAAAAAATTCAATATTAAAAGCAAAAGAGTGTAAATTTAGCAAACATTTTCAATTTTTATTTTTTTGGAATGTCTGATGAAAAAATTATACATCAATATCCAACCATATTATTATATCATATCAATACACCTCTCTGACATCGATAGATAATATGTTAAAATTATATCTCCAAAAAAAAAAAAATTTGTTAACAAGACCCCTAGAATAAAGCATGGTCTTAAGGGCCTTCTACTCCATAAAACAAAGCAATGGAAAAAAGAGTATATAGGAGGGACTAAGGACTAAAATAGAATGCTGTGTTCAACTTCCACTTCTTTAATTACATAGCTCAAACAATACAGCGACAACAAATGATGATGTGGTAAATGACCGATACAAGGAGAAAGCTCATATGAAAATGTATCATCACTGGCAATGTGACAACTGTGAAAGTAAATGAGAAATTTATGGCATTCATAAATATATAATGATAGTATACGATTAAAATTCAAATGTCACGATCTCTTCTGCATTCAGGGGGAAGTTGAGGGTAGCGCTTCCTATCAGTGCAGTAGTTGTAGATAGTGTATTTCTGGCGCACCCATCTGAGTCTTCTCCACTGAGCAGCATCAAGGTCACGGAACTCAGGCTGATCCCACCACCTCTTGCCTTGTGTGGCACAGAACTTCTCATTCACAGAGGCCTCACACCCATCAACGTGGAACCCTTTGTAGGATGCTATGAAGGGTGCTTTGGACCAATCCGTTTTCTCCAAACCACCCCTTGTGGCCCAGTCATCAGCATTCCACAGGCTGTTGTATATCTTCATGGGCTGGTCAAATGGGAATTTCACTCCCAGGTCCTTGCTGTTCTTGAACACCCTGATTGGGACATCATCCACAAAGAACCTGGAAATCCCAAATTTGGATTCATGTTATTCAAAAGTGTGGTATATACCAATTGAAATGATGGTGTATATTTAAGCCTTCACTTCCTGTTTCATTTTCCTGAATTTTCTGGTTTTGAAGACAGTAAGAGAACTTAAAAAAAATTGAAAATGAAATTTTATTTTTTAATATTTTAAACATAATAAACATGAAAATAAAAATGTTTTTGCTTTGGTATTCTACAATTTTGATTGGGATTTAATTATAAATATTTAAAATATTAATAAATTTAATTAATAAATGCCTAACAAATTTTTAGTCACAACACTTATTTAAAAAGTAAAGGAATATTTTTTTATAGGTATGTGATGCCCATGAATTTAATTGGATACGGGATAAATTCATAAATAAAAGATACAGAAAATAAAAATAAAAATCAAATAAGTCCCAGATTTTCTATATTAAAAATATCAAATTCTCTTTGGGGGAGTTAGGTGGCGAAAAGGGTGGCTCCAATACAGATTAGGTTAGTGTTACATGAGGAATGCTGCATCCTCTCATCTATCCCTTGATTATGTATAAAGTTTTATCACTGATCAGACTATTAGACTTTTTCTGACTGAACCC
The DNA here is from genome assembly GCA_031216125.1 of Dalbergia cochinchinensis. Classification (NCBI taxonomy): domain Eukaryota; kingdom Viridiplantae; phylum Streptophyta; class Magnoliopsida; order Fabales; family Fabaceae; genus Dalbergia; species Dalbergia cochinchinensis. The sequence continues at coordinate 26,075,681 of CM062368.1, forward strand.
TCTCATCAAAATAAAAATTTAAATAAGTAAATTATGTGAAGTTTCCACATTTTCCTTGTGAGGCGAGTGAAGCACTTACACAATTTGATCCATGTTCCAAAGAACTGAGTATCTGTGGTATGTTATTGTGGGATCAAACCACAGATAGATTCTCTGTTCCCTATCACCCTTGCCTCCGGTGAACACATTTGTTTGCAAAATGTAAGGTTGTCCTGTTCTGTTCCCCAAGAACTCAAAGTCTATCTCATCATGCTCCGCGGTTTGGGAAGACAACTGCACAGTTGCAATCACAAACAAATGGTCACGCTCAAATACAACACAGAAGAAAAATCACTCAAACTAAAGAAGAAGAGGGGGGGGGGGGGGGGATACTAAAAGAAACTTTATTTTTACTTACATAGAAAGCAGTGACAGTGCCAGCTGAATCACCAGGAACCATCTTTATGTACATGCTGAAGTGACCAAACAAGTATGACCCTTTGGACTGGAAGCCAGTGCCTAAACAAAGTTATGTGAAACATGAATATCATACAAAGTTTATCACTAAATATGTATAATCATTTTAACACCCAAAAATGAATTCATTACTGTTGAATGTTGAATGTAATGATAACTCTAACTTTTTTTACTCATTCATTACATCTAAAAATAATAAAATCAGTGTCCCATTTGAAAATCTATTTTTAGTATTGGAATAGCAATACTGTTACTAAGGGTAATGAACAAAAACTTTGATGTATAAAGAATGAAAGATGCTGGCGTACTACTTCACTACACACCAGTGTACTTGTCAAGATGAAGCTGAATCTCAGAACCACCATTGAAGTATTTGATGTGATCATAAGCCCAAGTTGGGACATAGTTTCGGCCAAATTGCACATCCACAGGCCTCCTAGGGGTGCCACAAAACGCAGCTGAGACCAGTGATGCCAAAATCAGAGATAGAGTCAACAGAGAAAAACCCATTTTTCTTTGTTTCAACTTGCCAGAGATTGAGGCTACAACTGGGGTATATATAGGCACCAGACCTTGCCTTGGACCCCTGTTTCTTTTTTCTCACTCTGAACTTCTCTAACATTTTTTCTTTTCTGCGGGTGGGGGGATGAATCTGCATTTGCCTTTATTAGGATCTTTTTTTTTTTTTTTTGATAAGGCACCTTTATTAGGATCTTCTTGGTACTAAAAACAACTTGATATTGTAAGGATATTACGAGTTTATTATATTCGTCAATAATTTTCTAGTTAGAGAATAATTATATACAATAAGATTTTTTAAAAATATTTTAAAGACTTTTGTTGTGACCGACTCTGTGATGATTTTTTAAAAATAATGCTTATTATTGTGCGTTTGATATGTTCAGAAAATTTGATGCGAACAAGTGTAAGCAGATAATAAAAATTTTATAAATGTGAAGTGATATGTAAAAATGCGGGTGTTTATCTTTTTCCTGTAGTTATACTTGGGATGTGTTTTGTATAGAATAAAAACAAGTGGAAAATTTTATAAATAAATTTATATCTAATATATGTATATATATTTTATTATATAAAATATTCTATTTTATTTTTATTCATATACCAAACACACCCCTACTCCACTTAATCTCTTCATGATGGCGCTCTTTTACTCTGGCACCGCGTAACCAGTTAATAATTTAACCGCGTGTACTTTTCAAACAATGCACGCAGCTGTGGAGGCTAGAACTTAGTTCATCATTAATTTAGTGGGAATTAACTTTTGACCTTGGCAGATGCATCGGGTTTCCCCTGTGTCAAAAATAAACAGCCAAGCATACCTACCAGAATATATTTTGGACAAAATTTCTGACAGTTTGGATGTGTAAATACTATGTTTTATCAAATTATTACTGATTTTGTTGGAAGGTGTTATGAACACTATTATCAATTAATAATTTTATAGTAGTCTTTTAAGAGTAATTTTAGGCTTTCTTTGATGATAGTTTTTTTCAACATAATAATAATAATAATAATGTTAAACTAATTTTTTTATGCTTTTTCTTAAAATAATGACTGGAAAAAGTTCAGGAGGAAATCACTTTAAATAAAATAGTGCCACGAATATATACTATATATATTATTTTATATTTGTATGGTTTTTATCATTCAGCTATATAGTTATTCTGATCTTATCTTTTGTATGTGTACTTTATAGGTGATATACTCATAAGATGTGCACTCATATAAGTCCTTTCAAAAGAATAACAAGTTTGTGACAAAAATTTTGAGAGTGTAAGTGACTAAATTAAATTTTTTTTTTGGTGAATATGAATATAATACTTTATATTTTTATATTTACTCACAATAAAACTAATAGGTTGTTTAATTAGGTATATTATAAATAAAGTTAATAAAATCTATTTTTATCATAAATATATTAAATGTAAATAGTTATTTAAAATTAGAGTTTGTTTACGGTACACTAAATAAAGTGTAAATACAACACACCATATATCTAATCATATTTACAAATTTTGATTAAATTTATTTATTACATACTTTTAAACGTATTTAGTTATATTTTATAAATATAATTAAATACTTGATATACAGTACATCTTACTTTATCTAGTATTCCATAGTTATTAAAGGTTCATAAAAGCTAGCTGATGTGTAACGAATCTCAATAAATTTAGTATTTGGAATGGGGAGCCAATCTGTCGGAAAAGTAAGAAATCAAAACTAATACCACTTTTATTTATTTATTTTCACAGAACTATTATCTTATAAAATAGAGAGAAGTTTGCATTTCAGACTTGCTTGGACTTCCAAGGCAACAGGCCTCAAGCTCGAAAATGGATGCAGCAACAAGCTGTTGTTCTCTTTGGGGAATAGAATTTGCAGCAAGTAAAATTTTAAAGAATACAAAGTGGGATTGGGACCAAGTGTCTGTAATTTTAGAATAGTAACAAGGGACTCCGTTGTCAATCTCACTTTCATTGATTTTTATTTAAATTTATTAAAATATCCTTTTCTATTATAATTAAAAGAATATATACTTAATGTTAACTATTTATTTGTCATGGTAATAATATTAAGGGTTATTATTGTTAGTTTAATTGAAAATTAATTTAATTATTTAAAAATTTAAATAAACATTGTATTGCATACTGGTGGTACTGGGCCTTTATAACTTGACAAAGATGAGTGTTTTAGATGAGTTGTTTTGTCACTATATTTTTAACTTAGTCAATTAGTTCCTAGTGGTTTTATTAAGCCCGTGGCTAAACCTTCTTTTGTATTCTGCCGCGGTGGACGAGCTTTTATAATTATAATTATATAAAAAAATACATACTGATATTTTATCATCCAATGTTGTTACAATTTTAAAATGTTTTAAATAAGCATATGATATTAGGATTTTTTTCTACAATTACTTAATTTTATTGTATTTTTTATGTTCGATGTTTTTGTAATTACCTTAATTTCTAACAGTATGAACAAAGAAAAAATTATAATAAATTATTTACTAGTTTTAAAATTATAGAAATATTGTGTTATAAAATAAGATGTGATTGTCTACCACAATTTATTGTTTTTTGTTATTATCCATTTTATTTATTCTTTTATAATATCTTTAGATAATTTAATATTTGAATTTAAATAAATTATATTTAATAAATTAATTCGGCACTTTTAATAACTAGTAATTACTCTCTTTTTTTTTAATACAATATGGGACTCAACACCTAACAATAAAACCAAAACGGGATTAACATCATGTATAGCTTGTCCCATTCCATCGGCCAAAACTACTAATTATATCAAAATTAAAAATGAGATTAATATCAAATATTATTAATTAGTCAAATTTATAACAGAAGAAGGGTTGAGACTTGAGGTTATGGGATTTGATAAAGCCTCTGTCATAGAGGCATTTTTGACATGTGCCCATGATGAACAGTTGGCAGCAAAATACCTGCTGGAAAATGCTTGAGATGTTGAGGATTAGTTAGAAAATGGATGTTTTATTAAACTTAAACAAAAATAGTGGGAATGAAATTGACAATAGCCGCTCCTTAATAATAAACATACTAAAGTGTCTATCGAAAAATAAAAAAAAAACATGATGCTAGAGAAATGAAATTGATAAAGGACACTAGCAACAGTAGCCGAGATAATCGTGAGAAATGCTAATGGGAAGAATAAAGCTGTTAAAACAAATGTTAAACATAGGTAAGCTGAAAATATTAATGAAAAAATTAATGAAAGCTCAAGAGGCCGAACTTTACATTTTTAAAGTTTATGGTGTAAAATATTCACGACCTATAGTTGAGCAATTAAAGTGTAATTTTCCCTAAGTTTAAAGTAAAAAAAGTAAACAACATCTTTGATCTTAGTATTTTCAATTTGACATCGATTTAATTCTAACAAAAAAATTTTATATTAATTTAGTCTTAACATTTTTAATTTTGATATCAATATAGTTATTTTATTGAATTTTAACTTTAAATAAATAACTGAATTGATACCAAAATAAAAAATATTATGATCAAATTGATGTGTAATTTTTTCTAAGATCAAGTTGATGTCAAAATTTTAAATGTTAGAGCTAAATTAATGTAAAAAATTTTGTTCAGAGTAAATTGATTTCAAATTAAAATCATAACCACTAAGTTCTGTACTCAAGAAATTTGGTGGCTATTACTACACTTTTATGTTTATTGTCACACTTTTTTTTAATGATTTTTCTTTTAATATTCCTAAAATGTCCTCACCTAATTATTTTAATCTTTTATCTATTGTCACACCCATTAAATCTCATTTATCTTATATTCTAAATTTTCTTCACAAATTTTACACTATATATTATACACGATTTCTTAATAAAAAATAGGTTTAATAGATTTGAAGATATCTATAGTTTCTTAAAATTTTTAATTAGATCTATATAATTTAAAAATTTTTAATCGAGTCCTTACATTATAAAACACATATAATCAAGTCTACAAGTAATCTATCCTCATAAAAGTTTAAATTTCAAATGTTTTTGAATGAAAGAGTGCAAATCTTAGTAATAACCAATTAAACTTTTAGATTTATTTTTCAATAATTGTCAAAGCCAACAATCGACAAAGACGACGGCAAGAGCAGTAAATACAAGAGCAACACAACTATAAACACCATGCATGGCTACCCCATATGTAGGCCCCACAACTTCCACTGCAATGCAAAAGTCACCCCCTCCACTTATCAGTACCACTCTCACTTAAATAAGATCATACAAAAATCGAACCATTTTAGTATCAGGAAAATTAGACTTTTGCATTTTTGTTGTATTTAAACTCTTTAGCATTAGGTTGCTTTAGGGATTTAATTGAGAAAAATGCAATGAAGTAGTGACTTGATTATAATATTTAAACTATAGAGACTTATCAATAATAATATTTCTATAGGAGCTTTCAACATAACAATTTGAATAATAAATCTAGTTAATTATCTATTTAACTTATTGAAGTCACATCTTGTACTTAGAAAATTGAAATCCATAATCAACATTCATGTCTATTTTTCATCTAAGCACTAATTTTTAAAATTATTATTTATCTTCTTCATTTAGTGGTGTACTTACGTATATCTATATTTATTAGAATAATTAAGTTGATTTAAAAATTACTTTAATTTAAAATATCAATGAAAACAATATCATGGTTTTTCTTTTTGAGAAGTCTTAAAAATAGTTAATTATAAATTATAAATAAGGGTGATGCGGCAATAGACAAAAGGTTAGTCTACTTGTTCATTCTCTTGCACATTGCCTATGCGTGCAAAAACTGTCTTCGTGGATTTCTGAAAAAGAACATGATTGGTTAGCTATTTCAATTGTTCCATATTACCAAGCCACATATTTTTAATGAATTCTCCTTTAATAATCCCAAAATACCCTTAACTAATCATTTTAAATAGCCGACCAATCGTGTTCTTCATCGGAAAGCCACGAATGCAGTATAGTAGACTATGATATGAGAATGTACAAGACGAAAAAGAAAAAAAATGACATGAGAATGACTATAATAGAGTTACAGATACAGCTTGAGACTTCCTCTATGCTCAAAATTTAAACTCCACTCCTTTATTACAAAGCTCAAACAATATATTGGCAATAAATTGATGAGACGAATATATCATGAACGATCAATACAAACAATACAAGAAGAAACTGGTAAGAAATTTTATCAATTACAATATGTATGTAACATGGCGAAAGTAGATGAGAACTTATGGTAAGGCAATAACAACAATATAGTACGAACATTTATAGGTCACGGTTTCTTGTGCATTCAGGGGGGATTTGAGGGTAGCGTTTCCTGTCAGCACAGTAATTGTAGATGGTGTATTTCTGGCGGACCCACCTGAGCCATCTCCATTGAGAAGCATCAAGGTCCCTGAACTCTGGCTGATCCCACCACCTCTTGCCTTGTGTGGCACAGAACTTGTCGTTCACAGAGGCCTCACACCCATCAATGTGGAACCCCTTGTAGGTTGCAATGAAGGGTGCCTTGGACCAGTCTGTTTTCTCCAAACCACCCCTTGTGGCCCAATCATCAGCATTCCACAAGCTGTTGTATATCTTCATGGGTTGGTTGAAGGGGAATTTCACTCCCAAGTCCTTGTTGTTCTTGAACACCCTTATTGGGATGTCATCCACAAAGAACCTGCATATACCCCCACATTTGAATTCATGTCATGACATTTAAACATTATAACCTCTGTGTTTAATTTCTATTTTTATTTTCAGTTTTCGATATATATGTTATCTGTTTTTTTAATATTAGCTTATGAATTTTGAATTTAATTTTAATATATTGATGGTATAAAACTTTTATTTGCTGTCATTCAATCAAATTCTCGTATTTACATAATTTTTAAATTAATAAATATGAGATTCAATCATTTTTGTTGATATAACAGTACATAATCAGATGATATTATACTATCAATGATAAAAATTAAACTCTTTTATTTTTTGTTTCTACTATTAATTTCGTAAAATCTTAAAAAATAAGAAGTATGAGGTAGACAGAAAATGAAAATGCACAGGATGATCCTAATTAGCAACTTTTGCTATTGCTTCTTTTTCTTCTATGTCAAAATTGGACCAAATTTTTGGGGAGTACTTACACAATCTGATACAGGTTCCATAGAACGGAGTATCTGTGGTATTCTTTAGTAGGGTCAAACCAGAGGTAGATTCTCTGTTCCCTGTCACCCTTGCCACCGGTGAATACATTTGTTTGCAAAATGTAAGGCTGTCCTGTTCTGTTACCCAAGAACTCAAAGTCTATCTCATCGTGCTCCGAGTTTTGGGAAGATAGCTGCATAAATTCCAATCACACGCCAAAGGTCACGTTCACATAACACAACAGAGAAAACAAAATAGCATGACTTGAGGTTAACCTAATGACTTATGACCCCGCGATTGGAGTTAAATTAACTTTGTCCTAAAGTTATGTTCGGTATCATGGGTACAAAAATGAAACATAATAGAGATAACAAAAGGAGAAAGAAAATTACAGAGAGAATGGTGAATATATATCCCTCCCTCCCTTAGTATATTATCTAATTAAAAAGAATGGACTGATCTTTAGATGTTTGATTTCATTGAAATATCAAACTATATATAAATGAACGTAAATACATGTCTATCAGCAAAAAGCAAGAAGTGAAAATGCAACAATTATCATGGTTTCCGTAAAAAGAATTTTATATATATATATATATATATTGGACGTGTAGCATGTTACTAAAATGAAAAAACAAAATCAAAAGTCAAAGCTTGTTTTTCCATACATAGAAAGCAGTGACAGTGCCAGCTGAATCACCGGGAACCATCTTTATGTACATGCTGAAGTGACCAAACAAGTATGATCCTTTGGACTGGAAGCCAGTACCTGCTCAAAATTAAAACATCAGAACCTCAGAACATTCAACAAAAACTTAGTTTGTTCGACAGAGAAAGGACTATACTACGATATCTACAACTTGATTACCTGTATATTTGTCAAGGAGAAGCTGAACCTCATTACCACCATTGAAGTATTTGATGTGATCATAAGCCCAAGTTGGGACGTAGTTTCTGCCAAATTGAACGTCCTCAGGCCTCCTTGGGGTGGCACAGATTGCAGCTGAGGCCAATGATGCCAAAATTACACACACTGTCCACAAAGAAGGACCCATTTTCTTTTGTGTGTCAACTTGCAAAAGCTAAAACAACCATCTATATGCGTCTTTGTGGCCACAACCTGGTATATATAGGCACTAGCTAGACCTTGCCTTGACCCTTATTCCTCTTATTTTTTTATTGGGAAAGAATCATGTGTTTCAAAGAATCATATATTAGACGCTATTACATGTTTAGTTATCATACATTCATACTTCACTGTCATCTCGAATCATCAATTATTTAGACATTTCCTAATTAGAGTATTATTAGTTACAATAAAACTTTACGTCCGCAATATTTCAAATATTATTGGATTATATATACGGGTAACATTCATTTGCTCACACTATTTGATATCGGATCACCCTTTATTAGACAACAATGTTGTGACTTGTGACAACATAAATAAACTTTTGGCCAAAAGGGCTGTATTAAAAACTCATCGTCCTAGATGACACTTAGCAAGTCTCAATACATTTAGGATATTTATCCATTGAACATCGAGCCAATGTGGCGTAAAGAAATCGCATTCACAACCCACTATTATGTTAAAATAACCATAAAGTAGTTTTCAAAATCTGACTTGCCTGGATTTACAATGCAATGGACCTCATCAAGCTCATGTTATCACTAGGGAATAAAATTTAATTTGCAGTAAATAGTTTTTAAAGGATACATACAAGATCAAGATGGGGTTGGGACCACACCTCTGTTGTTTTTGGCGCAAGGGCCCCTTGCATGCGCGGTTCTTTTGATTCTTTAAGTTTTAGGACATCAACTTCCTGTGTATGGCCAACCAGTCTTGCATTTCAAATTCTTAATGTTTTTTCTTCTAGGTAGTTGTCTTAATTTATTTTTGTTAGGTGGGACCAAAAAGGATGAATTTTTTTTTTTCCTCAAACGAAGAAGGGATGTTTTTTTATGTGTATGGAGATCAGCTAGCTCTACTTAATTACATGTAATCTTAACGGAAAACTTTACACTTTGACTTAGTGCATAATAATTTTCCTAAGTAATAGTTTGATGTTTGAATTGAATAGTTAAGGTGGAAAACACATATTTAGATATGCTGAAAGGTTAATTGTTCATTCTTAATTTATCATATAATATATAGGTATGTTTTATAGTCTAGCTATGCGCTCTTCATTCAACAACCATAAGTGATCCAGCAAAAGTTAATTGTAGGAGAATAACTATAACTTCTATGGGAGTAGGATGAAACCATCTCTCCAAAAAGATTAAACTTATGGATAGAGATATATAGATAATTTTATAGTCTGATATCCTTATTCTCGTGAGTGTCTTTTTTGGTCTAAACTATTTGATTATGGAGACCTTAATATCATATCATGAAATCATCTACTTTAAAAACTTAAGTTAATTAGTAGAAATACATGAATAATTTTATACTCTAATAATGAGAAAAGGTATCTTTAAAATAATTATACATATATATGTTAAAATATTAAATTTAATTACTTGCTACTTGCTAAAAATATTCTTATGATATTACAATAATCTTCTGGAAAATAAACACATTTCAGATGTATTCGATTATCCAACAGAAAAGTTAATTCCCCTCAACATGGGTATGATTAGATCAAATTAAATTCCAATAAATTAATTAGAAAGAAGACACTAAATCAAAGTAAATCTTCATGAGATTACCCTTGTGGGAAAACTATCTGACCCTTCTACTCTCGCAATCAAATGATAAGTGATTTTACGAGGGGCCCATCAAATGAAACGAATATGTAATGATACTTTTATGATCTTAAATATATATATATATATTTAAAGTAATTCTTTAATTTCTACTTCAACCCTATTAATTTTTACTTCCGCTAACCTTCTTGCAAATTTTTTAAAAAAGTGATAAATGAGTTTGTTTATATCATACGTTTTGCTAATCCGTGCCCAAAAAAAGAAAAAAAAGTTTCGAAAGTTTGTTTATGAATAAGTTGGTTTATGAATAACAAAGTGATAAATAAGTTCTTTTATATTATAGGATAATGATTCAGGATACTCAAAAAATAAAATTTTAAAAGTTTCAGTTGATCCCATACATCAAAAATATGAATTCTGATCTTCTCAATATAATTTGTTTTTTGTTTCCTTAACTTATGGCACTCTTAGATAAATCCTATATCATAAGATAATTGAAATAATGCATTGCATTAATATTACTCATTACTCGTTTTAATAAAACAAGCCTTTATCCGAATAACCCGTTATCAAGGAAGCGACAGATAAATCTCAAGAAAATAAAAAAGAAAAGGAATCCATGTGGGGTCATGAGTTGGGTAATACAGATGTAGCTTTTTAAATTTGAGAGTAGCGAGTTGGAGGGACGTACAGACAAGCTCACATGATTTGGTTAAGATAAGCTATATTTTTGTGTATTCTTAACTGGAGTTGAGCTAGAATTATAGGCATTATTAGTTGGTATAGAATCGCAGAACCACCTTTGATTTTGATGTTTGTTTATGATCTTGTGGTGCCTATGTTCTGATTGATACCCTCCTCATCTAGAATGCCAGGAATCAATCAAATCAATACTAAAATAAAGTTCTGATGATACGTTATTGTCAACGCTTTTTGAAACTCTTATTCTTACATTTTTTTTATGGGTTCCTATTATTAGATATAAATAAAACAATAATACACCCAACTCAATCTCAATGACACTCGTAAATGCTAAGTTTGAAATAGGAATGAAAAATTTGGGGAAAAGCAAATTAACTAGCACGAAGTTGGATGTTCCTTAGACTGGAATTAAAGTTGACATTGAGCACACTGAGGATATGAAAATAATGTTTTATTTTGTAGGTATCTTTCGATAGAGAACAATCATATTCGACTATTTAAGATCTTAGATAAAACTCAGGTCATCCAACGCTCTTATTCTATACATAGGCTCAAACTTAAGACTACTAATCTTTCCATTAATGCTAATTAATATGATTTTCCACTCTCCTAAATCAACCTTTTAATATGACATGCCAGAATTAATCTTTTCATATAAAAATTTTACAGTTTTCATGTGTGATTTCTCATCATTAAATCCAAACATAGGACTTAAGGACTTAAAGAAAACATATGGCATAGGTTGAAGATTTAAGTGTAAGGGATAATCATATCATGTAAAATTTTAAAATAAGAGGATCTCTTTAATTTCTACCTTACTATAAGGAGACAATCAAGTGAAAAATATTGGCTTAACTAGATATAATCATATGTGTCGCACGGTTTCAATGATATTTTCTGAAAAAAATGCTTTTGTTAGGAAATCTTTTTAAAATAATATGTAATATTAATTAAAAATTAGATATGTTAATATCATATGAATATTTTCAATTTTCTACACAATATTTTAAGTGTAATTAGTGTATTTATTGCTTTTGATTAACTGTACGAATTTTCAGTTTTTCTTTGATATAGTTATGGTAAACAATACAATACATAATTATTGATGATAAATATAGATTTTGGCAAGCATAACACTATATAGTTTAATAATTGATCTTGATTTTTTTTTTCCATTATTATCACTTGCATAACACTATACAATCATGTCTTGTTTCATAGCACATTTCAAATGCAAGATTTATGTTCCGGCATACTTCTTTTAGTTGCAAACAATAATTCAGGAATCGAGTAACCAAAATTTAAAGTATTGAAAACAATTTTTGGATGCATAGGCTCTAGTAAAATTTATATATAGCCACCTTAATATTACACCTCATTTCTTAACAAAATGCATCGTAATCTTATCTCACTCAATAACTTTTTGTATGATAAAAATATACATTTTATTTTATTCCTTTAAAAGTTTAAGTAGATTAGCTATCAAAAGTTAAATCACAAAATGCATAATATCATGAGCTAATAGATTAAAGCATTTATTTAAATATTAACCCTACAAAATTTAGGTATAAAAGATTAATCTAAATAAAATATTATATGAAACTATCTTATTATTATGTTAAGGTTATTTATTCCTTTGAAATTGATTATCAAATAATTAGAAGAAATTTTTTTACTTTCTAATTTTAAAACAGTTATTTTTACATTTTAAAAATTAAATAGATTGTTTTTATAAATTAAAATTAGAAAGTGCATTTTCATGAGCTAATATATTACTACAATTATTTTTAATTAGAAACAAAATATTACTATTGTTGTTAAAATATTTCAAAAAGATTAGTTTTAATATACTATTAGTGTAAAGTTTTTCACACCATCAATCAACTATATATATAGCATGTATAACTTTTTAGGTGCTTATTCTAAGAGTCCAATATTTTCAATTATGTATAACAATAAATTATTGTTGCATGTATAAATTTTTTTTATCAAATTAGAGTGAATTACAAATCACATTAAGATACTATAATAATATATTAGAGTAAATTATTAAATTTTTAATTACAATGTATTATTTTTTTTCCTATTGAAGCATCCATCCAATTGTTCTAAAAGGAAAAAAATTACGATCAAATAAAAGAATAAGTATTAATAAATAGAAAGAAAATATGCATAGTATAAAAATTTAGAACTTTTCATCAATAAGGACCATATATATATATATATATATATATATATTGATTAATTACTTTTTTCAATGTATCTTTAGAGTGTCCCATAATTATTAACACACTTTTATTTCCCATTTATCTAAACTTGATGACATATTGTTGAGCAATGTATGTATATTCATCTATTAGTTATCATTGTTTGATGTCTGCCTCCTAAAAAGCTAAGAAAAATGTAAGCTTGCAAATAATAATAATAGTGTTACGTTGATTACTTTGGAGTTCAAGTAACTCTTCAAAGCAGCCATGATAACCACAGTCTTATTAAATTTAGAACATAAATATATTTTTATATTATATGGAAAATTTAAAATAATTTTTTTCCTTAAAAACATGGGCTCAAACAATTTTTTTTTTGGCTTTTCTTTATATGGAGAATTATTTTTTTTTCATAAAAAAACAATTCTCCATACAGAGAGGAGCCAAAGATGACATCAATCTATCAAAAAATAAAAGCATGAAGGAAATCATAAACATGAGGCAAATGAAAGAACATATGTTAATAAATAGTGAGAAAATATGCACAATATAAAAATCTATTCCTTTTTTATCAATAAGGAATTAATTCCTTTTTTCAATGTATATTTAGAGTGTTTCGTCATATCCGTTAAACACATATTTTTATTTTCCATTAATTTGAACTTGATGAAAGACTATTGAGCAATGTATATTCATCATCATTGTTTGATGTCTTCCTTTTAAAAATTTAAAGAAAATGTAAGCTCGATAAAAAAAAATTAAAATAATATGCTATACATTGATTATATTGGAAAGAAAATTCATACTTACTTGTTCAAGTAGCTCTTCAAAGTGGCCATATAATTAAACTTGATTATACCCGTGATAAATCATTAGTGTTATGAAATTTAGAGTGTAAATATATTTTTATATTATATAAAAATTTTAAATATTTGTTATATAGTTAAAAACATGGGCTCAAACAACTATCTATGTATAGAGGAGCTAAAGACTGCATCAGTCTACCAAAAAATAAAAACATGACAGAAATCATAAACATAAGGCAAACTAAGCATAATGCTACTAACCAAATACCAAGACTAAACACATGAGGCTACTAAAGATGAGGCAAACTATAAAGTCCAAAACATCATAGACCCAACGCAAAATTACCACCCTAAAATCAAAACAAAAGGGAGAGCCAGTGTCTTAGAGCATAAAACCTAATCACATATCTAATCGGAGTGAATGCCAAATGACAACATCAACATTGTTAAGGGAGTGAATTATTATTGCAAACATCTAATCATAATTTTTCATTATTTTAAAAAAAATTGAATATGGTGAGATTTTTTGTCATATTGAAAATGGAGAAATAATTCAGCACATGTTCTTGTTGTTGTCATTACCAACTCTTCTTGCCAAGGGATGCTTCCAACTGTTTTCTGCATCACTCACTAGTTTGACTTTGTTTCACCCCATGGTGCAAGAGTTTGTTACAATCCTAATCCGTATTATTAGAACCAGCACTTTTCGAGTGGTTCTCAATTTGGGTATGGATGGAGTTTATGGATATAATTTTTCAATGGTTATCTAATTAGCTGATGCATCCTTATTCTTTGTTGAATGATAAATTACATAATTATTCGGTTACTACTGTTGATTGTACAAAATTGCAGTTACAAAATTTTAGAAAAGAATATTAGCCGTGGCAATAACAATGCAAATCATTAACACAATTTCAATATACATAGATGGGGAGTTACTAAATTTTAGAAGAGAATTTAAAGTCTACCACAATTAAGATTATAGGCCGACAATACTATGCCATTAGCTGTGACAATAGCAGTGCAATGCAAATAATTAAAGCGATTTAATTTCAATGTATACATAAAAAGGGAGAGTATGATGTTAGACTTAAGTTTTAAAATTAATACAATTTTAAAAGTTTGTAGTACGATCATTCTCAAATACGTAGTCTCCTTCTTAAATTGAACTTTAAAAATAAATATAATTAGTTCATAAAGCGGCAGAGCATGATTTAAGGTTTAAAATAATATAATTTTAAAAATTGTTAGTACAGTCATTCTCAAATACTAACTTTAAAAATAAAAATAATTAGTTCATAAAAGAGAGAGCAAGATCTTAAATTTAAGGTTTAAAAATAATATAATTTTAAATTATTTTAGCACAGTTATTCTCAAATACGTAGCCAAAAATACATATGATTAGTTCATTTGTAAGTAAATGTTTTTATGCGGTGCTTTTTTTCAATAAAAAGATAACAATTGTATTGACCATTGAGTTATTTGAAAATATGTAATATAAATATAAATACATTTTTAGTTAGATTATACACTGCAATAAATGTTGTATGCATATATATATATATATATATATATATTAATTTTTAATTTTGATCATCAATATATGATTATATGATCAATTTAATTTTTTCACTCTCATAAGAAATTATTCATCTCACTTGATTTTTTTAATGAACCAAAGGTATCCATTGCCAAAAGCAATAATTAATCCTCTTGAGATGTAGAGCTCATAGATGAAGATACTGTCTTTAACTATGAAATCCTCTCCACACATATCGTCAGGAATTGAATCCCTTACTAGATGTTTAAAGAGTTCAATTACCTACCAACAAAATTTGTTTTTGGTACAAATGATATGATATGTTTATTAATTTTTTTAATTAGTAAATGAGTTATATCATTTTGCTTAATTCATTTGATAATCTTTATGCTTTTTATAAAATGATATTCGATAATTACATGAAATAAGGGTACTGTACATGGTTTTCATAATAATATTCGTTTTGGTAACCACACAACTACATGAAGCAATAAGGTTGCTTGACGTATTCTTACTCAATAATAATTGGAAAATAAAATCATCAATAAAAATTTTAATTAAAGAATAATTTAAAATTGAAAATGTCAATGATGGTTTATCTTTTTTATTATTTAATTTTTTATCATATAAAATCAGGATTTAATTTGATGTTTTATAGAAAACATCATATTTATGTAAATTTTCCCTAGACCTATATTTAATTTCAATATATAATTCAAACAATATACATAAAATAATTCACCAACATCATTATTTATGGGATATTATATTGATATATTCTTATCTATTATTGAATAAGATATAAATCTCACTTAATTTAAGATTCATATATTATTTAATAATAAATAAAAATATATTAATATAATATCCTATAAAATATAAATATAAATAATATTATTCGAACCATAAAGGGTTGAATTCTTATCCATCCCTACAATGGGAGCTGAAAACATGATTCAGGGAACGTGCATTGTCTTGAACCTGATAATCACCAACACGTGTGCTTTGTTCTCTGACAAATCGTTGCACTGAAAATACCTATCTATTATTACATAATAATTATATGTGATAACAGTGATGACTCACATAAACCGATCTTCCACCTTTATATTATTATGAATTAAGTTTAATTTTAATATTTTTTCATTGGTGGAATAGAAATATTTATAAGTACAAATATTTTATATATTAAAAAAAATTAAAAATGACAAAGTGGGCCAATCCATCCAGCATTGGCTTGCTTGCCAATGGCTCACCTACAACTGTGCGGGCCAACCCAACCAAACCAAAAATATTCAAAAAGATTTTAAATCTTTATTTTGATGCTTTAATACATATAAAAATAGTAATAAAATATTTATTTAAATATGATAATAAGACAATATTCGTATAAACTTGAGAAAAAATTAAATTGTATAATTTTCAATTTTATACACATTTTAAATTACATTTCACTAATTATATCTATAATAGAGTATATCATAAGTCCATCATAAATTTATAAAAATTCACAAATTAATATTATAATAATATCCATAATCATAAAACACTATCTATGACATATTCTATAATAAAAATTATAATAAAAAATATACCAACCTCTGAATTAAGCTCATCTCAATCTATTTTAACTTATAGATTAAGCATAGCAGGTTAAGCCGATCAACAATGTGGCCAAACTCATTTGGTCATTTTTGAAAAGTATGTGGTGACCTTGCATTAAGGTCCCTACAACCTAAATAATTTTTTTGATTAAAAATTACACAATTATGTATTTATATTGAATCAGGTATTAACAAGTGGAATTAATTTTATACATACATACACCGGTGAACGGCATAAAGATTTAAAGAGCACCTCTCTCTCTCTCTCTCTCTCTCTATATATATATATATATATGAATTCAAGTGAGAGAGATGATTTATTGTGAGAATATAAAAAATTAATCTTGATTGTTAGATATTATATAAATAATTAATATTATACCATTAAATAGCTTTTAATCTTAGCCATCAATATATGATTTTATAGTCCAGATTTGTTTCTCCCACTTTCATAATAAATCAATACTTTCATGTGATATGACCCATACTCTCAAGTATGGAATTATATAACTTCATGTTTTAATCAAACTTAGATTAATGACTTTCATTAGTTGTGGATCCCACCAAATTATTTAAGTTGTATTATATATACTTTTCATTATTAGATTAGATTTTAATCGCTTCATTTATAAAGTGGTATTAGTTTAATTAATACTTATGAATAATAGAAAGCAAATTGTGTTGAACAGTTATTTTTTTAGAGCATATATCTCTAGGGGGGGTCTATTGCCATTTTATTTGTCTAATATCGCTCTATACTAATTGCATATATTTATACTATTCTTGAAATGTCCTTAAGATATTTTAATAGTTTGTGTTTTTTATTGTTTTACTTTCAACACTAAATTAAGAATTATATATTAGAATTTCAATTATCTATTGTCAATTCTTTTTTATTTTTTAATTCATGATATTTAAATGCCATTAATTAAAAACTGTTTATGTTTAAAGTATATATTACTATTATGATGTTTTAAATTTATATTCAATCATTGTACTATTAGTATTAAACATAGAAATTAACCATAATTAAACTTCTAGCATAACAAAAAAAAAATCCTAACTTAAATATAATATTTAATAGGCTTATTACTTGTTAATTAACACATAGCCTTATTAATTCCTTGTTAACAAAGCTTATTTCTCATTACGTGATACGAATTATTAATTGCCTGCATTTGCATAAGGCTTACTACTTGTTAATAAGGCTACGTTAACTAGCACGTATAGCCTTAAATAATTCTTTGTTCAGTGTCAAGTTTCAGAATCAGGGAGTTCTAGGGGAGAGAACTTGATAGAAGGAGTAAGTGATTCTCATTGCTTGAGTAGGAAAAAGTACAATGAATGATGAATATATTTGCTATCCAGCTATCTAACTAACTGGATAATTTACACACGTGGGTTATTTAACTGAAAACTAACTGAAACTGTCGCAGCAAAGTTTGCTAAGTTGGTGCTTCATCTATAGAAGGTAATAGCCCCTACAAGCTGGCCTATATAAGTCAAGAAGCCCAAGCTTGGACAACATATCTGGGAAAGGCCCTAAGTGTAGACATCTGGTGAATATATCGACTATTTGATCCTTTGTGTTGATGGGGAGAAGGTGAAGCAAGCCCAACTGAATCTTGTCCTTAAGGAGGTGGCAATCCACCTCAATATGCTTGGTTCTTTTATGGAAGACTAAGTTAGTAGCAATATGAATTGCTGACTTATTGTCACAATATATAGAGTAACGTTATTTAAACACTTAAAAAGTTGGTGTCTATTGGAATACTAACTTAACAATTAATCATTATATGTGATGTGATGGATGGAGGGTATAATATCCATCACCAACTGTTGGCTGCTTCTTAATTTGCTCTTCCAAGATATCAAAGAGTTCCCATAGAAAAAACAAAAACCCAAGACTAATCTTATAGTGTCAGGGCATGTGCCCCAATCTAAATCACTAAAACTGTTGAGTCTGAAATCAGAGTCTGAAGGGAAAATAATCCTTTAGTAGGAGCTGATTTTAAGTACTTGAGGACTCGAACAGCAACTTGCTCATGATCAGTAGTGGGACATGAAAGATATTGGCTCAATTGGCTAATGGCAAAGGAAATATGAGATCTTGTATTGCTCAGATAAACAAGCTTTCCAATCAACCGTCTGTAACTGGTTGGGTCAGGTAGAGGTGTTCCAGCTTTTTGAAGTTTGAGGGATGGATCAAGCGGAATACAAGCTGCTTTGTTAGCTAGGAGGCTTGCGTCTTGAATCAACTCCAAGGCATACTTTCTTTGGAATAAAGCAATGCCTTTGCCAGACCTTCAACCTCCATGCCTAAGAATCAAGTATCAACATTAAACCGACCAGGAAAAAGATTAAGAGGTTCAACCAATTCAATTAGAGTCTAACCGAAATATAACAGGTATATAATAAAATAAGTGTTTATATAAATATATAAAAATATAAAATAACTAAAAATTGAATTAAGTATCAATAAAACCCATAGAACATAACATAATTAATCTTTTATCAAAATAAATATTATTCATATACATCAAATATCTCAACTTACTATTTCTCATATTGGAAAAGGAAAAGAATTAGAAAATATGAAACTTTAGGTTTTTTTTTAAAAGAACCCAAAATTATGTCATTTAGCATTTTTTTTATTAAAAAAAACTATCAGACTGGTTTGGCCGGGCCAGTTTGCTCGACTTATCGATTCCTAGACGGTTTGAAGCGATTTTTAACCGGTTCTTTCTAGGACGATTTTTAGGTATAACCAGATCAAATAGCAGACCAATTTTCAATTCAACCGGTCTGAGCAGACAGTCCGATCTAATTTTCAGAACATTGCTAAGAAATATCACCTAAGTCTTTGATCTTGAAAAGAACATCAAGCTCGTGTTTGACACAACACTGTCAATCTCAGAAATGTCATTACATGTGAGAATAAGGTCGTAAACAAATACTAAAAGTATTTTTGTATTTTATAATTTATTTAAATAATAAATAGTTGCAAATATTGAAATAAATAATAAATAATATTTAATATAAATTAAAATTTTCAATAATAACATATTTTTAAATAATTAATAAAAATTATTATTTTAATTTTAGATAATATTTATGTGTAGTTGAAACTATCAATAAACAAATCATAATATTATATAATATAAAATATAGTATTCCATATAATACCATACCAAACATTATATAATAATATAATAAATATTTATTAAGTATAATCTTATTAGATCTTATCCTATCAAGTGTATCAAATGAGCCTTAAGAGTATTGGATAAGAAAACTCTAAATGGTATGTTTTAATGGGAAAAAAAAGTAAATTTTGTATTCTTTCAATGCATTGAATACATGGGAAGAACCAAAATTTTCCATTCTTATCTAATCAACTATTGCACTAGTTAGTAAAAATCCTTCCTTATATCATGTATCGTAAAACAATAATACTTCTGCTTCACTCCACTTGTCCAAAAAAAAAAAAACAATATACTAAGAAAATAATAAATAAACCTTGTTAATAATATAAAGTTGTGTAGGTAGATAAGATTATTCATATATATATATATATATATATATATATATATATATTTCTATTAATGTAACTAATATAATTAGTTATGTTAAGAGTAGTATTGATAAAAAAATAGTGGTTTTTCTATTTCGTTAGTTTTGAAACTATATACTCTTTTCCATGTTTTGAGAATATAACAATTACTCTTCCCCATATGAAAGATTCTTTGTTCAACTCTTTAATCAGTATCCTAAAAAATTTTAAAAATAATTAATATTTTATTAATATTATAAATAGATAAATAATTTAAAATGAAAAAATTTAATAAAATTAATGGATGGAGCGAAATGAGAAGTACATATTTAATGACATGAAACAAACGAATCTCTTAGGTAATATTTATTTATTATTTCTGAGATAGAAATACAGAGACATTGGAGATAGAAATCTATTTGGTAGTAGAGACAGGAACAAGCCGAATAGAAAAATATAAAATTTCTATATCTTCAAAATATGAGGACAATAAAAATAGGATATAAAAATAAAAATTTAATATTTTTAAATTATAATAATATTTTTATATATATTTATTATTTTTATCTTTATCTCTATTATTTCTATATTTTTATCTTTATTTCTATATTTCTATCTCAGAATACCAAATAAACCCTACCTTATGTACCAAACACTTTAATGAAGATTTTTTGTCCAGCTGGTTACAACCAGGGACCAGGGGATGCAGTTCAATTTCAGCTGTCCTGTCGTGTTCTGTCCAAAATAACAAAAGGACCGGAGATCATTAGCGGAGAGCATGCATGCATCATCTCCAATTTCTAATTCTAAGAATCTGTCTGGCACTGCCAATAATTGAAAGAAAAATATTGCTCATACTTATTATTTAGAAGATATAAATTTTATATGATTTAAAATTTATATCTAATCTAATAATAAATAAAAATATTGATATTGCGTTCTATATTCTATGTATATGAAAAACATTACTCATAATTGAAGGGTGGTGGCCAATCCACTCGTTCAATACAAGCAGCAATTTGCACTGCTAACATTTAATGAGCTGGGTCTATCTCTGCTTGGCCTAACAAGCAACAACCATAACACCACATGTCCTTTGCAACTCCCAACACAGAGTCACATCAAGCCCCCACAGGGTGCCCCCACTCACCGGGTCTACCTCTGCCACCACCTTAATACTAACCAATTAATTACAATAAGACTACACGCTTGAGATACTCTTTCTTTCCAAACTCTATTAGTATTATCTCTCTGTCTTTGCTTATCCTGCTAGGCTGCTATTATGGCAAAAGAACATCAGTTGTGTTGATGCACCAAATTAAATCACTATCAATGTCTTGTTAATTAAAATAGTTTGATAATTGTTCTTTCTAGCAGTATTTTAAATTGGAGTTTTATGAATCTATAATATTAAGTGTTCTTACCTGGAAGTAAATGATACTATATTCTTCTGAGATATTCGTTATCTTTTTATTTTGAAAAATTACATCTATCTCTCCTACTGATGTTATTTTATTAATTTAAATAACAGAAAATATAATATATGACATAAATATGGTTATTAATGATCAAATTATAATATTTTAATAATATTTTATTCATATATATAGACTAAAATGCTCTTTTCTTTTATTAGAAGTTATAATTATAAGTTTGATCTCTATGTGATAAAAAAATATTTAATTCAATCAATATAGTAAATATTGTCAAAATATTATAATCTTATAATTAATAATTATATACATGTCACATGTTATCTTTTTTTACCACTTCAATTTATGAATTAATATTTGTAGGGGTGAGTTCAGTGTAATTTTAATAAATCTCAGAAACTTTTTAGAATAATTTTATAAAATAAAAGAGTGTCAAGTGTAATTACATTAAATCTAAGGGGACAATAGAATTTTCTCTAAAATTAATTAATATTGAGAAAATTTTATCTTAATAAAGGACTGACTTGATGTAAAACAAATTGGTCAAGGAATAATAAATTTTCAATTTAATTACTTTAGATGTCCATATAATTTCACTCAATTTTTAATTAGATCTCCTACAGTTTAAAAATTTGTCATCAAATCTCTATATTGCATAAAAATTTTCAATCAGACCCCTATTGTTTAAACATTTGTATCAAATTCCTACATTAATCAAATCATTGTATTGTACAAAAATTTTCAATCAATTTCTTATACTATACAAAATTATAGGGACTTTATCATAAAATTTTTAAGCTACAAAGATTTAATTAAAAAATTTACATAGTATAAGAACTTGATCATAAATTGTTAAACTATAGGGACTTGACTAAAATTTTTTATATAGTATAAGAACTTAATTATAAATTTTTAAACTATAAGAATAAATTAAAAATAAAATAAAACTATAGGGACCTTCAAGGTAATTAAACCTCAATTTTCCATTTCTCACAAGTATTTTTCTATTGAGAACAATCTTGTTTGGACATTTGAAACCGCATTAAGTGGCATAGCTTTCATGAAACACCAATTATCCGATACCCAGTATTCCAACCGAAGATTCTTAAGAGGAAGGAGCATCTGTCATTTTGATCAACCATGTGTTAGTTGTTAGGGTGGTTTGGGTTGATCAAATACCTTTCCTATAAGCTAAAACCTCTTCACTCTTTAGAGCTCAAGCTCGAGCTTGGGAGGCTTATGATCCATCTTGGTTTACCATCATCTGGTCTAAGTCCATCTCACCACACATATGGGAAAAATCCCCCTCTCCTTAGTTCAGTCATCAATTCCTCACGCACCATCCCCTCTTGGACTCTCACCTCACATTTATGGTTGGTATCTCCTCCACTCCTGTAAATACCAGACCATCATGGTAAGGTTAAGTAGGATCATCTGATGACCCTACATAGGGAAAAAGTTAGATCAAGTTCTTTATATCCTTTGCATCAATTTCTCAAATCAAAATAATGACAAGTAAACATTTTTCTTGAGAAAAGTGTATACTTCTAATTTTTAAATTACTCATTGCGGAAAAAATGTACACATGCATGTCATTATTTAATTTATGAATTGGTTGAAATAGATATAAAGAACATAATGCTAGTCTTGCACCGAAACCCCAAACAATAGACCCCCTCTCTCTATATATCTAGGTGAGACAATATATTACATATATAACGAGCTAGTTCATAAGATATTGAACGAGATCAAATTCGATTCAGTATCCACAAGTTTATTAACTTAATTTATTGAGCTAATAACAAGTTTAATTGGAAATAGCTCATTGAATAACTCTACTCAGTTTTTGCTCTACTTGTATTGAAGTACACATACCAAGTTATCTTTGAGGTAACTTGCATAGATGTTATATTTTATAATTCTTTTATATGAAGTACCATTATTTGAAAAGCATATTGAACTGAAAAGAAAAGAACCCAAAAGATTATAAAAGTCACAATAGCCAGCTTATATATTCAATTGAATGGCTTACAATTTTATGTTCGTACAGTGGCATATTATCATTACTTCTGATTCATCTATAACTACATGGACGAAGACAATTTGACTTGGCAATAATATTAATTAGTACCATCGCTTCTCAACAAATTGCTTATCATATGCTCAATGCATTTCACATGTGGATATAGATAGTTTGGTTGGCAACCAGATTCATTGTTCAAGAAAGAGAACATATTCATTAGAGAGAAAAATTACAATGACCAGTGCCCAACATAGCCCTTTTGTTATCGGGTTCGGCAAGCTTTAACTGGATTTTGATACGGGTTGGTCCTTGCAAGAGGAAAAAACCTATTTTTAGTATTGCGGAGCACTACGTACTATATACATTATTATGTGGTGCATAAGCAAGGATGAAAATAGACCAAATCGCCTGCTTCAGCCAGAAAATTAGTGAATTGGTCAGGTGTTCAGTTCAATCAACCTGAAAAATCGACGCTCTTAAAAATTGGCCACAAATCGGTTAAATAAGTCCAAAACTGATACGTCACAGGATTGAACTGATTCTTTAAAAAAAAAAATACTTAAAATAACAACAGTTTAAGTTTTTAATTAATCTTTTAAGTGAAAACTTATATTATTTTATGGATTTAATTTTAATATACTGTTAATATAAAAAATTATTATTCAATTATATATTATGATGGCATAAGTTAATATGGTTGACTCTCATATTCAATACTTAAAAAAATTGTACAAATTAGAAAATAAATTAATTAAATAATAATGTAAAAAAAATTAGACCGAGTGAACGAAAATTAAAGTTTTATTTTATACGCGTAAACCTTAAATTGAACTTTCTACCTCTCATTTATCCAAATATTGGAGGCAGTTTCTATGTTTTAAAGACAGTTTCTATTTTCTACCCAAAACTAATGGAACATTGCCGATTTCTATTCAGATGAACTTGCATCACATTAATGGGTCGACCCAATAACTCGCCCCCACCTCAGATTTATGGGTTGGGTTTGAGCTGGGAACTTGATGTTTTTGGGACTCTATTCATATTTTAGGTTGACCCGCCTCAATTTAAGTGAAATGATTTTTTAGAAGTTATATTTTTAAAATAAGGATTCAATTTGGATGCAATAAGAATGTAAAATAATTTTACAGTGTCATCTTATCATGTATTGTTATATTAGCAAATATGTTTAATTCTCTCACCTAGTTCTAAGAGATCATGCAAATATAATAAGTTGATGTTATTTGTATATTGAGTTATTGACATTGTTCATTTTGAAATTATTATTATAAAATATTAAATTTTATTACTTCCAAAATTTTATACATTTATTATGTATAATATTAAAATCTTTGTATTTTTTTTTTAAAAATCGAGTTGAGCTTACTTCTAATCAAATCATCATCTGGCTAAATTCAAGCTGAAAAAATGTTCCAATAAAAAATAGGCCAAGTTCAAATTTAATCCAACCTATAATTTGTACATCGTTAACATTACGTACCAAACAATGTCGAGCTATTACAGGTGCTAAATATTAGGGTTGAGTTTGGTAACGTTCTCCAATCATCAAAGTCTAAGCCAACTTTTAATGCTCGGTAATCAGAAAAACTATGGTGCTTTTGAATGCTCACGAGGTGCTTTTAGAAATTATTTGTAAACTCTAAAATTTAAAAGACTAATATGATCTTATTTTATTTAAAGAAAATAAAAAAATTATACTCTTTAATATTTATACCGATTATAGTCATTTTGAATTCTTGGAGCAACTTTATAATATATTTTTCAAATACTACTATTGTGACTTTTGTTTATTGAGAACAACTTTCATATTATTCTACCAAACAATAATATTATATGACTTTTTATGAGAAAATTTAAGAGAGCTCAAAGAGCTCATAAGCTCTCAAAAAATCACAACAATATCATACCAAGCCTAAAAGCCAAATTGTGAAGTGTAGATATTAAATTATATTGTTACTTATAAAGTTTGATTAATATGCACAACTATAAAATAATTTTACAACATAATCCAATAAAAAATTAAGAAAATTGACCTGTCATTGTACAATTTGATTACTGTTGAATAAGTAAACAGAAAATTTAGCCTTTATCAGATCAATAACCTGTCCAATTTTAACGAAATTGGAGTGAAACAATCCAACAGGAGAAGTTCTTCTACATTTTTTTTTATCAGTCGAAAGAAGTTCTTTCTACATGGTGGCAACCTAAGAATCACGTACACACCAAGTTGGCGGTGTGTCCGTGTGTCAAACACGTGTCGGACACCGATAGCCACACGACATCCACACGACATGTGTCCAACACGTATTCGTATGTGTTTAATTAAAAAAATAATTTTTTTAAGCTTAGACACGTACCAAACAAGACCGGACACGTGCCAGACACGATCAGACACGCGTCAGACACAGCTCTAATTCACTGTGGACACCCCTGAGTTAGTTTTTTCATTTTTTTAAAAGTTTTTTAATACCAACATGAGTCAAAAACCAACTCTAGTTGTTTAGTTGAATCTGTACTGTTGGATTATTTCATTTTAAAAATTCTTCAATTGATTAAAAAATAAGAATTAATTAGATAAAAAAATTATACAAACATGACAAAAAAATCCAAAAAAAAGAATCATACAAAAAAATAAAAAAATTATATATATATATATATGCTGTGTCCGTATCCTGTAATTTTTTAAATTTGGTCCCGTATCTGTCTCGGTGTTTCATACGTGGCAACATTTTTCCTTACACGACACTATCCATCCAATGACAACTCGAGTTTTAGTGGGCCATCATGTATCAATTTAGCAAACCAAGTTGGCGTCAAATGGCCTGGAGCGAAAAAAGGACGTTCTTCCTCGTGCTTAAGCATTCTGTCCCATTGGACCAAAAGATAAAACGAAGCATTATTTGTCCCGTTCGACCCAAAAAAAAAATGGGGATTTATCTCCTAGCAAAGACCGGATCAATGTCATGAAGCAATTAAAAATGTAGAAGCACAAATCATACTTTAATTATTTGTACCACTAGCAAAGACCGGAACAATCTCATGAATTTAAACTGAAGCAATTGAAAAAGTAGAAGCACAAATCATACGCAGTTGAACCTATAACCTATTGGTTGTAGTTGTCTTATACATTTTTGAGTCGGTGATTCTGTGTTCGACTCTCACCTTCTCTCCTGTATACCCTTTAGGAAAAATTCCGTTTTAATGCTTTTGTGAAGGAAAAAGAAACTTTAATTACATACATTAATATTATTGAGTATATAATCACGTAACATGTTCACTAGAATCAAATCAAATCAAAATTTTGATCGATTTAATTTGATTTGGATTTGGTCATAAAAAATTCCTAAATCCGAACCAAACCGAACAAAATTGAAAGTCCTTCACATGGGATTACAGGTTAAGGTAACTAATACTATAAAGTCATTCCCAAGCAGCTATTAATCTAATTACTAATGGTGGTGAGATGCGCCACCCATATGGCACAATGTGGATATGATTGCAGATATGCTTAGAAAGAACTGGCATGTCCAAATAGTTCACACATCGGTAGGGGAATAGAGCTGCAGACTAGTTTGGTAATTTCGCTCATAGGCAGAGTATTGGGTTAATGATTTAGAGTCCACCCCAAGAAGGTGTGGTCATTTGTTATTTGATGATTTTTCGGGAGCAAGCCTCCCTCGTAGGTTCTTGTTCGTTTAGGGTGCTAAGCCCTCCTTATTATCCAAAAAAAAAAAAATCATTTTTTTCTTCCAAATCCTATTACACCCATTCTAACATCATCATTGATTTTAACACTGTAAAATGGGATTGTAAAGCAAGTAGAAGCTCCTCAGTTGGTCACTAAAGTAAGAAAATAAAAAATATTTACCCTTAAATTATTTAATGAGTTACGATTACCGCGCACATAGTTTCTTAACATGAAGATAATTAATTTTCGCTCTCTTATTTCAAAGATGAGCACACTTTAAAAAAAGCCTTATCCCTAGCACGTATGCTAAGGCAATTACAATCCAAACACGCACAAATCTAAACAAACCTTATCTCACTATTTTCTGAGTTTTCACTTTAAAGGAACCAAACCGCCACGTTGTTTTGACCATTCAACAAAATAGTTCTATCGGATTGGTGATAGAAATGGCAATAAGACCGAAAAGCCAACACAAGTAATCAGATTGCCTGATCACTTCAGACCTAATGCTTGTGACAAACCATGCAGATAGAGATTTAATTTCCAACTCATACTTCTCTTTTTTGACAAAAAATCATGACCTACACATGACTATATGAACATCTATCAACATGAACTTATCTCTGATCCACAGGAATTTTCATATCCTTTAGTTATACTGACTAATACACATGTGGAGGGAAAAGTGAAGACGACTTAAATGGTACCAACAATTTGGTAAATCTAGCATAATAAATCAAGACACAAATTACTTTACAAAGAAGATAAGAAAAAATATACATTAATACTTCACCGTTATCAGCAACAAAAGCCAAAAATTAAAGTAAAATATAAATAAAAAAAATAGAAAAGGGAGAAAAAGGGAATTTCCCTCACTCTCGTGTCTTCTTTTTCTTCTTTGAAACTTAAATGGATTCTTCAGTTTTCAATTTTGGCAAGTTACTTTCATGAACTCAAAAAAATTAACAATAGCTATTTTGTATTCTTAAAGGATGTCCAATTTTCCAAGATTTTGGCTTCCAAGCATGGAGCTGGTCGCTAAAGATCAATGGATGGATGAGTGATTGAAGTCTTCAAGCATTGAGGTGGTGGCAAATATATGATGACTACAAAATAATATAGAGATGCAGTCATAGAGATGTTTTTCAAAACTGGAGGAGCTTCATCTCCAGTTGAAGTTCAAGACCAAGTTGGAGCCACATTAGCCCCGAATGAAAAAAGGAGTTAATTTCCAAAATTGAAGGTTGAGAAGATTATTTGCCAAAACTCAAAAGGTTGAAGGGAGATTTGGTAAGATTTCCTCACCTATAAAATGGTTACACAGCACTACATCTTAATGCGCGTAGTCTGCCTCTACTAGAACAACCAGTGTCTCCTCCTCGGTTGACGAGGTATTGGTGCATCTACAACACAAGAAAACAAATCAATGATTAAGTATATTTATATCGAATACCTGAACAGCATTTGAAGTTGATATCTAAGGAAGGATAAGGTTTTATGGAGAGAAACCTCGGATTTCATATAGTGAGTTGTAATGAACCTCAGACCAGAAGCTTAACCACAACTCTGCATCGTTAAGGAAATGAGAGAAAAGAAAGGAATAAGAGGATACTACTACTGACAATGTCAAAATTAGAGATCAGAGTTAGTTTTAATGTTCATTGAAGTTCATGTTCACATAGACATCTTGAGAGTCCAAGTCCGTTTGTTTGCTTCTCATCATTTTTGGTTTTTGCTGTTTTTGATCTCGCTATGGTTTTTTGTGGTCCTTGGACTGAAATCGGATTTTAATTATTATATGCTTTTCTTGAATTAATCACAAGAGGTCTGCACTTTTATCCCACAGTATGGAAAAACGTAAATTGTTTTTGGAACTACATATCACTAGATTTCAAAATATTTCAGGGAGGGCCATCTGCAGCACCTCTAATGCATCACCTTCCTAGAAACTAATTATTAGAAAATTTGGAGTTTAAGGGTGATGCAACCTCAATTATGCTCTGCATGTACATAATCCTGTAAACTCCTAAGATGGATTAAATTTATTGAGGTTAATAATTAAGATGATGAAAATCTTACCACGCTGCGGTGCTTGGTACAAAGGCACAATTTCGATGAAACAAGTGTCTCTGAATGATGTCAAAAGGCATATTTTTGCTGCAAACTACATTGAAGACAAGAAACATTATACCATATGTTAACATTAACACACAACAAATGAAATCATATCTTCATAGTTTAACAAAAATAAGAAGCACGACTAGTCCAAGAATTTGAAGTAATCATGCTAAAAGCCAAGAAGCTGAATAAATCAACTGTCACTTTCAGTGAAAGATAATCAACCACTGCATGAACCTTAATGGTACGACAATTCAATAAAATTGCATCACCATGACAACGGCATCATTGTTGTATTTGTATTTCATTTTTCCATCTCCATGAAAGTTGTAGCACAAGTTAGACATCAGTACTCAGATAGGCATCTAATATGGCTAGGTAGATGTGATCCAAACACTTCCAAGGTATCCAGTAACCAGAATTAAGTAGGCAAACGCTTCAATACTATAAGCAACGTTAACAAAACATGCTAGTTGGATAGCAACTTTATTTGGACTGGAAAATGTAGCAAAACCTTGCCCATTACACACCAATATGATATTAATATAAATAAAACACCGTCTACATAGTTAACTGACACTATCCGGTCAAAGAAGTTCATGATAACAGCAATTTGACCAAATTACAGGAACAGTTTTTTTTCTTTTGTTATAAGACTGGGCCCAACAGGAACAGAATTGTGATAACATGCAATCAATTATTTCACTTTGCATTTATACTTAGTATCGCATATCCTGACTACTATTTCCTTGGAATTAAAAATATGCTTCACACTATAAATGACACATGGATTATACAACACACAAAAACAAGCTTCCAAACTGCGTAAATATTAATTATATAATAAGATTACAGAAGTAGTTTATTTCAAATCACCGATAAACCACATCCAGATCCACAAGATAAGCCCCTCCAAGAAAGGGGAATAATTGAACTAATTTACAAATTCAAACACAAGCCTACTGACCCTAAATAAAGTAAAGACATCCACAATTTAAAAACCAAAATAAAAGAAACAAAGGAACCTTGAGCGTAATGCAGGTTCATTAATATAATGCAATTATGCAAATATCATTCTAGTTAGTTACTATTAGTGACAGTGAATCATGATCTAAATGTACCATTTCAATGTATGATAATTATTCCAATCGTCATTGTCACCCAAATTGATCATTCACTCGTTACCATTATTAAGTAGTACCTGAATTTCAACATAGTACTAATAATATCAAAGTGAGACATGTTCTTCTAGGATAGAATAAAACCTCAAATAGTTATCACAAACTTCATTAACTGAAATTTCTTTTTTGCATTCATTCACATTACTCCTTGAGTCAAGACATAAGATGATAAAATCAAATGGAACTTTTCACCTTAGTTTGACAAGGAAGAAATAAAGGAATAAAAATAACACTCAATCAATATTTTTTTTTTTTGAGTAAACAATAATGATAATAATAATAATAATAATAATCACTTGATATCAACTCACAAGTACAATAAAGTAAATTTTTGAACACAGCAAACCTTATCAGCAGCTGCCTGCAAGGTAACATGGTCCCCCCATTCTCCAGATCTGTCATGCGGGACATGGAAGGTGAATGCAGTAAGTTTGGTTGAAAATGACACCAAATGAACCTACAAATATCACTCATTTCATATAGATAGATAAGCAATAGTTGGACCAAAAGATACCTACTTTGCCATTTTCTTGTAATATCGTTTATACCTCATTGGTACATAGCATTCATACAAGGAATTGTGATCTTTGAGCTGGCAAAGAGAAACATTACAATTTGCAAATTAGCATCTCAAACTATATATTTGCATTGTTTAAAAGAGCTAAAGATTTCAGAGTAATTGATTGTCTTTTCTAACAACTTAAACTATTAGATAAAGGCAAATAAATAGTTTTATATCACACATATCCCCCCATGCAAGAGCCCATTGGGTTTGAAGCGTGGACAATGTACAAGCTCACCTAACAGGGGCAGCAAGAATCGAACATTCGAATTCTAGACCAATTGGTTGTAAAGGCTCTAATACAATGCCAAGAACCATTTCTCCTAGAAGCTTAATATGTTAGGCAGACACATATAAATGGTTTTATATCTCACATCCACCTTCTATAACACAAGGATTTGCAACACTTCCATCATTTATGATTTAAGCATTTTACAATTTTGTTTTATAACCTATAGTTTACCAACATCTCATACTTCCTTTCATTCTCTTGTCTAGTAGGACATATATTACTCCTCCAATAATTAATATTTAGGTGCAACGGGCATCCTCGGTAAGCAAATAAGCAATTGTCCTTATCTCAGACAATAAGAAAGAACAAAAAGCAACCCCAGCCCTTTTGAGAATACACTTATCAATTCATCTCTAAATCAGAAAAATTAATGTTTTTAACCTAATTAAACAACGACAATACAAGAAAACCAAATGTCACTGTGGCTCGACATTTTTTTCACAAGCTTTATTTTTTCCACATTAAAAAGAAAAACCTTATGTACTCAGAGCACACCTGCTTTACAATCTCTTTACGAACATGCTTGTGATGTTCAGGTGACCTAAAAAGCTGATCTGAAAGTGCACGGAACTGCAATGTTGGGAAAATTATCAATAGAAGTTCAAAAAAGAACAAAATAATGCATATAAACTGTGGTTATAATAAGATACCTGGCAGTTTCCATCTCCAGAGACTTTAACTTCACATAGACCATAGATTGTCAACCTTAAAAAAGTAAGAGAGGATGATTTGATCCTTCCAGCAACAAGTAAATGCATAACAATAACAGACATATACGTAATATTTTGCCAGGTGAGCTGGTCCTCATTATTTTACAAATCTAGATGCCTAAGACATATCAATATGTTCAACAACTGATGTAAAGGGCAAATGAAGCAGACAGTGTTTCAAAATCCCTGAAAGCTTCAAGCTCCCAATTTTAAAGCTCCAGAAAGTGTATACCACATACAGAAAGGTCAACGATTGATTTTCACCATACAATTGTATGATTTCTTTTTTCTGATAAAAGCATGGCCGCCTAATACGCCACTATATACCTCCTACTCATGCCCTAAAACTCACCATTTGGGCTTGTCTTTACGTCAGTAATTTACATCAAACACCCAATTTGTATACAACTTTTTGTCTTAAGGAAAATCTCACAAAATACTTGCCAGACCAGTTATGTTCAAAATTTAAAAAGACAAAATTGCTCATTTTATCCCCTGCCCACACTCTTTCTACCAAAAGGGTATATAGATGGGAACTTCAGAGCTTTACAATATTGCTCACAAGAAATATTCAGATTTTATACAAGTAAAAAGACATGCCTCTGAAGAAGACGCTGGTGATCCATGCTGGCATCACTCATGTTTGGGATGAAGGAATTTATCCGGGGCACATGCTGAAATTTCAGAAAATTGGAAATATTAAAAATTCAGAAAAGCATAAATATTTAGACATCGCAAACTCCAATTCCCTTTCATAAAAGGAAAGTGTGTCCATCCAGAATAGTTTAATTTTCTATGTCATGATACATCAATAATGCAGAAGAAGCAAAAAGCAGAGTAATATCAAAATACCAAGAATGTGACCCTTTCAAAAGGTGCTAAATATATTTTCTCTCCGTCATCATGGTTAACTGATGTAAATATACACAATTAGCTGCAAAGTTTTGAAAAGAAAAAACCAAAACTGGAATCATGATTAAGTATCAGCTGATTATGACCATAATTAGTCCATAATCAAAGTTCAAATGTTTTCGTCAGTTAGATAATGTGAGGATAACAGAAAAGCAAGAATTCTTACAGGAACAGGGGCCAAGTTGGAAAGGCGTCTAGCAACTGCACCATCTAATTTGGCATACTCTTCTGATAGTACAAGAGCAATCATCCGGTCATCCTCAACATCTTGCTGACTGCTAAGGGAAGTCGAACTGGAACTTTCACCCCAATACTGAGTTCCATTCATCATATCCTGAGCTAGCAACCGCTGCTTCAACCTAAAGCCGAATTTTGCAACGGCCCTCAGCTGCTAAACCTGAAATAATTAAAATAACTTTACTGTCGTCAAAATTCTAAATACCCGAATTCATCTATCAACATGTTTCACATCTTCAGTCGTCATAGGATCAAATAATGAGTACATCACTCAACTAAACAGGGCGTACATGCAGCAGAATTTAGACATAGTCTGTTTAAAAGCACAGAATGAAAAAGCAAAGCACAAAGACCAAGATTAAATCCCTCTGTAAGAGTAGGGTCATGAAGACATAAACCAAAGACCAATCCTTTTTCATATAAGAAAATATTCAGATATAATGACACTATTGCAGGAAGAAGACCTAAATTGATAATTAAAATACACAGCAGTGAACCATATCATCAATAAAGCTGAAATTGACAAATTGTTCATAACAAAGCAAACATGAAATATGCATAGGTGTAAATCATATATGATTAATCAATAAAATTCTGATAAACTCTTTCTGTTATTCAAATTACAAGAGTTGGGTTTTGACATATATATACAATCAGATCGGTGATTTTGATCACCCAAAAAAACAATTTATAATCAGCACAACCCATTGCTATGCAATGAAGACAGAAAATCAAATAAACAAAAAAGAATTAACAAAAAAAAAAAAGATACCCGCGGTTCTTTTTTCTGCGATTGCAATGAATGGGTACTTGTGATGAGAATCAAGTTATGCAACGAATGGGTCTGTGAAAGGAGGGAACAGAATAATACGCTTAAATAGAGAGATTTTGAGAATGACGCTTTCTGGGTTTTTGATGAAGTAACGAACTGCTAATAAAATCGTCAATGGATACGATGTTACTACAAACACAACGATCTAGCTAAAGATGTGTTTCTTTCATTTTCAAATTGGGAAAGAAAAACTAAAATAGTGTTGAAAAAAAAAACTAAAGAAAATAAATGTCACGGGTAGATAGTTGAAGAAGATAGTTATCTTATTTATTATTTTTAGTTATACAAGGATGTAAATTGAATTAATTTCGATTAATTTTTATTCGATCAATTCGGATTTAGATATGAATAGAATAATGGCAACTAAATTGAATTTCAATAGGGATTGGCTGGACGTTCGTTAACTTGAGCCTTAAACCGTAAACTCGATCCTACGAGGTTTTCTCTTTGATTTATGTTTGATTCATTCCTTACCCCTGTGAGTTCAAATTCACAAATCGATATGTGGATCTCATTTTATTAATCAGGCGATAAATGATACCTTTCATAAATTCTCAGAGAGGTTGCAGAAAATTTGTTATAATAAAAGGAAAAATAATTAAAAAAAAGAGTCTATGAGGAGAAATAAAAATGACGTGGAGAGCGTTAGTTGGCGGGTGAAAGGGACTTTAGTCGGACTTTAGATGACGATGAAAATGAAGGAGGAGAAGATTATTTCGCGGTTTACTCAGCAACAACAACAACAACCCAGCTTATCAATTACTAAAATAAAAGTAATTCATTTTTTTTTTTAGAAAAAAAAAAAGGAAAACCCAACCTGTCGGGTGATATATTCAGCACAGAACCGCGTAAACGTTGCTGACTGCTGGCCACGACACGAGGCAGTCACAACAACATAATGCCTTTGTTTTGTTGAGCAACCAAGAATGTATTAAAGACATATTGTTGTCATATTAATGTTCCATTCCCGAGGAAAAAGAATAGTTCAATGCATGATATGAAACAGAATCGGCTTGGCTTGGCTGATTTCTCATGCGTTCCAAAAACTTTTTTTAATGAAAGAAAAATTATATTTTACTCCATCAACTATAAATTATATGCACTTTAATTCCTAAGCTGAAAAAATATTCAATGTGATCCCTAAATTTTTAAAATATATATTTTAGTTCATTTGTTATATTTTTGTTAATTGTTAATAAAAATAGTGCACTTTTCAAAAAGATAGGGGATAAAACTACGCTTGTTTTTTTTTAATTATTATTTTAGGGATTAAAATGTGTATGAAGTAAAGTTCATGAAGGTAAAATTACATTTGTTTTCCCCTAAAAATTGATAAAAATTTAACAAAAAAGCTAGAATACACATTTACAAAAATTCAGGGAGCATATTGCATTTTTTTTTCAGTTTCAAAATCAAATTGCCCATACAGTCTATAATCTATAATTAGTGGGATAAAGTGAAGTTTTCTTTTATCTTTTATTTTTATCCGGCATCTACTACTACTCAAGTCACTTTAATATGAGAAATTAACTATAAATTGGTGTCATTACAACACACACACAAAATATATATATATATATGTATATGTATATATATATATAGATATAGGGAGAGGACCAAGTGAGAGAGGTGATTTTACATATGAGAGTGAAATGAGTAAATTTAGACTATCAAATTTTGAATTAATGATCATAATTAAAATATAAAACCATGTGAGTTTCTTAAGTAATCATGTGGCTTTTTAATAACTCTTAATCCTGACCACCGATATATGATTATATAATCCAGATTTACTCTTCTTACTCTCATATAAAATCAATTTTCTCACTAGATACATCCCATATATATATCTTATTGACTAACTTTACCTTTATATATTTATCTTTACTGAAATTAGGGGTGGGCTAAGCCAGGCCGGCTTTTTCCTTAACAAGCTCGGCCTAAACTATAGCTTTTTAACCTGAGCCAGGCATGTGACCTGTTTTAGGCCTAAGCCTAGCTTGTTAAATAGTCTGACCTGACCTGAAGGCTGTTTAAAGAACCTATATACAAGTTTTATTTTTTAAATTTTTTTCTTTATTTTTCATTATGTATGGCTTGTTGAACAACAAAACTGAGAACTGAAATTATACCATCAATAGAACTCCGCCAATTCAATTTTTTTTTTTTTTTACTTTTTCATAATAACCACCGAAGCTTATTGCTACAATACATCAAAAATCATATATAATATTAAGGTTAAATTATTTTACAACGAATCAAACAATTAGTTTTATTTTATTTAAATGTGAGAAAAAGGACCAAATTCTGTTCTTTTTTATGACATATGTCACGATCCCATTTGGAAACGTAACCGGTATGTAAGCAATCATATCCCCATGTAAGTCTTATGTCGCTGAGTCACATGATAACTCCTTTAGGAGTTATGTTTTTCTTTAGTTTTCTTGAGACATTTGGTTTGTTCATAGTTTGTTTTAGTTTTCTTGGTTTCCTTTTTTACATTATTGGGTTTAAATTCTTGCATGATTACATTCATATTTAACTTTGCATTCTAGTTGTGTTTTCCATTGGTTTTGTAGCTTTTTGGAAGTAGAATTGGGGAAGCATTTGAGCTAGGAGTGCGAAGGAACAAGAATTGGAGCTGAAGAAATGTCAGAAATCCATGCTGGAGCATAGAAATCCATGCTGGAGCATGGGTCTGAATCGGCCACGCTACAGCGTGGGAACTCATGCTGTAGCGTGAGTTGCTGTCAGAATTCTTATTAGTTTCACTTAAGCTACGCTCCAGCGTAGCTACAGCCACGCTACAACGTGGGTACACGAATTTGACATGTGGACTGGGCCTCTGTACTGACTCTGGCAGCCCATGATTGGCATAAAAACCTAGACAAATGTGTTGAAAAAGAGAGGAATCATCAGATACAAAATTGGAGGGGAAAAGAGGAGGAGAAGCTTGGAGCAAGGGATTGGAGTATTAAGAACAAGAGAAGGAGACCTCTCTTGGAATTGTTCTTCAACTCCTTATGAATTTTTCTTTGTTCATGGCTTCCTCTTATCTCTTTTTCATTTATGTTGCTTTTATTTTATTTTCCATAACTTGTAACTAAACCCTCTTTGCTTAGGGTGATTTATGGAGGCTATGTGTTTGATAATATGCTAATGTGAATGAATTTATATCTTGTTCTTATTTGATAGTGAGCATTGTATTTAAGTTTATTTATCTTGAATTGCTTGATCACCAATTTAGGATTATAGGGGTTATTACAAATTTGAGAAAAAGAGTAAGAGCCATGCCTATAAATGCAATGCCATGAATTGAATGACACCTAGAGATAGGCAAACATGATTCATGTGGTATTTAAGGACTTGATCATTAAATCACTTGGTTAAAATTAAGCATGCTAAGAGATTAGGTGTTTAACTCTAATTGAGTAGCATTAGATGATCTTGAGAAAGACTTTTAATGAACATAGGGATCCTACCATCACTTAATTAAATTCGGACAAGGCATATTGATGTTTATGTTGCATTTTGTTAACACATAGTTGAAGTAAATCACCCTAGCATTTAATTTCATCTATTCTTATATTGTTTTCACATCGTTTTAGCATTTTAGCATTATTCCTTTTAATATCTCTTTTCAATTGTTCAACTTGTTATCTAATTAACTAGAATCGGTACTTGAATTATCCCTGTGGGTACGACAACCCTCTATTTTACTCTATTACTTGACGACCTAGTATACTTGCTAGTGTCACTCTCCTTTGGGAGCGATCATCACACTATATGTATAATTTAAATAAAATCTCCATTTTTTTAAATATAAAACAACTTTCATTTTTGAAGCATAATAAACATGTTTAATCCATATCATAAATCATATATGAATCTGTAATTATAACACAAAACATATTGAGTTGCTCTGTACAAAAGAACCATGAAAACTATATCATTTTAAAATACATAATAAATATGAATCATGGTGTCAAAAAACTATAGCATGTATGGTCGGGACCCTGCCCGCAAAATACTAGAGCACTCTATAGCAAAATGCAATATAATTCACTACTAAGTGAAGCCCACCAAGCTGGAAATAATAATGCTGTTGGGGAGGAGGAGGCTGAGAAGGACCCACAGCAGTTGCCATATCTGTAAAAAGAGGAAAAAAGAAGGACGAGTTTCATCTAAAACTCAGTGAATAAATTCTCACATGCAACCATACATGGGACAACAAAAAAAGTACATAATAATAATGCAACAACCAAAATCATTTCAATTCATAATGCATAATAATAGTAATAACTTTGGTTTCGTAGAGGGCATTATCTTTCTAAGGAATTAATAAAGAGACAGAATGCTAAACAACAGCAAGGAGGTACTCAGTTCTTCATGAATAAGAGCACCTTTCAAAGATTTAACAGTCCCTTATGAATTGCGTCCTTCGTGGACTAAGCTGAACATAGGTAGTTATCCTTCGTGGGTAACTTGGTATACTAATGTTAACGAATTGACTGTCATTAACTCACAAACTTTGTTTCTTTTAGTAACTCCTTATTCTAAAATCATGTTGTAGTTTAAAAGGGATTCTATGAATCTAGGTTCAACAATTCATCATCATCATGTATAAACATATTTTCACATTTTTCATCAAATATTGCTAACTATATCTCATAATCATAAATCAAGTCTAGGATCATGAAATTAATCATATATAAACAATTTAATCTCAAGAATGGTCCCATGCATGTTGAAAATCCATGGTTTTCATGAGCAATTTCAAACATGTTATCTCCAACTCTTGCATAAAATATATGCAAAAGTTCAAATTATAATTTCTATGAATGCTCAAGAATGCTAGAAAATATATTTCTAATGACTAAAATAAGGCTATAGGATTAAACACACTCACCTAGAGGGGAGGAACTAGTATGTCAACAACCAAGGAGCTTTGTAAAGTGGGGATGACACCAATGTCTGCCATGAAAGCAATAAAACCAATTAATAATCTATGATAACTCTAAATCAACTCTATGAACGTTGGGGGAGTACTCAAACTTGACAACAATGAGAAAATAACAACACTCACAGCATGGAGGAGGAAGAAAGGAGAATAATCTGACCTAAACCATAGCTAAATCCTTACCTTGGAGCTTGGAGGAAGTAGGATTGAGTGGGGATAAGAGTGAAAAGGTAGCAAAATGTTTGGGGAGAGCTAGGGTTCGGTTTGGATGAAGAACTCAAATGAGGAGGGTTTTAAAAGGTTTGGGTCACTTAAAACAAACTGTGTTATTTTGGACGTCTGTCAAGTTTGTGGTCCTCACTATAGTGAGCTTGTTCTGCATAATATTGTAGACTTCAGCACCCACACATTTTTAAGCTCACCGTAATTTTCGGGGCTTCTAAAGGCTGTGTCAGGTCTAGCCAAGGACATGTGAACTTAAGGCATCACAACATATGAGTAGGCAAAAATCCAAAAATCAATATACAACTATCAATATACATACCAAAAATCCAAAATGATGATTAAAACAAAGGGTTGCATGCAAAAAATAAAATAAAAAAATATTGGACAATGGTTAGGTAGCTCCTATGAGTAGTGATACGGCACTGAGACCAGGCAAGTGGCAACTACATTGTTGGGGGTGTCCTCGTGTGGTGAGTGACAATCTGTATTGTAGGCAACAACCTGGCACGAAGCACAGTGAATAGAGGACCTACATGCCCAAGAATATAGAATGAGATCAAATGGCTTGTGAATTGTGTGTGTATATGAAGGGGAGAGAGAAAGAGAAAGTGAGAGAGAAAGAGAGAAAGAAAGAAATGGCCAAAAAGAAGAGAGTGAGATGGTCAATATTGTGAGGTGAGAGCGACGGCTAACAAAAAGAAAACTAGGTTGCATGACCTATTCCTAACCTAACTGAAACGAACAAAATATATTCATTTAAAATTGAAAATTGAAAGGATAGGAAGATATTGTAGTCATATATCAAGGTAATATATTATTGCTAATTAATTTGCATAATTATTTGAATTTTAAAATATGCTCCGGGTTCATTTGGCACTTAGAATTGAAATTGAAGTTCAGA
Organism: Dalbergia cochinchinensis; assembly: GCA_031216125.1. Lineage (NCBI taxonomy): Eukaryota > Viridiplantae > Streptophyta > Magnoliopsida > Fabales > Fabaceae > Dalbergia > Dalbergia cochinchinensis. The sequence continues at coordinate 26,116,032 of CM062368.1, forward strand.
ATTTTAAAATCAATTCAAATTCCATTAGAATTGGAATTTGCTCGGAATCTTAAATTTTGTGTTTTGATCTTGCAAAAAATTAGGATCCAGAACTAAAACTTCAAATTCAATTTCATTTCTATTGCTTAGATATATAATCTATAAGTTCAAAATATTTTTACTATATTAAGATTGTGAAGGCTAATAATCAGTAATGGGTGGTAAGACACTGGCGGCTGATGCTAGCAGGGGCAGTCAGCCACTAGCGGAGGGTGATCAGCTATCAGCAAAAGGCGGTCGACCATCGGCGGCAAGCGGTTAGCCATAAGCAATCGACCACCAGTGGCAAGAGAGCAGGCGTCGGGTGGTCGGCTGCCAATGTCAAGAGGTTGGCTATTAGTAGTGAGGGATCGGCCATCGACGCTTAGAGTTGTGGACCACTGGCAATTGGCAGTCAACCACCGGCGGTGAGTGGTGAGAGGTGGTCACTGTTGGAGAATATAAAAATTATGAGATATGGAATTAGCAACTTTTAATGTATGAGTAAAGAATTGGAAAAGGCTTGAGCTATTTATTTTTCAATTCAATGAAATTGTTACGTGAAATTATGATTCTAATCCTAAAAGGCAGCTATCAATACATGTCTATTGTTATCTGATTTTTCTTAAAATTTGGCATGCTTTATCACACGTCAATATAATATCATATAATTCAACGGTCAGATTAATTAAATTCAATTTTTATGAAGAGTTATTGAATGGTGTGAGTGTACAAGGCTTACACCTAGTGTAAACGGATCCCCACTCATATATATATATATATATATATATATATATATATATATGAGTGAGGATCCGTTCTTTCAGAGTAAGTATTGGCCTACTTACTCCATCAAATAACTTTTTTTAGGCATGAAATTGTATTAATCTAACCATTGAATTTAAAGTTCCTACTGAGTAGATCAAATATATAAAGTTTCATACAATTTGAAAATGATTTGATAGTTAATCGTTTCATTTTATTTTGACGGATAATATATTTTTGCAAATACAAGTGAATATTGATTAATAGTTTACATGACTATTGTTGTCCAATTTTTCTGAAATTTGATATGCACGATCATCAATATAATATAGCATAAATCAACGGTCGGATAGATTAAATTCAATGTGGATGAAGAGTTATAGAATATAGTAAGTGTGCAAGATTTACTCCTGGAGTAAAGTGATCCCCCCCCTCTCTCTCAATTAAGTTAATTTGACAAACTTAATTGACATAGCCCTTAATTGATATCAACTTAATTCGATGATCTGAATTACTTTAGCAAGTATATATTGAATCTAATTGATTATAACACGACACAACAATTCAAAATTTTAATTAAAGAAAAATAAAAAAATATCATTGGTTATTTAATATGTTTTAGTATCATGATATTGCAATTATCATGTATTTAATATGTAATATATAATGATCTATATCATTATATTGTAATTATCTTTTCGTACATTTAATATGTTTTCAATATATGATATTTTACATATATTGAACATGCAACTACATTAGATATTTGTTTTGCCAAATTAGTTGCTTAATAAATTATACAAAATTAATATATTCTAATTCAATTAAATTTTAATTACTTTGGTCAATTTTTAAAAATCTTTACACGTAAAATCCAGTGCTTCACACGGGTGCAAAAACTATTGATTTATAACAATCTGATTTTATTTTTCTTGTCTCTAGCTAAGTATAATGTATTAGATATGACATGAGATCGAAGTAATTACCGAAGGACGAAGCAGCTTCAGGCTAATACAACCCTCAACGTGAAGAAGAATATATTGTGAAGATAAAGGAAGACTTTTTTTTTTTATGAGATTTAAACAAAGGAATATATTCATTCTTTTTCCATATCCTGCTAGATGCCGAAAGCCCGAAAGAATTAATTGATATTTGATAAGAAGAGAAACACTATATTTAAGCACGAAAGGCATCCAGATAGTGCCAGAAAACCTGAAAGCACTTCATCCAATACCTTTTTAATGCTCTTAATTAATTTACTTAACAAATAATATTAAAAAGGAAGTACATACTTTATCAAAGAATAGTGGTGCTTCGGACTTGGATTATTTTAGGTGGCACAATTCTAAAATGGAGCTTAATACCATTATTTTTGTTGATCCAACCAACTGTGTCTTTGTTAAAAAAAAAAAATTAGGAGCCAACAAAGTGAAAATGAAAAATTGGGAAGCATAAACTTTAGGAATCTTCAACAAAGGAAACAGTTAATCTATTGTTGCCCCCTAGACTATTGGTGTTTGCTTGCACATGCAACTGAGACCTCATCACCTTTTGATGCAAATGTTCCCTGTGCTCTGCCTAGTCTCCTTTATTTTGGTTCCTTCAACATGTGGTATATGTACTAACTTGATTTTGTTTCAAATGGCATCGTTATAGTTGTGTCACTATTAGCTGGTCCCTTTTCCCCTTGCGCAGGATTCATGGAGTACCCTTACTTTTCCATGCGAGTAATACTATTTTGACACCCAAAAAGTGAATGTCTATTCCGACATCCACTTTATAATCATTGGATGTGATGGATATTAAGTATAAGTGGGAACCACCATCACATCCAGTAGTTATAAAATGGATGTGGGTGTCAAAATATCATTACCCTTTCCATACTATGACAGCTTTTATTTCAACTTATTTATGTTTATTTCAAAATGGTAATAGACATTAATTAATTAGAAATCCATGTATTATTATATGTCAATATTAATACGAATATACACCAATTAGCTAGGCTTTATGATTTTGGTGCTTCATATGTTACAATGGTTGCAGATTTTACAGAGTTGAAGAAGCACTACTAAGTCAACAGCATCTGTGCTATACCATTACAACATCTATAATAAGTGACATCTTCCATTTCATGTTCTCTTTATTTCATTTTATACAGAGCCACCTATTAAGAGAACAAGGAAGAGCACTACTATACCCTCCAACAGTAAAATGAGATAAAAAAAAAAAAGAACAAAGAATCACCCTTGTAAGATTTTGGTTGTTTTCTTCTTAAACCAGTTAAGAGCCATGATTAATATCTTAGTAAACCAAGCTTGCTCTCTTTATCTCTCCCTTATTCTAGAAAAGGAAAAAATGAAACATAACAAAGGGAGATAATGAGGTTGAGCTTTTTATGTACTTGAGCCAGCAACCATGAAAATCCAAATGTGCAATGAAATTCAGGTTTCAGACACCCCTTTGCAGCATTTCCTGCTGCCTCTTCAATGAGTCTTGCTTCTGCAGGATCATTTGCCTGTGGATCTTCTTGATGAAAAGATCAGCAACATGGTCAATCTCATCCTCCAACTTGAACTCTTGCCCTTTCTCTTCCTTTGAGTTCTTCACCATGTCAATCACAGAAGCTCCAAGATCCAAATCCTCAGAGTCAAAGAGAGTGTGTGTCAGATCCGGGTACTTGTCATCATCACCATCATAATCTCCATACCTATAGTAACCTTCATATCCATCCTGGCCTTCTTGTTCCTCCACCAATTGGGTCTCACTTGGATTTGGCAAGGCCTCATAGGTGTGTGTATTGTTGTTGTACGCCACTATGGCACCTTTGTGATCACTACTGCAGCAAGTGCCATCTTCCAACATGCAATCCTCATTGGGATGAGAATGGTGCCCCAACACAGAGCGGAACTTCTCAGAAATTGAGCTCATCAGAAACTTCTTGTTCTTCATGAGTGAGAATATTATGAGGCGTGCCTTGATGGCATTTGTTTTGGCTTTCAAGGCCATGGTTTTTGACTTGGCCATTGAGCTTAGACCAGCTACGATTTGCTTCAACAACCTTGATGCACTGTTCTTCATGTTGCCTCTCGTAGTAGTAGTAACTAGTACAAACAGCAAAAACTGATTTTTCAAACTACTTGTAGAAGTGGTGAAAAAAATTAAGAAAACGCTCAAAACAAAGCAGTATATAAGCTTGAATTCTAGGAATGATTGTGTTTGTGAGAGGGAGATTGAGATACTATGATGAGGATTGTTATTGTACAAGCTAGGTTGTACCTTACTATAACACAAAAGAAGTGCTTTGGCACGAAAGAGTACAAGGTGGGTACATGGGTTTATATAGGCATTAATGTGTTAGCCGGGGAGGCATCCATGGCAACTAGCTGTTGTTGTGTGAGAGAAATATGCTAAACAATACAAACAAGAGCAGGGGTTAAGAAAAGAAAAGAAAAAGAAAAGGCTTGAAAGTGAAAGTGAAAGTGTGAGATAAAGTTGGAGGGACTGCATTCCACGATAGGACATGTGAGGAATGGCTGGTTCAGTGGTATACGAAGCTTCACAATTTTTGGTGGGCAGAAATTATTAGTGGGGTTGGGTTGTGGAGTGGGGGAGTTCTTGCTTTTTCTCCTTTTTTTTTGTTCTTCCAAATTTGAAGTTTTTAGATTGGGTTTGATTTCTCCAGAAGTAGATAAAAAAAAAAATGTGGGGAGATTAATGAATATCTTTGGCTCTCCCTTTTCTTTTGGTACTCTATTTGTAATCAAATGTGTAATATAAGAGAGGTTCCGTTTGCTTGTGATTTTCATTTGATTAAAGTTGATTGTAAACCATTAGTTTGCTTAACCATTACTGTATAAAATAACTTTTAAATTGTTAATTTATTAAGAACATATATGTGCGCATCTAAAATATCAAAACCTACTATGTACTACAAAATATCAAAGGAAGAGTGATACACAACCAGTACTACACTTACACTACACATTTATATCAAGTTAAAAGTTATAAATTAGTATGCAAAAAGTTGTAAACTAATATATAAAAAATTGTAAGTAGATATGCAAGAAAAATTTGTATATTAGTTTAAAACTTTTTATATCTTGATTTACAACTTTTTACATATTGATTTACAACTTTTATATGATATAATTATACGGTATAAGTGTAAATGTGATAATGGATATTTATCATTTTCCCTATCAAAGCCCTCTGATTGACTGAATTATCAGATGAAGCTACAAAATCTCGAAATCTAAAACAAAAAAACAGCCTATTCTCTTATGGCTTAAGCCGTTTTCATTTTTGCACCTTCAGAAAAACACAACCTTTGAAGCTTTTGAGAAAGGACGTATGCAAACACACCTAATCCACCAGATGGCAATAGAACAATTACTGTTCAACACCTTCACTTTAGACATGCGTCGATGTCGATTCGGGCTCAAAATGACAAACATAACCATCAAACCTTGGGCAATTATTACACGGCTTCTTTCCCTTTGGGAAATGAAATATGAGGGGGGTATCACTGACATTGCACTGGACCATATTCTATTGTTTTTATGGTAGAAATGAGAATCTCATTTGCTTAGTGAAGTCACCTTCTTATTCAACTTCAATTTCAACAACCGAGGAGGCTCAAGTGCATCACAGGACAATTAAATTGAAAAATTCACGTGTGGAGTATGGACCACTTGTTACTGCAGTAACGGGTTTCAAGTAGCGTGAGGAAGGTTGAAAACGCTGAATATGAGTACCTAATGATTGTGTCTTTGAAAGCTTAGCCTCTAAGGTTCCACTTCACTCAGCGGCTTCACATTTTCCACTTGGATCTTCTTCTCCCCTTTCTAGTGCCGTGTGTTTTGTTGGTTTTGTGTCAGTGGAAATAAAATAATTAGTAAATAGATAGGTAGATGGATAAATTATGAAAGCTAGAATTATAATATCTAGCATGACGACGCTGTGTCTAATTGAGGTTTCCGTTGAGTGACTTTTAAAAAAGAAAATACTTTTTTCAAGAACAAAATAATCGTATTAAGAATTGTTTTGTTTATTCTAATAACAACGATCTTCTTTTCTTACAGACGGACGCCATCCAAGCAGATTTACATCGATTTTAACTAATTCCAAAAGATTTTCCTTTTCATCAAGTGGTTTAGAAAAGGCATCAAAATATATTTCTAAAATACATAAATCAAAATAATGTCACATAATAATTAAATTTTAAATATGATTAATCTTACTTTTTAAAATTTAAAATATATTTGTAATAATTTATTCACTACTAGAAACTCATGAAACACGGACAAAAAAATAAAAAATAGGAAATTTTTTTTTATCAAAGTTACATAATTTGTTTATAATTGTTAGCACAACTTCATAACTGTTACATATAGGAATTGCAAATGAATATTGAAGGGATTCTTTTTTTTTTTTGCAAATCTTATAGACAGGAAAATCTATTTTTAATTTATTCATTTTATTGATTTAAAATAAATTCAATATATTACATATGAAAAAATTGGTCTGTAATTTAAAATTCAAAGTGCATATTTAATGCGTGTATTATAGACAGACAAAAGATTCATTTGTAATTTATTCATTTCATTGATTAAAAATAAATTCAATATATTACAGATGAAAAAATACGTCTACAGTGATCAAAATTAAAACACACTATTTCATTAAAGAGATTATAGACGAAATAATTAATCTGTCTATAATCACGTAACTAAAATGATGTGTTTTATTATAGGGATTAGATTTTTCCATTTGTAATCGCTTTAATGAAATAATGTATTTCGTTGTAAGAGTTATAGATAAAAAAATGTGCTTGTAACGTCAAAACTAGGTCAAAATTGCATGGCTTCCCTTCTTCTTCCTCATTTCCTTCTTTTCTATTCTCTCTCTCTCTCTCTCTCTATACGCACCACCGCCACCGCCCTTCTTTTGGCCACTATCTCCATTTTGCAAACAGTTTATACCATTGTGTTCGTGGTAATATTCTCTAACTTTTAATCAGTTTAGTTTTTTCATTTTCTACTTTTTTTTATGGATTTCATTGAATTATTAGTTTTCAATGTGTAGGATTAAAGAGAGTATATTTGAAATATTGGTGCTTTGTTTGGTTTGGGGGTGGTGGTTCCACCGCAACTGGCATGGTGTGGTAGAGGACATAGTGATGGTGGCTATGGATGGTAGCTGGTTTTCCATTTTTTTTTTCATTTCAAGGTTTGTAGATATTTGGGCTTGTGTCTATGATGAGGTGGCATGGAGTGATATTGTTTGGTTATGGTGGTGGCATTGAGGAGGGTGGAATTGTTGGAAATAATAGATGGTTGTAGCAGTGGTGGAGTGAAAGTTAAATTTCTTTTTCTATTACAGACAGATTTTCCCATTTGTAATTGGCTAAATTTATAAACTTTTTTTTCAGTCAATTACAGATGAAAAAATCTATCTATAAATCTATAGACAGACAAATACATCTATAAATCTGTCTGTAATTTACAGAGAGATTTGATCATAAATCCGTCTTAATATTTATAAAGTGAAGATAACAAATGATATTTTTTTTTCTGCAACTCCATCTATAATTGAAAAATCCATCTGTAAAACTTATAAAATCTGTATGTAATTCCTCCATGTTCTGCAAATTTCTTATAGTCATTTATATTAAAAATAATTTTTTTGAATTATAAATATATACACACACAATATTTGAGTACTTGATCTTAAATGTATTTATTTTAATTGGTCTTTTAGTTTTTGAAATTTATTTGTCTCTTAAATATATAGGAAATGAGATTACATATTATAATTAATGCAAAAATATTGTGAAAGAAAAAAATATTTTGGGACACAGCCCTTTATAATCTTAAATTAATATACCTGAAGTGCGCACCATGAAAATTTAGACAAAACTTGTATATTAAACAAAAAAGAAAAAATATCTCTAACCTGTAAAACATTTAAAAAATTGGTTGTTATTGACCATGATTTATTATACACGTGTTTTAGATTTTAATAAAAATAAATAAAAGTATATAAAATGGTTATAGAATCATGGATTTGATTTTTATACACTGACAGATTAAAAAAAATTTATACTGTCATCCAATCATATATTATTACATGAGTAATTATGGTTGATTCTCATACCTATTACATAAAAATCATATATATGACAAGATTTGAATTGATGACAGTTTGTCAAAGCATTGAAATTAACTCATAATTTAATTATGATGTGCTTTTTTATTTAAAAATAAATGATTTCCATACACTACAAAAATATTTTAAAAATATATATATATAATTTCTACACAATATAAAATAACTTTTACTATTTAAGTTTTTTCATCATTTAGAATGAAACATATAAAAAGATAATTTTTTTGGTACTTCAAAAATTATATTGATCACAATAAGATTTGAATTTAGGATATCATACATGCTACCCAAATCCCTTACTACTAAACTAATTTCAGTGGCTTATATAAAAAGATAATATAAATTGAGTTACGTTATTTTAAAGCAACGGTAAAAATTATTTTACAATTTTTTAAGAATATAAAGCAGCTATTATGCAATTCCATTTCATTATGAGAAAAAAATTAAAATAAAATCAAACAATTTATATTCAAATATTTGTTTTGATTGGTGAAAATTTTTAAAATTAAAATGACATATACGATAAATAAATATATTTATCTAACAAAAATTAAATCAAGTTTTTAGCACATTATATCACCGTGCATAACAAGGGTAAAAAGCTAATTATGTTTAAATCATATCTAAGAGACAATAGTATCCATAAATTTTCATGAGAAATGCATTCTTATTAAGATATTTGTCTTCGATATATAAATAAGGGTGATGCTATCTAAACACTCAAAAAGTGAGTATTTATTGAGACACCCACTTAACAACCATTGGATGTGATGTAATAGATGAAGTGTGTGGGATCCATCATCACATCCAATGATTGTTAAGTGGGTGTCCCAATAGACACCCATTTTTTAGGTGTTTAAATAGTATTTTTGTATAAATAATATTATTCTTAAAAAAGAGAGCAAAGTAAGATTTTGAAAGCAAAATAAACCCTTTTTTCTCTCACACATTAACACTGCAAGCTGAATTTCATCATCCACTCTAAAGCATATGTATCTTTTAGCTGCTTTAATCTTAGCAAGTACAGTGATCTCAACGAAATATACATGAACCATATGCACAACAGTGTTGGTCCCATTCAAGTCTGATTTCATTTGTACGCGTGGAGCAAAAATATCCTGGCCATGTGGCCACATGGCGCTTTGAATAAAACACAGGCCCATTGTTTGAGTGGGAAACCAGCCACAAATATCATACTAGCTAATCAACATTAGTTCATAGTTATTATAATTATAAAATTAGTTCATAGTTCATAATCAAAATGCCTTTAAAGGTAGCTCGCTTGTACTTTCAAGGTTTCAAAAAATATATAGAAGCTTTGTAGATCAATTGGCTCAACTTGATATTTCTATATTAAAAGCCAAAGAGGTCGAACCTAACTGTAGCTTTGGCTGTGGTTTTATTTGGATGCTTTCTTTTGGGTTTTCCATCGTTCAAAAGTGGCAAGAAAACGCATGCATATGTGTATGTTGCTCTCAGATCTCAACAATCTCATTTGACCTATATGAAAAGTTCCCGGCAACGTGATCATATAAGAGAATCATCGTGCAGTTTGTGAGTGGTGCAATCTAGTCTGTAAAGATCAGCAAAACTTTTTATTAATCAAACGCCTACTTTGGAATTGGTTTTCGATATTTATTTTGCACAAAACAATTAAAGTTCGCTGTCAAAACTCAAAAAGTTCAAGCACCGACTAAAACGATTGCTGATATTTAAACCACCTGGTGATCAACTAGTGCGTTTGAAATTGCTTTTGCTAACATCAGTAACATGCTTTAGTAATATTTACGTATGATCATGTTAATAATGGTGGAGATTTATAATATATATATATATATATATAGGAGAAGATATGCTTCTCAGATTTGGTTCTCCTATATATATATATAACACGCTACGAAGGAATTACCAAACCAATTCTTGGATGAATTAAGTATATACAACCAGAGGTTCTTTTGTATATGTACACAAGACCATTGCGACAATGCCTCATGCTAATACGTACATGTTGCAAGTCCCACAGATATCTTGTATTACTCGTCTCTTCATCTTCGAAGAGAATTTAGAGCCTATCATCAACAGTAAAAAATAAAATAAAAGAAAATTGCGAGTCCGTCCCCACTAGCTAGGTAGGCTCTCCCAGCACTAAAAGTTTAGCGAGAGAATTCAAATCAAATGAGCAGCTGTATGAATTAAGTATCATATTGAGTTTGTTTATTTTTTTTATTATAAAATTGTTAATGGAGGTCTTTGAAGTGCACAGTACTTATAATAACCTCTCCTTTAATTTCTGGTTACTTGATTTAAGTGATAAAAATATCATGTGATACGTATATAATGATATGTTAATAACAAAATTATAATATTTTAATAGTATTTGACATATGAATTTGCTGAAATACCCTTTTATCATATAAACTTCACCCACACATGATAAAAAGGGTATCTATTTATATGTTAAATATTATCAAATTATTATAATCTTGTCATTAACAATCATGTATGATATATGTTATCTTTTTTTATTATTTAAAATAACAAATCAGTAATTATAGGAAGGTTAGTGTAATTTTAACATATATCAAAGTTTTTTGTTGATAATTTTATAAATAGAGAGATGCTGAGTAATTGCACCAATTGTAATTCTCTCTCTATATATAGGTAGTGGCTATTGCCACTCTATTTAGTCTATTATCACTTCCATTCATTTAACTTTTATTTCATTTGTCTAAGATGCCCTTGTATTCTCTTTTGTAATTAAAATATTGTCTATTATTACTTTTAAATCTTATATACCTCAATTTTATCAACTTTCAAAAATATTTTTTAATATACTTTTAACTTTTATTTTAATATTGTATATAAATATCACCTGAAATGAAAATAAATTATATATGTTGAATATACGATTGTACATTTATATTTTTTTTATACGTAAAATGGCTCAAACTCCAAAATAGAAGGAGCAATTGAACAAATACATTCCCATAGAAAAAATATTAGGCTTTGGTGTGGCAAAATAAACCTGCAATGTCAGAGGAAAATGCAGCAGCTGCGAGAACAAGCAGATATCTAACACCTCAAATGTCGAAACAGAAGCATGATAAAAGCCACCAGCAAGAAAACATAATCTTGCATCTCATAAAATACTATATATAAAGTATAAAAATATTGTTATACTACAAAAAAAATATTTTACATGTACCGTAACAGAATAAACAAGAATTGAAATTTTTTACGAAGTTAAAAAAATATAACAGTAACAGTATATCAAAAATATATTTTATAAAGTTGATAATATTGAGGTTTATTATAATTTTAAGTAATAATGGACAACATTTTAATTATAAAAAGAACACAAAGGTATTTTAGGTACGTTAGTAAAAGTTAAATGAGTGGGAGTGACAATAGATTGGGAGTGACAATAGCCTCTCCCCTATATATATAACACTTTTAGAAGTTTACTTTCATGACGCAAGACCTACTATTAGTACCACATCCATTTTTAATTTTTCACTTGACAATTTGCTATATCTTGTGTAAAATGCAATGAGGTAGGAAGTTTCGCTCACCCAACAGAGATATGTAAAAATCTAAATTTTATCATCGTGCCCCAAAATATATGACATAAATATCAAGCACAGCAAGAGTGCATGTATATGTATCTGGAACTTTCCTGTTCTTATGCTTTGTGGACCTTCTTTGCTGCATCAGAAACGACAACTTTTGTACAACATGATATTATTTAATGGAGAAAAACAGTAGGTTGAGGTTGAGATTGGCTTTGGCTTTGGTTTTGGTCACATTTGTGGATCTCAGAAATTCCTTCTAATAAATTAATTATAGGAAACGCATGCATATGCATGGATGATGCATGCATTTGTAAATTATGGACCTCTCAAATCAAAATCACAAGAGGTGCACACTTTAGTGGCACTTACAACAAATAGATTTATATATATATATTTGGAGACACATGATCATAAGAGTGGTGCAATCTAGGCTGTAAAGATTGATCTTAGTTTAGAACAACATGTGTAATAACTTGGATATTTTACGTACTTCTAGAAAAGTTAATATATGTTGTCAAAAGTGTCAGCACTGAAGGAAAAGTAAACGACCATTGAATTTATAACTCATCACACGTTGTGCGTGCGTTCATGCTTTTGGCTTTCTCCCTGTTGCTTCGACCTACGATGATTCTTGTACATAGAAGTATAGAACATGTATAGAGTACATATAACATGTATACAATTTATTTGGACCTAATTTGCAGAATCAAATTTAATTTTGTGTCTTTTTGCTGTTTCCAAAGAAAAATGGTTGAAAGAAGACAAAGATATATCTTAATTATTATTCGTATTAGTAAGTGATTTCTACAATTTGTTATTGATTTTAATTGAAGAAATTGGGTAGTGCGCATGAGAAAATAAAATGATAGAGAATTTTATACTAATTTCATTTGCTTGGAAATTCCTTTTTAATATCGTATACGCTGTATAGTACTTCACTATTTATATTATTATAATAATCTATTGATATTTTTATCAAAGTTATAAAAGTCTGAGTTATTTAATTAAAAATTAGAAGTTCATAAAATCATATACTTTTGCGAAAAAAGTAAAATGAGTTATTGTTTTTTTTTGAAAAAAAAATGCATGACCGAGATGTGATTGAACTCGGTCAATTATTTAGTGGTTGATTGAGACGGTTCGCACTAATTCTCAAACAAGTATGAGTTTTCAAATTTTTTCAGTTTTTTCTTTATCAATTTTGAAAAATTGAAAAATTAAAAACTAGAAATTTAAATTAAACATACCCTAATATGTCATGACCCCTTTTATATGGCTTGAAGAATTTGTATGAAATCTCCCCAAGAACAAAAATTTTGCCTCCAAATGATTGAGCATGTTTATATTATTGGCATTATTAGATATAAAATCATGTCATGAAACCTTTGCCCCAAAGGATTAAGTTGTTGGCTTATAGCATAATAAGCTTTTGAGACAAATAATTTTATAACACAATTTTATATCCAATAGGCATCAACTCCTCTCGTGAGATCTTTAAGAGTACGATCAAGAGCTTCAAAGAAGTATCTATTCAAAATAAAAGCTTCATCTCAAATAATTAAGCTACTTCTAATTAATCAAAAGATCACCTTTAACACTTCATTGTTTGATGATGCATGTTTTATATATATATATATATATATATATATATAATGTTTGATTTTGTTATAGCTAATGGTATAAAAAATCTTGAGCACAACTCCAATCCTTTTTAATTGTTCTGTGTTATTTAATACTTCTAATATATTACATAGTATATATAATTATAAGAAACGATATACAATAACTTCTTATTACATACTTATAACATATGAAAAAAAAAAAACAAATAAGGTGTGACCATTTTAATTTTTTAACCTCCCTAGGTAGACCCACTATCTTTTATTCATATGTTATAAGTATGTCATAGAAATATGATGTACATGTATCATTTTTTTATAATTATATATGTTTTTTATACTCCAATAGAGCTTGTTGAACTATCAAATTTTGAATTAATGTTATGTCCAATTCATTCCCACCCCAGAACCTTGCTGGAAAGAAATACAAATAACAAATGTAAAGCATACACTACAAAAATATTATTAAGAAAATATTTTTGACATAAAATACCACTGAAAATACTTGAAAGCTTTTATCAACAACATAATAATTATCAATAAAAATTTGTAAGTATTTTTTATGATTATTTTTTTATCAAAATTACTTTTTTTTATAATACTTTTATTGACACTTTAAATATTGAAAATTGTTCAAAATATTCCTTTCGCTCTTGTTTTTTCATTCAATGAATGCTGTATAAACTGTTTACACCTGGGTTTAATTTCTGTCAATTTTGTCTTGGTTTCCATCAACTTTGACCACAAAAAATTCTAATATCCTCCATTTCTTTCTCCGCCAACTCTGAAGGCAAATTTTAGCACACCAGATAAGTGTGATGTGTGGTACCTATTTGATAATACAATACTCATAAATTTTGTGGTTAAAAATGTTCGGGCATAGTGTGTAGATGGGTAGTATTGTCGAAATGGCCCATGGGCCAGGGGGTTGGCCTCTAACCCCTTTATTTGGCTCCATTCAACCATAGCCCACATCTTTAGTCAGTCTTCATGGCCTTACCACATGATCCACCTAAATGTGTTGGCTAAGAGTGGGCAACCCATGGGCCAACCCACACATTTAATTTTTTATTTTTCTTTTCAAGAAAACACATCAAACATGGACCAAAAAAAAAGAAACACATCAAACTAAAAAAACCAACCTCACTCCTCATATATGCAAGCTGAAATCTCAAAGAACCCTAAATCCTAATTCTTCAAACTCTCAAATCAAGGTTGGTTAACAAAGGAGTGTAAGCGGATCGGTCCTACTCAACCAACCCAATCCAATCTGATGAGTTCGGTTCGGTTTAGTTCAATTCATTAGGTCCGTTCTAGTAAGAACTAATGAAATCAAGGAGTTACTAGCCTGGTAATTGGTTTTAGGCTCATTGAAACCACAACCCGGTGACCCACCCGACCCTTCTACTTCTTTTTTTTTTTTGAAACTATGTTTGTGGAAATTAAAAATCTATACACAATACATTTCTAGAGTTCCTAACTAAATTGTTCATTGCGCCATTACTCTTTAATTTGAAAACCCATCATATTTTTTGTTTCCAATATTATTGCTTACATTTATCAGGCTACACGAGCCAAGTACATTGCTACTTGCATTGTTTAACTCACTCAGTATAAGCTTTGAAAAGTTGATGCTATTTCGGTAGGCTATGTAAGTGGGATTGTAACCCAAACTTGGATGGATTCTATAATGGGGAAAAGGTAGTTTGGGACTACATGATGTGGGGCTTCTTAGCCAAAATTAAAAGTAGTTCTAAATTTGCAATAGAGATCTTCTTTCACTGTCACATTCAACCTCTGTCCAGCTTCTCTCTTGCTCTTCGGTGAGGACATCAACCCCCTTATCTCCGCTGTTAGTGATGACCTCGATGTCATCGTGAAGTTCCATGATTTGATGCTGCATCACCGCTAGAGAGCTATGCTGTGTGGTTCCTGCATCTTCCTTTCCATCTCAGTGCTGCAAAAGGGTTTCTTAGGTGCTCCCATCATCGATCCCACATCTGGTTGCCCAACGTCTAGCCGGCCATGCTCCTGATGCACCGCCACACTTGAATTTCTCGCTATGCCATTGTGTCTACATTAGTTGGCTGCACTATCATTATTTAAGACACTATTTGATTGGTTGTTGCCTTTATAGTTTTGAAAAACAATAAGATTGGACAAAGCATAATCTTTTTTCACTTTTTTTTTTCTAATTCATAAATGGGCTTACAACCCACAAACAACAATACAGGGGAACGAAGGAACTGAATTTCCATAGCACCTCTCATGACCAAGTGAGGGAGAGAGGCAGGGATGAGTAGAAACAAAATGAATATAGTGATGTTTGAAAGGTCTCATTTTTCCCCCAAAATTTTGTATGTTAAAACCTTGATCCCTTACATTATGAATATCAAATAGTGAACAATTTAAGGCAGGTCTCGTCGGACTACGAGAAAGTTTAGTTCTTAAACTCTGTATTGTTGGGTGGGTCTGAAATTTAAGTAACTGAGAGGAAAGTTGCTGAAGAGGAGGCTGTAAGTAAATGAGATGGTGGAGGAAGAAAAACAAAGAAGGTGTGGACAAACTAAACTAGATAAAGGCTGAATATGACAATGAAAGAAGGTTTTTATTGCAGATTTAGAACTTATTTTATTTTATTTTTGGGTAAATTATATTCACCTCTCCTGAAGTTTGTGGAAATGCAACTTACACCCCCTCTAGTTGTCCATCTTACACTCACACCCCCTACTCATCAAATTTCAAGTATTTATATTACAGTTACACTGCTCATTCACATAATATCATTAATAAACTTAATAGAATGATATTTTTGTGATATTAATTGTTCCTAATTAATAAAATTATAAAAGTATCCTTAAACTTAAGAGAGTAGACAAAGGTATTTTTATAATTTTACTAATAAAAAAATTAAAATCATAAAAATGTCATTCTATTAAATTTACTAATGTTATTCTGTGAATGATGAGTATAACTGTAATATAAACACTTAAAATTTGATGAGCAGAGGGGGTGTGAGTGTAAGGTGAACAACTAGAGAGGATATGAGTTACATTTCCATAAACCTTATCAGAGGTAAATGTAATTTACTTTCTATTTTTCCTAAGAAGCCTTGAACCATGATGTCCCAAACTCTCTTTTTCCCACCATAGAATTAGCCCCGAAACATATACGTGTCTACAATATAGTAAGGGAGTTGGCATTAGGTTTGTGGGCCTGGCCCATAAGTAATATGTTGTTGGCACAAAAAAAAAACCTACATCTGGACACACCCAATTTTTTCCGCGTGTGTGTGTGTGTTTCGCTGATCCTCTTTTTATATGTCTGAAAACATTGTCACAGTCACAAAGGAGAATATTGTGTCTTCACCAAAAAAAAAAAAGAGGAAAATATTGTGTGATGTGCAGTTGTTTTAATAGACATGCATGGAAAATATTGTTTCTTCCCAACGCGATTTGGATCCTAAATCTGTTAGCTTTCATTAGTGAGGTGTGGTACGTTGTCTGTTTGGTTTCATCTTTTCATTTTTTTTTTCAGATTTTTATATTTTGTAAAAGAAACACTAAGATTCTAAAAATAAAAAGTTTGAAACATTTTGTGCATAAATAGGTATTAAATTTTATTGTAAATTGAGAAATAAGAGAAAGCAGACTGATTCTAGGCTTTTGATAAAGATATGTAAAATTATTTTTTTTTTGTAATATTCCTTTTAAATATAGATTTCAATTTTTAGTTCTGGTGTTAAGTTAAAAGATTTGTTCCTTGTCTTATGGTTCAAGAGCACACAATTTGAAGTTGAAGAAAAGAGAAACTCTGTTCACTCACTAGGCTGTTATTTGTGAATGGAAGATTTCAATGATATGTTCTCTCAGCGAACATTTTTAAGATTTAAAATGATTCATCTGCAGTAGGAAACACTTCCAAGGTTAGCAACATCTGTGACTGTGAAAATGAGACATAAACAGTGTGTATTATTCACACTGTGAGTGATAACAGTGTGATATCAGCTTAGGAAGGAGACATAAACAGAAGGAAAATGCAGAAAATGAGAAAATAATGCGGGACACTAAGGGCCTGTTTGCTTTGTCGGTTTTCAGTTTCTAGCTTTCAATTTTCTGTTTTGTGAAGGAAAAGCTGAAAAATCAAAATCGAAACCTAAAATGCGAAAAAATGCTAAGCAGCCCAATGCTTCAAACCTATGGCAATTGACTGCCCAACCCTACTCACCCTCACTCCCATACGAATATTCCCTTTCCAACCCTCATGCACACTCTCAGCACCCCATGCAAGCACTAATTAACATGGGGGACTTGGCCCCACTCTGCCATGGGAATAGACGCTTCTTTCTTGCTTGATAGAAGGGCTTCCATTCTCCAACGCAGCAATCAACATTCTTATTTTGGCCCATTTCCCCACTATTGCCCCCTATATTCTTTCTTTTTGTACACTCTTATCCCACATGGAACATGGTCTCTTACAATCTTACATAGTGTGCCTTTGTGTGTATTTATGTTTATATTTGGCAGATTAAGTGTTCCATAGAGCTTGATCATATTTCGTAGATAACTTATTTCTTTTCTCCGCTATTTCCAGCTCCCCCCATTGCGTATATTTTCAGCTGCATTTGGAGGTGACATTCTGAGCATGCCTATTTATAGTTCCCATAGCTGAATATTTTATTCCAGCTAATACTATTGTACGATAGCTGTAACATAAAAATAAGTATGAAATGTTAGGCTATTCTAATTTTCTTGTTTCCAGTTGTTATTACTGGAATGCCTTGATTATTACATGTTTCGCAATTAACATTGTTTTCTGCCCTTGTATTTTATGGTTTTAGTTCCCTTCATTAATGATTTACGGGGGAAAAAAAAAAGAGATAGAACTTGCAAGGGTACTTAGGCATGGTTCCAATGGTTCAACAGAGGTTGAACTGAACAGTATCATAAGGATTGTTTGAACTGCTAACATGGTTGGTTGTCTAGCCAGTTGAACTGGCCAGTCTCAGTTCTTAAAATATTTCTCTTTACATAATTTGCAACAAGGAGAGTTCTGCTTGGCTGCTTGCTGAATGTTGAAGTAGATTGTACGCCATTAATAGGTTTGGTGCTATTGATAAGTGACTGAGTTCAAAGTGCCTTAGTTTCACACTTTAATATTTTTTCAAATGACAACACTACACAGATGGTATCCTATAGAAAAAGATTTTCAATCCCTTTAACACATTGTTTTTTGAAAGAAACTCCATCAGTATACTCGAGAAAATTTATTATAGACAACGTATCAGAGTTCATATCTTTATTTCTCTCTTGCCCCCAACGCACCTGTTCAGTTTTGGAGGCCAGATCAAACTGAATAAGATATGATAGAGCTGTAATTTAGGGATGAAAATCCATTCAAAAATATTTGTTCTTCATATCCTTACAAGCTAGATGTTTGCTTAGTTCATAGAAGAGTATTGACTTCTTGCATAGTTGTAATCAGGGGTGTCCATGGATTGGGTTGGGTAGGATAGGTTTAGGGTACATTTTTTACTCAACCTGCTCATTTGAATAATGGACTATGCCGGGTTGGGTTGAGCAAAATTTTCTTGCAACCCAACCCAATCCTCATGAGTGGGTTGGGTTGGTAAAACCTATATGTCCGATTTATGTTTTTTTTAAAAAAATTTCTGTTAAAACATCCCAAATTATATTATATAATCTAATATAACAAATCTAAGCATATATGTCATCAATCATTACCTATATTATTAGAATAGTATTATTTATACTTACACTTTGTGAAACACTGTACCAACACACTTTCATTTACTATTGAATGAAATGTGAGCCCCAAACTAAATGAGATCCATACCCCATCCAATGGTAGATAGGAGTGTATCGGCACAGTATTCTATAAATAATGAGTATAAATAACATTTTTTATATATTATAACAAAAGGAATGTGTTCAGTAACCATTTTCTGGTCTCTCTTAATTACATTATTTTTTCTTTTTCAAGTCCACACATATTGGAACCAAGGTTATAACTTCCACTAGAATACTTTAAATTCAATAACTTCTATCATTGCATATAAGAATATCCAACAACTTCTAACACTATTTTTTAATGTTGTATATTTAAATTAATTTTCAATTAAGAATTTAATTTTTTTTAATTAGATCCACTAGTATAAATGTAACATCTTTTAACAACTATAATTATAAACATGAATAAATTTAAGAAAACATCAATGCGTCTTAGAAACTGTTGTCAACTTGCTCTAAGATAGGAGAAAGTAGATGAAGTTGTTATGTGGTTGATTTTCTTTTGTCTCTACCTTGATGGCTGCACCCTCGAATGGGCTACTTATTATTATTATTATTTTTGAGAAATCTACTTAGGATTAGAGATAATTAATTGATATTTTGTAGGAGTTGAGACATCTTATCCATTTTTTCCTCTGAAATGACAAGATTTAAGATGATATTTTTTTCTTTATATTACTGAAGGATTTGAGAGAAATTATCCCTTTATTCTTTGGCTTGACAAAGATATAGGATGTAGTTTCCCTTTTATTTGACATGATTGAAAGATTTGAGGTAAACTACCTTTATTCCTCCTTCGTTACCATTTTTTAAAACTTTTTAATACTTTCTTTTACTATTTTTTGCTTCTACACGAGACCCAAAAAAAAAGAGAGAGAGATGAGTTGGATTGGCTGTTTGAGTTGAAAATTTCTAAATTCATGATCCAAGTCAGGCCTGGTTGATTAGGGTTGCAACTCAACTCAACTCATCGACCTAACCCAACTTGTATTTTGTGGGTTGGGTTGAACCCATGGATTCGTAGGTTGATTCAACCCATGGACACCCCTAGCTGTAATTTGGGGCATGCGCCAGGTAGCAAAATGTTGACCTTTGAATTATTATTAGCAGCCAAGTCAATTAGTGTACAATATAACTGATTTGTTATTTAATTTATTTTATAGATTATTTTGATGAATAATAAATTTTGAATATAATTAACTGGTATCTCAGACTACCGAAGAAAATGTTCAATTACTTCGCTTCGGTCCCTCCTCTGTTTTGATTTTAGTTGTCCACATGTCTTGGGTTTTGTTGACTGCGTTAGTTCTTGGTCCCGTTTCTTCATTTGCTTAGGTGACAGGACTACTGTAAGGTTCCTGCAGCTGATTGGCATTGCCGCATACTAGGTTTGATGAGATTTCCTATTAACATGTAATATTTGGAACCGGGTCTATGAGTTTCCTGACTCAGTTATGTGATTACATCATAATATGTTCCACGATTTTTGTCTTTTAATTGCCAACCAACAAAGATCACCTAGGATAGCATTTGGTTTGTGATACTGAGACAGAAATACGAAAATACTGGAGACACAAACTTATTTAGTGATAGAGACAAGGATAAAGGATAGAAATGTATAAAACTTATGTACCTCCAAAAAGTTGGGACAATAAAGACAAAATACAAGGATAAAAATTTAATATTTTTTTTTCTTTCAATGATATCGCTATATATACTTAATATTTTCCAATGTGTCCTCAAACCCAAAAGTGGTGGCACCGGCCATCACCGATTGCTGGCGGTCTAGTGAGGATACATGTCTTTTACTATGTATTTGTTATATTATCTCTGTGATTCCAAACAAAATATGGAGACAGTTATCATGTCTTATATTTCACAACCAAACACGATATATAGACTATTTTTTAGATTTTCACCTTCACTTCACTGTCCTTGTATTTTTTGTTCTGTATCTGCTACCAAACACTACCCTAAAGGGCATTTGGTATGAAGTAATGTATATGGATCAGTGATAATGTGACTTTAAATTATTAGGGCCGACATTGTTTTATTTTGGCACATCTTGTTTTATTAGGGGTCACGTTGTCTTGCATTGCCCTTTTGGGAAGTTTCTGGATTTAGGGCTTAGGGTGATAATGATGCCATTGTTGTTATAATTTATTATTATTAATCAATAATATTTATTACTATCATTATAATTATATTATAATTAATTAATATTAGTAATTTATCTTAATGATAATTATTAATAATCTTAGTTTTACTTATTATCACAATAATTAATAATTATTAATTATTATTATTAATATGCATATTACCCACTAACTTTTTGATATACCAAACGCTGTATTATTGTAAGAGTACTAGGAACTCAAAAGGTAACAATCTTTTCGAGTGATAATATGAATTATCTGTAATCTTCTTGTGACGTGTGTTTTTGAGGCGTTGAAGTGTTGTAGTTTATTGTGTCGATGACAACATGCTACTATAAGCTTAAATACCCACAACCGTGAGTAATGTGGATATCTGTGAAAATTTCTGGTTACGTGCTTCGGAAGTTCACTCAACTCACCGTAACATCCTACTATGCTGCCTCGACTGCCTCACATTATGGAATCTCACGCCTCACATTGGCATATAGAAGAAAAGTACAGTTCCCAAACTCAGCCACTCAAGAGGCTCTGATAATTCCTTAAAAGATGTAATTACAAGAGAATAATATTGGCAGTTTTGTTTACATTATTTATCTACTCGTCGAGTGTACCAACCCTGTGATGGTTAGGATTTTTATGACGTATTTATCACCTCACACATAAATGCTAATCTTGTGGTTTATCAGCATACTATTTTGTTTCAATTAAAATATATCACAACAGCTTGATAACTTCAAAATTAAATTAACAATTGAATTCTGTCGATGAGGATTGAAAAAAGTAGAAATATATATGGGCCAGAAGGATGGTTTTGCTGTGGCAGACTTGGGATTTTAATTGCATAAATTAAAGTGATAAACGAACACTTTTCTGAGCCACAGGGATGGCAGTAAACAATTTGAAAGTGAGTTAACCTTATTTGAACATTTAAATCAAGTTAAAAGCCTGAAGTATCATTAATCAAGGAACAGTTCCAACATTTGCAATAAGAAATTTGAAATTGTAATGATAACGTATATTAATTATTATGACCGGCGACTTCATAGCCACTGTTTGTGTGTTTTTTTTATCATTCAATCGTATGTTTCTATTTGTAAGATTATTAAGATAGTGGATGATTGAGTCCAAATATTTTCGTTAATACATAATTGAATGTCTGTACAAAATATTTCTATATTAAAAGAGTATATGAATTAAATTATTTTTTTTCCCTAAATGTGTTGTAATTTGATTTCTGTGGGTCTACTAGACTTTCGACCCATAATTGAAATTTTACTTCTTAAAAGTATCCTTGACACTTATCTTAGTCTTTGCTGATAATATATAATTGACATTTAAATATTTAATAGCCATCCATGAGAGCAGGGGTGGAATGCTTGTAAAGACACTTTAATGCTCAAGTTAGTGAATGAATAAGGCATGTGATAAAAGAGTAATATGTTATAGTTGGCGGTGTTGAGCTCCTTATATAATGAGAGGTGATCCCGTAATAAGTAACAAGAATAATCTTCCCTAAATATGAGAGATATTCATAGAATTTAGTAGATATTAGATATATTTCGTATTTGTAGGATATATGATATAATATAAGAGATATGATAGGATAATGGGAGATTTTATGAGCTAATAGAAGATTTCGTATAATATGAAAGACAATCTAGGGAATATCTTGAGCTAAATTAGATGAGAATCTTTAGGAGCTACTATGACACGTAAACTAGTCATGGGAATCCTTAGCCGAGTTTTTTAAGATTGAACTGAAGTCTCGGAATCATATTTCTAGTCTAATACATAGTCTATGAGCTCGATCATAGGCTGAGTACCTGAGATCTCAAATTGGTTTCTTATTTTTTTTTTTTTGGAGAAATCTACTTAGAATTAGAGATAATTAATTGATATTTTGTAAGATTTGAGACATCTTATCCTTTTTTTCCTCTGAAATGACAAGATTTAAGATGATATAATCTTTTTTATTTATATTAGTGAAGGATTTGAGAAAACTGGAATAATTTTTGAACTAACTTGAAACAAATAAAAATTAGGAAGAAAAAAGAGCAGCTCACCAAACACATTGGTATACCTTTTGTGAATTTGGATTTCATGACATTTACCATTTTCCTTCCACAATTTATATTGTGTTCATATATATATATATATATATATATATATATATATATATTTATTAATGGAACATATTGAAATTAGTATGAAGAAATTGGGAAGGAAAAAATAAGGAAGACGATAAGGATACTTTCCTATTTATTTAGAAGATTAATTAAGAGAGTGTAAAGATTAATTGTATTAAGAAGTTATATTAATTATAAATAATGGAATATGATATTTATAGTTATTAATTTTTAAATTTTCAATTGTCTTCGTTCCTCCTCAATATTAGAGAAGAAGATAATTGGCTTTTAAGGAAGAAAGAAAAAAAATATTTTCTCAGTTTCTTTTTCTTCATACTTATTATTAAACTTTCAAGCCAGAGAAAAAGTTTCATCCCCTTCCCTTTCTTTACTGCCATAGAAACACATTGTTAGAACTTAGAAGTGAACAAATAGCTTTTGAAATTTGAATCCTTTTTTGTGGAGTTATGGGCCATTTTTTTCGATAACTTATTACCATTCAACACCTTTTAATAAGAAAAAGTGGAGCAAAAATATAGAACATGCAAATAGAATAAGGTAGTCCATGGGCAACACTAACACCTTACCACCACATAATACCAACACACCACAAAGAAACCAAAAGAAGAAAGATAAATGACTACAGATGAACACTCATGATCCTCCCCCACACAACCCGTTCAGCCTGGCCATCAAGGAAGGAGAAGGGCATGAAAACCTACTAAAAAAGGCACTGACCGTAAAGGAAAACTAGCTAAGGATAATAGCAACAATGAAAATATTAAATAATCACCTCCACACAGCCATCCATGTAGGGAACTTTGCTGCCTGATTTTTCCAAACATTGAAAGCCACCTCGTTTAGCTTGGGAGCATATACTAGAGTAGAACTTTGTGGAAGTGCACATATCCTAAGAAAGGAATTCCTAACAAACCTTTCCTCCCAAACCACCTTGTTCTCACCTTTAAACCACACATCCAACAAAAGGGAGTCAATTTGAATCTCAATCAAAGAGGCATCAAGATTCAACTCATTTCGATCATACTCAATAGAACATTTCAATGAACAAACTTGAGCCTCAGTAATTCCCTTAGCATGAACAACATCAGTCAAACAACATAAACAATTATTATCACTTGATTGCAGAACACCCCTTATTGCATACACATCTTGTAGGGGATAATACAATGCACATAGCCACCAACGCAAGCTGCGAGATTCATGTTGGTGCGTACCTGGTTGCAAAATAACTTGCTAGTTGTGTGTAGGAGGCCTGCTAGTCTTTTTACCATGTAACAAGAACGAGGACCAACTAGCCAGTGATAGTGTATCCTTTGAAGCACTTCCTCTTTGCTGACAGTCACACCTTCAAAAACTACTTTGTTACGACTCCACCACAAACACCAAACACTTGAAAAAAAATAATTGAACCCATTTTTTTCGATGATCCCTTGAAACTAATAAGTCACACCAAAAAAGAAACATGCTTTGCATGTCATGAGGAACCACCCAAGTCATACCCCCACTACAAAGAAAAGAACTCCAAATCTCCCATGACAGCTTTCAATGTTAAAACAAATGAGATATGGACTCAACCTCAATAGTACAAAGGACACACCTTATCGCTTCATCTTCTAAAATCTCGATCCGATAGAGAAAATCTTTAGTTTTCAGTCTCTCAGTTAGAACAAACCAACCCAATAATTCCACTCTAGGGGGAACCAAACCTCTCCATAGGCTGCTGAAGATATTATGAGCTTCCACAAGGAAACCCAACCCCACATTAAGTTGCTGAATGAAGGACTGAACCAAGAACACACCGCTTTGATGGTGCCTCCAAATCCATTTATCTGTTGTATCTACATCTAGGAAAACCTACAAAAGTAAAGAGTTTAAACAATCTACAAAGTGTTTCTCCCTCTCAAAGAATTGTCTCCTCCATTGGAGATTCCATACTCACTCACACCCACTCCAAAAAGCACACTCTAAGATTAGGCAATTTTGTTGGGCTGAAACGACATATAGTGTAGGGAATTTATCCTTAAAGCACTTATCACCAATCCATGGATCCTTCCAAAACAAGGTCGTTTGCCCATCACCCACTAGATCCATAGGCCATTAGTGATAATTTTTTCAATTTCTTTGTCCATCCTCCAAATATTGCAAATAATGTGCCAAGGGCCACCCTTCATCTTGTATACTTGTCCCAAGATAGGCTTATCCAATGTCTGTTCATTACAGGAGCTAACAATTCTTTTCCATAAAGGTTGGCTCTCATCTGCAAACCTCCACCACCATTTAAAAAGCATTGCACCATTCCTTTGTAAGAGATCACCAACACTGAGACCACTGGCTTCCTTTGGGAGTTGAATAACACCCTCTTTCATTGTTACGATCAGTTTTTGCCCATTACTTGAAGACCAAAAGAATTTGGATTGCAATGAAATGATCTTCCTAGCCACATTTTTAGGTATTTGGAATAATCCCAAATAAAATAGGGGCAAATTGTTAAGAACAGATTTGATAAAAAATGTGATGTACCCATTCTTTCTTAGAATGTGATGTACAAAAATGGCAGTACTTATCTAAAGTACATAATATTAATTAATAAGCAAATTATTGAGGGCAAACAATTTATGTTATCCTTGATTCTTGAATTAGCTATAAATAAAGTTTCTATGTTGCAACATGTTAACTAAAAGAGAAAAAGGGCAAGAACCACTTCTGAGCCTTCCATTACTAATCTAAAAGGAAGGGTTGGAGGGGAACAATGCATATGCTAAATTGAACAAAGGTGATAACTGACCCTCAAACAGAAGGCTCCTAGTAGAGTTTCACGGCTAAATATATGAGTGAAGCTTCCTTCTTTTGTGCTAATGACTAATAATGAATTTCCGTTGAAAAATTTGTAGTAAAGTAAATTTATTTAAAAAAATATTATCGACGGAATTTTTGACGGAATAATCCAAAATTTTTTGTGTTACCGACGGATTTTTCTAACAGTAAGTTCAGAAATTCTGTTGGTAAATAAAGGGGCATATTGGCGGAATTATAAAAAAAAATTGTTACCGATGGATTTTTCTGTAGGTAAATTAACAAATTCCGTCAATAAATAAAGGGGCAGATTGGCGCTTTCTGCAAAATTTTTCCGACAGTAATTTAAATTTCCGTCGGTAATCGAACCATCACTAAAAATTAAATAAAACTCGTCTCTTTCACTCTTACGCTCATTCTCACTCACTCACCCTCTCTCATGCGGAGACTCCTGCAGATCTGCCGACGACCGCCGCCGCCTACCTCGCTACCGATGACCGGCCCTGTGCTACTGGAAACCCCCGCGTCTGGCGAATCCCAAGGGACCCACCTGTGACCCGTGCGACCCACTCGTGACCAGCCTGCGTCCCGCACGACCCCCAACCATCCAAGCAACCCCGCGCTACCGGCCTGGTGACTTCGTGACCCCCAGCGACTGTGCAACCCCCCCGTCGACCCATGCGACCCCCGCCGACCCCACGCCCCTCCTGGTGACTTCGCGACTATCAACAACTCCCGACGAGCAAGCGCGATCCTGGCGACCCCCCCGGCCCGGTGTGACTTCTCCAACGTTGGCACCCCTCTCACCGGCCGGCCAGCTGTTTCGGAGAAACAGGTATGCTTTCCCTCCTCCAAAAGTTGTCTTTCTTTTTGCACTGTTTGTATTTTTTTTTTAAGTGTAGTTAGGTTCTGTTACTTGTTGATACTTTATTTAGTTTGGTCTTTGTTTGTTAATTTTTATTACAAGAAATTTAGATTGTTTATTTGTTGATATAGTTTGGTTTGATATTTTCTTATTAATTTAGGTTGCAAGAAGTTTAGATTTGTTCAGTTCTGCGATTTGGTTTAATCAAGTTTGGATTCGTGTAATTTGAAAACTTTTAAATTAGATTCATTTTTAGAATAGTAAGCTTGGCTTAGTATATTTGGTATTAAATCCGAATGTGAATCATGAAACTATTGATTTGTTTTAAGTAGTTTGGTTCGTAATCTCATCATTCTTTTGCAGGATCTGATTTTGTTCGAGAGCATCGTGTCCGCTTGGAATGTTTTTGTGATAGAGCATATAATTCTCTTGTCTTTTTCAAGGTGATATAAGTAACCATTTCTCCTTATTTAATTCTATTTGTTGTTAGGATAGAGACTTATGATTTCTAAGATAGAGTTATAGGAAAATAAGATTGCATGACTAGGGGGAAGGGCATAGAGGTCCTTCCCTGACTTATTTGCATTGTTTGCTATGGAGATTGATTGCCTATGTGGAGATTGCAGGATATGCATGTTATGATGTCATAAGAGGATGTGTTCTAGAACGATTTTAGGATCTTTAAATGTTTGTTTGATTGTATTATGAAGTTTGTTTGACTGGTTTGATATATGTATACATTGAAATTAATTTTTTTGGGATTTCTTAGTTTTAGGGGAGGTTCTATCAAATTTCTTTTTTTAATTTAAAGAGTGGAATGTCTTAGAAGGTGCTATCAAAATTTTATTAAGTTAAAGAGAACAGACTATTTTCTTAAAAGAGTTTTACATTTAAAAGATGGTTTGTTGAGAGATATTTATAATTAAATAAAATTTTAATTTGGGAAACTGTAAACGAATTTTTTAGGTTAAATTACACATTCAAGAACCATGAGTTCCGCAAACAGACTATGAAATGTGTTGTTTTTATCCATATGTTGTTTTAGCCTATAGATGTTAATTGCTCCATATGTCACAGGCAGGTTCCTTGGACTTGTGTTGAATTTGTATTTGAGAATTTATGACTTAGCTATATACATTATGTTTTGGAAAGGATTTGTAAACTTAGTGTGGTTTTATGTTGAACTATATTGGTATTATGACTGGTATATACTGAAATATTATTATGTACTGGAAGAGCGCATTCTGAGAATGCTTGATGCCCAAGTGTTGTGATTTTATTGGGAATATTGCAGGTTATATTGTATTTGGAAAAGTCCGAAAAACAGAGAAAACTCTGTCCGTTTTCCTAAAAAATTTAGTGTATTAAGGTTTGCTGGGAAAAATGTTTCCATGCGCCGATCATGGCCTAAATTGAGTTGTGACAGATAAAAAATGTGATGTACCCATTCTTTCTTAGAATGTGATGTACAAAAACAGCAGTACTTATCTAAAGTACATAATATTAATTAATAAGCAAATTATTGAGGGAAAACAATTTATGTTATCCTTGATTCTTGAATTAGCTATAAAAAAAGTTTCTATGTTGCAATATGTTAACTAAAAGAAAAAAAGGGCAAGAACCACTTCTGAGCCTTCCATTAATAATCCAAAAGGAAGGGTTGTAGGGGAACATTGCATATGCTAAATTGAACAAAGGTGAAAATTGACCTTCAAACAGAAGGCTCCTAGTGGAGTTTCACGGCTAAATATATGAATGAAGCTTCCTTCTTTTATGCCAATGACTAATAATGAATTTCCCGGTCATTGAAAAGGACATAAAACAATGGGTCCCCTATTGTCTGTTCAGTGTTTAGGCCAGATCATATTAATTTTCTTCTATTAACGATTCTTGAAACCCGGTGTGTTCTAGCTGTACTTGAATTCAACTCACCAACCACTATGCCTCAACACATTCAAACAATGTCATTAATTTTATTTCCCTTAATACCCACCATTAATTATTCAATGGGTTTAATTTGTATCTTTGAAACGGATAGTAATGGAATTCATGGGAGCGTTTGTTAGGTCCATTTGAGAACAACACGTAATTGACTTGATGAATCACATGCCTTTTGCAGCACTTAATCATCATTAGAATAAAAATTATATAAAAAAGAAAAAGAAGGAAACAAGCACTATATAATGCTTTACTCTTCACCTTCCATTTTCTCACATTGGGTTTTCTTTTCTTCTGCGAGGTCTAACTAGTTAGCCTCGTAGAAACAAGAAACCCAACACTATATTCACAAAAACTCTTCACCCTTTTGTTATCTTCCTCTCTTTAATTTCCACATTAACAGTACCCCTTTTATTCTAGGAGGCTTGAACATCATTTGCTAAATTTCTATTTCTTTATATTACTTACATATTCATAATTACCATATTGAAATGGAGGTGCATTCTCCTGTTGTGGCTAAGAAGCTATGGAATGTGTTGAGGATCACCTTCTTCATGATCAGGAAGGGTTTTATATCAAAGAAGAAGATGATCATGGACATGAATTTGATGATGAAGAAAGGGAAGCTGCTCAGAAAATCTCTGAGCAATATCATGTCATTCCATCATCATCTTCACCGTAGTCATCATCACAATTCTAATAGCATGGCACGTGCTGGGGCACAGTACTATGAGTTCTCATGCAGCAACAGCCCAAATCCTGTTTTTTTCCACATGCCAAAGCGCAAGCACCACTTCAACTTCCCTTGTATCAATGCTCCTGAGGTCTTGGAAGAAGATGAGCCTCATCACTTTTCAGCACTTGACGATGAAGTTGAAGTTGAAGGTGGTGGTGGTGATATTGAGCCTAAGGCTGTGGTTTTGGTCCCCAAGACCCCGGAATACACGTTCAATATCAGGCTAGATGCATCTGATTTTGCTCCTGGTGAGAAAAAGAGCCCTCTTCTCTCACCATTCTCTGTGAGGATATCAAATTACTCAGCACTGGATGAGAATGAAGAAGTTGGAAATGGCCAAGTTGATGATCAGGCTGAGGATTTCATCAGAAGGTTCTATGAACAGCTAAGGACTCAAAGCCGCAAGCAGTTACTACATTGCCAAGATTTGTAAAGACAAGGTGTCAACACATATAGACATAATAAGTAACCCCCTTGTCAAAAATGTTCTACAGTTGAATGACAATGTTGATCAACTAGCTACTTGCTCTTGCTGAGCATTACTAGGAATTGGAAATACATGCTATCTAAATTTTCTTTTCTTTTCTTTTTTTCCTATTTTGATGTCTGTGTTATGAATCCGTAGTTGTTTTTGGTCATTGAATATTTGTTTCTTTCTATAATACAAAATTCAATCTTCATATGCTTAATTTCCAATTATAATATATGGTGTATATATATTCATGTTGTGTTCTGTGATAGAGGATATTCAGAACGTTGGCAATAGCACCTTTCCCTTTCTGCTTATCTGCTATGGTGTTACATCATTGTGGTTATGGCGGTGGTGGTGGTGGACCTTAAAGACTATATTTTCTTCTGTTTTATGGCTTTTCATAGTACATTGTTGCTTTCTGAGACCCCACCCACCAGCACCTAATTTTTCATGTGACATTTAGCATTTTTACATGCTTACAACCATCGGCCCTCAACTCTTCATTGATCCACCACAAGTCCCTAAATACCTGGCATTCCTACTAGTCATAGCTGTAGCAATGTTGAAAGTTCAAATTGTCACACAAAGGATATTCTGTATGCACATGTAAAATATGATATTGATATGCTATAAGGATGTGAAAGCAAGCTTGCTATTTAATTTCTTAGTTGGTATATTGTCTTGCCAATTAATTGCACGTTTGAACGTTTCATAAGAGTAGAGAAAAGATATGAATGGGTCATGGTTGGTGGGGAATTTGATATATGGTTATAAAGAGAATTATAGAGCACATGATGATAAAGATCTCAGGTTGTTCACGGGGAACTTGAAGCATTCAAAGCAATGGATGCTCCACGATGAAGAGTTTTGGTAAATGTTACTTTATTCTGTATGCTCTCTCAAGTGGTCACTTGTAAATTAAACTAGTCCACGTTGGATTTAATTTATCAATTGAAGGAAGAACTTCCAAAAACTAATATTGATACAGTGAAAGTTTCTACGAGAAAAACATAATTTTCTAATTAGGTTGGCTTCCCTTCTTAGGTTTCTATTGTTTCCTTTGCTTCTTCCTCTGCCTAATTGGTGCATAACGGCATTTGCTTCAAGGGTGTTATATTTGTGAGTTTGAGTTCCAGAGAAGAAGGAAGGGGAATATTTGTAAAGTTGTCGGTTTATGGATCCAAAATGTGATGATAAACATGTATGTGAACTTTTTAGCTCATATGCTAAGTGTCTCCATTGAAATTAGGAGACTTTTGAAGGCTATTGGCATTGGGTAACTCAAAGAAACATCACAAGTTGATATGAGAGCAGCGTATTTACAGAAATAAATATAATGATTTATAATTTGAGGAGGACATTTTGGAATTGGAAATATCAAATCATGGATGAAAATGGATATTCTTGACAGTTCACTCATTATGAAGAACGAGAAAAAGGATTAAAGAAAATGACAAGGGTTAAACGGATACTTTTCTAAGATTGATACACCTCATGCCAGCTCATCAATGGACAAAGGCATGGTGTACAAATTCTCACAAATCCCATGCAATGGTCAGAAGAATCATTCCTTATTTAAAGAGACCTTGGGCCAGCAAAGACCAAGAAAAGAAGCGTTGAACATACACCATTCTGAAGAAAACTCTTGCTGATTATTTTCCTTTTCTTCTGATCTCTAGCAGTCATTTGATATACCTTTCTGAGAGCATTACTTCTGCTGCATTGAATATCTTCTTATGAGAGAGACACATAATTTATCACTGTAAGAGGCTTGTGAGGCTTTGTATAACAGAGAAAAGTCATTTGTTGTGAGATTTGATATAGCAACGAGGTTCCTTTGTTTTGAAGAATCGCGAGCTTTTGTAGCTTACACTTGGGCTAGTTTTAAGCTACCTCTTGCTGATTATTTTTCTTTTCTTCTCTCTAGTGGTCATTTGATATATCTTTCGGAGAGCATTACTACTATTGAATTGAATATCTTCATCTGAGAGAAAACATAAATTATCATGTAAAAGACATTTTTGTGAGCCTTTGCCTAAGAGATAAAAGTCATTTCTTGTGAGATTTGGTTTAGGAACGAGGTTCCTTTGTTTGTGAAGAACTGCAAATTCTTTTGTACCTTACACTTGGGTTGGTGTGGAACATTGGTTGGTTGTATTTGTCTTGCGACTTTTGTCTTAGTGGAAAGGCCCAACTGTAGGTGGGGATTAGATGTAGATTCTAAGGTTGGGAATCGAATCAATATAAATATTTTGTATAAGCCTCTCTTTTGTTATCTTTAAGTATTTATATTTGCTATCATCTTTCTTAATATCACTTCAACTGATTTTTCTATCATAATGACTCTTTTCTTCAAACTAAAGTATTAAAAAGTTTGTGTTCTTTGAAATCAGTCTTATTAACTTGTTTTTTTCCTAAAGCTTTAGGAGACTTTGTCTTGAATATCTCCTGTAACAATATGAGACTTACTTGAAATATCTTATTTGTGTATTAAGTGAGTATGAACTATAAAAATATAATGGCACTTAATTCAATCCGTTCTCAAGTGTACTATCAAAAAATAAATAAATCTTTTATTCTCTTTTTTTCATCTAAAACTCAATCTCACGGAACATAATAGTCACAAAATAAGTAAAGTTGTAAATAAAAAAGAAAGAAGAAAGAAGAAGAAGTGAAGTTGCTCGTTAATTGAATTCTTTTTAATTCATTGTAGGAATACATATCTACTTATTAATAGGAGCATATATATATAAAAAATAAGTCGATGATTCTAAACTTGCATGTACTTCAGGAATTAACAATGTCTTTGTTGTTTTATTCTGCAGGAAAGTGTCTATTATTCTTAAACCTCACCTCAGTTTTATTCAACTACTTTACAAGTTATAGAATGTCAGATTCCTCCACTTCTAATTTTCTATAGGATGAGGATTGAAGAGACGAATTCTTCAATATTGTGCCTCTTCTTTCAATGAATTTTATTTTATATTCTTGGGGAATCTTGTGAGGTATCATTGATAGGAACTTCAGCTCCATTTTGGAGAAGAGAAATCAGGTACTAAGACAAGAAGACAAATCCTTAAAGTTTGTCATGGCAATGAAAGTGATTCCGTTTGGTTCTTGGCTTTTGCTAGGACAACACAGGACAATGTGTTGCATTATTAGTTCACCTTTTTCCATTTGAAGCCAGGGTTGAAATGCGTTAAATCCTTTGCTGATTGGTAGTTCAATATTTCAATCTATTGGTCTGGCCACTATCCACTTCATCCCCCAACTTCAGGAGAAAAAAAAAAGCTAATAATTGGGATGCTCTAATGACAATTTCCTTTTATTAAAGATTTTATGGTGATTTGTGCACGAGTGTTTTTATTTTTTATTTTTTAATACCAATGCATTGGTTATTTCAAGTGGCTTCTTTAATAATTAAGTATCTTTGACAAAAATCAAGATAAAAATCTGATCTACTTTTGTTTATAAGCATATAGGATTATTTGCAGAACAATTAAAATGGTTTCGTGAAACAATAATTGCTTCTTCCTTGCTTTCGAAAAACAAGGGAAAGGAACAACTATCAGATAAGCTAGTAAACAAGCTGTCGTGCAACTATTACTGAGATCTATTGCTGAGGATACCAACAAAAAGGAGATCAATGAGGCAAGAGCGAAGTCACTGGCTTCCAGGGCCACTACAAGATTCTTCTATTAACAACCAAAAACCAATTATAATTTGGGTAAGTAAGTTATTTAAAAGCTTAGGCAAAAATAATTTTCTGAAAAATAACTTGTGAGTATTTGTTACATGCTCAAGCTCAATGAAACAAATGACAAGTTGGCTATTTCATTATTAGTTGGTTGATGTCATATATATATATATATATATGTATGTATGTATAGATATATATATATATATATATATATATATATATATATATATATATATATATATATGTATGTATGTATAGATATATTATATAGAATGAGTAATGTTATAGAAATAATAAAATTGTATAACAAATGTATATCACACATCTTATTATTATCAAATTTAATAAGTGAGTAGGATAAGTAGGGACCACTCATCACATTTGATGGTGATAAGGTATATAGTGCACATTTGTTGTGTAATTTTATTGTTATCATAACATTTCTTAGAACCTCCCTAGAACAGAAACAAGAGTATAACAAATGCTAAACTAAGATTTGTTACAAGCCATTAGAGAGGACATAACAGAAAATAAAAGCTAACTTAAGTGTTACATTTACTAAGGGACACTGCTTAATATTCTAATACCCCCCTCAAGTTGGATGGTATATGTGGATTTGAGATGCTGAAACCGAACTGGGGGAAGAGGCGTTGGTAAAAGGTCTACTAGTTGGTATTCAGTTTTAAGATGAGTGACTTTGATGACACCTTGATTAACCTTTTCTCTAATGAAGTGACAATTGATTTCGATCTGCTTTGATCTTTCATGAAAAGTGGGATTGGAAGAGAGGTGTATTGTTGCCTGATTGTCACAGAAGATTATTGCTAGTCCAGGATCTACCTCAGTCAGTGGTTGAGAGATAAGAATCAAATCAGGGTGGTCTGAAGCATAAAGCAAAAAGGGGTCGTGGTAACCAGTTTCTTGTGCCATGATTCGGAAATCAAGAACTAGAAAGGAAGTGAACAGAGATGAATGAAGGAACGATGAAGAAGAAGGAGAGGAGTGCAGAAGCTTTTAGGTTTAAACCGATACCATATTACATGCTCAATGAAATAAATGACAAGTTGGTTATTTCATCACTTGGTTGAGGTTTATATCTCTGGAACAGAAACTAGAGTACAGTGAATGATTAACTAAGGTTTATTACAAGTCGTTAGAGAGGACGTAACAGAAAATAAAAACTAACTTAAGTGTTACATTTACTAAGGGACACTTAATATTCTAATAGTATTTAAATATGTAGTAGTCAAATTGTTTGTTTTGAGGGCTGTAAAAACTACTTTTTAAAAAAAACTACTGATTTAATCACATATTACCAATTATTTTTATTGAATGTGGTTTCTATTTAGTTATTAAATCATTTGCTAAGTTTTATTTTAATTTAGTCCTTAATATGTAATCACATGAAAAAAAATTAGATACCAATTTTTGAAATCCCACTTTTAAACACCTAATATACGTACAGAAGCGTATCACCAAACACAAATGAAATTAAGCATCAATGTCTTAAAACAAAATAATAAACATTATACAGTTACATGATGTTCAATTCAAATTACAGATAATTAAAAACTAAGAAGAATGAATTCATTCCGAATTCTCCTCGTTGTCTTCACTATCATCGCCATCATCATCATCCATAGATGTGTCTCTAGTATGTGGTTGCAAATTGAAAAAACCGAAAATTCACTCGTTTCATCATCTATGATTTATCATACCAGTAGGTTATGACTACTAGAAATAAGCGAGTTACCAACGAATTTTTCCATCGGTATTTCTGACGGATTTACCGACTGAATTAGAGAAAAATGGAAGCCAATTTTTTTTTTTGGTTATCACAGTTACTGACGGATTTTCCCAAAATCCATCAGTGAATTTTGCGCCCAACCGCGGCAAACGTGAACAACAATTACCGACGGATTTTTTCGTTGGTAACTGATTATCAAAATAAATTTATATGAAAAATAATATTATCAGCGGAAAATTTCTGTCGAAAAATTTTTAGTAAAATAAATTTATTTAAAAAAATTTATCGACGAAATTATCCAAAACAATTTTTGTGTTACCAAAGTATTTTTCCGGTGGTAAGTTCAGAAATTCCATCTGTAAATAAAGGGGCATATTGGCAGAATTATAAAAAAAATTGTGTTACGGACGGATTTTTCTATCAGTAAATTAACAAATCCAGTTGGTAAATAAAGGGGCAGATTGGCGCTCTCTCCAAAATTTTTCCGACGGATTATTTCCGTCAATAATTTAAATTTCCGTCGATAATCCAACCATCACTAAAAATTAAATAAAACTTCTCTCTCTCTCTCTCTCTCTCTCACACACACACACACACACACTCTTACTCTCATTCTCTCTCACGCGGAGACTCCTGCAGATCTGCCGACGACCACTGCTGCCCACCCCGCGACCGACTATCGGCCCCGCTCCACCGGAAACCCCCCCCGGTCCGGTAAACCCCCTACGACCCACCTGTGACCAACCTGCGTCCCGCATGAACCCCCGCCCACCCACGCGACCCCGCACGACCCCTTGCCAACCCATGTGACCCCTGGAGACCCTGCGCCCCTCCGCGACCCACCCGGCGACTTCGACACCGTCAGTGACTGCCGGCGACCAAGCATGACTGTCAGCGACTCCCAGCGAACAAGCGTGACCCCGGCGACCCCCCCTGCACCCAACGTGACCTCTCCTATGCCGGCACCCCTCTCACCGGTCGCCCAGCTGTTCTAGAGAAGCAGGTATGCTCTCCCTCCTCCGAAAGTTGTCTTCCTTTTTGCACTGTTTGTATTTTTTTTTTAAGTGTAGTTAGGTTTTGTTACTTGTTGATATTTGGTTTAGTTTGGTCTTTGTTTGTTAATTTTTATTACACGAAATTTAGATTGTTTATTTGTTGATATAGTTTGATTTGATATTTTCTTATTAATCTAGGTTGCAAGACGTTTAGATTTGTTCAGTTGTGCAATTTGGTTTAACCAAGTTTGGATTTATTTGAAAACTTTTAAATTAGATTCATTTTTAGAATAGTGAGCTTGGCTTAGTATATTTGGTATTAAATCCAAATGTGAATCATAAAACTATTGATTTATTTTAAGTAGTTTGGCTCGTAATCTCATCATTCTTTTGCATGATCTGATTTTATTCGAGAGCGTCGAGTCCGCTTGGAATATTTTTGTAGTGGAGCATATAACTCTCTTGTCTTTTTCAAGGTAATATAAGTAACCGTTTCTGCTTATTTAATTACATTTATTGTTAGGATAGAGACTAATGATTTCTAAGATAGAGTCGTAGGAAAATGGGATTACATGACTGGGGCGACGGGCGTAGAGGTTCTTCCCCGACTTGTTTGTATTGTTTGCTGTGGAGATTGATTGTGTATGCAGAGATTGCAGAATATGGATGTTGTGATGTCATCAGGGGATGTGCTTTAGAACGGTTTTAGGATCTTTAAATGTTTGTTTGATTGTATTGTGAAGTTTGTTTGACTGGTTTGATATACGTATATATTAAAATTAAGTTTTTTGGGATGTCTTAGTTTCAAGGGAGGTTCTGTCAATTTTTTTTTTAAAATTTAAAGAGTGGAATGTCTTAGTTTCAGAGGAGGTGCTGTCGAAATTTTGTTAAGTTAAAAAGCACAGACTATTTTCTTAAAAGAATTTTACTTTTAGAAGATGGTTTGTTGAGAGATATTTATAATTAAATAAAATTTTAATTTGGAAATTGTAAATGAATTTTTTAGGTTAAATTACACATTCAAGAACCATGAATTCCACAAACAAACTATGGATGTATGACAGGGTGCGCCCTAGTAGAGGGGGAATTAAACCTGAATTTTTCGCGGGAGTTGAAGAGTTTGTAAGGGTAGCTTATCAGACAGTACAATTTATGAATGAGAAAAAAGTTAGGTGTTCCTGTGCTAGGTGCAAATGTAGAAAATATTTTGATATGGACACCATTAGGTATCACCTGTATATAAGGATGGTTTTATGGCAGATTATTGGATTTGGACTATGCATGGGGAAGTTGCCACACAAAATTTTGAACATGCTAATGTTGAAAATACATATGTTGGAGGTAGTTCAAGTAGAGTTAATATCGATGAGCATGTCATGGGAAATATTAATTAGGAGGATAACTCTGGACGATATGAGGAAATGATTTATGATGCAGTTGGTCCTCAAATTCATACAGATTATAACCTTTTATTGAGGCTCCTAATGTCGAGGCTGAGAAATTTTTCTCTATATTGGAGGCTGTAAAGGCCCCTCTATAGGAAGGATGTGTATACTCGGAGTTGTCTTTAGCAATTAGGATGTTAGCTACAAAGTCAGAAGCTAATCAAAGTCAAAATTCGTTTGACCAATGGGCAACATTGATGAGTGAGATTTATCCACAACCTAGTTCTGTTCCAAAGGATTTCTATCAGGCCAAGAAATTAATTTCAAAACTCGGGCTAAAATAAAAAAAAAATAGATTGTTGTTTGAAAGGATGCATATTGTAATACAAAGATGATGCATACTTAAATCAATGCAAATTTTGTGAAAGTCCTAGGTTCAAACCGAAAAGATCTGGAAATGGAAGATATAAGGATGTTCCCTATAAAAGAATGCACTATTTGGCCCTAATTCCAAGATTAAAAAGGTTGTATGCTTCAATGAGTTCAGCACCTCACATGAGATGACACTTTGAGAATAAGAGAAATGATGGTGTCATGACCCACCCTTCCCATAGTGAAGCTTGGAAACACTTTGACCAAACTTATCTTGATTTTGCTGCGGATCCTAGGAATGTTAGGTTGGGGCTTTGTGCAGATGGATTTACTCTGAATAATCAATTTAATAGACCCTATTCTTGCTGGCCTGTGGTTGCTACACCCTATAATCTCCCTCCTGAAATGTTCATGAAAGATCCTTACATGTTTCTAACTTGTATAATCCCTGACCCCGACAATCCCAAAGCCAAGATTGATGTTTACCTCCAACCATTGATTGATGAGCTTAAAGAGTTGTGGTATTCAGGTGTACAAACTTATGATATTTCCAAAAACAAAATTTCTTGTTGAGGTAGCATTGATGTGGACTATCAATGATTTTCCGATCTATGGAATGTTGTCAGGTTGGATGACGCAGGGAAAATTGGCATGTCCAATTTGTATGGAGGATACAAAGGCATTCACATTGAAACATGGTCGAAAAAACTCGTGGTTTGACAGTCATGGGGGGTTTTTGGACCTTGATCATGAATTTAGGGGTAAAAAAGATGTGTTTAAAAAGAAGAAGGTTGAACATGATGAGCCTCCTATGAGGCTAAGCGTAACCAGGTTTGGCACAGAGTTAAAAACTTTCCAAAGATAATTGAATTAGGTAAATCCATACAATTTCTAAGATATGGGATATATCATAATTGGACCAAGCAAAGTATATTTTGGGAGCTGCCTTATTAAGGGGATAATCTAGTTCGTCACTGTATTGATGTAATGCATGTAGAAAAAAATGTGTGTGATAATATCATAAAAACTGTGATGGACACCGATAAGACTAAGGACAATGTGAAAGCAAGGAAAGATTTGGCAGATTATTGTAAGAGACCTGAGTTGAGTTTACATAAGTTTCCAGATGGCTGTGTGTAAGTCGAAGGTGAGTTGCACACTAACCTCTGTGCAGAAACAATATGTGTATAGGTGGATGCAAGAGTTGAGGATGCCTGACGGTTATGTCTCAAACTTGGGTAGATGCGCCAATGTTGCACAAGGACAATTTGTTGGTATGAAGAGTCGTGATTATCATGTATTCATGGGGTGTTTACTTCCTATTGCATTTAGAGAATTACCTCTCCCTGTTTGAAAGCCATTGACTGAGTTGAGTCAATATTTTAGAGACCTATGCTCATCCACTCTGAGGGTTAAAGATCTCCTAATTATGGAGAGAAACATCCCTATAATTCTATGTAAATTAGAGAGAATATTTTCTCTTGGTTTCTTTGATTCTATGGAACACTTGCCTGTACATTTGGCATATGAAGCACAGGTGTGTGAGCCGGTTCAATATAGATGGATGTATCTGTTTGAAAGAAATATTGAAAGTTTTAAGAGAACTGTGAAAAATAGGGTTTAAGTAGAAAGTTTCATATGTGAGGCATATATCTCCAAGGAGACATCTTTCTTTTGTTCCTATTACTTTGAGCCACATGTTCAATCTAGACGAACAAGGGTTGGTCGGAATGATGATGGGGGTGAAAGTTCAGTTCAACATACTTTCTCTATATTCAATTAGCCCGGACGTGCAGCTAGAAAATCCAAACCCCATTGGCTATCAGAGAGAGAGAAACATGCTGCGCATTTGCATATCTTAATCAACTATGATGAAGTGTTATTCAGTTGTGATTAGTACGATCCAAGACGTCCTGACGGAACACGTGTACACAATCAATATAAAATTATCAAGGTGAATCATACTAAGAGATACAGTGCATATGATCTTTTCATTATTGCTCAGAATGCAAGACAGGTATATTATGTATCATACCCTAATAAGTGCAGAAAGGATTGGAAGATGGTCATGAAAACTAAACCTAAGGGTCGAGTTGAGGTCGAAGAACTACCTGACGATGCTTTTCAAGTGAATGATCCAGTCCCCTCTCAGGTAGTCGTTGATACAGGAACATTGCCAAGTTTACGTTCCGATTCGGGTGAGGTTGAGATTATTCACTCTCACAGTGATCAGTTAGTGAATGAACATAACGAAAGCGATGGTACTAATGAGGAGGATGAGGATGATGAGTTTGAGGATGATGTTGAGATTGAGAATGATGAAGATAGTCCTCAACTTTCAGATTAAATGTGATGTGTCTAGTCTCATACTTATAATATCTTATTTTAAATTATCATATTATTTGGTTTTTCATACATTGTCGTTTCTTTTTCAGATATATATGGCACCTAAATTGAAAAACAAAGGTAAGGGGAAGCGTGTCCCAAATTTTAGCCTTCCCACTCAGGCATCTACCAATGCCACTCACATCTCCACTTCTATTCCTTGCATGCCACTACCTCGTGCCTGTTAGGAGAGACCTATGATACCCAGTCCTGGGCATATGACAGGAGAGGTGCCTTCACCTCCACCATCACTAGAAGATCTTGCCCCCACCCCCACACATGACTCATAAGGGGGTGATGAAAGCGGGGCAGTTGGTGGCTCCATGGGAGGGCAGTCGAGACATGGGTCCACAGGGGACAAATGGGTGAAACTTGTACGCCTCGGCAAGAAAAGGTTAGTAATTTAATTCATCAATTCATGAATCTTTTTATGATAATTTGAATCATTTCTTGATATATAATAACATTGTTTTGCACTATTTGCTATGCAGTTAGGACCCAAACACATGGGCCATGCACGAGGTGACACACACCATTCAGAAATTGTATGAGCGACCGATTGAGTCCTTCAGCAAGCTAACGAAGGAGGAGAAGCTGCGCTGGTTTCTTGATTGGAAGGTAAAATAAAATAATTAAAATGGAATATGTGATTTACTTTAAAAATTACTTTCAATTACCTTTTTTTTTACTTCCATGTGCAGAGCCACTTCATCTTCCATCCCAAAGATGAAGATTTCATGTTTAAGCTCTTCAAATCCAAGGTAGCCCATCGACTGTAAGACATGTACATTGAAATCCAGGAACAGCGTGACGAGACCCCCGGGTGGATAACTCAAGCTAGCCTGGACTATTTGTGGCGATATTGGAGATGTGAGAAATTTAAAGATAAGTCTTTGAAGGCTAAGGCGAGCAGAGCGTCACAAAAAGGTGGATCCATTCATTGTGGTAGTTCTACTACTATAGAGTCTATGCATCACCAGATGATTTAGTCATTATTTTAAACATTTTTTAAATTTCTTTGGTTAAATTTATATTTTCACTTACTAATATTTTACGTGTTTCACTCAAATCGTAGAGTGCTGAGTTAAAGAGGCCATCCACACAGAGTGAGTTGTTCAGAAAGACTCACACGCGCAAAAAAGACAAGACATGGGTTGATCCTCGCTCAGAGAAAGCTTGGGTATATTTGTTTTGAGCACTTATTGTTTGTATATATATCTAATTCATTATTTCAAATATTTGATAGTGGTTTAATTAATTTTATTTTGTTATAGCATGACTATGAGGAGCACTATCAGGAGGCTATGACGCAGTGGGAGGAGAGGATCGCAGCTGGTGAGGAGTGCCCACCGATTAATGAGGATCAGTTGTGGCAAAAGGTAGTTAGTGATCCTTACAAAAACCACATCTATAGTATGGGGTCATTTATGCAAGTAGTTTGTCCACTTCCTCTATTACTGGGACGCCTACAGGCATTGGACCCACTGCCGAAGATGATGAGGTTCGCGAGCGAGTTCACTTGCTCAATGCGAAACTTCATCGTATGCAAGAGAATGATGCGGAGAAAGAGCGCCAGTATCAGAAAATGCAGGAAATGATGAAGAAGGTGGAGGAGAAGGAAAAGGTCAGACTTGAAGATGAAAAAGATGAAGAAGCAG
Source organism: Dalbergia cochinchinensis (assembly GCA_031216125.1). Classification (NCBI taxonomy): domain Eukaryota; kingdom Viridiplantae; phylum Streptophyta; class Magnoliopsida; order Fabales; family Fabaceae; genus Dalbergia; species Dalbergia cochinchinensis. The sequence continues at coordinate 26,158,335 of CM062368.1, forward strand.
ATGGTATCCTTGTGGAAAAAGATAAAGGCAGGCTCATCCGCCCAATCAGACACTGATGATGATGATGATGAGGGTGGTGGTGATAGTGATGCTGATGATGATGCTGTTAAATTCTCGTGATTTTATTTATTTATTTATTTTTTCTATGTTATATGTTGAAATTTCACTATTTGCATATGTATATTTTCTAACACTTCTATATATTTTTCATTTCGAAGTAAAATTTATTGTGTTTATTATTTATTGAAGATTTTATATAACCTTTCATTATTGAATATAATTATAATCAGCTTTAAATGATCAGGTAATACAATAATCGGCATAATTTGAGGGAAATTTTTTTTTTTATAACCGACGGATTTTTCAGTCGATAATTTATTCAAAAAATTGATTTCCGACGGATTATTCCGTTAGTAACAAAAACAAATAAAAAATAAAAAATAAAATATTAAATTGCCGAAGGAGTTTTCTATCGGTAACAAAATACAAAATTCATAATTACCGACAGAAAAATCTGTCGATATAAAAAAAACTAAAAAATTGTAATTACCAACGGGAAAATCCATCCGAAACTAAAATTTAAAAAAATGAATTTTTAAAATTTTTTGATTACCAACGGAAAAATTCGTTGGTAATCAACACAAATCCGTCGAATAAAACAAAAAAATGACGAAATTCTTAACGAAATTATCATGCTATTACTAATGGATATTGTTTAGGAAAATTCATCGGTAATTTCGTCGATAAACGTTTTCGATGGAAAAAATCCGTCAATAATTATTACCTACTGTGTTATTTCTGATGGTCAAAATCCGTCAAAAAACTGTCATAAATTCATTTTTTTCGTCGGCAAGTGTTAAAAATCCATCGGAAAAATCCGTCGGTAACAACATTTTTTCTAGTAGTGTATTGAGTTGGACTTGTTGCTTGTAAGCCTGAAGCTGTCTCTCAATATTCTCCAACCTAGTTAGAAGTGCACTACTTTCATCCTGTATTTTCTTTAATAGCACTTTATATTTTTCCTCGACAGCCACTCCGTTGATTGTGAATTTGAGCCATGATAATACAATATTCTATTAACTACACTAGACTCTACATATGGTTCCCACCGAGGACCATGTTCAGCTCAAAAGAAAAAAAATAAAAGTACTACACAAAACAAAATTGCATAAGAATACCACCTACAAGAGTAAATCCCTGGTCCCTATCAATTTTTTTTGCTGGAGAAATTATTCCTTAAAGAAAAAATTGACACTTTAATCCTTTTTCTTTCAATTGTAAGACAATAGTCCCTTCATCAAGTCCTATCATTGGATACTTTGATGTGACCTCACTAAATATTTGATATAATATTGTTATTCTCTACCTTATCATTCACATCTATTAATAAAACAACATTATTTTTTGGGTTTAAGGTATGTTTACGGTGAAATTCATGAGTGAAGTTAAGTTTTTGAGTGTTTAAATAAAACTAAAGTTGTGAAAACTGGACTGGACATTGAACTGGTTAGAATAAGGGTTTAGAGGCTTAATGGTTCAACCAATACAATCAAAAAATCCAATCGAAATATAACCAGTGTATAATAAAATATATTTATATATTTTAATCTTTTAAAATTTTGTTTAATATATTAGTTTAATTTATGTCTTGTAAATATCAAATCCAAATATTTTTATTCCATACATTTCTCTTTCAAAGACCAACATAACACTGTAAAGGAGAGAAAAATGAAAAGCACACAAAGCCCAAAGTTAAAAATTATAATGAGACAAAAAGTATAATGGTGGAACCATGAAATCTAAAAGGTAAGCATCTCATTGGTTAAGACCTTTGTTAAGAGAAAAGACTCTCTTCTCCTCTTAAATCAAATGTCCAACAGTCACAGATAAGTGATGGTTCTTCACCTACGATAGTAACAAAGAGCGATCATTAAAAAGAGGACATCTCCACTTACAGCCATGAGAAGCAGATGTGGAATAGCGCTTGTGGGCAAGTGCGGTGGTGGTGGCCAACCGAGGATGCAGTGCAACGGCAAACACAGAAGACATGATGAGAGACTTTGTTGCAATCTTCTTTTTTCTCTTCAGCTGCAACCCAGTACTAAACAACTAGAGGCCCTCCCTTTTGTATTTTATGTTGAATCTTGTTAGTTTGATTTTGCTCTGCTTCACCGTCTAGTTGTTCGTCTTTTGAAAAGGAAAAAAATTGCAAAACTGCTTAACCATTCTGATCGGTCTAATTCGCCGGTTTTTCCAACTTCTAGTCGGTTCAAATGGTTCTCTAATGATTTTTGAGAGACCAATTTCTATGAGCCACCCAGACCGAATACAGGGCCGGCTCCTAGTTCAACCGGTTGAACCAACTAGTCCGGTTTGATGTTTAGAATATTGAATGAGACAAAAAATGCCTTTATTTTATTAATAGGAGTGACTAGAATGATAGGTTGAAGAATTAAGGTGTCATGTCTAATGACCCACATCATTTTGTTTAATGAAAAAACTTAACAAATGATTAAATTTCTTGATATTTTAAAATATCAGGGACCAAAAAATGTCAAACTTTTTTTAGGTAGTGTTTGTTTATTGTTCCTCGGACAGAAAAATATAAAATTTCCGTACCTCCAAAATATAGAAATAGTGAGAACAGGATACGGAGACAGAAATTTAATATTTTTAAATTTTAATAATATCTCTATACATGTTTATTATTTTTGTTTCTGTCTCTATTATCCTTGTATTTCTATTTATGTCCTAAGAAATAAATAAATGCTACCTTAAAGACTGATTTGTTCGGTACAAGAATCTTTTTCGTTACTCATGGAAAGCTCGGTACTTGAATCCTCGAACTACTGTCAGTAAGGTTTATAGCTCAAGTAACCTGTTTGGCAAAAACCAAGGCCAACCATAAAAGCCTAATGAATAAACATTAATGAAAATTCATAATGTGGTATCCATTGTTCTTAGATGTAAAAGTCGAATTAAAGACTAACGTGAAATAATGTGCTGCCCATGGACAACTATCACAAACAGACAGAGATTTAATGATGTACTCTTAATGGCATATCGATCGCGGATGATACATAGATAAATTAAACAGAAATGGAAAAAAAAAACTGCCTTGTCCATGAATATCAATAAAATCCTCATTTTCACGCTGATTAATATGCATGCTGTTGCTGTCATACTTTGCGGTAATTAAATTATGCATCATATGAAACCTTTTTATTATTATTATCATCAGTCCTGTGGCCCAATCTGTCACCTTTAGTTTTGCTTCCGAAGCCATTAGAATCTATTACCTGTCATCCAGCTAGCGCTGTTTTTTTTTTCTTCAGTCAACTCAGCAAGATAAAATGGAAATAAATTGAATTAATTTTTTTATTCGAAGTTATTTTGAATTAGGATTTAAATTTGAAAATCCTGAAATTCAATTATATTAAGAAATTGAATTAAATTTTATATTTTAAAAAGTAATATAAGTGAATGAATTAAATTTCTATAAGAATTAAAATCTAACAAAACTAAAGAATTAAAATCATACCCAAATATATGTGATTTAGTATGTAAATTAAATTCTAATAAATAAAAATATAAAAATAACGTTATTTGAATATAGTATTTTGTTTCCAACTGATTAATGAAAGATAAAATAGTAAAAGTAATTAAATTAATTCATCTTTCAACCCATTCCAAATCAAGAAAATGAATCCAATTTCTTTATTTATTGGCTTATTATAAACATCAGAATTCAATTCAATTATTGATACAATTCCATTCTTAACAAATTTTAATTCAATTATATCTTATTAAGGATTTCTAAACGCACGTGTCACTTGACAAATCGAGTTCTATGCAAATAGACTCATAATCCAGAATTCAAAAACTAATACCTAGCCCAGGACTAAGCCGATGCTAGAGCGGAGATACAGAACTGTGAAGACCGATGAAATTTTTCAACAAAAAAAGGAGACATCTTTTATTATCTAGAAATCGTTGATTAAGAAATCGTTGATTAATACAGTCACGAATTTTTATTTTTTATTTTTCACGTCAAAGTTACTAAAATTGTTTACAGCAATAGTTCCCTCAACTGGAACCTAAACACAATTCCTAGGAAAAATATGGGCTTAGTCCAAATGAGTCATTCACTCATTCCTAGCATGTTGACCAACTTTTAAGCCCCATCACTGCCTCACCACCGGTGTTCAAAACTCGGCCACAGTTGGGCCCCAGGCCCAAAAGGCGGGAAATTCCTCACTCCCTGCACCACCGGAGCTGGAGCCGGCGGCGGATGCGGGTACGGATACGGATGCGGCGGTGGAGGAGGAGGCGGAGTCATCGACGGTAGCGAATAACAATAACCACACTCTCCAAAAGACGGAACCGGCGGCGAATAAACGGCATCCACCGTCGGGTAGCAACACGCGCTCTCGTTGTCCGCCGTAGGAGGATACTGCACCAGCAACTGGCTGGGGTCACAATCCTCTGGATCCAGCACAGGGTAACCAGATACTCTCCCTTCTAGAATCTGCGACGAATCGTGATTCCCATTCCCATTCCCATTAATCCCGTTCAGTTTATACGAGAAATTGAAGATCCCGTTGGGCTTGCCCTCACCGGATCGGACCTCGTAGCTCACGAACCTCGCCACGCCAGCGGCGGAGTTGTCGCGGACCAGATCGGCGATCGGGACGCGGCACTCGCCGACGAGCTTGTCGCCGAGGAGGACGCCGTCGTGTCGGAACTCGAAGCGGAAGAAGAGGTCTTTCGAACCTTCTAGGGGCGAAGGCTTGATCCACCGGAGATCGAAGAGCGCGTCGTGGTTCCACTCGGGGTTGCTCCCTCCGCTGTCGTCGTCGCTGTCCCTGTCGGTTTTGGTCCGCTGCTGCTGCTTCTGCTCTTCCTTCAGTTTTCTTTCCGGGTCGTCGCTGGCGATGGAGACGAGGGCGTAGATGGTGAGTTTCTGGAAGAAGTTGAAGGCTCTGAGGTCCTTGCAGGATATTAGTTTGAGCTCTATGGAGGGAGGTTGTTTTTCCGTTGGATCCATTTATTATTATTATTATTATTATTATTATTTTTCGGTCGCAGTGTGGGGGGTTTTTGGAGATTGGGGCAAACGCTGTTACCGTTGGAACTGGGGGTTGGTTGTTACAATGTTTATAGCTAAGTTGGTTTCGCCTGAATTGGGTCTTTTGATTGGAAGGTTTTGTCTTGTGGGTATCGGCCTACATCAAATTGTTGATTGCTGTCCTTGGCGATAAGCTCGCCAGAAGAAACCTGGAACAAACTACCATTCAACACTCGGTTTCCTTTTCAACTAACTGTCTCTTTTGTCCATGATTACCAGTTAAGAATTTCCTGAGTGGTCCAAAGATAAACCTCCGAAAGTAAATAACTAAATATCTTGATCTTACCGGGGAAGGAAAATCTTACCATGAGCTTTCCTAATTTTACTTGGATCAAATTTCATACTTGTAATTTTATAAAAGTTTAATTATTTTGTGAGTCATATAATTTTACTCAATTTATAATTAAGACTCAGTTTAAAAATTTATAATTTGATTCCTATAAAATTTTCCAATAAAAACTTGCCGTTATAAAATATCAAACATTTAATAAATATTCTATTTATAAAAATAAAATATTTTATGAATATTCTATTATTGATGATGGTTAAGATCTAATTGAAAAACCTAATATTCTCTGTCTGCAAAATAGTTAAACCTTTTATAAATCAAACTCGTTTGTAAAAACTTTCCATTTTTGTCCCACCCAAGTACAATCCAAGGTTGATGTAACTGTAAAAATAAGGGCGAAGAAATGAATAACTTTTGATATACGTGTGCTCATGAACTTAATTATTAGAATTGTTTTGTTCTACTTCAATCTGCATAGCAGGTCATCTTTGTCTTCTTTTGGTGAGGTCAGAACGGAAGGTTCTTCTTTATACTATACACGTGGAAGCCACGCTAGGACCTTCGTTCACGTTATCAGCATGTGATCATAGACAGATGAACACGGATGTGCCATGCGTGCGAGTCATTCACGACCATGAATAGTTCGTAAATGTTTACAAATTAAAACCCAGAAGATCAATTTTTGTAATACTGTGAATGCAGTGGAAAGTGAAACAGCCAACCAACACACTCCCATTATACAATCTCTGATTTTATTTCATTTTCTTCCTTTCAATCTTACAAACAACAACTTACAATATACAACTTTGCAACATCTTTTCTTTTCCTTTTTCTCTTGGGGATTTTACATGAATGCGCTCAGTAGAGCAAATAATTGAATTCTAAAGGTTTCAGGTCTCAGCGCCTGCAACCATCACAAAATATGGTGAAAACATCCTAAGAAATAAATACAGTGGCCCTTTGTACATCCTATAGCTCCTACCACTATCAAGGACTTTCAGGGAGAATCCGGCTAGTCTCGGGCAATTTCCCGGCATCGTCTTCCTCTGGAACCTTGCTCCAGCCAGAAGTTCTCATCGACAAAATCCTTGCTCGCTCGAGCCCGCCACCTCTGAATCCGATCATTCTTGATGACGACATTATTGGCATCGCAAGAACTGAAGATGTATGAAGGGTATCTTCCCCTAGTCCTAGGGACATTACACAAGTAGTCTGCAAGGAAATAGAAGCTCCTTTTGTTACTTACGAAAAATCATATCAGACATGAAAGCTAAGGATGCAATTATTACTACCTTTGCCTTGACTAGCATGTCTGAAATCTTCATCAGGGTTCTTTTTACAACTGATCTTGTCTCTGTGTTCTGCGCTTCTTCAGGAGACACTACTAGCCTGTAATAGATAAACAAGATCAGCATTTGTGAATAAACACCAATCACAACCGAAAAAACACCAATCAAGGCTGATCCAAGGTAAAGAAAATACAGGGATAAATGAATGACACAATTGTGTTTACCAATTCCAAATTGGAAGATCAATGCATAAACTAAAAAGACAATGCTAAAAGCTGTCTAAATGTAAGATGATACAATCCACTAGAGCTTCACTCATAGATGCCTTCTCAGAGATCTCTATCATAAAAATGGAAAGATGCATGCCTAATTGTCCAAAGTAACGGAGATGCAAACCCAACCCTTTTCCTCATAAAATGTTCATGAGAGCTTGTACCGCACCTGTTTGATTCTGTTGAAATTCCAGGAGATACCATCGAACTTGAAGAACCATCTTTAGCCTCAGCACCTAAAATATTCAGAATAAGTTAAATATAATACTCTGCATCTCTTAAATCAATATAAAACCATCAAACGTAATATTATAATTACCTTTCGAATCATCAGGTGCCAGCAAAGAAATGCCAACGAAAACACACGCCATACCTAGTATAAACATTGTTGTCCTTAACACATCAAATACCTGTTTTCAGGAAGATAAGTCATGCATGACACATAAATTATTGATCCAAACACATTCAGCATCCATCAAATACTGGTCCACAAACCGCAGAAAAGTTTAAGTCTCTAGAAGATGTCACATGACTGTTTGCATGTTGTAGCATATCAGATTAGTAAATGGAGGCAGGCAACATCTTTCAGGCTCATATGTCACCATTTGATGGAACTTTTCACTCTTGATTCTTAGAAGCATTTCAAACTAAATAACACAATGCAGCTAATGCTAAAAACATTGGAACAATTTAGATCCATCATCCCGGTTCATGAATAACCCAAAGCTGCCATATGATATGACTTGATTTGTTTTCCCAAAATTCACATTCCCTTTATTCTAAGATAATTCAATGATGTTACTCAAGACAAAAATTTGATAAAGATGGCCAACAGCTGTTGGCCCATACTATACAAATCATCCATGCACAAAAGACAAAGGGATAATACCTGATATTCTTGAAAATATATAATTCCTGTACAGATGGAGAAGAAAGTCCAAGCTATCTGAAACATGGGAACAATAAGCATTGCATCAAACAAGGACAGTCCTTCATTCAACCTCGTCATCTGCACACATAGGAAAAGACTAGTTTAGCATTCTCGTTGGTCTCAATAGCTACGAAAGTTTCTGGCTGTAACACATGCACACATTTATTAACCCTTACCCAAAATGCAGCTGTACTGAGAAATAAAAGAAGGATGGAATACGTGAACCAGCTGTGTAAGTGATAACCACTGGACATGGTCAGTCGTAGGAGGTTAGAACTGCCACAAAAATCAAGTTTCAATCTTAGACAAAAGGAAAAGTGCTCGTCAATCATACAGCACAATATCACGTTGAAGTTGCTGACTCACAGAGATTTTGCAAACAGCACTGAACATGAACCTATAGCACCAGAAACTACAGCATAGGAAAAGGGCAGCAACATATGCCAGTAAGATCTGAGGTTATGTCCCGATACGGCAAGCAGAAGTTCTCCTCTCCTACACATTCCACATGATAGTCATAAAGATGCCAATTGTTTGATTAACCTAACAGCAAACAATGAAATTTCATTTATCACCTGTACATGAAGTGATGCAAGGCAATAACTAAGATCAAAACTAGAAGGTATAGAAGGAATGCACCATTGGTATATTTCTCTGCCAACTGCTCCGGTGTATAAACTGAAATACAAGTGGTTAACTATGTATCAGCACACAGCATTGAAAGATCTTGATTAAGCCAATAATCATTTTATCAAATGATCAGAGGATTTAGCAGAATTATATCTTATTGATGAACAAGTACAGAGAACACATCAATTCAAATGAATATTAGTGTAAGAAACAAATGGTCCTTCTTATCCCTAACATGTGAAAAGTTAAGTATATTTAAAGTCAGCAGTTTGCTCAATAAAGTATGTTGGTACAATCAATTCCAGTTATCCATTATCCAAATGCAGATATTAATTGATGCAGTTTAAAGCACTATCTAGCAGCAACATAACTTGTCTTAAGACGCTGTGTCACAGAGATTTAGTTGTACTGGGGAATAGATACATACCAGGTGACTGGTGATTGCCAAAAACAACTAGAAAAATATTGCCAAGAACAATGAAGGCTGTGGCAACCATTACCCTGTTAAAAATCAGAGATTAAGTCCCTGAAATTCCCATCAACAGAATAATGATGAGGCCCAAAAAACTAAACAGTACTCTCAGTTAATATTTAACTTACTTGACTGTCACGACTTTGTTCAAGACAAAGTAAGCAAACGCAATGTTAGATACAAACTGAACAGATCCAAGGGCAGCAAGAAGTGACTGCATATAAAACAGAAGAATAAGCAATCAGAAGGAAGGGAAATGCATCCATTAAAATTTGTACCAGCCAACCACATATAACACTACTGCATGCTACAAATAAAATTACTTCATATGTTTGGCTGAGTGTCCCAACAAAATCATGGGAAAATGTACCTGAGCAGCATATCCAAAGGAAAGGAAGTTAAGACAATTTCCAAGAAGGAAAAATACGATACCTGCATATCAAGAAATATGCATGCAAAACAAAACCAGAAATCAGATACCTGATGTATAATGTACAAAATCCTCACACAAATGTAACTAGACTATACCAATTCTCCAAATCTGAAAGGATATAATTGGCTTCAGAGGCAGCTTTCCATTTGCCCCATCACTTCCAAGTACTGAATGTTTTTCTCTCTGCAAAATATACAGCCCAACCTCTTCATACTTCCCAAGTAATTTGATATTGTAAAGAATAGTATTAATAGATTTCCCTGGTCACGGCGACGTATTTTGCAGTATCTATACTATTATATAATGAGGATTTGTTTCGTAACTGCTTTTTGGTCTCTCTTAATTGCATTGAATTTCTTTTGCAAGTACACACATATTTGAATCAAGGTTATAATTTCCACCACATTACTCTAAATTCAATAACTTCAATCATTACATATAAAACTATCCAACAACTTCTAACACTATTTTTTTAATGTTACTTATATGTTTAAATTAATTTTCAATTAAGAATTTATTTTTTTGAAATTCACATTAAATTTTAAAAAGTGGGCTAATATAGAAATTCAAGAAGCCATATATAATGAAACTAAACAAGTGAGAAACACATTCAAGCATCAGAATAGAAATATGGCATTAGTTTCAACTTTTAACACTCCAATTTAATACTCTGCGTAAGTGTCAAAAAAGTTCAAGGACCATTATTCCCTAATCTAAAAAGCCACAGTCATCAACTGTGTTACAATCTAAGGCCGTTTATGTAACAGATACAGAATGGGCCAAAGAATTATATATTATATAATAACCAGACATGTCAAGGATTATTATGGCAGCTGAAATCTGATTTCGGGGTAAATTGGCGAAGTGAATTTTCCATCTCATTACAAAAAAGGAAAGAAACACACGCAAAATCATATCACATACAGCTCCAACCAGAAGGTGAAAAAACAAGGAAAGATTTATCATACCTCATTATGCCCTAATTTTAGAAGATTGGTGCCGAAGTTTATAGCGATGCTGCCACAGAGGTTGATGAAAGCTCCAACAATCCACTCCCCCATGGATAGAAGATGTAGCACCTTGAAGGAGACCCCACATGCAGCAGAAATTGAGGAATACTGTCTAGCAGATGTAGGTTCACAACTTCTCCTTGCAATGCAACACAAGGTGGAGAAGGGAAACACCCTTTCTTGTGAGCTGTAGCACCAAGTAGGCCAGTCTCAGAACCTAACTTGGTGTAAACTAAGGGTACGGCAATCAGAATAACAGCAGTCTCGCGTCATCTCATCTACACCGCCAATCAAAGGATCAAACCACAATTCGCCACCTAAATAATGTTTTTAATGTTAAGTACAGATAAATGTCAAATGAGAACTTCATTTATTATGGCCAATGGGAATTATGGAGGGAGATCTATGAGCAAAATTAGTGAAGCTGATGCAACAGGTTAAAAAAGGTTGCAATTTATAGCTGCTAATTCCATATTAGAAGCTTAAAAGTTGCAAAACCATTTATGCTAGCCCCATGAAAAGTGGCACTAAATTGTGCAATGCTGCCCCCATGAAACAATACAATGTTGCTTTCCTTCGATATTTCAAAATTTCCAGATGCATAACATAACAACTTCTCAAACAGGAATTATCCAAAAAGCACCATAAAAAAAAAATACCCAAAGAGAAAAAAAAAAAAAAGAAGAGCTCCTAACTCCTCACCCAAAAAAGCTCCCTTGAATAATCCAGATCTACCAAATTCACCAGAAAATTGCACCCAGAATGCCTATTCATTTCAATGTGGAAGAACTTTAAAAGATTAAAAAAAGCAAAATCATTGAGCAAATAAAAAAAAATAAACAAATAAGCGATCATAAAAGAATGGCAAGCTAGTTGATTACCTCCCAGAGGAAGAAACACGCAACTGCCCGCTGGGAATGAACTATAATGGTTGGCTTCAACGGAATGAAAAAGGATTCAGAGGGAAGCAAAATAAGAATATGAAAATTCAAATCAAACAATAAAAATAAAGAATGGTTGTTTGTTTATTTTTCTATTGGTGGTGGAAAATGAAGGGAATTGATGTTGAAGCAAGTTGTGTTTTTGGGGGGTGGTCAAGGTCAATGGCAAAAGAAGAGACCCTGAATTGAACCACCGCTGTTACCGCCGTCTTTTCTTGCAATGTCGGTAAAGAAAGAATATTATAGGTACGAATGGAGACATGATCATACGATTAGGATTAACCGAGCTGGGGTGTTGGGCCATCCATTTCAACTCATCTCCACCGTTCATCGTCTTCTTCCCGTCATTGTCATTTGTCAAACGCACCACGGTTTGTTTTTCCAGTTACTAATTAATAAGTTGGTAATTAACGATAGATTTGCTACTAGGTGCATTGCGTGGGGCTACCAATTTCAAAGGTGGACGATTTGGTATCCTATAAATTTGGTAAGTGGCATCCTATATCCTATAAAATTTAAGATGCCAATATTTTTTAGTTATTTAGAGCTAAATATAAGTCATTCATCTTATTAATCTAAATTATTAAAATTTATATATTAATAATTAAATTATAATTATTGGATATAAAATTATTTGGATACTTTATAGATACCGAAGGCAAATCCAAAATTAGAAATCATTTGGCCTATGTAGTGATATTGAGCTGATAACATGGAAAGAAGGGCACTGAAACCCATCCTAGGTTAACATACGCTATTTCATTTTCATAATTACAAGATAACAATTTTGACACACAGCCTATACGCTTGAGTAGAAAGTGTCAAGACTAGAGTCATGACTAAGACATATAATAGCTACTTTCTGACAAGTTTTCAAACATATCAATTATAAGCTGACAAGTTCAAAGTATAAGCTGACAAATTTAAAGACATGACTTTGCAACCATATTTTGACTTTAGCGAGTAATTATTTATTGTTAGTGCAATGTCTTCGGTCCTTTTTGAAAACAGGTTCTTGACTTGGTAACATGTTCATGTACTGGTCTTCTTCCTTACTGATTATTTCTCTCATATATAACATGTGGTATTGATATACAATCTTAAATTACATATAAGATAATAAAATAGTTTATATAGCAAATAAATTATTTACGAATTCTACGTTAATCATTAATCAACTTGAAATAGATTTTAATTTACTTTTCTAAGCACGTCTTTATGGAAACATTATTGATGATCTTTGAATCATCATAACATACAAAACTCTTCAACAATCTCCAATTGGTGACTTTAAAAATTATCACATACAATTGATCCTAACAGCAACAAAAAAATAGAAGGCATTCAAGCAAAAAATTACTCTAGCGTGAAACTCATGTGATGCATAAAAAAATTAATCATGTCTTATCCAATTATGTAAGATACAAGAAAATAGAGCTTAATTCCTATACACTGACAGTGTCACGGAATCATATATTGCTACATTAGTAAATATAGTGTTGGGTCTCATATCCACTATTTGAATTGATTAGAGGTTTAACAAAATAAAAATTTGTTGAAGTCAATAAATAAAATTTTTTTTAGAAGAGATACAATTTGAAAATTTGATTTTGTAATTAATACAATTGTTCATCATAAATATGAGAAAAATTATTATTAATCACTTATCTAAGTCAAGAGGTGACATTTGTCAAACACAATAGTACCTTAGAGAGCGCAATTTATAGGAAAAAAATTGGTGTTAAATGATAAACACATGACTAGATGTAAGAGAACTATCCAACTTTTATACATAGATAGATGTATATTTTTTTATAGAATTTAATTTTTATATATATATTGATAGAGTATAAAGATTTTTTTTCTCATTCTCCAATCAAATTTTCCTTTGGCATAACTCTTCAAGTAGTGGAGCAAAAGTTGACTATATTAATCAATGTGTCATTTTATGATTAAATGACTGTGTAAAAAATATTTATATTATCAATATATTAAAATCAAATCTATTTTATAATATAAAAGTGTTTAAAAATAAATGAACCCCTTTTAATATTATACCCAAACATAAACAAATTTAAATTTTACATTCTTAAAAGAGCTTATACAAAAAAGTCAATTAAAAAAATATATTTTAGGAGTTATAATTTCTTATCTTCTAGAGAAAGGTATTTTTTTTATAGAGTTTAATTTTGATGTACTCACATTGTAAAAAAAAATTTACTTTGTTATTCAATCAAATTTCTCCTTTTGCGCTATTGTTCAAGTAGTGTAGGTGAAAGTTAACTATATTTAGTAATGTATTATTATATGATTGAATGATTATATAAAAATTATTACACAATCAATCTATTATAATTAAACCCTATTTTATAATATATAAAAAAGATGTTTAAAAATAAACGAAAACCTTTTAATATTGCATCTAAATGTAGACTAACTTGGTCGTGCCATTGAGTATGTGAAAAAATAGTCAAATCTTGACACTTGCCAAATTGGATAACTAAAATTTGATGCAAGTTTTGGAGGGAAAATTCTTTCCCATTGTGTAACAAATATCATCTATTGAGTAAATTATTGAACTTTTATATATAAATAGATAATTGTCACAATCATTCTTGAACAACTTTAGATGAGAAGATAGTGCGAGTGATAATATCACCACTGAGTCATGTGTGGGATAAAGTTTTATAGAGGTTCTAATTTCACTATCATTCCTATGATTCAAATTTCATTTACTCTAGATGTTAGTTCATAGTGCAAAAGACACTAATACTGATGCACCAAATTCTAATACTTATGGGAACTATTTTAATATGATATTAGCTTTGAAATACATGGGAGATTGTTGTATTTTATTTGTTTTATATTTCAAAGTTATAATAATAATAATGTAGTTTTGATCGTTTTATGTTTTCTTAAAGATTATGTTTTAAACGTTTGTCATTGAGTACAGCCGCTTGGATGTTTGGCTGCTATGATGGGAAATTCAATGGGTTTCATGTGATTAATATTATGAGCACTAATTTTTATTGAATGCAGAACAACGGATATATCCATCTAAAAGCCACATGTTTTATTTTGATTAACTATATGAACACTAGCATTTTTGTTTAGAAAAGAGGTATTCTACAGCAACATTAGAGTGCTTTACACACATTTTAAATTTCAACATCCGATAAAACCAGTGCGCATTTTATTGTATAATATTTGTGTTATTTCAATTTAATTTTTCAAACAATCTTAAGAGAATTCGTCAAAACTTGAAGAGCCCAATTCACATATTATCTGGAAGTAGAGTAGCATTTAGAGGAATCAAGATTAGTTACATATAAAATAAAAGATTATCCCTTTCGTTCATTACTGTTGAAGCAAGAATTAATTTTTATTGCTTGGAACATTGCTTTGCTTATAGAATTAAGAGCTTTCTCTTCTTGTGCCACGACATCATAATATGTATATGTTTGAAGTTGAATTCTCGTAGGATTAGCATTGGGGTTATGTGACTTGCTCTCTACAATACAATGCAAAATATTCGACTTGTGTTTCAGTGTTTTTGGCCATTCAGGAGAGGGCTGTTGGTCACGTAAAATATTCCTTGAGTTCGATCACACTATTCTGGTTTTATCCTGCTCTCCTTTTTTGAAGCAGTTGAACATGTTTTGATGGGAAAAAAAGAAAAGAAAAGAAAATTCCTTACCTTCAACGAACGTACATCAGTAGCTAAATAGTTCAAATTGTTCAATCTCATATTATTTAATTATATTGAATTTTGTTCGTGCTTTGGTGTTCCTATGGTCTCTGCACTTGATGAATTGTTTAGGTGCACAAATATTTTGATGAGAATAAAATGGATGGCTGGAAAGTTCTATGATGGTTGCTGGGGACTCAATTAAGCTGTGGAGGAAGGTTATGTAGTCTGACCAAGCAATGGGTTTTTTTAAAGACTTGGGCTTACTGTTTTGAGTTTGGTTGAGAAAAATAAATAAACACCACCAGCATTTATATTCAAATTCCAATTTTCGTGAAAGTATTTTGCCCCTTACGAAATCATGGGGGATGGAGAGGAGGTGATCTCCTATAAAAAAATGGAGGATATGGAGGAAATTAAGGGTATTGACAACTTTGATGGTTGCTATTCTTGGAAAGAAGTGTGAACTTGCAGAATGGTCTATATTGTCGAGATATCCAAATGTGGTTGACAACTATTCTGATGTTAAATGAATTTAATTTTACAATAGTGTTGTCAATTGGAAAATCATCCAACTAGACCAATGAGGTGAAAAATTTAAGATACTACTTAATAAATTACTTGAGGTCAAAGATATATTTGGTGGATTCTCTGACGAAATCACTAAGCAAAATGCTAGTGAGAATGCATCGAGAGGGATGAAACTTTAACCAAATTCACAGATTGAGATGGATGACAAACCAATCTAAATTTGAGAATTCCTCAAAGATTAGGTTCATATGGGTAAAAGCAAATCATCTATCAATTATTTAAACACCATCCATTTTAATTCATTCCTATGGTGTATAATAATGTCTGAAGGATACTGTATGACTATATCAAAATAAAGAGTGAGTTTATACTCTTAATGAATCTATAGCTCATGAATGAGTGATACACTCGATTGTAATGTAAACTTGATAAATTCTCGTATGTGAGTAGTGGAGGTGAGGCCACCTTATGGGAGTTTGGGCAATTCTCTAGAGCTACTCATGAAATCCAAGTAATGGTGTAAGACCAAAATGCACCAAACCATGTTGAACAACTTCGGATGAAAAGGCACTGTGAGTGATGATCTCACTAAGTCACATGTTAGATAAATGTTCATAGATGTTCAAATTTTATTGGCGTTCATGTGGTTCAAATTTCATTTACTCTAGGTATTAGTTCATAATCCAAAAGACACTAGTAATGATGTACTGAATTCTCACGCTCATAGAAACTATTCTAATATAATATTAACTTTGAAATATGTGTGGGATTATTGTATTTTATATATGTTATAATTCAAAGTTATCATAATAATAATAATAATTATGATGTAGTTTTGATCGTTTTATGTTTTCTTAAGGATTATGTTTTAAACGTTTGTCATTGAGTACAGCCGTTTAGATGTTTGGCTGCTATGATGGAAGATTCACTGGGTTTCATTTGATTAATATTGTGAGCATTAATTTTTATTGAATGCAGAACAATAATTATATCCATCTAAAACCCACATGTTTTATTTTGATCAACTGTATAAACACTAGCATTTATTTTATAGAAAAGAGCTATTCTATAGCAAACATTATAGTACTTTACATACACTTTATATATATATATATATATATATATATATATATATATATATATATATATATTTTTGTGTGTATGTGTGTATATAGTATATATTTTTGTGTGTATGTGTGTATATAGTATATTGTTCCCTTAAGCAATCCACACAAATTGTTCCGGTATAATCTCATTAATTCAAGTGCATAATTAGTGAAAAGTGACTGTTGTATCTCAGGAAAGTATTAAATGTGAAGACTATTTACATGGAGTAATTGATTTATAGTGGCGAAATACTCTTAAACTCAGTGTCTAGCACACTTCGACCATAAACCCATAAGCAACTATATTCTATTTTAATTCTCTTTATTATGTTATTTATTTTAATTATTTACTTTTTTATTACCGTGAGAAATTATTTCATTATTTAGAATTAATTGTTTAATTTTATTTTATAATGTTTGTGTTATTTCAGTTAAATTTTTCCAACAAGCAATTTGTGAGATAGGAAAGAGCAATGAGGACCACTAAAACGAGGAGGAGGAGGACTGTCATTCCATTAGGTTAGGGGTGGTGAATATGGGTTTAGGGTTTATAATGAATTTTATTGTTCTGTGATTTGAGATATTATTTTTGCTTAAAGACCTAAAGTGATGTCTAATGAATGACTAGGATTCTGAGATAATTTCATCCTCAATGTTGTCATGGATTATTTTTGGATAGTTTTTTATTTATAATTTCAAATCAAAAAATGAAAAAAAAGCAAGTAAGCCGATTTGACCTGTGGTCTGGCCTTAAATGGGTCGGGCTGTTATTTTTTGGTTTATGGGTAAACGGGCCAAACCTATTTAGGCTCATTTGATTTGCGGGCCAAAATGGTCGAGCCTTATCCGTTTATACCCCTATCCACAAGTATGTTTGGACAAAAAGAAAATGAGAGGAAAGAAAATAAAAGAATAATTAGTTTCTTTTGTTTTTTTCTGTATGGAAAAGTGAAAGAAAAGAAAAAGATAATAATTATAAGTGACAATTTTACCCTTATGTTATTTTAAGAGATTATTTTAACCAAAATATGGAGTCATGTAAAAAATTAATGCAAATTTCATATAAATTTATTTATCAAGAAAATAAAAATTTAGTTAACCAAATAAGAAATTATTTATTTAACCAAATAAACATTTTAGATTAAAAACTTAGTTTAGTTTTTATGAACCTGTCACAATTTGACCTGGGAACGTGATTGGCAAGTAAGGAATCTCAACCCCATGTGTAAGCCTTCTAGGTAATGTGTTTCTCTAAATGCATATAATAGCATAATATTATACTTAAAATATGAATTTCTTCAAAATCAATATCAATTTACCTGTTCACAAGCTAATATTTAATTTCATAAAACTAAAAGTATTAAATATTCAAATTTTGAAAATATCTAGACCAAGTCTACTGATCACAAAATCATAAACTAGTTCATCATATGATATTAATCTTAAATCCGAAAACTCACTTAACCTTTGAAAATTGAATCATAACTACTTAACTGATCTATTACATAGTCTAAATCAAAATCAGTTATTGAAATTTATACTTCAATTCTAGTAACATATGCGAAAATACATAAACTTTGAAAATAACTACAATGTCTCAAAATACATGTGTGGCTTGAATCATGCCTGCAAACCTACTAAAGCCCTCTAAAACTAACATAAACCAAAACTAAGCCTAATAGCAATGTAAAGTTCACCAAAGGATAGTTGCGGCTACTGAACTGGTGGCGTAAAGATATATACACGTGCAACTATGAGAGGAAGGGAAAGGGGTGAGTCAACGGACTCAATGAGTGAGTTCTCACCCATAACCCACATAGGACAACAAAAAAAGTACACATAACACTATACATGCAACAATCACAAATCATTTGATATTTAAATGTATAGCTATATAAAAAAAAATTTCATTCCATAAATTCATAAACAAGCAATTGTAAACTCACAAGTAACATGAAATCATTTTAACTAAGGATGTGGTAGAGCCTCGACAAATAATATTTGCTAAACATGATAAATACATATAATAACAAAAGTTGTAAAATTATAAATCATGTCAGACAAGCTATGGGTACCTAACTAGGTCTCATTTTCTATGTATGCTAGGGGCTATATTGTCCTTAGACGGACAACTTGATACCACGGTTAATGATCTCATCATAGCCATTAACTAACTGTCTGTTTCTTTATTTCCACTGTCTAAACTAGTTTGTCAAAAAAAGGAAAAAAAAACTGAAAGGGTGGGTACTCCATCCTTGGCAAACAAGAGCCCCTAAATTCTTAGTACAATGAGAGTTTTGGATTCATATCATTCCAATAATCTGACTTTAATATAACTGTGCCTATGAAAATCGTGCCCAAGAGATCACCTGCGATATGGTGGTCAAGCTCACTCGTGACCTCTCTCAAAATACTTACACTACCAGAAAATTGGGATTTAGCGGCAGTTTTTAGTGGATTTTCAGTGGTTTAAAACTGCCACAATAGCGGTCTACAGATATGATACCTCAGGTACACGTATTCTTAGACAAGTCAAATACAGCCCTAGGGTTCCCGGGATTCACCTATATTGCCGGGAAGGCCCCAGATGCGTGAAGGGCTAGGGGCTGAAAAGTTAGAGCTGCTGTTGTAGAACTCTGCAGAGTAGGCTCGCTGTAGTGAGCGAGCCCGATAACAGCACAGTGCAAAATGACACAGTTTCATTTAACAAGCCCTACATATACCTCAACTCTGTTTTTTTCCTTCTCCCAGAAGCAGAAACCCGAACCCTAACCCCCTTAAGGTGATTTCCTCCCCCTCTACTCCCATCCTCCATCAAATCCACCTCTTCCAAGCTTCAAGGTGAGCTTGGTTGTTGGTTTGTTTGTCTTTTTTCCCTTTTCTCTATGTTCTATGGTTTGGGTTGTTGTTTTCTCCCATTATTATCAAGTGGGGGTGCTCCCTCAATGTTATTAGAGTTATCTAGAGGATGTTAGAGATTAATCTAGAGTTTATAGTTGCTCTATGGCTGTTGTTAGTGCCATCCTCACTCCATGGAGCTCCCTTGGTGTTGCCATCTCTTGTTCTCCCCCTCCAAGTGAGTGGGTTTGATCTCATAGCCTTAGTTTTATCACTATGCCTATGTTTTCTTGCATGATTATTGCCATATATGAAGATTTGAGATGAGATAAAGTATGGAATATGATTTTACGTAATTATGTCAAGCTAGAAAAATTATGATTTATGATCATAGCATGAAAAAATGAGTTTTACAAAATCATGAGACCATGACTTGGATTGATGCATGTTATGAAAATGTATGATTTAAATAGAGTTATGAAAATGTATGAAAATGGATTTATGTGCTACTAGAATGATCATTTAGAAAATGTATAATTTAAATCGAGTTATGATGATTGCCAAATATGTATTATAGATTTATGATATAGCTGCAATTTCAAGAATTCAGATTTTAGATTATGTCGTTTATTTATCTCGTTGAGATATAATAAAAAATATTGAACAAAGTATGATTTAGTTTCGTGAACAAAAGTGATATTGTGATTTTAGAGTCTTCATGATTTTGAAGTATGAAACTAGAGACACCCAATTTATGAAAAGAGCTTAGCTTGAGAGATAATAGTCTTGAAATTCATGTTTTCATGATACTCAAAAATATGAAGTTTAGAATGAATCTTAGCAACTGTCAGATACATAATCTGTGGGCTCTTGAAATCGGAATGCCTACAAGCAGTGATCCCTTGGGCATGATGTTATAGTCACAATTATGCTAAAGGCAGATGATTAGAGTTGTATGAATCCAGAGTTTCGGAGTTTCCAGAATTTTAAGAGATCTCAAAGAGTTTTTAGATTATATGAATTAAGAACAAATTCGCTTAGACGGTAGCTGTAGAGAAACAAATAGTGAATTACCGATTAGAAAAAATGATCGTTAACCTTAGTACCAAGTTGTCCTTAGGGGCAATCTTACAGAGTAGAAAATACATAGTCTTTCTCGTTTTGTGGCTCTGGCACCTATAAAGGATTGGTTATGTCATGGTTGACATGCGTAATTAGAGAATATATTATCATACAGTTAATAAACAGATTATCCATGTTTCTCTATTAGAATACTGTTAATTATATTTTCGGAGATTATTGATGTTTTTCAGAGAATATTCAATTTAAAAGATATTATATATCTATGGAAATGATTTTCTTGTTGGAGTAAGAATTTATACATGTTTTTCTATGAATCTATGAGATTATGTACATAAATATCAAATGGTTTGTGATTGTTGCATGTATATTGTATTAAGGTATATTTCCCTAGTTGTCCCATGTAGGTGATGAGTGAGAGCTCACTCACTGAATCCATTGACTTACCCATCTCCCTTCCTCCTTACAATTGTAGGTGCATACATTGTTCAGTCTCCAGTCTAGTAGCCATAGCTATCCTTTGGTGAGCTTTACATTGTTATAAGGCTTAGGGTAGGCTTGTGTAGTTAGAGTGCTCTAGTAGGCTTGCAGGCAGGATTCAAGCCACGCATGTATTTTGAGACATTATAGATATTTTCAAATTTTATGTATTTCTGCATATGTTACTAAAATTGAAGTGTGAACTTTAATCATTGATTTTGGTTTAGATTATGTAAAAAAATCAGCTAAGTAGTTTGCAATTCAGTTTTCAATGGTTGAGCGGGTTTTTAGATTTATATCATATGATGAACAAACTTATGATTTCATGATCAACTATTTTGACTCAGATGTTTTCAAAATTTAAGAATGTATTTGGAATGTATACTATGGTGAAGAGATTTATGTAATGAGTTATATGTGTGTGTGTGTGTGTGTGTGTATGTAATTCAAGTTTAAGAATGTTTTCAAAAATTGAGTAAGTTAAGCTTCTCAATAGTTATGAGTATGAGTGTTATGTTTTGATTAAGAAAGTGATAATGATTTCCAAGGAAACCATACTTTGTATATATGAAATTATACTATTTTATGTATTTACAGAGATACGTCACCCAGAAGGCTTACGTGAGGATGCGATTCTTCACATGCCGATCACGTTCCCAAGCCGGGTCGTGTCAACAAACAACCCAAATGGCCAACCCTGTAATGCCCCGATTTTCTGTCTGAGAGAAAATGACCAAAATGCCCCTGAGGTAATTTTCTGCTCGGAATTCGAGGACAGCAGGCTCGACAGTCCTCGAAGGGTCAACTCAATGTTTGAAGGGGATTGGATGGTCCTTGAGTGATTTTGGAAACAAAAATCGTGTTTTCTGCAGTTTCGGGCCAAAATGACCAAAATACCCTTATAGCGTTTTACGCGAGTAAAGGTGCCGTTCGAGCCCAAAACTTTCCCCAAATGTTTAAAATGACGTTTTCATGTGTTTAAAAGTATCTGTTTGAGTCCTGGTGATCCCGGGCAGTTTTTATGCAAAATTATAATTTTACCCCTGATATAGTGCTATTTGAGCTTAATGATATAATTAAAGAAGCCTAAGCAATATTAGGCTCTAATTGAAAATTAATTAATTTTTATAATTAATCAAGAGTCAAAATAAGTTATTAAAATTAATTAGAACCTAAGATTGTTTAGATTAAACTCAAACCTCTTTTTCTTTTTAAATACTCAAGTTTCGAAGACATAGAATCTTAAATAGTGTTTTCACTATTCACTCTCCATACTCCAAAAAGCCTAGGTAGAGTAGGATTTTGACCCCACTAATGGGCAAAAGTGCTCACTAATCATGCCTTAAATAGCCTTGATTACCTATTCTTTCACTCATACATTTACTTACAAATTTCTAATCCTAAGCTTAATCAAAACTACACCTAAACACACCTCTAAACCATAATTAAATGAAAGATTTTCCTCCCCTTGGATTCCCAAAAAGTGGCGCCACCTCACCCCCTCATGCATCACAAATTTGTTCACTTACATACTCAAAGAAGTATGCTACACCATGCCTAAACCCATGCCTACACTATACCTTACACCTTACCTTGAAATGACATAACCAAGAGATATTTTCCTCCTTCCTACCTCCCCTAAAAATGGCGCCACTTCTCCGCCCATTCTCAGCCCCCACGTTTCATTTCTCTATAAATAGCATGCTTGGATGAACTTGAATCACTTTTGGTTCATTTGCCAAGTTGAGTTTTCAAGAGCACCTTAAAGCTTTTCCTTTTCTCCCAAGTTCAAGAGTTCCTCTTCTTCAACTTCTTCATCTTCGTCTCTCATCTCAACCTCCAATCTCTTGGTAGGGATTTTATTTTAAGTGTTTCATTCATTAAAAGTTCTTATTTAGTTATATGCTTTATGATATCTCTTGAATCTTTTAGTTCTTCTTTCCTTCTCTTTTCTTTCTTTTTTCGGTTCTTGGCTTCCTTTTTCTTCCTTTTAATTTTGGCCGTAATGGCCTATCTTGGAAGGAAAACCATGGCTTGATGATGAGGTTTCAAGATAATGGACTCATGATTACCTTTGAGAAACCTCTAAAGCTTGAAACTTCTTTTCTTGAAACAAGTTTCAGCTCCTTTTCCATCTTTCCCTTTTGATTTCGGTTTCTTTTTCCTTTCCTTTGCAAAGATTTCGGTTCCTTTTCCATTGCTTTGCTTTTGTTTCTCAAAGAAAGGTTGTTAGTTATTTTGATCTCTTGATCGATTTCCTTGAGCTTGATGATGATGTTCAAACCATAAGGTTTCTTTGACACCTTGGTACAAAGAACTCTAAAGTTCACTTTATCTTGTTATAATAAGTTTGGGTTGAGGTTTAAGTTCCTTTAAAGTCTTGCAAGAGCTCTAGTGAAGAATGTAAAATGAACTTGCATTTATATTTATTTTCCTTGCCTGGAATATTTATTTTTGAGCTAATCACCTAAAACGTAAAGATTAAAACAAGAGTTGCATTCTCATATCACCTAATAATTAATCTCAAAGCTCACCTATTTCGGCCTTAAAGTCGATTGTTGTGGAGTCTAGAGCATTAAAATAAAGAATTAGAATTGCATTCATATTTACTTTCCTTGTCTAGCATATTTATATCCCAAGTCATCATTTAAATCCTAAAAGATAAAATGAACTTGCATATTTATTTTCAAGTCTTGCATATTTATATTCCTACCACCTCATATTTATATTTCAAGTCCTTGCATCTCATATTTATTTTAAAGTTCTCACTTTACTTTATAATGAAGACTAAAATAGAATGCATAGCACGTTTGCTTTTCGTCATCATTTAAAGACTCTAGAGCTTAAAGACTTGCCCTTTTATCTCAAGCTAAAGTTTGGTTATGGAAGCATTCCCTTGAATGCACAATTTGGCCATGTGATGATGATGAGCTTAGTGTGAGTTTCATCTAGTCACAAGTGCCCATAATCTATGTCTTAGGATTTTCTTAAGCATAGGAGGACCTAAAGAATATTTCAAGTGTGATTTTACGTTTTAAATTCCAATCTTGGGCCAACTCAAATGGTTGCTGCCCTTGTTTAGGTTATAAGGATTTTAATAAAATAAATTGGTTTTCAAAGGGTTTTAGAAGTCCTAAAACGATTCCAAGAGAAACTAGTAACTTATATGTCTTGAAAATGTAAGATTATGTGTTTCTTGGGAACTATGCCTTTCGATTCTGCCATGGTATGGTTGCTGCTGTATGATGATGTTTTGACATGGTAGAATGTGTAAAAATTATATATGTTGAGGTAGGAGCCTTTCTATGCATGTTAAGAAAGAAACTAGTCTTACAGAAAAATCGTAAAGTTGAGTTTTAGCATAGTTTTGACCCATTTATTTTTAGCCACTGCTAAAATTGTTTTAATGGGTTAACATTCAGTTTAGGATTGATTAATCAAGAAAAACTTGGTAACATTTGATGTAGGATTGATTTTTAGCGCCTATATTGAAACTAGTAACTAGAAAACCGTAAAAATGCAATTCTAGAACACTTAGATTGTTTAAGTTTCTATTTCTATCCAGTAACCTTGTAATGTAGTAAACATGGTTTATAATGAGTTCATAGGTGTAGGAATGCCCCATAATTGGTTTAGGTTTAATTTATAGTGCCTTAGGCGAAGACGAAACGTAGAAAGGGTCTAAAACATAGTTTCTAGAATCCCCGTAATCACAAGATGTAATTCTACCCTTAAAGCATGACGCTATCCAGATTCATTGACAAACATAAATATTAGTAAGAATCTTTAGTTGTGAATCCTTGGGGCATAAAAGGTTAATAGCGAATGTTAGAATAATTATATTTCGAGTTTAAGCCCCGTAAGGGTCAAAGCATAAGACACTCTAGGTTTAAGAGCATGATGAACTTTAGTACTTAATGTGGGTGTATGTTTTTATTATGGAAATTTATGATGACTATGATGCTCATGATTATGTATATATATGAATGTGGCATAAAGCAAATTTGGAAGAAATTCGGTGTGCCGTGGTTATGCTGCCGAATTTCTGACAAATTTGAGGAACTTAGAAAGTTCTCAAAGAGATATGAGTTTTGAATGTGACATAGTACTGTGGGAACGCGTTCTAGGGGACGACGATACGTAACACCCTAGAAACAAATCCTTGAGGGGGACGGCGATACGTAACGCCTCGAAGAGGATAATATTCACGGTGTACTTGATACCGGTGCGACGTGTTCTGTTATTATTATTATTGAGATTGCGCTTATCAGATGATAAGTAATCACTAGTGACGACTAGTTAAGGTATGAGCTCATAACCTAGAGATGTGACACATTCTGGGTGACACCGGTTCGACCGAGCACCCCCAGATCGATTGTCTTTTTTAGGTGATCCCTATGTTATAGTACGATGCTTTAAATATCACACAGTTACAGAAAAAGAAATGCTTTTACATGAGAAGTATATGCCACTTTATGCCACCTGTGTGATGTTGATAGCTCTATAAATGTTTAATTGATTCTGCCTATTGCGTCTTCATGCATTCATGCTCTATTATGTTGCATATATGACATTAAGACTCATCCTAAAAGGAACGAACCTTGGATAATTAAGTTTAAAATCTAATAAGTGAATTTTATGCATGCTTACCTTTTTCAAAGAAACCCAAGGTTCCTGAGGACGTAGATGATGACACCTAGATAGGAGGTTGCCCTACTGAGATTCTTTAATAAGATTCTCACTCCCTCTACCTCTTCTTTCCGTCACATCTTCAGATGGCGACGTTCGTGATTTTTGTGGATTCCCCGACGTGGGAAGTGCACCATGATCCGGAGCATGGATCATACCATTCTGAGGGTCGATGCACTGTTCGTGTCTTTATGTTTGTTGGACGACCCTTTGCTCATCCTGTACATACTAATTGCTTCTCCCCGACAGCACCATATGGCGACAACGATCGAGTTTTTGAGCGTGCCCGCACTCATAACGAGAGGGTGCTCCGTATGCACACCTCCGCCCCAGCCGTGTGCGATTACCCTGACTATGTGCCGCGTACGTACTTCTCAGAGACCCATCTATTGGAAGACCCACCTACCCACTTGTATAGCGAGAGCTCTGACCCCACTCCACCGCTGATAGGAGAGGGCGGCGAGGAGGCAGTCCATGCGCCCTCGTCGAGGAGCTCACGTCCAGCCGCAGCGAGTGCCTACTCCAAATGTGCTTCGTCCTTGGATTGGATATGTTCCACCCTTTCCGGGATCCCAGCAGTAGCGGCTCGTGGGTAGAGATAGTGCACACACTACATAGATGCGGATAAACCTTCTTTTGTTTAGAGGTTATCTATTCTAGATGCACTTGGGTTGGGGAGTTTTCTATTTTGCTTTCCGTTATATTTTCCTTTCCATTGTACTTTCCTTTCAGCTGTATTTGCTCTGTGTTGTACCAAACTAAGTCTCACTTCTTGAGTGGGCATATTATATATCTATATATGTGGTTTGTTTTATCATGTTGTGCAATTACATGTTTTATGATCGAATGTTCATGAGGTGTTCATTTGGATTTGTGTTTTATTTCTTTTATGCTTCATCGTTCGTCGTGTTGTGCAGCTCTCACTTTGCTTTTACATTTCAAAAAAAAATTTACTTGTATTTTCCGCTAAGTATTTTAAAGTAAAGAGAAAACTATGACGTAATAGACTAATGATTAACCTAAATATGTTCTAGAGTATTGGGTTAAAAATTAGGATGTTCCAAACCCCCCACACTATGACCACTATATAGTTAATCAAAATTGCAGATAAAATAGCCTTTCACGCATCTGGGTTATTTCAATACTCACTTGTTTATATTCTCATTTATTTTGCTTTCCATTTACTTTAAAACATAAATACAAATAAGAAAGTACTCCCTATTTGGATTCAAATAAAATATCATAAAAGTTAAAATCCTAACAAATCAGAATCCAAATTTTGGGTTCAAATTCAGGAATTTTTAAGATTTTCTAAACTTACGGGCTAAAAATAAAATATTTAAAGATTTCATAAAATTCATTAAAAATCACTCTTTAACTTATTTTTCTTTTGGGAATAATTATCGAAACTTTTGATTGCAAGAATGTGACTGTATCATATAGCCATACAAGGACGTGCAGGATCCAGACTTAGTAAAATTTAGGATCTAGAATGACAGATAAGGGTAACTGACATCCTTCCTAGTTAACAAAAAAATTAATCTTTTTATTTCAAACTAGGGTATTACAGAACTGATAATCAACTAACAATATCAAAGAAGATATTAAATCATGCTAAGTAACTATTCACTATGATGATTGATAGGTGTTGGGTTCCTCAACATGGAGAAAACTTCTCCATTATTTTATTGGTTTAGTTTTGCTGGTAAAATAGTGTGATACCCCAGGTATACGTGTCATTGGACAAGTTCCGTATTGCCTCGGGGTCTTGCGGAACCCACCCATGTTGACGGAAAGTTCCAGGATGCATGAAAGACCCCCTTATGTAGCAAAGATGGTGAACTATCACTGCTATAGCGGCCACAGTTAGCAGCAAGATTGGTTTTGGCATTCTGGGGACTGCTATAGCAGGCGTAAGTGGGGGCAGACTGCTATAGCGGTCATCCAGTGTCAGCAGTGCATGATCAGTGCAAAATGCATCGTTTTGCGTAAGTGAGACCCCCAACCCCTTTTAAACACATCAAACTCAGGATTTTCATCCCAAAACCGAACCCTACACTCTCAAACTCTCTTCCACTCCTTTTCATACAAATCTAACTCCATTCATTTTCCTCCTAAGAGATCAAAGGTAAGATTTATGAGCTTTTGTTGTTCCTTTCCTTCCTATTTCATATCTCGGTGATTGAGTTATTTTTTGTCTCCATTGTTGTTTAGTGAGGGTGCTCCCCTAATGTTGTTAGAGTTATGTTTGAGTAATCTAGAGGTTAACAGAGACTAATCTAGAGTTTTTGGCTTCAATGGCAGACGTTGGTGCCATTCCTCCTCCCCAGAGTCCTTATGGTGTTGGTATTTCACTGTCTACCCCTCCAGGTGAGTGGGTTTAATCTCATGGCCTTAGTTTAGTCATTATATAATTATTTGCTAACATTGTGGAGTATTTTGATAATTTAAAAATGGGTTCTTACATGATATTACTTTGAGTAAAAATATGTTTTACTAGATATGCTTCATTTGAACTTATGCATAAAAATATGATTTTAGAAATGCATGGGACCATATTTATTTCATAAAAGTTTCATATGATTTAATTCTTGAATTGATTTGATTATGAATAAATGAGATTTGCTATGATTTATGAGTTGAGATTTAAGAATTTACATTTAATAGAGTTGGGAAATGTTGAACCAAAAACATAGAACTCCCCTTTATGATTTCAGTGGTTTTAGAATAGAGAGAGTTACTAAGAGGAACAATACTGTAAGTTAACAATAGTCATTCCGTTAACCTTGGTATACCAAGACCCGCCAGGGGCAAGTCATCATTGAGTTAGATCAGTCCGCCAGAGACACGGTTTGCTAGGGACTGTTGAGATTGCATTAGTTAGGGGCTTTGTCCGCCAGAGACTTAGCACCCTTCCTACAGTTGATGAATACTCTGTTTCCTTTTGTAATTCTTAAGATTTTAAAGATTTTAGCCAATATATAAAGTAAATAGAAATATTTATACATGCTACATTGTTATTATTATTGTTATTGTTTATTTACAATATTTTCCTGTCCCATGCATAGTTATGAGTAAGGACCTACTCACTGAGTTTTGGTTGCAAAACTCACCCCTCTCTTCTTCCTTTTCCTCACAGATACAGGTAAAACTCCGGATCCTCCTCTTCCCCCCCTCAGCAGTAGCATCCTCTAATTTGGGTGAGCTCCACAATGGTGTGAAGCTATAGTATTTTGGTCATGGTAGATATGCTCCAGTGATATAATGGGCATGGTCCCGGACTGTTTATAGCTTATTTTGCATTTTTACCATACCATGATTCTTTTGTATTTAACATTATATCACTTGCAGTTATTTTGTATTTGAGCAACTCAGTTGAAATGTATTTTACAACTACAATTACATAATTTATTTTTGAAAAAGATGTTTATATCTAAATTAGCAGGGTTTATCAGTTAAATTGACTTATGAATAAATCATGTTTTATGGATAAAGTAAGCATATAGTATGGTATTGAGGTCACGAGGCTTACGTGAGGATCGGACTTCCCACGTGCTTATCACGATCCTAATTGGGTTGTGACAAATAGGAAAAACCAATTGTTTAGAAAAGGAGAAAAAAATATGGAGAAACATATGTTATGATAGATTTTTTGTTGTTATAAATACAAAGCATTTGCAACGAAAGCTGGTAAACAAAAGAAAGTTTCTTTATGTAGAGAGATAGAGTTATTCTAAGTGACCAAATCGTGTGAAGTTTGTCGTAGTTATTTTTCGAGAAATACAGTGCCACTATTTTTGACTCATATCTCATTTTGTATGTTATGTACAACTCCCTTTATGGCTACTATTTCATATAGTATAAGTTATTATTGGAATTTATATTTCTTTGTGGACGAATATACCACAAGAAATTTGTGTCATTCTATCGTTCTTAATTTCTGTTGCTTATTAGGACGTATTTCCTAACAAGTGGTATTGGAGTCACTAGTTATAAAAATAGATGCGATGAAAAACAAGATGATCAATTTGAATGGCACAAACTATCGCATTTGGAGAAACAAAATAAAAGATCTCCTATTTGTCACAAAATTGTATTTACCGATGTTTAATTTATTTAAACCCCTAGACAAATTCGATGAGGAATGAGTGTTCAAGCATGAGAAAGTTTATAGGTTCATTCGACAATTTGTCAAAGATAATGTGTATAATCACTTTTGCAGAGAGACTCACGCTAGGATACTGTGGCAAAAGCCGGAGGAGTTATAAGCTTGAAAGATAAGCAGCAATAAGTTGTTTTGTTTGACAAAGTTAATGTAGGTGAAATACGAAGAAGGTACTTCTATAGCAGATCACTTGAACGAAATGCAAGGGATCATGGATTAGTTGCTAAGAATGGGCATAAATTTTGAAGATGAGGTGCTTGCTCTTATGGTGCTTGCTTCTTTACCAGAGTCTTGGGAGACTTTCAAGATTTCACTTACAAATACTACACCAAATGGTGTAGTGAATATGAAGAATGCTAAGAGTGACATTCTTAATAAAGATATGATATAAAGATCACATAGCTCATACCTAGATGTTTAAAGTGTGTAGGTAGCTATTAATTGTTCTATGCCTCATGTTTTTTCACAACTTAAATCATTCATTAATTGCTATTTGATTAACCTAATTATGCATAAAAAAATTTGCATTAAATACCATTAATAAAGACAATTGCAGTGAGTAACCACTTTTTGGTGTGTCTTCTTACTCTATTGATTTTTTTTCCAAGTCCATATATACAAGTAGATTTTTTCTTTGATATCCATAGGATACCAATACTCTTTTATTTCTAATGGTTGTAATCGAATATTTAATTTTCTGTATTTAAATAAATTAA
The DNA here is from genome assembly GCA_031216125.1 of Dalbergia cochinchinensis. Taxonomy (NCBI): domain Eukaryota; kingdom Viridiplantae; phylum Streptophyta; class Magnoliopsida; order Fabales; family Fabaceae; genus Dalbergia; species Dalbergia cochinchinensis. The sequence goes on from CM062368.1 coordinate 26,189,023, forward strand.
GTTATTAAGACACGTGGCACATTTTTACCCATAAATAATTAAAAGATATTAGTACTCTTGTATTTCATAAAAGTACTAAAGAAACATATACAAATCTATGTTCTATATAAAGAGGATTCCTTTCATAATTGTTTTTTGGTATCTCCTAATTAAATTGAATTGTGTTTTCAAGTCCATTAATATAATTTTTATAAGTAGCATGTAACCAATTTCAAAATAAATTAAAATAACTACTATTTAAAACAAATATTAACAACCTATTCACCCTACAATGAGAAGCACGTTTGGGACTAGCAAGTATCAATCTTCGGGAGTGCAAACATCGAAAAACTATTAGTTGTTATAATGCCTCTATTTATATGTTACTTGTTATAACACTTAAAAACATAAAAGTAAATTAAAATAAAAATAATACTACCAAATAAATACAAATAAAAATAAAAATGTGAATTGATATACAATATAATAAAGAAAATAGCCTTCTTTTGGTGTCCAATTTTCCTTTCTATTTTACCCTTACAGTTAATATCTCACTTTCACCAATAGTTTTTAAATCAAGTAAACAGTTTTTGGTCATTTTATTATCAATTTTTGGGTGTCTTTTCTATTCCATTATGAAAATGCTTTCACTTCTCTCTATTTCCTATTCATGCACTTCTCATCTTCGTACTTCCATTTAGAACCTTTTTATCATCTTAAGAAGCGGATGAAGAAGAAGCAAATTGATATCTTTGTGATTCATTCATTCATTAAAATACAAAGCTTGAGTCTCTGTCATCTGCTTTGACAGAAACACTTAGGGGCAAATTGTTTTTCTTAATTTTATTAATATTAAAAAAATTAAAAATGTAGCTTGACGGGCACGATAATACCAGGCAAGACGTTAGTATATAGAAATACTATAATCACCTATTATTTCATTTACCCTACTTTCCAATATATTTTTTTATTTTATTTTTTACATGTAACCAGCCTCTCTTTAAATGTATAAAAAATATACAAGTTAAAAAATTATTAATTTCTATTACTAAATAATAATATTAAATAATTTTATATTGATAATTTGATGATATATAATAAGAGTTTACTTTCTATAAACTAATAATGTAAAAAAAATTTATATTATTATCCAATCAAATCACCTAATTTGCATGATTTTTTAAATAGTGAGTATGATCCTCTACCACTTTTACTAATATAATTATACATGATTAAAAGGATAATATAAAAAATCTTACACTAGTTTTACCTAAAAATTAAGCTCGTATAAAAATTAATCTCTAAAAAAAAAAAAAGTAGGTTTGAATAATACTTTCAACTCACTAGTGAAAAATAAAATCTCATTAATTTTCCCGCTGGTTCATTTTAAAACACGAAAATCGCAATTCAATTTCAATGCCTTGCGCGCGCTCATGGAGGCGATGCCGTTACCCACCGCCGCACCCGCCGCCTCACCATCGCCGACGCTAGAAGAGAAACCGTCACAAGACGGCGACGGTTACGACGTCAACGACGACGTCGTCGTTTCGCTGGACGAGGAGGGTTTCCCGTCACAAATCCCATACGAAGACGCATCACCAAACGTTGTGGGAAAACGATCGGATGCGGCGGCGCCGGAAACGTTCAGCTTCGCCGCCGATTTCTATCGCTGTGGCACCGATTGGTCCTCGCTGCTGTCACAGGAGGATCGTAGGGTCAGTGGCAGTTTCGATTCGGTTTCTTCGGGGAAGAAGCTGAAGCAGACGAATCTGTTTCAGGTTTGGGGCTTCAAACGAAACGATGCCGTTGAATCCGCTTCAAATTCCTCTGTTGAATCAAAACCCAATCAAAGTGGTTATTTTGGTGATGAAGGCCAGAGCGGTGGTTTTTCAGAGAGGAAGATCGCGACACCTGAAAATTGGGGCTCGATTTTGCATGATAGAGGGAAAGAGTTCGAGAAATCAAGATCTTCTCGCAAGAGAAAGGACAGCCACGAAGGAGTTAGGGTTACGCGTGCCTGTCCGTTTTATAAGAAAATTCCAGGTTGAAATGAAAGTTCTTCCATTTTTTTTTTTCAAATTTCATCAAGACATCAACTTTTATATATTTTTTATGTTCTTTATTGGTATGTTATAATTGTTATCGTTTTGTTTTAATAGCATTTTTGTGTGATTTGGGAGAATCTTTCTTGGAATGCCTAATGCAGCATGTGTGGTAGGTTAGGTGTTGTTTGCCAAATCTGTTATAAGGTTACTATAGTGTGGTTAATTTAAGTCCATGAAGCTGACGAAACTAATTTAACTTGGAAATCAATTGGCCAATAGTTAACATCTTAAATTCTTGTTCTGTTCTGTTGTGAAAAATGGAAAAGGGATGTGGCAGTAAATGTAGTTTATTTGGCAATGCAGGGACAAGCTTCACTGTTGATGCATTTCGTTATGGGTGTGTTGAAGGGTGCTCAGCGTATTTTCTGAGCCACTTCCATTACGATCACTATGGTGGCTTGAGCAAGAAATGGTCACATGGTCCTATTTATTGCTCTCCTCTAACGGGAAGGCTAGTTCAAATGTGTCTCTCGGTAAACGCTTTGTAAGAACTCAGAAACCTTCATTTTTGTGTACACTCTGTTTTTCCTTTTCTTTGTAGTTTGCTCACTCATATGATCAGAAAAATTAAGGTGTGCCTGATAAAGATTTTTCCTTTTGCTTTTCTATTAAGTGACTGACTTTTTGCAATATTTATTGTTATAGGTACGTCCGCCCTTTGGAATTGAATGTTGAACATTTGATTGATGGTGTCAAAGTCACTTTGTTAGAAGCTAATCATTGCCCTGGTGCAGCTTTGATTCACTTGGACCTCCCAAATGGACAGCGTTATTTGCACACTGGAGACTTCAGAGGTTGTAAAAAAATGCAAACTTACCATCTTCTTGTAAATCAACCTGTGAATGTCCTTTACTTGGATACCACATATTGCAACCCAAAGTACAAGTAAGACACTAATCTTGTTAAAATTTGTATACATCTTATCATGTGTTACGATATATATCATTGGTTGTTTGTAACATAAATTGATGATTCTTAGTGACTATTTTCTTCTTCAGTTTTCCTGCCAAGGAAGATGTACTCAACTATGTTGTCAAAATTACGAAGAACCACCTCAAATTGCATCCCAGGACTTTAGTGGCTGTGGGGGCATATAGTATTGGCAAAGAATGTGTATATCTTTCTATTTCCAAGGCACTTGGGGTATGTGGGCTTTTCCCCCCATCAGATTACTATATCAACTATTGTGTTCATTCCATGTCCCTCTCTATCAATTGTTTGCTTTTGTTGACAAGAAGGGACGTTGCAGGAATTTATAAGTTACAACATGTATGTGGCGATCCATTATGCCTTTATGACGATCTGTAGTATACTGTTGAAAGTTTTGATCGTTGATCCTTTCACAATGCTTAGATATCTACGTTTGAGTTGCCAACCTTGTATGATGGACAATCAATTTTAGCTATTTGCATTAGGGATGTGTGATTCCGGGTCATGGGTTGTAGTTGTAGACTGTTTCTGTGGTGAGTTGACTGAAGTAGCTTTAAGTCACTAGGTTACGTCTACTTATAACTGTTTGATCCATTGACCCAATATCTTGATACAGGTGAAAATTTATGCAAATGCTTCAAGAAGACGAGTTTTGCAAGCTTTTGGTTGGCCTGAGCTTTCAGATAATCTCTGTACTAATGGAAATAACACACTTCTCCATGTTCTGCCCATGTCATCTCTTAGATTTGAGGTTTAATTTTGTACTGTACTACTGTTATGTTTTAATATCAAAAGTCTATTCTTGATGCTCTCCTTTATTCATTTATAATTCACCATCCATGTTTTCTTGTTACGTTAGTCCTTAAAGGATTATTTGAAGACCTACAAAGAACAATTCACAGCAATATTGGCATTTCGTCCAACAGGTATTTACCTGTCTCTTGGTGCAAATTATTCTTAATTGTCTACAGAGAAGCTATATGTTAAGGAGTGTAGTTCGGGTGTCTTAACTAACATTTTTTCTTTTTTAAAAAAAAAATTAAAGGTTGGACTTTCAGTGAAAAGATACGCAATGATCTGGAACTGATTAAACCTATGTCCAAAGGAAATATCACAATATATGGTAAGATGAGCTGCAATTCAAAAGCCACTCTTCATATGACATAATAACTTGAAATCAGTGCTATATACTTAAATGCACTGGACCATGTTGTACCAAAAAAAAAATGCACTGGACCATGGGCGACCAGGATATAGTGGTTGTCCATAGTCAGAGGATCCGCATTCAGTTGCTGACATACTAAGGTCATGGTCCTGCCTGTCAAATAAGCTCTCAGTTTGGTTATTCTCTGCTGGTCCTATACTAGTTATTTTATCTGTTAGACTATTACAGTTTTTTCACCTTTTTATAGGGGTTCCCTACAGTGAGCACTCCAGCTTCACAGAACTGCGAGATTTTGTTCAGGTCCAAACTGAGAATAATTTTAACTTTCACTGTTACATGTTTGATTACTTGCCTGATGGTATCTACGAAATTGCAGTATTTTGTCTCATTTTTTGGTGAATGTTTCTTACTCTTTCCACAGTTTTTGAGGCCTGATAAAATAGTTCCAACTGTGAATGTGGGGAATGCTGCTAATCGAGAAAAGATGCAATCCTACTTCCGAGACTGGTTAAAGGGCTAATGCCTTTGTTCTTCTTCAAGAGATTGAGTTTGTAATCTGAGATTTCCATTCAATAACCGATTTGTGGGGGACGCTTGAAGGTGATACATGAATTCTTTTGGCACGTTAACCATTATATGATTACGTGTTTGATCAAATGGATGCAGTGCTACAAGCCTTGCTGGGCTTGCATTTGCTGTCTGCTAAAATGCTTGAAATAAGATCGTCCTGCAGGACATGTGTGGAAACAAAATATGAAAACGGAGAACGAAAATGTCATGCCTTCTGATATTGTCTTCTATGTACTTCGGCACTTGCCCATTCTGAACAAGTGAACATTGTCTATCAAAACTGATGGCGGGGTGAAGAATAATCGGTGGTATTTGTTGGGGGTTGCAACATGAATGCAGATTCCCCCAATATTTCCATTATTTACCCACGGTTTAGTATAAGTAATTGTAGGGGTAATATTCCGTAGGGCGTTGCTGCGGTCACTATATAGCTTTTGCTGAAGTTGATTGGTAAAGTGGGGCAGCTTTTGCATTGTCCATATTATGGCTGACTCATTGTATTATTTGAGAAATACACCGTTTTACGACGACAGTGTATATTGGATTCTGTCAATTTTCTTACACAGCTTGATGTGAAGTAGTTAAGTTACTCGTACATTGGAGACAACCAGGGGAAAAAAAAAAAAGTCTTACACATATATTTAGTCCTCGTAAATGAGTTTTGATTTTGGCCTCCTTAAAATTTGTTGATTGGTTGTGGGTGGGTGTCAGTCCAGTATTATTATATTAAATTAGTACCTAATATTTTATGTATGAATTATTTTAACCCCTTACTTTTAAAATGAATCAATTTGGTCTCACACGTTTATAAATATGAATCAATTTAGTTCCCATTGTTAGTTAAATGAAGTGCCTGATGGGGATAGAGCTCGTCCTGAAAGAGATAGGGCTCGGACGAGAAGAATTAGAGCTCCACTAATAAAAAATAGAGCTAACAAGTAGAAAAGTATATAGGACATTCAAATATCACTATAAGTAATTTAGTCAGAAAAATCACTTAAAGATCTTTAATAAAGGGGACGTTCAGATATCAATAAAGGGGCTTGATCATGTGGAGTGTGATGAACCAATTGGATGGATCAAGAAACTATATTGATCCAATTTCTTAGCATGACTATGCTTGAATCATATGTAGCTTATATAAAGCAGATACCCTTAGGCTATATTTGAGTTTAAATTCTTAGGCTAAGTTTGAATTTTAAATGGAAAATAAAAAGAGGAAAGAGTTTGTAGTGTAAAACTTTGGCTATTTTAAAGTGAAAAGATTAGTAAAATACAAAAATAAAGGATTAAACATCATTGGATCAGTAACTTTCTTCATGTGTTTATCTTCTGTGAATCTTACTCAATGATGTAAGGGTCGTCAACCCGTCATTTTTATAATTTACCAACCTCATCAATTTAGAGGAACCAAATTGAAAACTTTAAAATCTTACATTATAAATCTTTCTATTCCCTTCTTTCCCCTTTAAAATCTACACCCACAATCATATCCATAGTTGTTTCATGTTCTCCGGATCTTATAGTTTGATGCATTTTAAGTTTCTGCGGAAAAAAATGGTGATATCCATATTTTCAGAGCATCTGAATACATGAAGCATTGCAGGCTACCGAATCAATGGTGGTAGAGAATGCGATAAATCAGAAGCGCTCGAACGCTTTCCATGTTTTTCATCATGTACAATTCGGACAGAAAAGAAACATGGGAGGAAAGAATGATAGTTTACAGTACAAACTGTTTTAGTGATCGAAACAGCAACTTCAGCCCTGACGCATCGACATTGCCCATCAAAAGAATCATTTTTTCTTAAGGAAAACGAAAACATTATCTGCCCTTAAAATATACATTACACATACACCAGTGGTCTGCTACCCAAAAATTATGCATTTCATGTGCTGGTGGATCACAGAATGGGAAATTTGAACACATAGCCGCGGCAAGAATAGAGGCAGAGTTATCGCATACGCCTCTGAAATTATGATAAATTATGCCAGAGAAACACCGAAAGAAAGGGGCCAATCTACCTTGGGAATTATTTCGTCTCAAGTCAATCTATATATTTAGTCTATAATGACATTATTGTAGAACTTACATTCCTACCGTGTAAAGAATGGAAAACAAAATAATTCAAACTCATTTTCTTCTGAAAGGCGGGTCCACTAGCTATGTTACTTATAATGCTGATGTGCAAGTGTGCAACATAGGATACCCTGTAGCTGTACTACATAAATACAGTACTTTCATACATAGTGTGCTATCAGAATAATAATCTGTCTTCAAATTACAAGCTATGCCTCCAAAACAACATCAAACCAAATAAAAACAATGGCAGATGGGCCATAGCCTCAATAAAATCTCTGGTATCAGAAAGAATAATATCCAATCAGATCAGCCATGAAGGAATAGGATCAGTAATCCAGCTAACAGACAAATTGAGATCACGGAGCATAGCTAGACTAATTTTAATGCGACTTTCAGGCCATTTTTCAGAGATGCAAACACTTCAATATCAACAGCTCACCAAGAAGATCATCAAAAAAAGATCTACTTAAAACTTCAATTTGTGCAAATAGGCCATCCCATAGTGCCACTAGCCTAAAGTGATCTTGAGAGGATACCATCTCCAAAATTGAACAATATACTGAAGTATGCACAGAGACCACTTTCCCTTTTTCATAATGGTGAGGCAATAGCTCAAACCTTAGATTCATTAGTACACACTTTTCAGCTGAAATTCTTTTAGCATGTCTTTGTGGATTGGACTTTTGGAAGGGAAGGAAGAGAAAGCAAGGTCTTTGTAGAATAAACTTTTAAATTATACTCTACAAACACCTTCCCTTCCCCTCCAAAATCAAACTCACAAATACACGCTAAAAGAATTTACCAGCCAAATTAGACAATATTGTTATGTTCTGCCCACAAAATATTCATATACCACGTTTGGCTCAACCTGGACACTAGTGCATGAGTTTTTCAGGCATTCTGAGAATCTGTAAAATACCAAAATCTTATGCTTGACTGGTTATTTATGCACTAACAGCTACCAAATCAATATCATTTTCATCTCCCATGAGCGCACATTAAAACCTGATTTCCCATATTGTAAGACACAAGAAAGAATCCAGCCATTAGCAGATTTTGGTGCCACAGGTCATTAAATTCAAAAGCTTCAATTCTACAAAGGAGCATTTTCTGATCAGCAGCAGAGAAAGACAAAACAATCCATCACCAAAAGCACTTTAAATCCTAAAATGAAAGAAAGTGTAGCCCAAACCTCAAACAAGAATATGCAAATTATTAATATCAGATTCCGGCAACTACGCTACACTACACTACAGGATCTCATTAAGTATCCATTTGCTATATTCACAAAAATTCAAATTCCAGCGTTTCACAAGTGCAAAAAAGCACTGTAACTAACTCATCTGAAAAAAAAAAAACCAACAATCACACTACAAAAATAAAATAAATCTAAAAGGCAAACAAAAAAAAAAGTGAGAGAAGATTCATTCAAGCCTGTGTGCCAGCCAAGGCTTTCATCTGGACAACACTATGGTGGTTCCCGTCCCCAGCGTTGGAATTTGTGGGCAGCGCCTCATAGGATCCCAGCCTCCTCACGCCAACGCTCCTCGCGACAATGGCGTAGGTAGCGAACACGACGATCACGACGAACACGACCTGGATGAGGAACGCGAGGTCGAGGAGGGCCACGGCCCTCAGCTTCGAGTCCTCGAGGTCGCACTGGGTGGAGCCCTCAACGCCGTTGACGACGTCGAGGAGGCGGTGGCATCCGTCGGGGATGAACGCGTCGGCGTGGAGGGAGAGCCCGGTCTGGAGGGTCCAGAGGCCGCGAAGGAGGATAACGGCGGCGAGGGCAGCGTCGAAGGGGAAGAGGCGGGGGAGGGCGGCGAGGAGGAGGGAGAGGAGGGAGGCGGCGGCGGAGAGGCGGGAGGAGAGGAGGAGGCAGTGGGATTCGAGGGCGGAGGTCTGGAGGAGGGAGGAGGAGGAGGCGGCGGAGGAGTGGAGGAGGAAGAGGGCGGAGGCGAGGGGGAAGAGGAGGGAGTCGGGGAGGAAGGAAGGGGAGGGGGAGTCGGAGAGGAGGAGGAGGAGGGAGAGGAGGAGGAAGAGGAGGAGGAGGGCGGCGGAGTGGAGGGAGGTGAGGCGGTGGACGGGGGTGTGACCCTTGAGGAGTGGGTCTGGGTAGAAGGAGAGGATGAGGGCGTGGGAGATGGCGATGAGGAGGGACAGGATTGTGAGGTATAGGGGGAGGTGGCGGTTGTTGGTGGTCGGGAGAGGGTGGAAGAGCTTGGCGGTGTAGGTGTGGGGGGATTTGAGGTAGTTGCGGGTGGTTGAAATCAGGTGGTACATGCCCAGTGACACCAGCGCTGTCGAGGATATTACGTGGTACACTACGGTCGCCATTTTCAGGTACTAGGCTGTGGTGGTGCAATCAGAAGAAGAACAAGCAGGAAGATGGTAGATCGGTTACCCGTTCATTTCCTTGTTTTTTGGGAGGAAAATGGGGGAGCTCCGCAAGGCGAAGAGGGAAGTTGAGATCTTGATCTTGGGTGTCCTCTAGCTGCACAGTTTTTGGTTTAGACTTTCAAAATTTGACAATTGAGAAGGGGGAGCCCTCACCTTCCCCACTCGGGTGACATACAATATTATATTTCTTTTTTCTTTTTTGGCGAACCTATAATATTATATTCTATATACGTAATAATGATGAGATAAATATTAAATAATAATTATGACCGTTTAGGCTTTCACCGTCTCGCGAAGGAGCACAGATACACCAATTTAGTGATATAATAGATAAGTGTCGGATTTTGACACCCACACAAATAAGTGTTGAACACGCGATGAATTAAAAAAATAATTTTTTGAGTTTAGACATGTGCTGGACACTGCTAGACACGTATTAGATATGACTCTAATTCACTATATATACGGCTTGAACACACCGTGAAGGTTAGTTTATTTATTTTTTTAAAAATTTTTTAATACTAATATGAGTCAACAATCAACTCTAATTTTTTAGTCATCTCATTTTGAAAATTCTTTAGTTAATTATTAAAAAAATAAGAATTAATTAAATATAAACATGATAAAAAAATCTAGTAAAAAAGAATTATACATATATATATCGTGTCCGTATAATTTTTTAAGTTTGGTATGTCTTCGTATTTGTCTCATGACTCGGTCAGTTTTCATAGCTGTCTCGTATCATCTTTCCCAGTTTACCCTCCCTCTCACTTAGGCCTGAAAGGCTGTATAATTTTCGTTTCTATTAATATTTATTTATTTACAAGTCTAGAAAAAAGTTTTGCTCTTACTAGTTCCTACATTAATCAAAGCATATTTGACTCAGGTGATACAAATAAAAATCTAAGTGAAATTCACATTCTCTAAATGATATACTCAACCAATTAAAAAGTATAAAAAAATTTGAAGAAAAGTTTAAGTTTGATGTAATAACAATTAAATCTCTTTTTCCTTTTAATGATTTTTGAAGTAATACAAATAAAAATTAATCACATTTATTAATATAATACTATATAGTTGAATGATCGTGTAATTATTTTTTCTTTTTTTATACTGAATATTAAAACTAAATCCTTTGAAGAATGTTCAAAATGATAAATGTAAAATCTGATAAAAATTATAAGTTGTAGGATTTTATTTTGGGAAAACCTCAATGAAGACTTAGAAAACCTCAATGACAGCTTACACACTCATCCTAACCTTACTTAAAATAATAATTGTTTTAACAATATTAAGTGAAGAATTCGAAATGTATGAGCGATTAAGATAGAAAGGCTAATAATAGTCCCGTCTTTAATTTAACACTTATTTCCAACCCTGCATGCAATTGACCTATTGAGTTCAATTTGATCCAGCATTATGCTAATTTTTCAAGGTAAAAATATATTTTAGTAATTTCTTAGTTAATTTTTTCAAATACGTTATATGATAGAGAATTCTAGTGATGTTATTGTTTTTGCTATTTGTCACAATTAAAAAAAAAACCTTAATTTTTCTAATTAAGAAAACATGATTTTTTTTATCCCACATTACTGACTTGTGAATTGATCTATCGGCAGCAACTGCACATTCTGTACTACTAAATACAAATCCAATCACAGAACATAAATACAGAACAGCCTTTCCTAAAATCGCCTTACCTACGGTCACTTCTTAAAACTTCCAGCTGCTAATGCTCAGCTAAGATATCAAACTAGTGGCGGTGGATGGCTGCAGCACACTCGCAACACATTTCTTTCGGTCAAAACACTCTTCACACCATGAAACACTCGTTGAATATCAGAAGACTCCTCAAAATGCAAACCAATCTCAGAAAAGTAACCATGAGGAAATAAAGAAGTCAGTCTAGCTTGTATTCATTCGCACACTAAATAATGAGTACAAGAAGTAAGATGACCACGACCACCACAACAATTACAAGCACCCACCAACACTGCAAAGTAAGAGAAGTAAAATTAGAATTAATATATTATGAGAATGATGCATAACACTTCTAGCAAAAGATAATATCACATACCACTTCTACACATCATTAGAGCTGGGCATGAAATAAGCAGCCTACGTGTTGTGTGCAGAATGCAGATGTTAAGACGAAATCAGGATACGTCCTCTTGTGTTTGTTTTTAACATTATATGGTCATATTGAGACATAAATAGAGACAAGCATTTTAACAGGTATTTTAACAAGGCGAAGTGTTCCTAAAATTTGTAGTGTTCAATTTGAATCTCTCTCTCTCTCTCTCTCTCTTAACATGGCATGGTCATGTTAAAAGCAAATGAGGATCCTAATCCTATGAGGTATGAGTAGTGTGCAAGCAAAATAGTGCCATTTGTGAGGAATTCGACAAAATATTAACATTCTGAAAGAAAATGTTAGAGTGAAGGCTTATAGTGTCCATATTGCTAACTTGCTCCAGTATGAGCGAAGGCAGATCTTGGTTGTGTGTATGACTAGACTATTATTGGAGCTTATTTAGAATTTCAAAAGGTTTTCGTGACTCACCCATGAGGTTCTGGATTTCACACTCTTGGAAGCCTTGGCTAGCTGTACTCTACCTTGGGTTGTTGCACCAGCAGAATTATCAATGTTTGATTGGATGTCATCTGCCAGAATGGGGCAAACAACATTAAGAAAAACAATGATCAATGTTATAGCAACAAGGAGGCTATATAAATTTTCATTCTTCACAAATGTAATCTTAGTTACCAATAACAACCCCCTGCTTGTCAACCAGAACAGCCAGGTCCTTGAACATCTCATTTGCTTGTCTAATTTGCTCTTCCACCTCTCTAATACCCTGTTCTCTTTCTTCAATCATGGCCTCGTTGAAGGAGATTTCATTATCCAATAGACGTATCTCTTGCCTGCAGTTTTATTTATATCATTGGATTTCCTTGAACATCAAAAGTAATTCTTCAAAGCATTCTAAATTAGAGAAAAATAAGCCAGAAATAAACCATACATATATCCTAAAAAGATGCGTATGTTTAGAAATTACTGTGCATATTGTTTATACATGTGAGATCTTGCTGAGATACCTTCTTTGCTCTCTGATAAAAGGTTGGCTTTCCTGGTCTTGCTCAACTGATTCTTCACCAGATCCAGAGCTGTTTACAAACACACAAATGATAAGGGAGAGCTGAAAATTTGTTAATGCAACCAGGCAATATGAGGGAGAAAAGAATCAGATTATGAAACGAAAGGTTGGCTTTCCTATTTCTTCGTTTTTTTTTTTTTTGGTCTAAACTATTGTGCAACGAATGGTTGACCTTGTTGGTAAAGAAGAAGGAGGAGCTGCAGGGGTATAACTTGATTCGCGCTGAGAAGCAAGCTGCTGCACTTTCTGGAATTCCTGTAATGTGGTCTGGAAATCTCTTGCTAGCTTAGCATCTTCAATTTTCTGACTAGCCTGGTTTAACAAAGGACGACAGAGATATATATAAGTTAAATTCATTTTCCTAAGCTAGCATAGTAGCATTCATAATTTTCTTGTATGGAAAAAAAAAAAAGAGTAAACACCCAAGTCAATCCCTTAACAATTTTATGTCAAACAATTTGGTCCCCCAGGAAAATAAATTCGTCCCAAGGTCCCTCTAGAATTGAAGCGTAAGACAAGTTATTCCCTTCTCAAAATCTATTCATTAAACCTTAATGGGACACATGACCTGTTAAGCCAACAATGCAGCACATTTTATTACATGTGGGAATCACACTCACATCCCTTGAGCAATTCGACATTGTTTCAATGTTTATTTTTTCCCTCAAAACTTAGAATAACATGATACAAGGGAAGTGATTTCTTGAATACGGGAAGTAATTTCTTGAATCCTTCCAAAATGACATCGTTTGGATGTTAATGAGTCATTTCATGTGATGCATAAATGTTGTAATGCATCACATGCATTGTTCCGTTAATAGCAACTTAACGAAGGGACTAACTTGTACTCAGCTTCAATTTCTGAGGGACCACGAGCAGGGCAGGGTTTATTTCTTGGGGATCAAATTGTCCGATGTAATATCCTAGAGGGACTAAGTAGGGTGTTGACTCCAAAAAAAAAAAAAAATTGGAACACCAAATACAAATACAAATACAAGACCAAAAGCCAACTGCAAAATCAAAATCAATATGTAACATATAAGTGAAAGTTCCTGGAAAGCCAAGGCAAGCCAATAACAAAATTAATGAATGACTTAACAATTACGAACTAACTTCCCAGGGTTCAGTTCTACAAGGCTTGAATTTTTATGAAAAAAATTCGAAATTCAACATAATAGTCAAATTCAAAGTTCCTCGTGAAGCAGAAAACATATAATAAAAAATTAATGAAATTATAATAACAGAATAAGAAGAGAATCGAAGCACACATTGGTATCAGCATCACGATCAGATTCACTCAAGGATTTGAGCTTAGCAGAGGTATCCTTCACCAGCTGCAATATCCTCTGCCTCGTATTGTGCCTACCAATAATATCAGGCAAAAAAAATTTTAAAAAAAATCTGCACAGCGATGACATAGAAACGAAGAACATCGAAGAAGAAAAGAAAAAAAATGAAATGAAAAAAAAACTGAGAGAGAGAGAAACGTAACCGTACAGCTTCTGACGGTGCTCGGAAGTGTCTTTAACGGTTCCAAGGGCATCGACGAGACGCCGGAAAGTAGCGACGGCGGTGTTGATTTGGAAGATTCCGGCGGCGACGGCCTGCGACGGCGACTGGCTCCGACGAGCGGCTGGGCTGGGACCGCCTTGGATGTCTTGAAAACTCATGGCTGATTATTGTTCAACTTTGAACAGAACAGAACGGAACACAGCTAACGAGAAGCTAAGGTTGATGGTTTACGCAAAAAGGTTTATATATATACAAGGTTTGAGTTCGAGGTTTGAAATTCAATTGGAGATGAAAGAAACTCTAACGAATTGGGGAGTGGCATCTATACTCGGAGTGAGTGAGGAGTACCCAACCAAACACACCCACCCCTCTTTCCCTGTCATTGGGTCATATCCCAAAATTCTTGTATGTACCATGGAGTAAATGCTTTTTCGTACTCCATGTGTTTCTCAACCGTTAAGTATAAAAAAAAAAGTATGAGAGAGAAGAAAGATTAAATTAATGGCTTAGGGAAATTATAAGATGGATTTTAAATTTTGAAGATCATTATGGACCTCTTATTATTAATTATTAGATGATTATTATTTTTAGTAGATAATTTAATCTAATAACTAATAATAGTTTTTTCATAATTGACCTAAAGATAAAAGGTCCACCATAAAATTCACCTGGTTTGAAAAGCTATAGAGAAAGGTATAGAGTAATGCTTGGTGTAGGATAAAATTATATAACAAATTTATATCACATACTTTATTATTATTATTAGATATGATAAGTGAGTGGAATGAATAGAGACCACATATAACATTTAATAATAATAAAATGTGTAATATATATTTATTACACACTAAATATTATTAAAAAATATAATGACTTGGATCAAAAAACAAAAATAAAAAATCAAAGAAAATTATTATTATTTTAATATCTAAAAAAGCGGGCATAGGACACCACTTTTTTTAACCATTCTACGTTCTAAACGGAAAGAATGAGTGAAGAATACTGTCATGATTGTTTTATGATGAATTTTATCTGATTGAGTTTATCAAAAATCCTTTATTTATTAACTATTAGATTAAATTATTTAATAAAAATAATATTTATTTAAGGATTAATGATAAAAAGTTCATAATAAATTTAAGGATAATATTTAATATACAATAAAATTACATACTAAATATATATCACATATTTTATTATCATTAAATATGATGTATGATTTTCACTTATTATATTCACTTATCACATTCACTATTAATAAAATATATAATATATATTTATTATATAATTTTATTATATATTAAATATTATTCTAAACCTAAATACAGGAGATCCACTTTATAATTTTGCTATCCATGCTATCCAGTACTCAGTAAGTTAGTGTCACAATGCACATCTAATATTTAGATATTAAAATAATATTTTTATAAACCAAAGGGAAAAAGTGAAGGTGTTTTTGCCCGTTGACAGAGTTGATGACACGTAATGAAGTTGTACGTTAGCTGACACAGGAGGAAAATGCGTTTTCTGCTGCTGGTGGTCCTTCTGCATGTAACGTGCTCCTTTTGTTTTTGCTTTTCATTTTTCGGACAGGTGTAACGTGTTCCCTGAGAATGTGAGCGACTGACGGTTGCATTAACGACTTGGGCCCTGAAGGAACTCCCAGTACGAGATACCAAAAATGAAATATCATGTCGTAAATCTTTCGATAAAGCATCGCCTTTTTCACCCGAATGAATTTTAAAAAAATAATTATTTGCCAACAATCATTTTATGAAGATTAATTTCATAAATCTACTTTTTTATATAGGTAAAATCGGTTAAGATGGAGTAGATTTTCAATGATCAAAATAATCAGAAATTGGTTGATAGTAAGTAAATTTCCTACATTTATATTTCCTTTTTGAAATCGGTGATGTGTAGGTAGATTCCTAACATTATTTTTGCTCCTCGGATCGGTCAAGTGTTGATAGATTTCCTACCTTGATTAGTGTTAATCATTTTTAGTAATGCAAATCATCTTAACTAATTAGCATTCCTAAGAAGATTGAATATTTACTTCTCGTTAAATAGTCATTTTGATTCTAAGATCTTACAATTGGCATCAATTTGGTCCTACAATTTCAAATTTTGACATCAAATTGCTCTCAATGTTGAATCTTACTAACACTGTTCAGGGATCTACCTTCCTAAATTCCACATCATTAAAAAAAAATTTAAAAAGTAAAATTGAAAATCAGATTAAACGAAAGAAAATTCCGTATCATTAGGTTTACGGGCAGTCGTCCCGGTCCCTCTCCTAGAGAGCAAAACAATATAAACAACAATGGAAATATAAGCAGCAACAACGACAGATCTTCCTCCTTTGCCGCAACGATGACAGCGCTAGCTAAGCAGAGCAATCGCTGTAAGGATCTCGTGAGAGTGAAGGATCTGAGGATCGACGACCACTGCCATTTCCAGAACGTGGCTAGCTATGTGGACAAGGATGATCTACGACTTGCTCCACGTGCTAGCCTTCGTCGAGGAGGAGCGAAGGATGCGGCTAACAGACTCGAGGAAGGCTAGGGGCAACCTTAGGGCCTCCAACCTGATGAAGAGCTGTAAATTGTTGGTGCCATCCCCGACGTCTCCATTGGCGATGTCTTCCTCTACAGGATGGAGCTATCCTTTTCTTTTGTTTACTTTGGTTTTCAATTTTACTTTCTACATTTTTGTTATGATGTGGAGTTTAGGAAGGAAGATCTATTAATGATGTTAGTAAGATTTAACAGTGAGCAATTTGATGTGAAATCTTGAAACTGTGGGACTAAATCGATGTCAAAAAAAATTTTAGGATTAAATTGATGTCAATTATAAAATCTTAGGATTAAAATGATTATTTCCGCTTGTATTTATGCTGTTGAAAAGGTATATTAACTGACACTTCATTCCATAAAATAGTTATTTAATTTTGAAGTTGATCACATATAAGTTGATTAGGCTTAAAAAATAAATAAAAATTTCTCATGCATCACGAGAACTTGCCTGTGACTATTAAGTTGGAGTATAATGGCTTTTCATACAATAAAAAAAAAGTAAAAAAGGAAAAATAGAGTATACTGGTGATCCAGCTTATTAATTTACAATGAGAGTAGCCAAAAGGAAAACACTAGATCACCAGAGATGCACTGAAATACTCGGCGCAGATGCTGTCGGAGCTTTGAACTTCGAGGCTCATGCCTCACAAATATTATATGAAGTGTGTAAAATTGCTCTTCCCGTTAAAAGATAAATCATAGTTTAGTTGTTAAATGAAATAAAATGAGATGAATAACTTACTCATCCAATTTTCAAAGGAGTAAAGAACCATTTAGCTGAATTCTGACCATTTTTTTTTTGTTTGGACCATCTGATTTTTCGTCAAGTAATTGTGCATATATGTGATCCAATTTGAATTTTATTCATTTGGATTTGGACAGTCAGGTTTCCATCCGTGTGCGTGAATTATAAAATAAAGAGGACTTGGATTTCCTAAAGTAAAGATCTTATTTTAATGGATAAAGTGAATAATTTTATCTTTAAATTAAAAAAATAAAAAGGAACCCTATTTTTAATTTTATTTATCTAAAAATAAAATTTTTTTATATATGAGATTTTCACTTTAGAGGATGTCAGTGAAATAGAGGTGTATATTGGTTTCAGCCACACAAAATGGATAGAAAAAAGTAAACGTTCAGTTTTCTTGGCAATGCTAATTAGTTAAGATGATGTGTAGCACGGATAAAGGTAGAAAATCTAGCAACATTTAGCCGAGATAGGAATTGATCTACACATAATCGATTTCAAGGACGGGCTGTTTTAGCCCTGAAGTTCATCAAAATAATAATAATAATAATAATCGATTTCAAGGAGGAAATATAAAGCCAGGAAATCTATTTACTATCAACCAATTGCTGTGTATTTGGATCATTGAAAATCTACTCAAATTTGACCAATTTCGTCTATATAAAAAAGAATAGATGTGCAAAATTAATTTTCATAAAATGAGAGTCTGGAAAATAAGTATTTATTTTAATTTATTCAGGCTACCCATATAAAATAAAAAAATTAATCATATACCAAATCTCATTTTTTGAAGATTAATTTCGCAGATCCATCTTTTTATATATATATATATATATATATAGGCTGAATCGGTTAATAGTGATTAGATTTCTAATTCTTCAAGTATAAAGAAATCGATCAATAATAAGCAGATTTTTCTTTTTATTTTTATTGCTGGTATTAGTCAATAATGAGTAGACTCCCTTTTAAATCTGTTACTGAAATCTATTGGTTATGGGTAGATTTCCAGCCTTTTCAAATGTTTTTTAATTTAAAATATACCCGCACAAACTACACGTCCCTCAGCACATTCCCTGACAAAAACATCATTTTTTTTAACTTAGTTTTTAATTTTCGAGAGACCAATGATTAAATACACTAGTAGTTAACCAATGGAAGCCCATGTTGCCACCTGCAATAGTTAAAAACATTGAAAGACTAACGATCAACTGAATTAGTAGAAAGTCTATGGAAAGACCATATTGCAACTTCTAATAGATAAAAACATTGAAAAAAAAATTAGATACTATCATAATAAGTTAAAAAATGTAAATGCTATCTTAGCTTTGATGTAATAATTGATATGCCGAATTATGCCAACACTAGAATCTGAAAACATAAAGGGAATTATCCAAAAACACAAGAAAAATAAGTATTTTTAATAATTAAAGTGTCAATAAAAGTAATATCAAGAAAAATAGTTTTAACATAAAGTGATCGTTAAAAATATATATAAGCTTTTGTCAATAAAAACTTAAAAGTATTTTCAACGGCCACCACTTCATGTCAAAATGACTTTTCTTGAAAATACTTTTATTGACGCTTTTAATATTTTAAATGTTAAAAATACTCATTTTTCTTTTTGTGAAACATTAAATCGAGGTTGAAACCAAAAAATGAGTGTTCTGGATCCAAAGTGTAATTTGAATTAACATACGTGATTAAGAAAAATATATTTGAGGAAAAGGTATTAGGGTGGACTCTCAAGAAAAAGGGAGCAAGGGTAATGCCCTGCCAATCTAAAGTCTTGAGAGAGTTGTCCTTAAGATCTTGTCAACTACTAAATGATGTAGCTTAGCAAGCTTTGGAGTGCCACACTTTCCACTTAGGATAACCCAAGGATCATTGGAAAAACCTTTCCTTGTTTTCAGAAAGTATAACCCTACTAGAACCATGCCTTTAGATAAAACCCATATTAGGAAATAATCCCTACTGTAGCATAAGCCTTTGGTACCCTTTTTTACCTTGAAATAATATTGGAAATGTTGTGGTTAGCTATAATACCCGGTGTACATGTGTTAGTAGACAAATTCCATACCTATAAGTCTCCGCGGGGATTGGTTACCGTGATCGACAATGGATATCTTTAGTTGTGAACCAAAAAAAAAGTCAATTAAAAAAATATTTTTTAAAAGTTGTAATTTTTTATCTTCAAGAGAAATGTATTTTTTATCAAGTTTAATTTTAATTCACTGACAGTGTAAAATTTTTTTACATTGTCATTCAATTAAATTTCTCCTTTTACGCAACTTTTCAAGTAGTGTGAATGAAAATTAACAATATTTACTTTGTGTTATTACATATTTGAATAATTGTGTAAAAATTATACACAATTAGTGTATTAAAATTAAATATTTTTTATAATAAAAAAAAGAAAATTTTAAAAATAAATGAAAATATTCTAATATTGTATCCAAATATAAATTAAATTAGTTGTATCAAACTTGTACATGTGAATTTAGTTATGTCAATTAGCATGTGCAATAACAATCAAAGTTTGACACTTGAAAAATTAAATAACCAAAATTTGGTATAAAGTGTTAGAGAGAAAATTCTTTACTATTGTGTGACAGATATCATCTATTGAATTATCCAAATTTTATATATAGAAAGATAATGTTGCATGCACTTATATTATTACCTCATATTTTTACTGTTTAACACAAGAATCTGTGCTAGTATTCCTGAGACAAGAACCTGAACCATTATTGACTGATTTTAACAAGTGTAATTAAAAAATTTGAGGACGTTGGAAATCTACACATAACCAACCGATTTCAATGATTATCGTGCAGAATGGTTTCTAAGGTAAGGGAAAAGACATACCACTAGCATATTAAACAGAATTTCTATTTTGCGTGACTGCTAACAAAAGTAAGGCATGCGAGTTTACCTCACTCATTAAGAGTTGCTACTCATTAAGGCGTAGGGCTACCCACCAACATTGAAATGCTTCTTCAAATGATCTTCATTACAATTGGATGTCATGGTTACATGTAAATCTATATCTATAAAGAATACAAGTATATACGAGGTAAAAACAAAATACTTGAATAAACACCACTATATCTCTTAACAATCTCCAAAAAAAATTGCATCATTCACCAGATTAATGTCTAGTTTTCTTACAATGTATTAGCCAGCGAGAAACTGAGTCTTTATGATGAATTTCTCCAAATAAGCAAGTGGCAGCAGAATGCTTCATTCCAGGATATTTTGATCGAAGTTAACTGGAAAAGAGTTCTTGGTGATGATATGTATAGCCTTTTATGAGGGCAGTATTAAAGCAGATCAGGTCACAAGCAGTTGCCACCTTATATTTCATGCTCATTCAGCATTCGAATCAGGAACCAATACCAATACACAATTGTAACTAACCTCATTGATGCGGTTCTGGTTGCCATGTAGAAAAGAAGTGCAATATGCACTAATATCAACTGATAGCATCAATTTGTCAGCTGTCCTGTAATGCCAAGTTAGTCATGAAATAAAATCTTGGTTCGCATGCATCTTGGTTAGTTCCCTTCCTTTTAATGCAGTAAATCTGCCCAAATTAATATATATTTGTGGAGTAAGCAGTTGGTCAAGTTTCCAACTGCCACAATATCGGTAGAACTGATCAGGTAAACAACCTAGTACTTTATGAGGGCTGGTAGTGAAGCATGAAGCTCAGCCAAGCATTGAAAGAGCCAATTAAGGAGTTGTTCTTTTGGCAGCTCTAAGAGAAGTTCAGCCTGCATGAAAGAAATCATTAAGAAAAAAGTGATGTGACCTTGGCGAATCTACAGAAGATTTCCAGCAGCAGTAGTGTCCATGGGGCCTAAAATGTCTCCAAGGACTAAGAGTAGGAAGGATCCCTAATGCATTAATAGTTACTAGATTAATAGAATGCACAAGGAAAAAAAAAAAACTTGATTAATACACATAAGCCAGCAATCATGATACCCAGAAAAAAGGAAAATATTGAATTCATAATTCCTAGAGATATAAGGTAGTTAGACATTTCAATTTTCATGGCATTGCATCCTCCTCCTTGTTGTCATTTAGTGATTTAGTCATTTACATTGACATAGGCTATCAAATATCATTGAGACAGTTATCCAGCTTCTAAATGAAATTGGATACCGATTTCTAAAACAAAATAGGCAAAGAAGATAGATCAAACCAAATTTTTTTCCTTTCTACATTAACATTAGGCCATAAGAAAACTGATTTAAACCAAATAGAACCTTTGAAAATTGGAATTTTGTGTAAAAACGCATTCATTGAAAACAAGATCAAACTATGTACCAAATATTTCATGTTGGGCTGTTGAAGATGAGAGAACTTCAATACTGAGGGGAACTAAACAAATGGGAATGGCCAAAGGAAAAAAGGATTAACAAAGGTAAACCAACTTAAAGAACATGAAAAATTAAGAAAAATTACCTTAATTTGGTCACCCTCAAGAACCAGTGAATTTTTATGTATATCTGATGCCATTGACTCTATCATAATCTTGAATACCTTTTTATTTATATTTGTTTTCATAAAGATCGTCTTCCCTGAAGAGTAGATTCTGGTTACCCCTATATCAGCAGCCATTCTCCTCACATAAAGCTTCTTCAATAAAATCTCCATGGAGCGAGGCTCTTTGCCAAATTGGCGGCGCAAATTCTCTGTAAATTGCATCAAACTCCACATGTCTTTCTCGGCAACTCTCTCAGCTTCATTTATTATTTCCATGGGGTTCTCCAGATAATTTATGTAGTCAGATGGGAGATGAGGATTGATATCCAAGTCTACCTAAAATAATAAAGTATAAAATGCAGAAACAGTGAGGTCTATCTTTTTTTTTTTTTTTTCTATTGGTACAAAATCATGAGGTCTCTATCATTAGCAATGAAGCAGATGCAAGGTGCAGGTTTTAACTACAAGAACATAAAATGCATACACATTAAGATAACCACAATTTAGTGCATGTTTGGTTTTGATTATTTTTGGGGACAAATCATTTAACGGTCTATTTTTAACCACTGTGCTGCATTTTTCTTAACTATGCATACCCGCACCGAGCGATAAGGAATTGGAACTACACGATGATCTTCAACCTGGAAGTCAAAAAGAATAGTGTAAGCAGACAACTAAAAAGCAGATCACCAAGAACTACAGTCCAAAATGCTAAGAAACAAGCTTTCAGCTGGAAAAAAAAAAAAAAGATGATGCAAATTGAAGGGGAAAAAAAGGAAAGAAAAATGATCAAGATGGACATTTATAGCTCTACATAATCTACACACCCTATGAGCACTTCTATTTCAACTAGGAACAGTGACAGATGGAAGGGAAAAAAAATAATTAAAAATCGAAGTTTACCTTCGACAAGCTCTCAAAGAGCATCTCAAAGAAAAGATCAATGCCAACATTTCCAACATCTCCTGTTTGTTGTTCTCCAAAAATTGTACCAAAACCTCTTATAGCCATGTCTCTCTCGGCTAGTTGGAAACCGTGACCAAGTTCATGGCATTCTTCAAGGGCCGCAAGCCTCTCCTATGGGACATCACTAAGGATACTGTTAGATTCAGGTAATAGTTAAACAATTGATTTTCCATATTTCAAGTGAAAGATTCAATTAAGCCTGGGAGTAATACCAAAGTACGATGGAATATACTAAGTCATATGATGAATACACTAAGTCATATGACATTTGTTTGACAAATCTGATCAATAAATTGTGTCATATTTTCAGGAGTAAAAGCTAAAGATTGATCACAAACATACCAGTGCTTGGTCAGAGAGCATACTTTTATCAGGGTAAAATAAGTGTGCATGTGCTTCCTTATCTGCTCGCCCAACCCTTCCACGTAACTAACAACATTCAACAGATGACAAAAGTACTGTTGTTAGTTAAACAGAAATAAATGATATGCTCTGATTTCCTTTGTTCCAACAAAGCAGCGTAAGAAATATAAAAATGCATATATTTTTTCTTTTTATTTTGGACAACACATTTGTAAAGATTAATTTATTGCCTAGAGCTACATCATTATCAACCAACAGCTCTCCGAAATGTTTAACTCGTTAGGTGAAGGCTCAAGATCACTAACGCTGCTTCAGATCCCTTTTAGATATAAGTGTATGCTGTATAAAATGCACAAGCCTGCTCTACCTTGTATTTTATCTTGAATTGTTTCTTCCAAAAGTTTAAACTTTTATGTGACGACACATAAATGATTTTATATCTAACATGCCTACCCAAACTTGAGCCCATTAGACTTGTAACAAGCTGAAATTTAATTGTCACTTAGAGGAATGGGTGCACTTAGCACTAGGCCAAAAGTTATTGTTGTTAGTTAAGACATAACTTTTTTACTTAGCACCTCTTTTTACAAGCCATGGTTCAATCTAACTTCAACCTTACCTGGGCTATGCCAAGGAAGGATATTGACCCAAAACTAACAATGCTCATTGGATTGAGTGCTTCCCACTAGGTCAAAAGCTATAACAACTAGTCTAGGCACAACTCTTTTAAGAATATTAACATGCGCCATAGGTTGATTTGACTCCAAACTTACTTGGACCTTGCCACGAAAAGATGTCCATCCTCAACCAAAAATTTCCTTCCTGATACCTGCCTTCCAGTGCCTATTCTTTCTAGGAATTGAGCCTCCAACTAGATCTAACTCCAAGTCACCTAATCTTGCCAACGAAGAATGTTGGTTTGCAACCAATATCCTTCCCCTAACACCTCTCAACATTTTGTGCTTTTACAGGAATTAGATTTGTAACCTTGATTTTGATATGAAATCATGAACCATCTCTCCCAGAACTCAAACTTTTGGGTGAAATCACACAAATGATAAATGACTTTATGTCTAACAAGCTTATTCAAGTCCTATTTAGAATAATAGAGGCAGCAAGGGCCAAACTCCTAACCACTTAGTCATAGAGACTTTGATACAATGTCAAAGACCAATTCTCTCAAAAGCTTAGGTGAAGGCTTAAGATTGGTTTAATATCTCTAACAAATCCTCTTCCACATTTACAACATTTACATTAGTGGTCAAGAACCACCTCTTCCAAAAGTTTAAGTTGCTAGATAGCAGCAAATGAATGACTTTATTCTTAAAACACCCACTCACACAAGAAATTTTTGGACTTGACGCATGGACAATGCACAGGAACATATACTTCGTGCTGAAATTCAACTTATTTTATTTAGAAGGACAGGGTGGCAATGATCCAACTCCAGATCATTTTGTCATCAAAACTCTAATACCATGTCAATAACCCTTTCTCAAAAAAGCTTAAGCTATTGGGTAGCGGCAAATGAATGACGTTATATCTTAACATTAGTCTTTAGGCTTCCAAACTAGACTTTGTTTGGGTGGCAAATGCGGGGGTTGATAATACCAACCATTACTAATTAGGCATGCATTCAACCTTGATATTATTGAGAAAAATCCAGCACTTAAGGAAGTGGCAACAAGCTAGACAAATATTTTTCTAGGGAAGAAATGGTGAGTTGAGATGCATCATCAACAGTAATTAAGAGCAAATGAGCCCAGAGTACTATATCAAAAGAATTGCCAACAATAAATTGGTTGGACAATGTTGGCAAATGGAGTTGAAGAATGACCCATTATCACTATGCACCCCCTCCAACATGCAGCCCACAAAGAATCTTTCTCACTCAATTTTCTGTCACACTTGATATTAAAAGAATGTTTGCTCGAAACAACATTAAGTTTGTATAGAGAAAAAACAACAATTAATCCAGCATAGCATGAGATATTAAAAAAAAAAACAAGAATGCTCGATCATATGCATAAAAGTAAAATTAGGAAATACGAAACCTGGTACAACTGAGCAAGGCCAAATTGTTGAACATCCTGAATGATGATGGTGTTTGCATTTTGAATATCAAGCCCACTTTCTACTATATTTGTGCAGATAAGAATTTTTATTTCGCCTAGAGCAAATTTATCCATGGTATCCTCTAATTGCCTTGAGTATTGCTACACCAGAAACAGTGTCAATGTAAACAATTAAAGTCCAGATATCATTATTTGTCAATTGAGCACGTATATAATGCATACATACAATATTGATACAAGACAATTAAATTCTGGAGCTCCAGACAATCACAGGTTTTCATCTAAAGAAGAATAATTTATTGAATTGAGTGTACCCAGAAATAGAACGGTAATGTAACTGAAAAGCTCTTCATTAAAAATAACTGCTTAGCTATGGAAGAAGAAGATAGAAAAGAAGGTAACAAGATATTGCAGAATTTCAAGGTTCTGCCAATCTCCCAGCTCAAAGAGTCCCAAAACATTCATTCAGTAACTGCATGAATATTCTCATTAGTTTCCAATTTTGCCTTCCTTATTCTCATGTGTTGATCCTCTACTTCCCATTCCCTTCCTTGAAGCATATACACTAGTAACAGGAGTCTATCAATATATAATGCATGCAGATCCTCAATGAAGAAGATGCAATAAGATGCACTTTGTGTGTGTGTGTGTGTGGGTGTGTGTGTGAGAGTGAGTGAGAGAGAGAGAGAGATTCTGTTCACTAGTTTATTGGTGTTTAACTTAAAAATTCTATTTGGTGGTGTGCTTGTTAGTCCTAATAGCTCATGTGACATACAGCAGCAGACCAACAAATGGCACAACTACCTTCCCATGGGCAATGGCTATTTCCACATCTGGGAATGACTCTTCAAGAAAATACATTACTTCTTCAAGTCCTGAAACACAAATAGTTGAGAAAAAAGAGTCAATACTGAAACAAGGATACATTAGCAAATACATGTTAACAGCACCTCCACGTTGTTTAATCTCTTTTTAGGTCTGTGAAGTTCATCTCATATTAAATTGACAATAGGTCTTATATCAGACTTAGAAAACATCAGCATACACATAGGCATATGTACAGAAATGAATCAAATGATTAGCAGAGAATCACCTTTAATACGTGGCACAACATAGAAAACTTGACCACCACGGTCCAGCTCAAACATGATGGCTGATATTACTTTATCCTTACTAAATGAAGAAAGGTGAGTCTTGATGGGAACTCTTTCTGGAGGTGGAGTTGAAATTAAACTGAAATGGAAATTAAGGAGAGAAATCACAACAGTACTATACTTAAGCTCAGAGATAAGTTGATCTCAATGGATCTTTGATTACTCTTACATTTAATGAGAAGATCCAATCATGCAAGAGATGAAGTGCTTGTCAAATGCACACGTCAAGACACTATGCTAGGTAAGACTATAAAGTAGAAACAGAAGATTAAGCTGAAAATAAAAATTTAAAGGGTCATTCTAAGAGGTGTGGAATTTTGCAGGGGACCAATTTTAGGTAACGGAAGTTTGAGTTTAAATTGAATTTTCAATATGGTGGAGAGTTCATAAACCAATTTCCTTGTCAGCTAAGAGATAAATGGCCTCTGATTCCATATATTCTCCCCGCACCCTCATTATAATTTAACATTATAAAGGCCTTGTATTCTCATCGACAGTCTTATCATTCTGCTTCATCATATCTATCTCCATCATTTATCGTAATTAAGCTCCCTCATGCCTTTTTCTTAATTTTTGGATAAAAAGATCATCTCATCATACTTAGACAGATCAGAAGAGTCAAACACCAACTTAATCATGCACGTTAAAGCAAATCAACTTAACTATATGCTATTGAATTTTAACTCATTTATTCTTAAAGATCAATTATTATTTATAACACAACCCAACACTAGTCTAACCTCTCTCTAACACACCAAATCATGACACTATCTAAAGGGAGGGAAAAGAAAATCCAACATAGGTCATCAACCAAATTATTTAGGAATAGCATTTTTTTTTTTCAATAACAAAGTGCAACACAAATTTGTAAAATCTTTTACTTAATACCAGGACCAGGATAACAATGAATCACCCTTCATAATTTTGTGTAAGGATTGTTACCTAGCATCACGAAACCCTGTCAGTGCTAAATAAAGAGTTCGCGGGATAGGGGTTGCAGATAGAGTAAGTACATCCACAGAAGTTTTAAAAGAAGCAATCCTCTCCTTCTGTTTGACGCCAAATCTCTGCAATGCATAAATCATAACTTAGAAAGGAAAAATGGTCGCATTGTAGTCACAAGAAGGGAAGTATTCATTGCAGATTATTGGTAACCTGTTCCTCATCAACCACAAGCAGGCCAAGTTTGTTATATACAACACGGTCTCCAAGAAGTGAGTGAGTACCAACAATAATGTCCAGGTCACCATTCTTAATCTTGTCCAACTGCTCTTCTTTCTCTGCTCTGGTCTGCAAGTAGTGATAAGTCAAATAGTCTAAAAATTGAAATAGAAGTTGTTGCTAATTGTTCATAATTTCCACCTAGATGATAAGATTTTCCCATGATGCAGCTCACTATCTTTTTGAATTCAATAATTTCCAAAATTTCTAGTTCCTACATTGTCCTATTGCTACCACTTTACAAGAACTGCTAGTAGAATTGTGTGTACACACACACACACACACACACACAGATATATATATATAGAGGGAGCAAGACATATCACCATGGATTACTCAATTCGCTATATGTTGAATGGCAAATAAGGGCAGTAGTACATGCTGTACTACCACAGAATAACGATGCATTGCTTTCACAACTGGAAATCACAGAAAAGTTTCAGATCACTGAAAAGATTAAGCATAGGACAACAAATGTATTCAGTTTTTTTCAAATGCCAAGTTGTAGAAAGAAAACTATACGAAGAACCATTCAACATAAAAACGAGTAGGTGAGAAAATATAGATCCAGCAAGCAAAATAAGGGCCATGTGTCATGCAATGTAGAATACGAAGGCAACTGCTAATACCTGCCTAATATTCCCCAAAATATAAAAAAACAACCAAAACATAGAAATGGACACTAAAACAGTAATGACAACTAGAGGCGTAAATAATATATGAATAAGTGATTGAATTGTAAATTTAGTCCATACACAAGCAATAAAAGTAATCATTCTAATAGTAGAACAGTATCACAGCTGTGATAACAAATAGCATGCACAAGCAATAAGGCAAAAGTAGGTAAGGTCAGAAAATTCCAAGCTGATGTTCCGATAAGGTGCTTTACACAAAGTAGATACTAAAAAGCTATTAAGTATCCAATAAATGGCAACTGAGAGGTTAGTGCTGAGAAACATTACTCTAACCAGAATCTGGTATTCTTTTCAGATCATGATTATAATTTATGGATAGTTAGAGAAATGTTCTGAAGTGGTTTCAAGTGAATTATCATTAGAGAGAAGTTAAGAACAAATTCAACTTAACGAAAGCAGATTGCTATTTGATGTGATACTCAGTGTATACGTGGCAGTGGATAAGTTCCATTTTGTCCCGGTGTCCCCTAGGACCCACCTGTGTTGTTGAAGAGGCCCCGGGATGCCCGGAGGACCTTTAGTACAGCTGATATGTGAACTGTCACCGCTATAGAGGTCCAAGACCGCTATAGCGGTCACAGAGGGATGGTTGTGCGTTTTTGGCTCCAGGGGACTGCTATAGTTGTCTAGAACCGCTATAGCAGTCATGAAGAGGTTTTGGGGGTGCTGGAGACCGCTATAGCGGTCATGTATGGGGGCAGCAGCGTTTTTTCACTCCCTGGAGACCGTTATAGCGGTCCAGGACCGCTATAGCGGTCATAAGTGATGGCAGGACCGCTATAGCAATCATACGCCGCTATAGCAGTGTGAACAGTGCACGAACAGTGCAAAACGCGTCGTTTCGCGTTAGTGAGACCCCAACCCCTATTTAAACGCCCCAACTCGGAAATTTTCCCCCATTTCTGAGCCTTACCTCTCCAAACTCCCTCTCCCACTCCTTTCTCACAAATCCACTCCATTTCTTTCCCTCCCAAGAGATCAAAGGTAAGATTTATGGGCATTTCTTGTTCTTTTCCTTCCCATTTCATATCTTAGTGATTGGGTTGTGGTTTATCTCCATTTTTGTTAATTGGGGGTACTTCCCCAATATTGTTAGAGTTGTGTTTGAGTAATCTAGAGGTTAACGGAGACTAATTTAGAGTTTTATGGCTTTAATGGCAGACGTTGGTGCCATTCCTCCTCTCCAGAGTCCCCACGGAGTTGGCGGTTCACATTCTACCCCTCCAAGTGAGTGAGTTTGAGCTCATAGCCTTAGTTTGGTCATTACATTATTATTTTCTAGCATTACGGAGCATTTAGAGGATTTAAAATGGATTTTAGTACGATATGACTTTATGAAAAATATATATATTTCGCTAGAAAAGCTCCATTTGAACTTATGCATAAAAATATGATTTTAGAACCGCATGGGACCATATTTATTTTATAAAAAGCTTCATATGACTAAATTCGTAAAATTAATTTGATTATAAATAGATGAGAATTGCTGTAATTTACGAGTTGAGATTTAAGAATTGACAAATGCTAGAAATGATAAGTGTTGAACTAGAAACATAGGACTCCCTTTTTGATATTCAGAGCTTTTAGTATAGAGAGAGTTACTGAGAGGAATGGAACTGTGAGTTAATGGCAGTTATTCCGTTAACCTTGGTATACCAAGGCCCGCCAGGGGTAATTCATCTTGAGTTAGATCTGCCCGCCAGGGACCGAAGAGATCACATTAGCTAGGAGCTTTGTTCGCCAGGGACTTAGCACCCTCCCTATAGTTGATGAGCACTCTGTTCTCTTGCATAATTCTTGAAATTTTAATGATTATAATTAATATGTAAAGTAAATAGAACTGTTTATAAATGTTGCATTTTACCATTTTTTATATATTATGTTTTCCTGTCCCATGTACGGTTATGAGTGAGGATCCACTCATCAAAACTCACCCCTCTCTTCTCCTTTTTCCCATAGATTCAGGTGTAGCACAGGATCCTCCTCTTCCACCTCCTCAGCAGTAGTTTTCTTCAGTTTAGGTGAGCTTCGCTTTGGCGTGAACTATTAGTACTTTTGTTCATGGTAGATGTCCTCTAGCGATGTGACGGGCAGGATCCCGGACTGCATATAGTTTATTTTGCATTTTGATTTTATACCATGATTCTTGTATTTCACAGCATATCACCCATAAATATTTTGTATATGATTACTCAATTGAGATGTATATTATAGCAACAGTTATGCTATTTATTTATGAGGAAGAGGTCTATTTTACCAGTAGTAAGGATTTATAATTAATTTGAAATATTATCAACTCATGTTTTATGAATTAAAGTAAGCATATAGTACGGTACAGAAATCACGAGGCTTACGTAGGGACCAGTTTCCCTCACGTGCCGGTCACGATCCAAATCGGGTCGTGACATTTGACTACCAAAGAAGTTAAATTACTCCATAGTCCATGCTATATAACATTAGATGAAATTAACCATAAGATGGGGGGCAAAAAACAAAACCCTCAGTCGTACCTGAAACCTACTTAGTAGTCCAACTCTAACATCAGGATATACAGAAAAGCGATCTGAAATAACATCAAAATGTTGTTTTGCTAGAACTCTTGTTGGTGCCAGAACCATTGCTTGCTTTTTAGCTGAGACAACACAGTGGATAGCACGTAGTGCAACCTCAGTCTTACCAAAACCAACATCTCCACAAATTAATCTGTCCATTGGAGTTTCGCGCTCTGTCAAATCCTTCTCAACATCAATAAAAGCCTGGACAGATATGATTTTGGAAGAGATGGAAACAACTCATGAGCATCATGTAAACATGTAATATTGAAACAAAAAACTTAATATATGAGCTTTGATTTGTGAACACCTTAGAAAATGTAATCATTTGAAGTTTCAAATTACTAAGTAAAAGTAGAAGATAAAATCATAATTAACTAATTTCCTTCCATCAAAACACACAGCATTTACTAAGATGTCACCTGTTTCTGATCAGGTGTGGGCTCATAAGGAAATTGAGCGGAAAATTCAGCCATGGCAGGACTCTTCGGATAGGGAGGCCTTCGTTGTTTGAGCCTATGTAGATAGAGCTCCATCAAGTCAACAACCATCTTCTGTATCGCAACCTTCCCCTTAACCTTTCTTTTCTCCCAGTTACTTGTATCTTTCAACTTACTCAATGTACGGGGCCTTTTGTTCTCATTCGGACTGCAAAGGCACACCAAATTTAACACAGTCAATCAGCAAAGCATTCCTTTATAGCAAAATCCTATTTCACCACCCACTACATTCAACAACTAAGAAACACAGAAACAGGGAGTATGAATGAGAGAGTTGAGAGAACTGAGAGCAAATTCTGAATTATGAATTGATTGTTTGAATAATTACAGCAGCCTTCAAGCTTTCACACATATTGATGAATAAGTAATCACATGACTAGTTGCCTAAGAACAAGCCAATTTTCTAGCTACCATAAGTGACTACTAGCTAACTAGTCCTCTATCTCTACGAGTTACGTGCATGATTTACAACTGCAATTGCTACTGCAATGTTATTGCTGCAGTGGTCCCTGCAACCACATTGTGATAGCAATTGTAGCCACATCAACCACATTTTCCATCAATTCTTCACAACAGCTTTAAATCGCAACACATCCGCAATCCCAACTGCAATTTAAAACCATGTTACATACTATGATGCCCAAATATTTCAAAATAGTCAACGTACTCAAATCATGTACCGGATACTTTTCCAATATTTTTAGATATTTCTAATTATATTTTATATGTTTTAAATTTAATTTATATCATATGGTACTCGTGACATAGATGCTCATACCAGTATCCGTGCAAAATAGGTTACATGCGGCAACCAAAGGTAAAAAAAATTAAGAGTGAGTGCAGGGAAACAACTTACAGACAATATCTGTAGAGCAATTTAGAGGCCTGCTTAACAGGAAGCTTTGCCATGCCATCAGCATACTCAATGAAAACATACTCAGTTGGCTCTGCGGAATTCTTCGGAACATCCAACTTGATCCCAACAAAGCTCCCAATGCCAACCTTCTTGTGCACAACATAGTCCCCAGAACGAAGGGTATAAGGGTCTACCTTGTAGCTGAAGGTACCATCTTTACCCTCCCTCTCACCCTTCAGCTTCTGCAAGCCTCTCTGCTGCTGCATCTTCACCATCTGTATATATTTGTCAGCCTCCTCTGAGTCCATCATGGTCCTTGAAACCTCCCTGTTGCCGTAGTTGCGACGAATTCGCTCATTGAGGACCGAGATGGGGTCATTCTCAAGCTCATTCTTTTTCTCTGTTCTGTTACCCAAATTGGTGGGAGGAGAAGGGGCATAGAGGCCTTGTGTGTAGAATGCTATGGTGGCGGTAAGTGCTAGTTTGTTGTTTTTATTGCTGTGGAGGGTTTTGGAGTGGAAAGGGTGGGTGAGGATGAAGAGTTTCCAAGTTTTAGGGGAAGAGCTGAGGTTGGGTGTGGTGAAGGGTGTGGAAAAGTGTGGCCTTGGAAGGAGAGAAGCCATTGAAGAAGAAGAGGGAAGGAAGAAGGGTGTGAGGATTCAGAGGGAAGAGAGGAAGAGAGTGGAGGAATGGGAAAAGGTCATTGGAAAGTTTGAATCTTTTGGTTGGGAGGATAATAATTCAGAGACGAATGAGGGAGGTTTTGCAGGGGTTTTGCTCCAACGGAGAAGAAATATCTTAATATCATCAGGTTTTTTTTATATTTTAAAAAAAATTATCAAGTTTTTGTTCTTTTGGTCGAAATAGCAACATTTTTTTTCTGTGGAGGATACGTTGCTTCGCAGCTATTTTTTTGGGTCTGAGGTTTCTTAGCAGCTTGAAATTCAGTACTGATCTTTCTTTCTTTTTCTTTTTGGGTTGGTCAGAGAGTATAAAGAAATTGGATACTTTCTAATGCTGTTTGGTTGTTTGGGTTCAATGGGCCTCGAGTTTTGGCTCCACGAAGTAGCAACTCATCGCATAATTGACAAAGTGATTCCGTGGGGCACATTCAACGGACAAATTTTGCAAGACCAAAAGAAATATAAACGGACTAGTTATGGACTACTTTCGGATGGCGATGTAAATTAGCCCATCGAAAAAACCAAGTAGGGTACAGCATCTCTCTCTCTCTCTCTTGAAGTAGCCGTGTTCGGATCTTGAGAAAGGACATGTAGTAGCCAACTTTGGTTTGTTATCTCGTGATGGAAAGAGTTATTTGTACTTATAATATATGGACAACGTACCAACTCGCACCCTATTCATCACTGGATAGAATGTGAACCTTACTTAAATGGGTTCTACATCTCATTCAATGATGGATAAAGTGTGAGTCGACATGATGTCCCATGCAAAATGAGTATAAATAACACAACTTATCTCATGATTGCCATTTGTGCAGACAGTTGTGTTTTGTATAGTTAATAATTCAACAACATTCTTCTGTGGTGGGTGGCCAGGATGGGTGAGGATTTTGTTGTTTCTATTGGGTGTCTGTGTTTTTTTCACACTTGTTGTTGGTCCATTGACAATGGAAATTATGATGCTTGAAACTGCCAAAGGAGGATGTGTTTGATTAAAGATATGTTTGTTTATGCAATATTAGTATGCTTTGAAATGTTTAAATCTATGAGTGTTATGTTTGATTGATTTATGTGTTTAAGCTTTCTGCAACATTAGAAGGGAAGTAGTTGATCCAATCAGAGTATACAATGAAAGATTAATCACGAGAAAAAAAATTTTGGTTTCCTACAAAGCAAGTTTACTTGTGTACATTTTTTCTTCTAATGGATTGAAGAGATTAAATGAAACTTATAGGGAAGTTAGGTTATTGGTGTTCCAGTATCATTTGGCATGTATTGATTTTGTTTGGCCTTTGAACCTTAGCCAACCTAATGACTAATATTAAACTTGCTATATTTAATCCTGGGGGTAGTTGGGTCTGTTAAGTGAGTAAATACAATCAAATTTCCTTGACCAAACGAGAAAAAAAATCCTGAACTTTCTATATTTATATGGTTTTATCGTGCGTTCATAAAGAATTGGATTCCACAACTTCCACAGCAGAATTCAAAATTTTGATCCTCCTTAATGAGGTAGAATAGGATTCCCTGGCCAGTGAAAAGGAAAGTATTGCATGACAAAATCGCTATTCAACCCTTCCACATATTTTGGCCATACTCTGACCATATATACGCAATGTATTTACTATTGATAAGGAAAAATATCAACCCAAAAAATTAAGAATTTATCTCGAAACCCAATGTAAAAGATGAGGTAGAATAGTTGGACCCTATATTCAAGACCGTCTCATTCTCAATTTTAAATCCCAATAAAAAACTTGTCTAGTATGTTTGAATTTTAACTCGCACATCCTAATCCATGGATTTTAATCATTTGACAAAATCACCTTACATTGTATGTCAACATATTTTCAGGCTCATACCATAGTTTAAGCCAAAGAAAACAACCACCTCCTGCGTTGGACCAAATCATGATATACAAACTATAAGGCAAAACACATCCTTAGAAATTCGGATTTTGAGCTATTCACGGGAATGGAAGGCAAGGCTGAAGGAGAACCTAGATTACCCTAATCATCATCAATAAAAGAAAGTGCTAAATCCTAGTTATCCTATTGATCTCATGCAGCACTAACTGCCTAATCTAAATTGCCAGCATACTACACTAACAAAATATCACAGCTTGTTAACAGAAAATGAGAAATTGACGGCTATGGAGTATAAACGGGTCAGCGCTACCAACTGGAATAAAAAGTTATGAAATAGTATTATGGAAATAGGGTTTTTAATGTCTGATGTTGAGCTCGGCTCTAAGGTGAAGCACACCATTAATGAAGTAAAGACAATCCTCAGCTATGAACAAAGGCCATCGAATGGCAAACAAGTATCTATAGCTAACGGCTTTCCCTCCTGTGAATGTGTAGTTGCCTTTGTACTTGCTAACAAATTCATAGTCAACGGTGAGGCTTACTGAGCCCTTTTCCTGCATTCCCAAGCAAGAACAGCCCAAAACAATGGAAAGAGCCCTGTTGATCAACGTTGCAATGTGCTGATGAAAAAACAAAAAAAAAAAAAAACTTGTCCACCCGAATGGAAAGCCTAAGAACATAGCCGGCCAGATGGGAACAAATTGACACATTCCCCCAGCTTGAGAGCCAAGTATACGATACACCCCTGCCGAGGAAGTTCAGATTCTACCACCTTACCTGGGCGATACTTGCATGCCTTCTCCACAAATTCTACCACTGTTGTCAGTGTGGAGCCTCAGCCCTGAAAAATAGGGCCTCAAATACAAGCTTGGATGCAATCTCATGATCAAAGTCACTACAGGTTAAGAACTTCTTCAGCTTTTCGGCAGGTCACGTGAAGGAAGTGAATTAATCATGCAAGCCGTGCACCCAGAACTTCTCGCCTTTCTTCCAGTTTGCTGTACTGAGCTATAACCCACTTCAATACAAGTTTGTATATGAAGATGAATCAAGTAGTTCCGCTTCTGTAGGATAAAATCTCTCCTTTAGGATTTCTGTTATTCACCTCTGTAGGTTGATTTAGTTTACGTTCAAATTATTGTTTTCATTTGTTCTATTATTAAGCTATCTTTCTGTAACAACTTTTACTTTAAAATGAATAGAACCAAGCTACTCAAGATTCGAGTAGTCTTTTCCAGCAGAAAGCATTTGTATGGTATCAGATTTTGCCCATGGCTAACACCACCACTAACTCTAGAGTGTCCAACTCTTCCACCTCTTCAGTCACCAACAACAATACCTCCCCTTACCCTTACCCTTCCACTCTCAACATCAGTAATTTTGTGTCTTTGGATCTTAACTCAGCCAATTATGTTCTATGACGATCCCAGATGCTTAACTTGATTGAGAGTCAAATCTTGGTGGCTTTCTTTCAGGAGAAACTCCAGCTCCGTTACCACTGATCCCCTCCCTAGTGGCCACTAGAATCCCTGGCATGAGGTTTGATCAGCCCAACCTGGACTTCCCTCACTGGCGCAAATCAGATCGGTTGGTTCGTGCATGGATCACTTGCCGTTTATCTGAAGAGGCCCTGGCTTTGGTGGTTGATTTGGACATGTCTCGAGATGTTTGGCTTGCTCTGCAGGAGGCTTATGCTCCCACTTCAATTGAACGTGAATTTTTACTAAAACAAAAGTTATCTCTTCTCACAAAAGAACCATATCAGTCTATTCTCGAATACATCAGGTATTTTAAGTCTTTATGTGATGATCTCTCCCTCATTGGAAAACCCGTCCCTGACCAAGACAAAGTCTTCCATCTTCTTCGTGGTCTTGGACCTGACTACAACCCCTTCACCACCTCCCATTCCATCCTATCCATCCCTTCTTCCTCAACTCATTAACTATGACACCCGCATCACTGAGCTACCTAAAACTCTCACCCCCGCCTTCTCCGCCCACCATGATAAACACCACTCCAAACGCCAACCCTCTCACTCAAAAGCTCGCCATTCACGACCTCAGTTCAACTCTAGAGGATGTGGATTTGCACCCCACTCTTCTTCTTTTCATACTGCCAAATCTTCCTCCCCTTCAACTACCACCAAATGCCAAATCTGCAAAGCCAATAATCATGAAGCTTTGACATGCTCTCAACGGTTCAATCATGCTTTCCAGCCTGAGTCTCTTTCTTCTACCTTGGCTGCTCTTACTATTCAGAATGCTGAAGATGCCAACGCATGGCTCCCTGATACTAGTGCAGGAGCACACATGACCAACAATGCAGGTATCTTATCTAACATTCGCAGTTACAAGGGATCTACCTGTGTTGCTGTTAGTAATGGTGATATTCTTGACATTTCTCACATTGGTGATTCTTCTATACTTGTTTCAAATGGGTCTTCCATGCCCATTAAGAACGTTTTTCTTGTTCCAGGAATTCAAAAGAATTCGTAATCTATAAGTCAACTCGCTACTCAATTCCCTTGTTTTTGTGAATTTACAAATACTGACTTTGTGATAAAGGACAAGAAGACGGGGATGATTTTGACCAAGGGGACAAGGATGAGGGATGTGTATTCTCTACCGCTAACGACTAATGCTCTCTACTCCATTCGGTTTCGCAAAGCTACTTCACGCACCTGGCATGCTCGCCTTGGCCACCCTCACATTCGGCTGGTTCACCGTCTCCATAATAAAGGAGCCATTCAGATCACCAATAAGGAGAATTTACCTTTCATTTGTGATTCTTGTAGTATATAGCATCTTCTTGGAGATCATCACTAATCAATTTAGCCTCTACTCCGGCTAATGGCAAGGCCATAACCTCTTCTTGGAACCCGGTCACATACAAGACTTAGCATTTAGAGGAAATGCGCCATTGAGAAGAAAGCAGTGCAGAATGGAAAGAAAATACACAGGTGCTTTTCCCAAAGAAGGGACAATCGGAAACCAAATTTTTATTTCACAAGCAAATAAAAAGGAGGAAGAATGAAGAAGAAATAGTAATCCCACTCATCACAAAGGAAAAGAACAACCGGACAAGGGTTTAATACTTGAAGCTAAGCTAATGAGATTGTAATTAAGTAAAATGGCACCAACTAGCAAGAAACTGCTTTGCTGCATCAGCCATTACGACAATAGACTGAAGGCTCCAGATAAAGCAATGCAGAGTCATCAGTTAACATGCACACAAACAAAAACAACACTTTCTACCTAGTTACTACTTCCTTTTTCCAATACAGAAATAAATCAGAACATCAAAACCATAGCATAAGAACACTAAACAACACCACCACCACCACCACCACCAACATGCAACGCAGCTTCAACAATCCCCAAACCAAACACAACAGTCCAAATATACCAAGATATGATACGACCATATCCATATCCATATACCACGGTACATTTAAAAAAAAAAAAAAGAGTTTCAAATATTAAACATACCACTCATCAGTCGTCACCACATAACAATACTGACAACTGATTCCAATAATAATAATAATAACTCAGTTTTTATATATCTAAACAAATAAAAAAAAAAAAGGAGGACCACCAGCAGCAGGTAGGGTTCCAGTTCCACCAAAAACCCCCAATCTCTTGAACCCTAATTTCAATTCCGTTGTTCAAATCTTATCAATATCCTCGTCCTCAAACTCAATATAATCATCCCCAGCAGCACCATCCTCCTCGTCCAAACCACCACCGATCCCGACGTTCAGGTTCGTGCTCTCCGGCAGCTCGCCGTAGGCCTTCAGCAGCCTAGCCTCGTCGGGCATGTACTTGAGGATGACGTCGGCCTTGTCGTCCTGGTAATCCCTGAGGCCAACGAGGATGATGTCACCCGCGGCGATCCAGACCTTCTTGTGCATTTTCCCTCTGATGTGGCAGAGCCTCTTCGTTCCGTCGATGCACATGGCTTCGCAGCGGCCGTTCCCGAGCATGCGGAGCACCTGGGCGTATTCCTGCCCGTCTTCCTTGAACACCAGCTCGCGCTTCTCGTCGTCCGCTTCGTTCTTCCCTCTCTTGCGGTTCTTGCCTCCCTTACCCTTGTTCTTCGGCATGCTGCTCCGTTCACAATTGAGATCGAGAAAGCTCTCTCTCTCTCTCTCTAGAAGAAAGAAGAAGGATTGTATTCTTCTTGTTCCTCTGGGAGGAGGTGGGATGAGTTCATTTGGTTTCGGCGTTGGGACGCGTTTGTTGTGGTCCAGCTATCATATTGGATCACTGATGTACCATAGCTTTTTATCCGCTGATGTAAAATGAAAGGAAATCTAACGGTGTAAATGCTGTAAAATAATTTTACGTGGTGATGTGCTTAGCTGGAGGACCACAGTGAAATCACTGCAGTGCCGCGAGTCCACGACTTTGACGCTTTTGTTCTTTTGTGTCTTAAACCAGATTTGTACAACCGTGCAAGCAACGAGGGACAGATCCAAATATAATTCTAACGAGGGGTGAAAAATGTTGAACCATCGCATTAAAAAAAATATATTGAACCATAATTATATTATAAAATAAGTTTTTAATATAAAAATTTATAATTTATATATATATATAATATCATACTTTATACAATATATCATATATTTTGAAAGTCCAATTATAAATTGTAAATTAAAATATTTTATTAGGATGTTTAAGAGTTTCAATTAAGTATTTCTTAAACTAATATTTTCAAAGGAATTAATAAATTTAGATCGAACTGTACCTAAATAATAGAAAATGTGATCGATCTTTTAATTTTTGTTTCAATATACTTTTCTTTTGGTACATTAAAATTTGAAAACAACAAAATTTAAATTTATAGCTTCACGTATATCTATATACCCAAACTTTTCAGCATTAACTCAATCATAATGACTTATTTATTTATTTATTATATTGATGCTTGGGTATTTTTTATTTTTTGTTAATTATATGTATATATAGATTTAAAACATTGAGAGGAAAAGGCCAAGACCTTTGCCTGCCCTCTCTCTTCCTATCCCTTTGGGCAATGTACGGCAACATAATTTAAATATTTTTTTTCACATCTTAAACATTTTCACAAAGAACAGTTCTAGACTACATTTAATCAACACAAAACAAACAGTAACAATTTTACACTATATTTAATCAAAACAACACAAACACTCAAGGAGTTAAATATATTATATCTCATCTCTTATCCATTATGGACTTGCTTATTTGGCTTATTTACGTATTATAAAATGATAGTCTATTCTAAAATTATATTGGTTACCAATATAAATTGGCATCGTCTTAATAATTTTATTTTATTTAGAATTATTTAAAATAAAAGCAAGGTAAGATAGTCTCAACTCCAAAATTTTAAAGCAACACCATTTAACACAAAAAAAAACCTACCACTTTAAGCTATAGAACATATTCATTTAACAAAACAACACAATCATCCTTTCCATGACCTTACACCAATAACTCATATACTACCACGTCAGGAGGATAATGGAGTCCAAATACCATTCTTTAATCCAATATCCCAATTTCAAGTTATTGATGAAGATTAGAGCATCTTGATCAAGATACATATTATGGTATTAGGTCGAAGCCTAAGGTGAAAGGAAGAAAAAGGATAGAGAGAAATAAGAGAGTTTTGGGAGTGTTTTGGTATGAATGAATCTCATGCCATTTATTGAATGAATGATACAAGTATGTATAGGTGATACAATGTAGCATGTGATACAATGTAGCATGTGATACAATAACAGATCCTAACAAAATCTGAAGCTCAGTAACTAATCTCTTAACAGCTGAAACTACTTCTAACAATACACTAACTGATTGCTCATCCTATATCTCTCCTCAATCTCAGCAATTGAGAATCTTTAATTATGAATTTGTGCCTAAAATCAGAGAAGACAGTAGATGAGACAAGTTTGGTTAGCACATGTACAAGTTATGCAGCAGCAGAAATATGAATAACTATGATTCACCCTTTTGCCACATGATCTCTAACAGAATGGAGGTCCATCTCGAAGTGTTTAGATCGAGAGTGCAAAACTGGGTTAACTGCTAGTAATACTCCACTAATGTACAATACACCTTAGGAGTTTATGGAATGGAAATCTACAACTCAGATAACAATAGTCTTCGAATCCAAAATATGTCTGCAACTAAAAAAGCCATGCTTCTATATTTAGCCTCAGTACTGGATATGGAAACAACATTTAGAGGACCAAGAGACTAGGTTGGGGCCCAAAAAGGCACAGAAGTTCGAGGTAGATTTCCTACCCACAAGGTCTGATCCCCAATTTGAATTAGTATATGCTCTTAGTCACAAGTTAGAGGACGTCTAAAGATGCAATCTAAAGGTGCTAGTACCTCTAAGATACCTTATGATTCTTTTAACAACATTCCAGTGAGGCTCTCGAGGCTGCTGCATAAACTAGCATACTTTATTAACTGAGAATGCAAGCTCATGTCTAGTAATGGCAATGTATTGAAGACTCCTAACAATTGACCAATACATACTGACATCTTCAAGAGTAGTTCCATCAGTAGCATTTAGTTAAAACTAGACACCATAGGAGTAGGAAGAGGTTTATACCGTAGCATATTGGCCTTCTTTAAGAGATCCTGGACATATTTTTGTTGAGACAAAACAAGATACCCAACAGTAGCTTGCTAAACTTTAATACCAAGGAAACACTGAAGAGTCCCTATATCCTTTAGGGCATATTCATAGTTAAGTTTCTAAATGAGGCTAATGATAAAGCTAGGAGAGCTACCTGTAACAATTATATCATCCACATAAATGAGGATAAAGGTAGTAGAATCTTATGCAACTTTTGTTTAAAAAAAAGAAAAAAAAGAAACATCAGATTTAGTTGACTAAAAACCTAGCTTTTGGAAAGCTGAAGACAGCTTCTGGTACCATTCTCTAGGTACCTGCTTCAATCCATAAAGAGCCTTTACCAGCTTACACACAATATTGCCGTGTCCAACCTCATAGCCTTGTGGTTATGTCATGTAAACATCCTCAGCCAAGTCTCCATTAAGGAAAGTATTATTGACATCCAATTGTCTACTGCACCAAGACTTAGATAGTGCTAGGGATAACACAAGCCTAATGGAGATAGGTTTAACAATTAGGCTAAAGGTCTCATTAAAGTCAAATCCTTGCCTTTGATTGAACCTCTTTGCTATTAATATAGCCTTATACTTTTGAAAAGACCCATCTGGATTGTACATAGCTTTACAAACCCAGTTATTACCAATTGGCTGCCTTCTACGTGGTAACTCAACTAAAGTCCAAGTTTTGTTTCTTATCAAGGCAGCATACTCATCATCCATAGCCTATTTCCAATGAGGAATAAACAAGGCCTATTTAACACTTGAAGGTTCTACAGCAGCATAATGCACTTTGGGTTTGAAAACATCATACTTTGCCTTTATGGTCATCTTATGTGTGTTAGTGTCTATGGAATCCTATGAATTATAGAGGAAGAAGGCACTTATCTAGGGAGGGGCAGTAGTAGGAACAAAACTAGGTGTAAAAGTAAGATTAGCAGTAGGTATTGATGTGACAGTATAGGGTTGATCTGCAACAAGCTCTGCCAAAGGGACAGGTGCAGAGGTTATTAGTAAAGGACCAACAGGTGGAATGGGTAAAGAAGTAGGCTGCACCAAAGATATTTGAGGGACAGCCCCAGGCATAACAACAGGTGGTATCAGTGTTTGATCTGTAAGACAAAATAATTATTTGACATGTTGGAAGTATTTGTGATTACTCACACTTTTACAACTTCTGAATCCTGCACTCATGACAGCTTACGAATCAACTTTCTCTATTAGTATTGGTCTTATGGGACTTTTATTGTTTGGTTTTTCTGTGTTGTCTGTGAGTTTATGTTGCTATTTTTCTTTCTTTTGTTTGGTCTTTTGTCCTTTTTTTCTAGTCTATTAGTAGGAAAAGAAAAGGGAAAGAGTTCATTACAAGACTAGTATTTAGTCTTTAGTCTATTCTTAGTCTATTACTCTATTGGTTTTTTAGACTGTTAACAGTGAAGGAAAAGAAAAGAGCAGCTTTCTTCAAGAATATACATGTTTAAAATCCAAAGAAACAACAAAAGATCCAACACATGAGAAAACTCGAAGAATTTTTGCAGATTTGATTTACCCCGTGTGAATTTTGACAAAACTAGATTATCTATTTCAGAGAAAGCTTGCATCATATTAGAGAGGCCAATAAGAAGTAGTGTTGAGGCATGGTTAAGAGTTCGCGAGCAATTGTTGTTGCACGAATGTTGTGATGGAATCTGACTATGTTAATAATGGCTTGAGACTTTACCTTTAGAAAGTTAGTTATTCTGTTACCTCTTACAACAGAAGTTGTTGTTGTTGCTAAGTGCTGTTGTTGATTGTAATGCCTACATATATTAAGCTTGTATCAGATTTAATAAAGGCAATGAAATAACAAGAAAGCTAATGCATTCTAACACTTTTCTTCTCTGTTAACAATCTTCCAAGATTATTCTTTGTTTCCATATTCTTGAAGTGTTTTCAATAGAGTTTCTGCAATATTTGTTTTCATAATAGATTGGTATCAGAGCCAGGTTGGATATTCCTGGAGGAGTTCTTTGTGAATCAAAGAATGGGGATGAGTTCTGCGAAATTTGATATCAAGAAATTCATGGGCAAGAATGAGTTTAGCCTTTGGAGAATGAAGATTAGAGCTTTTCTAGTTCAACAAGGAATTGAAGAAGCGTTGGCTGGTGAAGCAAAAATACCAGCCACACTATCTGATAAAGAGAAGAAACATATGCTTGATAAGGCACATAGTGCCTTGATCATTTCTCTGGTGGACAAGGTTCTTAGGGAAGTCTCAAAAGAAAAGACTGCTGCTGCGATTTGGCTCAAGTTAGAGAACCTGTACATAACTAAATCTTTGGCCAACAGGTTGTATTTGAAGCAGA
This sequence comes from Dalbergia cochinchinensis, assembly GCA_031216125.1. Lineage (NCBI taxonomy): Eukaryota > Viridiplantae > Streptophyta > Magnoliopsida > Fabales > Fabaceae > Dalbergia > Dalbergia cochinchinensis. Next base: position 26,232,656 of record CM062368.1, read on the forward strand.
AATTGTACACTTTCAAAATGCTAGCAGGAAAGGGGTTGGAAGATCACTTAGATGACTTCAATAAGATCATTCTTGATCTGGAGAATATTGAAATCAAGATTGATAATGAAGACCAAGCTTTGTTGCTGCTAAGATCATTACCCAATGAGTACAATACTCTCTCAGACACATTCATCTATGGTAGAGACACGCTGTCATTGGAGAAAGTCCAAAGTGCATTGTTCTCAAAGGAATTGAAGAGGACATCCGAGGTAGGAAGAGATCAAAATGCTGAAAGCTTGTACACAAGAGGCAGGTCATAAAAGAGAAGCTTTAAAACCAAAAGGAGTTTAAGATCAAGGTCGAAAGATGGCAAGAAGAGGAAGTGCTTTATCTATGAAAGTGAAGAACACTTGAAAAAAGAGTGCCTGGAATACAAAAAGAAAAAGAAGAATGGAGATCAAAAGGGCAACAATGGTGATGCTGATGTTGTTTCAGAGGGATATGAAAGTGATGAAGTCATGTATATTGCAAAAGAAAAGGGCAAATCAAGGTGGATTCTTAATTCAAGATGCACATTCCATATGTATCCTAACAAGGACTGGTTCGTTTCCTATGATGACAGCCATGGAGGAAAGGTTTTGTTGGTGAATGACAAGGCCTGCAAAGTGATTGGAATTGGTACCATCAAACAAAAAACTTGCTGATGGAGCTATAAAGTTCTTGCAAGGGGTGAGACATGTACCAAAACTAAAGAAAAATCTAATCTCTTTTAAAATGCTTGATATACAAGGTTATGTGTGCAAGGCTGAAGGTGGAGTTATAAGGATCACCAAGGGTTTTATGGTAATGATGAAGGGAAAGTTAGATCATGGTTTGTACTTTCTTCAAGGGAAGACTTTGGCAGGAACTGCTGCCACTGCAATTTTTGATAAAAGTCAAACTCAAACAAGTCTTTGGCACAAAAGACTTGGTCATATCAATGAAGGAGGATTGAAGGAATTGAGCAAGTAGAAACTGTTAGGCAAAGACAGCATTGAAGTTCTGTGAACATTGCATCTTTGGGAAGGCAAAAACTGAAGCTTGCCACTGCTACTCATCACAAAAAAGGTACTCTTGACTACATTCATGGTGATCTGTAGGGGCCATCAAGAGTTCCTTCTCACAAGGGTGCAAGATACTTTCTATTAATCATTGATGACTTCTCAAGGAAGGTATGGATTTATATTCTCAAGAATAAGAGTGAATCTTTTGCAAAATTTAAAGAATGGAAGGTCTTAGTTGAAACTCAAACCGATAGAAAGATTAAGAGGTTTAGAACTGACAATGGCTTGGAGTTTTGTTCTGGAAAATTTGATAAGTTTTGCAAAGAGAATGGTATTGTTAGGCACAAGACAATTAGAGGAGCCCCTCAACAAAATGGGCTTGCTGAGAGAATGAATAGGACAGTCATGGAGAGGGTTAGATGCTTACTGTCTGATGCTAACTGTGCTGCACAATTCTGGGCTGAAGTTATGATGACAGTGGCTTCCTTGATAAATAAAAGTCCATCTACTGCTATTGGCATGAAGATACCAAAGGAAATGTGGTTTGGTCATCCTCTAAATCTTGAAAATTTGAAAGTGTTTGGTGTGTATGGCTTATGTTCATATCAACCAAGGCAAGTTGGAACCAAGAGCTCTGAAATGCATGTTTCTGGACACCCTCAAGGTGTTAAAGGGTTCAGATTGTGGTGCATGGAGAAATGATATCCAAGGGTATTGATTAGCAGAGATGTTGTGTTCAGAGAATTAGAAATGTATTATTATGAGAAAATTTCAACTCAGAAACAACAAGGTGGTGAGAAAATTCAGCTGGAGGTGGAGATATTGAAGGGACAATATGCTCCAGATGTTGTAACTGAAACAAACACAGAAGCTAAAGTCGAGACAGATACTAAACTGGAGAATAATGATGATCTGCAGGACTATCTTCTAACTATAGATAGAGAAAGAAGAGAAACCAGACCTCCTATTAGATTTGGTCATGCACATATGGTTGCGTTTGCATTTACTACAGCAGAGGAATTTGAAGGAGATAAGCCTAGGGGTTATAGTGAAGCTGTGAATAACAAGCAATTTCAACAATGGATTGTTACCATGAATGAAGAATTGAGCTCTTTACATAAGAATGGTACTTGGATGCTGGTAGACAAGCTAAAAGGGAAGAAACTTGTCAGTTGCAAGTGGATTTTCAAATTGAAAGAAGAAATTCCAGGAGTGGAGAAGGCTAGATTCAAAGCAAGATTGGTTGCTAGGGGGTTTACACAAAGAGAGGGCATTGATTACAATGAGATCTTCTCTCCTGTGGTAAAATACTTTTCAATTAGATTGTACTAGCCTTGGTAGCACAAGAAGACATGGAATTGGAGCAACTTGATGTAAGAACAGCTTTCTTACATGGAGAGCTTGATGAGCAAATTCATATGACTTAACCAGAAGGATTCATCAGAAAGGGTGAAGAAAAGAAGGTTTGCTTGTTAAAAAGGACATTCTCTGGCCTTAAACAATCCCCTAGGCAATGGTATAAAAGATTTGATACATTCATTGTGAAGAATGGTTTTAAAAGGTGTGAGTATGATGATTGTGTCTAGTTGAAGAATACTGAGGTTGGAGCTGTTATCTACCTTCTTCTATATCTAGATGACATGCTAGTTGCTTGCAATAGCAAGGCTAAAATTGAGAAGGTGAAAGTAATGCTTGAAAGTGAGCTTGAAATGAAGAATATGGAAGCTGCTAGTAAAACACTGGGTATGCAAATCACAAGGGAGAGATCCAAAGGAACATTGATCATTTACCAGAAGAGCCACATAGCTAAGGTTTTGAAGAAGTTCCAAATGGAAAAATCAAAGGCAGTAATGACTCCTATGGCACAACACTTCAAATTCTCTCAGCAGAATTCACCTAAGACAACAGCGCTGCTAATGTCACTGATTTGTGGATTTGAATTATGCTAGTTTTTGGATTCTAGAAGGTCCTTGACAGGTTATGTGTTTCAGTTCTTTGTCCACCACTGAAGTTGAATTTATTGCAATCACTGCAGCAATAAAGGAAGCAATTTGGATGAAAGGAATGGCAGCAAGTTTGAAGTCAGAAAGATTAGTCCCTAAGGTGTTTTGTGGTAGTTAAAGTGGGATATGCTTGGCTAAGAATCAGGTTTACCATCAAAGAACTAAACACATCGATGTCAAGCTTCATTTTGTAAGGGATTTTGTTGCAAATGGAGAGGTGATTCTTGAAAAGATCAGCACAGATGATAATCCAGCTGATGCTCTTACAAAAGCACTACTAGGACCCAAGTTTAAGTACTTCTTGAAGATCTTATAGGTTGTTTAGCATAAAGTCAAGCCAAGGTGGAGAAATTGTTAATAATGGCTTGAGACTTTAGCTTTAGGAAGTTAGTTATTCTGTTACCTCATATAATAGAAGTTGTTGTTGTTGCTAAGCACTGTTACTGATTGTAATGCCTATATATGTAATACCCGAGGTACACGTGTCTGTGGGCAAGTTTCGTACTGCCCTAGGATCCCTCGGTGCTCATCTGGATAGCCGGACTGGCCTTGGATGTAGAAACCAGTTTGCGATGCCAGGTTCTGCAGAATTATGCAGAATAGGCTCGCTGCAGCGAGCAGACGAGTTTTCATTCTCGCTGTAGCGAAGGATGTTTGCTACAGCGAGTAAGGATCACTACAGCGAGCATGCAGAGACAGCACAGTATCAGTGAAACGACGCTGTTTCATGTTTGCCCCTTTAAAAGCCTTATCGGGCTTCCCCCCTCATAGAATCGAAAACAGAAACTGAAGCACACACATACACACACCTTGAACTCTCTTTTCACACAAATCCTCTCCAATCCATCATCCCCAAATCATCAAGGTACGTTTATGATGTTAGATTTTCTCTCCATTTTCTCCATTCTTTCATATTCTTGGTATGGCCATTGTTGTTTCTCCCGTTTTTGCCAAGTGGAGGTGCTCCCCTAATATTATTAGAGTTGTTTTAGGGTAATCTAAAAGTACCTACAAATCATTGATGAGTTTTGTGGCTCTAATGGCAGACATTGGTGTCGTTCCTTCTTCCTGGAGCTCCGTTGGACTTGACGTCACCATTCCCTCCCCTCCAAGTGAGTGGGTTTGGAACCCATGACCTCTATGTTGATTATTAGAGTTAATTTCCGTCAAATTATTATTAATTGCATGGTTTTAAAGAGATTTCAAGAGCTTAGAGTCTCCGTTGATATGTTATAATTATTGAAATGACGGATTCCAACTAGAGCATGAAATATTTATTTTATTACAAACTCATGGGACCATTATTATTAAATGATTTTATCACAAGAGCTAGAGTAGTACTATTATATTCTTGAATTGAGATTTCCATAAAATTTCCATGACAACATTTTGAACGAACGATTTGCAAATCATAGAGTTGTGTTTAGAGAAATATTAGAATAGGGATTTAGAGAAAATATTATGTTGATTGGTTTAGAGACTATACGTTAGCTATAAAGAAACAGACAGCGAGTTAACGGCTGACCCCGATCATTAACCTTGGTACCAAGTTGTCTCGAGAGGACAATCTCATAGAGCAGAGAACGGAACCTATTTAGGTGTCCATATTAGATCCTCGATGGATCATAGAGAACAATATTTTAGTTCTTGAGGAACCATAGAGTAAAGATTCCTATTTTTCTCATAGAGTATTGTTATTATAATTTCAGAGAAATTTCTATTTAGAGCTTTTTCTTTCACATGTATATTAATATGATTCCAAAGATTATTGCATCAACTGATTTTAATTATTTATATAAGATTATTTATCTTCTTGGTCGTCTCATGAGAGGGTTATGGGTAAGGACCTGCTCACTGAGTTTAGATGAAACTCACCCCTCTCCCTTTCCTATTACAGGTGTTGTAGACGCTACGGGTTCTCCTTTTCTGCCTCTGCTCCCGCAGTAGAGATTTATTGATTGGTGAGCTTCACTTAGTGTGAGGTACTCTATTTTGTTTTTGTTAAGAAATAGAGTGCTCCAGTTACATGACGGGCAGGGTCCCGGACCATAGAGATTGATTAGCATTGTTTTATCATGATTATTTTGTATCTACATGATTATAATTTTCATGTTTATTTTGTAAAGTGAGCAACTCATGTATTTTGAACCCTAGTAATATATTTAACGGTTGAAATGGAAATGATTGATTATATTACTCTAGAGATTTGTGTTAAAGTTTGTTTATGTTTTCGTTTCATAGGACCAATGAGTTATTAGAGATCAAATGATGTTTTACAAAGAGTTTTATATTAAAATATGCATATAAAGAAACGCAGAGGTCACGAGACTTACGTGGGAATGAGGATTCCCCACGTGCCGGTCACATGCCCAAGTCGGGTCGTGACAATATATATAAGGCTTGTATCAAATTTAATAAAGGCAATAAAATAACAAGAAAGCTAATGCATTTCAATACGTTTCTTCTCTGTTAACAATCTTCCAAGATTATTCTTTGTTTCCATATTCTTGAAGTGTTTTCGATAGAGTTTCTACAATATCTATTTTCATAACAGATTGCTTGGAGATGGTTTAAGTTTATAGGCAAGCATTGAACCTCGAAGAAGAATCTACCATCTAGAAAAGGATTGGCATATCAGACCAAATCCTTATGGCTATTGTTAATAGTGACGACCTTTAGTTTTGATGGTCTTTGTCTATCCTTTTTCAACTTGGGAGCTTTCTTTTTTTTTTTGGTATTAGAAAAATGCCAATAATGGTAGACACCCCCAATACCAGGCAGAAGTGCACCACTGTAGGTGGTGGACATTTACTGGGCTCAGCTCACAACATTCACATACACTCTATCAAACTAGGCCAATCCAAGGCCACTTAGAGGACTCATTGATATTGTCTATGAGCGATAGGGGATCTCTTGACAGAAAGTTTCCTACCAACTGAGAATTTTAATAGTTAGGGGTATTCAAACCCATGACCAGGAGATAGCCACACACTCAAACCTTGGAACTCAACCATTTGTGCCAACCTCAATTAGCTCAACTTGGGAGCTTTGAGTAGTATGCTTTGTGTTTTCTCCCTTGGTAAATTTGGCTCTTGAGCTCTTAGGATTGGCCTTGTTCAATGAACATTTTCATAATAAAAAAAGGGAAAAAAATAATTTATCCCCTGTACTTTAGGTCATGTGCAAATTAGACCCCGACTATTCAAAGTTTGCAATTCAATACTCTAGACTTTCTTAAATGTGCAAAAAGGCCCTTCTGTTAAACTCCTTTCCACTGTCACCATTAAATAGTCACGTGACATGCACGTTACTCAAGTTTTTCACAAAATTGCCCTTCCCCTTTCACAAAATTGACACAGTCAAACTATCATCAACCAAAAACCCAAAGGCAAGCATCAACAACCCGCGGAGGCTGTGCTCAAAGATTGCGACACTGGCAAGGGAAGGAGGTGCGCTTGTGCAGGCTGGCAGAGCTCGCATGGCGATGGCCCTCGATAGAGGAGTGGTGGCTGTTGTGATGCGTCATGGCCACGGGTGAAGGCGCGCAATGGTACGGCCAGGCAGTGAGGAAGAGGCGAGCATGGCGGCAGTGTGGCCATCGTGAAGAGAATCGCTGCCTCTCTTCCTCATTTCTCCCATCCCTGTTTATTTTATCTGTCTTTGAAATATGGATGTGGGTTACTTGGACTTTTTTGTTGGGTTTGATTATGAATGATTGCTCTCTTTATTTATTTATTTTTGATTGATTTCTGGTTTTGGCTTTGACTTGTTTATCATTGAAATGAAATGAGGTTTTTGGTTTATGATTTGTGAGTATTGTGCTTGTTCAAGTGAAGAAATGGGGTTAATTTTGCTGGCCTTTGGGTTTAGATGGGTTGTTGATGCTTCCCTTTAGGTTTTTGGTTGATAATGGTCTAACTGTGTCAATTTTGTGAAAGGGGAAGGGCAATTTTGTGAAAAATATGAGTCACGTGCATGCCACATGACTACTTAACGGTGGCAGTGGAAAGGAGTTTAACAGAAGAGCTTTTTTGCATATTTAAGAAAATCTAGGGTATCAAATTGTAAACTTTGAAAAGTCGGGGTCTAATCTGTACATGACCTAAAATATAGAGGGGTAAATTGCTTTTTTCCCTAAAAAAAATTATATAACCATAAAAATTAATAAAACCAAGCATGCTGTCCGAGGATAAAGCGTAAACCCAAAACAAAATAAAAAAATTGAAAAAAGAAGAGAAGGTCACCTATCTAGCTTAATCGAAAAAAGAAAAAAGTTGCCTATGCAGCAGATGAGAACATGGCACAATGATAAAACCATACCCTCGTAATATTGCACCATGGGGTAGGAATCATGTTCAACTCCCTTAGGGTAAATTTATGAATTTTGATTTTAGAGGAGAAAGGGGGAGGAGAGAACTTGTAGTATAAAATTATTTTACAAGTCCTCTCATCCCTTGCTCTTCAAAACCCAAATTTACAAACATATCCTTAAGAGTGAGAGGCCCTCCTCACAAACCAAAAATAATTCAACCAAGAAAAAAAAAAGTAAAGGAAAACCCAAAAAGAAAAATCAGGAGGAAATAATGAACAAATTCTAAGTGTGATCTTCTAATATGAAATTATTATTGCAACTATATAATTACACAGTAGGAGAGCAGCAAACACAGACAAACGTAATGTAACCACTAACTAGAGAGACCCTCCGCCATACTCATTTTTTGATCAATTTTGCTATTTCAATACCCACTTTCTCAAACATCCAAACACCCTACTTACAAAAATATATGAATCCTATCAATTACTTTTTCTACCAACTTATTCTCTCTTTATCACTCCTCTCACATTCATATGGACACCATGTGGGTGTTGAAATAGAATTGCTCTTTTCCCATGAGAGAGGCAACAGTAATACCTATAACCAGTATCTTAGAATCTATACATCCAGGATCAATTTGCAAATTCCACCAAGAACTAGACATAATATATCATTCCAACTTCGATAAGACTGATGTGAGGAATGTTAAGAGCCACAGCTGGACCCCTGCAATTCTTGCGTAGAAATGAGTACCCAATATCAATCACGAGCTTTTTCAAGAATGAGGATGATTTCCTAGCCTTCACATAAGAGTGCCCCATTATATACGCAACCCCAGCTTCCTTAGCTTGAATCAAATCCAAAAGCTCTTCCTTCACAGCAGGATCCATTCCAGGACTGTTAGGTAGCTGAAATCTCACTCGGCGCCTTCGAACTTGAGGATTTTCATCATCATAAACCGACTGCAAACTACGCAGGGTTACAGATCTGCTGCTGGGGATAGAGCTGTCTATGCCAATATCCTCAAGCTCAGAGACAATTAAGCTTGCAGTAGATTCTAAGTTTCTAGTACTTATGACAGCCATCCTCCCATCAAGTGAAGAGCTTTCAGAACTTGAGAACTGTGGTTCCACTGCTTCCATCTGGATAAACTCTGCTATACTCTGTATGAGATGGTTCTCAAAGTCTCCATCATCCTTCTGAACGTCCTTGTACCCATATCTGACAATGCACCTATACATTCGATAAGGTCTGGGGCAAACTCGACCAATAAGGAACCGTTCTTCAGGTGCGACATATGGAACAGGAACTGATTTTACACAGACAAAAACCAACACTTTGTGAAATGCAGGAAGATTTGTTACAAAATGGGAAAATATTGCAGGAACTCCTGTCGCCAGTTCTGAGTAGATTAGGCCTATCCCTGGGACACGGACAATGCCAAGGCTTGGGCCCAAACCCAGTAACCATTTCAATGAAACTTTGTTGTGCAGATCATAGCTGTACTTCCTACGAGTACCATAGTGCCAAAAATACATAACAACCATGAAGATGAAGGATAAGACAAGAGGAACCCATCCTGCCTGAGGCACTTTCATGAATGCTGCTGAGAGATAGGTGCCCTCTATCACCCAAAAGAATAAAAGGAACGCTATAGAGATCAAGGCACTTTTCTGCCAGACAAATATTGCGACCAGAGTCATCAGAAATGTTGTCACAAACATCACTGTCATACAAGCGAGTCCTGTAAACCAAATACCCATGAAGAGTTAAATTCAAAATGACACAAAACTAACATTCAAATTGCAATGGCTTAACAAACATGATAGCAGGCAAAAAAAAAAAAAAAGATTTCAAGTTGAATTTGCCATTCATTCTAGCACAGGCATGAACTGTAATACATGATCAAACCAGAAGATATGAATATTAAGGGCTAGGGATCGTATGTTTTTGTGTACTTGATACTACAGTAGTATTCATGCCAGTTATGATATTCGACTATGAACCAAAGTCCTTTTCTTTTTTTATCTTATTTTTTTCTCTCTTATCATTACTTTTACATCCACAAGCTAGTAACTGCAATTGTCCACATGAAGCATCTATCAGGCCTTTGACCAATTTGAACTATCAGTCCAATCGCATAATTTGAGGAAGTCAATGCACTGAAGCAAATGAACAGCAAATTGCCACCTGAGTGCAACAACACAGTACCACCCATCCTTGAAATGTAAAAAATATCATGACCAATATCCTTATGTCTGTGTGGAGAGAGAGAAAGAGAGATAGTTTAATGACTGAATAAATTACCATAAGCATTTCCAATTATAATTGTGTCCTGAAATCCAATGGTTATCGCAAGAGTCAGGATCATAAGTATCCAGTTTATCTCTGGAATGTAGATTTGTCCATATATATGTTTTGAGGTGTGTACGACTTTAACTCGTGGAAAGCAACCAAGTGCATGGCACTGCTTGATGATGGAGAAAGTTGCAGTTATAACTGCTTGACTCCCCACAATAGCTGCAAGGGTGGCAATAACAAAAACAGGCCAAAAAACAGGTCCTGCAGGATAAGCAAAAGCTTTAGCAAATTGAATTAATTTACCAAATTCTTGTAGCAGTATTGATAAGTCAGAGAGTAGGATTGACTAACCAGGTATTGAGTCATAAAAACTGTTATGAATAGACTTAAGGTTCTTAGACAAGAAAGCAGCTTGGCCCATATACTGTACCACCAAACAAGGGTATATAACAAATGCAAATGCAAGCTGCAAAAGGAAGACAAATATTAGGGAATCTCTCAATAGTGCAGTTCCTGCAGTAATTATAATTACTTTGCTAGAAAATAGTAGCAGGTTCTAAACCTAAGATCAATTCAGTGCTGTTGATATCATAGGGGAAAAGGTGGAAAAGAGAGAAAAGAGAAATAACACTTTGAAAATTTGTGTGATGCTATGAAAATGAGATGATAGAACACATTAACCAAACACTCCTTATTTATGCTAATACTTTAAACCAAGTACACACACAGCACAACTAGTAGTCTAGTACAAGCCCAGCCCAATAAGATTTACTGACATAATCAGATAGCTAAAACAATAAGAATCCTAATATTATGAACTGTGCAAGAAATTCAGTCAAGCTCAAAGCTCACCCTTATTGATGAAGCAGTGAAATGACCAAGATCTGCAAACATAGCTTCAGTTCCTGGTGAGGGAAAAAAATTCAGCAGTTAGTAAAGTCTAGCATCTAAATTCTTGAAATCTCAGCTTCTAATAACTCAAAGCTCAGCCAAATTTTTTTAATCATGAATGGAACTATGGAACATTCTGATCCCTGATAACATCCCAATAAACTTATAATGCACGTCAGATAACTGCTACAGAGGTCTCAACTCTAGGACCAACATACCAGTGATACAGAGAAGTATCCCTCCAAGAGAAATCCAACCTTCTTTGCCAGTCTTGACAAAGAACTTGATGAGATAGTACGGGGATACTGCACGAACTATTTTCGGATTCCAGTGAATTGTATTATAAAGCCCAACAGAAAATATCGATACTAGCCAGATGATTACAACTGGTGCAAACATAAATGCAACTTTGTGTGTGCCAAAATGTTGAAGGGCAAACAGGCCAACCAATATGACACAGGCAAGCAAGACAAGTTCACCTGCAAAAACAGAGAATTTCTATGGTAATCTAATATTTATGCCCTCAGCAGTGGTGAGAACAGCAAAAGGTAACAAATGAGACTTGGCTCACCATCAGTTAATTTTTTTTCTGTAACTTGTAACCCTGATACAGATGCTAGGACTGCAGGACAAGGATCAAGTATACTGTTAGTTTCTTAACAGAGGCAAGATAGCCTTCATGTAAACATACCAAAGGAGTTGTGCACTACTATCCTAGAGGCAGTATGCACAAAGGTAACATACTATAAAGCTCCAAGCATCCCAAATTTTAGTTACATAGGTCCCTTACCCGAAATTGCTGGTGTAAGCACACCATCGCCAATGACCATGCAAGCACCAAACAATACTACAACAAGCAGCGCCGTTCTCAACCTTTTATGCTTCTCAAGAAACCTCTTCAGTGGAGAAGATGTTACTGCCTGTGATGAGGGACCGTATTTGTAGGATGATAGCTCCTCATCAGCTGCTTGTTGATTGGGGAGTAAATTAAACTTGGCATGCCTGCAGAGCAGTGAATAAAGAGCAAATGTTCCACCTGACAATAGTTATATCATAATCAGATCATACAGTTCATAACCTTTTTCGACAGAAAAAAGAATTTTGAAAAGGCCATCCGAATACCTTCGCCATTATCATCGGCACTCAATACGATGAATACATATTTGATCAAGGGTATTAGTGTCAGTGTCCAGAAAATCAATGAAAATGCTCCAAATATAGTTTCTTCATCGTGGTGATCCGTCAACTTTCCTTGAAATGTGCTTGTAAAAACATAGAGAGGTGAAGTGCTCAGATCTCCATACACCACACCAAAGCTTTGATATGCTAATAACAGATTCCTAGAGAGATTCACCCATGACAACTGCAAAGTAACAAACAAAGCACCAAACAAATAAGAAAACTATCGAATTTTCTTTATTCAAGTAAGTAAAAACATAAAATTTAAAGGAAAAAAAAATAGAAAAATGAACCGGTGAACTACATCAACCAAAAATACTGCATCTCAGAACCAAACAAAGAAGAAGAGAAAAACTCGACACAATGGCATACATCGAACAAAACAACATAATCAAAGAAACTCGAAAAACGCTTAAAATCAGACGAATTACGTTTCTCAACGCATTGTTCAACCGAAATTGAATTTTGAATACTACAGTAACGAATCATAGCCGATGCAAAAAACAGAGCTCAACGCGTTGACAAGAAACGAGAATTTGCATGAAAACAAAAACAAAACACGCTCGTACAGCAATAAATAAATAAATAAAACAGAGATTGACTCACAACCAATAATTTTATTAGAATGAAAAGAAAAAAAAAACTGAAGCGAAACAAAGAGGGCTTGCTTTCACAGTAGTAACAATGAACCTCACAGTTCATTTCAGTTTCGAAAGCAGTGCGTGAGCGAGTAGCGGAAGAAGCCTAACCTGAGAAGGGCTCCGAGAAGGCGAAACTCCAGATTCCGGTTCCATTTGAGAGAGAGAGAGAGAGAGAGAGAAGCAGAACGTAGCAGAGAGCGAAACCAAACAAAACTCAACACGATAGTGCTCTTAATATGAGTCACGAGTTAGCTCAGTGCTTTCGCTTCGAGGTCTCAATAATTCGATTTAATTAAATGGTTAACATGCAGACAAAATACAATCCATCTTATGAAATTTTGTACAGGATAAATTGGTATTTTTCAAAAAAATGTTCAAAAATATTTCTGTCAATTAGACTATGATGGGCAGTTTTATAGAGAAGAAAAGAGAATGATTATTAATAGAATAGAGAAGAAAAATGAGGAATAGGATGGAATAAAATAGCCACATTTTTATTTGAGTGTTTATAATTATAAGTGAGTAAAATGAAAAGAAATGTAAATTTTATTTTTTATTTTTATCCTTTGATTTTATGGGTATAATTTCTATGGATATAAAATATAAAAGACTAAAACAATACAAACATTAGCTCTCTCCCCTCAACTCTCCAATTTGGGGAAACACTAATTCAACTGTGTATGATGGCTAAGAAGTCTTGAAGGGACTTCCCTCCCCTTCTCTAAACAACATTCAAACACATGTTTAATACAAATATCCCTTTCATCCCTTGCCACTCTTTTCATTTTTTGACTCTCAATCATAGTCTTAGAAAATGTCGAATATATCAATCTTTCAGAAAAAAAATGATTAAAATTTTTTATCAATTCAAAATAGTCAGATAAATTAATCTTTTAAATAGGGTTCAATTTAAACTCCTAATAATTTTAAAAGATTAATTTGTTCTATATTTTAAAAAGAAATTATCTTATAACTTATTAGATATTTTTAATTTACAGCAACCTTGTTAAGTATTTTTTTTTCTCGGGGAATCAATTTCTTTGGTATAAAATTTAATACATGGCAATTGCTAATTGATTTTGTTTAAGACGTACTTCCTTCATTTTATATTAATATTATGGTCAAATATACTAAAGTTGCATAAATTTTTAAAAATAACTGTATATAGTCAAATATATTAATATTTTAATATATTAAAATTATATAATTTTTTAAGAATAATTATTAATATAAAATGCGATCGTGAATACTAGCAAATTGGGAAAAGTTCGAAGATGCACTGAACCAACCAGCAGCCGAACCAATCTTGGAATCAATGCTTGTTTGGAATTTTGTGATTCAATTCTGGCACATGATGCAGCAAAGCGCGCGTAATGGCCACGCGGTTTAATCTGCACGTGGTTGTGATCCACTGCCCGGTTGGATGGGATGGGGAACATTTGTTTGGCACCTGGCCCTCCGACCCTTCAAGTAGCCAAATATAAATGTAGTGGGCACGCCATTTGAGTGTTCTTTTTAATATTTTTTTGTTTTGGGGTTCGGTTGATAAGAACATTATTGTATGTTGATGGCGTAGAGAGGGATTCAATTTTGAAAAATGTTAGATGATAATTTTTTTTGAATTTAATTATTAGAATAGTATGTCATATTTTATTAATTTTTAGTTGAATAAATGATTTATATTTCTTTATATGATTTAACACTTGAAATAATTTTGGTTCTAATAGTATTTTTTTTACTTGCGTAATGTTATTCTAAAACTTGATGGACCATAATTAATTTAATTTAAATTAAGTTAACTTGTTATAAGACAAAATTATTTTATCTGTATATTTTTATTCATTAAATTTGAATGCCAGAATTTTCTTAAGTAAAATAAGTATTTAACTATTTCGATTAAGGCTTGATGTTCATTAAGTACTAATATTTAGGCTTAAACCGGTGATAGGATACAAATAATTTACATGTTTATTAATTTTTATTTTTTAAATTAAAATTTTGGGTTTGAATTGAAAATAGGGAGGCCAATGCTACATGCATGAATCCAATTCCTTTGTTTTAACTTGCACTAGTCAATAATACTTTAAACGTCTATTTTATTTTCATTTTTTCTTATCTAAGAGTGTTGTGATATGTACATCAAATATTTATTTTGAAGAATATGGGTTATTGTGATTATGGGGTACTTGAGAGGAAAATTTGTATTGCAAAAAATTTTAAATAGTATTACTCTGGTTGTCATTTAGGCAATGGTCATAATTTTTCTTCAATTTTAAAGTTTTTCATGCTAATTCTTGTATATTTTAATTGTGACTGTGCCTTTATTTTATTTCTCCATTTAAAGTGATTTTTAAAAGAAAAATGATCAGAAGTTATTTCCCATAAAAATATAGAAGTAAAAAGTAAATATTCTCTCTATTTTTAAATAATTATTCATTTTAAAAATTTAAGTAAAATTATTTTTTTGATAATATCTCTATTAAATATTATTATTGGAGAAGGAGAGAGATATAACAAAGAAGGAAAGAAAAAGTTAAAATATTAAAATAAAATGAGGATAATTTAATAAATTATTTTAAATTTTATCTAACTTTAATTTTTTTAATATATATTTATAATTAAATAATTATTTAAAGACAAAAAGTGTGTGAAGTTAGCAATGGAATGAAATGTCACCAACTTTACATAAAATTACAACCCTACGCAATAAATTCTCGAATTATTGTGCCGAATTATTACGTGATAGTTAAAAAAGAACCACGCGGGCATGAATCATGCTATTTGGACTTGTCAAAGAGCAAGGCTATCTTCAGTACACAATAATTGCGCGATCACCCAAAATCCATTTTGTAGATCGCCGTGCACTCGAAAGATTGACGTGGAAATTGGCAAATTCAATTCAAAGAGTTTAGAACAAATTTAATTGTATTATTGTGTTGAGTTTTGCTAACTAATGTTTTAAGGCACAAGATATTAAAAAAGTAAGATTTAAAATTTTATAATAGGCTCTATATTTTAAAAATATAAAAATTTATCTTTTCAATACAAAATCTTTTATTTTTTACTCTTTAACTAATGCTTTTATTGTTGTTATTATTTTTAAAGGGTTTTACTAACTAGAACAATTGTAAGTTTATTAATTAGCAAAAGGGTTAATTACCTTGCACCAACTTCGCCTCAAGCGAAGCTTTTAGAGTTTTTTTTTTTTTTTTGGGTGCGAAAACTTTTAGAGAGTTTTATAGATCTTTCCTACTCTTCACTAGGCGCTCACTTGGGAACAAAATTTTACAAAATTTTATCTCTCAAAACTGAGGTCGTTTATAACTAAACCACTTTATTTTTCTCATCAATCACTTGGTTTGATTTTATTGGAGAATAAAAAGTCAAATTTAGTAGTAGAAGTGGTACGAATTGAAAAACATTAAGACAATAGAGAAGAATGCATGTCCATTGTAGGGTTGATTGTTTCCCTCTATTGCTATTAACTCCAGAAACTATTTACTATCTAGAATTTCTTACCTCTTGCTGCTGTAAGAAAATATAATTAGGCCAGCTACCATTTTTAATTACTTATTCATTGCAATTGTAACTGTAAATTTAAACTTCAATTAAATAATAACTGTTTGAAGCTAAACCCTCATTAATTATATTTTTATACTTCTTTATTCATAATTGATTAACACACGAATCAAAGCAAGTTAATTAATTACCTTTATAATCCTTTAGTCACATTTAATTTATGATAATTAGAAAATTAATATGTGAACATATATCATGTTCAATAGCAAGGATTTGTAGCTCACTAAACATCTCATAGCGAATTTCTATGCTCAAAAATAGATTAATGTGTCATTTTAATTCCTAAAATTATATGCATTAATCATTTTAATACTTAAAATTTAGAAACTAAACTTTCTGTATATAAAATTATAAAATATGAGTCACATTAATCTATGACCCTATTTTCATTAATATGCTATCACATTTTTGCCGACATGTTGCATTAATTGACATGATAGTAATGGATCAATATCCTACTTGACTTTTACCAATTAAATTGGTGGATAAACAAAAACAAAGATAAATATAAACATAAACAAAGACTGTGATATGAATTTTATGCACAATAAACAGCGTTAAAATATTTGGACTACACTAGTAATTTAAACCTATTATTCAATCATGTCAACTATGAGGTTAAGATATCAACCTATCAATGTATGTCAATTAACACGGCATGTTAACAAAAAAGTAAAGACAATAATGGGAATGGGGCCATAGATTAACTGACACATAATTTACAATTTCATGGACTAGATATAGTTTTTTTAAAATTTCTAAGATAAAAGTGACTCACACTTACCCAAAGGTAGAAGAGATTTACTTTCTATCTTTTTTTTCCCCACAAACATTCTCCTACTAGAGGCAATTGAATTCGAGTATTTGAAATTTTATACGGGGCATAACTCTCCTAACACTTATTACTCCATATCTAGTTTGTTATGAAGATAGACCAAACCTAACCAAATTGAACCGTATTTATTACTTGAGAAACTAAACTAATTTTCATACGTCCAAATTGGTTTTAAACCGGTTTAAAGCAATTCAAACCTAAAAGAACCAATTTGGAACCGGTAAAGGAGTCCGAGAGTTATACATAACCCTTGTGATTTAGCAGGTAGTTCTCGTGGAGATCAATGTATCATCCTCCTCTTATAAACTTGACTACGACTTGTTACTCACGAAAACGAATTTGCAGTGCATTTCAATTCTAAGCTCCACCGTTGCTGTAGAGTACACAAATAAAAAGGAGAAGAAATGTGTAACCGACCTCCAATATACAATTAGCCTGCATCGCACCAACTACAAGTTTGTTTGGGGTGGCAGCTAAAGCCAATATTAATATAATTAAATAATAAAAAGGTTACCCCGTGAAAAAAGTGAAAAATAAAAAATTATGCATGACGGTGAATTGTGGATACGGACTGAATATAGGTGGAGAAACAAAAGTAGGTGAGATTCTCAAGTGCAGATTTAACGTTATCCACAGCCTATAAAGCATATATACTGATATCGATACAGCATATGACACAAGAGGAATATGAGAAACACATTAAAATTAAAAAATTACAGGACACAAACACAATATATATAACTGAAAATTTAAAAAAAATAATATATAATTCAAAATATCATTCATATAAACTTTACTTTTGCTTTATTTCCTCATAAATTCAAAAGAATATGTATTATTTTATTTTTATAACTTTGTTTATATTGTATTTTTCTAGGTTAGAGTAAAAATAAGGCAAATTTTAAATTAAATATATACAAATATGTATTATTAATGTATCATGCAAGATCCAACAAGGACACGTGTCCAATACGTAGACATGACATCTAAATGGTGTATTCGTGCTTCAGAGTCTACAACATATATGTCTTACATGCATCAAATGGTTAGATGACATATGTATTATATGGGGTCCACACGATAATAAGTTTAAAATATGCTTTAGAGTCTAATTGAGGTTTAATTTAAAATTAAAATTTTAAATTATGTGGCTTAAAATATCCCAGATGTGGTTTGAGTTTATCCACCGAGCTTCTCCACCACCGTCATCCTTGCTTATCGACATTACTGCAAATCTCTGAAACTCCCAACTCATCACCATTGTCCTAACCCGATCGGTACATGACTGGCACTTAACCCTCTCCAACTATCCATCTCCTCCTTCTTTATCCATGTAAGCTAACCCCAGTAAAAAGATTTCCATATGGAATCGAAGAGCTTGCATGCGCTACCAACAAGATATTAAGGATGCACAATCTCCCCTTCTTCCTTTTTGCACAAAACCCCTTCGTCCTCCTTCTATTTATCTTCTTTAAAAACTTAGTGCCGAACATCCAAAAAAAAAGTTCAGCGCCAAAAAAAACAACAAAATAAGTTACTTTTTCTCGGTCCAACTTGGGGTTAAATTCACAAATAGTGTTCGATGATGAAGACAATGATGATAACGGACATCGTCACTGTTGTCATTGTTTTTCTCATTTAAAGCATCTATTTTGTCGCTCTCCATAAACTAGTGGTGATCCACCCCATCGACGCCGTCTCTTCGTGTAACGCTTCGACTTTTCCCGTGTACAAATGACCAAAATGCCCCTGACATCATTTTACTAGAAAAATGAGAATCGCTGGCCCCGGCCACCCTCCAGGGGATGTTTTGATGTTGAAGGGGGATTATGTATGTTATGTGTGCTAATAGAGCAGAAAAATCTCATTTTGGAGTTTTGATACGCAAAATGACCAAAATGCCTCTGTAGCTAATTAACACAAAATTAAGTGCCGATTGAGCCCAAACTTCATCCAAAATTTTGAAATGATGTTTTAAGTGATGTTTAACATCTAGTTGAGCTCGGGTAGTCCCAAAGATTTTCACAGAAATTACCGTTTTACTCCCGACTAGTGCATTTTGAGTCTAATGATATGATTAACAAAACCTAAGCAATATTAGACTCTAATTAAAGACTAGTGAATTCTAATTACTAATCTAGAGTCAAAAAAATTAATTAAGGATAATTAGAATCTAAGATTGCTTAGAGAAACTCAAAATCCTTTTCTTGATTTAAGACTTTATGTCACATTTTCATGAATAGTAAAACCCTTATTTCAATTTCCTTAAATTATGGAAATGGTCACAGGATGAGATTCCTCCCTAATAAAGGTGGACTTGCATTAATCAAGCAAGAACACCCCTTAACCTTGTCTTGAGTAGCCTTGATCATTTACTTTCTCACCAAAACACCTAATTACAATTCCTAATCAATTACCTAATCAAACCTATTCCAAAACCATGTCATAACACAAATGAAATAACAAAATCTCCTTGCTAAAACCCCTTAATGAAACGGGCCACACCCTCCTCCATTCATTCCATCACATGTTGAAATTTTACATACTCAAAGAACCATGCTTAAGGCCATACCTAGCCATGCCTTGAACCATGCCTAGCCATACCCAAAGCCATGCCATCCAAAGAGATATTTTTTCTCTTCCTTGCCCGTCAAAAGGCCGCCAGCCACTCCCCCCATTGCACCCCCTTTGTGTTTTATTTTTCTATAAATAGACATCAAGGGAAGCTTACAAAAACACTTGCTCATATTTGCAACTTCAAGTTTTCTTTCTTTAAGCCCAAAGAGTTCTTCTTCTTCTTCTTCTCCTCCTCCAATCTTCCAAGAGCCACTACACTCCACCATTTCTCAACCCCCAAACCGCCACACAACCACCATAGATATTCCCTTAAACACATAACCCCTCCACTTCCAAGTTCAAACCAAAGACACATATTCCTTCCTTTTCTCCTTCTTAGCTGAAACTACCATTAAAGCACCAAGGAAGATTTGTTCTTCTCATCTCATTTCCAAGACCAAGCTTTCCTCTTTTCAAAGAAATAATACCTTTGGTAGAGAGTTGTTTTAAATATTTCTACTCTTTTCTTTTGTTTTACTCTTGGTTTGAGATGTTATAATGTTGATTCTTCCTTCCTTCTCCTCATTTTCGATTCTTCATTTTCCTTTTCCTTCCTTTTTATTTTCGGCCTTGATGGCCTACATGATGAAGAAACCATAGCTTGATGATGAGGATCTTGGGTGTTGATTGTAAGACCATCATTTATTTGACCTTTAAAGCTTGAAGGTTTCACTTTTAAGAGTTTTTAGCAAATAAAGATATTATGTTATTTTGAAGAGTTAAATGGTAGTCTTGAGCCTAAGACACAAAGAGATAATAAATGGAGTGTATCCATATTTATATTTCAAGTCCTTGCATCTCATATTTACATTTATGTCATCACTTAAATAATTAATCTCGAAGCCTAACTATTTCAATCTTAAAGTTGATTGTTGATTTAGAGTGAATACTCTAAGGGGCCTAGAGCACTAAAATAAAGAATTGGACTTGCATTAATATTTACATTTTTTGCCTAGCATGTTTACTTTTCAAGTCATCACCTAAACTTAAGGATTAAAAATAGAGCTTGCATTTTCATATTTATATTCAAGCTTTACATTCATATTTATATTCCCTTACCATCACCTAAATAATTAATCTCAAAGCCTACCTATTTCAACCTTAAAGTTGATTGTTGATTTAGAGTGAATACTCTAAAGGGCCTAGAGCACTAAAATAAAGAATTGGACTTGCATTCATATTTACATTTCCTTGCCTAGCATGTTTATTTCTCAAGCCGTCACCTAAACTTAAAGATTAAAACTAGAGTTTGCATCTTCATATTTATATTCAAGCTTTGCATATCACTATTTATGTTTCTCTTGCCACCAACCTATAATGCCAAAGATTAAAACTGAAGTTTGCATTTCACATTTAAATTTGTGCCACCCCTTAATTAATCTAGTGCTCAAACTCACCCTTTCAACTCACAGGAGAACTTTGACCCATGAAATATATATATATATCTTACTAAATGTAAACACCCTTTTGTTAAGCTCTCTAATTATGCTACTGATCTAAGGTTATTAATTGTGTTACCATAAGGATAAGAATTGATTATAAGGGCATTCCTTGATCTAGAAATAATTCTAAGAAAGACTAGTTACTAGAAATGCTTGCTTCACAATTTTGTATGCCCTTAGGAAATTAAACTTTGATTTCGGTTCAAAACTTTCCAAAATTAATGTATGATGTTTGGAGTGCTCTTAACATGCAAAAATTGTTATTAATGGGTATGCTAATCATTGGTGATAGTTAAGGAAAGTTTGGTAACTAGAAAGAACCGAAAAATGTCAACTCTAGGACTCTTTAAAACGAAAACATACTTTATGTCCAGCATGTGGTACTTAAGTAAAAATGATATTTAACACTTAATAAATATATAGAAATCACCCATAATTGGCTTAGAAATTTATTCTAGAATCATAGAAAAAATCGGTAATGAAAAAGTGTCAAAAACGTGTTTCATAAGAACACCAAAAAGTTTCATTTCGCTTTCATTTCAAATCTGTCCAGATTTGCTTAGTGACACTCTTAGGTTAATAATAAATGAGAATTCTTGTATTTGATTCCTTAGATGCATAAGACGAAAAATATGAAAGTTGGGTTTACCCGATTTAGAGGTTAAATCGTTTATGAAGCAAAGAAAGTACTAATCCTGTAAAATATTGTGATTTTCCATATGCTTGAAAATTATGTGAAATTGATGCCCTACATATTTAGTTATTTGATTGTGAAAATTGGTATGGCATGCTATGATTTCACTTGAAATGTTTCAAAGTTGCATAAGTTCAATTAGTGTGAAGAACATGAGAAAAGTGTATGATATGGTTATGCTCTTGCATCTTAACATAGCATGCTAATATAAAGGTGACAAAAAAATATGTGGAAATGATCCTCTAGACTCCCTGAATTAAAGGTTATGAGAGGTGATCCAATAAGGAAATGATCTTTTGGATGCCCCGAATTAAAGGTTATGAAAGATGATCCTATTGCCCCCTATCTCGTACTCTAAGAGTCGGGTATTAACTTATCATAGGATAAGATTATACTAGTGATGACTAGTGAGGTCAGTCGTCAGGTATGAGTTCACAACCTAGAACCCTCAAAAGGCGAGAGAAATAGGGTAGCCCTAACTAAAAGGAAGAATAAATCTAAGTCACCTAAAAGATAAATGGAAGAAAGTCATGTTATAATTATTATGATTCATGAGCATCTCTTATTATTGGAATTAGTAGATTATATCTTGCATTGCCATACACTGCATGATAAGGTATGTTGCATTCATGACATCCAAGATGCATACTAAAATGAATGGGCCTTGGTAAACGATACTTTAGAACTTTAAAATTGAACCTTATGCATGTTTACCTTTTAATAAAAACACCCGAGGTTCCTGAGGATGTAGACGATGGTAGCCTTCGTGATCTACATTGATACACCGACTTGGGAGCTGCATGTTGACGCTACACACCAGTCCTATCACTTCGTTGGTCGTTATTCAGTCAGTCTGTTTGTATTTCTGGATCGCCTTTTTGCTCAGCCGGTTACTAGCTTTTGATTCTCGCCGACCTTGCCCTTCATCGATGACCTACCCTTCAAGCCCACACGCCCCCAAGGAGAGCGTCTCTGTCATACCCCCGCTGCTGCCTGCACCGTCCGAGACTACCCAGAGTATGTCTCCCATTCATCCACGGCTTTTTCTAAGACCGACCTCTTCCGAGACAGACATCCCATCCATGGATTCCTCCTACATTGTATCCATGGAGTTAGGTAGTGAGGCTACTGTGATGCAGCCACTTTGAGGAGGCAGCGTGAGGATGGTGCCCTATCGTGGAACACATGCCCAACCCTCTCACCACTTGGACACCTCGGCCGAGTTGACTCAGTAGGTTAGTTATGTACCTCCTTTTCATGGCCAAGAGTAGGAGCTGGTAGCCGACTCTAATGCACACACCCGTACACGTTTAGGATAGTCTTCTTTTGGTTTTAGAGATTATCTATTTTAGATGCACTATTGTAGTTAGGGGATTCAAATGTATTTTCTTTATGTTCCTTCATGTTATGCACATATGACTGTATTAACGCTACTACTACTACTTGTCTGGTGTATGGTATAACTATTTATATATCTAAGTATGATGTTGTTTCATTTATGGTTTTATGTTCCTTTTGATATGTCATGTTTTCCCTTTTAATTATTTGCAAGGCGACGATGTAGTTTACTTCATGCGCGCGTATGGCACATGTTTTTGTTTTCATTCCAACAAAAAAAAAGAGAAAATTTTTTTACCCATATTCTCCTAAGTATTTTCTAAAACCAGAATTAAGAACTGAAACAAAAAGGTAATAACTAATAATTAACTTGAATACATCTTAGGTGTATTGAGTTAAATATTAGGGTGTTACACTTCATCTCTCTTAAAGCCCACCACCCACAGAATGCCTCATCAGCAGACACTTCTACACAGAAAATGACATAGTAAGTGAAGGCTATGGAGGGGTGAATTTCGAGACGAGCCTTTTTTCTTCTTCGGTGGTGGTGGCGACGGCATCGACCTTTTAACAGCAGGGGTGGTGGCAGCGGCAAAGATTGGAATTTCAAGAAGTTTAATTTGGGATGGAATCAATTAGGATAAGCCTTCATCTATGGTTGTTGTCATTTTTTCCTATTCCTTTTTTATTTAAAGTTGTAATAAACAACCTAACCTAAATGCTAATTTGTGATTCCTTAGATCCATGTATACATAGATAAATCAAGTATGGTCTTAGGGTCCCCTGAAACCCACTTGTATTGTCAGTAAGGCCTTAGATGCATGAAAAATCCCAAAAATGCATAACAGAATTTTTGGAACCCATATATTGTGGTTGATACAACGACACCATTTGAGGTCTGCTAGAGACTGCTATAGCCATGGTAGGGTGTAGTTCAGGGTTGGTTCGGTCGCTAGAGATGCTATAGCGGTCATGTATATATGTGCCATGGTGATTTTTCACTATTGATAGTTATAGCAGTGCTTGTGTTACCAAAACACGTCCAAAATGATGTAGTTCTATTAAGTAACCCCCAACACTATAAACCCCCATGCATTTTAACCCTAAAAATGTGAACCCTACTTTTGCCTGCTCATCTTCCACTCTTTTACTCTCTTTCTCCTTCAATTCTACCTCCCTCAAACTTCAAGGTAAGGATTTATTAATGGATTATACCAAGTTTCCCTCTTTTCTTATTTTCTCATGTGATTGGATGTCTATGTTCTTGGCTGTTGTCAAGTTTGGGTATTCTCCCAATGTTCATGGAATTGTTCTTGTATGGTTATAGTTTATTCATGGGCTTTGTTGCTTCCATGATAGACACTGGTGCCATTCCCATTTCCAAGAGCTCGGTTGGAGCTGGCACTTCTTCCGACCCTTCTAGGTGAGTAGGTTTAAGCTCATGGCTTTAATTTTGACCATTATGAATAGTTTCTATACAACTTTTGTACCTTCCATGGATTTAGAAATTTATTTATGCTATGAACATGCTTTTTAAATTATGCCCAGTTGGAAAAACTATGATTTTTGTAGCCTCCCATGAAAATGCATGACTTTTAGAAAATACAATGACCATTGTTAATACCTGTATGTTGTTTATAATATCATGCTTTTTAGCAGCTTCCAGTAAATTATGAAAAGAGAGTAATTATTCTAGAAAATCACATGTGAACTACAAAAGTTATCAAAAGCACAAAATTGAGATTTCTAACTTTCAGATTTTAGCATGTTAACTGTGAGTGATGTTTTGGATAAGAATTAGAAAGGGACAGAGCTGTGAGTTAATGATAGTAAATTGGTTAATCTTGGTATACCATGATGCCCACGGGGGCTAATTACTCTTCACTTATAGTAGTTCACGAGGGATGCAGTTCACAAAAAATCATTAAAATCTGAGTTAGGTGTTCTTGTTCGTGAGGGACTGAGCATTGCCTTTATAAACTTCTTAGCAATCTATCTCATTTTAATTCCTTGAAAAATTATTATGTTTTCTTGTGCTTTACAGGAAACATATATTAGTACTATTATTATGTATTATGAATAGAAATGATTTTTTATTATTGCATTACTATCTATGTACTTTTCTTGTTATCCCAATTATGGATGTGGGTGAAAATCCACTAATTGAGTTTTAGATGAAACCCATCCCTCTTTTTCTTCTTACAAATATTATTGTTAGTCCAGAGTCTTTTCAAATACCTCCTCCTTAGCAACTATTAGTTGATTTTGGGTGAACTTTACTTTGGAGTGAAGTTATATTTTTCAGTTATGTTAATAGTGCTCCATTACATTGCAAGTAGGAATCATGGACCATGCATATTCATTATTAATTATGCTATTTTCGAGAATTTATGTAATTACAAGTAAATGATATGACCTTTTGGAATAATTATTTTATTGTGTGGATATTGTTCATGGATTTTTCTATGACTTATATGAAAAAGTGTTTAATCAACTTTTATTTAAATTATGGTTAATTAGGAATTATGAAGTTTATGCATGTCATGTTATAAGGGCTTTCGTAGGGTCGGTTTCCCACATACCCGTCACATTCTCAAATCGATCGGGTCATGACAAAGTGGTATTAGAGCCATAGGTTTCCTTGCATAGTATTAGAGTAAGTGTCTGCAAAGCATGGTGTTTATGTTAATGGAAGCGCACTCATTTGCACTAACACAATGTTATTTGAGGTCTTTAGGAAAAGTTAATTAAGTCTAGGTTCAGTGTGAGTTATGTCATTCCTCCATGCTCTTTATCTCACCCTATGTGCTTACCTTTCTCATGAGTTATCATGCCAACATTGAGAGACATACTTGTTTGTTGTCGCCATAGCAATAGCCTTTCCAGCACTAGTGCTCACTTCAGGGTTCTAGAGTAAGCGATGGCCAACCTCTCTAAGGTGTTGGCCAAGCAGGTTGAGGTTGCAATACAGTAACCTCTAGTCTATCCTGTGGTTCAATAGCCAGTCTGAGACAATGATGACTCAATCTTAGAGCGGTTCAAGAGGATGGACCTGGCTACCTTCCACGGGTTACACATTATAGAGAACTTGCATTAGTTCTTGAAAGAGATTGAAAAGATTATCAAAGTTACCTACTATTTACCTGAGAGAACAACAAAGTTACCTAGCTTCTAGCTGGGAGGCCAAGCGAGCTTATAGGATGAACAGTTCCATCAAGGACATGGGGACTTAGACTTACTCTCTTAGGGGAGAGTTTGTGGCTGCTTTCTTGAGAGGATTTCTTTTAAAGAGCCGAAGAACCCAGATGGCAAATGAGTTTTGGAAGCTTAGGATGACACTAGGGATGTCCTTAGCAGATTATGATAAGAGATTTACTTACTTGGCTCAGGCAGCTTTAAGCATACTACTTATGGAGATCGATAGAGTGAGGTGGTTTATTCATGGGTTGCCCAAGGCTATGTTTGTCTGTCTACAACCTCATATTAGGGTCATGGATTGTACCCAAGTAGTGGATAGAGAAATTTGTATGGAGAATGGTTTGGCAGAGCACAGATTATTATCTGAGGCCAGAAAGAAGGCCAAGTTTCATGCCCTCTTCTCAGGAGAAGCTGGCTTAAGCAGGAGTCACCATCAATAGGGTCAGCAATTAGGGTAGTCAAGTAGTGCAACCTTCTTAGAGCTTGCCCAAGCATACTTGTCGCTTCTCAAACACAGTGTATGGGAGGCAGTCAACTCGGTTGGCGGATTTAGGTCAGTTCTACCCAAATAGTTAGACATGTGGAAAGAGGCATTTGCGCCAATATATGAGAGGTTCTACAACTTGTTATGGTTGTGGCTAGCTGGGCCACATGAGAAGGGATTATCCTATGCTTAGGAGAGCTTCCAGTCTAGGGTAGGTGAACCCTACTACACCAACACCATCTTATCAATTAGTAACCCAGGAATGCTCTATTACTATTACAGAAGAAGAGTTGGAACATGGGCCCTAAGGGCAGAGGTTCAGGAGGCAAAAGGCCAGTGTGGCAGATGATAACCTTATTTGATCGATTTGATATCCCAGTATGCATAAACATCCAATGCAGCTATAGTATGCATTATTATCATTTTCTTATTTGAAGCCATTTATTTGATCGACCCGAGGTCCACACATTCTTATGTGTCCCTATTCTTTGCTGTAAGATTTGAGAGATCCCTTTCCAGTCTTGATGAGCCTTTCTTTGTTAGAACACCTTTGGGAGAGCCCCTCTGTATCCAGTTAGTGTATAGATCATGCATGGTCAATGTTTGCGACATGGAGAATGTTGGACATGAGCAACTTTGATGTTATCTTGTGCATGGACTAGTTAGTTTCATGCCATGCAATGAAGGACTATTATAGCAAGATAGTAAGGTTTAAGGTTTAGGGATGTAACATCACAAGAATTCCAAGGTACAAGTGGATCAGTTCCTACAAGTTTAATTTTGGCTTTGAATACCTTGCAGCATATGGATAAATAAGAGCCAATGGTTTTTAGTTTCAGTCAGAGATGTGGAGGAAGCACCTAGTTTGAGTTTGGTTCTGGTGGTTTGTGAGTTTCCAGATGTGTTCTTGGATAACTTACTAGGGATGCCACTACAGAAGGAAGTCAAGTTTGGAATATAGCTTGAGCTTAGAGTATGGCCCACCTTTATACCCCATATTGCATGGCAACAATAAAGTAGTGAGAGTTGAAGGACCAGTTGCAAGAGTTACTTGAAAAAACCTTTATCCAACCAAGTACCTTGGCTTAGGGTTCTTTGATTTTGTTTGTAAAGAAGAAGAATAGGTCAATGACAATAGTGCATAGACTACAAGTTGTTGAACAAGGTGATGGTAAGAAATTGAGACCCCTTATCTCACATTAATGACCTATTTGATTCGCGCTAAGGGGCGGTGTGCTCTTTCAAGATTGACCTTCGGTCTGATTACCATCAGTTAAAAATTAAAGGTAAAGATATACCCAAGATGGTCGTCAAGACTCCCTATGGACATTATGAGCTTTTGGTGATATCCCTTGGGTTAATCAATGCCTTCTTAGCCTTCATGGATCTGATGAACAGGATATTCAAGCTATTCTGTCATGACCAGACCTCGGAGTATAATCGACACGTGAGGGATTGGGTCCCTACGAAAGCTTCTGGAAAAGTGACTAGCTAATATGCATAAAATAATAAATATATAATCCAAATATTTCAAATTTAACTAAATTCCATGATCCTGAAATATTTCCAAAACATAAATCTTGACTATACAACTATGTAATAATAACCATTTGGGTCGATGTCAAACAAATTTAATAAAATAGCTAAGAGTCAAAAGTGATTAAACATAATAATATGCATGTTTGGAATCTTACCTACATAATTACTGGTGCATTACTATGACTACATTCTGATAATAAGCTTCACTCTAAAGTGAAGCTCACCAAAAAATGATGCAACATAACATTGGCACCATTGTCGATGTCGCCCGCATGACAGGTGGGAATACTCACCATTGTACTACAATAAAGTATTCAAGGATCATGTAGGTAAAAGCATAGAAATCTACATAGATGACATGCTAATAAAGACAAGAGATATTAGAGGACTTATTCTCGACCTTGAAATCATGTTCGAATGCTTAAGGGAAAATCATATAAGATTATACCCAACCAAATGCACTTTCATTGGTGATGAGGAACATTTCTAGGATTTATACTAACACAACGAGGAATTGAGGCTAACCCTGACAAACGTCCATTATCATAGAAATGAGAAGCCTTGAGTTGGGGAAAGAGGTACAAAAGTTAACAGGACGGTTTGCCTTAGTATCTAG
The DNA here is from genome assembly GCA_031216125.1 of Dalbergia cochinchinensis. Taxonomy (NCBI): domain Eukaryota; kingdom Viridiplantae; phylum Streptophyta; class Magnoliopsida; order Fabales; family Fabaceae; genus Dalbergia; species Dalbergia cochinchinensis. Next base: position 26,261,352 of record CM062368.1, read on the forward strand.
ATTTTTATCACCAGCAACTCGAAAGTTATTACCCTCTTCGATTTTCTCAAGAAGAAGAAAGAATTCCAATGGTCCCCAGAATGTGATCAAGCTTTTCAGATGCTAAAACACTACCTAGTGAGTAGCTGCACCTTCTACATTAAGCAAGTCAAAACCTAACGAAGTCTTAATAGGATACTTTTTAATAGGAAAATTGCCAGTCGGTGCTACCTTGATAAGAAAAAAGGACAATATCTAGAAGCCTATGTATTTTGTTAGCAAAGTACTACAAAATTCAATAGTATGATATCAAAAGCTCAAAAAGGTGGCATACACCCTTGTCCCGATAGCACAATGGCTTTATGAGTACTTCTAGGCATATCAAATACTTGTCAGAACAAACCAGCCTATAAAGCAAATCCTACAAAAGCCAAATGTCACGAGAAGGATGATTTCATGGTCGATAGAACTGTCAGTGTTTTACATTTGGTATGAGCCAAGGTCGGCTATTAAAGCCTAGGTCCTTGCTGATTTTCTTAGGGAATTCATTGATGACAAAGATAGCAATGGACCCTCTATGTAGACAGCTTATCTAAGTCAAATGGGAGTAAAGCAAGTATTATTCTCGAATGATAAGACGAGGTTCAAGTTGAGATGTCGATTCATTTTGAGTTTCCAACATCATATAGCTAGGCAGAATATAAGGAACTAAGAGTCAAAAGCTTGATTATATGTAGTGACTTCCAAATTGTTACCTCCCAGATTGAGAGAATCTTTTAAGCTAGAGATGCAATATTGAAGAGATATATGCAAAAAAGTGAAGGAAATGATGATCGAATTTGAAAAAGTCAAAATACAACATATCCCTCGCAAACAAAACATGTGAGTCGATGTACTTTCAAAGCTCACTAGCACAAAGCCAGGAGGCAATAACAAAACCCTCATATAGCATACTGTCAGAAAGCTTTCCATAGCATATTCCAAGCAAATAGCACATATAAAAAATTAGCCGAATTAGGGGAAAGCAATCTTGGAGTATCTGCAATTCAGAGCTTTGCTAGCCATAACACCCCAATTTTTCTTATGCTAGTGTGAAATTACCAAAACAGCCTTGGTAATTGAGGACACCAGTCTAAGCTATCCTCAAGGGGTTAATTTGATGATCTTAGAAAGATATGTTTTGAATGACAATGAAAGATAAATTAATTTCTTGTGTTAATCTAGATTCAAAATAATTAATTAAGACTAAATTATATAAACCTGAATTTGCATATTCTGTAACACCCAAAATTCTTTCATGTTTGAATTTATACAAATTCAAATGAAATAGATGACGTTATATGTTATTACAATGGTAAGCAATTAAAAATTATTGTTTATGAAGTTGAGTAATTGCGCACATCAATAATCTTTAACTGTATAGGGACATGTCTGTATTTTAATTTCACTCTATGATCATCCTGCGTAATCAATTATAAAATTACAAAAGATCATGTTATTTATTAAACGTCTCACCGTAAGATATATCTCCATCAAATGCTAATTTGCATTATATCATTAATTTATTATTTTATGCGGTAGTACTTAATAACTCATTCTATATTTATAATGCACTAGTTATGATCCTACATGTATATCTATAAACATATACTTCAAAATCATGACCACTCACTTTCTCTTGCATATTACAACTTATTATATATCAAGTCCTACATTAACATATTATTATCAAGTTCTATGCACACATACACAAATCTTTATACATTTTTTTTTATTCACATACTTCCACAAAGGATTTACAAATATCATACTGAGAGCACTGATATGAGGTCACTAGTAAATATACAATTAAGACATCCTTCTCCCATCCCCTGCACCCCGTTACCACCATGATGGGAACCCTACCAAGACAATGAAACGTGAATGAAGGCAAAAGACTGAAGCATAGAGGACAGTTCTACAAGCTCTCCTGCAAAGCATGGAACAAATAGTTACATTTCCAAGAGAACAATTCAGGCAGCATTTAAGGAAGCTAAGGAGTGGTGAAGAAAAACCCACCTCATATTCATCTCCATTATCTATCTTTTTCTTCACACTACCCTTTCACCATTGGCATTTCATTCCTAGTTGTTAAAAGTAAAGGAATTTAGAGTTCGGGAGAGAGTTGTCTACTTCCAAGACTCTAAGAGAGACTAAAGCAAAGCCATAGCAATTTATGTTCTGGTGTTTCATTTATCTCTCTTGATGCCAACTTGGTTTAGAAATCCATACCTCATCCTAGCAAATATAATATCTTCCAACTACAAGCAAACACAAAACCAAAATCCCCTGTCCATAATCAAAATTGTCAAATCCCAGCCAAGGAAAAATAATCCTTGGAACTATACTCAAATCATTATCCAATAAAAACCAACCCTGCAAGACCTATATGTTATGAACCAAATCAGAAAATCACAACTTAGAAATCATTCATAAAGCTAAAAAAAAAATGAAACCAATCTACAACTAAATATAGCAAAAGAGAGTCCATGTGCACATCCCAAAACAAATGAACAGAATAAAGAAGAAGCAAAAACAGAAGGAATGCTCCCTAACTTTACCAGCACCAGACCAGCCTTCCTCGCGGCCCTCTTGTGTTGTCGTGATGGCCATGCCATGGAGACAGCCCTCCCTAGCTGCAAATTGCCGTGGCCTTTTTCCTTCACAACCTCTTTTAGCCGCCACACGGTAGCCCCTCCACGGGGACCTTGCACGAAGTCACCTCTGGCCACACCTTCTCCCCATCCACTAAATCTATCACAAGCTGGAAACTAAACCATAGCCAAAGTAAGAACCAAGTCCAATCAAAACAAACCATCCTCCACCTCACACCTCACCAGCGGTTGCATGCATATCGCGGACCGCCTCTCCTTGGCCTTCACAACACTGCAATCGGCCTTCTCCCCTCTTCCAAGCCACCCTTTGCCACCCTTTATCTCTCCACAATCCACCAAAACCATGAACCTAATCCCCCTGTCTACGAGCCACTCAGCCACGCTGTGACAACCGGCGGCCTCCTTTTCACCGCGCGCTATCGCAGCCTTCTACTGCACGCCACCCCCTTCTTCAGATCGCCAGCAATCCAGCCAAAGCCACCTAGGGGCTCCTCCCTTGTTCGCCGCCACACCCAATGCCGCAAGACTTCCCATCCCCTTGATCTTGATCTCTCACTCCCTCGCCTCACCTTCTCCACCTCTGTCTCTTCGCGTCTCCATTTCCCTATCTCTCGTAGAGTGGGTGTACGAAGAAGTGAGATGAGAGTGCTGTAAGTGTGTGTATGTGAGAGAAAGAAAGTTCATTGAGTGTGTATATGTATGCACCATGAGAAAGAGAGAGAATTGTGCTATGTGTGAGTTGGTGAGAGTAGAAGTTTAATTTAGTGTGTGGAATGTGAATGAGGGAGGTGAGTTTGCCACAAACCCATGTACCGCGCCTTTCTCTTCATTTCCTTTCTTGTCCGTTTTGAAAGAGAAGCCAAAGCTAATTTAAAAATCAAAATCCCACTTTTTCGAGTTGCAAGGATACTGCTCCTTCTGCTGCACTAATGGCTTAGTCCTCTTTTGTTGTGGGTCCATAACTGGTGCTACCTTCCAAATTACTACCCAAACCAAGTAATGAGAAAAGTTTTTCTTACTTCTTTCACTTATTGAATTTTCTTTTAATTGTCATTTAGTTTGTGGTAAAAAGTAGTTGGGCCTATTTAGTTCGTATTTAACCCAATAATGAGTTTTCTTTTTCTTTACAAAAAAAAGGGTAATTATTTTTTTTAGATAATGTTCTTTAAGTTATTTTGTGTGCGTGTATATATATACACATGTAGAATGTTTTGGAAAAACAAAACATAAATTTTCTTTTTTGGATTGTTTAAAGATAAATAAATAAAATAAATAAAATCAAAACAAAATAAATAAATAAATACTTGAACGTTTATTAATTTTTAGGCTCAATTCAGCTTTTAACAATTTTCACTGGTTCTCGAATTATTCTATGTTTCTGAGCACTTGATTAACCTTGCATTGTTGTTCATTGTATAGATGAGTATTTATTTATAACAATAGCATTGCTGCACTACGTTGGCATATTTTAATTGTAGCATTCTTTAAAAGATATACTGTCAAGTATTAATTATTTTATTATTTTGTTTTAGCCGTGTATTTTGCACTGAGTGTTATATATGATGACAATGTTATGCTATGGATTTTTTATTATGATTAAAGACTGTGTGATTGAATATTATATATGCTGTTAATATTACTATAAACCTACATGTATTCTATAATGCTGATGCAACTTGCTTTCTATTAATGCTTAATATTTTTAATCAACAATTTGATATTCCTAATTCCTTTTCAAAGAAAATAAAATCAATCAACCCAAGAATAACTATTTAGAATGGCGTGGCTTTGAGTTTCTCATTACGCCAGGAGATACATCAGTGTAGTTAACAGCTATTAAGCTAAAATTAATTTTTCCTAAAGTTTTACTCTCCTTTTATAATTATTATTATTATTTGATTCTTCTTTCCTTAATTTTATTTTATTTTCATTTCTTTGGAGAATGGATTATTATGACGTTGAGTAATAAGATATGTATATGTTAAGTGATGATCTCTAGTATACTGTGTATATCCTATAGAGCACAGCATATGCATTAGCTTAGTCTAGTCTTTGAATTCCGACATACTGGGTAGGAGCATGTTATTATTATAAGCTGTTGACTGAGGACGTGCTTGTGAATACATATTTCATGATTATATGCTTATGTTTGCATCTCTATATAATGTGCCAAGATTAAAGATGACATAAGATGCATGAAAATGATCTTTTAGACTCCCCGAATTAAAGGTTATGAGAGGTGATCCAAATAAGAAGTGATCCTTTGGACTCCCCGAATTAAAGATTATGAAAGATGATCCTAATGCCCCCTATCCCGTACCTTAAGAGTTGGGAATCTAACTTATCAAAAAGCATAAAATTACACTAGTGACGACTAGTGAGATATGAGCTTATAACCTAGAACTCTCGAGAAGAGAGAGAATATAAGGCAGCCCCAAGGAAAAAAGAATAAGAAGTTTAAGTCACCTATAAGAATGATGATCATGATATTATGTTCTTTATATCATATGCATGGTTTTATAAATTCTATGATATTTTGTATATGATATTGACATGCATTTATGATTAGTATGTTGTATTCATGACATTAAGATTCATGCTAAAAGATACGGGTATCGGCTAATGATACTTAGAACTTAATAAATGAACCTTATATATATATATGTCCACTATTTTCATAATGAAACCCGAGATTCGTGAGGACGATGACGATGACACTTGTGTTAGAGTTGGGAATTCCTACTGAGATTCTTGTATAAGTTTCTCATCCCTCTTCTTTTCCGTGTCGTCGCCAGACAAGGATGATAGTGTAGTTCTTGATTTCCTCTAAGACGTGGATAAGGAGCTATGTTATAAACAAGAGATTTAACGGAGATAGTTTCCCTTTGGATATCTGCTTTTAGAATGATCGCATCCTATTTATCAATTTGTATCCTATTGACGTCACTATCTTAATATAGATTTGATTTATTATTTGCTATATAATATGTCGTGGTTATATTTTATGTTTACCTGTGACTTGTTTTATTTTTCTTATGTTGGCAAGGGATTGATGATAGTGACCTAGTATGTGCGGTTCACGTTTTGGTATTTAAGTTTTTTTTTAAAAAAAAAAAATATACCCATATTTTCACTAAAGTATTTTAAAGAAGTTTTGAGTAAAAGGCTGGAACAAAAGAGTAATAACTAATAATTAACTTAAATGCGTCCTGGGTGTATTAAGTTAAATATTAGGATTTTACACCAGCAAACATGAAAGAAGCTAGAAAAGTAATAAAAGAAGTACCACAATATACATTGATGGAAGGAGAGCTTTATAAAAGAAGCTTGACCTAACCACTGTTGAAATGTTTAGGAGAGGGGCAAAGTGATAACATACTTCAAGAAGTGCATGAAGGAGCAAGAGGAAACCACCCAGGAGGTCAGAATCTCGCATTGAAATTGTTGTGATCTAAGTACAATTTTTTGACTTTGTTTAAGGATGCAGCCAAATTCATGAGGAAATATGTCTAATGCCAAGAATACTTGTACTTATATGCAGCCCCGGTAGAAGAAATGACCGCGGTGATAGCTTCTTAACCATTTGATAAATGGGTAATTGATTTGCTCATCAAAACATTTCCCCTAGCTCTCAACCAAGTAGAATACGTGATAGTGGCCATCAACTATTTCTCAAATTGGCTAAGATGCTAGCTAGCATTACAATAGCACAAAGTCGGAAGTTTGTAAGGAATATTATCTTGAGATTCAGGGTCCCAAGATCCGTCATAACAGACAAAGCACCTAGTTTGCCAAAAAAAATCCAGAAATTTTTTGTTAGAATTCTGAATTACACACCATTTCAAGTCGGTAGAGCATCCTCAGGCAAATGAGCAAGTCGAGGTGGCAAACAAGGCTATATTGCAAAGGTTAGAGAAAAACTTAGATAAGTCTAAAGGAGCATGGGCTAATGCATTGGGAAGGGTCTTATGGCCATATCGTACCATGCCCAACCAACTATAGGAGAAAGCCTATTTAAACTAGTTTGCGGGATCAAGTGGTTATCCCTATAGAAGTCATTGAGCCAACACCTTGGATACAAGTTTACTCAAAGGCAGATAACGAAGGCAGAAGAAGACAAAAGCTAGACCTCATTGAGGAAATGCTTGAAGAAGCACGAGTTCGTAAAGCAGAGTTCAAAGAAGGATTTCAAGGTAGTATAATGCAGGGGTGATTCCGACGCATTTTTACCAAGGAGACTTGGTGTTGAGAAGAGAAACTATAAGACTTTCGACGCCGGGACAATGGAAGTTGGCTTCGACATGGGAGAGGCCATATAAAATTCTTGAAGTCCTAGGCAAGGGGGCATATAAGTTGGTTGCATTAGATGCATCTAAGATTTTGAGGCTATGGAATGCTGCGAATCTTAGGAAACTTATGTTTAAAAGTGTGATGTAATGACCACACTAGGTTGGATATTTCCTTATTTGTGGTTTTTCCCACTAGGTTTTTCTAGGAAACATTTTAATGAGGACTAATCCCACAGGTTGGATGGACAAAAAGCCATTGATTTTTCTGAGTATAAATAAAATGAATAAATTAGTGTTTTCATGTACATCAATGGTTAAAAAGAGTAAGAATAAGAGCTTCTTAATTATATTACTATTGATGCTTAATTTTATGAAATTTGACACAAATGATATCTATAGTAGGTAATTATAGCCCAACAATCAAATTAAAGAAAAAAATTATTCTATAAAATATTATTGAGGGTGTAACTTTGTTTAAAGTTACACACTGATATAACTTGATCCCACCCTATATACTCAAATGCACATATAAACACACACACACATACACAATATGACTTGTTAGGTTGGAGGAGCCAAACAGGGGATATCCAAATAATGGGCTAAGTAAGAAAACCATACAAGTGAGTCGAACACCACATCTTGACTAAAAATCTTAAGGCAATGAGTCTATTGATCCTCCCATATTATATAATACTTATTTAGTCTATTCTCAACCAATGTAGGACTCCACCTCTCACACCTAAAACTCCAACATTCTCCCACTCAAGTGTGAGATCCAACATATGTGCTCCTCCTCAACAGAAGCCCGCCCTCTCAACCAATAAATTAATTTTTTGCACTAAAAAAAAATTCATGTTTACAAAAGTGTAGTGGACAAGTTTTATGGGCCAATTTACTAGTCCACATAAGAAGAGCTCATATATGGGGCCCAAAAGATCGCCCCTACAATGAGGAATCTGACTAAGGATTCTTCTTCATTTTGGACTCAATCTCAAGCATTAAATGTCATGGACCCCTACGATATACATACACACACACACACACACACACACACACATATATATATATATATATGTATGTGTGTGTGTATGTCATTTCAATACAATTTTCATGTATTTTCCTATCATTTTCTCTTCTTTTCATTTTCTTTCCTTTCATTGTCTTTTCTAATCCAAACGTGTCAATGTATAAGCACAAAAGAAGAGGCTTAGGATGCATTTGTTTTATTTTGTAAAACAAAAAAATGATTTTTTAACTTAAAAATTCATTTTTAAGAAGTGTACTAAACTAGTTTCATGGGCCAATTTATTGGTCCACAAGAATAGCTTGGATATGCGACCCAAAAGGTCACCCTTATAATGAGAAATTTAACTAAGGATCCTCTTTCATTCTAGACTCAATCTCAAGAATTAAGTGTCCAAGACATCCACCATAATCAACTTAGATCTTACAGTAATAATCTAGTAACATCATCATAATTCTAGGGCATGTCTCCTTTCATAACTATTGATTCAATATATATTTGCTACTTGCATTTATTATAGGATCCTTTTATATAAGAAAATAAGGAAACGATCTTCCCTTGATTTATCCACATCATACCTCTCACTATATAGGAGGTTCAACTCCTTTAGATACATGATTAGGACATTAGTCATTTTTCCTTACACTTCACATTTTTTATATACTGACTTGAGAGTCATTGTGTCTTTTATAGGTCCCCTACCGTCGCTTTCTCAACTTTTTTATAGAGTGTTTAATTACATATTGCTAAATTAGTGAAACAAGCTAAGTTTAACTCTTATTCTATTACTTAAAAAATATGCACATAAAAAGATTTGATTGGATAATGATGTAAATAGTTTTACACTGGCAATACATTTATATTAAATCCTAAAAGCTATATGAGAAGAAAAAATTATATTTTAGTAAAAACTATTCTTATAATTTTGTAAAAAAAAATGAAACAAACACACTTTTAATTTAATTAAATTTTCGATTTGATCAAGGAATTAAATTAAATTTATATTTGAATTAATTTCACTTGATTTACAAATCAAATTCTCTCAAAATCTAATTAAATTTTAAAGCAACTGAAAGAAAAAGTCAATGAGCAGTGTTGATATGGTGGCTTGCTTTTTCCTTTGTCTAGCATGCAAAGGAATAGTGCTCTAACTTGACAATTGCTAAAGTGCTATAAATGCTATACGGTGAAGGCAAGATTTGGTTTGAAAATTGCAATAAAAAAATTGGATGCATGTCTTTGAAAAGTTGCATATTTAGCTCTAAAAAGAGCATGTTACGAAGCTTGAAAGAGCACTGCATGATGCATTCCGTGTCTCGCATTTGGATAGTCAAACAAGATTTTGGTTTCTTTTATTTATATTTTCTCTTTGTATATCACCATCACTATTGGTGGTCTTTCCAAACTAATGCCACTCATATTATAGTAAAGAAATTTGGTTTGATTTTATAGTTACTTCTCTTTGTGTGTTGAGTGTATACACCGATGAGAAAAATACTATTAAGTATTTTGGGTATATTTGGAACTTTATTTTGAATGGAATCTTACCACTTTTGTATTCCTATTATTTAGGATTTGGGTTGAGTGGATTGTGTTCACTTTTTATATCTTCATTATATTTCCATAGCAAAATATTTTGTTGTTATTTTTGTTTGTGAATTAGGCTATTTGCTAAACCACATTAATTCCTGGTGTCATTTATTTTACATTTTCACATATTTATTTTGTGGTGGTCTGTCTATGTCCTTTGGGTCTATTATTTCACAACAAGTAGGTTTACCAACAAGCATTCACCCTTTAAGGAGAGCACAATATTAACCGAATGAATGCTGCTTGTACAAAAAGATGAATAAGGTAACCAACGTGCCAATGCTAATTAAGGCGTGTAACACACAATATGGGGAGAATCTAATGCTCAAATAATTAAGGTTCCTAGCATCAAAAAATAATTAAGGTCCCTATATTCTAGTTTTATCCATTATAGGCAGTTTTGAAGATGGACTGCACGACCATGAATTTTACGACCGAAAATTTAAAATTGGCAAAATTAAAGGGTGATGTTGCATCTGCAACATATACTCTAAGCACTCGAAAGTGATACAAGCATGCAGAAAAATCCCATATACTTGAAGGCTTTGCCATGTTTAGCAGACATATATGCTTAGCTAAGGGATAACGTTAGAGACAATAAACCTTATAATTTAGGGATTGAGAAGAGTTTGATTCTTTCAAATCTGAGAGATATATTCTCATTAATTTAACTGTCTTCTTTAGGGGATCGGACGGTTATTCAGAAGGGTCAATAACTCAATGTAGTCGGTCGGTCTAGGCTTGAAATCATAACATGAAAGCACTAATAATGGAGTATCTGATTCATTATAAAATTCCAACTCACGCTAACAAGTTATCTTACGTAGACTGATAAATAGATTTGGGTTACTTTCAATTATACGTACACAAATTAAATAATATTGAACTTTATCTTTTAAAATAACACATATTATAAAATTAAATAAATTCATATTCTATAACTTTTTTCTAATGAGAAAACCTTATCTCAAAATCAAATTATTTTTAAAAATTTTAACTTCAACGCATTGTCGGTATAAAAGAAGTTTGTAATGTCGTTTATTCTGTGAATTTGTCATGTGTGAGAGACTTTTAAAGCAGCAAAGATAGTGAAGTACTTATAATAATATAATAGTATATGCTTGAATACTCAATACCAAAATTAAATTTATTATATTTTAGCAGAAAATTAAATAAAATCTTTTTGAAAAAACATTTTAATTAGATTGTACATGAGACATTATTGTTATTATATTGGACAAATTACCATTTTGGCCCTTGAAAAATTATGTTGATGATTAAACAGATTTTAAGGTGTATTTGTTTCAGATTTCATATAATTAAAAAGGTTAAAAATTGATTTTTTTTTCCAGAAGCTACTAATTTTAGTTTATACCAAAAAGCTGAAAATAGATTTTTTAAAAAAAATTTCAATTATTTTTAAATTTTTTTTAAATATATGAAAAGTGATTTTTAGTGATTCTTTGCCAAAATGATCACAACTATATTTATTTGTAACTCTCAAAAGATCTACATCATTTGTCAAATTCACCCAAATATTAATTGAATTTTATTTTTGTTAATAGAAGTGGTTATGTTTTATGATTTTTGCAAGGTTGCATTATAGAACTACTACTTTATTCCTAAAATATCATATTTTTGAAAAATAGCTTATTTATGCTAAATTGACATTATAAAATGACCATTTTAACCCTCAAAATATCATATCTTTGATAAAATAGTCCGTTATAGAATTACTTTTATTAATAAAAATAAAGATACATTGATATTTATATGAATCTGTCAAATGAGATGATACTTTGGATGGTCACTAGTAAATGTAATTTCTTTTAAAAATTATCTTATTAATAATATAATTTTCTGGGGACCAAATTAGTGATTCTCCCTATTGTATTCTATGTGGAACATTATTGATGCTACATATCCACGGACTGTAGATGGTGGCGACTACTCTGTAGTAACTACTAGTTGGTTACTGCTGATTTGCTTGGTTTTGTTCCCCGCGGCTCCTACGCGGAGAAGCCCCTGGCGCGTGTATTGTTCTGCATCTCCAAATGAGCGTGGACCACTTGATTGAGTATCCTTAATCAAATAAAACAAACTAGATGATGATAATAATAACAGTAATAGAATATAATTTCTGCGGGTACTACCAGTTTTTTACACGATTATTTAAACATGAATTTTTAAGTAATATATGTAAAATTTAATTACTGTGTTGGATAATTGAATAATGGATAATTGAATACCTTTTACACTTCTAGCTATGGCTGGAAGTGAATCAAGCTACTTTATCAACTATTTTCAACTCAATTTATCAATATTTTAATAAATCGAGCTCATGAACCAAGTTTAAAGTAACGATTTGAGTTTTTCTATTAAATAAGTAAAGTTTAAACTCTACTATGATCAACTCACTGGCTCATAAGCTGTCTCAATATAAGTGCATGTATCTATATTGTTTTTTTAGTATATATTATATGTATGTATGTATGTATTATTATATTTATTGTGGTGTATTGGTTATCAAAAATTAATGTATTATTATATTTGTAAATTATGTTGAAAATAGACTTTGTATTTATAAAGTCATAACTTGTTAATGTAAAATATTCAATTTATGTTTAAATGAGTCAGGTGATCTGATAGCTTGAGCTCAGTGAAATTTTGGCAATTTGACCTTGAACTTAAAGTTTAGGGTTGATTAATAATGAGTTGAGCTTAACACTAAGTTTGGTTCACTTCCAAATCTATTGGGCATAGAATTTAAACTTATAATAATGATAAGTCAATAAGTAATAACAGAGAAGCTGCAAACAGACAAAAACGAAAAACAAAACAAAACAAAAGGAAAAAAAAAAACTATAAAAGAATAAGGGCAAGTCTATGGGCTGAACATGAACGGATTTGGATCCCAATCATCACATCACATTGTTTTCAAACAGTAAGAGGATGTCTTGTGCCGTGTTTATCTTTTTCAGTTTTTCTTTTGCGAGTTTCATTAACGTGCGTCCTTAGAATTAGAACGTATATTTAGAAATTAAGAAATAAAAAAATATTATTTAAAAATATATAGATATTTATTATTTTGAGATTTTATAATATTTGATATCTGTAAGTGGTTTAAATAATTTAATAAACATTATTTTTTATTGTTCCCGTGTGCCTCTTCCAAGCTAGGGTATGAATCCAATACGTAACGATAAAAATAGACATCAAAATGTGGGCTGTACGTACATCGCTTTTGGAATGAATGGATAATTGGATGGAAAATTTCTCGCTAAATCATGCAGTATTGAATATTCACAAAAATTTTTCTAAGTATCCTAATACTGAAAATTAATATTTAAATTTGAGTTTAATTTTTATATATTAATAATATAAATTTTTTATACTGTTATCTAATTAAATTACTCTATTTGTGTGATTTTTTAAATAGTAAAAATAAAACTTAATTATTTTTATTGATATGACAATACATGTATAGAAATTAAATTATTTAAATTTTTGGGAAATTCAAGTATAGAATGAGAATGAAAAACATATTATTTTGAAGGGATCGAGTGAAGGCCAATGTTTAATTCTTTACGGAATTATAGTTATACAATGAACATTTAATAACTAAACTTATTTAAATATGAATTGAAATACGTGGTATCTTTTGAAATTGGGATCAATATTATTCTCTAGGAAATTATATATAATTATACAATGACTATTTAATAAATAAACTTGTGTTTGGGTATGCATTTCAATACATGATTTTTTTGAAGAAAAAATTTCCCATTCTTAAACTAAAAAACTCCTAAGTATTTCATATGACTCCTCACCCGACTAATGATTTATAAAAACAACATAGGGAGAGAGGTTGAAAGTTAGAGAGAATATGTTTTAGTCCCCTATTTTCACTCACAACCAAACATATGCCATAAGTTGAAATTATGTGCACATGAATTATGTGAAATCAGTGGTGAATCTTCCATTCCTTGAGTAAGTCTCCTAGGAGGAATTTTTATGAAGGCCACATTAAGGGAAATGTGACTTAAGTCAATATGAAATTAACAGTGATTATAACACTATTTTTTGTAAACGGAGATCAAATCCCATACATGAATAAGGTTTATAGGCGTCAGAACAAGTTACCTGTTAATTCTTGCTAGCACATTATGTGTCTCCTACAATAGTGTGAGAAAAATGAGATATATTAAAACACATTTATATGAGGATAACCTTAATCCTTTTAATGATATATAAAATCTAGTATATACTTGATGAAAATCACATATATGAATGTAGAAATGAGGCAACTCCTACGAGATTTGGTTCTTCACCCGAAAGACACTAGATTTAAAGCATTTGCATCCATGCATAACCGAGAATTTTTTTCTAACTTGTTTGATTTTTTAAAACCTTTGAAGGGGGTCATTGTATTTTAAAGCTTAAAATATATTTCAAAAGTTTATTACCCCCGACATCTTTTACCTATTTTTTATACTTAATTAAAAGGCGGACCGTTCTATAGTTGTCAAGAGAATCAAAATCGACCACTACGTATTCTAATTCTAACAACTACAAATATTATATTAAATAATTAAATAATTAAATAAATGATAAAAAGATATAATATGAAATATTGATGATATTGAATAAGATTTTTTAATTCACTTCTTTTTTATATTTAAATGAAAAAAAATTCTCATTGGGGTAATGAATTTATAGACCCAATAAGTTCATTTAGTCAGTATTCATTTACCTTTTTTCCTATATTTTTATTTTCTACCATCTCTATCCTTTTTTAATCTTATTTATTTCAAATATCGATGATTTTATTTTTCCAATTTAATAATGATTTTAGAATGCAAGGGCACGGGAAATACAGCTCTGTCTTGCGCTCCTTGTTTTCTTTCTTCTTTTTTCTCTCTGACCTTTACCTCATCTATTTGTCCTTTTTGTTGGGATTATACGTGATAATATTGCCTTGTATTTTTTGTGCTTCTGATCAGACTAGAAGAGCTTGCTATACCCTATGAAATTTTTATACTAAGACAGAATAATCCTTAAAACAATGCGACATGCACATCTCAAGCTTAACATGTTGTTTGCTTGCTTTTCTCTTTGTATGACTTTTTTTTTTCAATATAAAAAATGCACATCTTAACTATTAAATCATGCAAGATGATCAATGTCACAACCGGGATCGCGACGGGGACGGCGAAAAAAGAATTTTTTATGTTGAAAATATTGGAGTCGCCACCAAGTTTACTTAGAATTGGGAAAACGTTGGAAAAACCCATTTTTAGAGAAATAGTCTTTGAAACCAGTTTGAGTTCGGGAGTCGGTTATATATAGGGAAGGGCAGGAATTTAATCCCACGCACTCTAAGACACTGGCCCTGACTGATCACCTTTGATTAATTGTGCAAATTATTAATAACCTTTGGAATATTTATTTTATTCTATTTATAATGAAACTATAAATAAAAGAAACTTTAAAAGAAATTTCAGGAATACCAAACTGTCACAATTCAGGTATCCAAAATATTAAGTCAACAAGCCGTCACGGCTAAATTAACATTTTTATTTGAATAAGAAATTTACTAAATAAATGAGCAAATATTGAAAATGAATATATAAATTATAAATATTTACAAATAATATAAGAAGAAATTGATTTTTTCTATTTTTTATAAAGAACATAAAAGAAAAATAAATATCTTTAAGGGAATTTTCGAGTCATTAAGCTGTCACAACTCAAATGACCGAAATATCGAGTTAACAAGCCGTCACGGCTAAATTAACATCTTTATCTAAAATAAATATTCTATAAAAAGAAATTATTTATAAATATAACAAAAATACAAAATTTGCATAAGAAAACAAGTAAAGAAGTATTAAAAATTTACAAATAAAATGAATTATGAAAAGTTAATTTTGAAAGAGAATTTTAGAATATTAGGCTGTCACAGCTAGAATATTCTAAAACATAAAGTTAACAAACCGTCAAAGTACAAATTAACTTTATTCTTAAAAAGAGATATTTACAATTTAACAATTAACCCAAATTAATACAATAAAAAAAAAGCAACAATAAAATATTTACAAACAAAATAATATTATGAAAATCTAATTTTGAAAGGGAATTTTAGAATATCAAGCTGTCGCAGCTAAAATATTCTGAAATTTTAAGGTTAACAAACCGTCGCGGTTAAATTAACTCTATTTGAAAAGAGCCTTTGAATATCAAGCTGTCACAGCTAAAATATTTTACCATGAGATTAACAAACCGTCGCGGCTCAATTAACCCCTCTTTTAATACAATTCATTAATTAATTAAATAAATAAATTTTAATAAAATACCCAAATATTTATTTTTGAATTCAAAATGGATAAAACTTCTCTTTTTTAGACAAAATTCTAATTTTAACAGGAACCTACAAAATTAATGCATAAAAACAAATATCCAATGGATTTGAACCGAAAAAAAAAAATTAGGCCCAAAACGAAATAAAAACCTTTTATTTTATAAATTTAAACTCTAACTAATTAATTCTAAAACATAGTCTAAACACTAAATAAATAAACTCAAATCTAAACAAATGATTTCTCTTAAAAATATATATATATATATATATATATAAATAGATAAATAAATAAAAATACATTTTACCCAACTAATTTAAACCAACATAAGAACAAATAAAATAATCAAATTAAAAGGAACATTAATTAACAAACATAATTACATAATTAATTAAAACACATAAGCATAAGATAATTGAACTAAAAACATAATCAATTTAAACAAAACACACAAATATTTAAGATAATTAAACTAAAAGACATAAACATAGAACATTTACCCAAACAATTTGGACAAAACACATAAACATACAAATGAATTAATAAACTAAACTTTATAAATACAAACACATAATTAACTTTAAACTAACGTACACGTGAATATACAAAGTAGTTAAACTAAAAAAACTATAATTCACATATGCCATCACATGATATAAAAAATAAAAAATAAAAAAAAATCAAATTGTTCGATTACTCCTCTTGAATCAAATTTAAATAAAAATCTTCTTTTTGAATCATAACATAACCAAACGTAACAAAACAGGACTTGGAGATTTAAAATAAACACTAATTAAATAAACACAACCAATTCTTAAAACTGAAATATAGTCTAACAAAATAAAAACAAAACTAACAGCAACAAGAACAAGAACAACAATAATAACAATAATAAAAATTATAATTTTCACTCATATACTCTCTCACTCACTGGAACACACTCCCTATAACACAAACTAAAATAAAAATGAAATCTTCTTTTCCTTTTCTTTCATTCACGGACACGCGACGTGCACACACACTATCACAGCACCCACTTTCCACATTTCTCTCTCTCACGGACTCTTCTCTCTCATCCAACACACACAAACACACACACACACCCCATACCTACACTAACACTGAGTCCCCTCCTTCTCACTAACGCAAAATTCTCTCTCTCACTCACAATCACACAGACACAAAGAAATGAGCAAGAGAGTGGTGGGGTGGCTAGGAAGCCGCGAATGGCGGATGAGAACCGCGGTGCGGTGTTTGGAAAAGCGCGGCCAATCTGTGAAGATGAAGGGGTATCAGTTGGTTTTGGTGGTTTGACCCAGAGAAGAGTGGCATCTGGTCGCGATGGGGACGAGATCGCTAGAGCATGAAGAGAGGAAAACGGCCTCGAGCTGATGAGTGGTTGTAAGGCTCGCGGAGAGGGGCGCAGAGCAGGAGATCAGCCGCGATCTGTCGCGGCCTCATGAGGAGACGTGGTCGGCGTTCGCGAAGAGGCCAGAGGGAAAATCTATGATGGTTTATGGATCATGACCGATCCAGTGGTGGGATGTGACATGAAGGCTAGATCGGTGGTTAGGGGAAGGAATTACCGCGGTTCTAGGAGGAGAAGATGCAGGCGGTGTGGTTGGGTTTCTTCGGTGACGGAGAGTGCGATGGCCAGAAGCGGAGCAGTGGTGCGAGCGCGGTTTTTGGCAGAGCTGTCATTCACTTCGCGATCTAGGCGATGGAGCTTCTGACGAGCTTCGCGGCTAGCTTCCCGGCATGCTTGTCGCGGAGGAGCTTCGTGGCTGAAGCTAGCTGTTGGCTAGTGGTTGAGGGTGGCGAAGATGATGAGGTTGAAGGTTTGAGGGGGGCAAAGGGAAAAGGAAGGTGGCGGTCATGGAGGTTTTGGGGATGATGATGATGGTGGTTGTGGGTGGTTGTGGTGGAGGTCTGAAGGTGAAGTTGAAAAGGGGACGATGATGATGGTGATGAAGATTGGGAGGCCGCGGCCTCTGCACCCTCCTCCCCCTTTCTTCTTTTTTTTTTTTAAAAAAAAAAGATTAATTGATGATGATATTACTGCCGCTATTACCTTCTCTTTTGATTGTTGTTACTGGTTGTATTGCTGGACTGGGATTCAGGTTTCTTTGCAGGTGTCTCTGTGTCTGAATTTTTTTTAATCCTCTCCCTTATGTACATTGTATGTTTTCTGATCTTGCCAATTCTACTAAAAGAGAGATCAACATTTATCATTGTCTCTTTTTTTTATTTTTTTATGCTTTCCCCCCTCCCCATGTTCTCTCGTGACTTAGCTGAAAAGGGCCAAAAAAGGAGACGAGTCCGTGAGCTTGTGAGGCTCCTCAATCTCTTCTTCAACTCTTTTTTTTTTTTTTGTTTTTGGAAATAAAAACAACCAGCAAAAATTTGATGAAATTATTAACGAAATTACAAATAAAAAAAAAAGAGTAAATGAACTCAATATAAATTTGGATTTTCTTCTTAAAGACCGGACAAAATCAGGTGTTCACAGTTGCCCCTCTTTATTCATTTCTTATGAGAGAATATATAAAAAAAACTTAAGTTTTACATATTTTCTTCATAAGGAATGAATAAAGACATGAACATTGATTTTGTTCGACAAATGCATGAAATATAACAATCTAAGTCTAATCGATAAAATAATATGCATATATGAGAAAGTCAAATGCAAATGCGCAAGCTAGCAAAAATCTAAAGCAGACGATGCTGACCACAACTTAAAAAACAAAGGGGTTGACTGGAAATGTAAAATGGCAATCCGAGGTCAATTGAAATGTAAATTGACATCTGGGGCCGACAGGAAACGTGAAAATTGGCATCCGAGGCCGACTGGAAATGTAAAATTGGCATCCGAGGCCGACATGAAATGTAAAATTGGCATCTGAGGCCGACTAAAATCATAGACTGGCATCTGAGGCCGACTGAAACGTAAATTGGCATCTGAGGCCGACTAAAATCATGAACTGGCATCTGAGGCCGACTGAAATGTAAATTGGCATCTGAGGCCGACTGAAATGTAAATTGGCATCTGAGGCCGGCTGAAAATGTAAATTGGCAACAGAGGCCGACTTAAAACGTAAACTGGCATCTGAGGCCGACTGAAAACGTAAATTGGCAACTGAGGCCGACTTAAAAACGTAAATTGGCATCTGAGGCCGGCTGAAAATGTAAATTGGCAGCTGAGGCCGACTGAAAATGTAAACTGGCAACTGAGGCCGACTTAAAAACGTAAACTGGTATCTGAGGCCGACTGAAAATGTAAATTGGCATCTGAGGCCGACTGAAAACGTAAATTGGCATCTGAGGCCGACTGAAACGTAAATTGGCATCTGAGGCCGACTTGAAATGTAAATTGGCAGCTGAGGCCGACTTGAAATCGTAAATTGGCATCTGAGGCCGACTAAAATCATAGACTGGCATCTGAGGCCGACTGAAACGTAAATTGGTATCTGAGGCCGACTAAAATCATGAACTGGCATCTGAGGCCGACTGAAATGTAAATTGGCATCTGAGGCCGACTTAAATCATAAACTGGCATCTGAGGCCGACTGAAACGTAAATTGGCATCTGAGGCCGACTTAAAATGTAAATTGGCAGCTGAGGCCGACTTGAAATCGTAAATTGGCATCTGAGGCCGACTAAAATGTAAATTGGCATCTGAGGCCGGCTGAAAATGTAAATTGGCAACTGAGGCCGGCTGAAAACGTAAACTGGCATCTGAGGCCGACTGAAAACGTAAATTGGCATCTGAGGCCGACTAAAATCATAAACTGGCATCTGAGGCCGACTGAAACGTAAATTGGCATCTGAGGCCGACTGAAACGTAAATTGGCATCTGTGGCCGACTTGAAATGTAAATTGGCATCTGAGGCCGGCTGAAAACGTAAACTGGCATCTGAGGCCGACTGAAAATGTAAATTGGCATCTGAGGCCGACTGAAAACGTAAATTGGCATCTGAGGCCGACTAAAATGTAATTTGGAAAAGAAAACAATCTTTTTTCATTTTTCAAATCATATGCAAAAAGCCTTGAATTATTCACCTTCAGTTTATACAATATTGAAAAACTAACCGTAACCTAATTGAGCAAACCTCGAGGAAAACTTTAACCGATCAAACTCATAATCTTAGCATTGGATCTTCTAGCACAACAAAGGCTTTCTTTTCTTCTGTGACCTTGCTCATTTTTATTCTTCTCCCATTTCCCTTTTTAGAAGATTGACTACTTTTCTGTCAAGCTTAGCTGAAATTTCTGAATTAATGCTAATCATTGATGTATTGCTGTAAACACTGTTAGATTGCATAATTGAAGCTTAAATTCATCCTACTTGAGACATTATGAATAAACATGCATTTAATGGGAAGGTAGAGGGATCAACTGAATGGGCATTTCATTGTTTGGTGTATTAGATGACAAAATGCTTTGAATAACAGAAATGCGAAAGATAAAATTTTGGGAGACACAAAATTTTTGCCCCAGTTTAGGTTCTTGGTGGCTCAATCAATTGACTTCTTAAAGCAAGTTGAACACCATAGCCATGATATCCGACGATATGTCTTCAAATTCTTTTTCAAAATTGCCCCAGTTTCAGCCCTTATCTGCCTGGTTCGCTGGACTATCAAAAATTGCCCCAGTTTCGATTACAATGTAAGTCGCTTATCCTTTCTGCTCTAACTTTTGCCTAGGCCGCTCTTTTGAGTTTTCGGCCAGCGAGCTCTTTTGTTTTGCTGTTTTGCCTTAATTTTTGCTTAGGTCGCTCTTTCGAGTTTTCGACCTAACAGGCTTTCCTTTTCCGCTTTGCCCTAACTTTTGCTCAGGTCGTTCTTTCGAGTTTTCGACCTAACGGGCTTTTTCTTTCTGCTTTGCCCTAACTTTTGCTTAGGTTGCTCTTTCGAGTTTTTGACCTAACGGGCTTTTTAAGCATCTTTTCAAGCGTAAAATCTTTTGACTGCATCATTGTTGATTGGTTTAGGCAATTCTCGTCCCTCCATGTTTTGCAAAATCAACGCTCCTCCTGAGAATGCGTGCTTGACAATGTAAGGACCCTCATAACTTGGAGCCCACTTTCCGCGTGTATCCTCTTGATTAGGGAGAATTTTCTTTAGAACCAAATCTCCTGGATGAAACTCCCTAGGGCGGACTTTCTTATTAAAAGCCCTAGACATTACGCTTTGATACAGCGGCGTGGCAAATGGCTGTAAGCCTCTTCTCTTCAATCATATTTAGTTGCTCATATCGAGCTTTCATCCATTCAGATTCTTCCAGCTCAGCCTCCATTAAAACTCTGAGCGAAGGGATTTCAACCTCTATAGGAGATACAGCCTCCATTCCGTATACCAATGAGAAAGGAGTTGCCCCCGTGCTTGATCGTATGTTGGTACGATATGCGTGCAGAGCATACGGCAGCATTTCATGCCAGTCTTTGTAATTCACCACCATTTTGGCGATGATTTTCTTGATATTCTTATTTGCAACCTCCACTGCACCATTCATTTGAGGTCTATAAGGAGTTGAGTTATGATGCTTGATCTTGAAAGTCTCAAAGAACTTCTGAACTTTGACACCATTGAGGTTAGCAGCATTATGCGTAATGATCCTTTACGGAATCCGTATCTGCAGATGATGTCCTTTTTGATGAATCTGAGAAACACCTTCTGTGTGATATTGGTATATGAAGCAGCTTCCACCCATTTAGTGAAATAATCTATTGCCACCAAGATGAAACGATGACCATTAGATGCTTTGGGGTTAATTGGGCCGATAACATCCATGCCCCACATCGAGAAAGGCCAAGGAGACACCATGCTGTGTAACAGAACTGGGGGAGCATTGACTCGGTTTGCATATATTTGGCATTTGTGGCACTTTCGAACATAATTGATACAGTCATTCTCCATAGTGGACCAATAATAACCGCCTCTTAGGATTTTGCGTGCCATCATATGTCAATTGGCATGAGTTCCGCAGATCCCTTCACGGACTTCAGTCATGATTATTCGAGCTTCCTGAGCATCTACACATCTGAGAAGAGTAGTATCATAGTTCCTCTTGTAGAGAACTTCACCATTCAGGAAAAAGGCCATGGCCAGTCTTCGAATTGTCTTCTTATCCACCTCATTTGCACCTGCTGGGTATTCTCCTCTTTGAATATACTGTTTGATATCATGATACCATGGTTGGCCGTCCGGCTCAATCTCCACATTGTCACAATACACCGGTTCGGCTTGCATTTCTACATGGATGGGTTGAACATTAGCATGGACCTTCAAGTTAGTCATCACGGCCAAAGTCGCTAAAGCATCTGCAAATTGGTTCTTGTCCCGAGTTAAATGAGAGAACGATATGTCATCAAAACGCTCAATTAACTGAGACAAATGCTTCTGATAAGGTACTAATTTCGGATCCTTCGTACGCCATTCTCCATTAACTTGTTAGATTATGAGCGCAGAGTCTCCAAAGACTTTTAGTTCTTTGATTCCAAGTCAATCGCAACTTGCAAACCATTTGTACATGCTTCATATTCCGCCATGTTGTTGGTACATTCAAAATCTAATTTGATAGAAACTGGGTATTGCTTCCCAGTTGGTGAGACTACTACAGCTCCTATTCCACATCCATTCATATTGGCAGCTCCATCGAAGTACATCTTCCACACCTTCTCCTTTTCCTCATCTTCTCTTTCTAGTGTCAATATCTCGTCATCGGGGAATTCAAGCATAGTGGGTTGTACACCCTCCAGAGGGTTTTCAGCTAGATGATCAGCAATTGTACTCCCTTTGATGGACTTTTGAGTAACATATTTGATATCAAATTCAGACAGCATCACTTGCCATTTTGACATTCTTAATGACACATGAGGACTATCAAATATGTACTTTAACGGATCCATTCGAGAAATCAACCAAGTAGTGTAGTACAACATGTACTGCCTCAACCTCTTGGAAGCCCATACTAACGCACTGAGTCTTTTCAATTGCCAGATAGCGAGATTCGCATTCATTAAACTTCTTGCTCAAATAGTAAATGGCCTGTTCCTTCTTTCCAGATTCATCATACTGTCCCAACATTGCCCTGAGTGAAGTAGGCAACACTGTAAGATACAGTATTAAAGGACGGCCTGGCGTAGGAGGAATCAGAACTGGAGGTTTCATTAGATAAGTCTTTATTTTATCGAAGGCCTCTTGGCATTCCTCATTCCATTCTCCAGGTTGATGTTTTCGCAGCAACTTGAATATAGGCTCACAAGTACTAGTCAAATTTGCAATGAATCTAGCAATGTAGTTGAGCCTCCCAAGAAAACTTCTCACTTCCTTCTCAGTTCGGGGAGCTGGCATTTCTTGTATTGCTTTTACCTTGTCCGGATCCACTTTTATCCCTTCTCTGCTGACAATGAATCCCAGTAATTTCCCTGTGGAAGCTCCAAAGATGCATTTATTCGGGTTCAGCCGCAACTTATATTTTCTGAGCCTTTCAAACAGCCTTCGCAGGACTACTACATGACTTTCTCCCTCTTTGGACTTAGCGACCATGTCATCTACATACACTTCAATTTCTTTGTGCATCATGTCATGGAACAGCGCAACCATAGCACGTTGGTAAGTGGCACCGGCATTCTTCAACCCGAATGGCATAACTGTGTAGCAAAATGTTCCCCACGGAGTTATGAACGTAGTTTTTCCTTTGTCATGAACATCCATGAGAATCTGATTGTACCCGGAGTATCCATCCATGAATGAAAATCGGTGATTCCTGGCCATATTATCAACAAGGACATCAATGTGAGGGAGTGGAAAGTCATCTTTCGGGCTAGCTTTATTCAGGTCTCGATAATCAACACACATCCTAACCTTCCCATCCTTTTTAGGCACAGGCACGATGTTGGCCACCCAATCTGTGTGTCTTGACACCTCTAGAAACCCGGCCTCTAGCTGTTTAGTCACCTCTTCTTTTATCTTTAGCGACATGTCGGGCCGCATTCTCCTCAACTTTTGCTTTTTCGGCTCAGCTTCTGGGTACAAAGGGATCTTGTGTGAAGCGATCTCTGGATCCAATCCTGGCATATCATGATAAGACCATGCAAAAATATCCAGATATTCTTCGAACAAGGCGATCATTTCTGTTCGCTCAGGATTCTCCACTATTTTCAGCTCTTTCCTCTCTTCTTCGGTGCCCATGTTAATTACTTCGACCACCTCATTGTCTAAGTCAAATCCTTTATCCATGTGTTCTAGTAACCCTGAAAATCTTTCAACAGTTTCTTCATCTTCTTCAGACTCATAGCTATCACAATCAAGTGCAGTAAGAGAATCAATTGATTGGCCTTCAAAATCCCTTTCATGTGGCAAGACTCTTATACTTAAATCCCTGGAAAGTAATTGTGGTGGGTTGGAATGCCAAGACAAATAATGGGTAAAATACTAATAAAAGACACAAATTAATGGTTTGAGGAAATAATGATAAAGAAAAAGAACAACGGATGGCAAAGAGAAAAAATGCTGGATAAACATGCAAGTTTATTCAAATGATGTCTCAAAGTAGCATACATAAAAGCAAATACAATCAATACAATCCCAAATGATTACTTTGAAGTAACAACATCAATCATTGGTTCGGCTGTCCAATTCATCAGCATCTCATTGTGGTTGACAGCACAAGCATTGTTGTATTCTTCAGGCTTCTCGACATCCACCATATTGATGGTTGAACAACAGCTAACTTCATAACTTTCTTGACCACAATTATTTCAATTTGGTAAGGAAAGGTCTCTTTCAGATGAGGGATCTGCTTCAACTTCTCATTGGGTTTCTTTGGTTCAAGAGCTATGGTCTTGATCTGCTCCTCCAATGATGCCTCATATCCTAAACCAAATCGGTTAGGTTTCCCTGAGATAGATAGAGGTGTTTTGATACCCTGCAACCGTGGTCCCAGCCCTTTGCCGTGCAGATAACTATTTTTGGTCATGATATGAGCCACTACCTGATTGACATCTTGCCTTGGGAACTCATTCTGTTCTTGCTTCAGTCCTACTACCTCCAGACTGTGCCATAAGCTGTTTTCCACTAACTCCACATTTTCAACATATGGAAGTGAGACAGGTTTAGATACAATGATTTCCTTCTCTCCATGGATTGTAATGACTGAATCATTTTCAATGTATTTGACCTTTTGATGCAAGGTTGAAGGAACAGCACCAACATTGTTAATCCATGGTCTTCCCAGCAGCATATTGTAATCAGACTCAATTTCCATCACTTGGAATAAGACCTCAAATTGGCTCGGGCCGATTTCCAATGGTAGCGTTATTTCCCCTAGGATGTTTTTCTTCGCTCCATCAAAAGCTCTTATGATCATCATTTGTGGTGAGATGTCGTCTTTGCCCATTGACAAGTAGCTCAAAGTTGATCTTTGGCAAGACATTTAATCCTGACCCTCCGTCAATGAGAACCTTAGGCACTATATAGCCTTTGCATTTGAGGGTTATATATAGTGCTCGTGAGTTGGCCTGTGATACAATCTCTTCATTTGAGAAAGTGATCATATTAACACGCTTTACCGGATCCACCATATTCACCATATTCTCGGTGAGACATCCGGTTTCACATAAGCATCCTTCAAGACCTTTAGCACTGCCCTTTGATGAGATTCAGATGACAAAATCAGTGACAACAGGGAGATTCTAGCAGGAGTCTTTTTCAATTGCTCCAGTATGTCGTACTCACTTTGTTTCATGATCTTCAGGAACTCCTCCTTTTCATTTTCTTCTCTTTCTTTTCTATCTGCACCAAAACCCCTTCCCACATTCTCTTCCTCGACAAACTTTCCCTTTTCCAACTCTCCGGGTCCGTAAATTCTTCCACTTCTTGTTATTCCTTTTACCTCTGCTATCATTTGGGCTTTCGAAGTTTCCCCTATGTCTCCATTCGTCTCCACATTAGTTTCATAGTTCCAAGGGATAGTGTGTGTATTCTCGTAATTGAATGGTGCTGGTTTCTTCACGATGATCACCACTTTCTCTGGTTTCGAAACTTGATTCAGTGGAGGGACGCGGAGTACGAAACGATCGATCACATTCACCTCTTCTGGAAGATTCGATTTTTGTTTCACTTGAATCACACCCAGGTCGAGTAATTCTTGTACTCGAGCTTTGAAATCCCAACAACTTTCTATATCATGACCAAAACCTCCAGAGTGGTACATGCAGCTCGACCTTATGTCATCTTTCTCATTCTCTTTTATCATAGATGCAGATGCTGCGATATGGTACCCCGCCTCCTTCAAACCATTGAACACTTTCTCCATAGGAGTTCGAAGATTCATAACCTTCTTAACTAGGGGTTCATCCACCTCCAAGGCATTCACACGGCTTCCTCCTTTGTGTTTCGGGATCGGGTTATTAACAATATCCGGCTTCGAATCTTCTTGAAAGTCTAGCCTCCCGCAAGCAATTAACCTTCTTACTACTGTTTTAAAACCTTCGCAATCCTCAATGGAATGCCTGCTATGTCCATGTGGTATTCTGAGTTAGGTTTGGGTTGTACCAAGCTGGGTATGGTGGTTCTAATGGGTGCACAGGATATGCCGAGATCAGATGAGCATCAACTAGCTTTTGAAACAGGTCGACATTCGAAATGGATAACTTTGGGAAAGGTGGGAAGTTGGGGAATCGATTACGGTTTTGGTTTTGGAAATTTGGTCGAGGTGCTGGGGTGTATGTTGGGCGGGTTGGTTGGTATGGCCTTATATGGATGTTGTTAACTTGGGGTTGGGAATACGGAACAGTGTTTGTGGTTTGTGTGGTTTGGTATGGTGGATAATGAGGGATAGGGGTTTGGTATAATCGTGGTCGGGTTGGTGTGTATCGTGGGACGAAGGATTGCTGACCATGCACATAATTCACATCTGTCTCCTTTTTTCTGGGCGGGAAACTCTTTCTTGCGTCTTCGCTGCTCATGGGAAGCTTGCCGGCTTTTGCTAAGCTTTCAATTCTTTCTCCAGCAGTTATCAACTCAGAGAAGTCTTTGTATGCTGCTCCTGCCATTGCCCCAATGTAAGGGGATCCCAAGGTTCCCAAGAAGTAAGAACACATCTCAGTTGGGATGAGTGGTGGTTGAACCTGAGCAGCCAAGGCTCTCCATCTTTGAGCGTATTGCTTGAATGATTCATCCTTCTTCTTCTGCATAGAGCTTAATTGCTCTCGTGTAGGTGCCACCTCAAGATTGAACTTGTATTGGCTCATGAACAGATCTGCCAATTCTCTCCAGCTAGAAATCTTCGAATGGTCTAATTGAATGTACCACTCCAGAGCGGGTCCCGTCAGGCTTTCATGGAAGAAATTGATGAGGAATTTTTCATCCTTTGACCATATCGCCATCTTAGTACAATAACTCTTCAAGTGAAATAGAGGATTACCCGTCCCGTCATACTTTGAGAAGTTAGGAACCTTAAAGTCCCTAGGGATTACTACATCGAAGAAGGACGAGTTGTTCAACCTCCACATACCCATAGGGCTAGGTCCTTGAATAGCCCGAATTTGCTCTTGAATCTTCTCCATCCATTCCTCTTTGAACTTTCCTTTTACGCCTCTGCACGACTATTTTACGAGGAGGATGGTTGCCTCACGGATGACCACCACGAGGTTGCTCCCAGGCAGGGTAACATGCCCATGTTCATGAGTTTGCACATTTTCCAAGGAACGATAACCTTCTCCAATAGGGATTACCAATGGTATCGTGGGCGGTGGTTGCCCATGGAGGTTATTCGGGATTTCACCCATATCATTCATCCCTCTGATGGCGTTTAGAGTGCACTCGGTACCACAGGCATACCCGGTGTCGTGGTCTTTGGTTGCACATTATTGAATGAGCTCCCAATAGGTTAAGTGATTCTTGTATGGCCCGCATCATATCCTCCAATCTTCCTTGGTTATTTGACAGTTCATTCAGTTTTCCTCTCACCGCGTCAACTTCATTGCTCAGATTTCTTCCTCCTTCAGAAGTAGTTGTGATTGGGATACCCCTTTTTGCGTCACCATTCCCTCCAGCCATTTTGGTTCGGGCTCTGGTATTATGAATTCGAGTTTGATCGGTATCGGTTTTCCTTGGGCGCCCAATTGTGACGAAGTTTTACCTGATTCAGAAAACAATTTTAGTGAAAGGTAAGAGATAAAAACATGGCTATTTGTTAGAAATCATCGAGCTGAGTCTTGATGTGAGTATCTTTGATGATAACCGTTCCTCAGAACGTCTCGTTCAAAAGTACTAAGTCATGGACATTGCTACGAGACCAACACAATCTGAGAGAAACAAAGATTCTTTTATTCATGAAGGCATATTACAACCATCATCCTTCTTACATTGATTCTCACAACAACAAAAGAGAATACATTGTAAAGCCACAAATGCCTTTCTCAAAATCTCTCAGTAATCATTTGCTTCATTCTTCCAATCAAGTCTTTACAATAGTCAACAAAATTACAAATCTCGATTGGGGTCTTGAAAGGGATTATTCCTTGCTCGGCCAATCCTAAGTATCTTGGAACATCTTCAATGGCCGCATTAGCTAATCTTGCCAAGTTTGAGAAGCGAGTCTTGACTCATGAATAATGTGGTTCTGATGTTGTATTTCGGAATCCAAACTTGCAACTCTTTCCTTTTCTTCTTCTAGTGCAACTTGATATTCCATGATCTCATCATTCATGTGTTGACTTAGCTCTTCAATCTTCCTTTGGTATTCATTGTTCAATTCTTCCATTTGTTGTTTCATTTGTTCTTCGCCTCTTAGCGCGGTTTCTTCAGCAATTTTGGCCTTTCGAAGTAAGTCTTTCAATTGTTGATTTTCAGCTAGCACTTTGTCACGCTGCTGTCTTGAAGTCCAAGTTCTTTGTTGGCGACTTTGAGGCATTCCTTGGTTTTCATCATGTGTTCATGCCCCATCTTCAACCTCTTGCTTGTTCCTTCTAGAGCTTGATCTTTTGATACTTTCTCGCTTTAACATTGCGTAATTATGGCGGACACTTTTCAACTCAGCTTCTACTTGCATCTTTTCTTGTTCAACCTTGTCTAGTTTCTCCTTCACTTCTTTGATTTCTTCATTTCCATGGAAACCCCAGGTTGATGCATCGTCCAAAGGAGTATGATTATGACCTTGAATGCGACTTGATCTCTTGAGCTCTATTTTTCACCTATTGATGATAACTTTCTTTCACAGCACAACTCCTAACTCCCAATTCTTTTCCTTTCTTGACAACCTTGTTCCAAGCGGACCGGATCTTCTGGAATAGGTCAATGTCTTTGGAGTCTTGATAATATGAGACAAACGGAGTAACTGCGGCTTCAGAAGGAGGTCCCATCATGGGATAACCGAGTTGGCGTAACACCAAGACAGGATTGTAGTTTATGCATCCTCGGGTACCCATGAGAGGTACATTTGGAAAGCTTCATAGCGATAAATCAGAGTTTGACCATCTTCCCTCTAAGGATACCATCGTATCATCTTTTCATCCAATTTGGCCAAGTCTTGAGCCCACTCTTGTCCATTCTTCTTCTTGATATTATGCATTCGTAGGTCTTCAATTGGACAAGGCGCCTTGTAATTCCTTTGGAATATGTGCGAAGTAGCCCACACATATAACATTGGTAAACACCACAGAAGTCTCTTACCATTTCTCTCATGGCAAAAGTTGAGTACAATACACATCTGCCAGGAGGGTTGGAACGGGATTATGACCATGGAACTTGCGAGCAAGGAATACGTCAATAGCCGCAAAGTCTACAAGGCCTTCAATGTTCGGAAACAAGACAGTGCCGTAGATGGTGAGGGCCAGTACATCTATGAAAGTATCCCAATCTTCAACTTGAGCTAAACGGCGCATATGCTTTTCGAGATAATCCCTTGAGAATCCGTAAGTCCCATTTCTACACTTCTGTGCTTCATGCAGATTCTTTACGCCTACCCTTAGGACGGTTGATAGGGTTTGTAAAGAAGGATAATGGCCTTGGTAGTGATAAGGTTTTTCTCCTTCTAGTGGTAACCCCAGGATCTTCTCAAATTCTTCAATGGTCGGTGCTAACTGGAAGTCTTGAAAAGTGAAACATCGGAGCGGAGGATCATAGTACTGTGCCAGTGCTGTAATTGCTTCTTCCTGCTCTTCCACTTCTAAGAGATTCAAAATCTTTCCATATTTTCTGGTGAGAGACAAGCGTTGTGGTAAGCTCAACAGTTGACCCAAAGATCTCAGGCTTTTAGTGTCAGATGTCTTGGCTTTAAGGCATAAAGTTCTTTTCAACTTTTCACCTTCACATTTGTTTGGTCTCATATTCGTTTCCATTTTCCAGAGATACTCACAATAAGATTTCAGTTCAACTTTCTAACAAACCTGCCATAATAGAGAGAAAAAAAATTGATTTAAATGAAAGAAGGAAAAGTAAACAATTTAGGAAATGAACAGAAATTATGTACAAAGAACAATGATAGAAAATTATGTACAAAGAAAGGAGTTAAGGAAAATGTACGCTCTCTTTGTGTCCTATGTGAGGTAACCACGGAGGTTAATTCTATAGTCCTATGGTCGTTCTACCTTGTGAACACTTTCCTTTGGGTGGGTCTATATTCTCGAGAGTTCTACGGCCTCTAGAGTTAAGATTCATTTGAGCGTTACCCACAACAATGAGTGAACTGCTAGATGTATGGCATTCATGAAAGAATCACACTCTAGATGAGATTTTCGCGATAACCAAACAGGATGAACATCCAAAATGGCTACCGCTACACAATCTCTTTCCTATCTCAAGTTACACTCGGACCGGATCTGGGGCCCCACTCGTGTGATTATCGTGTAAGTGTTGTGTGTGAAGAGAGCATACAAACCTGAAATCCTAAGACTACCCATGACTAATACCTGCAAAAACAACTCAAACGAACGCAGACAGCATCCAGTAACAATCGTCTACCCTAAGGTTTTAACAAACAGAGCTATCAAACACATGAAATGTAGAATTCTGTAAAGAGGCAAAGCATAAAGAAAGAAAATATTAGACAAAGTAAGCTAAGAAAAGGAAAACAAACATCAAAAGGTTATATTTAATTTGCACAACTAATTAAAACAGGCTTGACTCTCTTGGAGGTCCCCAGTGGAGTCGCCATCTGTCGCAACCGGGATCGCGATGGGGACGGCGAAAAAAGAATTTTTTATGTTGAAAATATTGGAGTCGCCACCAAGTTTACTTAGAATTGGAAAAACGTTGGAAAAACCCATTTTTAGAGAAATAGTCTTTGAAACCAGTTTGAGTTCGGGAGTCGGTTATATATAGGGAAGGGCAGGAATTTAATCCCACGCACCCTAGTACACCCGTCCTTGGACGGTACCTTTGATTAATTGTGCAAATTATTAATAACCTTTGGAATATTTATTTTATTCTATTTATAATGAAACTATAAATAAAAGAAACTTTAAAAGAAACTTCAGGAATATCAAACTGTCACAATTCAGGTATCCAAAATATTAAGTTAACAAGTCGTCACGGCTAAATTAACATTTTTATTTGAATAAGAAATTTACTAAATAAATGAGCAAATATTGAAAATGAATATATAAATTATAAATATTTACAAATAATATAAGAAGAAATTGATTTTTTTTATTATTTATAAAGAACAATAAAAGAAAAATAAATATCTTTAAGGGAATTTTCGAGTCATTAAGCTGTCACAACTCAAATGACCGAAATATCGAGTTAACAAGCCGTCACGGCTAAATTAACATCTTTATCTAAAATAAATATTCTATAAAGAGAAATTATTTATAATTATAACAAAAATACAAAATTTGCATAAGAAAACAAGTAAAGAAGTATTAAAAATTTACAAATAAAATGAATTATGAAAAGTTAATTTTGAAAGAGAATTTTAGAATATTAAATCATCACATTTAGAATATTCTAAAACATAAAGTTAACAAACAAGTCAGGTCAAATTAACTTTATTCTTAAAAAGAGATATTTACAATTTAACAATTAACCCAAATTAATACAATAAAAAAAAGCAACAATAAAATATTTACAAACAAAATAATATTATGAAAATCTAATTTTGAAAGGGAATTTTAGAATATCAGTATCATGCATTTAAAATATTCTGAAATTTTAAGGTTAACAAACCGTCGCGGTTAAATTAACTCTATTTGAAAAGAGCCTTTGAATATCAAGCTGTCACAGCTAAAATATTTTACCATGAGATTAACAAACCGTCGCGGCTCAATTAACCCCTCTTTTAATACAATTCATTAATTAATTAAATAAATAAATTTTAATAAAATACCCAAATATTTATTTTTGAATTCAAAATGGATAAAACTTCTCTTTTTTAGACAAAATTCTAATTTTAACAGGAACCTACAAAATTAATGCATAAAAACAAATATCCAATGGATTTGAACCGAAAAAAAAAATTAGGCCCAAAACGAAATAAAAACCTTTTATTTTATAAATTTAAACTCTAACTAATTAATTCTAAAACATAGTCTAAACACTAAATAAATAAACTCAAATCTAAACAAATGATTTCTCTTAAAAATATATATATATATATATATATATATATATAAATAGATAAATAAATAAAAATACATTTTACCCAACTAATTTAAACCAACATAAGAACAAATAAAATAATCAAATTAAAAGGAACATTAATTAACAAACATAATTACATAATTAATTAAAACACATAAGCATAAGATAATTGAACTAAAAACATAATCAATTTAAACAAAACACACAAATATTTAAGATAATTAAACTAAAAGACATAAACATAGAACATTTACCCAAACAATTTGGACAAAACACATAAACATACAAATGAAATAATAAAAAAAACTTTATAAATACAAACACATAATTAACTTTAAACTAACGTACACGTGAATATACAAAGTAGTTAAACTAAAAAAACTATAATTCACATATGCCATCACATGATATAAAAAATAAAAAATAAAAAAAAAATCAAATTGTTCGATTACTCCTCTTGAATCAAATTTAAATAAAAATCTTCTTTTTGAATCATAACATAACCAAACGTAACAAAACAGGACTTGGAGATTTAAAATAAACACTAATTAAATAAACACAACCAATTCTTAAAACTGAAATATAGTCTAACAAAATAAAAACAAAACTAACAGCAACAAGAACAAGAACAACAATAATAACAATAATAAAAATTATAATTTTCACTCATATACTCTCTCTCTCACTGGAACACACTCCCTATAACACAAACTAAAATAAAAATGAAATCTTCTTTTCCTTTTCTTTCATTCACGGACACGCGACGTGCACACACACACTATCACAGCACCCACTTTCCACATTTCTCTCTCTCACGGACTCTTCTCTCTCATCCAACACACACAAACACACACACACACCCCATACCTACACTAACACTGAGTCCCCTCCTTCTCACTAACGCAAAATTCTCTCTCTCACTCACAATCACACAGACACAAAGAAATGAGCAAGAGAGTGGTGGGGTGGCTAGGAAGCCGCGAATGGCGGATGAGAACCGCGGTGCGGTGTTTGGAAAAGCGCGGCCAATCTGTGAAGATGAAGGGGTATCAGTTGGTTTTGGTGGTTTGATCCAGAGAAGAGTGGCATCTGGTCGCGATGGGGACGAGATCGCTAGAGCATGAAGAGAGGAAAACGGCCTCGCGCTGATGAGTGGTTGTAAGGCTCGCGGAGAGGGGCGCGGAGCAGGAGATCAGCCGCGATCTGTCGCGGCCTCATGAGGAGACGTGGTCGGCGTTCGCGAAGAGGCCAGAGGGAAAATCTATGATGGTTTATGGAGCATGACCGAGCGAGTGGTGGGATGTGACATGAAGGCTAGATCGGTGGTTAGGGGAAGGAATTACCGCGGTTCTAGGAGGAGAAGATGCAGGCGGTGTGGTTGGGTTTCTTCGGCGACGGAGAGTGCGATGGCCAGAAGCGGAGCAGTGGCGCGAGCGCGGTTTTTGGCAGAGCTGTCATTCACTTCGCGATCTAGGCGATGGAGCTTCTGACGAGCTTCGCGGCTAGCTTCCCGGCATGCTTGACGCGGAGGAGCTTCGTGGCTGAAGCTAGCTGTTGGCTAGTGGTTGAGGGTGGCGAAGATGATGAGGTTGAAGGTTTGAGGGGGGCAAAGGGAGAAGGAAGGTGGCGGTCATGAAGGTTTTGGGGATGATGATGATGGTGGTTGTGGGTGGTTGTGGTGGAGGTCTGAAGGTGAAGTTGAAAAGGGGACGATGATGATGGTGATGAAGATTGGGAGGCCGCGGCCTCTGCACCCTCCTCCCCCTTTCTTCTTTTTTTTTTTTTTAAAAAAAAAAGATTAATTGATGATGATATTACTGCCGCTATTACCTTCTCTTTTGATTGTTGTTACTGGTTGTATTCTTTGGGTGGGATTGAGTTTCTTTGCAGTGTCTCTGTATGCAATTTTTTAATCCTCTCCCTTATGTACATTGTATGTTTTCTGATCTTGCCAATTCTACTAAAAGAGAGATCAACATTTATCATTGTCTCTTTTTTTTATTTTTTTGTGCTTTTCCCCCTCCCCATGTTCTCCCGTGACTTAGCTGAAAAGGGCCAAAAAAGGAGACGAGTCCGTGAGCTTGTGAGGCTCCTCAGTCTCTTCTTCAACTCTTTTTTTTTTTTATTTTTGGAAATAAAAACAATCAGCAAAAATTTGATGAAATGATTAACGAAATTACAAATAAAAAAAAAAGTAAATAAACTCAATATAAATTTGGATTTTCTTCTTAAAGACCGGACAAAATCAGGTGTTCACAATCAAAATTAAAAATTATTCTAAAGTCACATTCTTTACTTAAAATTCATATACTTATGCACTTTAATCTTATTTATGTAAAATTTGATTATAAAAATTTACTCTTTTCATTCATTTTATTTTTTTCTTGGCTCGTTTACTTTCTTCATTTGATAAGAGAACAAGAGAACCATAGAATCATAGATGGCATGGAATCAAGGCCATTCTTTGAACTGAGATTTGTCGCTTTTATGTGGCATAAAATAATTAACGCAGGTGGGAGCCGCCAAGGCGCAACAGGTAAGCGGTTCCTGCGGCTGTCGGGACTGCTAAACGCTAATAATCTTCATGTTGGTTTATCGTTTCAGCCGTGCAAAAAAAAAAAAAAAAAGACAGGGATTTAATGGGGATTTACTATCACAAAATTAAATTTATTCGTTTTCTAAATTTATTATCATTGGTGTTTTGTTTTTTCGTTTCCTCACATGAAATTATAGCTTTAGAATTGCGATCCTCATCCGAACAAATTTCAAGTTGTTTTTGTGATTAGTTTCAGTTAATTAATTGTGTTAAAATGAATCTTCATAGAAAAGCATCGAATACAAATATAAATTATTACTAATTTTAAGTTAATGAAAATTAAACTTGAAATCACAGAATTAAAGACGCAATGAGTTAAATTTCCATACACTTAAAAAATATAAAACTCTTTGACATTGTTATCTAATCATGTATTGTCATATCAGTGAATTGTTATATCCCACGCTCATTACATAAAAAATCATTCAAATGAAATAATTTGATCGGATAAATTTAAATGTGCATAAAAATTAAATTCTTAACCAATTAGACCATTCGTTCAGAGAGATGTGTTTGTTGAATCTTACTCTTATTAGAAGCTCTGAACTTTGGTAGGACATGGAATGTGACTACTCACAGGACATAGTTATATATGCTGCCTTCGTTTTCTGCTTCAGAAAGAGTGGATATAATCTGGATTAGTCTCCAAGACAGTTTTTGCGCTGATTTTTCTTGGTTTAAGAGGTTCCACACGTGATACTGTTGTGAGTGGTGTGGAGCTCTCTTCCTTAAGACAAGAGTCTTCATTTTCATTCAGATTTTCAGGGATCCCGCCCGTCTTTAGTAGGGTACAGTCTTTGTTGCATTTTGTGCGTGGACAATATAAAAAAATTTAGGGTTTATCTGACGAATCTCCTTAGAAAATTAAAAAGAGAAATACTTGTATTGGAAAGATGTGTTTTGCTGTTTTCAATATATGGAACCCATAATAAAACTTTAAAACTTGTTTTTTCCTTTTTTACTTTCTTAGCAATTGTCCTAAGGTACTGATTAGAAAAAGTTTAATATCGTTATCTAATAATGGAATGCTACATAAGTAAATATAGCCAACTTCTATCTCTATTACTTGATAGTAATATTAATAAAGAGATTTGATTAGATAATTATATAAAACTCTTTTATACTGTTAATATATCAAAATTAAATTCATTATTTTTGTGTGTTTTACCTTATTTTTAGTTTTGAAAAAAATTAAAGGTTAATTTAAGAGGAAGAAAATTGTGTCAATTATGGGAATTGGGATGAAGGCATTTGAAAGTTAGGGACATTTATTTCAGTTGACATTCAATTTTAACGAACCATATAATTAAATAATAATAGCATATTTGGTCAAGCTTCTAAACAAATATATATATATATATATATATATATATATATATATATATATATTGAAAAATACGTAGGATCAAAACCAAAAGATAAATATTTATGCTCTGCTAAGTACAATTCTGTTTTTTTTTTAAAAAAAAAGGGGGGGGGGGGGTTGCTTAATTAACAGGTGGTAGGTCTTTTTTTTTCTGGTCCAAAACTGTTAGGTCTATTTGCATTTTGTTCCTCAATGTTGCAAGTCTCGGTTTATTAAAAAAGAGGTTTTGGGCTTAGTAGTTGCCCAAACCGATTGGTAAGAGAGCAAGGCCCATTAAGAGAGAGGAGCAGATCCGTTGCTCTCAATATGAAAATACTTCCAGACAAAAAAATAAGAAGAAAATACTTTTTCAACCCAAAAAAAAACCACGACCGAAAACATAAAAGAGGATAAGTTGCACCCGGGTTCGACCTAACAAAAACTTAATAAAAGAGGACAAGTGTAAAGACTAAGTACACAACAAAAAAATTCGACCAAAAATAAAAGTACACAACAAAATCATCATATTTTGACCAACAAAATAAAATAAAATCATCATATATTCATGATTTGATTCGTCCGTACCCTCCCAACACAAAGCTCACCGAAACGTTACACTTTACATATCATATCACAAACGTAGGCAAATAATCCTCAGGCTCAAAAGGATTGCTCTCTTGATCGTCGAATGTGTACAAAAATAGTATGCCACTTGCCACACATTCAACGATGACAAATAATTAAAAAAAAAAAAGAGCGTCTCTGCGATGAGAAACAAAACCAACTCAACACGCACAGAAAACAGAACAGCGCATTACCCTGCCCCGCTGAACTGAACTAAAAAAGGCCTAATTAAAACTCTTTGACTCTTAGACTTGCAAAGTGTAACAATAATCTTCCAACTCAGAAGAAATAAGAGGAGCTCCCCAAATCAAAACCCTCAGTAGTTCCTGC
The DNA here is from genome assembly GCA_031216125.1 of Dalbergia cochinchinensis. NCBI lineage: Eukaryota > Viridiplantae > Streptophyta > Magnoliopsida > Fabales > Fabaceae > Dalbergia > Dalbergia cochinchinensis. The sequence continues at coordinate 26,298,731 of CM062368.1, forward strand.
CACATTCTCTGACACAGAGGGCATTGCGCTGAACATTGGACTCTGCACATGATCCCCAGCGTTGTTGTGCTCCCAATAATACCCATACCCTGCAGCTTGATCCTGATCCATTTCATAACCCGCGGAGCTAGTAATATCTGGTGGCAAAGGAGGAAGCTCTATGGTGCTTGCGCTAGTGCTTGTGCTAGTAGTGCTAGTGCCACCATCCTCAAAAAACACTTGCCCCAAATTGGAACCTTCCACCGTGCCACCTGCACCTTCATTATAACTACAGTTATAGTAATTATTAATATTATTATTATTATTATTGTGGTGATCATTACTATAACCGTAACTATAGCCCCAGTTGTTGTTGTTACCACCCGCTGCCACCTCCAACAACGTGACCGGGTCGAGTGTCGGGTTCGGGTCGGGTTGTTGGGTGAGTTGGTTGGAAGCAAGGAGGGAGGATAGGTCATGGACATGGTGGTGATGGTGGTGGTGGTTGTGAGTCTGGGACTGTAGTTGATCGGGTGACAGGATTGGTGTCACTGACGACCCCGGTGGGGTGTCAGGGTACACAAAGTTGGTGCGGGCACGCGACCCACGCATGGAGCGGGCCGCCCTGTCGTATGCCAGGGCGGCCTCCTCCGCGGTGTCGAAGGTGCCCAGCCAGTGCCTCTCCTTCGTGGAGGGGTCTCGAATCTCCGCCGCGTACCTCCCCCACGGCCTCCTCCTCACCCCGAGGTACCTCCCTCCCCACGCTGTTTCATGCTGGTTCTGCTCTTGTGGTGTCACCGTTTTGGCCGTCGTTTGCTTCTTCTTGGACTTGGACGATGATGATGACGATGCCGCAAAAGGATTCATCATATATAGTATTATATACGTAAATAAAACAGAAGCACAAATAAACTCAGGAAACTTGGAGCGAAGAATAAAGCGTTTAAGCTAGTTTGGTTTCTGTTGTGTATGGAAAGAGAGGGTGTGAAGAGGAGAATGAGAAAGATGGTGGCATGCAAAAAGAGGAGGAGTGGGTGCAAGGTGGTGGTGAGTGATGACTCTTTGGATGTTTCCTGACGCTTTCGTTTATTTGGTGGGTTTGTTTTGTTGCGGGGAGTCAGCATGTGAGTCCATGGTTTAAATAAGGGATGCCCGGGTTGGTTAAATCATCATTTCCACCCCTAACTTTGCTGTTTTTTCCATCTGTGCCCCTCTCAATCTTGTACGAATGAGTGTCAACACGTGCCCCTTTCTTTTTTCTGAAGCTTTTATCCACACTAATACGAGATTTTATCATGTCAATATCAGCTGCGATGGTCATAATTGAGTAATCTGCTCTCATCAGAAAGGGGAAAAAGGAACAATGGAAGGCCTCACACTGGGCAACAGAATCCCTCACTGACTCTTCGAAAGGGTTCCGGAATCGATCCGCAAAGTGCAAATTTTACTACACATATATAAAGTGCATTTTATTATAAATTTGTGCATCTATAAGCGTTGGTAAATTCTTATATATAAAATAGATATTAAGGTTTTACATTGACTGCATCATCGTCATCCAACTGTAAATCATTATATAAATATAAATCATTATTTGTGAAATTTTAAATAAACTAGTGGCATGAGAGTTAAATACTTTCATTTATTTATTTATTTTTTTTACGAAAGTATTAAATTAGGAATTCTTTCTAGGGAATTAGAGAAAAAGGAATGACGGGGATTGAATATGGGATCTCTTACTCAAAGAATGTAAAAAACAATCACAACTACTAAGTTATAAGTTGAACTATGTTAAATACTTTTATTAATGTAACAATTAATACATTTTGTATTTGTTTTGAGAATCAATCTCAGAGAATGTGGTGTTTTTTGTACTTTACTCCTCTCCTTGATGGGTTGAGTCATCTCCAATTATAAAAATTAAATCCTATAAAATATGTATGCCATAAAAAAATTAAGCAAATTTTGCGATGGGGGGAAATTGTACAAAATTTAGTGCCTTGTTAATCATCATCAACTCATCATTTCATTTAATTTAAATTCAACCCTTTAATATATAGAAATGAAACTATATTTGTATAGTTAAGAAATGAGTTCACTTCTCCCGTTCCCTAGTTGTCAATGACTTAATGCATATGTTAGTCTCTAAAATTATATGTGAATTACTTTAATCCCTAAAATTTAAAATTTATCTAACTATTCTCTAATTCTATAATTGTGAATCACATTAGTCCTTATTAAAAGTATAAAATGAGTCATTTAATCATATAAGTCCTTTAAAACATACATCATTAAATCAAATTATTTCATGAAAATTATAATTTAGTTTAACTCAAATTACTTTAGTAATTTGTTAGAATTTACACATTAGGAACTAAAGTGATTCAGGATTAAAAAGCCACCAACTAATTTGCCGGATTTCAAATTTTGAAGGCTAAAGTGACTCGCTTATATAATTTTGGAGATTAAAATTAACATTAATTTATCGTTAATTATGGGCTTAACTTTTAGTCCCGTTGTTCAGTAAAAAGAAGATGCTTGTGTTCTGAACATCATCGTTTATACATATATTCACACTCTTAAGGTATAATCATTCAAAAAAAAAAAAAAAGAAGCTCAAAATGTTCCTTTTTAAAAAACAAATTATTTATATAATCCTAGCTCTTTTACGCGTGTCTTAAAATATATAAAAAAGTGCACAAATATATCATCTCTGAAAAAAATAAAACTGAGCTCCGAATGATTAGAGAAAATAGGGATATATATATATAAAGAAAAGGAAATTATATAATCACTTAATTAGTGGGTGGCATAATTAGAAATCTAAATGGCTCATGATTAGCATGTTCTCCTAGATACCCCATTTCATGATTATTCCCCAATCAAATTAGTTGTGCATTGTTTTGATTTAGCCAGCGTTAAATAAATTTTGTATGCCCAGTACTGGGGAATTAGCCCCATATAGTCCAAAGTTGCTGCATGTGACCTTTCTATCAAATCATGGGATTGTACATGAACGAGGAAAATAGACTCCCCACACACAATCTAATAAGATATATAATCCACATATATTTTTTTCTGCAGGTCTTTCTCAATAATTTGATCAGCCCAAAGGAAGAAAGAACAAAAAAGTTTATGAATATAACAGTCGCACATTCTAATGATCATTGCAGGTGGGAGGAACTCCATGCCTTTTTTGATGATTAGGCTAGAAGCTAAGATCTTTTACAATAAACTACATAGATTTATCATTAGTAATTATGTGGGTGGTATGCCCAATCTATTCATTCTTCATTTGGCTGCATGCTTAGGCAGCATGCCCAACTCCTCCTGCCCCCTTTTTTTATCGATCATTTGATATTTAGAAAACAAAAATTCTCAAATTTTTTTCCCACCCCATTAAGATATGGTTAAAAATGAATCAAATATTTTTTTATCATAAAAAATTAACAAAAAGAGAGATTATCCCATAATAACAAATTCAAAAGTCGTTTGAAATACATAACTAAGAATTAAATAATTCTATAAACTGATATTGTATTTTACATTGTCAATTAAGAAAATTTCATCAAAATGATAAGTCATAGAGATTAACTACTCACTATCACAATCATTAATCATGGTTTGTCATTTTAGTCAAATTCTATTGGTTGACTAAAACTATTTTAGTACATAAAAATTGTCAGGCTTAAATATGTTTTTATTAGTCTCTCCCTATATTTTTTTATTTTTTGCTTTTGATCCTTTTTTTCTAATATTATGTTTTTTGTTCTTGCACTATATATTTTGATTTTTTAAAGCAGCTTGAAATAAGCATTTAATCCTTAAAAATATTAATTTTTTTCCTTATTAAAATATCTTAAAAATCTTCCTTTGATTCTTAATAGTATTGTCAATTAACAGTACAAACTAACGGTAGGGACTAAAAACTAACAAAGCAATTTAGAAAGATTAAAATCAAAATAACCTATATTTATAGGGACAAAAAATATATTTAAACCAATTATTATAAACCCGATAACTAATTGAGTAAATGCTTATTAAAAGCAAATTTCTTGTCATCAACAAAAATCAAACAAATGATTATGATCATTATTTTGTGAAGCTAGATGTAATAATTAAGAATGGAATTACATTCCATTTACTTCTGTTTTTTTATACTAATTGTTCGGTTATGATGTTTGATTCTATTTATTATGCTATAACTGGCCAATTTAACCCAATAATAATCAAACTTATAATACAAATCAATTAATGGTTGTCGGTTATAAAATTTGATCATTTAGTGGAGTTAATTTACTAATCCTGAAAATATATATGTGATCTCTTATTCCATATTTATGAATTTCAGTTACATCTATAGACATTTTTTTTTCATCATTTTTTCCAAAAGTTGCAGTATATGATTAGTCAGATGCAAAATAATTTAATTTACTGCATTAATTAACTTTGTTCCACTCGGCCAGACGGAAAGGATGTATGACCTATAAGTAGAATGGTACGTTTGAGAAGAGGTGATGAATCTCTCTCAAGCAAATTCAAGGAGTTAATTAGATTTTTGTCCAAATCTAAGTTGTATAAACTTTTTATTATAATAATGGGGAGTTTAAGGAATATCATTACTCACCCATGTGCAACCAATTTGAGCCACAAAGTCAATGATAAGCTCCACAGTCATGCCTTCTTTTTATCAACAAAAGTTCACTTTTTTGTGTTCATATTTTATTCGTAATATTTTTTTCTTCGATGATTTTGCAAAGTTAATTTGGAGATACGTACCATGCATATCATTTAAATTTTAATTCAATTACGTTAGCAAATGGAAAGGAAATCAAATGAGGCGAAACCATGTTGGGCAGCATGTGAGAAAGACACATAGGGACACCTTTCTTGAGGACAACAATGGCTAGCTAATTCTTAATTAGTGACACGAAATTGCAACACCTGCTAGTGGACCTTTGAGTCTTTGACCAATGCCTCATATACCTAACAGTGTTGCTTATATGAAAACAACGAAAATATATTGTGGAAATAAAGCGCAGTTACAAATTAAAATCATATCAATAAATTTGTTAAGATTTTAATGTATTGAATATGTAAGTTTAATCATTTTTTAAAATTTTTTTTAACTAGTATCCATAAAACTACGTTGGTTAAATAATTTTTTTTCAGGTTACATCCAATACAATAAGAATTAAATGATATGATAAATGTATTTTTAAAAAATAGCATAAGTAAATTGAGTACTAGTTTCAATGCGGGTGAATATGATTCATTCCTCCTTGGTTATGCTGCATGTGTTGTAATAAAGGAGCTTGGCCCCACCTAATGCGCTCCCACCCTTTTCCCTTCTTAATCTTTGGGAAGTTTGTAGAGTTTGGTCTATTTTATTCTCTGAAATTACAGCTGAGATGTATTTTGGTTCATAAAATTTGAAAATTAATTCTTTGATTTTTGAAATTACAAAATTTGAGTTAAATATATCTTAGCAAATATGTCATATTAAATGATATACTAATAATAAATTGACATCCTATTTAGCCTTAAGTATAATTGGATAATCGGGTCAAATTGCTAATATAAGAAAAATATTTTAATAATTTTATGTATGTGTAAAATTCAGTCATAGTCTTCAATTATTCTTATTTTCATACAATTTAATAGATATAAGTCAAGTAGAATGTAAACGTATCACTAGTATATTAATTAGCGTAAAACTTCAACAAAAATATAGGGATATGACAAAAGAAATGGGGATAGGGATTAATGTGATGCATATTTTATAATTTTAGAGACCACAAATTTAATTTATTAAATTCAAGTACCAAAATAACTCATGTAAGATAAGTTTGGGAATTATGTTGAACATTTACTCGAAGTTTGTAAATGTTTTTGGAGGAAATATAGGATGCATTTGTTTCGGACCTCCTTTTAACTAATAGAAAAATAATTATTTTAAGTAAAAATTTATTTTTATAAAAATTATTTATATTAGTCTTTATTTAAAAATAGAAAAATATATTATTTTAAGTAATTTTTTATTTTTAAGTAGAAATTAGTATGAAAACTTATATAAAAATAATTTTTTGATTAACTAAAATCTCTAATTAGTCCTTAAAAGAGTTGTGAGACATCAATTTAGTTATAAAAAATTATAATATTAATTTAGTTCTCAAAATATTTTTAACATCAATTTAGTCCTTCAAAGATTAAAATTTATTTCAAGTTAGTTAAAAAAATTAAAAAGAAAAAGTTTAAACTAGCTCAAAATGAATTTTAATCTTGAGGACTAATTAAATTGATGTCACAAATACTTTAAGGCTTAAATTGTTGTCTTATAATTTTTTTAATAACCAAATTGATATCACAAATATTTTATAATCAAATTGATGTCTTGTAACCCTTTAAAAAATTAATTTGAAATATTTATTTTAAAAAATCATTTTTTGTTAAAAAGATGAAAAGCAAATGCACCCATAATTTGTAATTTTAATGCTATCGCTGAACTAGTTCAAAATACTCAGAATTTCTCATTTTCTCCCGCTTTCACCTTCTTTTCTCTTCATAGGGTCGCAATGAAATAGCCTTTAAATCTCAGCCTAAGCCTCACGTCCAATGGGGCTTATACAAAAAAGAACAAAACGCTAATTTAAATAATTTGTTTACTATAGTATAGGACACGGGGATTTATATTTATAATTTTTTTAAAATTACCGGACCCATATTCGTGCAGGTTAGATATGCATGCACGCATACTCTCATTTATTATCCCTCCATCATTAAATAATTATTTAATTTTAAATATTTATTAAAATTAAAAAAAATTAATGAAACATTAATATTAATAAAAATTTATTAAATTATTTTTATTTTTTTAATATTTTAACTTTCTCTCCTCATTTAGTAATAAGTTAATAATATTTAATAAAAATATTATTAAAATAATAATTAATACTATTTAAATTTTTTAAAGTTGACAATTATTTCTAGATAATTTTATTTGAAATGGATAATTATTCAATGACAGATGATTGATGAGAAATTGGCAAATGCTTTCTTTGTTATTAATTAATCTGTAATGAGATCTAAAGTAGCAACATTAGATGAGAAACGAAATCAAAGTAAGGTGACTTCCATATGGCTGATGAAATTGTGATATGTCCAAGATAGATAGGTCAAAGAACCTACAAAGACTTGAAGAGAGACAGATGATAAATTTTAGTTAATTTTATTCTGCTTTTTGCCCACCCAAGTTGATGAAAATAGGATAAATGATGGTTCCATAGGGATTTGGACATGGTTTTTTATCCTGTTCATTATTTTAGGTTTCGTGTCCGATAATTGGCACTTTTGTCTTCTTCAATGGACTTGTAGTTGTGCGTGTCGAAAAGCATCTTTCTATTGTCCCACATCCGCAAAATAAGATAGTCATAGTCAATGATTTATTATAATATTAGCTTCAAAATATAGTATTTCAGTACATTGTCACAACAATTTAAAAAGGAATTTATACGTAAAAGAACCAAACCTCCACATTATCATCACAACTCAATCTTAAATTAAAAAGCTGTTAATTACGATGACATTCATGGAAAAGAATTTCTCATGTGAAAATTTTATATAATTTAGTCATGCAAAAATTTTGTCATTGAGTAAGAAAATGGATTCAAATCCTAGGGATTGGTTTCCTTGTCTAAGAGCTGTCAAAGTGAGTTACAATTTATGAGCTAACTCAGCTCAACACGCTAAAATGATGGGTTGGATTGGTAAAATATTAACCAATTTAAAAGTAAGTCAATTTGACCTGACACATATAGCGCATTGATTAAATGAGTTCAACTCGTATAACCTGTGAGTTAAGTGGGTTGATCTGGTTCTTTAATATTTAAATTAAAAAAAACTCCACTTCCTAGTTGTTCTTCTTGTTTTCTTTTGTGTTGGGATTGTGAGAAGATTTGAGCTTAAGATTGTAAGATATAATGTTTAAAGTTTGCATATTTGTGTTCTGGCTATCATTTTACAATTTTTTTTGGCTTGGTTTTAGAGTTTGTAGGCTTTGGTTGGAAGATTTTAGATATTTTATTTTTGGTTTTAATGTATAAGTGAGTAAGCCCGTTTAACCTATAAACTCGGGTGGGTTGAGCCACATTAGTATTTTTTTTGACTCGCTACTAAAGTGAGCCAACCTATTTTTTGTATGCTAACCGGGGACCAATGGTGGGCCAACCTAAGTGAGCCGGGTTGGCTCATTTTGATAACTCTGTTTGCATGTGTACCCAAAAAAAAAACTCCTAAGGCTTGACGAAGTGAAACATGACAGAGTCTCGTATTTAACAAGTTGCGAGTTCGAGTCTTTGAGATGAGGTGGGTGTAAGTTCTTCTATAAGTGCTTTCTAACTCCAAAGTCTTTTTCTATTTTAGATTGAAACTTCATTCTTTCACCCTAAATTCATTAAAAAAATCACAAAAGAGCAAATGAGATATTTAATTTATGATAAATATTTGTATATAATAAGATTAGATTATGTAAAATTTTCATATAAAATGCATGATATACTCTTCATTTTTCTCTTATTTTATTTTATATTATTCTCCATTTATCTATCACAGTATATTTAGATAATATGTAATAGGAATGAAAAGGAAATAAAGATAAAGGGAATTGATATATATATATATATATATATATATATATATATATATAGAACAACTCAGGTGAGAGGAGTATTTTATTGTAAATGGAGCAAATTTTGATCATTAAATCTTATATGAATGTTTGAGATTAAAATATAAAATTATGTGACTTTTTTAAATAATCACGTGATCATTAATTACCATTAATGATTTTCAATTATAACCGTCCATATATGATTATGCAGTCTAGATTTGCTCATTTCACTTTCGTAATAAATCACTTTTTTATTAGAGTCATCCTACATATATATATATATATATATATATATATATATATATATATATATATATATATATATATATATATATATATATATAAGAGAAATTCAATGATAATTGTTTCACTCTTTTTCTCTCAAAGCTCTTTTCCTTCCATTCCTATTGAAATAGAATGGAAGGAAAAGAAAGAAACTAAGAATTATAACCTGTTGGAAAATATCAATCTTGTCTGTTTTGTTCATTTACAATATAATTCTTAAATGAGATTGATAAATTTTTGTTCTGTTCCATTATTAACCTCCTAAAAAGGAATAAAGTTAAATAGCTTTTTTTTTTTCGTTTTTGGTCCATTTATATTAAACCTAAACATAGTGTGAATGAAAAAAAAAGTTTTGAGAGTCATTTGATGCAATTTTTAATTTTTTTAAAAACAATTTAATAAAAGCCTGAAAAAAAGAAAAGGAATTGTTTTTTGGGCTTTGAGATAGATCAACTTGTTGGGCAACGGAGTCAAAGAAATATAAAAGAAAATGCATAAAATTTAATTGTAGTTGCCTTCACCGTTTATATCCATAATTTCATAGATCAATACAAAATCTTTTACTATTTACAACTTTTTTAATGATTGAAGTGGCAAATCATAATTACAATTATTTCATCATACGGACAACTCCTTAAAGCTATACAAATCATTCCTGCGCTTGAGGATGTCTATACCCAACACCTAAAGGTCATATTTATGGGTCAACACTTTAGCAAAACTTCAACTTCTTCTCAATGTGAGATTTTGGATTAAGTCTCAACACAGATTGGGGGAGAGCAGATTGTTTAAGTCACTGTTAAAAGAAATATCTTGAAAGATATGTTATCTTATTATGAATTAAACACAAAACACTATCAGGATAGACATAATTTAGTGTTTTCTTTTTCCTTTTTTGGTAAACATGGACGGAAAAAATTAGCTAGGATTGATCATACTTTGCTTGGTTTGGTCGAAGAAGACATCTACAAATCCAATGGTGATGGCTATATTGTCAAAATACTCTCTATATTCGCTAGAACAATTATCTCCTTTATAATAAGCTCTTGTATTCAAATTAGAAATAGTCAATTTTAATATGATATCAGAGTCTATTTTATCTTTTTTTTAACTAAGATATTAAAGAATAGATGGTAGGAATCATAGTTAACTTTGTGACTTTTCATAATTCATTAAAATATATAAGAGTCTACTATCAGACTACAATTCACATCCAGAGTGTGAGTATGTTTTATCCTTATCTTTATGTTTGGTGTTAAATCATATGTAAATATCAGATCAAGCAAGGTTCACATACTAATCGTCCAGTTCTAAGTATGAGGAGGGTGGCTTTTATTATAGCTTGAATAATTATAATTTTTTTTTCTAATAAAAGATTCATTGACTTTTGTTAAGTGTTCATCATTATTTATATACATTTTTATAAAGTTCAACATTTAAATTATTCCTTAATATCAAATAGTGAGGGAAAAAAAATACATGGGCTTCTTAAATAAATTTTAACCATGAATTTCATTAATATATCCCTATTTTATTAAGAGTTTACTAATCTCATGATGAGAGTCCGACAAATCAAAAACGTAAAATTATGTTAGGTTGTACCACAAAGGAAATTAACATGTCAGAAAGCCAATTGGGTTCTGGTTTGAACAACACGGAGCTTCAAAAATAGAATGGTCATGCCTATAATGATAATAGTGTTAGCGAAGTTTACATTGATGAGAATAATCACAACTCATGAGACAAACATGGCTGAGCTGGGTAAATTGCCAGTTGCTCAAATATATAATTCCATTATTGTTATCTTTAATTAGTTGTTATTTTAGAATTACTCACGAAAGTTATACAATCCCCTCATAAGAATTAATTTCTTGAAATTTGTACTCGAATTTTCATTTTGAAGAGGTTAAAATTGCTATTACCTGAGCAAACTTTTTATAAATAATGTTTTGGTACTGTATTTGAGTAGCTCAAACGCTAGTTTGTAATCATAAAATTAAGTTAGCATGTTTTGAAAGCATATTTGGTTTCATGTTTAGCTTTTTCTCAAGCAGGATTTTGGCTCTAAAATTGATTCTTGCATGAGCAACTATGAGTTATTTTTGTAGTTTACCAAATTTCGTCAAAATATTTATTATATGAAAAATATTAAGTATAAATTACTGTAATCAAGAAAAGTTTACAAACGAAGAATTAAACACACTTCCAACATTTATAACAGTACAATGTCATGACTAGAAGGTAAATTTCATATGCTTGGGGGTTAAAATCATACACTCTCCATTTCATGTTACTTGTCGTTTCTTTTCGATTTTTTCCAAATAAATTGTCGTTTTCGGTTTATAATGAAGTTCTAATATCCCTCTTGAAGAGAGAATTAGTTGATATGACTTAATTGAGAGAGCAAAAGTAATTAGTGTGTATTATTTTTCTTTCTTTACTTTAATTTTTTAGAAGATTAATGAGATCTAGTTATTATCCTAATTTTCATACAAGTGTCAAAAGCGACAATTAATAAGAAATAAAGAAAGTAGTTATTAAACTTGTAATCAACTTGATCGCACCACTAGGTCATTAGTTACTCGCTGAACTAGATTTAATTAAATAAATATAAAAAAATATAATTTAATTCAATTAAATATATATAGAATTAAAGGAACATAATAACACAATAAATTGTTGGATTCAATCCTCATAATTGGAATTTATGAATAATTTCAAGAATCGTTAGCTGTACACGGTCCAAGAAGGGTGCGGTTCACAAAGCTGGTTCACTGATCGGTTTTATATTGTCCGTCCAATTGACGTTGGTTATTATCGGATTTGACTATATTTGACTGAGCCAATTGCATACTTAATCCAACAAAAGAATTGAACCAGACCAATGACCAATTCTTTGGTTTCCAATCTGATCTTGTCGGTCGGACCCAATTTTAATCACCATGGTTAAAGTGGTTAATAATCAGCTTCAAACTGACACATTGAGCACGTCTGGAACGTTGTTTCTTCTATCCTCACTACTTCATTAGAAACAATGTGTTGTGCTCATAGAACAAAGTAAACAAAGGTGAAGAATAAGACCTAATAAACCAAAGCATCGACCAAATTTTTAAGTGCTTATGTCGAGGTCGTTTATTCTTTTTTTTGTTGTTTGTTGACGTGAGTTTGTTCTTCCTTATAAATTAAGTAAAACGACAATCCAATCCAATTCAATCTTTTTTTGTCCTTGAGTGGTTTACATGTTAGGACTTAGGAGGGATGTTCACGGTGTCGTTTTGCGGGAAACATCCACCTATTTGAAACCCGAATCTATGCTCGTGGATTTGCCTTTTCTTCATGTGCGGCTATAGTGGCTAGTGAGCACCATTTTATGATTCCGGCTTTGTATCTTAGAAAAGAAAAAGAAAGAAGCCATTTATTTAAAATCTTGCATGTGTAAAAGAATTGAGTTCAACTTCTACGCGCCAAAGCCAATAAAATTTCATCAAAATGATAAACCATGATAGGTGATTGTTGTAGTAAATAATGATTCTGTGTGATTTGTCATTTTGATGAAATATTATTGGTTGATAGTGTAAAAGTATTTTATATAAAATTTAAATTCAAAAGCATTATGCACAACTTTTAATTATCAAATCAGGAACAGTGAAACTTGAATAGTAAACAAAAAGAATGAGAGAAAAACTTGAAATCAGAGGAATATTGAGTGTGGAATTGGAACAGTACGAGCTTGGATTATCTCAACTCAAGTGATCATCTCGAGAGATGGGGACCTTCCTACAACCACAACAAGCGACCAAGCATAGCTTCACTAGTCACTGTTGCCCAGGTTTTTACTGGAACATGCCTACCTTATTGGAATGTTCAAACTTTAAATCATTCTGCTGCAATTGTTTCTTGTGTTTTCTTTCTTTACTTCCACTTTTAGTGAGAGATCACGCACCTATTTGTCTAATGACAATGACCTCTGCAACTTGGAGTATTTGATTATGATATTCAATGGAAAGAATAGACCATTCCCTAATCAATTAAATGGGAAGTAATGACTCTAGTTAATATGTCAGAAATCTCTGATCTCAATTTCCTTTGTCATTGTTATGACAAAAAAGAGACATTTCTCAGAATTTTAAGGTTGGTCGAGGCATAAAAATAGCAAAAAAATATTTTTGTTGATGAATTTCACGTGTAATTTTTTTACACATAATATTTATTTATGAATTTCTCTCAAATTTTATCTCCCAACCAAACATATCCTAAGTCGTTGATATTGTATTCTTGTAAAGAATTTAAATTGCCTAAATAAAAATATTTATAAAGTGAAGAACTAACTACCCTTGGATCATTAACGAACTCACACATAATAATAGTTATTAACTCAAAAGATGGTTAACCCCTTATTTTCTCAATTTACAACTAGTCTCACTTTATAGAATTCAAATCCCTCAAATGAGTTTCTGATATAACATATTGTATTACTGTTAGTTAAATTAGTCCATATTCAAAATCTAAAAGCCTCAGGAATTATTATGACTCTCGCTTATAGTTTCAATGCCTAAATACTTGTAGTTTCAAGGCGTAAAGTAAGGACTGAGGATTTATTAGTCTTAAAAGTATTCAGTGGACGTTGTAATTGAATACATCTATTGAATTTAAATAGAGGTATCAAAGCAGGCTACTGTGACCTCGTCAGCCAAAAAGCAGGCGAAAGCGAGTTGGCTCATTAGTAAAATAAATTTGAAATAATCAGTAGTTTTAGCACAGACCATGAGTTAATTTGTACCAAAAAATAAAAAAAATTCAAAAAAAATATTTTTTAATGTTTTGATGAAATGTTTTTTAAAAAAATTTTAAATAATATTTATTATTTATATATATCCAATTTTTTAAGGTTCATAATAACTATATATTAACTTGGATTAAAAATTATTATTGTTAATAATATTATTTGTGAGTTATAAGACTATTTTATTTTTAAGTTTTAACTTTAAGTGAATAGTATCAACTGTATAATGTTAATATACTAGTGACTTTACATATTTCTTACTTTTTTTTGTCTTTTTTGGGTCACATATTTCTCATTTTTTTATCTATAAATTATAAATTTTTTCTTAAAAAAAAAAAGTTGGCTGCAGTAGCCACGCCTCTTAGCCATGGGTTTGGCAAAATTTTTAGACGGGTTAGCTTGGCCAAATTTCGCCAAAAATGGGGGATTTGGCGGACCAACCCGGCGGGTTTCAACCCGTTTTGACATCTCTAAGCATTCATTTCTAAGTTTGTTATGTTAGCCAACGTTCGTTGTCTTCTTCTGCAAGATTGGTATGCTCCTCACGAATATTTTTTCTTCTGATCCCAAGTTTTATCCTGGAAATAATGTGAACTAAAAGGCATGCCTCAATGGTTCAATCGGTTTTATGGGTGAGAGACATGAATTTCATAGAAAGCACAGGCACTGAAAGAGTTCACAAATGAGTGTGACACCGCTCACACCAGTACTGTGGTTGAGAATAGAATCAATGGTGCTGAATAAAAAGTGGAAGATAAAAAAGCTTTTGAATTTGAAGGTTATCAAGGCAGCATCACACCACCATGTTTTCACAAATGGTGACATTTTACAAGCTTTCTTAGGAACAGTGGGGTGAGGAAAATTGACTGTTAAGTCCATTTACACTTGAGACTTTCACCACCACCTTTTACATCATGATCTCACAGGAAAGAAAGACAAAAAAAGAACACGACAATGAAGTCTGTGGCATAGATGGTGCATCCAAGCCATTATTACTTCACAGTTTGTTCTTTATCAAATCTGAAGGAGTTACTGCACAACACTGATTCATTACATAAAACAATATGGCACATATGTACAGAACATGTCAATAGCTAAAGTGGATGGCTATCTCTTGAGAAGCACGTGACAGGAGATTGGTTTTAGAAGGCATACTATGGTGCTGCATTGTAGAGGTTCTTTTATAGCAATTGGGTGACATACTTTGACATTCTGACACGTCTGCTACTAGAGCTGAAGGGGGGTCAATGTTCTCATCTTGCTTCTTATGCTTTCTGTCTTCTGCCATGACTCTCATGAACTCCTCCAGCGCGCTACACATCCAGTCGTACCGGCTGAGTCTAAATGCCTCTTTTATGTTTAACTAAGAAGACAAAATATACAACTGACTCAGTTAAAGATGTTCTCTGAATTTAAAGAACATTTTATGCTTCATGTGAGTGATATGATGTCACAAAATATAACTTGCATTATATTTTATGCAGATGTACTAATTGTGGAACTCTGAACAATATGACAGTGATTTATGTAATTCTCCTAAGGATTTTATTGATAACAATGAAACATTATCAACATGATGATCTAATTTATGTGATTCTCCTAGAGGATTCCTTATGACACTTACCCACTGGCGATCGCGGTTTTTCTGCTCTGGCCAAGTCTCGAGTTCTTCAGTCACCTCCAAGGCAAACATGTATCCTCGGCAGCCTCCTTCCAGGCAACATAAGTCCTGGCTGCTTTTGCTTCTGAACTCCCATATACCCAATGGAATTTCCTAAAAAGTGACAGTCAGCCAATTAGCCAAAGAAATTCACCATCATATAGACCATAAAGCTAGAAAGAACATCACGTATGCATTGTCCCAGTACCAACAGGTGACAGTTCAATGGAAAATCATCTACATTTTCAATTAGATGTTTTTTGGTAACCAGTTTGAAATGAGTTGCTGGTAATGAACAGAGGACAGTCCAGTGCATGGGCTTCCATCTAGTGGAGTCTGAGGAGGGAAGATATATGTAGCCTTATCGCCGCTTTGCAAATAGGCAGATTCCAGGATTTAAATCCGTGACCAACAGGTCACTAGACAACAACCTTACTATTGCACCGTGAACTGGTAATGAATAGATAACTTTATTTTCAGCCACGTCTGCTGTTAATGCTTCATGACAAACAGCAGGTTTCATGCCTGACTTTGATGCTTAGGTATAAAAATCTAGCTCTTCTTACTGTCTCCTATCTTTGCTGGAGCACAAGAAGAGGTATAAGTCTAGTTCATCTAATTTGAGGCTCAACTAGGTGACTGAGAAACTTCATGTAAATTTAACTTCTATGCTACCATAAATGTTTCTCCAAAGAGTTCAAGACCAAAATTTACTCCAAACATTACATGTAAAAGACCAAATCTTTGTCCCATCAAGTCAAATCAAAGTTTATTTGTAAATATACATGAAAATTCAAGTATAAGTGCATAATTTTCATTGCAAATCAAACCACTGCAAAGAAGTTCTCAGCCAATAAAGGTATATTTTGAGTTAGTTTGCATCCTAGAAAGACGAAGTCTAATATCTTCCCAACATGGTTAAAATTAAATTTTTTCTTATATATAGGTAACTTATAAATGGAAATTCAAAGCTAGGTGAAGTTTTGCAACATAACCAAAATGTTTGAACACTAACATACGATTATTTCGTCTGTTCTGTCAAAATCTAATTGGTACTGCTTAAACACTCCAAGAAAGACTACAATTGAAACTTCAATGAACAAGAAGGATATTGAACCTACTCTTAGTATTCCTTTAACTCCTGCTTCCTCTAATGCTTCACGGCAAGCAGCTTCGGTAACTGTCTCATCATCCTCCCATCCACCCTGGCAAGAAAACAAAGTGAATTTTTTTCAGTATGAATGGCTTCATGCTGTGAAGGGCATTGTTTCAGACAATATTAAGTACCTTTGGAAATACAAGGTCATCACGTTTTGGCGAAGAAACCATGAGTACTTCTATGATCTCCTCTGTTCCTCCTGTTTGATCTGTGTTGTCCTTTCTCCACCTATAGGGAATACATCTGTTGGCATGCATAAGAAAAATATAAGTAAACCAGGTGGCTTATAAGATTGTAGCAACTCTCATAAAATGTGCTCAGTCCTCATAAATCATAACTCCACCAGCAAATTATATATGCGCCTAAAACTGACTAAGCAATCTCAATTCAAAATCTATATCTGTTGCAAAAATGGTTACTTTCTAGTTTCCAAAATGAACTGTCTGAAATCTGAATGTGCACAGTTGTATCAAGTATTAATACTCAGAACTCGAAAACAGAAACTAACCCTGCTAGTGGAACCTTGTAGCTTAAAACTATACTTCAACAAATCATTCTTGGTTTGATTACTTTTAGTACTTTATGGTTGATCCCAACACCAGGAGGAATTGAAGGGCGATATATGTTTTTGAAAACATGTCAATTATCATAGACACAACCTTAATATTCTTCATCAGGGCATATGATCATGTAGTGCAAGAATTTGAGCTAATGGATCTTACTAAAGATTCAACACAGGATTCTCAATTTCGAAGACTAAATTATCATCATATGATGTAGGAACTAAGAAGTACTGCTGTTCATGCTCTCTAGTCTTTACAATAGGTCCTTGGAACTATTAGATTTTCCTCATTTCTGGCCTAACAAATCCACTTGATGCTGAGATGAAGAAAATGAATAGCAAAAGTAAATGTCAAAGCAGGATTTTAAACTTTTGCTGCTAACAAATCCCACTCAACAGTCACCTCTTTGTCCTTTCTGATTTTGTTTTATCAAAAAGGTCCAATAAAAAATTTCACGGAGTGGTTTTCCCAGCCGTATAATCCCTCCCTTTATTCTTAGTTTATAGTGCACTTGGAAATATTGAATGCACAAAATGAAAATCCATCCACATAAAGGAACAGATTGGGTTACAATCCGGAATTTCCCAGCAGCTGCTTGGAAATTGGAATAGAAAACAACAGTTTATCATCTATGTTGCACAGATACTGTTACAAGTATCCAATACGACTCGAATACTACGTGGAGACACGTTTTAAATCAAACTAAAAATATATAAAATATAATTAAGAGAGATTTGATTCCTTTAAAATGCGGAGATTTGTAAGGCTAGAAAGTGAGGTTAATCACCATTCAATTATTTAGTAAAACGCACACAGAATGAAAATTATTGATCCAAGAATAATTAACTGCTTACTTTTTCACTTTACAAATCTCCTCTCTCTAAATGAGCTAAATCCAACTAAGAGTATTCAAAAATATTGATAAAATATTTGATATAATACAAATCTAATACTTAAGTATATCGATTATTTTGAAATATTTGTAAATTTTTATTCCTATTTTGGGTGACAACACTAATATTTTCTAAGCAATGTTTCTACCCCAGTTAACTACTACTCTTGCATGCCACGGCGGTGTTGTCGATAACTCTCGAAATTGTCCTTGGTTTTATTTTATAATAATTTTATAATATATGATAAAAGCCAAAATAGATCACGCAATTTTAAGTGTTTTATTTTACAGACGTTAAGTCAATGACATGGCCCACTGTTCTGATACATGATTGTAAATTTGTAATGGACACATCCGGATGAAATAAAATCAAATAGTTTAACATCAAACAGAGGAGACAATCATGCAGAAACAGTACTGAGATGCCCTTCTCTTCCATAAACAAAAGAATCCATTTTATTTTGTACCTGCTTACCATATAGGACATATGGAGAATCACGTATCAATAATTGCTCATTTCATTTGTGTTCTTAGTAATTTTGAAGAGATAAATCTACACCTTGAAGAACTGTCTAAATGGTGTCTACAAAAGTTGGATAAAGAAAATTGAATTTAAATATTCAATTTATATGCACCTTAAACGTAAAATTGTATTATACAGAAATTTAACTATGTATTACCATCTCAACAAGAATATTTGATTTAATCATTTATTATCTTTCAATTTTTAACCTCTTACTTTTATATTTTATCAACTTATTTTTATATTATACCAACTTTCTTAAATGAAGGAATCAAATCCTATCTTCAAAACTAATCTCGTAAAAGTTAGGGATAACTTTTTAACTTTATGCACTAATTGTATGGAATAATTTTATACTGTTGGAAAAAAATTGAGAAAATGCCAAATTGTTATGAGTAATAACCTGTTATGAAAACAACTTATCATGATTTTTTTATTAAATTCTATCGATAATGTGAGCGCATAAAATTAACCTCAACAAAATTTCTCTATAAAGTTAATTAATTCGGCTTCTCTGCCCTGAGCAAGAATTTTATTAATTTTCCATGGTGCACATGAGACAAAAGCAAAGATGGAGAGAGAGAGAGAAAAGGGGGAAAAAGGAAACAACAAAGAAGATAAACGGAAACCCCCCAGCACAGATGCATAAAATTTCAAAAATCCAGACTTGGAACCATACATTGAACAAACAAAACAATACAATGCGTGGCCATTACCAAAAAACGAGTTATAACCCATAAGGGCCAAAAAGGGTTGTTGCCAACGAACAAAAAAAGGGGAAAAAAAGGGTAGATTTGAAGTCAGAGAAGAAACGATAGCGTTAAAATGGAAGACTTACCCAGACACAAGGCGCAGGTTGTCTTCATAGCGCTGTCTTTGTCTTCCCGTTCGTGCTGACACAGACGACATGGATTCTAGCCAAAAAACGAAAAACCTTGAAAAACAACACAAAAAAGGAAAACACGGGAAAACAGGGAATTCTGGCCAAGGTTGTTTGAATTTAGAACCCTGTTGGGATGTCTAAAAGATAGAACAATCAAACAAAAAATAAAATGAAAAAAAAAAATGAACAACGGAAACGTAAATGGGGCCATGCTCATATAATCATACCAAAGCTATGAATGAGATCTCGGAATTCTGAATTCAACAGATACAGAAGCTTTCAAAGCTCATATCCATAAAAGCTCTTTTTTGCATGAGGGAGATGTTTTAGTCAACATGTTTGTATGTTTAATGAAGATTCCGTTTGTTAATTAAAAAGTTTCAAGTTTCAAGAAAACCGAGTCTTGATTGATAATGGTGTTTTTCTGAGGGCCTCCGAAATGGCAGAATGAAATAACAAAGGGTCCCAGAAGAGAGAGAGAGAGAGAGAACTTTATCCCCTGCGCAGAGATGAAGTACAGGAAACAATATATGGATATTCTTGTTTCAGAAGAAAGAGAACAAAGGAAGAAAGGCTTCCCCGGAAAGAAAACTGAGACAGAGAAGGATAGAGCTTTCAGCGGGGTTCTGCAACGGCATGGGTTTATATAGTAATTACATCTCCTGGTTTCAGACTTTCATAGCCTTACAGCTTGACATTTGTTTTTTCGTTGGTTCTTATTTAAATGCTTTTTTTTTCCCCTTGTCAACAATTTATTCAGGAATATTTTAATAACGTATGATTGGATTTTTCTCAGAAACAGGAAGTTAATAAGATTACGAGTACACATAAAACTATTTAGTAACGTTGTCTAATTAAAATATTTTATTTAGATATTATAAAAGTTAATTATCATAACTTATATCGTAATATATAATTGAATAATTATATAAAAAAAATTTATACGGTCAATGACAATTTAATCATAACATTAAAGTTTAACTTTAATGCATTGTAAGTATAATTTTTTAATAAAATAATTTAATTATATATTGCTATACTAGTAAAATAAAATCGACTATCACCCTATCACTTCAAAGGCATCCACGAGACAATTCTATTGGATGATTCGATGTGATTGGATTTTTTTCAAAAATAGTAAGTTAATATTATACTTTAATTTTGATATATTGGTAGTATAAAAAATTTGACACAATTATTCAACATATATTATTATATCAGTAAAATAAGATTAACTCTTTCTCTTGTCGCACTACTTAAAAAGGCACATATATAAGAGCATTTCATTGGAAAAGAATTCTTATATAGGTACAGGTGTAAGAATTTGTTCTTAGATGCACTCATAAAAAAATAAATAGGATCCATATATGAGTGAATATATATTGAATAAAGTTAATGAGATCAGTTTTTATTGTGAGTATTTCTAAATGTGATGTATTAGACTTGTACTCATACAAGAATCTCTCTTTGATTGGATTGGGGTGCAAACAAGTCTTATACTAACAGTAGATTTGAATTAAATCCACAATATTATTAAGGTACAGGATGATTGTGTAAAACACATTTTGCTAATATGACAATATAGGAATAGATATCTGTATAAATTTTTTTGATACTAACGGTGAAAATAAATTTTGCATATAATGCAAGAGAGGGGAAGAAAATGCTTGTAATATATCCTTCTTTCCAAAATCCAAAGACACAAACATATCCAAGAAAATAACTTAGATGTATCTGTGTTTTGAATTTTTCTTATATATCAATTAAATACCCAAATTGATCTCTCAGAAATATATTAGGAGATAAATTGATCCTTTAAATTTTGAAAGTCCCCAATTGGTACCTCAGATTTAAATAAATAAATAAATTGATCCTTTCATATAGATTCATACTATGAAAAAGGGATAAATTGATCATACTATACCTATATGAAATTATACAAAGAGAGCAATCTATCCCTTTTTCTAAAAAATATAATGGACCAATTTGGGATTTTTAAATTTTGAGTGACTAATTTATTCCCTAATATATTTCTGAGAGCATAATTTGTGTATTTTATCTTATATATTTTCACATTAAAATTACATGAAATATAAATATTGAAATTGTATATTTTAAGTCAATCATGTAACCCATTACTAAATAATAACCGTTAATTATTAAACGTATTGGAAACCTCTTAATGAAAAAATTAAAATCCTAATTTTGTTCATAACAAATATTGTGAAGGACAAACTAGGGCCTGTTTGGTTTCGCTTTTTAGTTTTTAGTTTTTAGTTTTCATTTTCAGTTTTTTAATTTTCAGAATTTTATGAAAGAAATACTGAAAACTGGAATTTATAGTTTTCAGAATTTTCAGTATTTCCTTTACAAAATCTAAAAAACTAAAAACTAAAAATGAAAACTGAAAACTGAAAATTCAAACCAAACATACCCTTAGTCTTTTAAGATTTAAAAGTCTCATCCTAGCCTCTCTTTTTCATTAAAAGAGACTTTTTAGTCCCTATATATTAACTCATCATTCTAACAATAAGACAACAACAAAAAATAAATACAGATGGGTTGTTAAATTGGTGACACAGCTCCATTAAACTCAATGATAACACTATATGACCTTGTTTTGATTTGAGATGCGTGAAAATGATGAAGAAATTAGATAATCAGAGAGAATAGAGTTTAAGGATGAATAATTGTGTTTAATAAAGAAGAAAATCAAAATGTGAATGTTTTGATGTTAGAGATAAACAATTTAATGATTCATGTGTGTTTTTCTTCTAAGTATTGGAATGATATGTTAACATAGAAACTGACACATCCCTTTTTATGAAGAGTGAAAAATCATAGACAAACTCTTGAATTTTAAGTGGCTAATTTTCCCCTAATAATATTTTTTAAGGAGGAATTTAAGGTTTTATTTTAATAAAAAAAGGTATGCAAAGTTTTCTAAATGCAATAGTTAGTTGAAATAATGAGATATATTATTTGAATCTAATTTATGTGCATTATCAATATAAAAAAGTTTTACATAAACATTTGATTATATATTATCATTGTACTGGACTAGAAATATGGGCCGGACATCTCGGCCCAGACAATATAACTAGGATACAAGTCCCGGAGATCAGCCACGTTGGGCCCAAGTCTGCTAGGGATTCATCCCAGATTTAATAGATGTTACCTCCTAAATCCCATATAGAATCTCTCTACATCTCTCATTATCTCTTGGTATCTTTTACATTGGATCATACTATTGATACAAAATATACCTAGCACTAACTAAATTGTGGAAGTATCTCCCTCATTCAAGGAAGATTATCTCTAGATTTAGCACAGGGTAACCTCACACTATATAAGGGGGTTAACGCTCTCTAGGTATGGCACGCAATTTCATCATATCTACTTACTTTACCACACCCAATCCTCGTTCACCCACTGACTTGAGTATTGGAGTGTCTTTGCAGATACTACACCCTTCACTGGCATGGACGTTGGAGGTACTTGCACTCTTACCTCACTTTTAGGTAAGAATAGTCATATAATCAAAAATGTATGACTAACCATCTACTATTTGACTTTTCTAAAATGAGAAAATTAGTAAAGTATAAAAGTGAGGGTAAATCACCCTTAAATCAATAACTTTCATCATGTATGTATTATGTGTGGATAAAAAAAAAATGATCCAATCAAGGGTGGTTAACACTTCACTTTTGCACTTTACCGATCCCTTCACTTTAGAGGAGCCAAGTCCATCCATTTGACAAATAAAAATATACGATTGGATCGAATATCAATATAAAACTCTTTTATACTGTCAGTATATTAAAATTAATCTTATTAATTGGAGTTTATTATAATACACTTCCATTGTAAAAGTTTTTTGCACTTATCTAGTAGTATATTGACACATCACAAGATAAGTTTATTCTCATTCTACAACTTCAAAACTCATATAAGAAATTTTGATTGGATGATTGTGTAAATTGATACATCCAAATTAAATTCTATTAATTTATTGAAATAAGATGTGAGTTTAAATTTTAGAAAAGTAATTAGGAGACCATATAAATGTCAAAATGATAACCTTTAGGTAGAGATGGCAATATCCATGGGTAGGTATCCGGTAGAATGCCCCCAGTCCCCATTTAAAATTTTCATTTGATCCCCATTCTCATCCCCGTCATAAGTTTCGGGTCATTCCATGCGGAGATTTGAATTTCCATGGGTATCCGCAAGTTTATTAAACAAAATTTAAGAAAATCCAAAAAAGATAAATTAAAAAAACTCTAAAATATAAAACATATAGATCCATAATTACAATATTAATAGTACAACATTATCCAAATAAAAAAAATTCATACATAATCCAAATCCAGCAATAAAATCAATTTAAAAATGAAGGTGGGTTAAGGTTTTCTTGGTATATTTTATACTAGTCTTCATGGGGTGAGGAACTCATCCCTGACCCCCTCAGTAAACTAGGACTTCACCCTTGTCCCCATGGAAACTAAACTTATCCACATGTCTGTCTTTGTTGTAGATAATCTTCGTAAATACCCACTTAACCAATTTTTTTTTCCATTCCTAACTTTAAGTACATGTTATAAATAGCTAAATATTAACTATTAATAATTGTTCTTAAAAGTATTCATATCCTCTTAAAACATAGAATATCAAAAGAAATTTGTATGAGATATTATCTAATTAGATGTTCATATATTAAGATTGTCTTACTTCAACTACTCACAATTAGACATTCAAGTGATAAATAAGAATGAATATGATTCTAAACAATAATATCATCCTATTAAGTTTCAAATGAGACAATTTCTTATAATATTTTTCTTTTTCCTTTTTTTATGACACTCAACGGTTCTCAAGTCAATAGTTGAGTTATATTTCCAAAACCAATAATGTTTATTCATAGAGAGTTGTATGTGGGTCTTTCAAAAGTAAGAAGAATAGGCAAGCTAAGGTTTAAGAAATCTTTTCGAGGATCATGATGATATAGATCAAAATTGTACCATAAATGTGGCATATAAATTGATAAATATTTGAGAATGTTAATTCATATTCTATGTATAACGACGTTTAAATTATTCTGTTCTTATCTTTATCTTTCCCGTATTAAAAGAGCATCATTTGTAAGCTTAATATGCAATTGTGCAGGCCACTACGACTCGATGTTATGATATTATAGTTGAATGAAAAGTTGATAATTAGTTATTCTTTCCTTCATAATAGCGGTGTTTCATAATGATGGTATTGTTTATGAACTTCAATATATGATTCACAATATTACTCCACTTAATCAACTATTTATCTTATTAACCATAATGCCTTGCACAATGGTTAACTAGCTTAGTTTCTTAAATATGTAGTCAGAGGTTCAATTTTTAATAGTGTGTATGGAGAGAGTATCGTGGCCAAAGATAAAATCTGCATATGTGAAAACTATGCCTCAAGAGGATTAATTATCCACTGCTTAACGGTTTGCGGATACCCTAAGTTCACAAAAAAGAAAGAAAGAAAGAAAATTGTTTATCTTATTACTCTATACCTTTTTACTCATCTATTTATGAAATTGCATGTCATGACCCAATTTGGATCATGACCAGCACGTGAGGGAAACCGGTCCCCACATAAGCCTCGTGATTTCTGTACCGTATTATATGCTTATTTTAATTCATAAAACATGGTTTGATAATTTTTCAGATTAATTATAAATCCTTACTATTGGTAAAATAGATCTCTTCCTCATAAATAAATAGCATAACTGTTGTTATAATATACATCTCAACTGAGTAATCATATATAAAATATCTATGGGTGATATGTTGTGAAATATAAGAATCATGGTATAAAATCAAAATGCAAAATAAACTATATGCAGTCTGGAATCCTGCCCGTCATATCACTGGAGCACATCTACCATGAACAAAAGTACTAATGCTTCACGCCAAAATGAAGCTCACCCAAACTGAAGAAAACTACTGCTGAGGAGGTGGAAGAGGAGGATCCTGTGCTACACCTGAATCTGTGGGAAAAAGGAGAATAAAGGGGTAAGTTTTGAAAATCAAAACTCAGTGAGTGGATCCTCACTCATAACCGTACATGGGACAGGAAAACATAATATATAAATAATGGTAAAATGCAACATTTATAAACAGTTCTATTTACTTCACATATTAATTATAATTATTAAAATTTCAAGAATTACGCAAGAGAACAGAGTGCTGATCAACTATAGGGAGGGTGCGAAGTCCCTGGCGGACAAAGCCCCTATCTAATGTGATCTCTTCGGTCCCTGGCAAACCGTGTCCCTGGCGAATAAATCTAACTCAAGATGAATTGTCCCTGGCGGGCCTTAGTATACCAAGGTTGTAACACTCTCCTAAAATCTAAATTATTTGACCTTAAATAATTATTTTGGACATCATACATTTGTAGAAATTTTTTTTTCTATGAATGTTTATTATTTATGGTCGTATACCGGAGTAATGTATATCAACTGTAATTCATGTACTTGGTAGGCTCCTAGGAAAGAGAGGTGGGTCACAACGGACACGCTTAAATACCAAGTCTTTCCTTAGCCAGAACTTTTCCAAACTACATATTCATAGTGATACACTTACATCCAGTGACCTAAGGATGATTTTTAAATGACAAAGAATCTATCTTAATACTATTATTTATTAATCACTAATTCCCACAGTTTAGACAACTATCATCTATAGAAAATATACTTCATTGCCAACATCAATTCATAGGGTACAGTACACATTAAATATTCAAGATACATAAAGAAAACTTCAATACAACAATATGACATATTCCAAGTCTGGTAACATATAGTAAATATTCTATCTAGCACATATGATAGAATCTGATTATTTAGAAGTTAAGTCCAAGGCTACATCCATTTCATTGCTGATGACGATCCATGCTATCTGGAAACATCAAAGAAAAGGGGTGAGAGAAGTCTCCCAGTAGGGTGATATTTCCAGGGGAGTCCTACTTCATCCCAAAAAGGCTAAAAATAACGCAGGAGTGCAGCAAAATACAATCTTTCATATTAATTCAAATTATATTTTACTATTGTCAAGCAAGATGGAAGTGCATAATATTAATCATAATAAAATACAGTAGAAGAAGTGTAAGTGTAAAACTCCCTTTTTTTTTTTAATATCACGTTTCCTTTTAATGGTTATAGTCTGCAAGGTTTGCTTCATATTGGATCCATGAGAGCTCTCATTACTAGGGCGTCCCCTAGTCAGATCAGTGAATGCCAAGTCCTTGTCCGCTAACATGGCAGGACCCAAGGTGTTATTTAACAACTGCAAGACTAAGTGTTTACTAAGTCCTTATCCACTACCAGGCGGGGCCTGAAGTATCACTTATTCATGTATCTCTTTTACATAGTGCGTATAGAATTCATAAACTATGAAAATTACATGAAGTTTTCACAATTTCTTTGATATTCACATACAGACTCTAAGATTTTCCATATTTTCACATAAATCCAAACAACATAGGATTCTTAAAATATTAATAAAACCCATTTTTCTCTGTAATTATCAATGAAGCACCAAATCACACTATTATAATAAACTCACTTTCTTAATAATAAAATATGCTTATCTTAGTTTTAATCATGCAATAATTCAATTTCAAATATTCATATAATAACTTTACTAATTCCATAGGTCTATGTACATACAAAAATTATTTTAAATTTATCTTTAGAAAATATATATATGGTAAAAATATTTTTCATTTATATAAAAATATGATCATAGAGCAAAGTAAAAGAGCAATCGAATCTTTAAAGAAATATTAAAAAATATAAACAAAATTATACCCATTAGAAAAATCACTTCAAGCAAGAAACTAGCTAATTTACATGCTATATTCCTAATGGGACCATAACTTAAAATCTTTGTAAATAATATTTCCTTATGTTAATAAACGTATAATCATGTCAAATATTTATAGTCCAAGGTCCATAGTCCAATGTCCATAATTCAAGGTCAATAGTTCAAGGTCCATAGTTTGAGTCCAAATATAATGATCATAATTGTCTAAATCAAGTCCAAATGAGTCTTAAAGATTCATAATTGTCCATATAATGTTTATAGATTCATAAGTTCCTAGTAAAGGTCATGATTAATATAAATATATTTTTTTTTTTGTCTTTTTATATCTTATTAAGTCTTAATGGTCCCAGAAGAAACATAACACATAAACCAAGCTAAATACTACATGCTCAAAAGTTTAGAATTCATTCATTATAATGAATTAAATAAAACACTTTTTATAAATCAAAAATATTTTACAATCAATACATAATGAGATCAAAACCAAGTTATATCACCTTAAAATACCACAACTTATGCTCAAGCTTTATTAATTGAAAATACATGTTTTAACACATTAAAATGAATTTACACAATATTTAGATATTTGAAGAAAGCATAATCAAAATTTAAGAATGATCTTTAATCATAATTTTCAATCACATAAGTAGATAATAAATATGCATTATATACACATAGTTTAAGTATTTTATGTCACCACTTTCAAATCATTCAAAGATATTAAAAACAATAAACATAAGTTTTGAATATCATATAGCACATCATACAAGAAAATCATACATGAAACTTAGAAGTGAAAGAAAAGCCCTACTTGTTTTCGGAGCTTTAAAAACGTAACTACACCAAGGCTAAACCAGCAACTTCTTCAATTTCTCTAAGCCTTTTCTAAGAGCTAAAATTCATATATAGGGCTGTGAAGTGTTGGTGTTGGATGATGATAAGAAGAGATGATGGTTTAGAGGTGTTTTTGCTAAAATTTTATAACTATTTTTCTGAAAAATAAAGGAACTGAAGAGAGAAATGGTGACTACAATTTTTGATAGATTTTAGGCTGAAGAATGAAGTGTGGAGTTGTGTTTAGAGATGTGTTATTTATAGAGAAAGGCTAGGATTAAAATATTAATAATTTCATAATTTATTTGTCATGTTTAATTAGTTTAATTAATTAAATATTAAAGTTAACATTAAATAATTTAATAAATTCTCAATTATCATTTAAAGACATACTAAAATATTAGTGACATGATTTAAAGACATTTATTAAATTTTAATATATTTACATATAATTTAATAATCAATTATTCAAAATAAGGTAAATTTACTTAAACTAGTCAATCTTAATTAAGTTAATTAATTAGTAAATAATTTTGTTTTATTTTTTTTAACCAAATATCATCATAAGGTTATTAGAGATGTAATACATGGATTCACAAATTTTTTATAATCATTTGTATTTTATTTGGTATTTTAAACTATTACTAGTTTTATTAGAAATTAATTAACTAATAATTTATTTAACTATCATTAAATTATTATTATCTTTTTCTTTGACAGTCCATATGTCTGAATCTTATCTCTAATAAAGTTGTAAAGGTTGGCATGTTGTCTTGAATGATTAATATATGAAAATGACAAATTTTACATTTTTTTATCTTAAAGTTATATATACTAAATAATTCATAAAATAATCACGAAAATTATTTTTTTCTAATCTATTATCAAGAACATATATTTACCTTATTTATACATTATCTATAATTTTTATAAATTTTTTGTATAATTTTTAATATTTTTTTATGTATTTTTACCTTAGTTTAGTCCATTTTTAAATTAATTAATATCTAATTACCTCTAAATAAAATATGTAAAAAAAATTTTACAGCCTTCCAAGTGGGTTTTGATCTGTCCAATGTGACAAGGGAACAAGCTCACCATTTTTGAAAGTCTTAGTCAAAAATAGCTAGCTTTGGAAATATCTTTCACTTTCAAATATATATATTATTATAAATATTATTATTTTTTTGATGAGATTGATTTCTAGACAATTCTAGGTGTCATGTAAGAATATTATTGAGATTAATCAAGATTTATAAAAATTATCTTAAAGCTTTAAGTAGTTAATTAGATATTTTAAGCTTTATTTAAGTCAAAATTAGTTAAATAAATTTTAAAGTGATTTTTAATACTATCTATGGTCTAATGGAAAATCTCATTTCGTGGTCCTCTTTATCTAATATCATAAATTAGTTAAAAAAAATTTATAAGACTTAGAATTTTTTCCTAGGATTTTTCGGAGCTTGTTTTACATACTAAATTAAGTTATTTTTGTGTAATAATACTAATATTATACAAATTTACCAAATATTGATATTTATCATCAAAATTATTTTTAGAAATATATTTATAATTTTTTTTCTTTAATTTTTTTTGATACTTTCTAAACTTTTCTAAGGTTTTTGTTAGCTTTATCATCAATGACATTTTTTGTAATTTTATAATAAGAAATTACATTCTTTCTATAATCTATGATTACCCCTGAATATTTCTTGCTAAAAATAGATCCTCAAGCTATTTAATAAAAAGTTATAATAATGTAATGCTATATTAAGAAAAATTGGGAATGTTACAAAGGTTAACAGAATAACTGCTGTTAACTCACAGTTCTGTTCCTCTCAGTAACTCTCTCTATACTAAAAGCTCTGAATATCAAAAGGGGAGTTCTATGTTTCTAGTTCAATACTTATCATTTTTAGCATTTATAAATTCTTAAATCTCAACTCGTAAATCATAGCAATTATCATCTATTTATACTCGAATCAATTTTACGAATTTAATCATATGAAGCTTTTTATAAAATAAATATGGGCCAATGCGGTTCTAAAATCATATTTTTATACATAAGTTCAAATGGAGCTTTTCTAGCGAAATATATATATTTTTCATGAAGTCATATCGTACTAAAATCCATTTTAAATCCTCTAAATACTCCGTAATGCTAGAAAATAATAATGTAATGATCAAACTAAGGCCACGAGCTCAAACCTACTCACCTGGAGGGGTAGAATGTGAACTGCCAACTCCGCGGAGACTCTGAAGAGGAGGAATGGCACCAACGTCTGCCATTAAAGCCATAAAACTCTAAATTAGTCTCCGTTAACTTCTAGATTACTCAATACAACTCTAACAATATTGGGGGAGTACCCACACTTAACAAAAATGGAGACAAACCACAACCTAATCACCAAGAAATGAAATGGGAAGGAAAGGAACAATAAATGCCCATAAATCTTACCTTTGATCTCTTGGGAGGGAAAGAAATTGAGTGGATTTGTGAGAAAGGAGTGGGAGAGGGAGTTTGGAGAGGTAGGGCTCGGAAATGAGGGAAAATTTCTGAGTTGGGGTGTTTAAATAGGGGTTGGGGGTCTTACTAGCAGCTTGCTTGATCGTTTTGTCTTGTTCAGACCTTTATTCACACCGCGATAGCAGTCTTGCCATCACTTATGACTGCTATAGCGGTCTCCAGGGAGTAAAACAACGCTGCTGCCCCCATACATGACTACTATAGTAGTCCAAGACCGCTATAGCGGTCTCCAGCACCCCCAAAACCTTCTCATGACCGCTATAGCGATCCCTCGGAGCGAAAAACACACCATCACCCCTCTGTGACTGCTATAGCGATCCTGGACAGCTATAGCGGTGACAGTTCATACATCAGCTGTGTTAAGGGTCCTCCGGGCATCCCGGGGCTTTTCCGACAACACGGGTGAGTCCCAGGGACCCCGGGACAAAACGAAATTTATCCACTGCCACGTATATACTGGGTGTCACATTGCAGTAAATATTTTTTACTACAGAAATATATATTAAATATATTTTTTATGTATCTACAAAATATATAAATGGATTCCCCTCTATGATTATTTTTGATGTCTCCTCAATATACTAAATTATTTTTTCAAGTCCATTAACACATTTTATAAAGTAGTATTTAAAATTGTAAAAAGGGAAGCATTTTCAATAGAATAAAGTTATATGTATACAAATGCACAATAAATACATATTGCATACCTTATCACCATTATATGTAATGAGTGGTTCACACTCATTCTACTCTCTTATCACATCTAATGGTGATAAGGTGTGTAGAGTGTATTTACTATGTAATCTTATTGTACATATAACATTACTCTTTTTAAAAATAAAACGTACTTACGTTAAAATTTATATAAAAAATTTAAAATATATATTGAGATGGCACTAGTATAATCAATTAAAGAGTTTCGATATTCAATATTCAATACGTTATGTCTTTGACATAAACTAGTACAACCACAAGTTTATTAGAGTGATAAACAATTATGAGTTTAACATTTAAATGACCTTTAGCCCTTTACAACATAAAGGATAGAAGTCTATATATTCGAGAGCACTTGGAGGAGAGGGACAGCTACAACACCACTAGCAGGGATTAGTTTCTTTCCTTAGGAAGGTCTCCTTGCGCAGCAACAAGAAAGGGGTGGTTTTGGCCGGTGGTTGCTGCTTACAAGGACTAATCACACATCGATGGTCAGTAGATGACATTGGCAATATAAACTCACGTGATTCTTTTAAATTGAGATTTACTCACAGCCTCACATTTTAATCTAATAGTTAAAAATACTTCCTTCAATCTCTCACATAAGACATATATATATATGTCATGAGAGAACTGAGTAAATCTACAAGTGAGTCCATCATCTAGCGATAGATTTCTGCATGTATCAATGAATCATTTGATTCTCATTGCCACCCTAAACCCTAAAAAAAAAAATTAAAATTGAACAAATTCTCGCTCCCCATGGACCATGGGAGTTAACACGTTAGATTGTTGAGAAAAAATCATTTTTGAAAAATTATTTTGGATGAGAATATATATATATATATATATATATATATAACAAGTTTACATTTCATCTAAAAATCGTCATAAATATTGAAACAATTTGTGAATGGAGTACCCCCTAAAATTCTGAAGAAACCTCATAAAGAAAAACTTCTTAAGTTCTTATTTCTTGTAAAATGATGAGAATAGAGAGAAATGAGTAATGAGAGGAGAATATATGATTCTTTATTGCTTTCAATGTATCCAACAATGTTACTATAGGTCTCTATTAGTGCAATTCAATTTAAATGATTTATAGATTTGTATTAATTGACAATAAAGGATATCCTAATTAATCATATAAATATGGTATTTGACATCCACATAATATTTAATTTTATTTATAACATTCCCCATTGGATGTCCATGGGTAGACAACATGCCTTATTAAAAACCTTAATAAGAAAAACCTGATGGAAAAAAATCTTAGTGAAGGGAAAAAGAGTATATAAGTCTTATAATATGTATGCTTAACTGTCTCATTAAAACCTTACCAAGAAAACTCATTTTGGGACAAAATCTTGGTTAAGGAAAAAGAATATAGCATGTATTACTCCTCCTAATGGCAACATCATTGAATATCTTGAAGTTTGTGCATTCCATCTTTGTATATCAATATCTCAAATGTAGATGTAGATAATGCTTTAGTGAACAAATCTGTCAAACTGTTGCTTGAACGAATTTGCTGAATATTAATTGCTCTTTGTTTTTGAAGATCACATGTAAAGAAGGATTTTGGAGAAATATGATTTGTTCTATTTTTTTTTTGTTATGTTCTCCTTTCAACCGAGCTATACATCCAACATTATCCTTATATAAAGTTGTTGGAGTTTCTTCTTTATCGGACAATCCACATGTCACTTGAGCATGTTGATTTATGTCCCTTAGCTAGAAACATTCACAACTTACTTCATAGATTGCAATTATCTTTGCATGATTTGAAGATATAGCGGCTAAGATTCGTCATAATGATTATCAAAAGCATACCAATGGAAAGCCCAAGTCAAGTGCTTTGTCGTGGCAACTTGAGTCTATCTAGATGATGTTGTTTTGGGCCTAGAAAAGGTTGTTCCGATACTATTTTGACCATTTTATATTTTTACTATGTTAAATTTTGCTGAGTATTTGATGAAAACCTTTCTTAAGAGTCTAAGGAAATTTAGTCACATATATAAAGTGTCCCTTTGGAACATTGAAGCTTGAAGATTGGTGAAGACTAAATATCTGTTAGCGAAGAATAGACAACTAAGTAAAAACATTAGTCATTAGGTAAGGGAATAGGTTCCTTGCTAAGCCTTGATACATGTTAGTTTGTCACCCATGAATCACTATTGGACATTAGTAAAGGAAAAACATGTTTCAGAAATTGAAAAGGAGAGGTTTAAGCAAGTCTTCAATCATTTCTTTAAAAATAGGGATAAATGCATTTTACCCCCCTGAATTTTAGGTTATGTGCAATTTACATCCTGACTTTTTAAATGTGCATATTGACACCTTGAACTTTTCAAATTGTGCAAAACATCCTTTAGTATAATTTTTGTAATTAATGAAGGTAAGATTTATGTGCACTTAACCCCCTAATGTTTCTAATTTGTGTAACCCAACACCTTGTAAGTGAATGCTATGTGCAATTAACCTTCTTATTTTTTTATTGTGTGCAATCCAGCATCCTGCTATAACTTAAAGTTTTGAGGGGTTTTCTACACAGTTTGAAAAGTTTAGAGTGTCGTAATGCACTGTTTGAAAAGTAGGGTTTTTTGGTATATTTTGAAAAGTTCAGGATGTTGTAATGCATGTTTTGAAAAATCGAAATTTAAATTGCACATGACTTAAAATCAGGGGGTAAAATGTATTTAACCTTTAAAAATATAAGTAATTGAGGAAGGTAGTTTTTAATTCAAATGGTGGTCTAGTGGATAAAATGGATAAACACGGATCCTATTGTAAGCAGAACCAGACGAGGCAACCTTACTTAGTATTGAATGCTAGGCTCAATGTATATATGCACATGTAGGAATGAGTATAGTATGTTGTGGTTAATGTCAAATTACTGTTTTGAAAAGAGACACAATGAATCAATGACAAACCTCTTTACATTTGTCTTTATTTTTCTACACTTCATCTTTTTAGCTTACCCTTTACACTTAGTTTTGTTAGAATATCTCTATAATTCAAATGCTATTTGGAGTAGTTTAGGGACCTATTTGCCAAGTGACAAAGTCTCTCACTTGATGTTAATCACATGATACTTTGGGAATCGATGGCGTTTACACTGGCTGTAATCCTCTACATATTTGGGAGCATTCTTTGGTACGCCTTCGACAATAACCATTCAACTAAATAACCATTAGATGATTATGTAACTTAATCCCACTTGAGGAGGCCTTATTAGCCTTTAATGTATAAAGTATTTTCATTTGAGTTTAATTTCTATGCAGTTATAGTGTAATTTTTTTTTTACACCATCATCTAATTATATATTATTATATTATCAAATGTGGTTGACTCTCATCCTCATTAGTTGAAATATCCTGTAAATAAAAAGATTTGATTGGATGATAATATAAAATATTTTATATCATCAGTACATCAAAATTAAACTCTTTTATTTTATATATTTTCTCCAAATTAAAAATTTCGTAAAATAACAATAAATAAATTTTACATAAATAGAAATAATTGTTAACAAAATTATTCCACAATAAATAAATACTTTAAAAACAATATATAATAGGAATTTCACTATATATAATAAAAAAATTTTAATTGATAAATAATTTTTTATTGTAATATTTAATTTTAAATTTAAATTTGAGTAACTTGCCAAAAAAAATTACGTTACTATAATTTTTATATAATATATGATGAAAAATGCAAGTAATGATATTAAAAAATATAAAAGAAATAAAGTATTACATATTTTTGTTTTTAATCATATACTTACGAAGAAATTTATATAAAAAATTATAAATTTTATTAGTTATTTAAATGTAATAGGATATGGAGTGCAATTTTGAGTAAGAATAAAGTAGAGTGCAATTTAATCAAATTTCAGGAATAATTTATATTATTTATCCTTTTTACTCTCCATCCAAATACAACCTAAATGTTAAAAATTTAGATCTTAATAAATGGTTAAAAGGATAAAATTAAAAACAACATGAATAATATAAAGCAAAGTTTACGGGAAAAATAAAAAGAAGTAAATATTAGCCTGTACGATAACCTAATTTTGAGCATAATCGTTGATTAGGTCTTTTCCTTGACATATCATTTTGTTTATCAACTTAACAGGAAGTTGTTTTGGACTGATTTTGGTTCCTTATATAAATTGTGGGTCAATTGCGACATCATCAATCCATATGAACAAAGTATAGCGTGTCCACTTTTGCATTAAAGTCTTTCTTTGCATGATTAAATAAGGGGACTGCTACATTAAGCATGATTTTCTTTTTTTATAATATTTGTTAATTTGCTACTAATGAGGATTTCGAGGACATTTTGTTCGAACTATTGCTAGTGGACACTGGAGAGTAGAGATACTAATTAATACTACTCCATAAATAAATTGTGAAATAAAATAAAACCATTTATTAACAAACAAAAACAAAAAGTGTTAAATGCAAATTGAACTAGTCGTTTGATACACATGCAATGCACGAGATTGACATACAGAGAAAAATAGTTTGCTCTCCATCACTGAAAAAAATAATAATTTAATTAAATATATAAAAAATTTAGTATATAAATTTACTGTGAAATTAAAATAAATTAATAATTAAATAATTAAATAAAAGAAAAATAAATATAAATGAATATGTACATAAAATGAGTCATTCTATTTTATATCTTATTATGAATATCATATATATTAAATTAAATGTATGCAAGAACTGCTTTGATTAAGGGTAATTTTGTTTTATTTTTCGTTTTCCTCCATGCTTCCTACGGCCATTTTCGTAAGGGATTAATCGCTTTGATTTCTTCCATTATAGAAATGCTCAAAATACACATGGGATACTTGTCACTTCTGGCTTTTGGTTCACTCGAAGTATATATTAAGTTTCGTTGTACAACTCGCTCGAAGTATAATTTCAAATAGATGAGGATAACATGTAAGTATAGATTCATTTACGTTAGGATCTTAGTTACTTCATTTACGTTAGGATTCATCTACGTTAGGATGACATATAATTTTTTATATGTGCATTGAAAATTAAACATTATTCCGCTGGTTTGTTACTTTTTTAGTTGTCAATTATTTTTTAATGGTATATATTATGATCAGGTAATGAATAGTCAAGTTTTTTTTTTTTGATTCCCAAAATATCTATAATTGGACAAATTGACTAATCCTTTTAAGTACCATAAACTCATTTAAAAGGATAGACGATATTTATGGGTTTTGAATCTGCTTCGTTTCATGTGAAAATAAAACTCTTAACACTTGATTAAGAAAAAAAAAAAGACCTTTACCACCTCATTTCGTCTTCGTGATTAATGTATAAGCTAAGTTTGCACGTATATTGACTAATTATTTCACAATTTATGTTATTTAAATAAATATAATTATGTCACATAATTTTTGACATTCTATCTCATTAACTATTCAAAACACTTAAATTTTTTATTTCATATTTTTCTCCCACAAATTCATGGGAATGTAGAAAATGATGCCAATAAAATCATATCCAAAAACCATTTTTTTCGATATAAAATTGAAGAAACGCTCCAAACCAACCTAGCTAGGATAGAGTACATGAAGTCTTAGGGCATGTTTGGTTTAAATTTCTAGTTTTTTATTTTCATTTTCAATTTTTCAGATTTTGTAAAGAAAATGTTAAAAATTCTGAAAATTACAAATTCCAGTTTTCAATATTTTCTTCAAAAAATTTGAAAAACTGAAAACTGGAAACTTAAACCAAGCAGGTCGTAATAAACTTAACACCAGCAGTAAGAGAGAGAACTATAAAAACAATGAGAAACAAAGAGGGAAAAACAAAACCATAAAGATGGTGGTAGACAGCAGAAAATAAACATCATTATTGGCCAGTTCAGCATTGCCATTAAGACTATAATAGTGCCTAAGATATGAACAGCTAGCTTCTACCATATACAGAGAAAAAAAAAAAAAAAACCACTCAAAACACCTGCTGCCAAGTCCACACAAAAACCATTCCCTCATTTCACACGTATGGTTTCAGATAATTAAGCTTGTCAAGTTCATATATTTACCCTAGATTAACAATAACTTGAAAAGATTTTTATTTCCCAGTGTTTTATATATATATATTATACACAACAGCCTCCAAATCGACCCTAGATCATATACTGATTTGAACTCGTTTCACTCGGACCAGCACATTATTGATTAACAACTTCCAAAGGCATAGAAATTAAATAATTAATGTAATAATTTAAATTATTAAATCTATAATAATGTGTTTACTAATATATATTGCACGCTGATTCATTTGCCTCATGTTTAATTATAGGCATCACTCGATGCTCAAAAAAATTAACAAATATTTATGCACAGCGCGTGATTTATAAGCCAATATGTTCCTTCTACTTTTTGACGAATAATATTCACCAAGTCATTTTCTAAATTATCTTCTGTGGATAATTCTGGCAGAGACCATAGCTTTAGATGCGAACAGGCATATACCATTTGTTTC
This sequence comes from Dalbergia cochinchinensis, assembly GCA_031216125.1. NCBI lineage: Eukaryota > Viridiplantae > Streptophyta > Magnoliopsida > Fabales > Fabaceae > Dalbergia > Dalbergia cochinchinensis. The sequence continues at coordinate 26,336,599 of CM062368.1, forward strand.
CATCCTTTGCGGAAAGCTAAGCAAAGATGCCTTTAGAAACAGGCATCTGGGAAGAGAAGAATCCGCGCACGGAACAAGGCCAATTTTCCTACACTTTATGGGTTGGGGGGTTAAAGAAGCCTTTTCATGACCACAAGATTTAATATCGTTGGCAATTACCTGAATTTTTTAAATATCTAATCAAAAGTTCAATTTATCACAAGAAAAAGGACTTATAATCAGAGACAAAACCTATATATATATATATGTGTGTGTGTGTGTGTGTGAGTTTTATAGCATATCTCAAGAGGATTAGTGACTATTTCTGGTGATAAATATCTTGAGTGAAAAACAAAAGACTTTTCATATTATAAAACATTGATATTAAATTCTCTTCCTCGGATGTTGAGAAATCACAACTTAGACAACAAATACTATACTTTTGGGGTGAAATAATAAGAGTTTAATGTTAATGTACTGACAGTATAAAATTATTTTACATCGTCATCTAATCAAAATATTTTATTTGGATGACTTTTTAAATAGTGGATGTAAAAGTCAACTATCATGGATTATGTGGCAATACATTATTAGATGACTGTGTAAAATATTTTTATACTATCGGTATATGACAATTAAATCCTTAATTTTTGTGTTCCAAGTAAATATTACTGACTTTAGTCAATAACTTTCTCTTTAAAATAGTCCATAAACAAAGCTTCTTAAATAATACATGGGAATTAACAATTACAAGCACTCTAATAACATTCCGCGGCCTACATAAAATATATACAATCTTATTTATTTTTATTTTTATTTTTTAAGTTGTTTGGCTGAAAGGCCTGGTGCGATTATGAAATAAGGTTCAATATGGTTTATTTGTAAAACAAAAAATAATAATGCATTTAATAACTTACATCATAATGATCACTAAATAATTTAAGAGGAGTGATACAAAACCATCACTATACTTACACCACACACTTACATCAAATTAAAAGTTATAAATTAGTGTATAAAAAATTATAAACCAATATGTAAAATATTGTAAATCAATATGTAAAAAATTATAAACAAGTATGCAAAAATTTTTACATATTAGTTTATAACTTTTTGCATCTTGATTTATAACTTTTTACATGTTATTTATAACTTTTAACTTGGTGTAAATATATGATATAAATGTAGTAGTAGATATTTATCATTTCTCATAATGTAAGTAGATGTGCATGATCTTTTATATTTTTCACTTAAGAAACAAAATCACTTGAAAAAAATAAGTGCCACTAAACCTTCTATTAAAAGGTGACATTGATCCCCTTAAAAAAAGGTCACATTGATGGCCTAATGCAAGAGGTGGGGCTAATTAAAGAGGGTCAAGATGGGGCAAGTCATTCTTTCACTCTCTTCATTAGCCACTTAAATAAAAGCCTAATTTGATCCTGAGATTCATGTGTATAAAAAATACTATTAGGAGAAGTCCTTACTTAGACATCTAATTATATTTTAAAAGATTAGTCTCTCACCTGCTCGATGAGGGATACTTTGGAAAATTAAAAAAAGACAAAAAACAAAAAAAACAAAAACGAAAACTCAGTAGCATCCCTATCATTCTCTTACGCATGTTCATACCTTGTTGACTTTGTTTCTCATTTTCACTCATTCGATCCTGATTTGATTAGTTTTGCAAACTTGTAATTAGCCAGTCGTTCACATCTTTTCATAAGGAAGGTATTAAAACTTAATGAATTTAATTTTCATATATGAAAAACAATTTTTACTATCAACTAATAGAATTTTACTAGAGTGATAAATTATAAAATTGTAAAATCACCCACTATGATTTATCATTTTAGTGAAATTTTATTAGTTAATAGCATAAAACTGTCAATATATAAAAATTAAACTCTAATGGTTATAATATCATTCAAGATATATATCTTTTAGAATTTAATTTTGATATATATATATATATTGATACTATGAAAAAAAAACTATCTTTATTGAATACTATAGTGAAAGAGCTAATTTTTAAGGCAAAAAAAATAAGAGTTTAATTTTTATTTTACATTGTTATTCAAATATGAAAAAATAGGGTTTTTCACAATAATAAAATAAAATAATTGATTAATTACAAAAATACTATATGGGATATTTAATTGTAGGAATATGATCGTTTGTTTATTTAGAGCAAATAGCTATAAGTTGTAGCGATTTCAAGTTCAAAGGCTATATAAAGGGAATCGGTGGTGGAAGTGATGGACCATACAAGTGTCAAAATTTTCCTTTTTTCACTCAATAAATAGCCTTAAAATGTTGGCGATTAGTTGAAATTATGAGAAATAATCTTTCTCGACTTGATGTCTTAACTCAGATTGCAAGAAAGCTAGAGAAAAAGGTATTTTTTTCTCTTATGTAATAATTTTTTAAATTTAATTTATGCAAATTTAATTAATTAATTTATATTTACTTGTAGTGTAGTGTTTGTAAGCAGGGATTAGAGTTTGGTTAACATTTATAATTAGGTAGTAATTATAGTAGTAGGACTTAGGGCTTAGAGTTTGGTTAGGGTTTGTAATTAAGTAATAATTAGTAGCGATTTAGGATTAATAGGATTTGTAATTAATTAGATAATTATGTAATAATTGTATACTAAATGTTGTTAAAAGTTGTAATTAGTATATAGGGATGATTAATTAATCAATTTGATTTAGTTCAGGGACCTAAATATTTATTTATATTAGTCTATGTTAGTGTTTAATTATTATTAAAGTTGTTAATTTAATTTACAATACCTTAATAATTTTTTAGCGTAATAACTAAGTGTTTTATTTTTGACAAATTAATACAGCTTGATCGAGTGCTGAAGCCTAGGTGTGTTAGGCTTGTGGCACCTTCACATCCTGGCATGCAACGGTATTTTGAGTTAGCTTGGTTTTGGGAGGATTGACACATTGGGAACTTCAAGTATTATAGTGCCTTGTGTAGCACCCTTGTTGAGAGATGGTGCCTAGAGTCGAATGCCTTCCACCTTCTCTACGGAGAGTGCACCATCACCCTCGAGGATGTGGTGTTTCATCTAGGGCTCCAAGTGGATGGGTTACTAATTATTGGGTGCATAGGTGGGTGGTAGACTAATCTTAAGACAAATATATGGGCATTATTTGAGGAGCTCCTAGGAGCTGCACCACCCCCTGGACAGACATCAAGTTCTACGGTAAATCTATCATGGTTTGAGAGTACATTTTTGAGGGATTATGATTTGTTACTGTAGTCAAACTTAGTTGTTCAGCAATACACTTGGGCTTACATAATTCAGCTGATTGGTCAATTTTTGGTGATCAACAATCTAGCTCCCGAGTTCACATGAAGTGACTACAAAACTTCCGAGAGTTTCACAGATGTAGGACTCACAGCTAGGGCTCTGTAGTGCTGGCGACCTTGTATCGCCACTTGTGTCGAGCAACCCATTATGAGGTCATGGAGCTTGTGGGTTGTGCCAGGTTGCTTTTGTCATTGGCCTATTACCGAATTTTGACACTCCAATCTTTTGGACATTGTTAACTTAGATGGCCTTTTAGCTAACAGGTAATCTAGTATGTTATATTTTTAATTTCATGCTACATTTATCTTTTCACTTTATGTCTAAGATATGAGTTACTATGTGTTCAGATGGGCAAGACTGCCAAAACGGACAGATCCAGATAGGGTTCGATAGGGCTTAATTATTGCATATGAGGTCACTCATTAATGCCATCCATATTGAAGGGGTAATTTTTTTAAAAAATTCAAAATTTGGGTAATGTTTAAGTTTAAGTGCAAAGTTTACTAATATATTTGTTTTAAATTGTTGCAATTTGTATGGACTCCATACATAGACCTTAGTGTTGTTGTTATTACTCCTCCATGGGTGATGATTGAGGCTGCCATCTTGGCATGTACTGCCACATTGATATGCTTCGAGATTGTGGAGTGGTATCAGGCGGATCGTGTCATCCACCAGTTGAGTGCAATAGCATATTCCACAAGAGCCAGTCAATATTGATAGGTTCCATGCTACAGACTGGCATGGTCTAGACAGACTATAATGGCCTAGATGACATGTGGAGTATTGCCAACATTGGGCGAAGTGGCTAGCATATATAGTTCACTTTGAGCAGTAGCATGACCTTCGTGCCTCTGTTTCTTATTATTATTGGTGCTGTAGCATTTCTAAGAGGTTTTCTTCTATTGTGCTATAGGTTTTGTAGGATCCCTATGCTGCCAGCCCACCTGGTGATGTACCACTGGATGGACCACCTATTCCACCTTTGTCACACCTAGAGGGAGCACCAAATAAAGGTCGTCGATAATGACGTGAGCATATTAGGACTCATGCCAATTAGCATATGCTACGTGATAGTCCAACGGCTAGAGAGGATGATGCTGACTATGGGAGTCATGATGAGCCTAGTGCTCATTTCTAGATTGGCCTAGGTACTCAGTTTGGGGCTAGATATACTTCTTAGCTCCCAAGTGGGGGCAGTAATTAGCTTGAGGTTGGATCAAGTTCTCAGGTGCATTCTGAGCCTACATTTGAGCCAGAGTATTATGCGAGCCTTGGCAACTCCATGCCTATTAATGAGGTGATGGCCATCGTTGACGACCTTGTTGAATCCCAACTGATTGAATCAATCTCTATTTAGCGACTTTAGGTCTCCTAAGCCTCATCAACTCGACCCCTCTGCTCATACTCACGAACATATGTAGTCATTTGATATGGTAAGTTGTACTCTAGCATCAGTAGTGGCACAACCCAGTATTGACTAGCTGTAGCAGCAAGGCAAGCTTATACATGATCTATTTTTGTGCCGTAACCACACTGGTGGATATTTACCTTTTATTAGGCCTCACATGAGGGGGATAGCTATGTATTTATTATTATTTGTGTTACTGAGTTGTGTATTTATGTACTTCTTTTGTTAAGGACTTTGTAGTTAATGGCTCATGATCTCATGTACATATAGACTCATTTACTGTTTTTAGTTAATTGTTTACATATTTATGCACTTATGTTTCATTGTTATGGAATTATGCTTTTGGCAACACTACAAAATAATATGTTTGATTAACAGATAGATTAAACATAATATAGAAATACAATAGATGGACAAACATAACGTAGAAATATAGAAATACAAAACTGATCAGTCAATTCCTCTTGTGGATAAAACAGTTTCTCTAGAAGATGAAGTATGTAATGATAGACATCTGTGCCTAGTGTAGCCCTACTGCTTACATATCCTACAATACTTTTCAGGACCCCTCTCAACCTTATCCCTTTCGTTTTGAATGGGGGTGTAAGCAAATCAATCTAACTCAATGAACTCGATGAATCCAAACCAATCTGATTAGATTGGTCCTATTCGGATCAGGCCATTACGTCAATCGATTTGGATCTAATTAGAACCAATCACATATTGGTTCGATCATCAGATTTGCACTCTCTAACCCGAAATCCAACCTGAACCAATTTTCTTAATATTATTATTATTGTTGTTGTTGTTAATTACTAACTATAGCATTACTCATATTCATTATTCATTTACCATTTACTATTATTAATATGCAATTTGAGATCCAATCGGACACGACATCATTATGATCATTGTAAACTCATGCCAAATTAGAATTTAACATCTTTGACATATGTGAATTCACTTATATAAAATTTTGATATTTTATAACTTAAAGTATTTTTATTGAATTTTTGGGTAAAAATTGAAAAAAAAAATAAATAGGTAATTCCAATGACCCAATCCAAACCAATCCAAAATTGATCGGATTAGTCTGGTTTGGAATTCGCAAAATGAAATCATGCATTCGAACCAATTAAAAAGTGATTGATTTGGATCCATTTTTTCCTCAAATCCAATTTGAACCATCCCCTTTACACCCCTAGGTTTTAATCCTTGTTGAAAATAGACGCCCTTTAGCACATCTTCTAAGAGCTAGATTTGGCCTTACCTTAGACCCATAGCACTCAAGCTAGCCTTGTTCATGTCCAAAGGTTGGGAACTCTAATCTGTACACATTGAAGATAGATTGTATACTATAAACCTCATGCGTAAATGAGCGCCATTCAACGTGAACACATCTACAACATGCGAGTGCATGACATCATGGATAATCTAATGCTTAAAAATATCTACAATCATAAGTGTGCTATGTTAAATCAATCCTGAAACTTTACTAACTCCTAGTTCCATATCCTTGGTTCTCGTAAAACACGAATGATGTTATCCCCCTAGTCCATTGGTACAACACGCATGCTACATATACCCTCACTATTAATATCAATGGCTTGCTTTAGAGCTTGTGACCATCTTTCTCCAGTAACAACTTGGGTCTGAGCCATTCTCCCATTTTTCACAAATAACTCAACAAGACAAAAATAGTGGACCTTACAATTACTATAATAAGAAGATTTCGAGTGCATTTCATAACAGTACTGATGCATTTTGACAAATTAGTGGTCATATGGCCATATCGGTGACTCCCATCGGTATGTTGTGTCCATTCATCAAGTGGAATTTGGTCAGCCCATTCAACCCTAACTGGATTCTCAGCCGTCAATTGCCCAATGCAGTATTGGTAATCACTATGGGTCTTTGCATATGTTGCGTTGATAAAAGACTTTTTCACATCTTTGATTCTAAATTGAAATGCAAAGTTTAAGACAATGTGGTGAATACAAAATGTGTGATATGTAGTTAGAGGGTGCCAACCACTACCTTCTTCATCCAAAGCAGCTTTCATAGACTTATGTCTATAAGAAATTACAAGAATGCCTTCTTGTGAAGTCGCATGATGTCTAAGGTTTTTGAGGAAGAAAAATCACGCCTCGTATGTCTCCCCTTCTACCACAACAAATACAATTGGTGGAATGTTGGAGTTGCCATCCTAGGCAATTGCCATCAACAAAGGGCTGCCATGCTTGCCATTTAAATGAGTGTCATCAATTGAAATAAGTCGTTTGAAATATTTGAAAGCATTTACAATGCAGAAATGTCCAAAATGATAGAGCATTACCGAATTATAATTAACAACATCACCCACAGAGTAAGGCTGAGTAGTCAACTGCACATATGAACCTGACCAAATTGCATGGTTTTATAGTATCAGGTAAATTACATACAATGAAATATTAAATTGCAGATAAATGAAACACATGAATAGCTGGCACATATAATAGTAAACCTTAAAGCCATCTTGGAAGCTCTTTGTAAGATTCTTCCCAGTCACCATACATCTAAGTAATAGCCTTCTGTTTAGCCAGCCACACCTTCATGTATGTTGTCCTACACTTGCAATGAGCTCCCATGTCTGCTTGCAATATCTTGATGGATATTGTTGAAACTGCTTCCACCATGGGCAGCATGTAATGACACATGACATTACTATCCAATTGGTGGGGGTGTTGTGGTTGTGAAGCAAAGACACATATGTGTGACCCATTATACTTCTGAACAATCTACATTTTTTTCTTCGACTATATGACACATATAGACCAATTACACCCAACAACAAATTGCACACACCTACCATGATAAATTTCATGGTCTGAATTTTAAACTCTAAAATCATAAAATCTTCGGATGTTGTAATTTTTAATAGCAAATATTACAGCATCTTTGTCACTAAACAGTTTCCCAACATGAAACTTTCTTTGCTATTCAAATTCCAAAGCTCCACCAACTCCACCAGATCTTGTACCTAAATTACCGCCTATTTCTACAAAATCTGTTGGATGCATTGTTTCTAGATTCAATGATGAATAGTGACTAGGCCAATCTTGGGGGACGTATTGAGATTGCGATTGCAACCTAGTCCCTTGACCTCAGGTAACATGCTCTGCCTCTTTGTCTAATCCTCTATTTCCACCAACTGGCACTAGCATCAATTTATCATGATCGTCATTGTCATCCTCATCCTCATCCTCATCAGCACCTATATCAACTTTAGCAGCATCACTAGCCCCAATACCTCTACTAGATTCAACTAATGGCTAGGCAACTTGGTCTCTAAGTTGAGCAAGAGTAAGATGTTCATTAGGATCTATAAACTCTTCAAAAGTTAAGGAACGTTGAGGCATTTCAAAGGTTGGATATCATTGTGCCACTTCGAATACTGTTGCAACCTCAGATGCTAAGTTACCTATGTATGTTAGCTGATGTACAGAACCCCCAGAGTGGCTAAATTTACACTCCTTTAGAATGACTAATCTCCATGATTCGAACTTCTAGAAACCTATTGCTCATGTCAAACATTAAGCTCACTTCAGCATTATTGGTCACCCAGAATTTCTTACACTTGAGTATACCTTGCCCAAATGTTAAGGGTAGCCTATAAAAAAGCTTTTCAGCTTCCATATGTAATTGATATATGAACAATAATACAAGTTGTACTTTCATTCACAAATGTGATTCCCTCCATTCATTACTAGAAACTAGCAAAATACAGACAAATTTCTTTCGTCTGTATTGCAAATGGATTTACAAACGAGAAAATGGAAAATTAGAAGAAAAAAATTTGTGTAAAAGGTAAGAAATCCGTCTGTAAATGTTGGTGCAAGCACTCGCCAATGGTAGGTAACACATACAGATGGTAATTATAGACAGAAATAAAAAAATTATTCTTAAAAATGCTAATGAATATTTTGAAAAAAATTTTAAAAAATGATTATAGATGGACAAATCCTTCTGTAATTTGAGATTAAAAGCACATATATCACATGCAAATTACAGATAGTAAATCCATCTGTAATACGAAAAACAAAACGCTGCATGTCATTTAATGCATTACGGATGGATTTTCCCATTTGTAACATGGTTAATGAAACAATGTATTTCATTAATCGCATTATAAATGGATTTTCCCTTTATTAATCGCGTTATGAACTTTGCTTCATGAAATGTATCGCTTCATTGCTTCACTCAAAGACATCGTTTAGGACTCAGAGACACTCAAAGGTTAAATATTTATTAGCAAAGTTACCAACTTTATTATGAAGCTTCCTCTTTTATCTTATTTTCCGATCAAATGTTGCTCCTTTATGCTTTATTAGGTTAACCATCACCTAAAACTCTAATCCATTGCCAATTATGGGATTTAAAGCACCTAAAGCACTAACCTTTTTGCTAAGTACAACTTCCAGACACCTAAAGTTCAAAACTTTTAAGTTAATAACACAAATTTAAATACCACGATCCTTCTTTAATCTCATACCAACATTAAATGTGAATTATGGGCTTGCATACCAAAAACTATGGGTTTACTATCAATACAAATATATACTAAAATTGATTCACATACAAAATAATACCACTAAACACAAATGCTCTTTTAAGCCTGGCTCAAGGAGCAAAAGCATAATGAACAAAAGTCTCTATTTAAGCTGTATTATGAGCTTAAGAATGAAACTTTGTTTGAGAAAATGCCAACAAAATCCTATCCAATCTAATGGTTAAGCCTATAGAGGGCTTTTGACACTTTAACGTGTTTGAAAGAGGCACAAATGTTACTCCTCCTCGTTGGCCACAATCCAATCATCAACATATACATGAGAACCCAACAACCAAATACATCAATCTTTGAGTAACATAAATATACCAAACACTTCACTTTCGCTCCTAATTCATTCATGCACTTTAAAACACATAGTCCATATATTCCTAAACCCTAAACATATATTATGTTTCATTCAGACATGGTAGGTGTAACATCCTAATTTTTAACCCAATACTCTAGAACATATTTAGGTTAATCATTAGTCTGTTACTTCATAGTTCTCATTTAACTTTGAATTACTTAGCGGAAAATACGGGTAATTTTTTTTTGAAATAAAAGTGAGAGCCGCGTGATGCGATAAGCGGTAAACCATGCAAAGTAAAACAATCGTCTCACAATCATCATAACATAAGGCACATCATGACATCACTTGAATATAATCTCATATATATATAACTTGCCCACACTTATAAGTGTGGGACTTAATTGTACAAGGGAAATACAACCTAAAACATAAACATAATCTGCTCCCTACTAGTGCATCTAATAGGGATAACCTCTAAACAAAGAAGGTTTATCCCCATCTAAGTGGTGTGTGTGCTCTAGCAGGTACTCCATCGGACGATCGTCACCTCTTTGGCGTCCATCTCGCGAGCAGATATCAGGAATGGGCGAGCTCTCCCGGGCGTGAAGAGGCGAATGGGGATCGGTGACCCCCACGGTATGGTCGCATCTCCGGTCGTCGCGTAAGCCGTGGCTGAGTCACGGTATCCTCCTTTGCCTCACTTGTGGTGGAGAGGCGAGTCCTCGTATCTGGATGGGTAGGGCGGGTCCTCGGATGGAGTGGGTCTCGTGAAATAGGTCCGGGGCAGATAGTCGGGGTAATCTCGCATGGCTAAGGCGGCGGTGTCCCTACGGAGTACTCTATCATCATGCGTCTGGCCTTGCGGCTCAAAAAACCGCTCGTCGTCGCCATAGGGTGCGGTCGGGAGAAGTGATGGGTGTGGGGATGAAGCGAGGCGTCCTACAAACATGAAAATCCGTCTGCTTGCCTTTCAAAATGGTATGACCGTGAGTGGGTCATAGTGCACCTCCCATGTCGGGGTGTCCATGAATGCTCACGACGTCGCCATCTGAAGGCGTGGCGGAAAGAAAGAGATAGAGAGTGAGAATCTTACTAAAGAATCCGGTGAGGCCTCCTACTACCTAGGTGTCATCATCTCGTCCTCTCCAGAACCTTGGGTTTAATTGTATGAAATATGAACATGCATTTAGTTCATTTTAAACTTCAAAAAATATACTTTAGCCAAGGTCCAGTTCATTTAGGATGATCTTAATGTCATGAATGCAACATAATGGAAAATGTATGCATGGCACTACCTAATGCACATACATAAAACATAACATCAAGCATCATCATCATTGGTGGCATAAAGTGGCAATAGTAACATTCATATGGGACAAAACTTAGTGACATAATCATAATCATGAACTTTTCTTCCTCGTGGCCACCCTAAAGACAATCCGAGCCAGGGGTGCTCGGCCGAACCGGTGTCACCGAGCGTGTCATACATCTAGGTTATGAGCTCATACGCTTAACTAGTCGTCACTAGTTCTTACTTACCATAACGATAAGCGTATCATAAATCCCGACTATGCAGTACGGGTTGGGGGCAAATCTCTTAGGGGTGCTCGGCGAACGGTGTCACCTAAGGTATAAAATATTACTGCCGATGTCACGCATGAGTTCTATGGAGGTGCTGGCGAACCGGTGTCATCCTAGAACCCATCTTAGTACCTTAATTTTCAAAATCTCTTTAAGTCCCCAAATTTGCCAGAAATTCGGCCAGCGGTCATTACACCGAGTTTCCTTCAAATTTGTCGGAAGTCGCTGACCAAAGCGGTCATTACACGAATTTCCTTCAAATTGCTTTTATGCCACATAAACATATAACCTCATAAATTCCTCATATGAATAACATCATCATCATTAGCATACTTCATGCATCATCATAAATCATTCAAGCGCGTACCCTCACGGTAGCTTATGCTTTGACCCTTACGGGTCTTAATCTTGAGATATAGCTCTCTAATATCCGTTACGCTCATATTTTATGCCCCTAAGGCTCATATTAAACATCATTCTTCATTCTCATGTTCATACTTAAATCTGAATAGCATAGGACATAATCTCTAACTCGTTTTCACGGGGTTCTAGAACTACGTTTAGACCCTTTCTGGATTCTCGTCTTAGCCTAGTAGCTATGCATTAAATCTAAATCAATTATGGGGCATTCCTATGCTTAAGGACTAATTATTAATCATGTTTATCATCATGCTAGCGTGCTGGACAGATTCCAGAAAATTAAATGTTCTAAGAGTTCTACATTTGCATTTTCACGGTTTTCACAGCTACTAGTTTCCCCATAGGTGCTAGAATTCGATTCTAACTCAAATGATACCAAGTTTTTCATGTCTAAACAATCTAAATCTGATTATGTTCCCATTAAAACAGTTTGGATTGGTTCCATAAACAAATGGGTCAAAACTATGTTAAATTCTAGCTTTACGGTATTTCTAGTTAGCTAGTTTCTTACCTATCATGCATAGGTTTGCTTCTACATCATCATGATATTTTCACACATTCAACACATTAAAACATCATCATACAGCATCACATTCATCACATCAGAGCGAAAACATCTTGCCTCAATAAGAAATTAAATTGACATTTCTAGGTACATAAGTTAACTAGTTTCTCTTGGAATCAATTTAGAATTTCTAAAACTCTTTGCAAAACATTTTAATTCATCAAGAGGCTAAGTGAAGCCTTAGGTCACCGACCCAAAACATATTCCATCCCCTAAAAGAGATTGGAATCACAACTTATAATGACATAACCTTATAAAGAATTGTAAAACTTTAAGGAAAACTCAAAACATAGGCTGGTCCTAGTAGCTAGATGAAAACTCATTGCAAGTCCATCATCACTACTTGGCCGAAAAACATACATTCAAAGTGTGGTTTGCATTGAACTTTAACTTGGAATGAAATGGGCAAGTCTTTGAGCTCTAGGTTCTTAAGTTCTGACATAAACTAAACGATACTCATGCTCTTCATTTTTAATCTTGCTTTCAAGGTAAAGTGATGTCTTGAAATTAAATATACAGGCATAATTTAAGCGTGTAAACTTGAAGTAAATATCATGACATAATCTTAAGCGATGCAAGCTTGAAAGTAAAGATGCAAGATTCAATTCTTTATTTTAGTGCTCTTGGCCCAACAACAATCGACTTTAAGAGCGAAATAGATAGGCATTCGCGAAGTTAATTAGGTGATAATGCAAGTTCAATTCTTTATTTTAGTGCTCTAGGCCCAACAACAAACTTTAAGGGCGAAATAGAAAGGCTTTGAGAATTAAGTTAAGTGATGATACAAGTTCCATTTTAATCTTTATGTTCTTAGGTGATGGCTTGAAAGTAAAGATGCATAGCAAGAATGTAAATATGAATGCAAGCATAAAATAAATGATGGAAGTTCATTTTATCTTTCTAGAGCTCTTAACAAGACTTTAAAGGAACTTAAACCTCAACCCAAACTCATCAAACCAAGACAAGGTAAAAGTCTAGAGTTCTTAGAACTCAACATAACATATTTAAAAATCAAACATCTAGCATGAAAAGGGAAAAGGTAATGGCCGAAACTTCCAAGGAAAGAAAAGAAATGTTTGAAACTCTAGAATCCTTGATCTTGGTGATATACAAACTCCAACATCATGAGACCTCATCATTGAGTCATTAGAACCATTTTGAAACAACATCAAAGTTAAGGTTCTCAAAAGTTCAAGAAAGGAAAAATCTAGAAACACTTTTGCTCAAGAACAAAAATCAAGCTCTAGAGTTTGTCTCAAGTGATGAACATCATCATGAAACTCTCATCATCAAGCTCTCATTCCTTTGTTCTCCAAGGCCCATGGCCGAAAATGAAAAAGGTAAAGGGAAGAAAAAGAAGTTCTAAAAAGAATCAAGAGAAACTATGAACTTTAAGCTAGAACAAGAACTTTAAAGAAAAGAACACATGAAAGAAAATCCCTACTTGGTGTGATGAACTTGAAGATGGAAGAAGAAGATGAAGATGATGAAGAACTTGAAGAACTCCAAGAACTTGAAGAACACAAAAACTTTGAGAGAGAAAAGAAAGCTTTGAGTGTTTCCTAAACTTAGCAAATGATCTAAAAGTGGTGCAAGCTCCTCAAGGCATTCTATTTATAGAGAAATGAAACAAATGGAGGAGCTCATGGAGAGAGAAGGTTTGGCCATGAGGGTGCAGATTGGAGGCTCTCCATGAGTTCCATGAGGTGAGATAATGTGTTCTTGAGGTATGGTGAGGTATGGTTCAAAGCATGGTGAGGTATGGCTCAAGCATGGCTCTTTGGTGAAAACAATTTAATATGTGTCAAATGGGGAGCATGTGGCAAAATGCATCAGCCCATGGGGAGGATTAGTTTGCATTTTAATTGTGGTTTAGAGTTGTGTTTAGGTGTATCTTTGATTATGCTTAAGATTAGGAATTTGTAAGAAGGTGTTTAGGTAAGGTAAATGGGTAATTAAGGTGGTCTAGACATAATTAAGGAGTGGTCTTGCACCATTAGAGAGTTAAATCCTCAATTTAGAGTTTAAACAACTCTAGACTCATTTCCTTGATTTAAGGAATTGGAGAGAAAAACCTTATTCATGATTCCAAGAGTAGGAATCTTGAGTTCTAAAAAGGGATTTAAGTTTAATCTAAGCAATTTAGGTTCCTAATTAACTTTAATAAATTATTTTGACTCTAGATTAATTAGGGAAATAAATTAATCTTCGTTTAGAGCCTAATATTGCTTAGGTTTGCTTAATTACGTCATTAAGCTTAAAAACACTATTCCAGGGGCAAAATCGTAATTTTGCACTAAAACTGCCCGGGACCACCGGGACTTGAACAGAGACCTCTAGACACATGAAAACATGTTTTTAAACCTCTGGGGAAAGTTAGGGCTCAAAGCGGCACCTTTACCGTAAGCGCTATAGGGTTATTTTGGTCATTTTGACCGAAAGCTGCGAAAACGAAATTTTAAGCTTCAAAGCATTCAAGGCCATTCAATCCCCTTCAAACATTGAGTTGACCAGCCGAGGGATGGCCGAGTTGGTTACCCTCGAGTTCGGTCGGGAAATGACCTCGGGGGCATTTGGTCATTTCCTCGAGACGGAAAAATCGGGAGTGTTCTGATGGCGAAGGTAAGAGGAAGAAAGGTGTTATCCAGCATCCTGGTTGAAGAGGTAATGGTAGCATTCCCTCATCCACTGCTCCTACTTCCTCCTTCACGCCAGCTGGAGTATAGACATCCTAGCTTATGGGTAGGAGTAGTAGATTATGGTGTCCAATCCTAGGTATTTGCCTCTTCCCTCTCTTGTACAGTGAGTTTCATAGCCCGCACCACTGACTACATCCGTCACACCATCCTCTACACATCACATAGGTGAGGGAACCATTGTTGCTGCATTTTCTCTTGGGCAATAGTCATAGACCTAGGCACCCACTAAGAATGCCACCTATTCCAAGATGGGATGGATCCACCTGGTAAGATATTTACGAAATATGCCGCGAAAATTTATTTCATGTTAATATTAACATAATTTTCTTATTTTATGTTGTCATTATCCACTATATAATATATCTTTATGTGTTCAGTTGGTATCACCAGAACGGTATCCACCCAGTCACGGATACCATTAAGAAAATGTATGATGCACCTGACATCAATTTTGATAAGGTGCCTAAAACACAAAGGAGGAGCGGTACAAAGATTGGAAGATAATAAAAGTCAATTGATTCATTTAAAGTCTTCTTTGATCTCCAATGTTTTACATGTATTAACCAATTTCTATTCATGTAGAGCCACTTCACCATTCTCCCCGAGGATGAGAAGACAACACTCAAGGCCTGGAAGAGTCGCACTACAAAGCAACTAAGGCAAATGTACACTGAGGCCTGTCAAGACCCGTTATCTGCAAATTGGATCGAACCCCACTTCCTTTAAGCCTTGAAAGAGTACTAGCATATGCCAGATTTTCAAAATCTCTTCTTGAAGGCCAAGAAGTGCAGGGCATCCACGAAAGGTGGCTCATTACAAACCAATGGCTCCATAACTTTGGCCGACACTAAGGGTAACTTGGTTAGTAATTTCCATTTTTTTTAAAGTTTTCTGTTATTCAATTTATCAATTGAATTTAAGAGGTTTATAATTGGAATTGTAGGAGAAGAAGCTGAAGATACCACATACGGGGGGAAAGGTGTTTAAGGAGACACAACTCGTAAGGGAAACAAGATAGTGTGAGTTGATCCACAATCTAAGTCAACATATGTGAGTATAGTTACTCTTTCTATATTTTCTGATTAAGGGCATAAAAAATATTGTTTGACCCTAATAGATAATTGTCTGCACTAAATTATAGGGTGATTACGCTTAGAGGCTGGAGGTTGCATCTGTTGAGGACCCATAGTCCGTTAATGAGGACACTCTATGATCAGAAACAGTGGATGGCTACTATAAAGGCCACATTTATGGCATGGAGGCCGATTTACGAATTTGATATCCCCTGTATCAATCACTGGGGATGCCATTTTTCTTGCGCTTAAGGTGGTGGAGGACATGGTTCGCACTCAAGTCCATGCCCTAAATGAAGAGTTTCAAAAGCAAAATGAGGAGATGTGGAAGAACAAGGAGGCTGCATGGAAGAAGAAGTGGGCCAAGAAAATGGAAGAAGGTCAAGAAAAAAGCGGCATTGAGGATTTAGAGGGAGGTGCAGCAGCAGATGCAACAGAAATATATGCAGATACAGCAGATGCATGTATATTTCAAGCTCATGAGAACGAGCAGCTCCACACCTCTTCTTTCTCCACGACCAGCTCCAGCACCACCAGTTTTTGGGATGATGCAACCATCGTCCTCTGATGATGATAATGCCGATGACGATGATGACAATGATAACGGCAACGAGGGCAAGGTGGATATTAATGTTGCCGAGTACTCGTAATTATTTTTGCACTGCTCCTAGGATTGTTATTTTATTTTTCATATTATTATTTTAGATGTTTACTTTTATTACTGTAGAGACATTTTAATTTATAAGAAAAATTGTTTTACAAAATTTAAAATTTTATTCCATAAATTTTTTTACGTTTACTGATTAATATGATAATTACCAATGGTGCGTTATAATCATAAAAATAACCAATAACTACAAGTTATGGAAAGAAAAATAATTACAAACGGATTTACAAACGGTAAATTTTTCCATTTTTTAAAATTTTTTATTAATAACGGATGGATTTTAATGTCTGTTATGTTCGAGATGGTAAAATCTGTCTTAAAAAATGATTTTCATAACAATTTTTTCCTTTTACATATGGACTTTACTATTTGTAAGATTACAAATGGTAAAATCCGTCTGTAAATGGAAAAATTTGAACGTATTTTTTCAACTATTTGCAGAATCCATCTATAATATATACAAACTGACTAATCCATCTTTAAAGCCATCTATAAATTATAAATGGGAATAAAAATATGTCTGTATTGCTTATAGATGAGGAAAAAAAGATGGGTCTTACCTGTCTATAAATCTATCTGTAATGATAAAATCCGTTTGTAACATGTTAAAAATTTGTTTGTAAACCTGTCTATGATCCGTGAAACTCTTATAGTGGTTGTAGTGATAATTTCCTCCATAATGAATACACATATAATATTTCTCAGCCATTTTTCTCTCACACAAACTGAAGAACAACATAGCAAGATAAAAATAATATAAGTGGAAACACTCAAGCTTCACTCAAGCTCCCTTGAAAATTGCATTTTATAGCAAATGAATATGAAATCGCTTCAACTTGCAGCGACTGATAAACTAGTTTCGAATTGCTACAACTTGTAGTATTTTCAGAAAACAACTAGAAATAAGTATAAGCTATAGTGATTTCCAGCTCCAACGAATAACAATTTCCTCTATATAAACAATCATCGTAAATCTGTAATTAAATATGAAATTTGATATTTTTGAAAATAATATATATTTTTATTTTATTAGCGTTAAAAAACCTAAAAAACAATTGAACACTACTAATGAATGCTTTCTAAGATTGCCATTGCAACACAAAAAAGTATATATAATCAAGAGTGACGATATGTAATATATATAAGGCAATGTTAGTTTTTGCATTCATGATAAAACCTCTTTGAAAACCTAAGAAGTACGGACATACCGACTTGATGGCGTGTCCCTGTGTCGGACACATGGCAGTATCCGACACCCACACGACACGTGTTGGACATACGTCCAATTAAAAAAATAATTTTTTTGAGCTCAGACACGCACTGAACAAGACTGTACACTACTCTAATTCACTGTGGACGCAGTTTGGACACCCCACAGACATGCCTGAGTTGGTTTCTTTATTTTTTAAAAAAAATTTTAATACCAACAAGAGCCCAAAATCAACCCTAGTTATTTAGTTGGACCTGTGCTGTTGGGTCATTTTATTTTATTATATAACAAAATAAAAAAAATTATATATATACATATATATGCCGTGTCCGTGTCCTATAATTTTTTAAGTTTGGTGTGTCTCCGTGTCTGTGTCGTGCCCTGTATCCATGTCAATGTCTGTGCTTCATAGTTGAAAACAATGAGTAGAAGATGAAAAAGAGAGAAGAATTTTTCAATTTACTAAATGTACAAATTGTTTTTACACTAACACCCTATTAAATTATTCTATGAGTTTAGTTTATAAACAAAGACAATTTAAAGCAGTTTTATATTGTCAATCATTCAATCAAAATATTTTATTCGCATGATTTTTTAAATACTGATAGGTGATATAGTCACTATCATGATTGATGTGATAATATATTATTTTTGGATAAATATATAAAAGACTTTTATATTTTCAATATATAGAAATTAATCCCTTATTCTATTTGTCTAATCATTTAAGTAACTAATGTGAGAATCATCTATATTAACTGATATGACAAGATATGGTTTCGGCGCTATGCAAATTAAATCCATCCTTTTTACACTTGAATGTAAAGGTACGTATGATATATTCATAGTGTTCAAACAGCGCCCCTAGTAAAATAATGCATGTATTATATATGAATGTGTGTGTGTGTGTGTTTTTTTTTCAATTAACTCAATTCTCTTTCTACTATACATGGATAGATGGAAAAGTGTATATGAGCTTTCTGAATAAATTAAAAATTTCAAATTGTCATTCCAAATATTGAATTACATTTTGTAAAGGGGTCTTTTGTCTTTAAATATTCTGGTTTTTGGTTGAAATGAAAAAAGATATGGAGAAGGTGGGAAGAGGCGAACTCATGGCTATGGAGGAATACAGTATCCGTTCATCATTAAGTGTGACAATAACTTTGTGTACAGAGTTCACATGCATGCCGACATGATTCCTTTCTCGTTCAGACGTAAGTAAATACAGTACATAAAAGCTTTGATAACATTCACATGCTTCAGCGACTTTCCTTATCCTAGACCCCTCTTACGCCCACAAAAGTTTCAAACTGAAACGGACTGCATTAAATAAAAGGGCGCATATTTCATTTTTTTTTTTTTTTGGTCTTACGAAGTTTTTCTATAGTACTTTTTAAGGTATGATCCTAATGATAAGATGTGGCCGGTGAGATTCTTGATTATCCTGACCTTCAAAGAAAAATATGCCCAAATAAAACTCGAGTTGGTTAGAGAATGCTTGTTTTCTTATTCCCCAACAGTGAAGATTATGTTTTAATTAACTTAGTATACTAATATATTCTAACATAATTTCCACATGTATAGATTCAGTACATGTTCTGTAATTGATTTGCTAATAAATTATGGGAGGGATGAATAGCATTAGGTTGTTGAATATTATGCAATTGCCGGCCCATATCTTAGTGCACGTCTCAACATGTAGTGTTTGAGTTTGACCATTATTTAATAAGATGCATTATTTTTTTGGGTTAATGTGGCTAATGATTTATTTAGTGGGCCTTCATATATTACCATATGTGACCTTTTAAAAACGCATGTAATGGAGTATGTCAGAGGGGTGGAAAAGAAATATATTTATAGGGATTGGAACCAACCTATTTTGATCGATCTACCACAGGACATATGAAATTTCAATTCCCGGCTTTGAGGCGCGTCATTAATGACGGTTGTAGTTGTTTGAGTTGAACATATCAAGCGATGCATGTGCTTGTCCAATTTTTTAATAAGCTCGATCGCCCATCATTTAATTTATAGCTACAGTTGGTAAAATCGAACCAACCCTAATCAAATTTGGCGTTCAATCGCCGGAAGGTGAGCTTTCTCTTGAATCCTCGAATAGAAATAGTCAAGAAAATCGTGGTTTCGTCAAACGTAATTTGAGTCTCACATTTATGACAACATTGGATTGGTCCAGCTGGCATGTGTTTGAAATTGAAGACTTCTACTCAGATTTATTTATAGGATTTTTCTGACAATCATCTAAAGGCAGCGGTTAAAGGAGGAAAGATAATGAGTTTTTATTGATCATCGAGAGTTTTAAGTTTTTAATCCTGTAATGAAAACATCTCTCTTAAAAACTTAACTCGATTAGCAAATATATATGAATAATTTTATATTTTAATATATTTTCTCACATAAATATCTCTTTTAAACTTAGGCGTGAAGTATCTTTTTTTCATACTCTAATATAGCCTCTCACATAAATATCTCTTTTGAGCATAGGCGTGAATTATCTTATTATAATAGGGATAACAAGGATTAAACATTGATCATATGATTATGGAGACTCTGATAGAATGCTATGAAACCATCTTTCTTAAAAAGTTAAACAAATTGATAGAGACATGTGAATAATTTTATACTCTAATAAATACATTTTTAGTATATTAAAAAACAAAGTTTCTCTATTATCTTAAGTTTCGTTTGGTATCTGTCTCGAGATAGAAAAGATAGGGACAATGACACAATACTTGGGATGAATATGCAACTATGTTTGGTAGTGGTATACAGAACATAGTGATTGATGAAAAAAGAAAAAAAATTAAGTTATAATTTGATAAAAAATTGAAAAGTAAGAAAGACAAATATGGAATATAAAATATTTAAAGAGAAATTATTGAAACTTTTTTAAATTTATGTTGTAGATATGTGTCTCTAGCATCTCTCCTTTTTTCGAGTTACGAAAATTGGCTTAAAAATAGCCCCGAAATAGAGACAAATATGGGGCTTCCGTCTTTGTCCCCTCCACCAAACACGTTTTTTGTCTTTAATGTTCCATATTTTTTATCTTGGGATATTTACCAAACACTACCTTATAAAATTCAATGATATGAATACATTTTTATTATTTATATCTAAAAATGAATCACATATCCCACTAAGTCAATTTGTTAAAATTTATAAAATTAATTATTAAATCACAACCGTTCAAGGCAATAAATCCTAAAAAAGATTAAAAATAATTTTAATTATTTATGATAAGTCTCCGTAATCAAACAATAAATACTTAATTTAATCAGGCATGCAGTTAGTTAATATTTTGGCAGTGTTAATCAGATAACAGCACCTTAACAGCTACTAGCTAGTAGTTGCATGTAGTTGAAACTTTAAATTTTTCCATCAGCTTAGTCAATTAATTTGCATGTAGTTGCAACTTTAATTTTTTTTTCATCAGCTTGGTCAATTAATGTACTTATAAATACATGTAATTTGCAAAAGGTTCATTGAGAAGTACATTCATTTTCTCATGCAAACTATAATTATCTCATATGGTGTGTGTGTATATAAGAAAAATGCTGCGAACGGTCCTGTCCAGAATAAAGTGTTAACTTGTACAGTTCAAGCTTTGCCCCTAATCTTATCCCCTGGATTCCTGCTTTCATCTGTCGTCGGAAAATCCACTCGCGGATCTTCAAAATCAAAACCCGCCAAAGCTGATCACTTTTATCCGAATGAGAGTCGACATTGATTCTTGTTTCTCTAGTTGCTGGCGGTGCCAATTAATTGCCACCCAAGGGTTATCGCAAAATAAAATCAGTTGTGGATGGAATGATCGTAGCTCAATGATACAGTAGTACGTCAAAAGAAAATGATTCAATAGTGCAGTAAGTCCCACGTTCTAAAAATAAGCTAGCTCAATGCGATATTTAAATCATTAAAGACTCATATAATGTATGTAAAATGAGCTAGAATACATGCTTTGTTTGGGCAGCAAATAAAAATACAAAAACAAACTCTCTTTCAATAGAGAAAAAAAAAATAAAAGAGATAAAATTTAATGTGATTCGGCCTCAACTGCCTATGTCCACGTACGATCCCTATAACAACTTTTAAACGGCTGAAATTGCAAATCATCCTTATAAATATTTCATCACATAGACAAGTCTTAAAAACTACCTATATGGATCACTCCAACTTTTTGAATGATAAGAAATTAAAAATCAAATAACTAAAGTCATATTTGTAGGCTCAACAAATCCTCTCCTTAATCCAAAGTCCTGTCAATTGGCTGCAACAACTGCTTTCACAAACATTCTTCTTGCAAAACATGTATTTTGTAATAGCCTAGGCTACTTTATGGATTGATAACTATCTCCACAAACCAATACAGGGTCTTTTCAGCATACTTTGTCCTCACTCATACACTTCATGTGAAAACTTTTCAAGAGGTCACTCATCCCAAAATTGCTCCAAATCAAGAACACTTAATCATAGAATTCTTTATGATGGGCTACCGAAAAGAAGATGCATCTTGTAGGTATAGGTAGTACAATCAATTCATATAAGTCATCCCCAACTGTATAGTCTCATACATATACAATCTTAGGATCACTCTCATTCTGGTGTGTAATTGGTTCATTCATGTACCCCTCCACTTATAAACCTGCCAGAAGTCATTTCTTATCTGTGCTTTCTTGCACCGGCAATCACTCCTCACTCTCGTCAACCTTAGACGTTACACATTTTTTATGAGTATTCAATGGTGTAAACAAGAGTCATACCCACTCTATTAACTTGTATCGCCGCTACATACGAAACACGACGCTTGGCTTCTACATTGCCAAGAAGACTTTTGACACAAGCTCTCTTCACTTGCACTGTCACTGCTCCACGGGACATGCCGCCCGACTTCTGTATGACCAGGAAAATTTTCGACACAAGGGACCTTATAGATCCAAAAACTACCATTCTGATCAATACTCAACCAACTCAAACCATAGGCTCTAATACCAGTTGTTGGGCAGTGGAAGCAAAAATACAAGAATAAACTCTCCCTCAATAGAGGAAACGATGCAAGAAAAAAAATAATATAAAGAAGACAAAATTTAACGTGGTTTGGCCTTAACTGTCTACATCCACGACCCCTATAAGGTGTTCCAAATCTTTTACTATCTGCAACTTTTGAACAGCTGAAATTGCAAATCATCCTTACAAATATTTCATCACATAAACAACTCCTAAAAGCTACTTATATAGATCACTCTCAACTTTTGGAGGATAACAAATTTCAAATAACTAAAGCTATATTTATATAGACCAAAATACTAGTAATACTTTTATTTCTTACCGATGTGGGACTTTGGATTAAGTCTCAATATGCTTTGTATCAATTAGTTGAATTTGTGTATATTATATTATAACTTAGACATAATTGAAATTAGTTTATTTTTGTTATAATTTTGTTTATCTTTGAGTTTTATTCTTTTAAATTCTTAATAATTGGCATTTCTCATTTACAATATTTGATGGTATTTAAAGACAAAATATCAAGAAGTCAATTTCAGTAAGAAAAAATAAATTATGAAGCTTTTATTGTTATGGTGATTTGAACATAACCAAAATTGTAGTAGTTATATTGACTTGATTTTGATGACATTAAAAATTAAGAGAAACACCTACAACTTAGATGAAACAAGAAAACCTCGTTCTTCATAAATTTAAGGCGTAACAAATTGAATACAAGTCAATGAACTGATTACCTACTACTCTGCTTGCATTCTCATCCACAAAACTAAGAAGTTGTAAAACATTCACTATTGTCATCAAAATTAATAAAAACAAAATAAAGCCTTTATGATTTGTCCTCCGACCTAGCAAAACAAATAGAAGCTAATCTATGCTTCTCCCTAAAAGTCTGAAGTATTGATAAATACGCACCAATTTGTCACGGACGAACATTATTATGAGGAATAATGATCCACTTTAGGGAGATTTTTAGTTACGAAATGAGATTAAAATATATTCGCTCTATAGCTTTTAATAATTCTTTCTCTAATTTTTCTATATATCATATCATTGGTCGGATGATATTTCATGTATAAATCTTCAGATTTTTCGGTTCAAGGGTATGCACTTTAAGGAATGAAAAATTTAAAAAAAAAACCACTAAAGCAGATACTTATTACGGGAACTATGTGCAGTGGGGATGGGTATGAGATAAGTTCAGTGGGAAAGAAGTCCACGTTAATTAAATGAAACAGTGACAGTGATAGGGAATAAAGTCCCTACCCCATATATAAATTATTTAAATATTTACTTTTATATATAAATATATATCAAGAAAAACTTAACACAACTTCATTTTTAGGTTATATTTATTGATTTTATAATACGTATATATTTTTATTTTTATTTTAAATTATATTACATCAATAGTATTTATTATTATAAATATTTATATTTTAGATTTTAAAATATATTTTTTCTTTTTGGATCTTTTATTTTTTTTATAACCTGTGAGTACTCACCAGTATTCAAATTCCCATTGGGAATTTTTCTTTTCTATATTCTCTATTTTTTATTATGTTTTTTAATATGGTATTAGAGCCATTACATGCACCTTGAAGATCTAATACAAGCTCTGCTGGGAGAGTAACATTCTTTCTTTCCTCCTAATTTTCCCTTTTATTTTCTCACATATGTCCAAGACAAAACTCTTCTTTCCATGCTCATCCTCTAGTTTGCCTCCCTGTAATCCTTCCCTGGTTCTGCCTAATCCCACCTCTGCTTACTTTGTCTCCACCTGATGGTTACACCCAAGAGCCCATCTCAGCTTCATGGTTATGCCCAAGAGGTCGTCTCTGCTCCTTGGTTATGCCAAGACCCGCTGCACCTTTTTGCCTCCCTTGCTAATCCATGTTTAATTGTGACAAGGTTATAGCCCGGTCAGTTGTAACTTGAGGGAGAGTATTAAGAATAAATATTTTATTATATCTCAATTTGACTTAGTTTGATTTATATTGATTTAGATTGATATTAGGTTGATATAGTGTCATTATATTTTGATCTTATTCTAGGTCTATAAATAGACATTATTTCTTTGTAATTGAAATATACATCTCAATAATACGGAAACTATTCAGCTCTTTCCTGTAGTTCATTGTTTCTATTATATGCCTTATAACAGTATAATTATAATTCTCTAATATATATTAAACAATAATTATTCACATTCTATTTCCTTAAAATTCCTTTTTCTAGACTTTAAAGAGAGAATAATTTTTTTTCAATCAGCTCTGGCTATGTCCAGGGTTACATGATTTTATGTCTGTTCCCTCTTTGCTTTATTTTCCGTTTTTGTTTGATCTCTCCAGTGCCTCTGCTAGTCGTAGGCACGTGAGGGCGTAAGTTCTACTGTTTTTGGGGACCTTGAACCCTGTATTTCATTAAAAAAATAAAAATAAAAATTTTCAATATTCCATAATTTAGTGAGCCATTAGTTTTCTCTTAAACCTGCGCTACTTTTTAAGGCACGTTAGCAATTCAATCGTGCTTTTCTTTTTTAACAAATGTGGAACCAGACAGGTTACATCAGTCTTTTCTCTTTCAAATGGGACCTTGGTAGGTAGGGCCAATATATACCTAAACCTATGAGTGTAATAATAGTACATTAACTGTAGATGCAACGATGGTTTTTTACAGTTTATATAAATTACTTTACTTGTTCTAATTAATTATATGGTTGATATTACTTCATATTTTACATAATATTATAACACTCTAAATCTATAATTGGTCACTATGACTTCAAGTGAAAGACTTAGTACCCACGTGCATCAAAGCATCATTCTTTTGACACTAATGATCAATAACATACCGATAATACAACACATCATTTTCTACATTTTTCATATGTACCTTTCTTCTTGAGAAAATGATCGGAGGGTGAGTCACATTCCTCTTTTAGGATAAAAGAGAATGATAAAAAAAAATGGAGTTTCACTTAATCACCTTTAGGTGGAATTTAAATTTGGCAGCTTGTTTAACATGGAGCAGGAAGAAATTTGCGTCAATGAAATGATGTTATTGGCTAGAATTAAAATTATTGACTAAATCGAATAACTCCATAGTTTTTGCTTCACTATAATTGTCTAGTAACGTCATTACAGTTTAATTATTTTTTATTTTCTTTTCTCTTATAAATTAAAACTCTAAGGCTATGTTTGGTGCATTGTATATGATAATACAAGGTCTAATAGTATAGTATAAAGAATTCAACATATATGTATTTATACCATCTATTGTTTAACGCAGCATATGATCCACGGTGGACTAGTGGGTAGGCAACGACTAGGGATAATGAGCAGGCGGGCAGCGATCAAGGGATGACGAGCAATAATCGGCAAGTGGCGAGGGCAATTGGTGGCTGGTGAGGGCTGATTGGCATGTGATGAGGCTGACCGGCAGCGGACGAGCGGCGACCAGCCGGGGACGAGCGGTGTCCAGCATCGAATGGTGGGATACTATTACTAGTCGATGGGGGTGAGTTGTTGATGTAGAAGAGTAAATCAATATTAATTTGAGATTGATTAGTAAAAATAATATTATTAGGTATTATCAGGCTTGTTGAAACCCAATAACTTAATACTATAGTTATAATATAAAAATCATTTGACTGTATAATATTATAATATCATACATGATGTTAAGCATGTGATCGAAGTTTATTTTATAATATTAGGTAGCAGCATCAAGCTTTATATTTATATATATCAAATAGGATGTAACTTTCTGCCTAATTAAAACTTAGTCAACATAAAATTGCTTAAGATTCCTAGAACGAATCTTAAGTTCCGTGTCAATAGTCCAACCGCTTTGCACGCGAGAAAACAAATAAAATGGAGCACTGGAGTTCAAACAGTTAAGAATAATGAAAAAAAAAAAAAGACCGCAACACACGTGGCTAGCTTCAATTTGGGTTGCCATTTGGGATGGAAATCATGTGGCTTCAAATGATGTCTCATTTTATATTTTTCAATTATTTATTGATAAGTAAAATATACATATTATATATTTAATAATTTATAAATTTATTTTTACTCTTATATTTCATATAAGTAACTGTTAATGATTAGAGAACAAAGAAGAGGATGAGAATTGAGAACGGGATGATTTCCTTCCTCGCAACTAAACCAGCATATTCGACACAATCATATGCCTCCAAATTGACCTGAGCTTTTCGGAGGGATACAGAAGAAACGACAGAATAATGGTAGCTAAAGCAATGTTTTGGCTTAATCCTTGTTTGATGCACCTTTTGGTCATGACCACGTGTAAATGTGAAAACACAAGAAATTATTAATAGTACGTATAGCCTTTCTTGGGTCTCTCTTTCGACACATCACAATTAGCACTGAAACTGCATAAAGGCGCCTGCTCCTCATTTAATTGGTTGGTTCATAACCTCCAATGGTCGTTGACCCCAAGTAAACGCCTTTCACTATTTTAAATAAATGTGCATATACTGTTGCTGCAAGTGCAATGTCATATTCCATTTATCTTTATCTTTCAATAATTATTGATTTAAAAAAATTATTTAGAAATAATTATTTATTTTAAAAATTTAAATAATATTGATAATTTTTTTAACAATATATTTATTAAATACTATTAAAGGAGGAAAGAAATATAATAAAAGAGGGCATAGAAAGTTGAATTATTAAAAGAAATAAAGAAAATTTAATAAATTATTTTTAACTTTTCTTGACTTTAATATTTTTTCAATCATTTTCTTAATTTCAATACACATTTAAAACTAAAAAATTATTAAAGGATGAAAGGAATATCATGAGATATTAAACTTTTGTCATAAGTTTTTTATTTGAAAGAACCACACTGTTTTAAATTTTTAGGAAAATTGATATGTGTATATATTTCCTCATTTTCACCCCATCTGTTAAGAAGATATAGATTAAAAAAATAATAAATATATTTTGATAATGATAAAAAATTTTGAGTAAACTATATTATCTCTATTAAAATATAAATTTATACAGTTATAATATTATTATAAAACAAACACAATTAATTGCATTAAGATAGTATTATAAAAAATTTAATACTTCCTTATATAAGAAATGACTAGACATTTTGAAAAAAAAAACAAATAGACAGATGGAGTGAAAAGTATGAAGCAATATTTTTGTACAATATACTTACAACATAGTCAAAAGAACAAAGATGATTGGCCTATTTCAAGTTTTTGATTTCCTGGGCCTATCACCTTGTTTATTTGTTTTGCCAATATTGTAAGCATATTGTACAAAAATATTGTATACATATCATTACTCAAATTTTTAATATTATCTGTAATTCTTTTTTCTTTCTCTCCATAAAGCATATGTAAAATGATGAGAAATACTATGGGTAATTTTCATAAAAATATTTTACATGTGAATATAGAATTTCTCTACTCAAGTTTTTTATCGATTAAAAATGACATAAATTTGTAATTTACTTCTCCAAACATATATGATAGCAACTTACGCTTTAATATCAAAATCATTCTTAAAGATACTTTTTTAAATAAAAAATCTCATCTAGAAATACGATTATATATATATATTTATAATTTAATTTTGATGCGTTGTTAATATTAAAAAAAAGTTTATATAGATATCCAATCACATGTTACATATTAGAGAAAAATATTTGACTTAACCACTTATCATCTTAAAAGTCTTATAAATTAATCAAAGTATATAATTAGGTGATAAAATATGTAAGACTCTTTAAACCGACAATAATGCATCGAAATTATATTGATCTCATATATAAATTTAGAAAATAAATTTTGATAAAGAAAAATAGAATTCTGTTAAGGTAAATATGTGCTGAAGGAGGTACTCTCATTCTCCACACCGGGTCTTTGATTATTGATAAGATCTATCCACCTATGGACCAAGTAGGACATATATCTTCTTGACAAGTTGGTATATCAATTAGCCAACGTCACCGCTTTGCTCGATGCATTCTCATCCACTGAGTTCCTTACAAATAGGCCAACAACCAAAATGACATTTTGTCTTGTGATGATGCTGATTGGATTATAACATTGTGTTACTTTTACGCAAAGCCGCAAATGATGTTAATTAATTAACTACAGCTAAAAACAGAAGTTGGACGTAGTCACTTTTGCAGGCTAGAGCATGACGAAGTAGGGATACAAATGCATTTAAGAAACCATTGGCATATTCATTCAGCAATATATATAATTTATGGGATTAGTTTGTGAAACAAGTGAGTAATGCCAAATTCGTAACCATTTTTTATTTTGATGAGAGGATTAGTTGGATGCAAATCTCTGCACAAATAATGTCCCTTTCTTTATTCCATCAATCATGTATTGTTATATAGAAGATAAAAATTAAGATGGATTTAAAAATTTAAAATAATTGTTAAATATATAATATTGTGTTCTATATGATAATATATTATTAGTTGGATATGAAAAAAGACATAATTTGAGAATAAGAGATTTCCATCTGAATTAGTTGGTAGAAAATTCCTGCTACGATCCACGTGCTTTCAGATTTGGACAATTCTTGACGTAGGATTTGAAAGAGATACGAGATGTCTCGCACTAAACTAAGAACAAAGATTGTGACGAATTTAAGATTTTTTAAACATCGCGTGAATTATTCGTTTATTTATTGGCAATAGTATGGTTAAGTGTGTGATACGGAAGGTGGTTTAATTCAAGATATTAAACGTTAGATGGTTCAAATTTCAATTTAAAAATAAGAAATTTTTATAACGTCAAAAGTAAAATTTTATTTTTGGTACATACAGTGGAAGAATAGCGAGATAAAAAACAATGTTAGAAAGTTAGGTCCTGTCAATTAAATAGAGTTTCCAATTATATGACCTTCATTTGGAAGTGATGCTGCTCTCCTCGCGTTAAGGATTGTGCTTCTGAATAATTGTCATCTTCATATGTTCCCAAACTTGCTATATATTTTTGTTGAAGGATAGAGTCTTATATAATGAGTAGTTAGCTGGAGTATGGTAGGATTTTGAGCTTTGTATATGGGGGTAACACCAAGTAGAAGGAGCTTGTTTTTATTTTCAGAATTTTCAGGTGTTGACTGTGATCGAGAATAAGGACATGAACTACACGGACAAAGGTACCATATTTCACTAAATCATAAGGTATTGAAAACTCAATTGCAATTGTAGAACGAGGATGAAAAAACTGTTTTCCCTCAAATTTTTTCTCTCTCTAATGTATAGAAAGAGAAAATTTTGAAAAAAATAGGATGGGGATTAGTGTTTAATTCATGTGGAAATTATAGTAATACGGCGAGGATTTAATAATAAAACTTGTATTTGAGTATGTGATTGAATATGGTTTTTTGAGCGAAACACTCCCTACCCTTAAACTAAAAATCCTCAAATTTTATACATGAATTCCCATCGGACCCATGATTCGTCCTCGATTCATAACTAAAATTCCCCACGAAATTGATAGTTATTCTCCAAATACTATTCATTCATAATTATTTTATTTTTTGAGAATTCAAATCTCCTAATTAAACTTTAGTGAGGATGTAAGACAAACCTGAGCTGCATACCTTAATCGCCAATTAATCTACACACCTGTCTCTAAATAAAAGTGATGTTTACAACATTCGTTAGATTTCACCGCTACAAACACATGAATTACTCATGGGTATTTCAGCTGCCAGTACTACCGATGAGTTTTGTGATAGAAAACGGAATTTATGTTCTAAAAAGAAAAAGGAGTTTATTTGACTATGCATCGACAGATCTATTGGGAATATATGTGTGGCACAAATTCCCACCAAATGGCACATACTTATTCCCAACAGGCCTACCGATGGATAACCCAAAATTTATCCTTGACAATCGATAGACCCTTTGGAAATATGTGATGCCGATTCATGCCACATGACGAACGTTATTTCCCAACAAGGTTACCAACAGACAACATATTTTTAATATTCGCGATGGTAAGTCGGCCAAATTCTATTTTATTTTGTATTTAATTTTATGAATTATATCCCTATGTTGGAGGTCAGTGACATTATATATTATTCACGATATCATTACCAATGGGAATATTGACGACTGTTTGAACTTCAGGATGGTGGCATGTGTCCCTTGGAATTCCAAATATTTTTGCTCTGCCATCGGAAACCCACGTATAAATAACATAATAGAATATTTGGTGACTATCTGAGCTCCTTACACATCTAATTAGGAATTTAAGTCTTAATAGAGTGTATAAAGAAGTTGTTAAAAGTAAAATTTACATCTATAAAATTTATATTTTAAGAGAATTAGTTATTATTTTTTATAATAGATACCGTGGATTCACCAAAAGAATAAATAAACTAATAACATAAATAAATTAGAGCGGACTTTGTTTTTCGTTTAGTTGTATATAGTAACAATAGGTGAGTAATGGAGCAACTGCATGTATCATTTTTAGGTTTCGGAAATCCAAGATAACCACCATGATTCTCTCAAAATTTCCAAATTATCTATGTATACAACTTGGATTGCTTTAGCTAAAATGAGTTCTTCTGATTTGTCGTTCTTGACGTGATTTTCAAACAGCTTAAATGAAGCATGGTGAGAAATCACGACGAAGCTTCCTTTATGTAATCCGATCTTGACAAAGTTATGCAAGATTATTATATCATGCAAAAGCAACACACATATATATATACAAGATGACAATTAAAGGCTGTTGAACGTGTGTGCGTGTGTGATTAGAACAATGCTTGTAAATATAAATAAAATAAAGCAATAAATTAAAACGACATTTTTGTTTCTAGTAGCACAGGTAGAGTAATAATATGTAATACAACAACTGCATGCAATCAGATTTAAGTTTTGGAATCCAAAATAACCACATGATTCTCTCAAAATTCCAAATTATCAATGAATACAACTTCGGTTGCTTTAGTCTACAATGAGTTCTTCTAGTTTCTCTTTCTTCACATGATTTTCAATCAATGGTGGGACAAGGAAGCTTCCTCTATCTAATCTGATAATGAATAATATATATATATATGATCTTTAAACTGAATTAAAGAGTTATATCTCATTATTTTAGTGATATATTACTGATACTGTGTATTCAATTTATCACTGAAAAATATAATTGAATGACATTGTAAAGAGACCAACGAAAAAATAAAAGGAAGCTAAAACCTCAAACTGGTCATGACTAATATGGTGGGGATTAAATTAATCCCTTAGGAAGCGTTTGGTAAGGGATAATCTATCTAGATTATTGGCAATGTTGCGTAAAATTATATAGGCCCACAACATCAACTTATTTGATATATCCACATTATTAGGAATTCACATTACCAAGGAAATCCAAATTGCCATGTTAGGGCGTGTGGATTGCCTCCATGGGGGGATGTCTATGTGGATTGCCACCAAAGTGGTAATCCGTCAATTATTATTATTATTATTATTAAAGTACTATTGATAGTAATTATTATTAATTTAAATTCAAAATAATCACCTGATTCTCTCGAAATTTCAAATTATTGACCCAAGCATACAACTTTGGTTGCTTTAGCCTATAATGAGTTCCTCTGGTTTGTCTTCCTTCACATGATTTTTCAATCAATTTCAAGAAACATGGTTAGAAATAGAAATCAATACGAAGCTTCCTCTATCTAATTTGACAATGAAAAAGTGTATGCATATAGAAATCAAGATGAAGTTTCCACGATCTAATCTAATAATGTTGTTAGATTAGATAGAGAAAGCTTTGTCATTGTCATATTAGATAAAAGAAGCTTTGTCTTGATATATATATATATCACGTAATAAATTACAAAAAAGTATATTGTATATTTACTTTATCACTGAAAAATACAATTGAATGCCATTGTAAAGAGACCAATAAGGGAAAAAAAAAAACTAAAACCTCAAATTGGTCATGACTAATATTATAGGGATCAAATTAATCCTTTTGGAAGCATTTGGTAAGGGATAATCTATCTAGATTACTGGTAATATTGCTTAAAAATACTTGGGTCTACAACATTACCGTATTTGATATATCCACATTATTAGTAATTCACATTACCAAGGACATCCAAATTGCCACCTTAGTGCACATTGATTGCCTCCAAGGGAGCTAGCTATGTGGATTAGCACTAAAGTAGTAATCCTCCAATTATTATTATTATTATTATTATTATTTAATAATTATAATTGTTCTATAATAGTATTTTAAGTATTATCATCATAATCATAATCATCATCATCATTATTATTATTATTATTATTATTATTATTATTATTATTATTATTATTATTATTATTATTATTAATTTAAATTCAAAATAACTACATGACTCTTTCAGAATTTCAAATTATCAATCTAAGCGTACAACTTTGGTCGTTGCTTTAGCCTATAATGAATTCTTCTAGTTTATCTTTCTTTACAAGATTTTTCAATCAACTTCAAGAAGCATGGTGAGAAATCAAGATGAAGCTTCCACTATCTAATCCGACAAAGACAAAGCTTTCTCTATCTAATCTGATTTTGAAAAAGAGTATTATGTTTATATAGATAGAGCAAGTTTCATCATTATCAGATTAGATATAGGAAGCTTCGTCATTATCAGATTAGATAAAGTAATCTTCATCTTCATTTGTATATATATAAAATAGTTATATCTTATCATTTTGCATACTAAATTACAAAAAAGTACGTTGTGTATTAAATTTATCACTAAAAAATATAATTGAATGACATTGTAAAGAGATTCCAATGTGGGGGAAAAAAAGATAAAACCTCAAATTGGTCATGACTAATATTGTGGGGATCAAATTTATCCTTTAGGAAGCATTTGTAAGGGATAATCTATTTAGATTATTGAAAATGTTGTTTAAATTTATGTAGGCCCACAACATTACCTTATTTGATATATCCACATTATTAGTACACATTACCTAGGAAATCCATATTGCACCTTAGTGCATGTGGATTGCCTCCATGGGGGCTATCTACGTGGATTACCACTTTAGTAATAATCCTCCAATTATCAATATTATTATTATTATTATTAAAGTAATATTGATAATTATTATTGTTAATTTAAATTCAAAATAACCACATGATTCTATTAGAATTTCTAACTATCAATCTAAGCATACAACTTTGGTTGCTTTATTAGCCTATAATGAGTTCCTTCAGTTTGTCTTTCTTCACATGACTTTTCATTCAACTTCAAGAAGCATGGTGAGAAACCAAGATGAAGCTTCCTCTATTTAATCCGACAATGATGAAGCTTTCTCTATCTAATCTGATTTTGAAAAAGAATATATATATCATGATAGGGGTGGTTATATATTATGAGAATAAGAGGGTTAACTCTAAATCATATAACCATACATGAATAACCAAAGTTAAAAGTTAATTAATAGTATTATCCATATGCTCATTTAAAAAAGACATATGACTTTATATTTTAATTTTGACTATTCATGTAAGATCTAATAGTTCAGATTAATTTGCTTATCATCACTTGAGTCATTCCATATATATACAAATGATCTTAAAATTGAATTAATATTTATCTTATCATTTCGCCTAATAAACTATAAAATAGTATATTATGTATTCAATTTATCAATGAAAAATATAATTGAATGGCATTGTATAGAAACGAAAAAGGAAAAAAAAATAAAGTCAAACTTGTCATAACTAATATTGTAGGGATCAAATTAATCCTTTGCTTAAGAGTTTGATCTCTTGTAGTCCCTCAACTTGTACCAAAAAAGGACATGTTGGTCCCTTTGTTAACTTATGATTTAAACCCTTAACATAAACAAGTGTTGGTTGTTAAAATGATGATGTATCTTTGTTAAACTCCATGATAGCACTAAACATCATCATTTTGGTTTACATGTGCTTTTCCATTAAGTGTTGGATGTTATTGGAAGGAGAACAGAAAATGATGGCATCTTTGCAGTTTTGCAACTAATTTGATATCATATAGTCCTTAAAGTGTTCATAGGCCTCACTAGTTGCTCACGGGTTTACCACAATCCACCCCTAGGATTAATCCAAGCACTATAAAGTCTTAGGAGAGAAGGTTTGAAGAGCTCATATAGAACAATTTTGAAGAAAAGAAATTTTGATTATTTATGTATTGGGATTATGCTAGAAGAACCACCTATATGTAGATGTTTTGAAACAAAATAACTATTAGACATTCCTCTTAGTATAGATACAACTATTACAGTAGCCATATCCCTTGGCAATAAACATACCCATTGGTAATAAACAAATTGCCATTAAACTTGACAACCATATTTGTTCTGCAAACTACTCAATTTTTTCTAGCAAACTCCCACTTAGTTTGCAAAACTAGTTGATTTCTCTACTTATAAAGTCACACATAAGGAATAGGTATATATTTCGATCTAAACCTTCCCATAATGTAATAGTTCAAAGTTATAACAAATTAATGGCAGACACAATGTAACATCCTAATTTTTAACCCAATACTCTAGAACATATTTAGGTTAATCATTAGTCTGTTACTTCATAGTTCTCATTTAACTTTGAATTACTTAGCGGAAAATACGGGTAATTTTTTGAAATAAAGTAGAGAGCCGCGTGATGCGATAAGCGGTAAAACCATGCAAAAGTAAAACATAAATCTCACAATCATCATAAGGCATACAGAACATCATGAATATAATCTCATATATAACTTGCCCACTTATAAGTGTGGGACTTAATTGATACAAAGGGAAATACAACCTAAAACATAAACATAATCTACTCCCACCGAGTGCATCTAATAGGATAACCTCTAAACAAAAAGTTTATCCCTATCTATGTGGTGTGTGCTCTAACTGGGCCATCTCGACCTCCCTCTTGGGCGACCATCTCGTGATCGAGAAGCAGATATCAGAAAGCGGCGAGCTCGGGCGTGAAAAGGCGGAGTGGGGATCGAATATGACTCAGAGTATGGCGCATCTCCGGTCGTCACGTGCCTCGGTGATCACGGTGGGCTCGCTATCTCTCCCAAGTCCATAGGTATGGAGGAAGACCCTCGGAGGGTGTCGGGGTGGCCGATCTTGGAAGGATCCATCTCCTAGAAGGGCGATGGGCAACGCAGGCACATACTGGGGTAGTCCCAGGCAGTGGATCGGAAGGTGGAGTACTGGCGTAGCCTCTCCTCGGACGTCTTGGCGCTCGAACACTAGGTCGTCACCAAAAGGTGAGACGGGGAGCTTGATGGGAATGCAGGGGGGAGTGGAAGGGTCGACCCATGAACATGAATACTCTAGCTGTGCATCGACCCACAAAATGGAATGACCCGTGGTCCGGGTCATGGTGCACCTCCCATGTCGGCGTGTCCCACGAACACCAACGTCGCCATCTCAAGGCGTGTGGAAAGAAAGAGGTAGAGAGTGAGAATCTTGCTAAAGAATCTCGGTAGGCCTCCTACTACCTAGGTGTCATCATCTACGTCCTCAGGGAACCTTGGGTTTAATTATATGAAATGATGAACATGCATTTAGTTCATTTTTAAACTTCAAAAATATACTTTAGCCAAGGTCCGTTTCATTTTAGGATGAGCTTAATGTCATGAATGCAACATAATGGAAAATGTATGCATGGCACTACCTAATGCACATACATAAAACATAACATCAAGCATCATCATCATTGGTGGCATAAAGTGGCAATAGTAACATTCATATGGGACAAAACTTAGTGACATAATCATAATCATGAACTTTTCTTCCTCATGGGCCACCCTAAAGACAATCGGCTGGGGTGCTTTAGACCGTGTGTCACCAGAGCGTGTCATACATCTAGGTTATGAGCTCATACCTTAACTAGTCGTCACTAGTTCTTACTTACCACTTAACGATAGCGTATCATAAATCCCGACTATACGTGCGGGTTGGGGGCAAATCTCTTAGGGTGCTTTCAGTAGAGCAGGTGTCACCTAAGAGTATAAAATGGTACCGATGTCACATGAGTTCTATGGAGGTGCTCGGCCGAACCAGGTGTCATCAAGAACCCATCTTAGTACCTTAATTTTCAAAATCTCTTTAAGTCCCCAAATTTGCCAGAAAGTCGGCGGCCAAAGCAGTCATTACAAGAGTTTCCTTCCAAATTTGTCGGAAATTCGAAGCGGCCAAAGCGGTCGATTACACGAATTTCCTTCCAAATTTGCTTTATGCCACATAAACATATAACCTCATAAATTCCTCATATGAATAACATCATCATCATTAGCATACTTCATGCATCATCATACATCATTCAAACGCTTACACTAGAGTTATGCTTTGACCACTACAGGTCTTAATCTTGAGATATAGTTCTCTAATATCCGTTGCTCATATTTTATGCCCCTAAGGCTCATATTAAACATCATTCTTCATTCTCATGTTCATACTTAAATCTGAATAGCATAGAGATGTAATCTCTAACTCTTTTCTAGAGTTCTAGAACTTACGTTTTAGACCACTTTCTCGGTTAATCTTACTTTGCCATATACATTAAATCTAAATCAATTATGAGACATTCCTATGCTTAAGGACTAATTATTAATCATGTTTATCATGTTGTAAGGGTGCTGGACAGATTCCAGAAAATTAAATGTTCTAAGAGTTCTACATTTGCATTTTTACGGTTTTCTAGTTACTAGTTTCCCCATAGGTGCTAGAATTCAATTCTAACTCAAATGATGCCCAGTTTTTCATGTCTAAACAATCTAAATCTGATTATGTTCCCATTAAAACAGTTTGGATTGGTTCCCTAAACAAATGGGTCAAAACTATGTTAAATTCTAGCTTTACGGTATTTCTAGTTAGCTAGTTTCTTACCTATCATGCATAGGTTCGCTTCTACATCATCACATGATATTTTCAGACATTCCAACACATTAAAACATCATCATACAGCATCACATTCATCACATCAGAACCGAAAACATCTTGCCTCAATAAGAGAATTAAATTGACATTTCTAGGTACATAAGTTAACTAGTTTCTCTTGGAATCAATTTAGAATTTCTAAAACTCTTTGCAAGACATTTTAAAACGTCAAGAGGGTAAGTGAGGCCTTAGGTCACTGACCATAAAATATTCCATCCGCTAAAAGAGATTGGAATCACAACTTGTAACGACATAAACCTTATAAAGAATTGTCAAACTTTAAGGAAAACTCAAAACATAGGCTATTGGCCCTAGTAGCTAGATGAAAACTCATTGCAAGTCCATCTTCACTACTTGGCTGAAAAACGTACATTCAAAGTGCGGTTTGCATTAAATTTTAACTTGGAATGGAGCAGACAAGTCTTTGAGCTCTAGGTTCTTAAGTTACGACATAAACTAGTCGTGCTCATGCTCTTCATTTTTAATCTTGCTTTCAAGGTAAAGTGATGACTTGAAATTAAATATGCAAGGCATAATTTAAGCGTGTAAACTCGAAAGTAAATATCTGAAGCATAATCTTAAGCGTGTGCTTGAAAGTAAAGATGCAAGATTCAATTCTTTATTTTTGGTGCTCTTGGCCCAACAACAATAATCGACTTTAACGAAATAGATAGGCATTCGAGAAATTAATTAGGTGATAATGCAAGTTCAATTCTTTATTTTTAGTGCTCTAGACAACAATCGACTTTAAGGTCTGAAATAGAAAGGCTTTGAGAATTAAGTTAAGTGATGATACAAGTTCCATTTTAATCTTTATGTTCTTGGTGATGGCTTGAAAGTAAAGATGCATAGCAAGAGTGTAAATATGAATGCAAGCATAAAATAAATTATGCAAGTTCATTTTATCTTTCTAGAGCTCTTAACAAGACTTTAAAGGAACTTAAACCTCAACCCAAACTCATCAAACCAAGACAAGGTAAAAGTCTAGAGTTCTTAGAACTCAACATAACATATTTAGAAAATCAAACATCTAGCATGAAAAGGAAAGGTAATGGCAGAAACTTCAAGGAAAGAAAAGAAATTTTTGAAACTCTACAATCCATGATCTTGGTGACATACAAACACCAACATCATGAGACGTCATCATTGAGTCATTAGAATTCATTTTGAAATAACATCAAAGTTAAAGTTCTCAAAAGTTCAAGAAAGGAAAATCTTAGCAACACTTTGCTCAACAACAAAAATCATGCTCTAGAGTTTGGTTCAAGTGATGAAGATCATCATCAAACTCTCGTCATCAAGCTCTCATTCCTTTGGTCTCCTAGCCCCATGGTCGAAATGAAAAGGTGAAGGAAAAGAAAAAGAAGTTCTAAAAGAATCAAGAGAAACTATGAACTTTAAGCTTAGAACAAGAACTTTAAAGAAAGAATACATGAAAAGAAAATCCCTACTTGGTGTGATGAACTTGAAGATGGAAGAAGAAGATGAAGATGATGAAGAACTTGAAGAACTCCAAGAACTTGAAGAACACAAAAAACTTTGAGAAAAAGAAAGCTTTGTGTGTTTCCTAAACTTAGCAAATGATCTAAAAGTGGTGCAAGCTCCTCAAGGCATTCTATTTATAGAGAAATGAAACAAATGGAGGAGCTCATGGAGGAGAAGGTTTGACCATGAGGGAGGTGCAGATTCGAGGCTCTCCATGAGTTCCATGAGGTGAGATAATGTGTTCTTGAGGTATGGTGAGGTATGGTTCAAAGCATGGTGAGGTATGGCTCAACGTATGGCCAAGCATGGCTCTTTGAGTGAGAAAACAATTTAATATGTGTCAAATGGGGAGCATGTGGCGAAAAATGCATCAGCCCATGGGGAGGATTAGTTTGCATTTTAATTGTGGTTTAGAGTTGTGTTTAGGTGTATCTTTGATTATGCTTAAGATTAGGAATTTGTAAGAAGGTGTTTAGGTAAGGTAAATGGGTAATTAAGGTGGTCTAGACATAATTAAGGAGTGGTCTTGCACCATTAGAGAGTTAAATCCTCAATTTGAGTTTAAACAACTCTAGACTCATTTCCTTGATTTAAGGAATTGGAGAGAGAAAACACATTCATGATTCCAAGACTAGGAATCTTGAGTTCTAAAAAGGATTTAAGTTTAATCTAAGCAATTTTAGGTTCTAATTAACTTTAATAAATTATTTTGACTCTAGTTAATTAGGGAAATAAATTAATCTTGTTTAGAGCCTAATATTGCTTAGGTTTGCTTAATTACGTCATTAAGCTTAAAAACACTATTCGAGGGCAAAATCGTAATTTTGCACTAAAACTGCCGGGACCACCGGGACTTGAACAGAGACCTCTAGACACATGAAAACATGTTTTTAAACCTCTGGGAAAGTTAGGGCTCAAACGGCACCTTTACCCGCCAGTAAAAGCTTATGAGGTATTTTGGTCATTTTGACTCGAAAGCGAAAACGAAATTTTAGCTTCGAAGCATTCAAGGCCATTCAATCCCCTTCAAACATTGAGTTGACCCTTGAGAGGATGGCCAGGTTAGCTACCCTCAGTTCAAGGAAATGACCTGAGAGCATTTGGTCATTTCCCTCGGACAGAAAAATCGGGGTGTTACACACAAGACACTTTAAACCAATTTAATGTTAAAACCAGAAATATTACACATGATTTAAATGCTTCAAAAATGCTCACTAAAGAGATTATGAACTCATATGGTCATGTGCACATCCTAGTTTTCATGAACACTTCAAAGATAAATACTTAAAATCTTTGTTGGAAGGGATGCCACTTTTGATATTTACTTAGGTGAAGTTCCCTTGAATCTTGTTTACGTAGATTCTTTAATGCTCACCTTCTTTTGTCCTTTAATTTATACACTAGACTTGGCATGAAATATGTGCTCCAATGCCTATAGTCATTTATCAGTAACTTGTTTTTATCCATTGAACCTTGTAACTAGATTAATAATACTTTAGAAAAAGGTTGGGTTTCCATTATTGGCAACTCCAATATAAGGATTTCAAACCCATTCCTATTGATTATCTCCTCACCAATTCCTTTGCTAGTTGTTTTGTGAAATGACCCACTAGATTTTCACTACATTTCACATAATCATGTCTAAAACTAATATGTCTAGATTTTCCATTATAAACTTTATTCAATTCCATAAACATAGTAGCCTCATTATCATAATTCACATATATGGTTGGCATTGGTTGTGCCCACAACACTATTTGTAATAATAAATTTCCCAACCATCCTGCTTCTGTTCCTACTATTTGGAGGTCTAATAGTAAACCTAATGCTCTCCTGTAGGAATGTTCTAATAATAAATTCCTTAGTACCATAGAGAAATCTAATGCTCTAATATCAACTTTCTAAATAAGAGTTTTTGAGCTTTCAAAACCTATATATAGTTTCTAACCTTTTTTGTCAAAAAGAGGCTTACTGAACTCTTTTTCTGATCAATTCCTTTTTCTGAACCCATCTTATGATTTTTACCCATTTTCTAAACCTATTCTCTAAACTTCAAAACCTTTCTAAACTCATCATGTGAAATTTACCACTTTCTTAACCCATCTTGTACCTTCTTCCATCAAAAGCCTCAATTCAGAGTCACTTGGGGGACTCCAAAAAGTGTAATGTATGCAATGAAATACAAGTTTTCAGAAACATTTTAAACTCAAGATTTCTCATATAGCAAAAATGATCTTCAGCTAATGGTTTGGTGAATATGTTAGATACTTGATCCTCTGTATTCACAAACTTTAGCTCAACATCACCTTCCTAAATATGATCTTTCATAAAGTGATGTTTTATATCAATATGTTTGGATCTAGAGTGCTGAATTAGGTTTTTTGCAAAATTTATAACACTAGAATTATCGCATAGAATTGGGATTTTAGTTTACCTCCAATGATAATCCTCTAGTTGGTTTCTAATCCATAGCATTTGTGTGCAACAATTTACAACTACAACATACTCAGCTACTATAGTTGAGAGATCAATGGTTTTTTGCTTCTTGCATGACCATGTGATGACACAATCTCCAAAGAAGGAACAACACTCAATTGTGATTTTATATCAACTTTATCTCCAACATAATCATCATTACAAAAACCCACAATCTCACATGAAGTATCTTTCTTATACTGGAGAACAAGATTGGTAGTACCTACTAAATCTCTCAAAATTCTCTCAATAGCATTTAAGTGTGATTGTTTTGGGTTTGATAGAAATCTAGTATAAGTGACGACCACAATTAATTCCACGCCAAGCCTAATTGTAGTGAGATAAAGCAAAATAGCCAATTATATCTATATAATTACTTTCTGATACTTTCTTACTATTCTCATCAACATCAATGACTTGAGAAGGATGCTTATAGGTTAATTTTTATGAAAATCCAGTATTCCTTTATGAAAATTCCAAATAGCCAATCAATATCATATCATCTCATGTGTTAATTTTTAATAAAACAATCTAACATAATTGTTGATTTTCTTTAAACATATATAATGTTGGCAAATTATTATTTTTCAATTTCAAAATTACTAATATATATTTTGAACTAACATAACATGTATAAAAATAATCATAGATATAATATCTACTCACAAACCAGGTCCAAAGAACCAGAGACCAACTTTTAAGTACCACCAATCAACACGGTGATGCTCAATCTCTCTATAACTCTAGAAACAAGACAAAAGCAATTTTAGAGAGCTAACAATACGATCAACTTGTATTAATTAGCTTCAATTTATAAAAAAATCCCAAATCTAAAGAACTAGGGTTTCTAAAACCCCCAATTCTACAATTAATAACCATAGAGAGTTGAAAAATGATAAATAAGACAAGATTGATACTTACCCACTACTCTAGGAGGAAGGTTAGGGGGATAAAGCAACCCAAAACGTGTGACTCTAGCCGTTTTCTCTCTTAAATGGCAAATAGTAGAGCAAGGGAAGAGAAAGATAGATCACGATGGCTATAAGAGGGCCATGCTTATGTGTGCCGGCGACGGCAACGGCAACTCGACGATGGTGTGATGGGGTACTGTGTGGTGGCAACCCCATGGAAGAGAAGAAAGGGAAGAAAAAAGGGAAGAAGGAAAGAAGAGAAAAGGAAAAGGAAAAAAAAGGAAAGAAAAGGAAAAGTGGATTTCACCCACTAAATATTGTGCCTATAAAGTTTTATCTTTTCATACTGACAAATATTTTAAAAGCATAGACAAAAAATAAATTATTTGGTTTTCACAACAAGGTCTATATTTACTTTTAGTTTACCATATTCATGATTAATTATTATTATTATTACTACTCTACTACTACATGAATTAATTTAAATTACCGGTCATCATAGTACCTACTTTTTATCTATTTCTTCCTAGAAATCAATCACAGTTTTTTGAAAATATGGTCTCTGAGCGCCAAGCATCATATTCATAAACTTGGAATCATTTACCATTTTCTCTAAATCAGATTTGAGAAGTTTTGAAGTTTTCTCAAGTTTAGAGATCTCCTTTTGAGCTTTTCAATCTTTACTAAAAACTTATTTTTTCTTGAAGTTCTTCATTTTCAAGCCTTAGATTTTTATAATTTGTTTTCACTTTCTCAAGTTCTAAAGATACTTTCTGATGGTTTTTCTTTAAAGGAAAATAACGAAAAGCCAAGGTGTAAGAGCTTTCTAGCAATTCATCATATAATTTTAAAAGCTCATTATAAGAAAGCTCAGATTTAGAAGGTTCTTTTGCCTCGGTTTCTTCTTCAAAAACATAGTCA
Source organism: Dalbergia cochinchinensis (assembly GCA_031216125.1). Classification (NCBI taxonomy): domain Eukaryota; kingdom Viridiplantae; phylum Streptophyta; class Magnoliopsida; order Fabales; family Fabaceae; genus Dalbergia; species Dalbergia cochinchinensis. Next base: position 26,380,187 of record CM062368.1, read on the forward strand.
GCCATGAAGCAAGCACAAGTTTGCAATGTCTTCTAGGTTGTCCTGGGTTTCTAAACACTCTTTCTTATCTTCAGAGTCATTCCATGTTGCTAGGATTCCTTTCTTCTTAGGGGTGAACTTCTTTTTTGATCCCTTAAACTTAGGACAATCAGTTTTGATGTGTCCCTTCTTACCACAATGATAGTAATTTACATTGTCCAATTTCACTTGGCCTTTTTTATCCTTTTTGAAGGTAGGCTTTCTCTTCTTTCTGAGTCTATTTTTCCATGCTCTAGATATCTTTCTTATAAGCATGGAGATCTCATCTCCATCCTCTTCTGAATCTACTTCTGAGTCTTTTTCCTCATCAGAAACCTCTGCTAATTTCATAGTCTTCCCTTGATTTTGCTCTTTGTGGAAGGTCTTTAGAGCCATAATTTTATTTTTCTTCATGGATTCACATAAGCTTCAAGGAGCACCACTTCATAAGTCATTATAAACCCAATGAAAGCATCTAATCTAAAACTCTTAAGATCCTTAGCTTTAGTGATAGCAATGACCTTAGGTAGCAATTTGAATGGAAAACTTCTTAGGATCTTTCTAACCATCTCTGAGTTTGAGTATCTCTTGCCCAAGCCTTTGAGTTGGTTGACGATATGCGATAATCTAGTGGTTATTTCATAAATATTTTCATGTTTAGTCACCTTGAATATTTCATATTGATGAACCAACATGCTTATCTTTGTCTCCTTTAATTGATTTGTTCCTTCACATAGAGCATGTGTAGTTTGTCCCATATTTTCTTTGCTGCATCACAAGCAATAGTTTTGTCATGCTTGCTTTACTTAGGGCACAAGTAAGTAGATACTTGGCCTTGGAGTTTATTTAAACTCTTGCTTTGTGTTGGTCAGTCCACCTACTCCTAGGAATTTCTCTAGAGGTTGAAGGTCTATCTTCATTGCTTTCGGCAACACATTTTCTGAAATCCCTTCCATGGGAATGTAATCACCATATTGTATATTACCTTCAACAAGTCAAGACTTGTGTATTTGATGAACAGTCTCACTCTATCTCTCTAGTAGGTATCATCACCACCATCAAAGAATAGAGGTCTATTTGTGGAGTGTCCCTCAACAATGTGTATAGCATAGTGCACTATTTTCTTTAAGGATATTGTTCCTCTACAATGGTTAGGATGTTAAACCCCTTAGAGGCTTGAGCTCTGATACCAATTGTAAGTGAAGATATAGTTTAAGAAAGGGTTGAATCGTGACTCAAATCCTTTTTATTTTCTAAAAACATAAACAGAGTCTATCAAGTGTTTGAACTTGTAGGTAGCAAAAAAACACAAGTTAATAAACTTTAGAAAGTTACCTTCTGAAGTATCCAGAAACTTAGTAAAACTTCAGAAAGTTGTTTAAACAAATGTAAAGGCTTACACAACAGAAATGAATAACACACAGCAATTAAAGAGATAGAGAGAAAAGATTTATACTGGTTTCACTAACCCTGTCTACATCCAGTTATCAACAAAACTATAGAGTTCTAGTATCAAATTCTTTCTCTATACGAAAAAATCAGATATTATTTTTACTAGCTTTCTCAATCTATTCCAGTGAGTAACTTGTATAGTCAACCCTTACTAATAAGTAGTTTTGATCCTAGCCTCTCCAAGCTAATCTTACACTAATCATTAATGGATCAAGGTGCAAAAGATATAAGGTTTTGGTGTTTAACACTCCAAGAATACACTTAAGTTTCCTAAGATAATGAAATGTATAAGGAAGCTACTCATTCTGATCTTCTAAAGAAAAATGTTTGCTAAGGAATACAAGGAAGAAGATTTTCTTTCTGAGAAACTGAAATTAATAAGAAAAAGAACTTGAGAAAGTATGATAGTTGCTTGAAAGTCTTGAGAACAAAAAGTTCTTTCAAGTTTGAAGGTTTTCTCCTTATACTTGATTTTGTATTGAACTATTGTCCCCTTAATCTTTTCTCTTCTTAACACATGTTGATCAATCTCTGTATGTCCTAAGATTAGTCTTCTAGATATATGACCTTAGTTGTGTCAGTGATAGCTATGTAGTAGAGAAAACCAATGTCCTTTATTTCTAAATGTTGCTTCAGAAACTACTGCTTCAAACATAGAGTGGTTTTTGAACTTCTCTCTTTGTGAAGGCTTCATTGGGGATAGTGATTCTGTAAGTATAAACTTAATAACGTCACTATCATAATTTTCTGAATCTTTGTCTCCATAGAAATTCAAATTTCTTTTCAGTTTCTAATGACTTACTGTAGTTTCTGATGCATTTATACACTTTCTTAACGTTTTGCATTTCATCTAAATTTCTGTATGAGATGGATGATGATCTTCAGATAGGTTGTTCTTTTGAAATGATGAGCATGAACAAGAATGATGATACTATACTTGATTTGATCATGACAAAGTAATTTCTTCACTTGTCATCCTAATTTTTGAAGTCATGACTACTTTTTGAAGGCTCAGTTTCATTTTCTAACACTCTAGCTTGCTTTCTCAAGTTTCTTACATATTATAATTCACTTTTTTAGCTATTTTTCACATTCTTAAGAAATGAAATCTCTTTGAATAAGATTTTAATCATATTGAATCATGATAATATGAAAAATATATCAAGAATTGAATTATATATATATGAGAAATTTCTTGTCACTACAAAAGCTCAAGCAAACTATTAGTTCTTTTTTCAAAATGTTTTAACAAAATTTGATTTTTTATCATTCAAAATTTTTAAGCTATAATAGTTTTCCTAGGAGTTTTGGAGCTAACACTAACATCTTGTTGCAACCCACAATATAGTCATAGACTCTGCATGTGTTATGTGGAGCACTAATACAAGAAATAACATCAACCGACTTTACAACATAACTCAAGCAATTTGATAAAAGGTAGCTCACCAAAGAAGAAACCACTAACTTAGAGTCCTATAAAATGAAATGGAATAGCCTCAATAACTGTATCTGAAAGGAAAAGAGAACCACCAAGTAAGTTACAAAACTTACTAAGAGATAATGTACCCATAGTCAACATCAGACAAGGTAACTTATAACAAAATATGCGTAAATCACTATTAAAAGCATAATTGATTTACAAAATAGAAAATAGTCAAATTAAGTGGGAAAGGTCTATTTCAAGATAAATAGTCAGGATCACACTCAGGAGTCTCTTCCTTCATATAACCTGTAAAACTCAAACAACCATGTAATTAGTCATCAATGAACATGTACTCTAGCTAATGCCCATTGTCGTTAGCAATAGATCCTATCAGAGATGCTCCCAAAATAATTTATCTATCAGAAAATGGATGAACGTACTTCTAACAATAAGCCAATTCGATTATATCTAAAGTTGGGACATAATTCACAATTCCATTTCTTTCCAAAATTTCAAGTGTGTCTCAAAGCATTATACAAATCTCAACTAATGTTAAAATCAAATTTCATGAAGATCTCAAAATATTTTAGGAGATAATTGATCAAGGTCTCATAATTTTTCTAGGTAGACAAAATGTTTTATGTTGGCAACATTATCTCAATCGTCTAATTTAAATAAACATAGGCTATCAAAAAGGGTTTCCTTAGCTCATAAAACATGGTTCATAACCAAAACACAATCTTGACCCCATGTGAAATTTTAGATAAAACACAGTCTACAAGAGTTCATAACATATAATATGCCTATAAGATCAAATTTGTAATTTTCGTTATTTTCAACACATTTTCATATAATTAGTAGGGTTATAAGAAATAACTATGGATACAAAATCTACTCATAGTACTCAATGTAGGAGATAGATCTCCACTACAAGACTTGGAGTTAACAAGCTACTCCTCACGTAGACCTAACACTGCAATGTTAACATTTAGATTATCTATAGCTAACAATTTGGAGGACTAGCTTGGTTAAAGCACCTTAGCCCAAAACCCCAAATTAGGAAATACTAGCCTACCAAATTAACCTTCTACCACCCCTTTTTGATCAATTGGAAACAAGATTGTGTCATGGAAGAGATCTCTAGCTCGACCTTACCTTAGTTGTTTCGGTTTACCGAAAGAATCATGATAAAATGAATGGATTTTCCTCCGAAGCCCCTTTCTTCCAATGGAAATTGAATAGTGATTTTGCTAGTATTCGATGCTAAGGATTTGATGATGAGAGTGTTTAGAGTGATGTTAATGTAAGGAAAAGAGAAGAAATGGTGAATCTGATTCGACTACGGCAAGTATACCGGATAGTATAAGTATAAGATAGTAAGATATTGTTTCCATGATGAAATGATCAGGTATCAAACAGTTACGTTTGAGAGCATGACTATTTGAACAAAATAGAATTAATGATGTTGAGCAGGAAGAAAAACAAAATAAATCAAATAAATTGAGCTGCAATAATTGGGATAAGAAAATATAATCTATAATACTAATATTTCATAGTCATTTGAGGGAAAGTTTTACATGTGTCACAATAAGAATGTTTTAGAGCTCACATCTTTTAAGTTGTTCATTAATTTTTTTGAAAAAATTAAAACCGCAATTATTACATATTATTAGCATATCATTGATAATCATCCATGTTTAATAATAGGATTGCATTACATTAATTAAATATCTTTAATTATTTAATACTGAAATCATGAATTATATTGATAAATTAATTTCATAATTTTAATATTAATTTCACATATAAATTTTTTTATATTTGATGCGGGTGGTGATTTTCTTTTGAATACTATTATATTAAATTTATGAAATTAAGTATATAAATTATAAGAAAGATGTAAAATATATGCACTAGGTTATATCATTTACCTTTTTATCAACAATAAGATTATGATGAATTTAATTATTTAAAGGCAGAATATTTTTTCGTGTCATTAGTGATGACATTATTTGATTATATATATAGGCTAATTTAATTATTTGTAGACCAAGAATATGTCAATTCAATAAATATATATATGTACGTAGGTGAAAATGAAAATCCTAGGATCACCTGAGATGACCACAAAATTATACTTTCAATAACCTCTAAACTCTAGCAAATAATTTTGATAATTTTATATTTTAAAAGATTTGAATGAATTTTGAAAAAAAAATTAATCATACAATTCATGACAATTTTGATAATTTTATACTTTAAAATATTTGAATGAATTTTTTAAAAAAAAGTTAGTGTTGAAAAAAATTTAAAAAATTGGAGAAGATTTTAAAAAGAAAAAAAATGATAGAGATTTATCATAATCTTATTTATAATTAGAAGTTATTAATAATTAAGATTCCATATAAAATTTATTGATTGTATAATTTTACTATACTAATATTTCAAACTCATTTTATAAAAACTATTACACATATCATTCATATAGTGATTTAGGCCTCACATGTCATTGATACAGTGATTTAGGCCTCACTTTTCTTAATTTTTATGTCTAAATATTTTTTTAAACTTAATTTATAATTTAATTATTAATTATTTTTCATATGAAATAAAATTAGATATTACAATCATTAAAAAATCAAATATTATAATTTATACTAAGAGAGAACCCATGTTAATATAATTATGATCTACAATTAAATTGATAACCATTAATAGTCTCACATTATAAAGGTAATACAAAAAGTTACAAAGAAAATATTTTTAAAATAAATAAGCTTTAAAATCAACATATTTTTTTAAAAAAATAGGTAGGTTAAATTGTTAATGAATTGCTAATTGATTGATTTCGATATGATAATAATTGATATAATACTAATATTTCAGACTCATTACATAAAAAGTTTTCCGTTTGTTATTTATAGAAAAATTATGCCTCTCCGTTTTCATAATCTTAATACTTAAAGTAAGTTTTTAAATTTAATTAGAAATTACCAATTATTCTTTTCCAATCATTCGTTCATATCTCTCTACCATTAACAAAATCAATATAAAAATAAAAATAGCGTAAACAAAATTATAATTCAATATATTATAGCATAAAAATTATATATATAATTATAGTATTAACAATAACAAACCTATTATAATTGTGTTGCATTAGTAATATTTATTATTATAGATATTTATGTTTTAAAGTTCAAAGTATTTTAAAAAATTTATTTTAAAATTTTTTTAATAAACTCATAAATATCAATAGAGATTCAAATCTCCATGTGATATGAAAAATGAGAACCCGTGACAGGGATATGCATAAGAATTGAGGTAAAATTCTAAACAAAGATGGGATTAGAAGAAATTTTCTAATTTCAAATGTAGAACTTTTAAAAATCATAAAAAAAATTATCTATTTACATATATCACTATATTCTATTTAATTTTTTACAACTTAAACATTCTAATCTATTAATTCCATAATTTTTTCATACTAATTGTTTTGAAAAAAGATATCTTTAATTTTTTAATACTAAAATATTTAAAAAAATTAATTCTATAATTTACACTTCTCTGATAATGATATTAAATATTTATTAATTTCTAAAAAGTAAATAAATATATTATTTTTTATTAAAAAAATTATAATTGACATACTACTCTAATAATTGAAATTATATAAATTAAAATCATAAATAATTTTTTACTAATTATTTCACATTAATTATAATATATATTTTAAAATTAATATTTTAATTTATTAAAAGAATATACAAGGAAAGGACGTGTAATTGAAATCATATAAATTAAATTTATGTATTATTTTTATTAATTAGAAAATATGTTTTTATATTTATAAATTAAATATTTTAATTTACTAAAAAGATACAAACGGTTAAGGATGATTAAAAAAAATTGAAAATGGGAACACATGAAAATTACCCAATGAAAAAAGGAATTGACACATATTTCACTTTCATAGAGATGATCTATATATATATGGGGACTAAGTCTCCGTTTATTAAATAGTATAAAGACAGTGATAATACATCTTAATTTTTTAATTATTTTTATTATTTTTCATTTTTTATATATTTTTAATTTTAATTCAGATTATGTTACATTAATAGTATTTGTTATTATGGATATTTATGTTTCAAATTGTAAAATATGTTTAAAGTTTTTCTCTTTTTGAAACTTGTTAATAAATCATTGAATACCATGAGGATTCAAAATCCCCACGAAAAATAAAAAATGAGAAAAGGGGACTCATAAGAGGGATGAGGATGAGAGACAAAATTCTAAACAGTGACGGGAGGCGTGGGACATATCTCATTTATCATTGATGCTTATTGTCATCCCTATAAATGACTTATGATATAATAAAATTATCCATTTTTCTCTTTCTTATTCAACAATTTCAACTTTTAAAATGTGTAAAATTTTCATAAAATAGGCTATTTATTATTAGTTATATTTTATCTATCAAGATATTTTCAATCTTATAAACATGATATGTAATATAAGATATAAAATAGGATGATACATTTATATTTTATCCACTTATTTAATTATTTAACTATAAACTTACTTTTAAGATAAATTTATATACCCAATTTTCTATAAAATATATATAAATAAATTATCTTTATTTTTTATAATAATGAATAAATTATTTTTTATTATTTCCTCATATATCGCACGGGTCAAATGACTAATAAGATAAATGCTAAAACTAATCGATTTCACCTAAATGCAAATGCAATTATTATGAATTTCAATTAATTTATTTTTATCCTAATCTACTAAATGATCAGACTACTTAAATTCATTCTTAGACTCTCAAAGTGAAGCAATTCTCTTTTAGGCATTAAAAGAAATAATGAAAGAAAAATTGGGCCTTTAATTTTAGAATATTTTTATTTTTATTTTTATTCTATTTTTAGCTACAAAACGTCTGTTATTTTTAATCTATTGTTTTTTAATATTGTTAAGAAAATAATAAAAGTAAAATCTATTTTTCACAAAATCCTAAAAGTATAAAAAAAATAAAAAAAATAAAGATAAAATATTCATTACTTGAAATCAAACAACGATATGATCTTGGACTGAGGCAGCTACAGCAGGCTGACGTCAACCCACAGTTGAACGCAATCGGTCAGCTTCATTTTTTCATCGGCATATTATTGGGAAATATATCATATTTTCATAAATCTTGGTGCGAATTCAATTTACATATCAAACGCCTCTAGAATGCACTTCTGAAAAAACTATTTGGCGGACATGGATATCTATTGCTCAACACCAAATATGTAGCCAACACGTTGCAATTCTTAGCAGTCCTTGTCTACTTATTTGATGTGCTTTATCTTCTCTTCTCAATTATGTCATGCCTACAATTAATCAAATAGTGTAATTCAAATGAATTGGATAATGTTATCGTTTAAATATCCATGTGACTGGAAAATTTTCGTATGAGTTCAACTTCTTTTTTCGTCTTGTTTAAGAATGCGTACATTAATTTTAGTGAAGCTACAACTCTACTCAAACTGAAAGGAAGTGCATACAAGGCTTAGCTCAGCTGACGAAGACTTCGGTATGACAAAGCCTACACCTTGTTTCCTTGATTGTGCTGCTCAAGTCAGGTTGAAATTTGTTAAATATAATAAAATTATATAATAAATACACGTCACACATTTTATTATTATTAAATTAAATATGATAAGTGAGTGAGATGAATAGAAAATATATAATACAATTAATGATGATAAGATATGTGATACGTATTTATTATATAATTTTATTGTACGTTAAATATTATTTTTTGAACGTTCGAACCAGGTTGTTTGGGTGTTTTGCATCCTTCCAATGCCAAACGGATTTTTCTTTCAAATCCCCGTTCATCTAGAAGCGAAAATCTCTTACTTTTTCATTCAAATTTGAGTGTCAAGAAATTTATGGTTGGAATTAAATTTTCCTCTACCGACCTTGTCCTTCCCTTACCTGCAAGAGAGAGAGAGAGAGAGCAGCTCCAGACGGTACAAATACGGAAGATAGTTTCCTACTGGCTCCAGGCCTAAAACACTCTCTTCCAGCTGTCCCCCAGATTTGGTTAATTCAAGCAATATCAAGGAACAGAGTAATTTACGACCACCGCGTTTTTTATGGTTTCTAAATCAACCATAACCTGTTTTCTATTTTGTGGTTTTTAAAAGTTAAATTCTGTCCCTTTTAAAACCGGCATCCAAAAAGCAATGTGCCAAACAAGTATTTTGAGTTTTTTTATTTTTAAAAATCGAAAGCTGTTTTCAAAAACACATTCCAAACATGCCCTTAATTTCTTTGCCTGTTCAAATCTCTCTGTCTGACCGTGTATTCAATTGATATACCAAATTGGATGTTAAAAAATTAACGTTGGCCTTATATTTGCTTGCCCATGGATCATTTTCTACACCTTTTTGTGGCTGATTAATCGTATGTTTTTTTTTTTCGGTGCTTTTGATGTGTGTATAATTTTTGGTCAAATTTGGTGCTTTTGTTGGAGTCTTTCATTTTGGGCGTTGCATCGGTTTTTATTTTTTGGTGTGCTACGGTGGGTTTTATTGTCTTTGCTCTTGATGGGGTTCTTGGGGTGGCTTTTTTTTCTTGTCGGTTTTTGTTGTTTGTTCATGTGTTGATCTCTCTTCTCCTTTGGATTTATCGGTGCTTTATGATGTCCTTTTTGTTCAAGTATCATGAACCAAAATATATATATATATAGTATCTTAAAAATAATTTTATTTATAATAATATTAAGGTTTTGGTTTCGATATCAGTAAATACTCTTTGTCTAATCAACAGTTGTGATTTGATAAATTTTAAAATATTTGAGTTAGTGAGACATGTGGTTCATTCTTAACCATAAATAACTAAGAGATACTGACACCCTTGAATTTTATAAGGGTATCAGAAAAACCCCTAATATTAATACAATCAAAGTTATAATATTCATAATACTATTTATATGATATCAAAAGCTTAATATTTATATTGTTTTTTATTTAATCAATATATATAATTTTCTTTATAAAAATATTATTGTTATTTTATTCAAATATCTTAAAAATTAAAATAGAATAAAAGGATAATATTAAAAGTATAATGTATACTCATGTTTTTCCCAGTAATTATATGTTTAAAAATAATTTTAACTAATATCATCTAAACAATTTTCATTGTTGCACCATCTTGATATAAAAGTTATTAAAGATAAATTACATTTAACAATTAACTTCTAATCGAAATCGATGAGTAAAATAAAATTGGTGCAAACCCCATTTGCAAACTCTACTAACAAAAGATTTGTGTTCTCTAGAATCAGATGTCCCATAAGTCAATTTTATTTCTTTTTGTTGTCTGGCAGGTAAGCTTTAGAACTAGCCAAACAAGAAAAAACCTGCATTCCTGCTTAATCATAATGCTAAACCGCTAAGTCACTATAAAATAAGAGATTCACCTCAATTCATTTTCTAAAACGACTCAACCCTTGCCCTTCGTGCTTTAACCTAATTCGAGGGGAAAGCGGGACAAATTCCTCCGTTTGCCATGTAACACGTGCATAAAAAAAAGGGTAGGGTATTAAGGGTGAGTTAAGTAATGCTATTCAACTTAGTGCTCCGATTTATGGAAAACATAAGCTGATTTTTTGTTTCTTAAATAAAAAAATTGGTGGTTTTTAGAACACCCCATGAAATATTTTTCAGAGTTGAATTCTTCTATTTGAAATTAAAAAAAAATAAAAGAATAATATAATCTTTGAATTTTAATAATTATTCTTCCATTAATTATGGCCTATATTTTTTTTATTCTTCCAACAAATATTTATGTTTACGATAATTATTTTATGTTTTAAGAGCAACTTTATAATCTATTTACCAAACACAACTTCAATGACTCTATCTTATTAAAAGTAATTTTTACATTGTTTCACCAAATAATACTGCTATGAATTTTTTAGAGCAGCCTTTTTGCGCCACAATATCAAATAATGCCTAACAACGCGTGGGAACAGAAAGTGCGTCGTGTCACCGAGGTTTCCTCTCAGATGTGACAGGTAGTGAATTTGTATATCACATAACGAGCAAAACGTTTAATCATTCAAGTGGAAAACAATTTTCATAATGGCATCAAGAGAAATTTTTCATGAACAGTTTTGAGCCAACCATTATATTGACCACATTGTAATCCATATAACAATTAAACTAACAACAAAAACAAACTAAGGACTGGTTTTACAGTAAAAGGGCGAATCCTTACAACGAAAAGTATAAAAAAAGAAGACAATGCAATTGCTGCCAATGGCGTTGCTCAGAGACGAATGAGTTTACACAAATATAAGATTAGCATAAGCCGTGCTTGTTGAGCGGTAAATCAAGGTTTCCCTGGTATGCTTGTTCAATATACTTTTAAAACGTGTCAATAACATATGTAGCAAGATTAAAATGCAAGACTAAAACAAGATTTTCATAACCACCTTTTCAGTAGGAAATGGATCTTATAAATCAACTTCCATTGTAATTCCCACAAAATGATCTAAGAATTTACGCTTCACTTTCTCACTTTCCAAACATTCCTATTACCCAGTTTAGAGAATGCAAAATCATTTTATTAGAACACCAAAAAATTTGCACAACAAATAGTGCCACGGATATTGTTTACAGAAAACATTACAGACGCTAATTTTGTTCCAGCGTCAATTCATGACAAGGTAATGCGAATGGTAGCGCGTTGTGGAGGAATTTCTCAAACAAGGTTAACAATACAAACTGTTCAAATACTTAACTGTTCAAATAAAAAGCCCACAATAAGTTGAGGGTGTTGTATGGCGCACCTCTTACTTTCTGATCTATAATGGACCTCATATTATTAGCCACTAGATCAAATCACCAAACTTTGCAATTCACCCAAGTCAACAAGTAGACGAGTTAAGAGAGAATGCTTGTGTTTGGAAATTTATCTTGATATTAGAACCTTGGTGAAAAAACCCGGACTGTTGACACCCACAAAGAACCAATTTATCGATAATACTGATTAATTACTCAAAATAATATATAACTTCTGTAGCCAAAATGCATCTTAGAGAAAGCCAATTACAGAGACGGGTCCCAGCTTCAGCCTCAATTTGTATGCAGATTTCAGCCCTTGTTTATATGACACAAATACCCCTTCAGGCTTATGACATCTACTCGACTCTCAACAACAACCTAATTTGATATTAAGATTATTTCAGCAATAAAATGCGAGAAATGTAGGGCAATCCCCTCGCTCCAACTGCTAATTACTAAAGCAGGAAAGCGGCCATGGAGTCCCTGAATTGTTTTGCGCCTACGCACCAAAGGAAGTGCGCCACAAAGAATACCCTCTCCCGTGGATATACCACGCCACCCCTAACTCAAGAGGGAAGCGCTCGGCCTTAGGCGCATTATTAAGCAAACAAATAAATAACAAACCACGGAAAAGAGATGCTGAGAGAAGTACCCAAGGCTAGCCATATTGCCGGGTAGGACTTGCTTCAAAACATCATAAACCCAAGTGAATGAAGAATAAATAATCATTTTGATAATAATATTTTCAATTTTATATCAATTTGATCCTAAAAATTTTTTATATTAATTTCATCATGATATTTTTAATTTTGACATCAATTTAATCATTTTGTTAAATTTCAACGTGGACAAAATGACTAAATTGATATCAAAATTAAAAATATTAGGACTAAATTGATGTCAACAAAATTATTAGGATCAAACTGTTGTGAAAAATTGTTAGGGCCAAATTGATGTTTAATTGAAAATATTGAGAACAACATGGTTGTTTACTCATGAATGAACTACTTTAAAGACAAAGAAAGCTACAAGCATACGCGTGCTAAACCATAGACTAAACTGTTAACTGTGCTCTCCAGATCAAAGGGGATAATAAAAAAAACAAAACAGGCCCTTAAAACACCAAGAGTTGCATTTACCCCACAAGGCATGCATAACACGGTCAAATTGAAGGAATTTAGAAACACAAATCCAATAACATGTATTGTAAATTTAAAAATCTACCATAACCATGTAAACTGCAGTAAAGCTAAATGCAAGACTTAGATGGCATCATAAAGTCCAGAGAATGCTGTGGGATAAAAGTCTTACAATTAAACAAAATTAATATAAACTAAAACAAGACAAGGCATTGATTGCACCTTAAACCTAACAACTGAAACTCTCCAATCATGCCCAAAAGAAAAGACGACACCATTTAGTCTCCCTTCTTCCTAAAAGAGCAACCCTCGGTTAGCCTTGCTCGCCCGCCCGTTGGCTGGCACAAGACAGTCTGGCAGTTTCCACACACCACAACAGTCTGAGAGTGGCTGAAGACAGTGGTTCTGCATCGAATTACAATAAAACACAGTGAAAATCATGCAATTGAAGCCATGTGAACACCATTACAATCCCAAACAAAAACTCAACACACAAAAAAAAATAAAAAATTAAACTTACATGTTAAAGCAACCTTGGCACTTAACATCCTGGAACAAAACAGAGAGAAACAAGGAAACAAAACTAATCAAACAAATAATCAAAACCCGAAAAAGAATCCGCTCAAGTTAAAAACATTTTTTTTTCAAAAAAAGCTACTCTTACAAACATTGGATTGAATCCAGTTTCTACTTCAGTGGATAGAGAGATTATATAGTAAACAAAGATCATATAGATAAAAATACCATGAAGAAGGAGTTTGGAGACTGAACAAGACGTTTGAGCTTGTGTTTTCTCTTCTCCAGCTCAGCTGGGGGATTTAGCAAATCGATATCATTTTGAAGAACCTAATCAACCAAAGGTACAAAATTACCGTTATCCACAAAACTCATACATCACATCTTGTAAAACATAACATAAAGAAAACGCATCATCATAGAAAACACCGATTCCTCAACGAAACAAACCAAGTTTCCCATAAAAGAAGGAAATCCTGATCTTTTATTTTAGTTTAATTTTTTTTCTCATCAGTTTTCTTCAACTAACGGGCACAGCCAAATACACGATACGAAACATAGGATGAAACAAAATCCAGATCTACTACTAGGAAGAAGGCGGAGATGCTACTAACCATGTTGGCAGAAGAAAGAGGAGGAGCACAGAAAACCTCTCAAAAAACCCTAGAAGTGACAGCAGCAACACACTCAGTGGTTTGGCGGCCAGCAGAGGGAGATTTGGAGGATGGTGAAATGGTTATATAGGAAGGGTTTCTGGCCCGGCCCAAAAGGCGGTGCTGGCCCAGTTATTAATTAATAAGTTTGTATTTTTTAATATATTATTATTATTACTAGACCCGAAAAATGAATATATTATTACTCCCCAAAAGTAAAGTAAAGAGTCTCATTCTTAGATCAATAGAATAAAAAAGATTTCACTTCTAATTTTGTTAATTTAAGAGTAAAATTTCTCACTCTATTCTTTAAAGTAAGATCAATTCGAGTTCAAAATTAAAGAGGAAATCAACTTTTTGTTTTTTTGGGCTCTAGGAAAAGCCGTGCAAAGTGAAGAAAGTTTGTATGAAAAATTGAATTTATGAAGACTAGAAAAAACAGTAACAAAAAAGGATGAATGGATTAAGTAAGAATTATAATAACTTTTTATATTAAAAATTGAATTTATATGAGACGTAATTTTGATATACTATTAATATAAATAAGAGTTTTATGTTGTCATTCAATAAAATCTTTCTATTTATATGATTCTTCAAGTAATAAAGATGAAAGTTAGTCATTTTTATTGGTGTGACATTACCAGAACAAAGTTATTAGGTAAAAAAAAATTAGTATCAAAATTAAATCCTTTGGATAAAAGCAAATCCAAAACCATGATATTTTGAAATTTTGGGGAAGACTGTTATCTAATTTTTCAAGTTTAGTCCATGGCTAAGCCCCTAGAAGAAAAGATGATTTGCTGCTTTAAACTATTTTTAAAGTTTATAGATTGCCACTAAGAAAAAAAATGTTTTTTAGATTGCGATTGTTATGATACGAGCGCATTGACTGAGTAGTTATCAGTAATACCCACCCATCAAATTTTTTTTATTATAGATTATAAATATGCCAAATTGTCTTTTATCCGAATTCCAGAAAGATTCTTGAGTCGATGAAAATTACAGCATTTTAGTTACTTCGAGAAAGAATTTTAACAACAATCATTATTAGATTATCGGACAATTTCTTATATCATTGTATTATAAAAAAAAAAATCTTATATAATTGCATTTACTTTGGAGCTCTGAAATATGGGTACTCCAAAATAGCTACCATATCCGTACCTAGTATGTATTCAATACCAGTACCTGTTGGGTACTCTGGATACTTGTTAATTAACAATTTCAATAAGTAAATATTACTTAAATACAAATTAATCCTTATAAAATATCAAATTTTACAATTAAATAAATTAAACTACTGTTTTATCATTTCAAATCTCGTGTTTTTTATATATAATTTTACTTGAGCATCGTAAAAAATTATTTTATGATATAATTATTTTATTAGTTATAATTTTATATTTTTATATAATATATCTTTCTATACCCATACTTTAGTTTTTGAAAAATTTTCGTATCTCGTGCCCATATTTGTACCCGGTATGGGTACCGTATCTATACCCATGCAACGTAGCTTTGGAATGAAGAGAATGAAAATCATTAGAAAATACTACAAAATTAAGGAAAGAACTCATTAAAAATAAATTCTTAAAATTAATTATACAGAATATTTTCTTGGACTGAGCCTCAACAAAATTGGATTAAACTTAATTCCAATGGAAGTGTCAGGGGACTCCTAAGGGTGCTGTGTACAGGGATGTGCTTAGAGATGCTGCAAGGAATTGGATTCATGGATACTCCGGCCTTTAGGCGATGAAGATGTGCGATATACTGAACTTTCTGGCATTAAGGTGGGCCTGGCTCTTGCTTGGAACCTTGGCTTTCCACTGGTTTGGTGTGAGATTGATTCCCAAGAGGCTTGCCACTTAATTAACAATGGCCGGCAACATGTGTTTCATGTTGATAGATGGTGCTGTCTTGGCGGATATATCTGAGCTACTTCAATGGCAGTGATGTGAAGGTGGCCCATGATCTCAGAGAAGCTAATTCAAGTGCTGATTGTTTGGCTAAGTTGGGCGTGGAGCAGCAGGACATTTTGGCAGGAGCCTCCTGCTGCTGCTGTTCTTGCTTGTCTTCTGGAGGATAGTATTGGCATTGTGAACTTGTGATTGTAGTCTTTCTTATTTTGTTTCCTTATCTCAGTTCAGCCCAAAAAAAAACCAAAGACAGAGAAATCAATGTTGTTACAATGGTTTGATCCTTCACAATATATGCGCTGCTAGTCCCCTTTTTTCTTTTTTTTAAAGGCCCTTTCTTATCAGTCATCTGATAAAAAAAAGTATGGAACTACTTTTTTACTCTATTCTCATCTTTTGACCATTATAATATGGCCCTTCAGCTTAACAATAGTGTGTCAAGTGTAAATTAATACAGGGTATCCAAGTGACATACAAACCGTGTAAGATCCATTGAAACTCAAGTAGTCGAAAAGTTGATGGGAGCACAAGGTGAAGAAATGGTGGGATCACCTTTAAGAGTGAGATGATCAATCTTAGCCACTAAATATTACAAATTACAATTACAAAATCGGATCCTGTGTTCCGTATGCTTCTCTATCATACAACAAAATCTGCCGATGCATACGCAGCTTCATATTATTTTCATGGAGCCACCATGCAGGACAAACCAATTTCGTCCTCCCAAGAATTTCGTAGAAAGTAATGTTATTATATGAATGAATTTAGGCTATTGTCCAAATAATCGTGTACTTTTATTCTTGTCATCAATGTCTTCATCGCAAAACCATTCCCAACAGTTGCAACAGTCAGCCATATGTCAATAAGACTAATCATCAAATGGAGCAGTGAAGTTCTTCACTCCAATTCCAAACCCTTTTTCATAGACTCATAGACCATATAAGTGATACTTGCCGATGGTACCACTTTGAGCAGGTTAGGAAATATTCCTTTGTAGAATCCCCTAAACCCTTCATGTTCAAAAGTTTTCCTGAATACATCAGCCATTCCCTTGTAAGAGCGTTGAGCCTGCATTCTGATATTAACAGCTATGTCAGTATATAATTTCCATACGGGAACCAAGATCACTGAAGTTACTAGATGTTCAAGCAACAAATTAGACATTTTACAGCCAAAGCTCACCTCGTTCTGATGACCTGCAATGGGTACACACAAGTTGCTCCAAGGGCTCCTGATACAGTACCACATCCTAATTGTACAAGAGGGCCAGGTTCTACAGAAAATTGCAGAATTTCAACACACAACTGAAGGCATGTCTGGTGTAGGATATATAACAAATGAATAACTTATATTATTTCTTTACCTCCATCATCAAGAATATACTTCCTGGACATATCCTTCAAGGTCTCGTATGCAGCGAGATCTATGCCAGCATAGGGGATAATCCCAAGAAGAGAAGGAATTAATCCCCTATAAAATGCCCGGGGTCCTTCCTGAACCCATATATCTTTTGATAGGGTTCCAAGACTAGGGACCCTTCCACTTTCACAAGCATAGGTTTGCAGTCGTGTTTTAACAAGATCCATTGGATATATTGCAGTTTGAGCTACAGCACCGGCTATACCACCAGCTAGCAGCAGGCCCACAGTTCCTATACCAGCCTTTGTCTCTTCTCCTTTAGCATTTGCAATGGCAGTCTTCAGCATCTCATAGGTATAAAATCTAATGGCACTCTCAGGGGCCACCTTCAGAACATTTAAGCCATTGCCTCGAAAAAACCCTAAGAGCCCGCCTTCTTTCCATATATCTTTCACTGCTGGCATTATATGGGCTCGTGTTGTTCGGACTTGCAATACAACCTTTAGGCGATCAAGGGGTGCAGTTGCTGTGCGTGATGCTGCACCAGCTACTCCTCCTGCAATCAGATACCTACTTGCATGAATGTGCTTACCTATGCCTGCTGGAATAACAGTCTGTTCCCCAATATCAACCATGCAAATCCTCTCCAAATAGTGGTAAATGTTCTCCATGGTTGCTTCATGAGGATAAAGCAGCAGAAAATCCCGCCATTCTTCAAATGTTATAACCCCGTTATTATCCTTATCGACACGCTCAACAAAACGAGCAAGTTCCTCATCATCAATCTGAATCCCTGCAATAGAGAGACTAGTGTAGTTCATAGAATGAAACAATTACCACAGTACAACATTAAATCAATAAATACTAACCACATAAACAAGAGCACACTAAATAAACTAGAGAACTGCTATCCAGCTTCAGCACTGGCAATCAAGATCGAAATTAAACGGTTTATATTGTGCAAGTTGTCAATCAAACACTGAGGGCAGGTGAAAAGAAAATGGCTAACATTCTGTAATTTGTCAATCAAACAACATGTCAAGGTGGTATTTTGATATTTGACATCAGGTTATGTTACTGTGATCAGTCATAACTGCTGATTAACAGAACAGAACCAAAAAACAGGTAAATCAGTTGCTGTAAATCAGTCATAACTGCTGATTAACAGATTTTCACTTTGCCCTTTCCCAACAACTTTCCAAAATGTAACTAGGGCCTCTACAGGAAAGCAAATCTTAGAAATAAATTGCTTTCAATGAGAAGAAATATGCCAAAATTATTCAAGACTCTTCACAAGCAAATGTAATCATCGCTTCCCTGAGTTTCACACATATTTCTAACCAGTCAATCATACTAACCTTACCAGAATAATCAAAATCAAAATCAAAACCAAGAAAACTAGAACACTCGAAAAGCTAAGAAATTGGAAATGAAAAAAGATCCTTACCCACTATAAATCATCAAAAAGCCTCTTAAAGTGACGTAAGTTTACACAAACAATACAACAAATCGACAAATGCCTGCTCAGTGCTCTTACAAGCACCTCACCGAGTTCTCGTGCCTCACTAACTTCTCCCTAAAGACCTTCACGAATGATGAAACACATTAGTATCAATTGTATCATACTATTTTAATCATCGTACTTACATTTTTCTGCCCTAGATGTCAGGCATCATTCTTTCTCATACAAACCTTCCAGGAATAATCAAAAGCAATAACAGTCAACAACACCATGAATCGCAAAACCAAAAACAAGGGGGAAAAAAAAACCAAAAATGGAAAAACAAAGAAAGAAGTCCCGTGTCCGCCATAAAACATCAAAAGACCATAGCTATAAAAGTGATGAAACGCATCAAAATCCCCTTTACGTTCCTCACCAATATATGACAGTGTCATGTAATGCGCGACAAAGATCCAAGAATAAAATTGGCAAACCAAATTACTAATAATAGCAACTCTTACTACAACAAAATTGGTTTCTTTTTCCGCAATGACACGACTCTCCCATTACTGAAGAACAAGAGAGGAGGATGCCGCTACCAGTATCAGCAGAGTTTTAAAATTGTAGCTGCGGAAAATTGCTATCGACACAGCCGTAACTGTCACCGTGGCACCGCAATTGCAGATGCCAACCGCAATTTTAAAACTACGCTAGTATAAGCATCTAACAAACAATAAAACAGGTTTAAAAGAAAAAGAAGAAAAAAAGGAAAGAATCACATGCCTGCTCTTACGAGTGCTTCCCAGAGCTCCTCGGGGAGAATAGAGCCATTGTGCTCGACATCAATGGCCTGGAATATGCGGTAAAGCTCGAGCTCCTTGTCATCCATGTACCTCTTGAACTCATCATAATCAACCCTCCCGTCCTTGTCCCTGTCGCAAGCGTTCAGCAGGTCCCTGGCGTACTTGTACTCCGAAGGTATCTGGAGCGCCGAAAGCCCCTCCTCGATGCTCCCGTAGTCCAGGTACCCCCGGTTCTCCTTGTCGAAGAACCCGAACATCCCCCGAATCCGAGTCTCCCTCGCCTCCTGAGTCTCCTGCGACGCCAGCATCACGTGGTCCATCGTCACCGGCACTGCCGGTTTCGTCTCCTTCTTCGGCTTCATCCCCATCCACGCTAGAAAAGCTACCATAACAGAAGGGGGGAAAAAAAAGAAAAAGAAAATTCGATTCGGTAACGAGGGGGACAAAAAAAAAAGGGGGGGAGAATGCAAGTGTGTGTGTTAGAGGAGGAGCAAGTTGTTGGGCATTACCATTGAAATTGGGGGAAGATTAAAATAGTAGCGTTAGGGATCGAATAAGAGGGAAGAGAGAAGGCATATTCTTGTGCTTTCTGCGAATTGGGAAATTCGGTTTTCTTTTTTTCTTTTGTTTCTTTTTTTTTTTTTTTGCGTCAAAAGGAAGAAGGGGAATTCAACGAAACGCGGAAGCGACTGGGATCGATGATGATGATGCTGATGAGCCGGGAACGACCGTGGGAGAGCGTAAACGACGGGAGGTGGAAAGAAGAGAAGACGGCTTTTTTGTTTGTGCCGTTCTGAGGGGCGAGAAAGAGGGGAGTTTGTGGTTTGATTGGGACGGTGACGCCGCCGTTAGGAGAGGGCAGATTATTGCCGGCGGCGATGAGGAGTGTCGGCGGCGATGCCCGATGCGTTGAGGGACGTGCTCGTCGTCATCACTGAACAGAGATTTTGGTTCTCAGCGAATAGCTATTAAACAAACAAAAATAGTGAGTAATAAATAAATCTATAAATAAATAATAAAGAATGCGATCGTAATGAATCGGACAGTGTGAGACGTCAAGAAGTTTGGAGTTTGGAATTATTATTTTTTTGTTTTTCAATTAACTTTTGTTGCTTTTTGGGGGTAGCGCGTGGAAGCCATGCGGCTTTGGGTGATTAGCGCATGAATGACACGCAGCAGCAAGTTGCCAATGCCAACCTTACACCAAAAAATACCTACTAATTATTTGAAAAGGAAAAAAAAAATAGTAATTTGCACATGGCAGAAACGTGGGAATGTGCAATTGACCCAGCAAGACGAATTTACACTGATCATAACAACTTCTTAATTCAAACACTTCACGGGTTATAATTGATATCACACACTTCAACTGCTAATTATTTGCAAGACAAAAAAGAAAACTAGTAATCTACTCATGATAGAAACGTGGGATTGACCCCGCCAGTTGGATTTGATAGCGACTTATAATTCTTACACTTCACATACAGAGTAACATACAGCTACTTAAATAATTCATACACTTCAACGGCTAATTTGCACATGATAGTAACTTGGGATCGACCCAGCAAGTTGAACACACTCTAATCACAACAACTTTAATTTATACGCTTCAGATATATTGAGTGATCACTTTTCTAACTCCAGTTTGGCCCTTTCCAGTGCTGCCTTGGCTGCCATTTGTCTCGTTTGCCTCTCTTCATTCAATCTCCTGGCCAAATCTGCTTTTGCAGTTCTACCCTTTAAGGTCCTGTCAGCCTCTGTCATTCTTCTTTTCAGATCACCAAGATGAGTCTCAATCTTCAAGCTCTCCATCTCACAACAGCTCAGTTGGTTTCGTCTCTCATGGAGCAGGGCTTCTAGATGAGAGACTTCTTCACCAAGCCATTGTCTGCGCTGGTTAGAAGCATCAAGCAGAGTCTCAGTCTTGACACAATCTTCCTGGATTTGAGTAAGCCTTGCCCTCTCTTCCTCAATGCATTGATTATATTCCTCAAAGGTAAGGGAATTTTCCATGGACTTATCGATATCCGCTATGGCGGAAGCATAATTGATGAAGTCCCAGACATGCTCACAGAATTGTTTATAGTCAACACACAGACGATCCAATAGAACAAAAGTGTCCTCTGCAGCCATTCTCATGGACTCTATATCATGAGGATCCAGGCTGTCAAGATCATTCAGAAGGGCCTGCTGTAAACTTAATGCGGCATGCCTTTCCCTTTCAGCCTTTGACAAAGGCTTTCTTTTACTGCCTTGGGACGACTGGCTAGGCGGGCTAACACTAACATCTCTGGGAACCTCACTATGGCCAAGAACATCTCTGGAAACCTCAGTATGACACCCATTTGAAGAAAGCTGGGCATGCTCGCTTAAGTCGGTAATGGCAAGCTGCTGGTTGCATTCACGGTGATCATCAAAAGTGATTGCTTGTTTAGGAACAGCTATTAGATCAAAGGATGGGAAAATGCCTGTAAGGACGAGACCGAATCAACATGAACATTGCAAAATCAAAGTGGACACTGACATAAAATTAAGGAAGTCATACTTACAAAGAACGACCGGCTGACATGCAGGGGATTTTAAGCTTTGTGTGGGTTGCAAAAAAAGAAGGCGACCTAACCAACCTGTTGGACATCGGCCTGCAATTATAAATTAAATCAATTAGATCAAGAGAACTTCGCGCATGGCTTCTCTGAATTTCACATAAAGAATTCCAAGAGAATATCTTCACACTACTGTAGAAATTACTTTGTGCGATCAAGAGGAAGAGTATTAATTGATTGTAGCTTCAGATTACATTTAATATTGAGTTGATGAAGAAGAACAAGAAAGACACAGAGCAGATCTAATAGATGTCTTTCCTACTAGTACAATCACTATGAATTTGGTAATTGTTCCATGGCTAGAAAGGTTGAAACAATAACACAAATGCTTTAAGCAATTTGTCGCAAGGACTGAATTTATAAAGAATCAAGTAAAACATAAAAATCAAAATGATGTGACTCAGCTCTGACAGTGGAAGCAGCAAAATATAGGAAATGCAAAAGGAATAATATATTTTTGACATAAATAGAAAAGCAAAATTATGTATTTGTATGCATGCTTGTAATACCAAATGATGTATCATTAAAAGCACCAGTGAGGAACAAATTCTGTCGACAACTGATCCTTGAAGGTGTAGGCCGACGAGATAACAAGAATGCTTCCCTCTCAACAGCTTCCCATGGCACAGAGTTCGCAACATTCTGGAGATCATCATCATCCTCAAATTCTGGAAAACCAACACATTTTGAAGGGGTTGCCTCTGGTGTTGCATTATCTCCCTTTGGCTGCTCAGATACAGCCGTTGATATGGGAGTCTCAAAATCCTCCATCATTCTCATCCTCTTTGAATTTTCCACATATAAATCACCCCCCTCACCCAAGTCATAATGCTTTTGACTGCTTGGCTGGATAGGAACAATGCTTTTGCTGTTATCTAGAAGTTCATCCTCTGACACTTTGTAACCACAGGATCCATGGTCCTGTTTGGCAGGTCAAAATAAATTATAAACAGGAAATCCACAAATCCAAGATAATCTTGCCATAAAATGAGTCAAAGAAATATGCTCAATCCCCATCTATTTTTACAAGACTAGAAAATACTTTCGATAGCTGTCTTTCTTATATGCTAATTATCCTTCTTTTATGCTAAATCACAAGATGCTCTATCAAGTATCAACCTCTCCCTCCCCCTTCCAAGTTCATTGACCTACCTAATCATCCCTCAAGAACAAGATAAAATACAAACGGCAAAGTGTTGAATATCCAAAAAGATTAGATATATACAAGTGTTCACGTATGTTACATGGTCCATCCCTTGCAAGAGCAATGTCTCCTTAAAATTTATTAACCAAAATACATTAAAAAAAAAAGGAAAGAAACCAGCGAACAATTACACAATTCCAGCCGCACATATCAGGTAACTCTAGAGGCACTAAAACAATCCCTATATTGCTACTCACTAAGATCCAATTTTCCCATCGAAAACCAGTAACAAACAGAAAATTAAACCATTAAAATTACTCTGCAGCACACACGCACAACGCCGTAAAAACCAATAAACAACTCGCCACACCCACAAAACAGAGAAAAACATGTTAATCCAAGGCAAGCATTCAATTCAAAACAGAAAGATCATACCTTTCCAACAGGACAAACAAAACAGTCCTTATCTGCAGCATCTGGGTCCGTCACCTTCTGACAAACACCAGCCCCGCAGTCACACTCAGGATACTTATACGGCGGAGGCTGCATGTAACTCTCATCCACAGGACGATCGCACCACTGCACAAACCCTCTACATGGTGTCCCCTAAAATCCAACCAAACAAAACCTTAGCACTAAAATGGATAAAAAAAAGAGAGAGAGAAAGAAAAACCCGAGGAAATCAGAAAGGGAACGAGCTTTCATACCCTTTTGATGGGGCAAGCATAATACTTCCTTCCAGGGTTCCTTTCGCTGCGTGATGTTTTCACAACGCAAAAGCCATGTCCACAGCGGCAAAATATCTTCGTTGGCTTTAAAGGGGAATCGGTTTTGGGTGAAGGTGATAGGCGTTTGTTGTTGTTGTTGTTGTTGTTGTTGTTTTTGTTGGGAGAGGTAAGAGGACAGTGCCAAGCCCAGTGCCCTATCTGGTTGCACCTGTAGCAGGTATCTCCTTGCATTCTTTTCACAACTTCGGGGGAATATCGGGTTGTGATCTCAGGGGAAGTTGGGTGAAACTGAGATCGGGGGGTGGACGGTGACTGTGAAGCTGGGTGGTGTGGTGGTGTAGGCATGGTTGGGGTGATGGTGATGTCTGGTTCACACATTTGATTTTGATCGTGGCTCTTCACTAATTTGTAGTGGACAGATCGTAACTCAGCGAGTTGTTGAACTCACACCTCACAATTATCATTTCTCAAGCGAGGCTGGGTGCATTCACACTTCACGATGAATGATGATGGGTCTAGAGAGACGTTGGGCTGGGTAGGGATTAGAGGTTAGAGTGTAGGGGTTAAATGTGCAGTGTTCGGTGAGCAGTGTTGATGTGATGTCGGGGGGTATTGCTTTTTTTAAAATTTGTAGCGTAAAAGAGGGGAGTCTGGACAGTGAACGCAGTGAGTGACTATACGACAACATCAGTCTCGTCCGAAGTCTGCTTTAGCGTCACGACCCACACAGCGGAGTGCTTTCCCGTACAATTTCTGATGCTGCTGGAGAGAAAAGTGGAGAGCACTGGCAAATTTAGTACCATTTTTTTATGCCTTTCGCTCTTTCTTTCCTCGTTTTTATTTTTTATATATTTTGGGTTCACGACTTTTGCTCTTTCTATCTCTACGACAACCCTTCAGCGCAGCACATGGCCAACGCAGGATTCTAATGTTTCACTGTTTCGGGTTTCTGTTGCCCTTGCCACCTCCTTTTTCTATCCCCACTTTCAATGGCATTCACCTTCCTAAACTTTATTAAAATATCTTTCTTTTATTTTAATTAAAAAAATTAAAAATGACTATTATGTTTAGTCCTTTAAGAATTTTATATTAAACGATTTTATTCTTTAAATAATAAAATTAATTTTATGATTCTTAATAATTAAAAATAATAAATATATTAGTCTCTTTTTTAATTTTTTATTAGTGAATTTACATATATGGCACAGTATAATAATGATGTGTTTTTAAAATATTAGAGACAAGCTAAATAAAATTATTTTAAAACATATTTTACTTATTTTAGTATCTAAAATTACATAAAATGAGTAACTTTATAACTTATAATAGAGATTTAAATAATTAATTTTATGAATTTTAACCATTAAAATGAGTCATTTTAAATTTTATTCCACTTCAAATAAAATATACATCACTTAATATCATGTCAGCAGCCCAATATTCAGTTTTATTAGTATTTAAAGAATCAAATACTTACAGAAAGAGTGATGTGTTCCATTATTAAAATTTTAAAGGACTGTAGGTTTAATTTCAATTTTTAAAGGACTGAATAGTCTTGTAAAATTTTCTTGAGGGACTACATAAGTTATTTACTTAATAATTAATTGACATAATTATATACAATTATCATAAAAATATTAAAATTTATTATTATTGATTTATAAATTAAAATATTTAATATTGATCTAGACACTAAGTATCACAAGTATTTAATATTAACAAATTTAATATAATAACTTATATACATTGAATTTTTTTTTAAAGTTCTGCTAGGAAAATAGTTAACTAAATAATATAACAGCGAATAATTTAGAAAAAGAAAAATAAGTTAACTATTTTTTTATATTGGTACAGCAACTTATTTTTTTGGTACTTAGTTGTTTGCTTGTTTGTTTACATGCTTTTTTGCAATTTGTTAAATATGCTATTGCTTGAACTTTTGTTATATTTGTTCTTGGTTATTTAACAAATATGTCCAATAAAGTCAAATCTTTTATGCGATAGTATGCCTCCATATGCATACAGATTTTTATAGTCGTTTACATTGATCTTTAAAGCTGAAATAAATTTTTGTAACTATTGTTTTAGTTGCAACCAGTCATGATTGTTAAGATTAATTGCCTCTCACCTTCGTTTATTTTATTTTTCCTTGTGTACGTGTGATTTGTTTGCTTATATAGGTATTTTCTTAAAAATTATGGCCAATCACAAAGAATCAGGTTCAAGATATTTGTGATTCATTGATGCTAAGCTCAATGAGAGAATAATTTCTTCACTATTAAGGAAAACTATTGCTACCCATCCCTGGCATGACTTATAGATTGGAACAATAATTCCTTTTCAAATATATTCGCTAATGTCTAAAGAAAGCTTTAAAAAATAATTCAATGTATAAATATGAATTATTATATGAATTATATGAATTATTATATTAATCATATTAATTATCAGCATTTGTAATATTTAATGCCTAGATCAATAAAAAATATTTTTATTTATAAATTAATAATAATAACTTTTAATATTATTATGATAATTATATATAACTAATGTCAATTAGTCATTCTTTTGGTTAAAATAAAAGAAGAACATTTTAGTAAAGTTTAGGTAATATGACTATTAGTGGAAGTGGAGATAGACAAGCCACTCACTACTTTCCAGACATGAGTTTAATTTTTATATATCTTTTAGCCTGTACTTGATTATGGCCAAACATTTTTAATTAGGCTTTTAACACTATTAAAATAAAAAATATTATTTTTGAAAATATTAAATTTCATCTTTAATTATGAATTTATGATCATTGTTTATATAGAAGAAATCATTGCATCTTTCATGTCGATGGAAAATTGCTTGATGTTATAGTGATTTCTCGTTGGTTGTAGAAATTGCTAAAACTTACCGTGGTTTCTAGTTTACTTAACAACGCAACTTCCAGAGATGTCACGACTGGACTGGGGAACATGACCGGCACTTGATGAATCTCATCCCCACGTAAGTCCCGTGACCTCTGAGTCTCTCTATGTGCGTAAAATAACATACTTTTTATTATGAAATCATAGCTTCACCTAAAACTCTATTTGAACTTTATATCCAGAATTATAAAACTGAAATATTTGATATATGAAATTTTGAAAACATTTTAATCATACTCTGAAAATCAATTCAACATGTGAACTGAATCTTAAATACATCTCTGATTTATTTCATAAACTCTAATCAAACTCTACAATTTTAAATCCATATTTATAAACTGAAAACGTATATATCACTATTCAAAATATTGAAATTAAATACATAGTTTAAAAATAGTACATGGCTCGGATCCTGCTTGCATATCTACTGGAGCACTCTACTCTAGCAAGACTCTAAACTAAGCTTTATTCTAGGGTAAGACACACCATTGAAAATGATTGCGTCTACCAAACCGGAGACTGGGCAACATCTGCACTTGCAACTATGAGAAGGAAAGAAGAGGGGTGAGTTAACGGACTCAGTAAGTGAACTCTCACTTATAGCTCACATGGGACAACCAAGGATAATATGCATAATGCGATATACATATGCTGTCATAACCATTTGATATTTATGTACATAATCTCATAGAAAAGATATCTCTGTGATCATAGATTTATAGCAAAATATATCTAAATTCTTACTCCAATAGGAAAATCATTTCTCATGTATATAATGGCTCTTAAATCAAATCTTTTCTGAAAAAAATCAATAATCTCTGAAAATATGATTAGCAGTACTCTAATAGAGAAACATGGATATCTGTTTACTACTAGCATGATAATATATCCTCCAGTTATACATGTTAACCACGACATAACTAATCCTCTACAAGTGCCAGACAGGGGCTCCACCCTTAAGGCTTTGTTCCTTCCCCCTAGACACAGGTGTCACGACCCGATTTAGATCATGACTGGCATGTGAGGAATCCGGTTCCCACGTAAGCGTCGTGATTTCTTCACCGTACTATATGCTTGCTTTATCTATAAAACATAATTTGATAATATTTCAAATTAATTGTAAATCCTTACTATTTGTGAAATAAATCTCTTTCTCATAAATAAATTATGAAACTGTAGCTGCAAAATACATTTCAACTGAGTTGCTCAAATACAAAATAACTATGAATAATATACTGATAAATATAAAAGAATCATGGTATGATCGAAAAGCAAAATAAACTATATGCGGTTCAGGACCCTACCCGTCATATCACTGGAGCACATCTACTATGAACAAAATACTATAGCTTCACGCTGAAGTGAAACTCACCTAAACTGAAGGATGCTACCGCTGAAGAGATAGGAAAGGAGGATCCTGTGTTACACCCGAATCTGTGGGAAAAATGGAGAAGAGAGGGTTGAGTTTTGAAAATCAAAACTCAGTGAGTAGATCCTCACTCATAACCATGCATGGGACAAGAAAACATTATAAATAAATAATGACAATAATAATGCAACACTTATAAACATTTCTATTTACTTTATATACTAATAATAATCTTTGAAACCTCAAGAATTATACAAGGGAATAGAATGTTCGTCAACTGTAGAGAGGATGCTTAGTCCCTGGTGGCTAAAGTCCCTAATTAATGTGATCTCAACTGTCCCTGGCGAACCATATCCCTGGTGGATTGATCTAACTCAAGAATAACTTGCCCCTGGCAGGCCTTGGTATACTAAAATTAACGGAATAACTACCGTTAACTCACAGTTCTATTCCTCTCAGTAACTCTCTCTATATCTAAAACCAATTAAAGTTGTAAAAGGGGGATTCTATATTTTCTAGTTCAATATTTCTCAGCTATTATAACAAACATAAAGCTTCAAGTCTCATTTAGTAAATCCTATCAATTCCAATTTATGATAACAAATAAATTCATGAATTTAAACAATACAAAACTCTTTATGGAATAATTATGGTCTCATGCATTTCTAAAATCATAATTTCATGTATAGATTTAAATGGAGCATTTCTAAACAAAGCACATTATTCATATAATTACATATCATGTGAAAACAAATTGTTCCAAGTCTCTAAATGCTCCGTAATACTAGAAAATAATGGTACAATGACCAAAATAAGGTCATGAGATCAAACCACTCACCTGGAGGGGTAAACTGTGAAGTACCAACAACATAGGGACTCTGAGGAGGAGGAATGACACCAATGTCTGCCATTGAAACCATAAAACTCATCAATAATTTATGGGTACTCTTAGATTACCTAAAACAAATCTAATAATATTGGAGGAGTATCCCCACCTAACAATAATGAGAGAAATAACAAGACTCAACTCAAGATTATGAAAGAATGAAGAGAATGGACACAAAAACTAACAACATTTACATACCTTGATGATTTGGGAAAGCTAGATTGGAAGGAATGAGAAAAAAAGGGAAGAAAAATGGGGATGAAAGGTTGCTGCTTCTTATCTTTTGATAAGGGAGGGGAAACCTTGAAATGGCATTTTAAAAGAGGGAAAAACTGAAACAGCATCGTTGGGTAACCGCTATAGCGGTATATAGCAGTCAAGGCGTAGAGGCACTGTGTACTTATGACCGCTATGGACCACTATAGCGCTACCTCAGACTACTACATCACGTGAAACACTCCCTGGTGACCGCTATAGTAATCCTGAACCACTATAGCGGTGACAGCAACTTCCAACTTCTACATTTTTTAGTCACTGGCACATAGGTTATCCCAATTATGACTTATTTACATTTTTTAATTTTAACTTTAAAACATAAATGTAAATAAGAAAATACCCCCATTTAGATTCAAACAAAATATCAAAAAAATCAAAAACCCAACAAGTCAAAATCCAAATTTTGGGTTTTAGTTCAAATTCAGGAATTTTCAAGATTTTCTAAACTTGTGGGATAAAAACGAAACATTTAAAGGTCTCATAAAAATCATTAAAATCACTATTTAACATATTTTCCTATTGGCAACAATTACTGGGACTTTTGATTCTAAGAATGTGGTTCTATCATACAGCCCTCCAAGGAGGTGTGGGATCCAAACTTAGTGAAATTCAGGACCCGGCAATATAGGTGGGTCCTGGGGACTCTAAGGCTTCATGAAATCTATCCACTGATACGTGTACCTCTGGGTATCACAATAGGCCAAAGGAAGAACATGTATTTTCTGCTCTATGAGATTGCCCCTAAAGACAACTTGGTGCCAAGGTTAACAATCATTTTTTTCCAACCGTTAACTCATTGTTTGTTTCTCTATAACTACCATCTAGTCTCTAAATCATAAAAACTAAATATTTTTCTAAAGCTTCATGTTAGGCTCTATTCTGGAGTTAAAACTCTATCACATATAAATACTCTACTCTTGAAATCTCATAAAGTACTGAAACTCTAAAACTCGGTTATATACTCTAATCTGGGTATCAAAACTCTTTTATATGTAATTACTCTAATATTTGAAATCATCAAGATAATTCGTAAAATCTCTAGATACAATCATACTTATACTCTAGCTATTTATAAAACCATTTAAATATGAAAACTCTTGAAACTCTAAAAGCTCTGGACTCATATAACTCTAGCAATCTGGCCTTAGCATAATTGAGACTGTGAAATGATGCCCAAGGGATCACCCATTTGTAGGTATTCTAATTTCAAGCTCACAGAATATATATCTGATAGTTACTACGAATCATACTGAATTCCATATTTTTAGAATATCACAAAAACTAAATTTCTAAAATCTCATTTCTCAAGATAGCCTCTTTTTATAACTTAATAACTCTAATATGATGCATTGAAATGGAAAGGTTCAAAATCATAAAATCTCTAACATTATAATATGGCATCTCTGTTTGACATACTTGTCAAAATAACTTAACTGATACTCTAAAATCACTTTTTGAAATCTCTAGTCTTCAAGCATAAAGATACCATAATTCTTGAAACATGTTGGATATACTAACAATTTATTAAATCATACATTCTTGCAATAAATTTCTTCATGAATATATATATATATATATATATATATATATATATATATATATATAAAACATTTTCATAACACTCTATACATCAATCATGGTCCCATGATTTTCTAAACACATAATTCATGCTCTTTGTCTAGCTTGCCATACTTGCAAAATCATATATATATATATATATCAAATCATAATTTCATCTCTAATGTCATATTTGAAATCATCATGCAAGAAACATATGCATAGTGATAAAACTAAGGCTATGAGATCAAACTCACCCACCATTTAGAGCCGAGAATATGTGGGCACCACCAACTTGACTTTGAAGCACGGAATGGTATCAACAACTATCATAGAGCAACATTGACTCATGATCAAACTCTAATAACATTTAGATAACTCCAAAACAACTCTAACAACATTGGGGGAGCACCCTTACTTGGCAACAATGAGAGAAATACCAACACCCATACTCGAGGATGTGAAAGGGAAAGGAAGAAGATGGCATAAACTAACAAAATCCTTACCTTTGATCTTGAATGAAGAAGGAATGATGATAGATTGAGAGAGAAAGGGTTGGAGAGTTCCTTGGAAGGGTTAGGGTTTGGTTTCTGCCAAGGGAGCCCGAGCTTGGGGTGTTTTTATAGGGATAGGGATTCCACTTATCAAAATTGCATCATTTTTTACTGTGCTGACATCGAGTCCACTTATTGCAACAAGTGTGAACATTAGTAGGCTCACTACAGCGAGCCTGCTCTGTAGAATTCTGCAGCAACAACTCTAGCTCTTAATCCCATGGTCCATCATGCATCCGGGGCCTTCCCGACAACACGGGTGGGTCCCAGAGGACCTTAGGGCTGTATTGGGCTCGTCCAAGAACACGTGTATCTGGGGCATCACAAGAGATCTCAACTAGTGCTTAAATGTTTCTCTTTATATTATTTTTATCTTGTTGTATTGTTCTTCAGTTTGTATGACAAAAAATAACTGAGAAATATTATATGTATGTTTATTATGGGGGGAAATTATCACTACAAGGGAGAAAGATATATTTGTTAGTGAAAGTATAGCTTATATTATTATTGAGCTATCTATCACATTTTTGGAGTTAAAGAGCAAAAAATTATAGCAGTTTGGGCAACCACGTATAAAAGTTAAAAACCTTTTTTAGAGGTTTCCCTTAACATTTAGGCAAGGTATTCTCAAGTATAAGAAATTCCAAGTGACTAATGATGTTGATGTGAGGTTAATGTTCGACATAAGCAATAGGATTCAGAAATTTTTTATCATAGAGGTGTTAGTCATCCTAGAGGGGTGTAACTTTAGTAGATCTAAGGGAACTATTCATAAACCAACATATGCAAGGAACTTAACATCAGAGGTCGCACCAGTATTCAAAGTGGCATAGCGATCTCCAACCTTTGAAATGCCTTAGTGTTCCCCAACTTTTGAAAAGTGTGTAGATCTTGATGAGCATCTTACTCATGCATAACCTATAGACCAAGTTGCACAGGACAGCGTACAGGAAGGTGTGGCTGGCTAAATAGAAGGCTATTGCTCGAATATATAGTGACTGGAAAAGTCTTACAGTGAGCTTCCAAGAAGGCTTCAAGGTCTACAGTTGTATGTGTCAGGTATACCTATATTCCAATTACATGTGGTTTAATATTTCATTGTATGTAATTTAGCTAATGTTATAAATCATGCAATTTGGTTAGGTTCATATGTGCAGTTGATTGCTCAACCTAACTTTGTAGGTGATGTTATTGATCATAGATGTGTAATGTTTCATCGTTTATTCTGGATATTTGCCCCATGTGTAAAAGTTTTCAAATATTGCAAACGACTTATTTCAATTGATGACACTCATTTATATGACAAGTATGACAGCACTTTGTCAATGACAATTGTCCAAGATGACAACTCAAACATTCTACCAATTATATTTGCTGTGGTAGAGGAAGAGACACAGGAGGCATAGTCTTTCTATCTCAGAAATCTTAGATGACATGTGACGCCATATGAGGGCATTCTTATCATTTTTGACAAATATAGATCTATCAAAGCTGCTTTGGATGAAGAAGGTAGTGGTTGGCACCCTTCAACTGCATATCTCGCTTTTTGTATTCACCACATCGTCTAAACATTTCCGCTTCGGTTCAGGAGCAAAGATAAGAAAAAGTCGCTTATTAATGCATCATGTGCGAAGACCCACAACGATCATCAATACTATATTGGGTGATTGATGGTTGAGAATCTAGTCATGGCTAAATGAGCCAAGCAAATTCCACTTAAAATATTGATACAACATGATGATGAGGGTCACCGATATGGCCATAGAACCACGAATTTGTCGGAATGCATCAATGTTGTTATGAAGGGCATTTGAAATCTTCCTATTACAGTAATAGTGAAGTCCACCTGCTTTTGCCTTGCTGAGTTATTTGTCAAAAAAAAGGAGGATGGCTCAAGCCCAACTCACAATCAGAGAAAGAAGGTCACAAGCTCTGAAGCAAGCCGTTGATACTAATAGTGAGGGTGTGGACAACATTCATGTTATACCAATGGACCAGGGGGATACATTATTCCTGGTTTATGAGAACCAAGGATATGCAACATGGAGTAGACAAAGTTATAAGGTTGATTTAACACAACACACTTATGACTGTGGATATTTTCAAACATTGCATTACCCATGTCGTCATGCACTCGTCTATTATGGATGTGTTCACATTGATTAGGGCTCATTTATAGATGAGGTTTACAGTATGCAATCTATCTTCAACGTATACAAATTAGAGTTCCCAGCCCTTGGACATGAAGCCTGAGTACTACAAGTTTAAGGTACGGCCAAATCTAACTCTTAGAAGATGTGCTGAGGGGCATCCTATTTTGACAAGGATTTGAAACAAAATGGATGAGGTTGAGACAGGTCCTGGAAAGTGATATGGGATGTGTAAGTAGTAGGGCCACGATGCACATGTCCATCATTGCTTGCTTCATCCTCTAGAGGAACTACTTCATCTTCAAGAGAAAATGAGTGATCAAATCTGTATTTCTATATTATTTTTGTCCATGTATTGTATTTCTACATTATGTTTAATCTATCTGTTAATCAAACGTATTATTTTATAGTGTTGCCAAAAGCATAAATCCATAACAATGAAAGAAAAGTGTATAAATATGTAAATAATTAACAAATAACAATAAATGTGTCCATAAGTGCATAATATCATAAGTCCCTAACTACTTAAGTCCACAAATAACATAACACAAATAATAATAATAAACACATAGCTATCCCTTACTCTGCGAGGCTTAGCAAAAGGTAAATGTCCACCAGTATGGTAGTGGTATGGATGGGGATCACACCTGGGCTTGCCCTACTGCTGCTAAACATGCTGAACCATGCCTATCCGTAGCATGAAGCCTATCGATGTTGACTAGCTCCTATGGAATATGCTGCTCCCCTCCCTAACTGGCGAATGACATGCCACTCTACGATCTCAAAGCATATCAATACGGTGGCACATGCCTAAATGGTAGCCTCAGCCCGCACCCATGGAAGAGTAATAATAGCAACCTAGGGTCCATGTACGGAGTCCATACAAATTGTAAAAATTTAAAACAAATATATTAGAAAACTCTACACTTAATCCTAGACACTACCCCTTTTGAATTTGAAAGGAAAAAAATACCTCATCAATAGGGATAGCATCAATAAGTGACATCATGTGCAGTAATCGAGCCCTATCTGGATCTGTCCTCTTCGATAGTCCCGCCCACCTAAACACATAGTAACTTATACATAATGTGAAAGAACAAATGTAACATAAAAATAAAGATATAACATAGCAAATTACCTGCTTGCTAAGGGCCATCTGACCTCATAATATCCAATTGGTCAAAGTGTCGGGATCCAGTAATAAGTCCAGAGCAATGATAACTCGGCACAACCTCCAAGCTTTGTTGCCTCATGATGGGTCACTCGACACAAGTAGTAGTGCAAGGTCACCAATACTGCGGAGTCCCAGCTATGTCTCCTGCGTGAGTGAAAATCTCTCAAGTGTTGTAACCACTTCATGTGAACCCAAGAGCTAGATTTGTGGGTCAACAAAAATTGACCAATCAACTAGATAATATAGGCTCATGCATGCTGCTGCACAAATAAATGTGACTGCCCCAACAATTCATAATCCCTCATAAATGCGCTCTCAAACCAGGATAGGTTCACCATAGGACCTAATCTCTATATAGAGGGTAGTGCAGATCCTAGAAGCTCCTTACACAAAGCCCATGTATTTATCCTGAGATGATTTTGCCACCAACCTATGCAGCCTGTAATTGGTAACCCATCAACTCGAGGCCCTAGATGAAACACCACGTCCTCAAGGGTGATAGTGCACCCTATGTAGAAAAGGAGAAAGGTATGCGACTCTAAGTAACATATCTTAACAAGGGTGCTAGGCACTATTATACTTGAAATTCTAATTTGGCAAGCCTCCCAAAACCCAATTTACTCCAAATACAACTGCATGCTGGGATGTGGAGGCGCCACAGGCCTGCATACTAAGTACAAATTTTAATATACAATTATTATCTAATTACCTAATTAGTTATAAATCTTATTAATCCTAAATCCCTGCTAATTATTACTTAATTAAAAAAATAAGAAAAGTTGCTAGAACACAAGAACACAGTTAACAGAAAAACATAAATGAAAAACATAACAAAAATGAAAATCACCGTACCATAATGAATTTGAGTCCATGATTGCAACAATAAATTAAAAGAAAGGATAGATACCAATTGGATGCATTGCACAAATAAATATATATAGTGATAAAGGAAAATAATATATGCCAAATCAATTATGACAAAATAATGTTGTATCTTTCGATAATTTATGTTATTATAATTATTTGTTATTTTGATGATTTTATTTGACTTTTTAAATATGATACCATAATAAAAGGATTTCATACAATGTTACTATAAATTGATATGATATTTAGATTTTCTCAAAATATAAATTATTACATACAAAATTCTCATTGAAGGAGAATTTGCCATGTGGAAAAAATTTTATGATTTAGTGTAAGTAGAATCAATTAGAATTTCAAATTATGTCATATTAGCATTTATTATAAAAAATACTTGAGGTAGAATCAATTAGAATTTTGAATTATTGCTATATTAAAATCAATAAGAAATAATACTTGCTAAAGTTAAGTTCTTCAAATTAAATAAAGTTTACATAGCATAATTTAAAAATATGATTTTTGAATTAATTTAAACATGTTTGTTTAATTATTTTATTAAATTAAATTCTTGGAAAATGATGCCATTTTGTAAAAATGTTAGAAATATTAATATTGAATGTTTAAGGATTAATTTTCAAAGTAAGATCAATTATAGTTTTGAATATTGTCATGTTATTAGAAAATTTATTATTAAAAGGAATTCTTGCTAAATTAAGTGTGTTGATCAGACGTAGGTAAACATTTACATATTATAAAATACTAATTTAGTAGTGAGACTAACAAATGTAATAATGATCTCTCTATTTAAATTATAGTGCATTCCATTTAATTAGTTAATCAAAAAAAATTTAATAATCAATATTTAAATTTAATAATAAAATTTGAAATTGGATATAAGATAATCACTATTTGATTTATTTATGTTTTTCTTTTGAATCATATATTTATTTTAAAAATTTATATTTGATATAGAATGATTTAAAACATTTGAAATTAGAATCAATTAGAAAGAGTACTTATTAAAATTAGGTACATTATATTAAGCATAAAATCAGAATTTAAATTGAAAAGTGAGATATTGATCTAAATTAAATATATCTATTTAATTACATTTTTAGTGAAATAAGATATAAATTTAATCTACTGAAACTGAACAATTATGACTGTTATTGACACATTTTGGTAGAAAGAAATTCCTTATCAAACTTACTTAGATTAACATAAGTCCTAAGTAGAGCACATATTTTCTATGCATATAAAAGTACAAAATATAAGTTAGTTTGAAGTTTTAATTCAATGTTATAATATCATAAGGAAGAAAGAAAATGTTTATTCTTATCAATTTTGATGATATTCAACTTTGCATTCTTCCTCTCTCTTTCAAGTTCTCTTTTAGTACAACACCAATCAATCTCAATGACATCCACTATGGAATAATAATCAAAATAATTAGAAATTTTGAAAAAAAAGTTTTAGAAAATCAAATACAAAATGCAAATATTATCTATATTGTTAACTAAATAAGATGTGAATAATATAGTGACTAATAGTCAGTAGTGCAAAGTTTAAATAATAATTTTATGTAGAGATGAACCTTCAATGGTGATTTAATTTGTAGTCAATACTATATACAAATTAAATCTAGCAATAATTGCAATGATTGACAAAATTAGGTCAAATTTTAGTCTAGTTGATAATATATATTTATAATATAATAGGATAAAATAATGAGCAAATCATATTTGATTTGTCTTTAAAATTATTAAACTAGAATCGTATATGTAGTAAATTAGTGTAATAATATATATTTAAAAAATATATAATATGACAAAAATGATTTGATAAAATGTCATAATGCATTTTTATGATATTCATTTTTCCTAAAAAATAATCATATATTTGATTATCATTGAAGGACAATTCTCCATGTGCCTAAACTTTCCTTGAAAAGGTTTCTAATTGTTAAATAAAATTTGAATTATCCCCTAAAAATTTTCCATGATAGCATAGAAATTATAAAAGATAAACATTTAAAATATAATTTTATATTTAATATGGTAATTGTCGTTGAAAATCAATAGAGATAAACATTTAATAATTAAATTAAAAAATCCTATGTTTGTTTTTCAAATCATATATCTTAAATCTGATTTATACCTATATATTCTAAATAACTACTAAATTTTATATTAATTTTTAAATCAAATTATACATATATATATATAGACTCTCGTACAGATAAATATGGACAATATTGATTTGAATAAAATCTGAATGATCCTCATAAGAAAGTGATGATAACATATAAAGTATAAAAGAAAAACATTTGAAATATCATTTAATCATGAATATGATAATTATTAAAATTCAAAAGAAATAAATAGTTAAGAACTAAAGTTAAAAATTTATATATTAATTTTTTGAATCAGATATTATCTTTTGAATTAAATTATATATATATATATTAAATATGTTGTAATTGAGAGAAATATTTAAAAATTAAAGTAAAAAAGAATCATATATTAATGTTTTGAGTTGAATATTCTAAATTTTATTAATATATATTTTTTTTAAAAATCATATATCCTAAATATATTAGTATCTATCGTATAGTTTGCATGAATTTACTTAAAGAATCATTACATTTATCATACATATCTTTTTCAAATTTTGTTTAAGTGATTACTATGAATTATTTTGATTTTGAATGAAATTTTAGTAATCATCCTTATTTGAAAAATGATGATTGAGTAATGAATAAACTATAAGATAATATAAATGGGATTTATAATATTATTAAAAAATAATTACAATTCTTTCATTGTGTTCATCCTATTAAAAGACCACTACAATGTCAATACAAATTGTTTGTATCAGAAACAATACAAATACCCAAACATAAAAAGTGATAGATACAGTGTTCCAATAGAACTTTTTACGAGAACCATTTACAATAAAATTACATAATTTCATTCATTGTAATCATTGATAGAACAATCTTAAACAAAAGTTCATTCCTTCACTAATTCTTTTTCAAATTACACAATTTATCAGCACTAATAAAATAATACAAGGTAACATTTACCGGTAATTGATAAAGATTAAAATGAATAAGATGAAGGGAGGGGATATATATTATTAGAAAAAATAAAACTATGAATGAGAAACTTATATTAATCGAATATTGCTAATAATATTATCACTAAATGAGAATAAAATGAGATAATATGATAAG
This sequence comes from Dalbergia cochinchinensis, assembly GCA_031216125.1. NCBI lineage: Eukaryota > Viridiplantae > Streptophyta > Magnoliopsida > Fabales > Fabaceae > Dalbergia > Dalbergia cochinchinensis. Next base: position 26,419,223 of record CM062368.1, read on the forward strand.
ATATAATAAAATAAAAAATTTAAAAAAAGTAAGGGATGAATCATTCTCATTTAGATTTGAGTATAGGTACAATCAATAATGCTTTAATCCAGTAGATGACCTAGGCTAAGATGCCATACTAATTTACAAAATAAGAAATATTGTTATAGAATGCAAGAACACAATTTATAGAAAAACATGACACAAAAGAAAATCACTTTACCATAATAAATTTGAGCTGATAATTGCAACGATAAATTGAAAGAAAAGATGGATACTTGTCACGACCCGACTTGGATTGTGACCAAGACGCGAGAATCCAGCCTCACGCAGTTCTCGTGACCTCTGTGCCGTACTATATGCTAACTTTAATTCATAAAACATGATTTAATCATAAGTTAACTTAACAAATAAATCTTGTTAAATTTAGAAATAACATCCTCTTGATAAATAAATAGCATAACTGTTGCTGTAAAATACATCTTAAATGAGTTACTCATATACAAAATATCTATGGGTGATATGCTGTGAAGTACAAAGAATCATGGTATAAAATCAAAATATAAAATAAATGATTATATGCGGTCCGGGACCCTGCCTGTCACGTCATTAGAACTCATCTACCATGAACAAAAGTACTGAGGCTTCATGTCAAAGTGAAAGCTCACCCAAACTAAAGAAAACTACTGCTAAGGAGGTAGAAGAGAAAGATCCTGAGTTACGTCTGTATCTGTGGAAAATGAAGAAGAGAGGGGTGAGTTTTGAAATCAAAACTCAGTGAGTGGATCCTCACTCATAACCGATCATAGGACATGGAAAACATAATACATAAATGATGGAAAAATGCAACATTTATAAACAGTGCTATTTACTTTACGTATTAATTATAATCTTTAAAAAAAACTCAAGAATTACACAAGGGAACAGAGTGCTCATCAACCGTAAGGAAGGTGCTAAGTCCCTGGTGGACAAAGCCCCTGGCTAAGGTGATCTCTTCGGTCCCTGACGAACCGCGTCCCTGACGGACAGATCTAACTCAAGGATGAATTGCCCCTGGGAGGCCTTGGTATACCAAGATTAACGGAATAACTGCCGTTAACTCACAGTTCTGTTCCTCCCAGTAACTCTCTCCATTCTAAAACCTCTAAAATCACAAAAGAGGAGTTCTATGTTTCTAGTTCAACATTTCTCATTACTAGAAATTGTAAATTCTTAAGTCTCAACTCGTAAATCACAGCAAATCTCATTTATTCATAATCAAATCAATTTGAGAATTAAATCATATGAATCTTTTTATAAAATAAATATGATCCCATGCATTTCTAAAATCATATTTTTATGCATAAGTTCAATCGGAGCTTTTCTAATAAAATATATATATTTTTCATGAAGTCATATCATACTAGAATCCATTTTAAATCCTCTAAATACCCTGTAATGCCAGATAATAATAATGTAATGACCAAACCAAGGCCATGAACTCAAACCTACTCACCTGGAGGGGTAGACTGTGAAGTGCCAATACCACGGGGACTCCGAGGAGGAGGAATGGCATCAATGTCTGTCATTGAAGCCATAAAAGTCTATATTAGTCTCCATTAACCTCTAGATTACTCAAACACAACTCTAACAATATTGAGGGGGTAACCCCACTTAACAAAAATGGAGACAAACAACAACACAATCACCAAGATGTGAAAGGGAAAGGAAAAGAACAATAAAAGCCCATAAATCTTACCTTTGATCTCTTGGGAGGAAAAGAAATGGAGTGGATTTGTGAGAAATGAGTGGAGAAGGAGTTTGGAGAGGTAGGGCTCGGAAATGGGGAAAAATTTCCAAATTGGGGTGTTTAAATAGGGTTTGGGGGTCTCACTAACGTGAAACGATGCGTTTTGTACTGTTCGTGCACTGTTGACACTACTATAGCGGTCCTGCCATCACTTGTGACTGCTGTAGCAGTCCCGGTCCCCAAGGAGTGAAAACGTTACTGCCACCCATACATGATCGCTATAGCGGTCCCTAGGGAGTGAAAACATTGCTGCCACCCATACCTAAACCGCTATAGCGGTCCCCAGAACATCCAAACCATGCTGCCACTTTCTCATAACCGCTATAGTGGTCCCCTGGATGCCAAAAACGCACAACAACCCCACTGTGACCGCTATAGTGGTGATAGTTCACACATCAGCTGCACTAAGGGTCCTTTGAGCATTCCGGGACCTTTCCGACAACACGGGTGGGTCCCAGGAGACCCTGGGGCAAAATAAAACTTATCCACTGCCACATATACACTGCGTATCACAATACTAATTGGATATATTGCACAAATAAATATATATAGTGACAAAGGAAAATAATATAAGCCAAATCAATCACAACAAAATAATCTTGTATATTTCAATAAGTAATGTTACTATAATTATTTATTATTTTGATGATTTTATTTGATTTACTAATTATGATACCATAATAAAAGGATTTCATACTGTAACATCCCCTACTGTTTTATGGATTGACGACTGTCCCCACAAACCAACATGGGTCTTTTCAGCGTGCTTTGTCCTCACTCACACGCTTCCAAGGAAAACTTCCCAGGAGGTCACCCATCCCAAAATTGCTCCAAGTCAAGCATGCTTAACTGTGGAGTTCTTTCAGTTTGGGCTACCGAAAAGAAGATGCATCTTGTTGGTATAGGTAGTACAAATCAATTCATATAAGCTCTCCTTAATCAGATAGTCCCATACCTATATAGTCTCGTGATCCTCTCATTCGGTGTGTAATCGCTCATTCATGTACCCTCCGCTGAAATTTGCCAGAGTCGCTCCTTGTCCGTGCCTCCTTGCACCGCGATCACTCCCGACTCGCAATCCCCGGCGTTACATGCCCACGGCTCCGCTTGGTTCGTCCCGAACCACACCGCATCGGGAGAGCTGCAGGTTTTGATACCATTTGTAACATCCCCTGCTGCTTTATCGATTGACGACTGTCCCCACAAACCAACACGGTCTTTTTCAAAGATGCTTTGTCCTCACTGCACGCTTCCTAGAAAAATCTTTCAGAGGTCACCCATCCCAAAATTGCTCCAAGTCAAGCACGCTTAGTGTGGAGTTCTTTCGCTTGGGTTACCAAAAGAAGATGCATCTTGTTGGTATAGGTAGTACAAATCAATTCATATAAGTTTCCTTAATCAGATAGTCTCATACCTATACAGCCTCGGGATCCCTCTCATTCGGTGTAATCGCTCATTCATGTACTCCTCCGCTTTCAAGTCCGCCAGAGCCGCTCCTTGTCCTGCGTTCTCTCGCACCGGCGATCACTCCCCGACTTCGCAATCCCCAGGCGTTACATGCCCAACATTCCCAATTTTTCTTAATATAGCATTACATTATTATAGCTTTTTATTAAATAGCTTGAAGATCTATTTTTAGCAAGAAATATTCAGGAGAAATCATAGATTATAGAAAGAATGTAACTTCTTATTATAAAATTACAAAAAATGTCATTGATGATAAAACTAACAAGAACCTTAAAAAAGTTTAGAAAGTATCAAACAAAAAAAAATTATAAATTATAAATATATTTCTAAAAATTATTTTGATGATAAATATCAATATTTGGTAAATTTGTATAATATTAGTATTATTACACAAAAATAACCTAATGTAGTATGTAAAACAAGCTCCGAAAAATCCTAGAAAAAAATTCTAAGTCTTATAAATCTTTTTTTTTACTAATTTATGATATTAGATAAAGAGGACCACGAAATGGAATTTTTCATTAGACCATGGATAGTATTAAAAATCACTTTAATATTTATTTAACTAATTTTGACTTAAATAAAGCTTAAAATATCTAATTAATTACTTAAAGTTTTAAGATAATTTTTATAAATCTTGATTAATCTCAATAATATTTTTACATGACACCTAGAATTGTCTAGAAATCAGTCTCATCAAAAAATAATAATATTTATAATAATATATATTTGAAAGTGAAAGATATTTCCAAAACTAACCATTTTTTACTAAGACTTTCAAAAATGGTGAGCTTGTTCCCTTATCACGTTGGACAGCTCAAAACCCACTTGGAAGGCTGTAAAAATTTTTTACATATTTTATTTAGAGATAATTAGATATTAATTAATTTAAAAATGGACTAAACTAAGGTAAAAATACATAAAAAATATTAAAAATTATACAAAAAATTTATAAAAATTATAGATAATGTATAAATAAGGTAAATATATGTTCTTGATAATATATTAGAAAAACAAATAATTTTTGTGATTATTTTATGAATTATTTAGTATATATAACTTTAAGATAAAAAAATGTAAAATTTGTGATTTTCATATATTAATCATTCAAGATAACTTGCCAACCTTTACAACTTTATTAGAGATAAGATTCAGACATATGGGCTGTCAAAGAAAAAGATAATAATAATTTAATGATAGTTAAATAAATTATTAGTTAATTAATTTCTAATAAAACTAGTAATAGTCTAAAATACCAAATAAAATACAAATGATTATAAAAATTTGTATGAATTTCATGAATCCATGTATTACATCTCTAATAACCTTATGATGATATTTGGTTAAAAATAATAATAAAATTATTTACTAATTAATTAACTTAATTAAGATTGACTAGTTTAAGTAAATTTACCTTGTTTTGAATAATTGATTATTAAATTATATGTAAATATATTAAAATTTAATAAATGTCTTTAAATCATGTCACTAACATTTTAGTATGTCTTTAAATGATAATTGAGAATTTATTAAATTATTTAATATTAACTTTAATATTTAATTAATTAAACATGACAAATAAATTATGAAATTATTAATATTTTAATCCTAGCCTTTCTCTATAAATAGCACACCTCTAAACACAACTCCACACTTCATTCTTCAGCCTAAAATCCATCAAAAATTGTAGTCACCGTTTCTCTCTTCATTTCCTTTATTTTTCACAAAAATAGTTACAAAATTTTAGCAAAAACACCTCTAAACCATCATCTCTTCTTATCATCATCCAACACCAACACTTCACAGCCCTATATATGAATTTTAGCCCTTAGAAAAGGCTTAGAGAAATTGAAGAAGTTGCTGGTCTAGTCTTGGTGTAGCTACGTTTCTAAAGCTCCGAGAACAAGTAGGGGTTTTCTTTCACTTCTAAGCTTCATGTATGATTTTCTTGTATGATGTTATGTTATATGATATTCAAAACTTATGTTTATTGTTTTTAACATCTTTGAATGATTTGAAAGTGGTGACATAAAATACTTAAACTATGTGTATATGATGCCTATTTATTATTTACTTATATGATTGAAAATTATGATTAAAGATCCTTCTTAAATTTTGATTATGCTTTCTTCAAATATCTAAATATTGTGTAAATTTATTTTCAAGTGTTAAAACATGTATTTTCAATTAATAAAGCCTTGAGCATAAGTTGTGGTATTTTAAGGTGATATAACTTGGTTTTGATCTCATTATGTATTGATTGTAAAATATTTTTGATTTGTAAAAAGTGTTTTATTTAATTCATTATAATGAATGAATTCTAAACCTTTGAGCATGTAGTATTTAGCTTGGTTTATGTGTTATGTTTCTTCTGGGACCATTAACACTTAATAAGATATAAAAAGACACAAAAAAATATATATTTATATTAATTATGACCTTTACTATGAACTTATGAATCTATAAACATTATATGGACTATTATGAATCTCTAAGACTCACTTGGACTTGATTTAGACAGTTATGATCATTATATTTGGACTCAAACTATGAACCTTGAACTATTGACCTTGAATTATGGACATTGGACTATGGACCTTGGACTGTAAATATTTGACATGATTATACATTTATTAACATAAGGAAATATTATTTACAAAGATTTTAAGTTATGGTCCCATTAGGAATATAGCATGTAAATTAGCTAGTTTCTTGCTTGAAGTGGTTTTTCTAATGGGTATAATTTTGTTTATATTTTTTTAATATTTCTTGAAAGATTCAATTGCTCTTTTACTTTGCTCTATGATCATATTTTTATATAAATGAAAAATATTTTTACCATATATATATATATATTTTCTAAAGATAGATTTAAAAATAATTTTTGTATGTACATAGACCTATGGAATTAGTAAAGTTATTATATGAATATTTGAAATTGAATTATTGCATGATTAAAACTAAGATAAGCATATTTTATTATAAAGAAAGTAAGTTTATTATAATAGTGTGATTTGGTGCTTCATTGATAATTACAAAGAAAATGGGTTTTATTAATATTTTAAGAATCCTATGTTGTTTGGATTTATGTAAAAATATGGAAAATCTTATGGTCTGTATGTGAATATCAAAGAAACTGTGAAAACTTCATATAATTTTCATAGTTTATGAATTCTATATGCACCATGTAAAAGGGATACATGAATAAGTGATACTTCGGGCCCCGCCTCAGAATGATAAAGGACTTAAGAAACACTTAGTCTCAGCTTGTTAAATGACACCTCAGCCCCGCCATGTTAGCGACAAGGACTTGGTGTATATTGCGTTGATGTCTCTGCCCCAGTGTTAGCGGACAAGGACTTGGCATTCATCGATCCGACTAGTGACGCCTAGTAATGAGAGCTCTCACAGATTCAATATGAAGCAAACCTTGCAGACTATAACCATTAAAAGGAAGCGTGATATAAAAAAAGGGGGAGTTTTACACTTACACTTCTTCTACTGTATTTTATTATGATTGATATTATGCACTTCCATTTTGCTTGACAATAGTAAAATATAATTTGAACTAATATGAAAGATTGCATTTTGCTGCACTCCTACGTTATTCTTAGCCTTTTTGGGATGAAGTAGGACTCCCCTAGAAACATCACCCTATTGGGAGACTTCTCTCACCCCTTTTCTTTGATGTTTCCAGATAGCATGGATCGTCATCAGCAATGAAATGGATGTAGCCTTGGACTTAACTTCTAAATAATCAGATTCTATCATGTGTGCTAGATAGAATATTTACTATATGTTACCAGACTTGGAATATGTCATATTGTTGTATTGAAGTTTTCTTTATGTATCTTGAATATTTAATGTGTATTGTACCCTATGAATTGATGTTGGCAATGAAGTATGTTTTCTATAGATGATAGTTGTCTAAACTGTGGGAATTAGTAATTAATAAATAATAGTATTAAGATAGATTATTTGTCATTTAAAAATTATCCTTAGGTCACTAGATGTAAGTGTATCACTATAAATGTGTAGTTTAGAAAGGTTCTCGCTTCTGGAAAAGATTTAGATTTAAGTCGCTGTCATTCATTGACTCCACTCTCTTTCCTTGTTCTACTGATACATGAATTACAAGTGATATACATTACTCCTAGATATCTAATTACAATAATAAACATTCATAAAACAAAAATCTACAAATATATGATGTCCAAAATAATTATTTAAGGTCAAATAATTTAGATTTTAGGAGAGTGTTACACATACAATATTACAATAAATTGATATGATATTTAGAATTTTCAAAGAATAAAAATAGTTACGTACAAAATTTTCATTGAAGGATAATTTGCCACGTGGAAAAACTTCCTCAAGAATGGATTTCGAATTGTACTATTGTAGGATAATTAACTGCACGTATTACAAAAATAACATTATTTTTTGGCGCACCAAGAGACTTACGTATTAATATAAGTAAATATAGTTAATTAAAGAAATAACATGTTATATTCTCTAAAAGATAGTTTAATAAAAATCATGAATAATGACCGGTAATATAATATAATTAATTATTTTTATTACAGTCATTATAAATGATAAATTCTTTAAAAAAATAACCCAAAACAAAAATCCGATATAATTTTCCCTTGTCCTATATAAAGTATAATTTTTTAAAATAGATATCTAATTTAAAAGAAAATTAGTATATATGACACCATTACCAAAAAAATGTGACATTACAAAAAAAAAATCAACATGATACATAATCATTTCAATCCTTTTTGTCAAAATTAACTATTTACTTATTTTTCAATCGATTTGAAATCAACCTGATTTTGTTGAATCAATTTCTATTCTTTTTTAATTGAATTAACTTTATAAAAATAGATGAATTTTTTAGGCGAGAAAAAGAATTCACATGGAAATGATGCTTGGAATTATCCTTTCTTTTTCTATAAAAGATCAAATATTATTCTTTAAAATAAATAATTAGAATAGAAAAATATGATCGAATTTTTGTCATGCTATATCAGATATTATTATTGTGTGAAAAAATTAGCATTTCATGTGTACAATAAATCCCATCAAACAAGAGTCTTAGATATATATATCAATAATGAATCCCATGAAATAAAAATTAAAATAGTATTAATAGAAAATAAAATTGTCTATTAAAATATTACATCAAAATCAGAACTTGTATATCAATAGCCAACAATAGGCAAAACTAATCGGTTGAAAAAAAAAATCCTAAACAACAAAATAAACTAAAAAAAATTTATTTATACTAATTCAAAAAAGATAAACTAGAAATAATTAAAGAAGGGTTTCAAAATCAAAACAACAGTAACAAATGTCCACTGTAACTTGAAAAGTTCTTATATTATTAGCAATCACAATAAAAGTATAAGTATCTACTTTTTTCAATGAGTTGTTTTATTAAATATCATCCATCATAAACCATGATCACTTGAAATAAGAATAAAGAAGATAAAAGAAAAGACATGAAATAATAGAAAGAAAAAAAGACTCACAAATTAACAAAATTACTAGACCAATAAAATGATATAACTGATAAATAGTGCAATAAATGAAGAAGATATATGATTATCAAGACCAATGAAATGAGGTGATTGATATAGAATGCATCATACCATATATTTTATAGTCATTCAGCTATATATAGCCTACCCTCGAAAAGCTTTCGTGAGTCAGAATATGATTGTCTGATTAACAATTATGATTATATGATTGATTATTATAATTATTTAATTGAAATTTAATGGGCGGTATTATGAATTTTTTTTTAACAGTTACTACCCCCCTATCGATGTCTTAATATAATTAGGATATTAATTGGCTTTTTATCGAACGGAAACCAAATTTTCTGGTTTAATGACACGTTTACCCTTTTGTTTTATAAATTTGATTTAGTCACTAATTTGTTGCAGCATCCACACTAAAGCATGACCGGCGTTATTTATATTTATTATGAATAAAATATCACATTGTTTTACATCTCATTTATCATGTCAATTATCCACATCATATCTAATAATAAACAGAGAATACTTTCCCCATGAAAATAGCTTCTACGTTAGTGTGTGCGCGTCTCTCACTCTCTGATTGGACTTTCTAAGTTCAACATCATCACTGCAATACAAGGGACCGCGTTTCATCTCGCCGCCGCTTGCTTCTGCCTCAACTCATCTCGTCACCCGTCACTCCATTGCGTTTTCGACCTCTTCTCCCACTGATCCCCTTAGCTTTTTCATCGCTTCTCCTAGTACGCACGCAACGTGTTCGATTAAATGCCGCTTTTTTTTTTTTCTTCTTGAAGACCAAAAAAAAAAAAAAAAGAACCATCATTTGCTTCTTTACAATTGCAATGACTATTTATTCTGTCACTGAGAAGCTTCTTGCTTTTCACCTGCAGGTTCAAATTCGAGCGTGTAATTCAAAATGGCAGTTTCGTATGTTCACATGCTTCAATCCGCCACAGCTTTCAACAAGCGCAACCTCTCCTTTGCCAGCAACAACGGGATGAGGACCCACCACTTAGCTTTTTCTTCGATGCAGAGATCAGACAGGGACATTGCCATCGACCCCAAGGTAGTCCTATTTTTTTTTTCCTGGGATTTCGTGATGTGAGTTGAAGTTCCAATGATGCCACGCACAGCCTTTTCTTTGTGCTGATTATCATAAAGGTCTTTTTGGATCTATGTTGCGTGAATGCTGGTATAAAGAGAGTATAAATCAAATTAAAAATTCATAAAATATAATTAAAAGTATCTAAAAGTATTTCTAGATAGTGTATGTAACCGGCAAGGGTACATTAATTATTTTAAAGTATCTATACATCATAGCTTTGAGCTCTCTTTGGATCATTGTTTTGGAAGTGCACACTTTTAGATTTGGTATTAGATACTCAGAAGGAGATCATCGTTCTCCTCCTTAGGTTGACTGTTGAGTACTTGACACAGCTTTACTGCATGGACCGTGAATCTCTCAATTAATTTAATAGAATGATGGAATCCCTTTGTTTTTGGGCAATTCGAAAAGCATGCTCTTTTCTTCTTCTAAAAGCATAGCCTTGAAGGATTATTCTTATGAATATTGAGATTTTGATAGAAGATTGAATGTAAGAACTGTTTTGTTTCTGGTCCACTTGATTACCTGCTGAAACTGATGTGAGATAGTATTATCATATCAGCACAAAAGTGATTATTTACAATGCTAATCACCCTCTCCATGAGGAGAAGAAAAAAAAAAGAATGAAAAGAAGAAAAGTGCAGACCTGCAAACTCCACACTATTCTGTTTCTTTACCCGACTGAATGCCCCTCTTCTCTTCATGGCATGCTTTCCCTTTTGAGATTACTTCCTCTGAAGTAAGTCTGGAGAATGAAGATTGCTTCCTTAATTAGATGATGTCTAATTGATTCAACAATAATTCCTAAAGATATTCTAAGATATGGCAACTATATTATGAAGATATGCTGTAATACTCTCTAGGTATTCTAACACTTCCCCTCAAACTAAAGCTTATTAAGCTTTAAGTTTGTTTCAAATGGACACTTAAAAAAAGATAATAACAAGATATATAGAGTGCAATCCCCCAATAAAAACTTGGAAGCTAAATATCGCATCGGTGTGAATTGTAGCCAACAGTTCGTTGACATACTCATTGCCAAGATAGGAGAAATCACTTGCTGGTTTAATTCACGGTGGGAAGAAAAGTCACCACTAGTATGACCATCAGTAGGTAGAGATTTCACTATCTAAATGACTCTACAGCAGGAAGAGATACATGTCATTGCCAGACTGATTCAATGGTGGGAAGAGATATCACCATTGGAGATACTCAGATGAATACTTCAATAAAAGGATACCAGAAAGGATTAAAAATGTAGTCACTGGAAGGAAAAAAAAGTAAAACAACAGTGTTGTAGAAGTAGAATCCCAGATGTCATAATTGGTATATGGTCAACAATAAGAAAACAATTATGGGGGACAAAGACATCATGTGAGAGGGGTTCCAGAGAGCTTGACAGCAGAATAGTGACAGGATATATCATGAAGGACGGTGTTGCTCTAATATCTTGTTCAAGTTATAAGGTTTAGGTAGCGAAGTAGTAAAGAGAGAAATAATCTAATGAATAATATGAGATTGATATTGATTTGGAAAACAAGAAGATTGAAAAGAATTTGGTTGCTTTGATTGACTCTGCATTCTTCTTCTTAGGCTGGACTGCTGGATGTTAGATGATCATGATGGTTGTTCTCAAGGTGGACTTTGGGATGTTGTCTTTGAAATAGACAGTAGGATTTTGTTCGTAATGCTAATTTTTTTTAAAATCTGAAACTGGGGCAAACTGTTAATGCGTGTGATTTATTACCACATGGTAGCATATTAAGTGTAAACCAGAGCCAGAAATCATTGTCATTGTATAAACAAGGCCTTCGAGATCCCAAAACGTATTAACAAAAGGCAATTGCCTCTTGGTTAACTATTTATTTCAGATGTTCAATGTTTAGGATTTCCTATTACTCATTATCCAGTCGATGTGTGATTTGATTTTGCATTCTCTTTTGTCACCAATTAGGTCGTGGAGAAGTATCTGGTACAAAGATCAGCTTTTCTTTTGGTTTGAAAACAATGATTGGTTGAATAAGCATATATTACATTAGTTATGCTTATATCCTCAATGGAGGTGGCCACAGGATTGAGAATCAAATCTTTTTTGACTCCATCATGAGGCCATACAAGATGCGGATCAGCAAACACTGAAAGTTCCTTTTGATCTCAGTTGAATCATTATTTTTTATTTAGCTATTATCACTGTTATCTTTAAAGCTCTGATGCTGCTTTAGTTTTGTGATTTTCTATTCCTATTTACATTAAATTGTGAAAACATCTCATGGAATTTTGTTTAAATTTGAATTCGTGTGTTTAAATTTGGGGACAATTAATTTCCTTGGGAACAAGTCTCCAAGGGAGACATTTGTATGGTGATTGTAAAATGTGGTTAGTGCTAAGAAAGTTTATCCCTTGCATTGCATATGTAGTTTCTTGGCATTTGTTTTCATTCCTTCTTAATTCACATCAAAATGTAAAACTTTTGTCAGGTAGACTCATTGCTAGACAGTGTAAAATGGGATGATAAAGGTTTGGCTGTTGCAATAGCTCAGAATGTGGACACTGGAGCTATACTAATGCAAGGTTTTGCAAATAGAGAAGCAGTGTTTACAACCATTTCTTTGCGGAAGGCAACATTCTTTAGCCGGTCACGGTCAGCATTGTGGACCAAAGGAGAGACCTCTAATAATTTTATCAATGTTCATGATGTCTTTCTCGATTGTGATCATGATTCTGTAGGCTTTTTCCTTTTTCCTATTGAACTATTTTTTTTTTTTTTTAACTTTATGGTTTCCCATGGAATGTTAATTTTTATTATTTATTATTTTTCTCGTAACTGCTTCTTAGATAATATACCTTGGGAAACCTGATGGACCGACCTGCCACACGGGGGCAGAAACATGCTATTATACATCTGTCTCTGACTTGTTAAAACAGCAAGAGGTTAGCTTCAATCAGTAATAAACTAGGGCATGTTGTTTTCTTGTGTAGTTGTTACTGGAGAGAAAGCTCAACAATATTCAAATTGATTTGGGTCTTATGTTACAGGTTGAAGGAAATAAGTTGGCATTAACTTCTTTGTATGCATTAGAGTCAACAATCTCCCAACGCAAAGCAGAGTTAGCAGAAGGAGACAATGGAAAGCCTTCATGGACTAAGCGATTATTGCTTAACGATAAGTTGTTGTGCTCTAAAATCAGGTTTGGTAAATCTTGTTATGTTGTTTTGTTGAGTTTGAATTTAAGTGAAATTCATAATTTTGTTCATCCTTTAAAATCCAAAATGCATATTCCCTGTGCTCTCCAGTCGCAGCAAAGCCTTCTAGCTGATAAAATTGCCTCTGCCTGGAAGATTTTTTTATTAAAACACTACTTTTATTATAGTTCAGTTTTCATGGAGAAAGCCTATGGACTAAGTGCATGACTGCATGTATCTTTGTGTCTTTCAACTATATTTTTCTACCTGCAGAGAGGAGGCAAATGAGTTGTGTCAAACACTAGAGAATAATGAGGACAAGTCGCGCACTGCGTCAGAGATGGCTGATGTACTCTATCATGCCATGGTACTGTTGGCAGTGAAAGATGTCAAGGTAGAAGATGTTTTGCAGGTTCTTCGGCAGAGATTTTCCCAATCTGGTATAGAGGAGAAGAGAAGTCGTGCATCCCAGAAATCGGAGCAAGATTGAATGTCAAAGTTTATATTTCAAGCACTGTATTTGTCTACTGGTGACATAGCAGGATGTACCATTGGTATTCTTATCGTTGTGACTGTGAGTGAGGTAGGCGTAGTTCTGTTCAATTCGGTAGAGAATGTCAAGATTACCATTTTCTGTCATCCTTACCCATTTTCCAGAGACCAGCTTTACACTACATTAGAGCTTAAGTTAATTGAATTACATGCATGCTTATATTAAGCAAAATGTAACTCTATAGTACACCAATAATGCTTCAATTTAATGCTTCTTGTATTCTTAGTTCTTTGTCTGAGTTGGATTTTGAACTTGTGTAATCTTGTTATGCCGTCAATTTAATGCTTTTGATACCTCTTTCTGATTTTGTTGCTATACTATTATAATTCTGATGTAAATTGAAAACTCAGAAATATAAATATATCCATATGTACATGACAACGAATTATTACGTATATAAATCTTTCCTACCTTCCGTGCGTGTTTGTGGTCATATAATCGGATATTCTGCCTCAGTTAGAGCTCAAATTCACGAGTTGATGGTTCTCATGCCATGTCACGTATTTCAAAGTTTTCTGTATATAATATTATTCAATTATTCAAATAGAGTATCATTCATAGTTTTTAGAACCCGATCACTCGATCAAGATGCTGAGTCACTGGGTCATTGGTTCATCCGGTGGGTTACTGATTCAATCAGTTAAATAAATTTTAATTAAATAAATATATAAAAATACAATTTAACACATATAAGAATATGATATATATAATTAAAAGCGCATATTATAACAAGAAAGATGGTGGCTCAGTAGCAGTGACTCACGCTACTCACATTCAAGGCATGTGTTTGATTCCCATGTTTGGAATTTTAGGATTAATTTCTAGAATTTCTTTGCCTTAAAAATTGTTTTGATTTGGCAGTCCAATTCAAGCCAAAGTCAGTCGGTTTAACCTAAGTCAAACTAGGTTTGACAGAGTCAAATACATAACTAGTCCAATACGAGAACTAGATCGGCCAGGGGGCTGGTTTGTTGGTTTTTTGGTTGAACCATCTGATCCGGTCTAATTTTTAATATTATGGTATCATTGCCTTTAAAAAAGAGGAACTATAACAATGCCTTTCAGAAAGAAACCAGATGATCAACGTCATTTTATTTCTTAATTCAATCTACATGTGATTTATTACCATAACATGCTGGAATAATTCCCCATATAGATAAGCGAGCGATCACAATTAAAGAGAAGTTCATCATACTGGTGGTGGCGCTAGATAAGAAGAAACTGAAGGAATATGAACATTGGTGCAGTTTCCCATGCACTTGTTATTGTTGTTTTCGCATTTCAATGCGCACGCCAAGAAATGCTCAAAGTCCCGAATGTAGCAGTCAATCATGCAGGGAACAATGTTATCCCCGCATACACCGAGGCACTGCCCCATTTTGCCTTTGTCGACACTATCTTCCTGGGCCATTCCTAATGAAATCAGTAAAAGCACCGCAAGAATTTGGATAACATGCTTCCCCTTTGGACTCATTGATGTTGGGCTTCTATTTTGTTCCACAGGATACTCCTTAATTAGATGCTTGTGAATAAAACATCGAAGCTATCTATGTTTATATACTTGCTGTAGAGAAGATGATTGTCATTTGCACGATTGAAACAGGTGTCATATACTTTGCATGGTAGTGGTTTTGCATTTGAACAGAACCACGATTGCACGGCACGTATGAAAAACAATACACCCAGGTAATACTTATAAAAAAATGTTATTTATTAACACAATGCGTGGGATATTATAAAAGGTGTAGACTCTGTTCAATTTAAATCTCATTTTTTTCAATGATAGATGAGGATGCATGGTGTTCCACATTTTCTCTGACTTCATTGAATGATCTTTGACCTTTGTACGTCGGTGAATATACTTTATGGCGATGTACGGAATCTTGATTGCACCACCTGTGAGCTGTGCGAGGGTTGGTAGGTAGGGGAAAAAAAATGAAAAGTAAAACAAAAAGGATGAAAAAAAGGGGGTTGATCTTATTTATTTATCTAAAAAATGCACAAGAGCAAATCCTAGTGACTCCCGATCGATTTACGTTAACTTTTTACCCTCAAGCAAGTGAGCAACGCCCAGTTGCACCACAACAATGTGAGAAGCTACCTAGATTGTAACTTAATTTTCCTGTTGGGATTATCATCCAATTGGAAAACCACCCATACACTTTATAAGTGATGGATCACTCCAGGAACTCTCTCAATCATCGCCATATGCACGCCAAGATTTTTTTTTTCAAAAAAAAAAGAGCAACACAAGCCAAATTAATTTTTTTTACTGCAACTATATACCTATATCTTTGGGTCCTTTAGCAATTCAAGAGAGTTATTTCTGTAGTCCCGTTAGTTTAAGCAAAGAATTAATGAGAAGTTGTTCCTGCATCATAGGGTATATTAAGCATGAAGACTATTTACATCGAGTAACTTATTTGTAGTGATGAAATAATTTTTAAGCTCAATATTTAGCATGCCTCAACCATAAATTGATAAGCTATTATATATACTTGATTGTGTTATTTATTTATTATATATAATTTTATTATTTTTGTCACTTGATTGTTTGTATTATTTGAATTAATCTATTATTTTATTTATTTTTATTTATGTTGTTTTGATTAATTTTTGTACAATTTTAAGAGTATTTCATAGATTTTGTTATTCTCTTCCTAGGAGCCTGAAGTTGTAGAAGAAAAAACTCTTTTGGTGATTGTAAAAGAAATAATAGAAATTGAGTTTTACAATTTGGGAAAAAAAATTCTTGGTTGAAGGTGAAATGTGATGACAAGACAAGACGGCTTTGCATGTGATTTTATACTTCTATTTTACAGAGGAGGAATGATACAAAGCCATTAGAATACATATATTCTATATTTATACCATACTATAAGACAAAAAAAGAGTATAAAGTATAAAAAATAAAATGGAAAAAGAAAATATAAAATAAAAAGTAACGTATAAATTTCTTCTCTCTCTCATCCACCATTCCCAGAAGTTTTCATTGTCTCCCTTCTTTCACGTTTCTATTTCTCTCTTTCTCATTCTCCATGGTTTGTAGGAAGAAAAAGAAGGAGAATCAAAATTTGTTGGCAGCACACAAAACTAATTCTTAAGCATGGAGACTTAACTTATTCCTTGTTGATTTTTGATGTGTTTGTGATTTATGTCTCAAGACATGAATGATTTTTTTTCAATTTTTTCAGTAACAAAACTAACTGAAAATGGCTCTGTTAGAAATTGAGATTTGTTGTTATTGTTGGGAATTGAAGTTAGAAAATTGTAAATGCATGTTACAAAATGTTGTAGACCAATACCTAAAAAATTATAAACTAATATGTAAAAAGTTGTGAACTAATTGAGGACACATACTAGATAGGTTCATAATTAAATGTGAAACTATATGCAAAAAAATTGTGAATCAGTATGTAAAAAATTGTAAACCTGTACGTAAAAAGTTGTAAACTGATTTACAATTAAACAAGATGCACAATAATAATATAAAATTGAAAAAATTGTAAACTAATTGAGAACACATACTAAATAGGTTCAGGACTAAATGTGAAACTATATGTAGAAAAGTTATAAATCTATATATAAAAAGTTGTAAACCTAGACATTAAAAATTATAAACTGATTTACAATTAAACAAGATGCACGATAATAATATAAAATTGAATGTTTTGAATTTTATATGTATTGTAAGAATGTTTTATGAATTAGATTTATTTACTGCTACTTTTAAAATTACTTTAATTTGAGTTCTTCAATCAACGCTATTAAGACATAAGTTAACAAAAGTTGTGAAATTTGATTTTTCATGTGTTTGTGGTTTATGTCTTATGACATGGATGATTATTTTTTTTTTCAGTTTTTTAGCAACAAAACAAACTGAAAATGACTCTACTAGAAGTTGAGATTTACTGTTATTGTTGGAAACTAGAGTTAAAAAATTATAAATGCATGTTATGATATGTTGTAAACCAATACCCAAAAAGTTGTAAATCTGTATGTAAAATGTTGTAAATCAGTACGCAAAAGTTGTAAACCAATTGAGGACACATACTAAACAAGTTTAGGATAAAATGTGAAATCATATGCAAAAAAATTATAAACTAATATGTAAAAAGTTGTAAACCGATTTACAATTAATATTAAACCTATGAACAAACTTTGCGACAACGATAATCTTGACATAAGGGGATCATTCTTTTCACAAATTCAATTTCATCATTTTTGTCAACTTATGTCTTAATAGTGTTGATTGAAAAACTCAAATTGAAGTAATTTTAAAAGTTGCTGTAAATAAATCTAATTCATAAAACATTCTTACAATACATATAAAATTCAAAACATTCAATTTTATATTATTATCATCCATCTTATTTAATTGTAAATCAGTTTATAAGTTTTTGCGTATAAGTTTACAACTTTTTGCATATTGGTTTATAACTTTTCTGTATATGATTTCACATTTAATCATGAACCTATTTAGTACATGTCCTCAATTGGTTTACAACCTTTTACATACAATAATAATAGCAAATCTTAATTTCTAGTAGAGCCATTTTCAATTTGCTTTGTTACTGAAAAAATTGAAAAAGAAAATTATTCATGTCTTGAGACATAAACCACACATACATGAAAATTCAAAACAGAATGAGTTAAGTCTTCATGCATAAGGACTACTTTTGTATACTGTCAATAAATCTTGATTCTCCTTCTTCTTCTTCGTGTAAACCATGGGGAACGAGAGAAAAAAACTGAAATATGAAAGAAGAGAGAGAATAAAAGCTTTTGGGGATGATGTGTGAGAGAGAGAAAAAGCTTGTACATTGCTTTTTACTTTCTCTTTTCTCTTCTCATTTTATCCATTGTCCTTTATACTCATTTTCTGTTTTGTAGCATGGTATGAGTATAGAGTATATGTATTCTGATAGTCGTGTATCATTCCTCTTTACAGAGCCCAATAACATGTCAAACCAATGTAAGTTTTTATTTATTTATTGAATTTTTTCATTCAAAAGCATTGCTTTATAGCTAGTGAATTGATTTCAATTTTCCACATTTATGAAGGCTTGTGTTATTGTAAACTAGTCTATGTTATCGAGATATCCAGATATACTTAACATCTATTCCGATGTTAATTGGATCATTTGATTTAGATGAGAGTAAATCCGTAAGCAGATTTAATTTTTGTGGTAGTGTTATTGCTTGATAATCATTCAAGTAGACCTATGTGATGACTACATTCACTGCAGAGAGATCAAGTAAGATATGAACTAGAATAGCAAATATAAGTGATGAAAAATTGAGTGGATCAGACTTATACTCAATTCATGGAGCGAAAGTGATAATAACCCAATATAAATTTGAGAATTTCCTAAATCTTAGGTTGTATGAGTGAAAAAAAAGGTAACTTGTCAATTTTTTATTTCAATAATTCAAACATGCTCAAACTCCCAAAAATAAAAAAAAGAGAGGAGCAAAATACAAGAGGAACAAGAAGATCGACAGTTCAAAAGAAACTAAACAAATAGATCCTAACTCAAAGACAAAAGAACAAAGCACCTTCCCAAGTTTTACATCCTCTTCAAAAGCCTTTCGGTTTGAGTCCACAAAGGTGATGTACTCCCAAACATAACATTTTCGCACAAATACTCTTCAAACAACTAAATTCTTCAAAGGTGATGTACTCCCAATTTTGACAATTCACATGTCAACCATTTAAACACTACATATTTTTTCTTTTAATAAAAAACACTACTCATGTTAGTCCATCCCTCTGGTATATCAATGTGTGAAGGATAATTTGTGACTACAGTGCAAATAAAGGTAGGTTTATAAAAAAAATTAAAATTAAAATTTGTATATAATTTTCTATGTGTATCATATCAAAATATCAATGCTACTATTGTGTGTATAAAGTGTTTAATTTCAATATTACGTGTATCTTATCAAAAAAGGAAATGACACTTCACCCCATTTGTTTGAAAAACATACACTCCACCACACATCATTAATGGTATGTTTGGTGTCTTATCTTTCATGATTTGATTATTATAAATTATATATTAAATAATAAAAAATTATAAAATAAATAATAAATTTATTTTTTATGCACTGATTTTATATTGTTAAATGCCTACAACGTATTAAATAAACTTATCTATCATAATCAATTTTTATAGATTAAAATGATAGACAATTTTAAAATTTAGAATTAAATAATATTTTAATAAAAATTAATGAAAATATTAAATATAGATAAGGATATTATTAGAAAAATATTAAAATTCTATCTCTATATTCTGGCTCTACTATTTCATCATTTTGGAGGTAAAAAAATTTTCTATATTTTAAACATATCTTCACAACCAAATAGGTTTCTACCCTAGTGCCTCCATATTTTCTTTCTTATGATAGCAACTAAATGCCACCTTATATATATATTTGACAGATCGAATTAATCATGGACAGGTCTAGAAGGGGGCAAGCAAGGGCCTTGTCCCTCCTTAACCCCAATTTCATATATATAGTGTAAGATTAATTTAATAGTATTATGAATGATATATAACTGGATGAATATTATTTTTTTACGACATGTTAAAATTTTAATATCAAAATTTCAACCTACATCTATTTAGTAATAAATAGCAATATTAAAATTTTCATATATATATTTTTAAAATAGGTTAGTCAAACAATAAGTTAATTTGTTTAATAAAGAGCTTTATTTTAATATGCTGATAGTGTAAAATCCTTTTATACTTTCATTTAATCATATACTGTCATATCAATAAAATATATTTGGTTCTCACTTTACTATTTAAAAGTTATGTACATAAAAAATATTTTATATTTTATGCATCAAATTAAATCCCTTAATAAAAAGTATATATAATTGAGAAATGAATGATTAGTATACAAATAATTAATTAATTTTTTTTTATTTTGCTATTATTTCCCCCTACATATATTTTTTGGGTTAATTAGTGAAATTAATAGTTTAGCCACATAATAAAGTTCTACCATAAGCCGCGCCTTATATTTTTCATTTTGCTACCATACCCACTTAGTTTTACCCATGGTTCTAAAATTGGACCGGATCTCTTGATTGAACCGGTTGAATCGGGAACTGACCTGTTATATAATTCGGACTATGCCTAAAATCCATCTCTTCAAGAACTGGTTGAGAACTGCTACAAATCGCCAATCGGCCTGGCCAAACCGATTCGACATTTTTTTAATAAAAAAGTTGCAAAATGGAATCATATTGGCCTTTTTTTTCGAAAAGAAAAAAGACTAAAATCTGATTTTTCGTAATTCTTTTTTTTTCTGATATGGGAAGTAATATCTTAAGAGATTTAATCTATATGGATAATATTTATTTTAATTAAGAAATGAATTATGTTATGTTCTATAGGTTTTGTTGATACCTAATTTAATTTTTAGTTATTTTATAACATATATTTTATTTTATATTTTTATATATTTATATAAATACAAGTTTTATTATATACCGATTATATTCTGATTGGACCTCCAATTGAACCTCTAAACCTTTGAACCCTTACCCTGATCGGTTGGATATCCGGTCCAATTTTTAGAACCTTGGTTTTACCCATTAATCGAAATGTATTTCCCGAAGTTATGACTATAATAAGTATCAATTGCATTTTATAATACTAATTTAAATTAATCTAATTTAAGGTTTTTATTTCAGTATTCATGAGATATAGATACCTTTTGTCTAATTAATGGTTGTGACTTGATAGATTTCAAAAAACTTGAATTAATAAAATACATAACTTATTTGTAGCTATAAATAATTTAAAATATTGACATCTTTAAATTTTATAAGAATATCATAAAAACTCATTAATATAATTACTTGTCAATTCTTTTATCCAATCTTTACATCATTATGTAGCAATAATTATGTCAGACAATAATTCTTTAACACGACAAAAATAATAACAGAACCTGGGAATCATAACGTAAGAAAACAATAAAATAATGACTGCGTTATACACGGTTGGAGAAAGGATGAGGCGGGCAAAAGTGTAGAAGTACATTTCAGATGACTCATATGTACCTGAAGGGATTGCATTTTTTATTTTTTTCCCGGGTAAGTGAAGTTTTTATTTTAGAAGTATAAAGCAGTTTTATAAGTTCCACCTATCTAAGCGGTACATAATTATTTTTTAGTTTAATTTCTACTCACAATGTGTATAAATTTTTTTTATATTATCATCTAATCATATAGTTTTATATTAATAAAAATATTTAAATATCACACTCATTGCTTGAAAAGCTACAAATAGAATGATTTGATTAAGTAACAGTATAAAAATATTTTTTACTATTAGTACCTCAAAATTAAACTCATTTTTTTATTTTTATTGCAAGAATATCAGAATTATGTAAACTTTTCACGTAACTTATATCTTTAGACACTACAACAAAAATACTCTTCAACAATGTTGAAAAAATGTGGTCTTTGATAGTAACAAGTGTGGCCTTTGATAATAGGCCACGCTTTTCAACTTTAGGCCATTACCTTTGCTCTTTAGCTACGGTTTTTGGATGCAAAGACCATGGTATTGTCAAAGCGTGGCTTTTGATGAAAAAACTGTAGCCTTTGGTTTAACTTAGGCCACACTTTTTGTTATACCTATAGCCGTATTTTTCAAGAGTTGTCTATGATATACATTTTAGGCCACACTTAAAGAGCGTTATCTTAACTCTGCACTTAAGGCCACATTTCTAAGAGTGGTCGATTGTGTACACCTAAGTCATGCTTTTAAGCGTGGCCTATTCACTATACTCAAAGGCAATGGTTGAAAGCATGACTTATTTACCATATACACAAAGGTCACGCTTTTAAGAGTGGTCGATTGTGTAAACCAAAGGCCACAGTTTTAAGCGTGGCGTGTTTACTATACTCAAAGACCACACTTTTAAACATAGCATATTCTTGTATGTTAAGACCACAGTTCTGCGTATTCACTATACTTAAAGGCCAACATTATCTAATCAATCAATTATGCATATTAAATTCCAAAATATTTGTAACCTGATAATAGGATAATCAATATTAAAAAAAATCAAATAACATCCATCAATAGTTCCAATACTAACATATTATTGTAAATACTTTAAACATTAACATAGTCTAAGTAGAAATAAATTTAAATAAAACACATCAATAGATCTCAAAAGATGGCATCATAATTCATCTCCTCTTCAGTTTTCACAATGTCAGATGCTAAAAATCTTCATTTTCATCCAATAATGCATTCCTATTAACCTACACAAAAATAAAATTCATAGATATCAGAATCAGTAGAACATTATTATTATTATTATTGCATAAAGAAACAAAACATAGGGAAGCCAAGCTCCTAAAAACGTGGCTTTTAAAACATTTCGTAGGCTCAGTAAAATGGGAAATTCTTTCCAATCCTTAATTAGCTTTTAGAGAATTATATGGGAACACACACAGTGACACATAAAAAGAAGACATAGAAAAAGAAACATTTGAATGTTATTCTTATATTCTTCCTTACTTTTATTAAGTTCTCAGTTATCATTTTGACTAAAGCACCTACTGATGCATACAAGTGTCTTATATGTCATCTTTAACTTTCTTATGCTCTAAATGCACAATACATGTCAGCACGACAAATTTCCATTCTTTAGTTCTATTTGCACTTATCCACCTTTTTGACACATGAAGCAACAAATCAACTAAAAGCTAATGCACATAAGTAATCTCATGGACCACTTTATAGGCAAATGACATAAAAGAAATACAACCTCCCCTTTTATACATTTTCCTCAAAGCTGCAATGATTAAATGTTAGAACACCAATGAATCCATATGTTTTAAACAACATCAGTAGAACAAGATAACAGCAACAAAGATTTGATAAATCTACTGAAACAATCTCATAAACTAATGATATAATTAATAGAATCATTGGCCCTATGAAAACAAGCTCCACCAAAACCATTCCTAAAAAATAAACCAAACTCCAAGACAGAAACGCCAGCATGAAGAAAGGATCAATACGATAAAATTAGAAAGGATCTAATCCAAGTTCAGATGAAGTTAACCGCAAATTGGCAAATCGTCATAAATATCTTTTAGCAATACATGGAAAGATATAGCCATCTATTTCATGAAACATCAATCATCATCACTAAACCTTTGAAATTCCCTCCCGAAAGTAGTAGCATAGGTCAATAACTCAAGTGAAGCAATTATGCATTTACAACTACGAGCCTCAACTTTTTGATGTAACATTCCATAACGACCATTTTAATGTAAAAATCAAGATTCAAGCCACCATCTATCTTCTAAAGGAAATTAGATCAGCAGCTACCAGTAAGAGGTGAGTAGTGAGATATACCTGCTTGGCGACATCCTCTCTCTCCCTTTCGGCTTCCTCCCCCTTCCTCAGCCCACAACCGCTCTTCCACTGGCCTCACCTCACTCCATCCGTGGTCACCGCCACTGCCCAAGCCCGTCGCGCGGCCTCCCTTCCTCCTCATTGCACCCCACCATCGGATCGGCCAAGGATCTTCTTCCTCTGCCTTCCCCTTGCTCTGCCGAAGATCCACCCGCCCTGGCGACGCCACGGTCCCTCTGCCTTCTATTCGCGATGCCAAGACCCCTATCTCCACC
The DNA here is from genome assembly GCA_031216125.1 of Dalbergia cochinchinensis. Taxonomy (NCBI): domain Eukaryota; kingdom Viridiplantae; phylum Streptophyta; class Magnoliopsida; order Fabales; family Fabaceae; genus Dalbergia; species Dalbergia cochinchinensis. Next base: position 26,443,529 of record CM062368.1, read on the forward strand.
ATGCTCCGCCCTCAACCTCAGATCTTCAACCCGCCGCCAGATCGGCACCGCACACGCGCTCGATCCAAACCTTCGCCGAGCCAACTTTCCTCGCGGTGGTGGCGGTGCTTAAGCTTTCCTCGCGGTCCCTTCTCGGCTACCTCTCCCTTTTTCCAGCTCCATCGCGCCACTCCTCTTCGTGGCCGCCCCTATGGCACTCTCCTCCTCGCGGCCTTCCCTCTCTTCTCTTTCTCCCTTAGTCTATCGGATTCTCTCTCTCTCATTCTCTCCTTCTGTCTCTCTTTCTCTATTTTGTATATGTGTGGGTGAAAATGTGTGTGGCAGTGTGTGTGAGTTAGAGACAGAGAGTGTTGTGTGTGTGAGCATGATAAGCGTGTGTATGAGAGTGAAGAGAGGGGTGTATGTGTGTTTTTTTATTTTATTATTGGATTAGAATTTGGGTTGTGTTTGTGTGATTAGTGTATGAATTAAAAATAAAATTTTTTATTTAATTTGATTCAAAATAAATATTTGACTATTGGAGAGTTTATGATATGTTTTTAGCAACCATTTAAAGTCATTTAAGTGGAATTAATTTATTTCAGAAGTTATTTAATTATGCAAAACAAAATAAAAAAGAGTGAGCATCCACTGAAAAATTTGTACACATCTTTTTAATTTTGTTCCCTCTAAACTTTTGTCCACCAAAAAATTAGTCATATTTTTTAATTTTGACATCCATTTATCAAAATTACTAAATTGATGACGAAATAAAAATATTAAAATTAAATTAATGTCAAAGTTAAAAAATAAATTGATATCAAAATTTTGTGAGCATCAAATTGACTTAAAAATTTGTTAGGATAAAAATAATATTAAATTAAAAATATTATAACAAAAAAGATTGTTTACTCTAAGAATTCTCATATACGACCAGCCCACACTTTTAAAAATATATGGTCAAAAGTACTATCAAAGTCCACCCTTATGAAAAGTGTGGCCATTGCTAACAATATGCTACACTTTTTAAACGTTGCAATACAAGCGTGGCTAAAAGTCATAATCAAAGCCCACTCTCAAGAAAAGCATGACCTTTGCTAGTTTTAGACCACACTTTTTAAGCGTGGTCCAGAAAAGTGTGGCAAAAAGTTCAAGTCAAAACCCACCCTTAAGAAAAGTGTGGCCAAAAGTTATCAAAGCCCACCAGTGAAAAAAGCGTGGCCTTTGCTAGCAATAATAGGCTACACTTTTTAAACGTTGCCATGCAAGCATGGCTAAATAGTCAAGACCCATCCTCAAGAAAAGCGTGGCATTTGCTTGTTTTAGGCTACACTTTTTAAGTGTGGTCCAGAAAAGTGTAGTCAAAAGTTATAGTCAAAGCCCACCATCAAGAAAAGTGTGGCCTTTGCTAGTAATAGGCTACACTTTTTAAACGTTGCCATGCAAGCGTGGCCAAAAGTTGTAGTCAAAGGCCACCCTCAAGACAAGCGAGGTCTTTGCTAGTTTTAGACCACACTTTTTAAGCATGGTCCAGAAAAGTGTAGCCATAGGTCATATTTGTTGTAATACATTTTTTTTTTGGGTACTTCAATCGGATTTAAACTTTTATCTCATGCGAATTATTAAAATCCCCTGTCCATTGATTCAATCCAAATGATTCAGTGAATTGTGAATTTTTTTTTTTGTATATCGAAAATAAAATTTGAACTTATAAGCTTATAATAAACTATTATAATCTCTAATCACTAACCCACCTGTCCTAGTCGCTTAGTGATTTGTAAAGGTTAATTAATTGTAAATCCTTTAACATTCAACTGGTGGAAAGTAAAATTTATATTTGAGAAGAAAAAGAAAGGTGGGTGAATGATTTAAAATTTAAATCAAAGTGAAATAAATAAGAAGAAAATATAAGGTAAATATTAAATAACATAAATGCTCTATTTCACATTTAAAAAGAAAGAAAGAGAGAATGCCCGGTCTCATAGTTAATTAAATACAAGGAGTTCATTATTTGTATTTAATTAATGGATGCATTTAAGTGATTTATTTAAACTCTAGTGAAAGAGATGTGGAGAGAAATTCTTAAGTTCTATTTCATTCACTAATTGATATATAAGTATTGTGCTTTATCATTATTTTCTATTTTTAATGTAAAGTCTGATATGTCAATTAATATTTATTCTTAGAGAACCTATGAAATTTTCAAGCAGTGGATAATTGAACATGACATCATAATTATTTTCTAGTCTTTGATAGGTTAGGAAATTAAAATCAAACTTAAGAAACAAAATTAAAACTTTCCATTATGAGAAAAGGCCTAAAAATAGGGGTGGCATACTTACCTGCCTCGCCATGCCCAACCGCATATTGGTCATAAAAAAGGCGGGGCGAAATGGGTTGACCCATTTTGATTATTTGAATTAAAAGTGTTAATCACTTTCGTAAAAAAATAATGGGTTAATAGGCTAATGTGATGGACCAATCCATTTTTTGTTATATTTTATATATTTTGCCAACCTGACTTGCTCTACCGTGAGTTGAGCATAAAATGGGGTGGGCGGGTTGACTCATTATAATTATTTTGGTTGGAAATATCAACTTACCCCATCAAAAGATGATGGACTAACTGGGCAAATCCAATCCATTTTAGCACTCGTTACCTAAAATCCACTACATGTGATGTCACACCTTTCTAAGATTTTTTTTCCCTTGTAATAGCCTCTCTTTTGTAACTCACGTAAATATAGATTTCATAACTTGGACTTCAAATTATTTCTTTACCGTTTTTATTGAAGTAAAATTTAAGTTAATGAAAATGCTCAAATCAATCTGAAGTGAAAATTTTATAAAGAATGGTTACCGATGGATTTATTTTAAAAAAAAGTTAAAAATGAAATTTAAGTTATTACAAGACAAAAATTGACTTGACTCTTGTCCAATTTCTTAGAATTTAATCCATTCTTTTTTTTTTTTGCACCAAAATTTAGGTTAAACAGAAAATTCATTCTAATATAGGTTAAGTATACCTCCAATTGCATTGAGCTTTTACAGGATATTTACAAATCATCTATATCTATAATATATAGGAAGGGAATAGTCCATTTGGTATCCAAAAATTCTATTTCTTAAAATACCCTTGATACATAAAGAGTTAAAAGAGGTTACAAAAATAAATAAAATAAATTAAAAAAATTTAAAGAAATTATAAAATAAAAAAATACGGATTGATAGGTAAATAAATCCCTATCAATTCACTAGTATAAATAATGGAAAAGTCTAATCGAAGTGGCAATGCACAAGTGAAAAACACGTGAGTCAAACTTTTTTGGTAGAGTTTAATGAACTTTGAATGCCGATAGTTTCAACTTTTATTATCAAACTAAATAAATTTTTTTATTTTAAAACTGTTTTCAGTTAACACCACTAAAATAAGAAAATAATTTCGTTGTATTTTTTTAACAATTAATTATGTACATAAATGATTAATGAAACTTTTTTCTAACAAATCAAAATACTAAATAGTCTCCCCACAGCAAGGGCAACGCTGGCGTCACAAATCCAAAATCAAAAAGATAAAACAATGAGCAACAAATTATGGAGGGGAAAAAATGTACCAAATCAAAAAAAACAAAATTGATTGAAGTGTGACTTTTAGATGATGAAGATAGTGGTCTCCCCACACTGAATAGCGATGTGGCGGTGGAGATATCGTCGGAAAACAGAGGCGATGCAAAAGGAGGGGGAGAGGGGGCAGAGAGAGAAAGAATCAGAAGTTGCATAATGGGGGGAGGGGAAACGCGGCTTCTTATATTGCATCATTATCCGCCGATAACCAAGGGTACAAAAGGCACACCATTCCACTTACCTAATTATTGCCAGAAAATCTGTCGGTAATGCATGGCTCTCTTTCAATTTGTGTCATCTTCCGTTGATACGTGTGAATGTCATGTGATTTCATGTGGAAACGGTCAAAATTAAATGGCCTAATTCGATCTTTAAAAAAAGAAAAATTCAGATAAAGTACCGATGAAAAATTCGCCGATAATCTGAACACTTAATTTTGCACCACATACCAGCAGGCATTTGTGCACCAATATTGGAGCCATATGGCACTAAACTACCGTCACCGATTTTTTTTTTCTCTCTATTTTATGCCCAAATCCATCGATAATAACATGGGAAAAGATCTAGCGGTGACTCGTCCGTTTCTAATTGTGACTTATATGGATTTTCTGACACTTAAGTTTTTATAAGGAAAAAAAAAATTATTTCCCTTTCATTTTTTACTATATATGAAAGATAGGCAAAAGTGTAAGGGTGTTGATTGTTGAGGACCCGGCCACAATAATATCTCATAGCTCGAAAGTAAGTTAGTTGGGTGTGAGTTTTGAAATTTAACCTAACATACTTCTCAAATTAAGTTCAAATTGTAATTCGGTTGCTTCGAACTCAAAAAATTATTTTATATGTTAATATTTTAATAATTAAAGATAAATTATAAGATTTTACATTTTGATTAATACATTTTATATAACTTGATATTGTTTTTATAATGGTATGATTTGTTTTTAAATATGTACGAAACATATCTTTTGAATTTTGTCTCTTATTTCTAAAATTTTAAGAGTCGTTTGGTTTGACCATTTCCCATTTTCATTTTTACTGAAAACAGAAAAAAACAGTGAAAATATATTTAGCCTATTCTTTTTCAAAATGATTTGAGAAAATATTTTTAGAAAAGTGTGAAAATTTGGAAGTGACAATTTCTCATTTCCACCATTTCCTTTGAAAAAGTTGAAAATGAGGAAATGTTGAAAACACAATTGGCATTCTTGAAATTTTAAACACTTTTAAAAACATCCAAACTATCTCTTTCTCTGGCGCTTCAACCTTGAGCCCATTCTCTGCAACTGTTGTGGGGTGAAGCCCGTGAAGGAGTGGGGGAGAGCTCTTGTACCCATGGCCGCTGTTGTCGTGGTCGCTTTGGAAGAAGGTTTGCTACCATCGTGGTTGTTGCAAGGAGGAGGCTCGCGTACATAGTGCTTCTGTCGGTGGTCATCACTCCATTGCTGTCGCTGATGTAGGAGCGTTGATGGATGGCGGAAGAAATGGAGCTCTATGGTCCCCCAAGTGGAAACAATATAAGAAATTTTATTAAATATATTATATTTAGTTTAATTAAAAGATTAGGTATTAATTGTATTTTGTTTTATGAACAATATTTAATATATTGGCTGGAACTATTTTGAGATTAATTTGCATTATTTTAACTATTTTTGGAATATTTGGAATTGAATTAAAATTGATTATTTGGATTTAATTTATTTCTAGTTTTAATATTTTATAGAGTTATTTTATAATTTTATAAGTTCTTTTAATAGATGAACCAATGCAAAATAAAAAAATATGTATAATTATTATTACTTAATACCAATATATAATTTTATAATCTTAAATTTGATTGTGAAAATTACATTTTGAAAACAAACAAACAAAACATATTTTTATTATTTTTACTTTCTAACAGACTTTATCTTTTCAAATCAAACACATTTCCTAATTTTAAAAATCTAAAAATGAAAATAATTTTCAAGAAATGAAAATAGAAAATAAATATAGGAAATATTTTCACAAACTAAATACACCCTAAACTTTACATACTATTTATAATATTATAATCTTTATACGTTATTCAAAAGTCAAATATTTCGATTCAATTCAATCATTAGTCAAATCTTTATGAGGTGAATTTAGGCTCAATAAAATGGCTCGATTAAAAAAAAAATCAAATTTGACATGACCAGACTCAATTCAACTCATATTTTGTATAACTTTATGTGTCTAGGTATATTCAGTTTCTAATACACCAAACATTTATTGATTCTGTAAAAGACAGTTAAAAATGGATGGAGGAAATAGTAAGATTTCATGTGCATTGCATAGTACATTCGTTGACATTTGGCGGGTTCATTAGGCGTGATCATCACAATCAATAAAAATTTTCTGAGAAACTATGTTAAATATGTTAGAAGTTCTTCGTAACGATTCTTATCCATAAATAAGTATTAACTTCGGTATCTTGATAATAGTTGATTGCACGAAATCGTAGTCAATAAGCATGTCACTAAATAACCAAGGAATATTCATCTAGAAAAGAATACAACTAACCAATATTGATGTGGAAAAGTACATATCCAAATCAACGGTAGAGTGCGTTTCGAGTACTTGTAATTGGTTGTTTTATTGGATAACCATTTTCGTAGCTAATAGCATATCATGTGAAATATAAACAAAAAGACATTTAGAAGGCAGAGATAGGATAGCCAAGTTCGGTCGAAGTAAACACCAGTAATATGATTAAATCCCACCAGGAAAGGTGAAAACACAAGTACCATCCTTTCTCAATTCATTATTTTCACAAAGTTGCTTCCAATCTCAGCCAAATTTGACTACATTACCCCTAGAATTAAGTAATTTACAACTATACTAGACGTAATTTGTATTATTCTAAAATCTCGGCTCAGTTGAAAAAAAAAACGTCAAATTTAACCCAACGTACTCGGTTCAACTAATATTTTGTTCAATTCTGCATGTGTAAAAGATATCATCATTAAACGTGAGAGCAATTTTATCCTACAAAAGTAATCTGAAATCTTTTTTATGAAAAGAAAACACTCTTTGGGCTCAACATTGGCGGCGGGGAGAGATATCAAAATGAGCTTGGCTCATGCAATTGGTCTTCCAAAACCATAGTTTTAAAACTCGGACCGGTGATCAATCCGGTCGAGGCATTGGGTCACTGGTTGAACCGGTTGAACATGATTTATAGGAAAAAAATATATAAAAATATAAAAAAATTTAAATAAAATACAATAAAATAATAACTAATTAACAATTTGACACCCTTTAAGGAGTCCAAATACAAAAAATAAATAAATAACATAAATTTTTAAATATTATTGATATTTCACAATCACGAATCACAATTGACAAGTTTAAAACATAATTATACAAGTAAACTCATAAAGTTTTACATCATAAACTCACAAGTATAACAATATAAATAAAGTTATTATATTTTTCTATAAATTAGATTAGAATATTTTTTTAAGATTTTCAAAAAAGACATCATTTAGTAAAAAAAAGCGAGAAAAAAAAAATCGGTTCGACCCACTCGGTTCAACCGGTCGAGTCACCGGTTTTGACACTAAACCGACCGAGTCGAATCAGGTCGCACCGGTTTCGATGCGAGACCAATCCAATTAGTGACTCGAACCAATTTCATAAACAGTTCACTGGTTTTTTGGTCGAACCGGTCGGTCCGAGCCGATTTTTACAACTATGGTCAAAACCATTATTTTTAATGGATTGAATTGAACTTTTGAGTCTCTAAAATATTTCAGTTAGTCTAACCCATCCCACTTAGTCTGTAGGTTAGACAGATTGGGATGAGTTTGGCCTGCTAGACAAGTCTTTCTTCTTCTTCTTTTTTTTAAGAATAAAAAATTCACAGTTTGATAATCTTTATTTTGCAATAACCTTAAAGACGCACATCAAAGAGACAAGAGACTGTAGTATTAAAAATCGAAATGAACCGTCCGGTTCGACCTGAAAATCAGTGAACTGACCGATCCACAATCCACCAACATGAGGAAATTGTTGCCAAAACTTCCATTCCATGGCAAGGTTTGAACCCCCTTCCTCGAGGGGAGCAACAACTGGCTTTGCTATCATGCTAGTAATGCTTCTTATTATTTATGTTGCGTTTAATATATATTAAGAGTTTACCATGTAAAATATTGAAAATTTTCAAAAATTGCATCAAGTGGGAACTGAACCATGGCGGTGACACAACTGGCAACATGCAAAAACCACAAAGTTAGATTTGGTATTATGCTTTTGTGTGCAATCAATATTGTCGCAACCGGGATCGCGACGGGGACGGCGAATTTTAAGAAAAGAGAATTTTTTTGAAAATTAATGGAGTCGCCACCAAGTTTATTAAATTGGGAAAACATTGGAAAAACCCATTTATTTTAAAAGATGATCTTTGAAACCAGATTATGAGTTCGGGAGTCGATTATGCATAGGGAAGGGTATGAATTTAATCGTACGCACCCCTAATACACCCGTCCTTAGACGATACCTTAGTGAATTGTGCAAATTAATTAATAGCATTCAAAATCCCTATTTAAATAAAGAAAAACTATGCAAAATATTTACAAATCAAATGAACAATTTATGAAAATTTAATTTTGGCTTGACAGGGATCACTGCTTCCTACGTATCCGTGCAAAATGGGGAACTCAAAGTCACGTAGTTCAGAAAAATGATTGTGGGTTGATAAATTTTATTTATGAAAAAAAAGAATTCATAACAAGAAAATCCGTTGTGCACGTAATCCAAGCTAAGATTAAAGCCACTCAATGAATTCCCATGATTTAAATAACAACGAAGGTAACATCTGCTACTCAATCATCGTTATTGATCATTGCATGGATTAAAAGACTTTTGTGGAGAGGTAAATCCTTTAGAAAACAGAATCCGTCTGACAGAGAGTGATTTAAGTTAAGATTTACTACTCAATAAACCCTTATGATTCCATAACAATAAAGATAACATTTGTTACTCAATTATCATCTTTGATCATTGCGCGGATTGGAACAAATCTTGTCAAATCAATGAATACCCATTTGTGTATAGTAATCACAGGATGCTGCAAGACCAGGCTACTCAATGAATCCTTACGATTCAATAATAGGGAAGATAACATTTGCTATTCAACCACCATTATTGAACATCGTACAAACGTAAAAGATTAAAAAGGCTTTTTTTTTTATAAAAAAAACAAGGCTTTTTTATTTTTATTTCATATTTTTTTAAAACAAAATTCTAATTGTACAGGAATTGACAAAGTTGATTCATAAATGCAAACACAATTAATTTGGACCAAAAAGCATAAACATATAAAAGAATTAAGATAGGTAGAAGATTAATTCAAAAACATAGTTATACACACAACACATAATCATATAAAATAATCAAACTAATAAATACACCAAAAATACACACTTAATTCAAGCAACACACCAAAAATATATACATAAAAAAAAAAAATCACAAGCACACAATTAATCCAAACAAAACATATAAATATATAAAATAATAAAACTGAAAAAAGAAAAAAAATAATAAAATAAAGTAAAATCACAAATACACAAACATGTAAAATAAATAAACTAGAAATACAAAATTATTACAATCACATAATTAATGTAATCAAAACATATAAACACATAGTATTTAAACTAAAAAAAACAAGTAAAATAAATATAACTAAGCAATTAAAAAAAGCCTTCAATTATGTACTTATAAAATTAATTCAGGGACAAAATTATTTATTTAAGTAAAAACACTAACAAAATGTAATAATTAAAGACTAAAAGCAAATCAAGGGTCCTAACTACCATATTTTTGTATTTTTAAGATTTAAACATAAAATTCACTAAAATATTAAACAAATGATTACATCAATTCTTAAAACAATTTATTTAATCCTACTCAAAAGAACACCCTCTCTCTCTCTTTTTATTTTAAACTTAAACTAAACTAACTCCTAAATAGACAAACCTTAAAGCCAAAGATTAAACAAAACAAATAAACCCAAATCTAAACACATAATTTAAAAATTTATTCTAAAAATAAAACTAATCCAAACTAAAATAAATCTTAAAACTCCCTTTTTATTTTATTAATTTGAAACTACCCCTAACTTAATTCTAACTACTCCTTACACACTCCACACTCAATCACAGAATTTTCTCTCACGTGCACACACTCACATACCTGCACCCCACTCACTTTACACTCATACACTAACCTAACCCTACTAACTTACTAACACTTTAAGAAAAAAAAAGGAACGGAGACAGTGAGAATGCGAGCAACAGGGACGAATTGAGAGAGAGAAAGAGCGAGATAAACCGAGGGGGAAGAGAGATGGGAAGGGCCGCGGCTGGCAAGGTTGCCGCTGACCATCGTCATGGGTCAAGGGGAGGAAGGGGTCATGAGTGATAATAAATACTGGGTTTATAAGGTTTAAGCAGAAACTGTGAGCAAGCCAGTCCCCAGATCGCGACGATGAGGCGAGCGGAAGCTCACCGCCACGAGCTGAGTTCGAGAAGAGGGGGAAACTGTGGGTGAGGCGGTTTCTAGTGAGGTTGCAAATGGTGGGAGCCGTGAAGGCCCGTAATAGGAGGATGGAGGCCGATCCTGCGGTGGTCGAGACCGATTCGCAACTTCTCGCTAATCGGGTCGACAAGTGATCGCGGCCGGAGTTCGGGCATAGCGAGCAGAGAGCCAGACGGAGGCCGTGTGATGGTGATAAGCGGCGATTTGCTTGCGGCGGCATTTATGATGGTCTGCAGAGGAGGTCCACCGTGACTTCTTCTTCAATTTTTATTATTTTCTAACATTTGATTTTTGGATTTGCTTTGGTTTTGATATTACTGTCTAGTTTAGTTTGGAAGTGATTGTGATGGTTGTGATGATAATGAAAGAGGGAAGGGCGGAGGTGGTTGTGTCGATGGAAGAGGAGAAGTAGTGGCGCTATGATGAAATGATAAAGAAGATGATGAAGCATGTAGGGGGAAGGATGGAATGGATGATGGTGGTGTAGAGGGATGATGGTGGTTGGAACGCAAGTAGAGGCCGCGGCTATGGCGGTGGAAGCCGCGGCCTCTCTCCCCTCTCTTATTCCTTTTTTTGATTTATTTTTTTTATTTGCAATGACACTGCCAAATGAAAAATACCTCTGATTCTTGCTTTCTTTTGAATTCCTCTCTCACATCAGCCGGCCCTTTCTCTTTCGGTGATTATGGCAATTTTGGTCTTTGCACTCTCTTCTTCCCAAAAAAAAAAACATCCCCTCATTGTCACTATTTGCTGTTATTTATATTGAACCGATTTGCAATTTATAATTCGTACCATGCTTGAGCCAGCGGACCTGCCCCCCACACTTCAGCCTTGCCCATCTTTCCCGTTCTCGGTGTGTCATTTGGCAGGGTACCCATATCGCTTGCAGGGGAATGGAAAAGGGAAGCTATCCGCTACTTACTCTTCTTTTTTTGAATTGAACCTGCATGCCACTTTGCTCTGTACATTTTTTTTTTTATTTTGTCCATCATGTTTGCTCGAGGCGTGCAGGAAAGGGGATGGAGCCATCACTTACCCTTTATATTATCATTCTTTCCATTATCCCATTATCCCATTTTAATATTGCCCTGCATGTTTGTCTTTAACGAGAAATGGATGGTAGTGTCTGTCACTTTCATTTATTTTTATTTTGTCCTTTTTTGTTTTTCTCAAAACAAAGTGATAAAGTAACTATGATGATGAAATTGCAAATTTTTGGATTTTTGTTTAACGGGCCGGACAAAATTGGGTGTTCACAAATATTATATATATATATATATATATATATATATATAATAACATTAAGTTGTATTTTTATACAACAATTTAATAAAATCCAGTTCAACCGGTTTAACACGTGACCCACTGGTTAAACTAATGACCTAGTGACCAGGTGTTTCAACCGAGTCGATCACTGGTCCGTGTCTAAAAACTATGCATAAGACCAATCCTAAACTAAAATTAACATACTTTTGACTGAAAAAAGGATGAAATATGTACACTGTATGTAATAAATTATAGGGTAATTAATAAAAACCATCCTTGAGGTTTGAAGAAAAAACACTCCACCCTATTTTTATTCTAATATGACACTCCATCCCAAATATGTAATGGATATGATAGTAATAACTTTACTAATGAATTTTCTATTATCACAAAAATGGCAAAATATAACTAATGTTTATTATTTTGAAAAAAATCCTTTATCAATATTTATATATTATTTTTACATAATAAAATATATGTGGCTTATAATAATATAAAATATTATATTTTATATATTAAATTTCATTTTTAAAGTTTTACTAGATTAGGAGAATAAATTATTAATAATATTAATAAATTATAATAATTATTTAATAAAAAATAAAAATTAAGCATTTTTCAGCTTTTAATTTTATATTATTGGTGTGCCTAAAAAAAATTATGTGTTAATATCGCACATAAAGATAAATTACATATAACATAACAGTAAGAATCTTGTGATTTTACTATTATATATATATATATCAATATTATAAAAGATTAATATTTAGTGTATAATAAAATTGTACAACAAATACACATCACATATCTTATTACTATTGGATGTGATGTGTGGTCCCACTCATTTCACTCACTCATCATATCCAATAATGATAAAGTATGTTGTGTGCATTTGTTGTATAATTTTATTGTACCCCAAATATTATCCTATTTTAAAACTAATATTTGAAAATGTATAATTTTTATTTTTACAAAAAATAATTATTATAAATTATAATAACTATTAATAATGGTTTTGAATTAAATGCATTTATAGTGTATTTTTTTTTCATATTTTTATCTAATCGAATTCTCTTAGATAGATGGCTTTTGAAATAATGTGATAAGAGTAAATTTATTATGCAGATGTGATAACATATAATTAAATAACTTATAAAAATAATTATATTATTAGTATAATAAATTTAAACTCATTAATTAAATTTTTAATTATTAATAATAATATTTTATTGTAATTATTTTTGTAAAAATAAAAATACTTATTTCCTCAACTGTTAGTTTTAGAATATTAATATATATATTTTTAGAGTAATTCTTCTTGCTATATTATTTTTAATTTATGTTTATATATGATATTAACAAATAATTTTTATTTTTATAAACATTAATATTCTAAAATTAAAAGCTGAGAAAATATATAATTTATTTTTAAAAAATAATTATTAAAATTTATTACTACTATTAATAATTTATTCTCTTGATATAGTAAAATTTTAAAAATTAAATTGAATATATAAAGGCATTAATATTTTATATTATTATTATAATCAACATATATTTTACTTTGTAAAAATAATATATGTATATAAGTATTAATAAAATGGTATTTTATTAAAAAATAATAAATATTATGAATATTAGTTATATTTTACTCTTATTTTAATAATAAAAAATTAGATAATAAGGTTATTATTGGTATTTTTCATATATTTGGGGTAGAGTGTTATATTGGAACAAGAATGAGTTAGAGTGCTTTTTTTTTCAAACCTTATAAGTACTTCTTATTATTTACCTTAAATTATAATATATTTTATATAAATAATTAAATTTAATGAGTTGATGCATATATATTATTATGAATATTGAAAATTCGAGTATTTATTAATTAATAAGAAAACAAAGGGCTCCGCACACTTAAATAAACAGAAATGCCAGTCTACAAAATCAAGCCGATGCAAAGAAGAATGTGCAACGTTCTTGTTTCTCGTATGGTATGTGGCTTCACATCTACCACCGGTTAATCAGCCTACCCCCTCGTGACACGTGGCGTGTCATCTAACCGTCCCTCCAACCTACCCATTGGGCCAAACACGGATATTTAACCAAGGAAAGAACCTAATAAAACCCCGCACTCAATTTCCGTGTACCGCGCCTTTGCGATTCTTTATATTGCAAAAGCGTACTCAATACAGGGCTCATTCCTAACAAAGTAAACACACCAGATCATCCTACCTCAGCGAATCTCCTTCGTTTTCACTCTCTCTGTCATCAGCCAATTGTTACGACCTGCATTACACATACCTTGCAACTTATAAATAGATGCAAAATCAGGAGCACTAGTATCTAGTTAATAACCAACCACCACCTTGTCGTCTGCATTAATTTTTCAGTTGAATCATAGAGAGAAAATGGTGAGCGTGGAGGAGATCCGCAACGCCCAGCGTTCGAATGGCCCAGCCACTATCTTGGCCATTGGCACTGCCAACCCCTCCAACTGCGTGAACCAAGATGACTACCCTGATTACTACTTCCGAATCACCAACAGCGAGCACATGACCGACCTCAAAGAGAAGTTCAAGCGCATGTGTATGTTTCCGTATTCTTAATGTCACTGACACACTCGCCAACCAATATAATTTAAAAAATAATAAAAAAATATATATATGTTTTTAGTAACAATAGTTAGGAGAATTCACATCCGTGTTTAGATTTTAATCTGCATTTTTTTTGCAAACTATTGTTGTTTCGTTATGTTTTTTGGGATTCATTTTCCAAACTATTGTTTTAATAGTACAAAAACTTGAGTTCTAACCTCTTAAAATCACATTAACTTTCACATATGTTTTTTGTTGCTTTTTCCCTAAACAAATACTAACGTTGTATTGTCAGAAGAATATTATCCACGGAAATTAGAGTGATTGTTGAATAAATTGAAGAGATATATCCATTTATTCATAGTTTTTGGTTATCTGACATTTTTTTAAATCAAATCAAAATATACAAACTTTAAGTGAGAAGTACGTCTAAAAGGTATATCTGGTTTCACTTTTAATTAATTAATTTTTTTTCAATTTCTGTTTTATACTTTTAAAATTTTGCGAAAGGATGGGTAAAAAGAGAAAATATAAGTTGAAAAAAAAAGAGTTACTATTTGGTCTTTGCCTCATAATTCCATGGTAGGGGACTCCTTATGTAATCATCAATTATATTAGATTTTTAAAACTTATGGTTGGGGGGCACGACACATGATTTCAAAAACCGGTAATAAGGTTGTGTTTTTCTTTTTTTTTCATTCTCTGTTTTATAATTAACAGTTATATTTTGATATTTAATTTTATATGTTTCAAAATTTTAATTTATTAAGACATGGCTCATCTTTAATTATAAATAATCAAAGGTAATTAAAACCCTGAAATTCTAAATGGATAGAGAATAAAACCCCGTATTATTTTTAATATTTTATTCATAAAATTTTGAAAAAAATATACAAAAAAAAAAGCCGGAATGGGAAAAACATTCACGAAGCCTTTATTTTATTTATTTTTTTCTATCTGAAAAAGGCGTGCGTGTGATGATGCAGGCGAGAAGTCGATGATCAAGAAGAGGTACATGCACTTAACGGAGGAGTTCCTGAAGGAGAACCCAAACATGTGCGCCTACATGGCGCCATCGCTGGACGCGAGGCAGGACATAGTGGTAGTGGAGGTCCCAAAGCTGGGCAAAGAAGCAGCCGCAAAAGCCATAAAAGAATGGGGCCAGCCGAAATCCAAGATCACGCACCTCGTCTTCTGCACCACCTCCGGCGTCGACATGCCCGGCGCCGATTACCAGCTCACCAAGCTCCTCGGCCTCCGCCCCTCCGTCAAGCGCCTCATGATGTACCAGCAAGGCTGCTTCGCCGGCGGCACCGTCCTCCGCCTCGCCAAGGACCTCGCCGAGAACAACAAGGGCGCGCGCGTCCTCGTCGTCTGCTCCGAGATCACCGCCGTCACGTTCCGTGGGCCCTCCGACACGCACCTTGACTCTATGGTGGGGCAGGCGCTGTTCGGTGACGGTGCCGCCGCCGTGATTGTCGGAGCTGATCCTGACGTCGCCGTGGAGAGGCCGCTGTTCCAGCTTGTGTCGGCGGCGCAGACCCTGCTGCCGGACTCCGAGGGGGCCATCGACGGGCATCTCAGGGAGGTTGGGCTCACGTTCCATTTGCTGAAGGATGTTCCGGGAATTATTTCGAAGAACATTGAGAAGAGCTTGGTGGAGGCTTTTGCGCCGATTGGGATTAGTGACTGGAACTCTCTCTTCTGGATCGCGCACCCTGGTGGCCCCGCCATATTGGACCAGGTGGGAGGTTAATAAAATTAGTTTATATTAAAAGTTCAGAATGATTTATAATTAGAAAAATTTAAATATTTTTTTACATTATAGTTGGTTTTTTTTAATTAATTAGAATAAAATGAAATTAATTATGAAAAAAGGGCAAAGAAGATACAGATAATTAGCCTTTCACTTGTTTGAGGGATTACTGAACAAGTAAAATGAAATATTATTAATTCTATTCAGAAGTTTACTTTGGAAAAAAAAGAAAAAGGCTATTCAGAAGTTTCGGTGTAAAAGAATAGAATAATTCCATGGGTTCAATTTTTGTGTACACAATTGTATAAAATAACCATCAAGTAATTATCAGTTAATTATTTTTTTAAAAATTTAATGGGCTAAAGATAAAAGATTGAATTCGAATTTTTTTAATTTTATTATTTAGAAAATATAATTTTTAATTTTCTCATTTTATCCCCATTTTTAAGAGAAAGAAATGAAGCCCAAACGAAGCATAGAGAAAATAGATTGCCTGCGTTCATTTTCTTTTCAGTTCATATTCATATTCTTAAATAATTTATTTTTTTTTGTTCATCATATTATTTTCATTTATCTCATCATGAATTAAACTAAGCACATAACAATAATAATAATAATTATTATTATTGAAATATTTCAGGTTGAGGCTAAGCTCCAGCTGAAGGAGGAGAAGCTCCGTGCCACCCGGCAAGTGCTAGAGGATTATGGGAACATGTCAAGTGCGTGTGTTCTTTTCATCCTGGATGAGATGAGGAGGAGGTCGAAGGAGGAAGGGAAGGGCACCACCGGAGAAGGGTTGGAGTGGGGGGTGCTGTTCGGGTTCGGGCCGGGCCTCACGGTGGAGACGGTGGTGCTGCACAGTGTTCCCTTGGAGGGTTAACGTTGGTGTATGTGGGATTCGGGATATGCTGGGGAACCCAAACGGTTTGTGTAAGGTAATAGGAGATGATCAGGGATCCTGCAATAAGGGAAAGGATGGCACGTACTGCTTTAAGGATTTTGGGATGGATATTTGTGATAATGTTGTTGTGGGAACAATTCCTCTTTTCAAGAGGGTTAGATTGTGTAACATACTGGAAATCTGTTTGAACTTTGGAGTGAATTTGTCTAATTTAATACTCATAAGCTTCGAATATTCTGTGCTGTATTTGGTTTTTGTGACGTGCTTTATAAATTTTTTGAAAATTTGGAAAGAAACACGATCTTAGTGGACCAAAATTTTGACATGAAGTTTGGCGGACACAATTTAAGTGATATTGCACATGCGGCGTGAGAATGATTTTTGGAAGGTTGCAGGTACCCAATTCGCTCATTGTGAATTATGTGCAGGAGAGGAGAAAAAAAAAAAACTTAGGAAAGTAATCTGCTGTACGGATTATGGACTAAATTTTCTAAACAAAAAATCCGATACTAATAAATAATGAAAGATCAATATTACAAAAAATTCCACTATTAATGCAGCGATTCAACCGTGGATAGGGACCGAAATCTGCTGGGTTCGGTGTACCTTGGTTTTTTTTATCGGTGATTTTAGTATTATATCCCATATTTCACGCCACCCTAATTATTTTAGAAATAACATATTTTAATATTTTACCTCTTCTATATACATATTAAAATTCATTTCCCCAAAAATTTTAAGTAGAAGCAAGATATGTTCTTTAAATTGATACTCATTTCATTTTGAAATAAATATTATATTTGAGTTATAAAAAAAATTATGGTGACGATGGAATACCATTGATTTTTTAAAAAATAAAATTAAAAGATAAATGCTCTTCATTTTTGTGTTTTAAAACATGGTTTAATTAACTTATATTTATTTTACCCGGGTATCCATTAATTGATTTATACTTATTAATTTCTACATCATTTGTTTTACTGATACTTAAAAATGTTGCTAAATTATACAATTACATTAACAAAACTATTTAACAACATGGACTATATATTACACTTGAAAAGTGTTACTAGTGGTATATTTTTTACATTTTCACTGATACTTTTAATATTAGTAAAAACTTTTAACAATATGTTTAAATAATAAACGTTACTTGACTTTGAATGTAAAGTTGAATGAATAAGGTAGGCAGGGGGAGCAAAAGCAGTCCAGAGGGGAAATTAAATGGGCAAGAACAACCAAAACAATGGGCCATCATGAAAATGACATAAACTTGCGGAACGCAACATTTTAACCCCGTCCCCATAATCGTTCTGTTGCGGAAAGCATATTTACAGCAGAAGACAGTATATTTCAGCCACTCTTTTAATTTGTAGTTGAGAAACATATTCCTAAAATCTCAGCCCCCAGTTGAGACTCTTTCAGCAATTTTGGAGTGGAGATTTATTGGTTCATCCCCGTCTGACACATATACCTGCTGCTTCGAGAACAGTATATCCCTTCTATATAGAAGTCTGGAAATAAGAAACATATAGTAAAACTAATGTAGTATTTATATAATAATTACGAAACACGCATATATTAAAGGTAAAAACAGAAATCACACTAATGTAATCGGCTTTTAGAGTTGATGACCGTAAATTTCCACTTATAACTTTGATGACATGCGGAAAAGCAGAAATTCAACTAATGAAAATGAAACTACTGCGGCGTACAAACAGGCAAAAGCCCGCGTTTCCTACGACTTCCCTTCACATAATTTCTACCCTAGAATGCTTTTAAAGTTCGAGGGAATCATCAAATTAAATTCTTGGTTTAATTTGTTCTGTTTTACTCCTGGAATTGCTTTCCTATCTCCATTCTCATCAGAACTTCAAATTAATGCACCCAAAACAACGTCATGAATTCCTTCTAAAATAGTGTTTTTAGTGGCTATTTGAGCTTTCAAATAACTTGGTCTTGATCAAGACAGACGGGAAAAGGTGTCACGCCCTCTTCATTGCCAAGTGGCCCTTTTCTTATTCCATCCCATTCATAGTGTTTTATGTTTAGTCGTGTTCTATTTATTTGGTGGGAACAATTTGTCTATGTCAAGAATTAATGATGTCGTATTACTTAGGTTAGAATATACTGGCCGATGAGGTTCCTTTTATAAAATTAGTGTACTAGTATACCAGGAAAAAGAAAAAGTATGCCTAACTTGGGCGAATTAAGCCGCTGTAACATTAATCCATCATCCATTATCAAAGTTTATTTATGTACCAGAGTAGTGATGCATGTGATGTACAAAGAGATTAATAATTCTGATGTGAAATATGATGATATCGATAATGCATTAGATGAAAAAAGAAAAAAAAAAGATAATTGTAATTTTTTTTTACAGTAGTGACTAATACATTCAAGATCAAAATATTTTTAAATAGGTAAATCTCTGATGTCCTACAAATTCTTTTCATACGCACTATTAAGAATCGAACCTTCTGACTATATACTTAAAGATTCGAGCTAGCCACGGCTATCAAGGCTTTGTGGTTAGGTGATTGCAATATTGCAAGATACAAAAAGATTAATAATAATTCTGATGTGTAATATGATGATATCGATACTGCATTAGATAATTAAAAAGACAATTGCGATATTCTGAGGTGGTATTTTATAAACTATATTATTGCACAATCTCTTCAAATAAGATTTTATAATATAAACTTGTAATATAAATTATAAAAAACATATAAAATTTCTATCTCGCTGCCTTTTTAAACCAGTAGATCCATTCTATCAAAGAGAAAATAATATTTCTTACATATTAAAGCTTAAAGTATCTAATAAATATAGATGTGAATTTCATATACAATTTAGTGTTATAATAACGGGAAAAACTATTTGTTATATATATATATATATATATATATTGTACATATTTGGTATGACCCGTCTGAGGTATATCAATATTAACAAGATTGTTTTAGTGGTAATTTTATATATCTTGCAAGTTTCAGTTTGTTAAATGAGATTTCAATTTTAAGCTTGTAACATAAGTTCAAATGCCCTATATTATAAAATTTGTCAATCCCAATTTCTTCAAGCTGTTAAATTTATAGTATTTTCATTTATTAAAAAGTAAATGTTATTCCTATGAAAGCTTGAAATATTTAATTTGATAGATATAAATATACAAGGGCTGCATTGTAAAATTTGAAAATATTATTTTCTATAAGATGATTTTTTTTTCGTAAAATTTTCTATAAGATAATAATATGCAAATATAATGCTGGTCACAGCCCAAGTTATTAGGGCATGGTAATGAATATGTTTGTTACTGCTTATACGATATATAAATTTGGTATCACCTATTAAAGTTATCACTATTAGTAAGAAAATTATGCTATCGCAAATATATTTTGTTATGCGAAATTATTATCATATTAGAGTTTTGAAAATAATAATTGTGACACACAATTTTGGGCTTGTTATGAGAGGAACTGGTTTTGTGGGGCTTCTATAACCAACTGTTTCACTTTTTTTTGTCATAATATTTAAAACCTTTAATGATAAAATAAAAATAATCCATAGCATAAATGCAAATATCCTCCAATTACGTTAGTAATTTTTCTTATCATAATATTTTAATAATTAAAAACAGTATTAAACTATATTACAATATATTGTTACTTTTCTAGTTTTAAATAAAAAATATCAAGAACAATTGGATCATCTTTTGATTCCCGATAAATGGTTCAAATCATGTGTTTAAGAACAGTTCAAATTATTTCAAACAGAAATAACAAAGAGTTGAAAAATGAAAAATGCTATTTATGTTCTACCCAAATGTTTAGTCTCCTAAAGCAATAGAAATATAAGGAAAATGTCATTATTAGAAAATAAGCATTAAGAAACACAACATGGAGAAGGAAAAATTACCACACTGAATCGAATCTCAAATATTGAGAAAATCAACATTTTGGATTTACATACTATTTTCCAATCATCACGCTAGCACTATACTTTCAAGGATTTGGCCGCTAATTTAATTGGATCATTAGTGTTATGACTGAAATGAAGTACAATCATCAAGTGTTTTATAAAAATAGCACTAAAGCAAATTAGAACACCTAGAAAGAAAGGGGACAATTCATACACATAATCCATAAATCAGAAAGGAAAAAAAAAGTCATTTGCATATGGAAAGCGCCGTCTGTATGAAATAAATGAGTTGAAATTAGCAAGACAGCTTTGAAATAGGCTCAATTTATTTTCGGTGCATATTTCAACAAGTGAACAACAATTAATCTTTCACGTTCTAAGAGTATCTTAAGGTAACGTTTGTTTATTGTTTTCGGGACAGAAATACAGAGACATAAATAAAAATATAGAGATAATGCATAGCTTTTGTTTATTGTCCTGGGATAGAAATACAGAAACAGAGACAGAAATATAAGGACAGTAGTGACAGAGATATAAATAATAAATATGTATAGGGATATTATTAGAAAATAAAAATATTAAATTTCTGTTACTGTATCTTATCCCCACATTTTGGAGGTATTGAAATTTTGTGTTTTTCTATCCCCAGTGTCCCCTATTCCTGTCTCCATCATGTTTGTGTCTTCAATATCTTTGTATTTCTATTCCAGATACAGTAAACAAATGGTACCTAATAGATTAAGAAATATCTACTTCTTGAAGACGTACACTACCATGGATGCAGTGTATGGTTTCTTTTTACCCTCATCTTGTGAAGGCCCAACACTGTTGTATTTACTTGTTAAATTATGAAGTGGCATTAGAAGTAAATCTAAATCATCAAACTTCAGTATGATAAACATGAGTTTACCACTGCTTTAGCTCTTCTCCTGTTGATTTTTCACTGAATGAAATCATCCTTCCTTTATTGTCTATCTTCATTAGACCAAAATCTGAGGCACGGCTATCCTGAACAAACACTAGAATTTTAAAGTAGTAATATATAAAATGAGACAAAATATTGTACAGGGAAATTAAAAAAAGATCAAAAGTTACCATCATGATCATCCTATTTCAGCTATGTGGCATAGGTACCCTACTAGGATGGGATACAAAAATTTTTCAAAAACTGATACACTGGGAGAAAATATATTATATAAAAATATAAAATTATAATTAATAAAATAATATATCATAAAATAAATTATTCTTTATGATGCCTACGTACAAATATATAAAAAAAATGAGATGTGAAAAGATAAAATAGTAATTCAATTTATTTAATTATAAAATTTAATATTTTATAAGAATTAATTTATATTTAATTAATATTTATTTATTAGAATTGTTAATTAATAAGTACTTAAAGTACCCAATAAATATTGATATTAGGTAAATATGAGGTAGAGGTATGACAGTCATTTTAGAATAACTATGCTTAGCAGTATTTTAGAGTAAACTTGCATAAATTGACTGAAATACTTGAAAGTCTATGGTCAAGTAATCGGGCAATAATAGAAAAATCCTCGAACTTCCTCGAATTTCATGGACACAAACAAAGGCCCTAAAATTCCAAATCCTATATGGATCCATGGCGAGCCATTTGTTCTTGCGCTCAATCATGCCTGCCTTTGCAAAATAAACTTTTTCTTTTTTTTAAATCTTAATCATTCAGAAGAGGCAATTCTTCAAACACTTGGTATGTGAGGAGAAAAAGTACAAACAATGTCAGTGAGACAAAGAAGAGAGAGAAAAAATGATGGTTGATGATTTTCTTTTCTCTATACCTAGCAAGGAGGCTTCGTTTCTTCTTCTTCTACGTTGTTTCCTAGTTACCCCCTGCGCCGCTCCTATGCTTTTGGTTTCGGTTCGCCATGTACAGAGCATGTGTCGTCCCCAATCTCGTCGTGATGCTCCTACTTGTCGCAGTTGGATTGTTTGCGAAGAAAAAGAAGAGAGTAGAAGATGTTGTTGATGATGACGACGATGAAGTTGCTTTAGGATTTCGCGGATGAGAGAAGAAGATTGAACAGGTGAGTAATTTATCATTTATTAATTTTTCGAGTCACAATCTTTTTCTGATTCAATTCAATTAATTAATACGCCGATACACAAGAAATCAATTTTTGAAAACTGTAAACTCATACACAATTTTTGGTGGTTTTATTATCAACCAGCATATTGTCGGGCACCGTAGTGCCGGTCAAGTAGTATTTTTTATTTTTTGAAATATGAGATAATAACATATATTTTAGGAATAGATAGGATAATAATGATATCTTTTAAAGGAGGAGATTATATTTTACTTATTAAAAATATATATGCATATTTTTCTCGTATAATCTTTTAATAAATTCATGTGCATTAATGTAAAAGTCTTCAATAAAGTTTTCAAATAATATATTGTATGATTTTAAAAATATACCTATCATAAATCATAATTTTATTTATGTGAAACTAATATTGAGAAATAAAATATGCTTATTATTTGTTGATTGAAATGCCATAAATTAACAAAATGATAAGATATATCATATATACCTTACATTATTTGACTCGTTAAGAAAGGGAAGTTAGGAATATTCTATCAAAACTTGCACTTTGCACAATATTGTATCACTCTAATTTCTTCTTTCTCTTCCCTCTTTGGAAGAGAGACTATCGAAAGCGACAAATAAGACTATCATATTAGGGTATAGGATGGACTTCATGGAATGGAAATACCACCTTTCCCCTTGTCTTGTATTCATGCACTACATGCATGTATGCACATACACAATAAAATTCCAAACAAAGAACAAAACCAAATAAATGTGCATATTAATGTAATCTACTCCTAAGAAAATGGGCTTTAGATTTGTCTTGTCTTCTCAGTGACTCATAAGAGTAAAGTGTGTGAATAAAAATTTCAACTTTTATCTTTTATTCTGAACTACTATTTATAGAATTTCTAAGTCTCTAAAATGATGACATGTGTTGTTGATTGTTGCATGCAGTGTGCTATGTGTCATCGACAATATCTTCCTTTGATGTTTTAAGGCAATAACACGTGTCGTTAATGATCCATGTGTTGTTGACAGTTTCTTTTTTTCCAAATTTTTTATTTCCAAATGTTTCAAAGTGTCTTTCAAAAATTGAATAGAAAGGATAAAATTAGAAAGAAAAATTGGACATCAAATCCACCAAATTCCCTTTATTAGTAGTAATAGGTTTCAAAATTATTAACTGTTTTTTTTTCTAACCACACGATTTTTTTCTATTCAACTAATTAAGACATCGATATACACAAAACTAATTTTTGAAAGTTGTGTACTCTTGCAAAATCTAGTGCTTTTATTATCAAATTTGAAATAAGTTATTTAATTTTTTATTAAATCGGAGTCATTAATTATCTGTAGAAAAGAATAAGGACTTGTGTGACATTTGGCAAAAATATTTAGGTGGGAAAAATCCTTTACCATTGCTTGGTAAATGGCGTTGTCCTTTAGTAGGACTATTTAACTTTTATTAATAATAAGATATTATTCTCTTAAATATCATTTTAATATATAAGAACTGAAAACATAAGTTTTGATAATTTTTTTATGGAGGTTTCAAATTTATTAATGAGTCAAATCAGAGTTCTGAAAGGAAATTAAAAAATTCAGGATGTTCATTCACCCATCCATACATGAGAACCATTAAATATTTCTTGCTGAATTTGCCAAGGACTCAATAGCCTCATTACAAATTCAAATCCTCTATCCTTATTTCATTATGATAGTGGGTGCGTTAGGTTTTCCTTTTGGAGGGCCAGAAGAAACTTTTTTGAGGGAAAGGTACTTTGAAATTTTTTCAATATTATTTATTTATGCTTTTCAAGATAAATAGTAATAGAAAATAATTTATTTATTTTTTTTTTAGAAGCAGATAAGGAGGCAAAGGAGTTGCTTTTCCTAAAATCAGTAGAAAAGAGAGAAAATATAACAAAATAAATATGCTAATTTTATTTTTAAAAATAGATATTTTTTTTCAAAACAACAAAAGATGTCCTCACATCCCTTTCGATATTAAAAACTATATAAATATAAGACACTACTGTACATATAATAATAATAATAATAATATACTATTTATTTGTATATCAAAGATGCTATTATTATGATAAATTTTTATTAAATTTATTTTTAATTATATAATTATTAAATAATTTTAAACTAAAAATAAAGAATATAAATTAATTATATTTTTTAAATTTTTGTTATGTATACAATTATTTTTATCTATATTAAGAATTGAATTCTCTTGATGAAATAAAAATTTCAAAAAGAAAAATTGCTTCTATATTTATTATATCCAAACAACAAAAAAAAATATATCACTATAAAAATTATTTTTACGATTATTTATATTTCTGATTTTAATTCTGATTCTGAAGAAGTACTTCTCTTAAGAGTTTAATTGAACGGCTCAGTAATAAGGACCAACTTGATCCCTAACTTACCTTCCCGGTTGAAAAACTCACCCTACTGGTGATGAGTTTTTTCTTTTTTTTATTTTCTCTTTGTCAACACTAATGATGAGTTTAAATAATCCCATGAAAAGGGCAAGAAAAAAAAGAGCTGAAAAAATGTTAGGGCCGTGTAAAATTAAAAAGGCCGAGGTTGACGGTTCTAACCCAAAGTTGATTACTTGACCATGGAAAGTTGCAAAGAGAAAAGAGATATCGATAATTCCATTGGGCCAAGAGTAGGAACCTTTTAGTCCTAACAAACATTCAGTCAGTCCATTTCTATCACTCCAGCTCTCCAATCCATCCAATCTTAAATTCAAATCTAACCCAACATTCACCACACCAATCCATGGGCCTAACCCAAGGGGTGTAGGCATAATACCGAAAAATAAAAAATTCACCAAGGAGGTGTATACGCATAAGTTTGCACCAAATTGAATTTGAGCTAGTACTTGTAGATGGCACATTTTTTTTTTTTTCCGATAAATTGTAGATGACAGAGATGCTACAACTAGGACAGCCCCGTATCTTCACAAGAAAGCATTTTTGATTTGAGGTCCCAGTTAGGATTACAACTCCGATTCTCGAGCTACATGGAATTCTATTGCTCATGGGAGACAGATATTTGGTTTCCAAATACAATGTCCATTGCATTCATTACCCTTTCTTTTGCCAATATCCTTGACGCTTTGAACAAAAATTAATCCCAAAATGCTATTATAGGCAACCCCAGTCTTAGCTAGCCTGTACCACATTGTTGAAGTACAGTTGGGTATGTTTGATATCAAGAAATACAAATAATTGTATGTTCCTAGAACACTTAGATAATGTACTCCATACACCGTAATAATATGACATTTTGGTTAGTATCCAATCATAAATTTCACTTTTAAGTGACATGTCACTTATATATAAAGTATATCCCGTTCGTGTTCTAGAAACATGCAAGCATTTCTCATTCAGTAGACCGTTCGAACAGCCTAGTCAAAAAGGGGAAAAAAGATCAATAAAATAGATCAAAAGCCTTCTAGTTAGCAATCATCGAGCATATAATGGAGGGGAATAATAGAGACCTTATCTAAGATTCTGATGAATCACAAATTGGTACGTAAAGTAATGCTTACAGTTTTCAATTTCTCATTTAAATACATTCAAGAGCTGTAGTTGATTTGCAACAAAACCAATTTTAAAACGGGCCTGCCAACTTGTCATTAGTGTTCCAGTCCCTCAGCTTCACTACCCCTTTTTGGGTGTGAATGGGATTTTTTCAATATAAGCTAACATAACTTTTGCTAAGGTACTAGAAACACGCTACATGACCTATATGGCTATCAATATCAAAACAGTTACAGAATGTGAAAGCAAATGTGCTAAAAAGCAAAGGAAAGAAAGGGGAAATAGTGACAGGTGAGAGTAATTGGGTTTTTCCCTGTTAGGGGCTTGTGTAGTCTGTCTGGTATGGTATTCTACGTCACCAATATAAAGATGTGATCTTTGTGGGGTTGTACCGTTTTATACTGTCTGAAAAGTTTGAAGGAAATAATTTCATTGAGTTTAATTGATGTTAGGTGAGCTGTGACACAGAATGGCAAAAGGGGCAGTGAAATCTAAATCAGGCAAAACCAAGTTAAATAAATATACTGACACTAGGCCAGTGATGCCAGTTCTTAAGAGACCAAACCAAACCCAAAACCAATTGGTTGTATTTGCAAAATGGACTTTGATTATCAGTTGGTGAACAGAAAGAAAGAGGGTACCAAATCATGGAGCTGATCCATAATAGTTTTCGACGTTGACGTTATTGTAATTAACGATGGTGGTTTTTACTCTTGTTGCTGCATTTGTATCTTTCTATATATGTAATTAACAACATCATTGCGCCTCTATTGTCTTGTTTTCATCAAGTCTAAGAATCTTTCAAATCAAAATAACCAGCCAATAATAATATCTTTTGTTTCGTTCACGTTGCTGCTTATACCCTTCAAGAGGCTTGTTCATTTTTTTTTTTCTTTGGGCTTGTCATGTCACCCTCTTCACAAAAGAAGAGCTAAAAAGATATACAAAAGCTATAATTAGTTAGAAGGTAAAAATAAAAGTAAATTTTTTGTGATTAAATTTTATATCTGTTCATAAAAAAATTTACATATAAGGTTATTATTATTATTTTTAGGATGCTCTAATTGGTGAAACCATTAAGGCCTCGACTGCTACAATCCTGAGCAGGTCTTGACTTCCTGTAATCATCATGGTAATCATCATCACCCCCATCATATTATATATGCTTAAATTTTGCAATGACACTTGACAAAGTGTTATATAATATTAAAGAATAATCTAAGAGAATCCGAGAAGTGTTGCAGATAGAAATAGGAATAAATAAAAGCTGAAAAAAAGCAGAGCCGTAGAGTTTGCCGGTTACATATTCTTTGCTTTCTGTCATAAATATTATTCGCTAATTTATTTACTAATATAATTCAGATATCGAGATTTGACTTATGGTTGGTCTGTCGTACATAAAAATGAATATTTTATCAGAATTAACGTCAATCTTGAATTTTTGCTCAAAATTTATTTTTTAATATCTTTCTGTCTCTGAAATTACGATATTCGCATGACTATTGACACGAGACTATAATTGAAAGGCCTTGTTAACCATCATTGTCTTCTCCGGAAGACAGCCTAACTAATAGAATCAAATGCCAATTTTATTTTATTCCATATTTTTTGTTTAAGATTAATTTTCATATACTGTTAGTTTAAATAGTTTTATATATTATTATCTAATTCTATATTTTATTTTGTAAGATTTCAAAATAATAAATGGTTAAGTCAAATATTATTTTTATAGATATATCAATGTATAATTGAATGCTCATATAAAACACACTCACAATGCATCACAATTAAATTTTTCAGTGATTCAAATATTACCTGATAATGTGTTTAGATGCAAGTAATGGAGAAGGTAATGAGAACAATAGGGAAGAGGAACTAATAACAGTAAGTTTAATATGACATGTAAGCATAGAAGGGAGCTATGGGAATAGTTGCTCTCTTTCTCTTGCAAAAGCCAATTTTCTTTCACTAAAAGCTAATTATCTTCCCTTCAAAATTGAGGTAAAATGAGTGGAATTACAAATTTGGGAAGTTAACGACTATAAATGTTCCCTTTACTTCCTTTATAATGTAACTTTTTGACACAATTAATGATTTTTCATTCTCTTATTAATTTTCCAAACAAACATGAAGGTAGCTTTATTTAATTTCTTTTACTCAATACTTATTTTGATTTCTGACTTTATATTCGTAAGTTCTTTTAGTCTCTAACTTTTAAAATAAGTTACATCAATCCTTGACATTGTAAAATAAGAGTTAATTTAAATAAAAATAGGCTGAGAGACTAACTAAATAAAAATTTGACTTAATTTAAAAGTTATTAACTAAAATGACTTATAATTATAAAATCAAATAATAAAATAAGCATTATCTAATTTTTTTCCTTCCCTTTTTCAACCAATTCCATTAATTAAAAAAATAAAACAGGTAAAAGATTCCATTTTATTTTTCTATTAATATAATTTACATAAATAATCCACGGATATATGTAAAATTCCTTAAAGCTAAGAATGTATCAAATTAATTTATTCAGTAATTCAACTATAGCCTAAAAGATTCCTTTTTCTTCACCTAAAAATCTGCTAATATAATTCACATAAATAATCCACAAATATATACACACACACAAAAAATGCTAAGTAGGAGCAACGTCAACATAGCTGGCTGGTGGGGCACAACAACCCCACAAGGAACAAGCAACAGCTTTGAATCTCCCCTTCTATCTCTCTCTCTCTCTCTCTCTTTCATACCCTTTTTATTCTTTCCTATTTTTGCCTTTGCATAATGAAAAAATAAAATAAAATGATCTTGATGCAAATAAATACATATTCGTAGATACATATCTCTCTCACTGTGATTTTTACACATGCAATGTAATGTAGCTGTGAAGGGTATTTGTACTGGCCTCATGGCTCTCCCGTTCTCTCTGTCTGTGCTGTTGTACCGTTGTGTGAATCTGTTACAGCCAAGATGCCCTGTACACCAGACACACAAAAATAAACCCCATTCAACTTGCGGTACCAGACAACAATTATGCTACTTTACAGCCCACAACAAATTTTTTTTTTAAAAAAAACATTATTATTATTTTTCCTCTTCTCACTCCCTGTCTCTCTCTCTCTACAACTGCATATGGCCTTTCTATTCATTCATTTAATTCATTCGCTCTAGTTGACTTGTTCTGCTTCATTTCCACCCTTGCTTGCATTGAATTCCCTTCAGCTGGTGAAGTGGAACCATCAATCAAAGAATTAACAAAAGGGTCAATTGTTTTTGTGGGTTTGTTTACTTGTAGATACAAAATATATATATATAGTATATTAATTACTATTTATTTGAAGCCTATGTGTGTATATATTTATGGTGATGTTTTTTTTTTTTTTGAATTAGGGTGTTTGGTAGAGGTGGTAATAAACCTGATAGTGTGTTGTGTCTGATGTGTGTTGTGTCTGTCGGCGCAAGGTCACTTTCTGTCGGCATTGTCTGTATTCACTGTCCAACGATGATACTCTACTGAGAGAGAGAGAGAGAGAGCATTTCTAATAAAATTAATAAAAGTACAACGGCGATAGAGAGGTTTGCCTTCTGGGTTTTCATTGCTTACAGAGTGGCACTGCCTTTCAGGGAGCATATTCATTCATTTCTTTTTTCTTTTTTCTTCATGCCTTGGGTGTCTTTGGTAGTACCAACTTGGGACTTTGGAAGAGTTGTTTTCTTTGCTCCTTCCTGATCTGAGAGGGTTTTGAGGGGTTGGGGCTGCTTTTGATGCCCCCTTTTGCCTGTTGTGCTGGAATTGTTGAACGTGTTGATTTGATTGTCAGTTTTTTTGGGGAGGAAAGGATACACAGGTGGTTCATATGAGGGAAGAGGGAGGGGGATTGTGGGTCAATCTTGATTTCCGTGAGTGGCATTGTCGGAGGCCTCTCATCTCTTCAAAGTGTCATTGGTAATATGAAGGCTCAGCCTTTCTGAGATCCTGCCTCATTATTTATCTCGTGATATCGCTCTGCGGATTTGACAAAAATAAAAGTAACCACTTTATTCTATTTGTTGCTCCAATGATTCCACTATGCCCTTTATTTACTTATTTAATTTTCATTTTTTTTAAAAAAAAAACAAAAGATTTCATGTTCAGCTATATGCAGAGCAGATGCAATGTTAATGTATTAAGATCCAATTTTATTTGTCTGCATGACATTTTAGAAACATACATGCATGCATCTTTTTTTTATCTGGGATTCCTTGACTGTTTCAGATTTTGGCTGATGTTATAATTAGCTTGGAACTTTCATTAATTTTGCTTCATTAACAACCTCATTGAATGTACTCTTCTTTTTGTCTTGCATTATCATTATTGTATTCTATGTCTTTTGGTTTTTCATATTTTCATTCTTCAGTGCGTGCCTTTTTTGCAAAGCAATGCCATGCAAAATCTGCCTCAAAATTCCATCTAGTTTGAAGTTTCAAGTCAAATATGATTTTGAAATCTTCAATTTTTCACTGTCATGCCGTTAACAGTCTAGCTGTTTAACTTCTATTTATTCCAAAACACAGTTTATCTCCCTTCTTTTGAGGCACATTAAATTCATATTTCATAGATTGTAATCTTATGTTTTTCTTTGTGCTCCAGGTTCCATGTATAATAATAGTTCGTACAAATTTGTACAGCAAAAGTGAAGTGCTTTCCCATATCAGATGTCAAGTCATCTTCCAGCAATATTAGGAGGAGCTGCAGGAGCCGTGGCATTCGTAGGGATAGTTATAATACTCATATGGTTTTGTCTTTCTCACAAGAGAAGTGTTTCAAGGACTTCAGAGACAGGGTCTTCTGATCCTTCCCAAGGTAATAATATCTTACATTATTGCATTAGATAGACACATACATCAACTCTGTAACCAAACCATGTAAGTTTCTTTGAGGTGTTTCAAATGATCCAAAGATATTTCATCACATGCAGTGGGAAGACATGGTGCAATTGAGTTGTCAATAAGGGATGCTAGGCGTTTTGAGATGGAAGAACTATCTCTGGCCACCAAAAACTTCAGTGACAAAAACTTAATTGGGGAAGGGAAATTTGGGGAAGTTTACAAGGGTTTACTTCAAGATGGGATGCTTGTAGCCATCAAAAAGCGCTGGGGACTCGCTAGCCAGGAATTTGTTGATGAGGTAATGCTCAGTTTCCATGCTCTATAGCTTGCTTGAATGAGATTGTTTGTCACCGTAGATGGTTACATCTTAAAAGGTCATTGATGACTTACTTCAGAGATGATTAATCAGTAGAACTTTTTTTCCTTCACCCGCTTCATATTATTTTGTATTCATATTCAGAGTGGTCAAAATGATTTTGAAAGGATTCCCTCTTCTTTGCCTTGTCTGTTTCTGCTTCAGAAGTTCGAGTAGCATTTCTCTATAAGTTGCCAGTTAGGTCCATATGGTAGTAATTCAGACAGATAAAATTTTCTTTTCCCATTGATTTACTTTAATGTCATCTTTTATATATTCAATGAAGTCTTTGTTCAGTGTTCTGAAATACATGTGACCATAATCTGTATTTCCTCTCTACTCTTCTCAAGTAACAGGATCAGTTATGTTGAAAATTTTAAGCCAGTTTAATGATTGACTAAATGATTAGCATCAGAGTTTTCTCATTCCTTGTTGGTTTTGCTTCATAATTTTGGAAAATTGGCAATTTGCATAAGTTGTTTAGTTTGGTACAAATACAGGTATCTCTTATTATTCATTCTCTTGCTTTGATCTAACAGGAATGAGTTTTACTTCAGGTACGCTATCTCTCATCTATTCACCATCGGAAACTTGTAACTCTTTTAGGCTACTGCCAGGAAAACAATCTACAGTTTCTTATATATGAATATGTGCCTAATGGAAGCGTCTCCAGTCACTTGTATGGTAAATTTCTACAGTCATCACATTGGTTTTTCTCAAAAAGTTTGAGTCTGTTTGGTTTCTGTTTTCGCTTCCTATTCTCAGTTTATTTTCTTGTTTTTCAATATTTTGTGAAGAAAGCAATGACAATAAGTAAACAAAATAACAAAAAATGAAAACACAAAGCAAATAGACTGTTATGTATCTGCCAAGTTTAATCGTGATTTCATTTCTATTCAAATGTTTCCAATTGATAGTTCTATTATCCTGTGTTTCATACTTTGCAACAATCAAGCTAAACCCTGAATTGCATAATAGATCTCTTAAAATTTATTCTGTATTGTTTTAGTAAATGAGTCCTTTCTCCTCAAAGCTTTTGTCTGACTTTCCTTTGCAGGCGCTGGTCAACAATCCCGAGAGAAGCTAGAATTCAAGCTTAGACTTTTAATAGCTCAATGTGCAGCTAAAGGTGATCCTCTGCAAAATCAGTGAGCATTTGTGGCTTTCCTGGTATCAGTTTTCTTCTCTTTAGATAAAATACCCAAAGTATCTTAAATGGATCCCACAAATTCTTTTTGTAAGCCATCCTAAAACTTTCAGTTATTTGGTAATCCCTTCTCTATGCATAAAACCTTGGAGGAACTTGTTTCTGATTTTCAAAAGCTCATTCATCTTATTCTATGCAGGTTTGGCTCATCTTCACTCCTTGAGTCCCCGTTTGGTGCACAAGGATTTCAAAACAGCAAATGTTCTTGTGGATGAAAACTTCATAGCCAAGGTTGCTGATGCAGGACTTCGTCATTTTTTGGGAAGAGTCGAGATTGCAGGACCATCTTCTCAAGTGACAGCAGATGAGATATTCCTTGCTCCTGAGTATGGCTCACATATAATTTGTGCTGCTCTGGTTATACAAGCATTTTTTTCTTGATTTATGCACACCATGCCCTGCAGGGTGAGGGAGTTCAGACGATTTTCCGAAAAGAGTGATGTTTACAGCTTTGGGGTATTTTTGCTGGAATTGTTAGCCGGGAAGGAAGCAACAGAATCAACATCTCTGGACCCTAACCAAAATCTGGTTGAATGGGTACGTGGTTATTTTCAAGCATCACAGATGCAGGGTTGACAAGCCTAGTTACATGCATTCAGGTTTTTGGGGCACATGTTCAAGTTATCATTAAATATAGTTACATTTAACCTTGTGCTTCAGAGGTGTTTTAAATTGCGGTTGTGGCCATGAATGCAATTGCGGTTGCAGTTGTTATTGTAGACAATGCTGCAATCATGACACTCATAGCAGCTGATGTGACCCAAAATTTGTGCTAATTTTTGTGTTTACAACTTGAAAGAGAGTCCCTTTGTGGACTGTTGCAGTTTTGATGCAGCCTACTACGGCCCTGATGCGACCTATTGATGCTAATTTATGTGATTTGAATTCACACTTCAACTATGGCATTGACTGCAACGCTTCATGTGACATGGTCCGCAATTTAAAGCACTACAATGTGTAAAGTGCATGTGTTGGTCTGTCTGCATGCTCAATGGAGTTCTATGACAATTGTCAATGCATCATTGCTATGAGAAAACCTTAAATGCAAATTGCAAATTCAACCATATGTAAACCGAGAATAGTGTGGCGATTGATTTGTGCTCCTTTTGTTTTCATTTCTCCTCACTTATAAAGGTGCAGAGTAATCAAGACCGTGGCATTATGTCTCACATCATTGATCAAAGATTGGGTAGTAGTTTTACCCCTGAAGGCATGGAAGATTTCATCTTGCTGATAGTGAGGTGTTTAGATCCTTCAAGTGAGAGGCGACCCGCCATGAGCGATGTGGTTATGGAGCTTGATCGGATACATGAGAAAGAAATGAACTTGACAGCAATCATGGGTGAGAGAACCCCAACTGTTATTCTTGGAAGTCACTTATTCAAATCAACATCATCATAAAATAAGGTATTGTTGTCATAAAAATTGTTATTATATTTGTGAATTACATCTTTGCTTTCTCAAATTT
The DNA here is from genome assembly GCA_031216125.1 of Dalbergia cochinchinensis. Lineage (NCBI taxonomy): Eukaryota > Viridiplantae > Streptophyta > Magnoliopsida > Fabales > Fabaceae > Dalbergia > Dalbergia cochinchinensis. The sequence continues at coordinate 26,477,689 of CM062368.1, forward strand.
TTTCACCCCGTGCATACCAGAGAATAGGACCAGCTGCTTCATAAGTGTATAAAGAACAGCTGTATTCCCCTTCCCCCATCTTTTTCTTTTTCCCTGGGTAAATGAACAGTTGTATTCTTTGTTTTTTTTTTTCCCATAATTTTTTCCTTCATAACCGTATGAGATATCTTGTAAGCCATTATTTGTTGTTAATATGACAGTGAAGATTGGGTTGGTGTGGTTAAACAATCTTTCAGTCTTTCATGCCCCTGCTGTCCAGTGTTGCTAGTAATATTACTTGATTCCTTCTAATATAACTTAAGTGGGTCCACTATGAGAGTAATAGTTCTCATGGGACAATAGTTATGATTTTGGAAAAAAGGAAAGTTTGCATTGAAAAGATGAACTTATATAAGTTTTCAATGCATTATCAAAATCTCTAAAAAATTTTATTTACTGCACCCTTAACTAGCACCTTTAGCAAAACCCTTCTTCTATTTACATCACTCAACTACAAAATCATACTTTAAGAGCAGCAAATGTGAAAACATTTAAACCAATTAAAGTTATATTCCATTAATGATACCTTAACTATAAGAGCAGTTATGAGCATTTAACACCCCACTTCTAATTACTTGGAAAATCTAATTGAAATGGTTTTTTTTAATTCTAAATAAGAAATTTCTCAAAATTTGATATACTAAATTTTAAATACTCATCTAATAATATATTGTCATAATATCAGTAAAATAAATTCACTATTTTAAAAGTTATACATGAAAAGATTTGATTATATTTTTTTTAAGAAAAAAAGAATTTACACTATCACTGCATTTAAATTACATCCATATATTAATGTTTTATTTTAAATTTGTACTGTTAATTTCTTAATTAGTTTCGTTTAAACTAGTGACTTGGAATCCAAACTATGTTTCTCCTAAACTGAATTACACGGGGCATAGCAACCCCAGTATCATCATCATGCAGGATGTTAAATTGTTAACAGGCTCAGAAGGGAGAGTTCGCCTAAAAGTCAAGCGATTCTTTACACACTTTGATCTTTTTAAAAAGCAGCAGATCTGGCCATCCATTTTTTTGCACAGAATGAATTTTTAGAGTTTGGAGAAGTGTTTTCTTTGGGTCAGGAAATAGGTAAACGTTTTTTGGTGGTATGGAAAAAAATAGTTTAAATTTCATAAAGGCTTGCTCCCCTTTAATATTTGGTCTTTTCGAGCCCATCAACAAGAAAACCGAGGACTCTGTTCTATTCACAAAAGGAAATCTGAGTAAATCGATCCTTGTCCAATTTTGATTATTTTACGTCCAGTGACCCAATACCGTAGCCTAAAAGCACAAAAGAAGGGAAAAAAAAAAAGTTCAAGGCCAATGTCTGTGAAGGAAAGTTTGTAAACGTTGACCAAAAAAAGATTGTGAACAAGTCACTAAATTGTAGTTCAATGATGCTATACGATAAGGTTCATTTTGATCTTCAAAGTTGTATGTGCGTTTCACTTCAGATACTTAAAATAAAAATATATTAATTTAGTACCTAAAATTACAAAAAATAAATCAAGTTAGTCGATATACTAATGTTTATGGGACTAACTTGAATCACCAAAATGATTAATTTAAATTATTTATTACATTTATACAAATTAAATTGGTAATTTATTTATTTTAAGGACTAAAGTAAAATATGTATGCAATTCCTATGACAAAGTGAACATTTACTCAAATTCATTTTATCAAAGGTATGATTTTGAATTAACAACTTTATTATTTAGTTAACACATACGAATCACAATGATTATTTACTAATGTCATTAAAAAATAATACACATTAATCTAAAATTATATTAGATTGATGGATATAAAATTTAGGTGAATAACCATCCCTTTCTACCATAATTGGAATCAAAGTTGAATGGGAGTTTTGCTTAAGTGACCACCTTGGTGTTGGAAAAGTTGGGTCATGTAAATATTTGATGTGATACAGATTTATTTTATTTATATATATCTTTTATTTGTATATCCTAAGATCTATATCCTTAGATTTATAAATATTTAAATTAAGGATACGGTAAATCTTGTATAATATGGTAAATATGATAGGATGTGTGAAATTTAGTAGAATATGTGAAGCCTGTTAGGATAGATTTGGAAAATAGGTTAAGCTTTGATTTGAAGAATCTATGATCTGAAGAAGAATCTGTTAGCATTTGGAGATAAGGAGTTTTGGAGATAAGATCATTGGTTATAAATAAGATCAATACCTATGTGTATGTTAGCGTGAGAGAACAAGTGAGAGATTTAGGCTCTGTTATAAAAGGGATGTGCAAGGGGCTTTGGGTCAAATATAAGAATAAAGTGGGAATCTTATACTATTTTTCTTCCCATACCGAAAGTGTTTATTCTCTGGGGTAAATGTAGACAGGTGATTTGCCGAACCATTTTAAATTCTAGTGTCTCTACACTCATGATCATCTTGTTCATTTTTATCCCTTTGTGTTTTTGTGCATATATTGGTTTATTGGATTCGCACTAGTTTGTTTGTAGGACCTATTCCGTTGCGCCATCACTAATAGTTAGTTGAGCAACAAGGTGAGGAGGGTTGGATTATCTCATAATCTATTTCTTCTTTCTAATTTCCTCCCCTTCCTCCTCATGTTGTACCAGAACCCTTGTGTTAGGAAGTTTTGTATTGGTTTAGTTTTTTTAAAATTATGAGGTTTTTTTTTTCAAGTTTGGTTTATTTAAATAACCATTAACATCAAACGCCATTTGACTATTGGAGCATGAGAGATACGCAGTTTTCTATAAGATTGCTTTGATATTTGAAATTATATCATCAACTCAAAATGTTATAGTTATTTACTACTTCAACTAAACTTTTATAAGTAATTTAATTTAGTTTAGGGTGAATTAAGTGGGGCAACTTGGCATTTTGAAGCAAAAGAATAAGGAGATTTGAGAATGTGAAAAGAACTCCTAATCCAAGATAGATGGAAGCATGCAAAACTTAGTGGACAAATAGCAGGAAGGAATTAAGCACTACGATTGGTCTACTAGTGCGAAGTTTGGGTAGTACACATGGGTTTCTAGATCCAAATCTCATTGTAACAAATACAATTTCAAGAGAGAGAGTGTGTGCGTGTATGTGTATTGGAGGAAGGAAGTAGACAAACATTCAACCATGAGGACTATTGGCAATTTTTTAGGCAAACTAACGACAAAAATTGGAAAGCATTTCAAGAATGCAAGATGATGAAAAAAAATTTGTTCTATAAAATTTCATGGCTATACTCAAGAAGAGATATAGTTCGACCATCAAAGTATTGAGATAGGTTATGGTGGAGAAGGTGCTCAAAATCCCCTAAACCCATGGAAGGAGTTCTCACATATAACGAAGGGTGTAGGAGAATAACGTTCTGTTGAGTGAACAGTTATCAATATGATAATGGGGAAGATTGAACCTAGTATGAGTGATAGAGGTGTGTAATGCAATCTAACTTTTTCTCACACTTATTTTCTTATGAATATCTTATTATGAAATTGTACAGGATAAGGGTGTAAGGGTTATTCATCTCTAAATGGAGATCGTTTTGCTAGATGTAAAGTAAATTTTTTTTAGTTTTATTAAAGACTCATATTTCTTGGGTACAAGTGCAAAGAGTTAGTAAATAAATTCATATTTGATTGATTTTATGTTATAGATGGGTTGGCTTTTTAGGAGGCATTTGGAATCTTTGGAGGAAAAATAGTTGGTAGTTAAAATTATCATGCAATAACTACTGATGTGAATAAGTCTTATTAAATGATCTAAGAATTATTAACCTCTCACTTTCTGACATTATAACTATCCTCACTTTAGAGGATCTAAATCGGTATGGGATATATCCATATAGAAGTTAGTTAGAATGATTTTAATCCCTAGTTTTTCACTACTATTTATAGTTCCCTCATTCAAATTCTAGAAAGGAACTTTGGGTAGTTGCCAATGTTAAAGAGCAAAGGGTTTGGACAGGTCTTGGAGTACAATATGAGACTTTAGCTTTGTCCTTTCTCTAAATGACATAAAAGAGGATTCTACACTATCATATGACATTCTAAAATCTCTTTTTAAACGGAAAATGGCTTCATGGATTTATGATTATGTAGTTAACCATTTAAGCAGCAAAGAAGCAAAATCTATAGAAGATTAGGTAGATTTGTTACAAATGACTAATATGATTTGTGTTAGTGGGCTCCCACCTCACGGAGCCTACAACTTAAAAGTTAAATAAAAAAAAAGGCTAAAAAAAGAAGAAGAAAAGCTACCATAAAACAAAAAAAAAATTAGAAAGAAAAAAAAATGACTTATGAGAGCCATAAAGAAGTGTCGTTACGAAGAAAAAAAAAGAGAGCAAAAGGTAGTATCATGTGTTCATCATCAGATGGGTGGGGGAAAATATTTATTGTTTCTATTGTTGAACAAGTTTGTTCCTAAGGTTTTCTCAAACAAAGTGATATCCAGAGCCTTAATTATTTTTATATTTATGTGGTTTAAATGGAGAAACAGCAGGGGCTGAATATGATCAAGTTGAATTTCAAAAATTATTCGGTTTGGAAGACCCTCATGGAAGATATCTTATACAGTAAAGATTTATATAATCTTATTGAGGAAGGTAAAGCTAAGCCTATTGATACATCTGAGGCTGAATGGAATATGGTGAATAGGAAAACCATTGTTTTGATTAGGTAGTAGATGAATCTTAGTATGTATCCACACTTTGACAAAGAAACTAATGCTCAAAAAAGTATACGAAAGAAATTGGCAGATTTATATGAGAGAAAAAAATGCACATAATACAGCCTTTATGATTCGGAAGCTGGTGAATATGAAATATAAAGAAGGAGATTCAATGCAAAAAATTTGAGTAGCTTTCAGGAAATTGTCAATCAGTTGACAATCAATGAGATTACATTATCTGATGAGTCACAAGCATTGTTATTGATGGGCTCTTTGCCTAATAGTTAGGAAGTCCCAATTATGATGTTGACTAACTTAGCTCCACATGAGAAGTTGTTGCCTCCACCCAGTCAAAAGCAGTTGTTGTGGAGTCACAAAGGAGAAGCCAAATTTGCAAACCTTAAACAACTGATAGGTCAAAGAGCTGTAGCAAGTAAAGAAGTAAGTCCAAGACAAGAAAATATTTTAATTGTTACCATCATGGCAAGATGGGACACATTAGAAGGCATTGTATGTGCTTGAAAAGAGAGAAGTCAAGAGAAAAAAATGAAAACAAAAATAAAGAAAATGATAAAGATGTTGCAACTGTTGCATACGATGATATCCTTTGTATATATCATGAGAATTTTCTAAATCTTGCACATGATGATTCTAGTTGGCTCATGGATTCTGGTGCCTCGTTATGTTATTCTTAAGCATGAGTTCTTTATTTATACTGCTAGCTAGTGACTTTGGCACAATAAAATTAGGAGATGAAGGTATATGCAAAATTGTTGGTATGAGAGATATGAGCCTTGAAATTAGAACGGAATGCAGATTGCAATTGAAGAATATTAGGTGTGTGCCTGGTATGCATTTGAGCTTGATCTCAATAAAATTATTCGACTGAGAAGGTTACTACACTTTTTTTGGTGGTAGCAAATGCAAAATCACTAAAGAGTCATTACTTTATGCAAAAGAAGGCAGCACATTTGCAACTTTCTATTGGTTACCAGGAAATTTGTGCAAAGACAAGGTGCCTTGACCACTTGAATGAGAAAGGATTTGGCATTCTAGTCATCAAAAAACAAACTATTCCAGTGAAAGGTACATCTCTAGAGACTTGTACTCATTGTTTTGTTGGAAAGCAAGCCAGAATATCATTTTAAAGTTCAATGCCTCATAGGAGACTACGTATTATAGATTTAGTTTACATTGATGTTTGCACTATGGACACAAAAATACTTGGTGGTGTATCATATTTTGTGACTTTTACGGATTATTATTCTCAAAAAAATGTGGGCTTTTGTTTTGAAATATAAAGACTAGGTATTCAGTGTCTTCAAGAACTTACATACAAGTGTTAAAAGAGAAAAAATAATGAAGTTTAAATATCTTCGAGCAGATAATGGTGTTAATATAGGGGTTCATTTGAGAAGTATTGTAGATGACATGAGATTAGGTTTTAGAAAATAGTTCCCAAGACTCTTTAGTATAATAGAGTTGCAGAGTGAATGAATCATTTCATTAATGACATGATCATATGTATGCTTTCTCATACAAAGTTGTCCAAATCCTTTTACGGTGAAGCAATGAAAATTGCAGCAGATTTGATCAACTTTCTCCTTTAGCTCCTCTAGATAGTGATGTTCAAGAAACAGTAAGAATAACAAAATATGTTTCTTAGTCACTTGAGAATGTTTGGCTGTAGAGCTTTTCTTGACATTCCAAGATATGGGAGGTCTAAATTTGATGGGAAGTCCAAGTAGTGTATTTCCAATGGAATGGGTATTTCTTGATATGCTTAGATTAAGGACTTTGTGGGGAGTTTATATGGAGGACCAGTTTCACTCCATGAAAGAAAATGTCCCCAAAATTTCAAAGGAGTCTTGTTCAATTCCAAGAGATGAGAGGCCTTTTATTCATATCCCTATTTTCATTCAACAACCAGCATAATAGCTATTTAGAGAGTCCCACTTCCTTTTCTCAATAAGTTAGCTAATGTGATTTAACCAATAAGTGGTTTAGGGAGGTAAATGTAGGACTATTGTAGGTTAAATTTTAAACTTTAATTTCAAAATCTAACAAGAACATTTGAAGTTATCAAATAACAAACAATGAATCAAATGCTAAAAGATAGGGAGATGGTGATTGAAGATATTTGTAAATGTATTCGGCAATGCTTTGCCAATATGGTAGAGGTTTGAGACTTCCTGCATAGCATGAGATTAGAGTTCCTTACTTGATGAAAGTTGTGGATAGTATCCGAAAAAAAAAAATTGGAGAGACATAAGAGTGATTGGGAGAAGTGGGGTTGTACTTTAATGTGTGATGGTTAGGCGGTTGATAAATGTAACATCCTCTGCTGCTTTATAAATTGATGACTGTCCCCAGAAACTAACACGGGTCTTTTCAGCATGTTTTGTCCTCATTCATACACTTCAAGGGAAAACTTCCCAGGAGGTCACCCATCCCAGAATTGCTCCAAGTCAAACATGCTTAACTGTGGAGTTCTTTAGTGATGGGCTACCGAAAAGAAGATGCATCTTGTTCATGTAGGTAGTACAAATCAATTCATATAAGCTCTCCTTAACTGTATAGTCTCATACCTATACAGTCTTAGGATCTCTCTCATTCAAGTGTGTAATCGGTTCATTCATGTACCCCTCTGCTTAGAAATCTGCCAGGAGCCGCTCATTGTCTATGCCTTCTTGCATTGGTGATCACTCCCCGATTTCGTTCCCGGACCTTACAATAAAGTAGGTCATTAACTATTTTTTTAGTTAATAGTCTACGTGGGATTGTTTTCCTAAAATTTGTTAACACTAGTGATGTGATCGAAGAAGCCATTTTTTTTTGAGTTGCCGGACAACATGGTAGAAGAAATCGGAGAGGGTAATTTAGTTCAAGTTATGTTAGCTGGAGCTTTTAATCTTGTTGCAGTAGGGAAAATGCTAGAGGAAAAGAGATAAAAATTATTTTGATCCCCTTGTGCCATTTGCCTGGATTTAATTCTTCAAGATATTAGACAGCTTCTAGTGTTCTATCTTACCATTGGAAATACGAAGAAAATCACAACTTTCTTGTATAAGCATACATTGATCCTTAACTTGTATAAAAAGTTTTCAATAGGAAAAGAATAAGCTAGACCAACTGTGACAAGGTTTGCAACTTCTTTTCTCACTTGAAATTGTAATGCAGCAAAAGAATGCTCTCCAATCTATGTTTGCTTCGAAGGAATAGGTTGCTAGTCATTATATTGGTAAAAGTAAAGCTAAAGAAATGGTAGACTTAGTTTTGGGAGATGTTAGATTTTGGAAATATATCAAATATTGCCTAAAATATATGATTCCACTTGTCAAAGTACTAAGGCTTGTAGATAAGGATTCAAAACCAGCTATGCTATAAATTTATGAAGCAATGGATAAAGCCAAAGAACAAATTGCTAGAAGCATTCAAAAGCAGAAGTTAAGGCATAAAAAAGTATAGGACATTATTGATATTCATTGGAATTTGCAATTGCATAGGCCCCTCCATGCAGCTACCTATATTATCTTAACTCTAGGTACATAACGTCATCCTCAATCTCTCGGTAATATGCACTTTAAAAAATTAAAAGTTGCCTTATTTCTTGTTTAGTTAGGTTCCATTATGACAAAAACTTTATCAAGATAATGAAGTATTGATTGATTTAACATTATTCTTCTTAGAATTTTAAGTATTAGTTATAGATATGATTTTCTAATTACATTTTGTATTATTTTGTTTAGTATTTTGATAGATCTTTGTGTTACAAAATTTTTCTATGAAAGTTTTGAGTCTCACATGTAATGCTACTGGATGTTAAAGAAATTGGAGCACAGTTGACCAAGTGCATACTAAGAGAAGAAACTATTTGGATCAACAAAGATTAAATGCATTTGTGTTTGTCAAGTATAATCTTCAAGTTGAAATGAGATTAAAGCATAGAAAAGAAAATGGAGAGACCTATGTGTTGGGTTTTTATGCAATCGTATAGTATAGGTTGTAAGCGAAATTTTAAAATTTTGGAAACCCCAAAACTGGATCTATGCTAATTAATCAGTTTGAAGGAAAAGTTCGAATTATGTACCTGGGAGCGTGCTTCCACAGAACTCGATTTTCATACTTAGACTGTAGGGGTTGCTCAGTGAACGTCCACCATTTATTAGTATCCACACATGAATAGTCATGAACGGTGGTTGAGTGCTAGTTTAGTACAATTCCAAACCGCGTGTTTAGGGTTTCCTTCAATGCTATTTTCGGTTTCTGAAGATGTCACACGCATGCAAAACCGAGATCCTTATCTCTTCATTTATAGAGACATATGCGATCTTAACTAATTAGGAAAATAATATTCAATTTTAAAAAAAAATCTTTTCAAATCTGATTTGATAATATCCAATACATTTATTATTAGATTTCAAATTTAGATTATCTTATAATATAAATCAGAATCACAAATTTTAATATCCATATATTTTAAATTTGAATTCCTAGGAAAAACCCAATCCATTCGCTATATTCTTACTGTGCAACCTAATAGGTTTATGTTACGTTGGCAGTAGGCCTAATACCACTATTATGCGTGCAAGTTATAAGTGGCCTCTAGCAAGATATTATGACTGACCCAAATAATAATAAATTAAAAGTCCATATTAACTGAACGAATAGAATATGTCATAATCCTTTTGTCACACGATATGTAATTTGAACATAAGACATGAGCAATATGTCATCCTTATATTGTCCAAATATAATTTCTCGATCTCGAAGTAGACTGATAAATCAAATGACATTAATAACTCTTTCAGTCCATTTGAGCACGATGATGCATTCTCAGTTTCACTTATGGAGGGGCTCAATAGATATCTCTCTCAAAAAGAGGGACAAATCTCATCTTATTTAGTCATTATCCTCTTCGTAAATTACATTGTATTCAACTTTAATATTTATAATCACCCTATTAAAGATAACATTTGATTATGTCAAAAAATAATGTTCTTTTTGTAAGAAACTATGTAAACTCAAGTATAAGGATTTTTGATATAACTATTATGAGAATCACTTATGATATTGATCGATACAGTGATCTCATAACGGGTCTATCTAGTATCTTGTTCTCGTAAACTTAATTTTATACCATACACATAATTATCTCATAATTATCAATTAAGCTTATACTAGTCTCATATCATAATATTAATAATCAAGTAGGGATATCTTTATTATTATATGTAACATGCAAATATAATAATAATAATAAAAAAAATGAATAACACATCTTTTATTAATGAAAATATAACTAACAAGAAAGATCCAATAAATGGCCTAGGACACAATCACTAGCACTATGATCCTATATGATTATCCAATATTGAATCAAATGATGCTTGCATGGATTACGAAAGAAAGAGAATCGTTGTTACCCATTGATACTTCTTGGATGGATATACATGTGTGCTTTACTTTGGATGAAGAAGCTCCAAACAAGAAGAGAAAGAGTTTTTTTTTTAATTTTAAAACTTAAAACAATCTAGTCCAAAATTTTATTCATAAAACTCATTAAGTTTTCTTTTTTTAAAAAAAATTTTTTAGGTCCAAAATATCATAAAGACAAGGATAAGGGAAATCCATTAGGAGATAAAAGTGAAATAGAAAAGATTGTTGGAGATGCGGAGGAAGAGGCAAAGCCGTTGATGTTGGAGCATGATAATGATCTTGAGGAATGATGAATAATATTCAATAGCTTATTAGAATTAATCTAGGGATTGGAAAGAAATTAGTGACTTGTTTGTTGTTTCTTTTTGATTTTTTTTATGGGATGAATTGCAAAATTTGTGCAATCACCATTCTTTTTGGCATAGTGATTTTGTGACTATTATTTTGACAAGATTATGACTTATGACTTGAACTTTGCCTTGCATGAAGTATATATGGTTTAGTAGTCCAGCTGAAGACTAGTTATCTGACTTTAAAATGCTAACGCATAGTTATTTTTTGTGTTTATTAGGTAAGAGATGTGAACTTGTGCTTTATGAAAAATGTTGGCCTATGGATTGATTTATAGGCTAGAAGCCTTATGATTAAAACTTGGCCGATTCTCACATGCTATTGCTTATTCATATAGTTAGTGTAGTTGTGTTTGTTAGTGCAGTTGTGTTTAACCGCAGCACATTTGCAAAATGTGGTTAAATGCAATAAAAAAATGTGGCTAAACAGAACAACCAAGTCATTTTTCCAATTTTACTTGGTGGCCGCCTTTCTCTCCAACTCGCTTCCTGATAGCCCCAACCACCATGCTGCATCCTCCTTTGTCAAATGCATTTAATTTTAATGCCGTTAAAGCTTTTGCTCTTTATTAAGCCCTAAACAACTAGTCACTAGAATATTGATTTCTTCTGGCTTTTGCATTGAAAAATATAAAAACAATGAGTACATGCCTTTCTTAATCATTTAGAAGCTGACATCAATTTGGTCCTAAAAAAATTGACATTAATTTGGTTTTGAATTTTGATATCAATTTTATCATTTTTCTTAGATTCATTAGCAGTTTTTATTATAATTCGTCAATAATTTCAACTTAAAAAAATCACGTGACCATCCCTGCTCCATATATTTACCCCCATTTCTTCTATGTTTGTTATTATTATTCCTTTTTCCCTTATCCCAAATTCTTCCCATCTAATAGCGATTGATCAAAGTGGTTCCAACTCTTCAATTTCAATCAATTATTCAATAAAGGTCATGTTGTTACCTTTTTCCTTATCTTTGTGACTTAAGCTTAATTGAATGGATATCTTCAACAATGAACAACTTAATTGAATGGATATCTTCAACAATGAACAATTGAATTTGGATGGAGAAACAACATATTAAGTGAAAATAACAACAAAAAAATATTATTTTAAGAGGATCAAAGAGACAAAATGAATGGGAGAATGAAATTGAATGAATTATTCTAAGAAAATAAAAGAAAATTAAAAAAAAGTGAAGGAGAAAAGGAGTGGTTAGAGAGAGGAGGAGGAGGGTGGAGGCCATGAGGATCTTGGGAGATTTGAGGCTAGCCATCTGTTGGAGAGTAAGTTGTGTATGAGGATGGGAGGAGCCTGTAGGTTAAGGTTTGGGTTTGGGTGGGGATGAAGTTTTGAGAAGAAATGGGACAAAGGGAGAAGAAGACCATTGAGGCACTGGGGATGAGATAACGTTAAACACTAATATTGTCACGTGAATTTTTTAATTTTAAAGTATAATTTCACTCATTCATTTAATCCAAAGGCTGAGCTTCTCATTCTCATTTCTCATATAAAAAAAGCATTCTTATTTGGTATGTCGCTATTAAATTAATATCTAAACTTTTTAGGATCAATAAGTTGTTGGACGAGTGTTAAATAACTTGATCTCTTATAAAAGTGAGTACATAGGTTTAAATCTTGAAAAACGCACTTATTAAGAGGGGGAGTGACCTTAAATGATCCGTCCCCAAAAATTACGAGAGTAATATCTCTCATAATTTTCCTAATAAAAAAAATAAGCTTTTTAAGATTAAATTAACATCAACTTTCAAATGTTCAAATTGAAAATGATATGTACACAAAATCTATATCTTTAATAACATTGATATATATTGAAATTTATAGAGTTTAATATGCATAAATATGTTAAAATATTTAATATAATAATAATTTAATTTAATTATTCTAAAATTCTCTATGATTTTATTTAATTTTTAATTAAGTCCTTATAGTTTAAAAATTTATAATTTGATTTCTATAATATATGAGATTTTTCAATCAAATTCCTACCATTAAAAAAATAAAATATTTCATTTCTCATAACACTTTTTTTTTTATAAAGACTAGGACCTGATTAAAAAATCTTATATATTATTAAAATCTAATTATAAATTCATAAATTATAAAAATTTAATTAAAAAATTGAATAAACCTATATGAATTTACAAAATAATTAAGCTCAGAAAATTTTACTCTTCCATAACTTTTGACAGGTGTCATGCCAGAACAAAACTTTATGAAGAGCAACTCTCTCTCTCTCACTCAATCTCTCCCACCTATGACCAAGTCCAAATACTTTTTCATTGGTTGTTGTCGAACCTTCATAGGAAAAAAAAAAAAAATGCCGCCAGTAGCCCACTAATCCACTATGGCATCTCTGCCTCAGCCTCCCGCGCCTTCCTTTGGCGTAGTGCATTGATTGCAAGTGACCAGGCTGCCTGCATCGTCACACAGAGTACGAGTAGTAGAATGCTGGAATGCCTCTCCTTCAGAGCTCCTCCTCCCGAGCCCACACCCCCCACCAGCACCGCTTCCTCTCCACCCCCCGACATCACCCGCGAATACGAACGGGCCGTCCAGGCCCGCTCCTACTCCGAGATCCGATCCAAGATCCAAGCCCACCCTCAGGCCCAACTCCACCACCTCGACCCCAGCGACGCCGGGAACCAAGGCGAAAACGAGGACTCCCACCACCGCAACGTCCTCCAACCCGACCGCGACAGCGTCCGCGAGGCCCTCTCCCTCACCCGCCCCAACCACCCCCTCACGCGCCTCGTCTCCTCCTATTTCGACCACAGCGAGAGCACCGGAACCCTCTGCCTCATCCTCCACCGCAGCGTCGGCCAAGCACGCGCCATCTACGCCCCGCTCCACGACCTCCTCGCCGTCCTCCCCGACGGAGACTCCTCCGGCTCCTTCTCGCAGCACCTCTGCGACCGCGCCTTCGACCTCTTCCTGGAGTTCGACCGCAGCGAGAACCCGTTCCTGTTCTCCGGTTCGCACGACTTCTCTGGGATCCGCGGCAGATTCGCGGACCTCGAGCGGGAGATCTCTAGCCGGCGAAAGAGAAGCCACGCGAGGATCCGCCTCTTCAAACGGTTTCACGCGGGCTGCGTGATCTGTTTGGTAGTTACGGCGGTTGGAGCGGTTGTTTCGGCTGCTCTGGTCACCGCGCACGCCGTCGCCGGCTTTGCTGCGGTGGCGGCGGTGCCATTTTGCTCTGATTCGTGTCTTCCTAAGAGAAAGGAAAGGAAGGAGAGCAAGGAACTTACCAGGTGGAAGCAGCTGGATGCCGCGTCGAAGGGTACGGGGGCGATGATCGACAACGTTAAGAGCCTTGTTAATCTCTTGCAAAGTGAGGTTGAAAGCCACGGGAATATGATTCGGTTTGCGTTGGAAGGGGGAAGGGAGAGGCATCGCGTACAGGAGGTGCTCAAGCAGCTCCGCAAGAAGCGGCAGGGTTTCGAAAAGCTGCTTGATGATCTTGAGGAGCAGATATTCCTCTGCTTTAGTGCCGTTAACAAGGCCAGATTGTTGCTCCTCAAGGAGATTTATGCATTGACTGCAATTTATAGTTAGTTCCCAATCATCCAGTCACTTTTTGTTTATTTTGAGATTTGTCCATTCTGATTCATTATGCTATGCTATGCGTGCTACCTATTTATTTGAGCATGCATGATTGACCCACAATTGAAGATATAGGCTCGCTTTGTACACTGTATGTATGAATTGATATAGCTCAAAAACCCTTTAATGTAATCACCCCATTCAATTCATTGATATGGAATAGTTCGTTGGACTACCGACCCGCCTTGTACTCGAGATCAAGTTTTAGATCTTCAATGTTGGATTTTTGGTCAAGTGTCAATATTTCAGAATGAAACCAGCATCGTATTCTGTGACTGACCAATATTAGGATCTCATCGTTGTTAGTTTGTTATGCACCATCGTGTACTAAGTAGTGTTAACGTGGGTTTGCAGTTTTATCACTTTATGGCTCTATTTATAATGCTAATGATGGAATTCCCCTGGGGTTTACTCTTTCACATTTTAATCAGTCCAGTGAGTCTTCTGGATGTGAATTCTGCTGTACCTGTATGATTGTTTAGTTTTCTAGTTTTCGCCTGACATATTTGAATTCATGCAGTGTCTTTATCTTTAGTTCTGATTTACTGCGATAGGAACCAGGCCTTTGAAATGGGGCTTTGATTAGTTAGGAGTTAGGAGTAATATAATTTAGGAGGGAAAGGAAGGTAGGCAATTGGATTCTAAGTAGGAGAGAAACGGGAGAGTTGAGAGATCTCCTTGAATACCCTCTCTATCTTGTACTTTCTGGTTCTTCGGACTCCTTGGTCGATAACCATTCTTGTATAAAAACTTTTCTTTGATTTTCCATAGATGTTTCTCTTTAATATGAACTAGTTCTATCAGAATGTCTCCTAGGCATTCTTACTTCATTTTGCAACAATGTGAAGAAACCAAAGCTATATGTGGAGGATGATTATTTGAAGAAGCCAAAGCGATATATGGAGATTAATTAGTTACTTTTTCTCATCAAAATTCCATGTAATGCCTATTCTTGTGCTCAAACTCCAGTTCTGAGGGATACATTTTTATAGCATACAGGTCACAGGTCACCTTATATTAATTGTTATTTGAATATCTGAATTCAGTTCTGGCCTTCTGGGATTTTGATGGCATAAGTTTAACAAATCCCAGCAGTCTTGCTGGGGAACTCTTTGCTAACATTTTAATTTGTCAATCTTCTTTCTTTGTGAACTTTGAAACTGAAAGGTCTCTTCTGCATTTATTATGGCAGCATCACCTGTTTGACATTGTCAATGCTATAAACTTCCACATCTGTTTATAATTATAGGATGGGCTGGCTATATGAAAGACATAGTATCATTGCATTGTCTTTATATTAGCACGCCTCTGAGTAAGAGGGTGTACTATGGGAAGAAAGGATGTGGATGTGGCGATGAGCACATCATAAGAGTATGCTGACAGTATGGGGAGGTAAATAACCTCCTGGCCATGTGTGGTAGAAGTAGGAAATGAAAGAGGAGATTTAGTTAGGGGCATAAAAAGGTAGGAGGGGGTGAAGCAAGAAAGTAGTGAGTGGAAAGAGGTGGGAGAGACCATGCCTCTCGAAGTGCCTGGAGTATCTGTGTCTTCCTCCGTTTGAGTTTCACACAGTTTCTATTTACATTTTCACCTTTTATTGGTATCAGACTGATATGGTAGCAGATCTATCATCTATGGCAATTATATCTCTATTTGATATTATTTTGGTTCCTAATTGTCATGAAACCACTTGTATCAAAAGTTTAAGCTATTGAGTTATAACATATTAATGATTTTATATTTAATACACTCCTCATGTAAATGTCTCTTTTGGACTTGAAGCGTGGACAATTCACAGACCCATCATACTTTGTGCTGAAATTTGATTATTTTTATTTTGAAGTGGGTGCAACAAAGATCGAATTTTAGATCATTTGATTATAGATACTTTGATATCATGTCATGAAGTTACTTAAGGTAAAAACTTAAGCTAATGGCTTATAACACACTAATGGTTTTATATCTAATTCTAATCATCTGTTCTAGTTCTCTATCACTTTTGGGTTATGTTTGGCTGTGGAGTAAAAGTGAGGGTAAATTTTTCATGGATTTCATGTGTAATTATACATGTAAATATCATCCATAAAAATTTACACCTTATTTTTATCCACTAACCAAACTAGCCCTTATAGTGTTTGGTTCCTGATCATATAGATAGTATAAATGACTTAAATACCTGTGGCTAGCATGTCTATTGGCAAGATTATTAAATTCTCAAGTTAACTTTCAAACTCTTATCATTTTACAATCTCCTTTTCCGGATGGCCGCTGGCGAGTTTGCCATTCTATGAAATATGCATGCGAGATCAGGGGAGACCTCCAAAGCTAATTAGCTAACAAAGTAGAATAAGCCCAATTGTGAGGCTCAAATAGATGTTGGTTAAGCAAAGCTCACATGCGAGCTGCATCTTCTTAGCAAGCAATAAAATTGTATCTTTCTGGTTCTACCTGAAGCCCTGGGTCATCTGTACATCAATCCTGCCTTTAGTTAAATGTATTTTTTTTTAACTACATACAGAGCTTTATGATTTTAGCTGACTCCGCTTGGTGACAAGGTTTAATGGGTGAGCTTAGACCATGATAGAATATGATTGACTCATACTTGTAAACAAATGTGTTCAATACTATTTATTTGTTTAAATCACTCAAGCTAGTTTATCAGTTATTTAGCGCGTTAGAATCAAAATTGTGAAAATAAATAAATAAATGGTTTTCAAAGCACTGATTGTGAAAAGAAATAATTGGAGGACACTTCTTTTATCCAAATAAAAGGAATACTTTTATTTATTTTTTTTTTGTTCAAGACTAGTTTTATATTTTATTATGACTCATGTAAAGCATTTATCTAAATGGACAATGTATCCTCAAAATAATCAAAATGAAAGGTACGTGGCCATTGAATGGTTTAGCCGTAACTAAATTTGAGCACATAATTTGTAAAGATTCTATAATGTTAAAAGTTTAGTTCTCATACAAAAATATTTGTAAATCCTGATAACTTTAAATCTAAAGTGAAAATTAACCTCACATCAAACAATATGAAAAAGTCCTTTTTTTTCCGGTCGTATATGAGAAAGTCCTATGACAAAAAGAGATAAACATATAAAGCTGTGTGCATTCGAGTAGCCCAAAGTGAGTTTCGGGTTACTATATGTGGATTCACAATCAGTTTTAAAAGCCCAAGGCCCAAGCTAAATTGCACCGTAGGTTGTAGAAGCAATCAATATCTCGACCCAAAACACAAAAAAGAAAGCAATCATTCTGACAAAAAAAAAAGAAGAAAAAAGCAATTGATTAGAGTTATGATAGTTGTACTCACTATATATAGGATACTATGTCGACTCATATCTCATCTATTATTAAATAGAGTGTGAATCTCATGTAAATGGGGTCCACATCCAATACGATAATAGATAATATATGAGTTAGTACGGTGTTTTATACGTAGTGAGTACAAATAATATTTTTCAATTAATTACTCTCACTGCCACTATGGGTATTAAAGGTTGCCATCGTAAGTAATCCTATGCATCATCCATATATATAGCTACTATGACACGCAACAAGTCATATAGGAGATAATAGCATTTATTTACATCTATAGTTCAAGAATTTCTGCCTAGGCACACTATAATAAAGAAAAGGCATCTAGAAACCTACTCACAATTGATAGGTTGATGCTAATGAGGGAGAACCTACAGCATTACGGCTGACGGGATGAATGTACTAGGGTCAGTGTGGTTATTAAGGCCAAATTGATAAATAAGTTTAAAATACTTTTAAGACTTCTTTTGCCGACATACAAATATAAGGGAAACTATGCTATGATTTGGTAGCTTCGAGTCACTTAGACAATTATGAATGTTCCATCCCTTTATTTTAGTTTTGGCTTATAATAGAAAACAGGGATCATGTGGGCATGGGTTGGGATCTCATGTAAGATGATGTTGATTCGACACTTTTGGAACGAACAACTTATTAAGGATTCTTCTTTGATGCTTCGACGAAGACGAGACTGCTTTGATAGTTAAGCAAGTAGTGTTAGGATAACTTGAACAAGTATATAATCCTAACAACTTATTTTAAGATAGATGGTTATTTATAATTATTTGTGCAAAAAGTAATAAATGTCTAAGAATGCTAGCGAAAATGATTAATTACTAGTTGATAAATTTATAAATGTGATTATAGGCTATAGGTATAAAAGATTTTTTGAATAGGAAAATGCCCACAGGTCTCCTTTTGTTTTAGTATTATTTATATTGATTAATTAATTATCAAATTAATTTAATAAATAACTATTAGCAGTTATCCAATAACCTTATTAGTTAATATGCAAGCAGCGGGATTGAAAAGGATTTATAATTAATTATTTCATTTAAAAAAAAAGGTCTACTAACTGAATGTTTTTTCAAAAGAAACTGATGAGCTGAATTTTAGGGTTATTTTGCTAAAAAAATTTATTTTATTGTGGCAGTTGAAGCATATATTAATGGCTAAGAAAAACAGTGTGGGGTAAGTGGACTCAGTATTTTGGACTGACCCTCTCCATAAGCCGTTGCATAGACTGCATGAGGATGCTATTGGGCATAGATTCATACGAGTTTAGTTCTCTGCTTTTGTTTTCTTTTTTCCTTTCTCTTGTAACCAAAAAAAAGTTGAAGCATATAGTCAATAAACAAATCTTTTAATAACCGGATCTGATTTTGTGCGAGCTAAAAATCACATATTGTTTTGTGTGAAAAGAGAGAGAGAGAAATTTTTGAAACATTTTTTGGATGGATGAAAAATAAAAACCTTATTTTATAAACAAGTAATATAAAAAGTTCAATAATAAATTCAAGAAGAAATTGGAGAATGATAAAGATGGCAAAGAGAGATTGTGAATTTTCTTGCCTACACTCTGGGCGAATTGGAGGGTTGAATTTCTCTGGTATTGAGTATTGGTATATATGTAAAGTAAGCAAAAGAGAACATGATTTGAAGAGTTGTGGAGTAAAAGTTCTAATGGAGTATCAACCACTAATCTATTATGAAGAGGCGGCATAATGACTAAAACGATGATCTTATTCCAATCTATTTACTTAGGCCTTCAAGTATGTTTGGCCTTCCTAATCTAGGTTTTGGTCCGGCCCAATGATAAATGAAGAAGAAATAACAGAATGATTAAAAATAACATCTTCTAAAACAAATAGATTTTTATTTGGGTACTCATGGGTATAAGTAACTTGGTGTAATTAATAGTTATGATTTGATATATTTCAATAAATTTGGATTTGTGGGACATGGGGGTGTATCACATGAAATGAGTGATTTATTATGAAAGTGAGAGAAATAAATTTGAACTGTATAACTATACATAGATAATTATAATTGAAAATTAATTAATATAATTAATGCTCACATGATTATTTTAAAAAAATCACATGAATTTATGTTTTAATCTTGACCATTCATATAAAATCTAATGATCAAGATTTATTCATTTCACTCACAATAAATCACTCATCTCATATAATACGCTCTCATAGGACACGTAGCTCATTCTTAGCTTCAAATAACTAAAAGGTACTGATACTCTTAAATTTTGTAGGGGTATAAGATAAAATTCCAAAAAATATATCTTGATTTTTTTTATTTATTGATTAAATAATACTTGAAATAAAGATGCGAGTAAGATGATGTATTTGTCTTAATTTGAGATGATTTGTAGGTAATGTAGTAAAGTAAAAAGGTTAGGTAAATATTAAGATAAACAAAATTTTCGCTGAGAGTAATAAGAATACTAATTATTATATTTACACGAGTTTGTCATATTTGCTAGTGGTGGCTTAACTCTTCAGTATTAGCAAGCTTAAATTAACTTATGTAGTGTTTGAAAACTGGCTCTGAATAGTGAAGATAGAGACAATAGAAATAATAGAGAGGGAGGTATAAAAAACATTGTCTCAATATCGTGTTTGATTATGGAATATAAGATATGATAATCGTTTCCGTATTTTATTTGGAAAATGGGGACAATACAATAAATACATAGTAATAGACATATATACTTCTACTAAACCATCACTAGATTGTCCTAGCACTATCACCTTTTGTGCGGACACATCAAAAAATAATAAATATATATAGAGATATTATTGAAAGAAAAAAAATATTAAATTTCTGTCTTTGTATCTTATCCCTACTTTTTAGAGAGATAGAAATATAAAAAATTTCTATCCTTGGGATAGAAATTTTTTTTATCCCCATGCTCTGTCTCTATCACCAAATAAATGTGTACAAGTGTCTCCGTATTTCTATCCTGATAACAACTACCAAATGGTACCTTACATACATGCAATTTTATTACTTTGAGTATGTGCAAAAACATACTTGTGGATAAAAATAATCTTTCATGATGGTATCCCTAATGTATATACTCTTAATTTAGTTCATTCGTAATTAATATGGAACTTTCCTCTTGGAGAAATTCAAACATAGTCTACACTCAAAAATATGTGGCAGTATCTCATATATAGAGCAAAATGAAAAGAGATTTTTCTATCAATATAGTTGGGGTGGACAATCTACTAGGGCAAGAGTAGAGAGTAGTCCCTCATCACTGTCGCAAGCATTATTTCCCATTTCCTGTGGGAGGGAAAAGAAAATTCT
Source organism: Dalbergia cochinchinensis (assembly GCA_031216125.1). Classification (NCBI taxonomy): domain Eukaryota; kingdom Viridiplantae; phylum Streptophyta; class Magnoliopsida; order Fabales; family Fabaceae; genus Dalbergia; species Dalbergia cochinchinensis. The sequence goes on from CM062368.1 coordinate 26,498,470, forward strand.
ATTTTAACACCCACATCGGTGTAGACACTCATGTGGTGTGAGATGAATGATACAAAGAGAATAAATAAAAAGAAAAAATAAGTGGTCTCATGTGTTTTATAAGTAAAGTATTTAGATATTTGAAAAGTTTGTATTAAAATAGCAAAGTTGGTGGGAATTTTTCCCCCTATCTACAATCCTCCACATGCAAGATCCATGAAGACCTAAAAGATATTTAAAAAATAAAAAATTATATGAACAATTTAATTAGCTTGTGAGCTTTTTGAATAAAAGAAGACTTAAAAATAACATAATATTGACCCAATTCTTAGACTCTAATTAGTATTGCATCATTATAATTTGTCATACTATATCTCCAAATTTTAACTCAAGTATTTGACATAAATGTATAAATATAGTACAATATCATTACAAAATTATTACAATGTTTTCGGGGTAGAGGATATAATCCATGCCTCCATCCCCACTAATCCCAGCCGACCTTTATTCTCATCCCCACCTCATCAAGAAAAAAATTTCGCCAAAAAAGGGAATCTAAATACAGAGACCCTTTGAGCATCTCCAATGGTGGAGTCAATTTTGATCTCTATTTTGGGCTCCACTATGGGCATATCATCTTTCCGTCATAAAAAATAAATGGGGATCAAGAGTGTCCCTTTGCTCTCCAATAGAAAGGACCAACTTTGGTTCCCATTTGGATTCTATATATATTTTTAAATTCAAAATAAAAAATCAATATCATTATGAAATACTTTATTTTAATATCTTATATTATGCAATTTCATTTTTAATTTTGATAAAAAATAAAATTAATTTTTTAGAATATTTTTATTTTAAGTAAATTTTTAATAAATTAAATTGAGTTAACATGTATACTTTTTAATGAAATACAAGATTAATAGTATTTATATGAGAACAAATTGGAAAGTATTGAAAAAGTATGGTAAAAATAAAAGCTAAATTATTTGATATTTGTGGAGTTGAAAAAAATAACCAGCTTCTTTGGAAAATAATAATTAACATGTAGTAATATATCTTTTGTTTGTTTTTTATTAAAAAATACCATTGTATTATACTTATCACATTCATATTGGCTTAAACCAAGTCCCTCTTTAAAGGGATCCAAGCTCATGGGACTTGAGCCAAGTCCCCTAACTTGGTCCCTCATCCCTCTTCCATTGGTTTGTGCCTCCTCCTTAATGTGCTTTGACAAAAGAGGTACGCTAAAACTAGAGCAATGGAGATGCTCTTAGGGAAATATCCCATGAATAGTTTTCCATTATATATAGCAGTAGTGTTTTGACTACTCAGAATTATCAAGGAAGATTAATTTTGACCAAGGAAAATTAATGATGATTAAGCTCATTTGTAAGCACGCTATCTATTCTATGCAATCAACTGCTCTACCAGTTAGGATCAATTGACACAGAAGACCGCAGACACATCATCACAATTGTACTCAAGTTTCATTGCAATAATTTCTCTCTTTTTTTTCAAATTGTTTAACTAATTTTGAAACATGTACACTACGAAATTACGAACACAGGGTTGGTTGACATATGGGGTCCTTTTGAAGTCTAGATGCTATGGTCCTAGAGATGGAAATCAGAAAGATTGTACAGGTCCCCTTTGATGAGGAGGGTAATTGAAGATGTCACGACTCCCGACAGAGACCTTCATTGCATATGCATCACGCTATTCTGCAGCCTCTTCCGCACACATTTTCTATTTTATAGTACTTCCTCTCACGAGGGTAGTTTTATTTGAGGGAGAGAAAATCAGAGCGGATATTGAATCGATTAAGATATTGGTTCAAATCAATTTAAATGTTTAATTGGGATTCAACTTAGATGTCAAAAGGCCCAAATATAAAATAAAATAAAATGAAAATACAAAAAATAAAAAATGAAAAATTACTGAATTAAATCATTAACAATGGGCTAATGTATAGTCACAACATTAAAAGAAGTTGGTTTGTTGGTAGGGCCAAATTTGGTTGCTTTCACATTTCAATATTTCACTGTGCTGCCAGTGACCAGTCCCACCAACGAATGCTCCTAGTGACCAGTCTCACCAAGGAAACAAAAATAAAAAAAGAAAGGAAGCAGTGAAGCACCACCTCCTTTTCCTCCCTCTTCTTCTCTACAACTAAAGCAAGGCGAAGCAGAAGCAAGAAGCAAAAGCGAGAAGCAGAACCAGGGCGAAGCAGAAGCGAGAAGTAGAAGCCCGAAGCAGCAGTGCGGAGTAGAGGCAGAAGCCAAAAGCAACAGCACGAAGTAAAGACAGGAGCGCGAAGCAGACAAGCAGGAGCGCAAAGCAGCAGGGCAGAGCAACAATAGCTTGCCAGTGGGAGAGAAGACGATCTGTCAAATCTGATGAGGTGCCTAGGAGGTGGCGTGGAGCAAAGGCAACATTTTTCCTGTTTTTCCTTTTTTTTTTTTTGATAAAATAGCTGAACCGGAAACATGAGAAAACTAGACCGGTCCACCAATTTTCCCTATTTTGACCGGTTCTGAGTGCTTCCGGTTTCAGCTACTCAACTGAACCGGCCAGACGATCAGTTCCCAGTCAACCTTGTCGGATCGGCTAGTCCAATTCAATTTTCTCTTTTATAGTTTTAACATGGTCTGATATATGTTGTGGACCATGTCATGATCCAATCTTTTCCGCCATTGAATGTTGCCCTATGACAATCCTATGGTATATAATCTTCCGCTTAAGATATAAAATTTAATCTACACTTCAAAAATCTAAGGTTTGTTTGGTTTGATTTAGTTTTCAATTTTCATTTTTAATTTTTTAGATTTTATGAAAGGAATTTTGAAAATTCTAAAAATTACAAATTTCAATTTTCATTTCAAGTTTTTAGTATTCTCTTTACAAAATTCTAAAAATGAATAACTGAAAATAAAAACTAATAACCAAAAACAAGGCCCTAGTTTTTTGCACGCTGAGTCAACTGAAAAGGAATCTAGTCTTTACACCTCGATCCTTTTCTATCCCATTTTGTTATCACCATTCCCCTAAATCCATCCTGCAACCCTATTATGTAACTCTCACACTCTGTTCCGCTTTTCATCATGGGCTGTTTCCCCACCATACCTAAGTTTCATCGTTACATTTGCCATAGTTTCCCCTATTTAGAACGCCGGACTCAGCATCTGTTTATTCGGGACCTTGCAATTGGTCTGCCACCGTTGTTCTTACCCTTTTCTTTTTATTGTCAAGGGTTGTAGGTTTTGTGGCTTTATTTTTAGATTACTCTGTTACCGATGTGATTCTGTTATTGTAATTATGTCATCCAATTCCACCTAAACACTTTATTTTCCGTTCATTTATGTTTGTGGATTATCCTCTTTTTCATAGGTATGTGCACAATTTGTTAGATCGATCAACACATTCTTTGTTCGTTCCGGTTGGTTAGAGCATTCTTGTAATACAAGCTCAGTTCAGCTGAGGCATACCCAGACCTGAGGTTATTATTCAATACGATGTGTTGGAATTCATTGAATTGGCTAGAGCACTCTGGCCCCTCCTTACGTTTTGCAGACATTTTTTTGATTCATATCTATTCACTTCATTTATGTTGTTTTTTTGCATCCTGGAGTTTATGCTTTCAATTTCAGTATATTGATTCTCAATGACTAAAGTGATATGATCTAGAACATATGCCAGCCCATGTTAAAATGACCCTTGTATCTCCCATTGCTACTATAATTACGAACCTGAAAACAGAATATTTCGCATGATCTTATCACATATAATATCTCATAATTAATTTTAAAAATGAAATCCAGACAAGACATATAACATTAAAAAAATTAATTGTGAAAGATCACAATAACAAAGTCATTTGAAAATTTAAAATGAGATATCCTTTCCCTACAAACTTCCACCAAGGCACCAACCATCTACACTTTTGGTAGCAGATCGAAGAAAAGATTTTGATGACCAATGTGCTTTTGTTAATCATTATTCAAAGCTTTGAAACCACTGCTTTTGATTCTAATACAATCAGCCAATGTAGATATTCAGACCCTTCACATCATATTCAACTAACTCGGTTTACCTTGAAACGGGGAAGAGTAAGTCAATGATATTTGGCAAAGCAAAGAAAATAGAAACACTTCTGACTGATAAAGGAATTAATTCTCCGCGGAACTATTTTTCCGTTTTACTTCTAAACTTGCATTCATCCCCATACCATGCACCACGGGTTTATGAGAGTGATGCCTACTCTCTCTCTGTTTTTTTTTTTTACATGGGTAAATTTATGTTGAAGGGAATATATATCTGCTTCAATTCAGACCTATCAAACATTATTTCACCTCACAACAGAAAAACCTAAGAATTGAATCAAAGTTATGACTATGGATTAATAAAAAGTGATTATGATCATTGACACTTATTAGCTGAGAATAAGGATGACAATACTTGATCCACGGGTATCTACCCCTATCCAATCCGATCAGATCTGGTTTTGATCTCATCCTGTATTGGGGGAAGATAGGCACGAGACGTGTTTATTTGCAGGTAGGATCAGGTTGGGATTTAGGGTGAATTACCCACCACGTATACTCCACACACACACACATACATATATTAGAGCAAATTACAATAATTTTTTTTACGTACAAAAAAAAAACTACAATAATTTTTCCTGAAATTGGTCAAAATTAACCCACCTCCAATTTAATTGTTCAACCTACACTAATATCCCATAATTTACTGATTTTTTGGATGAATTTCCAATAAAACACCCCACCCTCGTCTTTATCCGGTCTCACTCACATTCTCCTATCTTTTTTCTCCCTCCCCCTTCCTCATCCACAAGTATCACCCCTTGTCAAATGTCTCTGAATTCTTTCAGCCCCAAAAAAGCTCTTGTATCTGTTTTAACAGAGCTCCTGTATCCGTTTAACATCTATTGTTTAAAGGAAAAGAATGGCTGTTACTTTTCGCAGAAAGTTGCTGCTATTAATTAATTCCTTTATTAATGTTAGACTCAATTCGTCAAGGCCTACAGGTTTCATTTGCTACGTTTGAATTGAAACACAATATCTATAGGTTTTAACACATATAACGTGCGTGACTACAACTCCCTAATTGAACTACAAATTCAAAAGCAAATTCGGATTAGGCTTAAGCAGCTATCTCACCAATGGAGACAGCAACATGCTAACCAACTAATTACATTTAAATCAGGCCCTACCTTTTCCTTAATTGAACTGGAAACATCCAATCACAACTAAAGTAGATTTAAGTAATTATAGATGATGCTAGCCTCCATTGTTTCATGAGAAAAAGAAAATTACCTGACCGTGAATTGGGTTTAGGAATTAGTTCATCTCTCCTTTCGCACAGTGACCTCCTGTTCTTACAAACAAAATAGCGCAGCCAGAACCGAATGTACGATGGTTGTTCAATCCCTCAATTCGATTCGTCACATGTCATTTCATGTGAGGAAAAGAGCATAGAAAAGAGGAGCGTATGGGTGAAAGACAGCGAGGGTAAAGATGGGATATTATTTATAACTCATTATATAAATTGGTAAATTAGGGGAGATTAGTTTAGGAAGGATAACTAGAAGGGAGTTGAGTTAAATTTTAATATTCTTTAAGAAAAGTGAGTGTAATTTACCTTATATATATATATAGTTTAATTTTGATGCACTGACAATGTAAAATAGTTTTACACTGTCATCCAATCAAAACATTTCGTTTAGATGACTTTTCAGGTGATGAGTATAAAAGTCAACTATCATGACTTATGTCACAATACATGATTGAATGATCACAGAAAAATTTTATATCATTAACGATAAAGAATTAAATCCATATATGTATATGTATATGTATATAAGTTGTGAAATTTTAGACCCGGAGATGATGATATAAATAAGCTGTGGGGTGGAGGTGTAGCTTGATTGGAGGGAGCACTGGAGCTTGGATTGTCAAGGATAATACTCGGCATCTAAAAATATTATTGATCATGAAAACTCTCTATATAAAAGTTGTTTGAGTATGAGAGTAACATACACGTAGCATTTAAAAATTCTTCACATCGTCTTTGATCGAGACTTCAAACAAGCCCGATCATATGTTGGGAGATGACTAATTATGGTTGTTGGGCCAAGCTATTGTTCAGTTCGTGTAAACATGAGATAATATATATAAATGTCTATGTAGCATTGGATAACTGAACCAGGCTTTGGTATAGTGGTTGTGTGTGCTACCTTTGAATTTGAGGGTCAAGGTTTGAACCCCAATTTTTCAATTCCATATGCTGTCTGCCCTCTTCCTTTTTTTTTTTCTTTTTCTATTCTGGGTTTGAGCTATGGACCAGTGGCCCAACTATTTTAGAGACCCTACTTCCTTTTTTTATAAGGTGTTTGGAAACCTTTAATGAGATGAAATTAAATTAAATTCCATTAAGAATTAAATTGTCGAGAATTGAATTTTAATTCTTATGTTTAGAATCAGTCAGTAAATTAAAGAATTCAATTTAATTTCTTGATTTGAAATGAATCTAATAATAAATTAATTTAATTATTTTTATTATTTTATCTTTCATTAATGAGTTAGGACATTGGGAGGAGTGGTGGCAGGGTAGAGCTAGACTGTGTTGGGGGCTAATGCTTAATAGTTAATTTTACATAAAAATTTATACCTTAGTTATTTTTAATCTTATTTAAAAATCAAGTAAAAATTATCATATATAAATCAATATTTTACAATAAAACTCAAGAAAAATTCACATATATACATGGCATATTATCTATTTTATATTTAAGTATCTAATTAAACAGAAAAATTGATAAAAGTTAACTAACTATTTTTTTTAAGGGGGGGGGGGGGAATTAAGAAAAATGAATAGATTTTAGCCCTCTCCCCAACACTACCCTCCCTTGGGTGATGGTACTAGTTGTACAATCTTTCTGTGTCGACCTCTATCCCTACCAGATGGTGTATCTCGATCTACCAACCATAAATGAAATAAACTTACATTTATAAGTCACATAATGAAAACCAAAAACACAATTTACAAAAGAACTTAATTTCATGTATATATTGGAAGTTCAGAACATCAATGTATATGATATTTAACACATCATTTAATTCAAAAATTGAGGACTTTGTTCATCATTACATTCTTGATCACTATCAAGAAATTTCTCTTCTTCATCTTTATCATCATTGCCCTCACTTGTTGTCATGACTCAATTTAGGTTGTGACCGACACATGAGTAAACAACTCCATAGAAGCACTTAAATGACATGTAATGCATAAAAATCTCTCATAATTTCCAATTAAACATAATGTAAATATTTGAAAGTGTGACATAGATGAGTGAGTTTCATCAAAATTCAATGAGTGAATCCGTCCTCACCCATACCCATACGCTAGACAACAAGGTGGATACATAGATAAATAATGCAATAATTAAAAACCTTGTCATTCATAGTACATAATAATAATATCAATAATCTTTATATAAACCATAAGAAAACATAATAAGCTTTTCTAGGAAATTAAAGGACAAAAAAATGCTAAACAAGTCATAAAAGCAGTGCTTAGTCCCTCCCGAACAAGACCATCTAATTATGATTTGTAACGATCCCTTGCGAATTGTGTCTCTTGTGAACTAATATAAGAAAAAGGGTGACTGCCCCTTGTGAGCAACATGATATACGAAGATTAATGAATTTATTGTTATTAACTCAAAGCTCTATTTCTCTCTAATATTGAGATAATGATCATGATGATGGTGGTGATAAAAAGATAAGTATAAATAGAGTGAAAATATAAATATACAAAAGTTTCTCATAATTATATCATTTGATGATCTAATACGATTTTGTAATAAAGTAAATTTTCATTCTTATTGACTAACTCAATATTACCAAAAAAATATATTTATATCAAAAAAATTTGAAAAAATAAAATATCTAAATTATCATATTAAAATATATCAGAATATATAAGCAAAACACTTACACTATTTTTTGTTTGTATATGAACTTACTATACTATACTTTTTTTTCAAAAAAAAATTATGCTAAGGTCGAATTTGATATATTTTGTTTTCTGTATGGAAAAATCAAAGGACATTCTTTCTACCCTTAAATTGCAAAGTTGACAGCAAAACAAATTACAAATTCATCATTTCAACATATAGTTCACAAATTTGGACAGTATACATGAAATCCTAAATGTAAACCTCATTTTGATCAATGTAATTTTCAAAGTATAAAAAGAAAAGGAAAAAAAAAAGATCGAAGAAATGCTAATTAATAGTGTTATTTCTGTGAAACATTAGATTACAAGATATACATTGATGTTTTGATAATGTTTTATATTAGGCAAGACCATTTTTATAACATTATTACTGCATCAATTTTTAATTGATATTGAGAGAATTGAGATTTTCAATTAAATATTATCGTAAAATTGAGTTTATTGTACAATGATTTTCATGTTGAACAGGAGCGGTATTATATAGACCCAATGCCCTCAATTGAATTTTCATTTTAATTTGCTTAGCAACCTAACAAATGTAATCATTCCTTGAAAAGATTGGTTAAAGCCATTGGTCAATTAGTACCTGCATTTTTGTTTGACAGTTTAGGGTTCTTATTTTGGTCACAAAGGCATAATAGCTTACCAACATGGACTAATTATTGTCAAATTGAACATAAAAAATAGAAGTTCGGAGCTGCAGCCATAATCCTAGACTTTTGAGTAGCAGTGTTAAAATTCAAAAGTGGGAAGAGAATAGCCGTCGTTCATATTTTCATCTGGACCTTTTATTGACCAATTCATTATAAGATAATAAAGCTCCCTTGCATTTAGCTGGCACACAGGTTTTAATTTCCAACGGGTTTACTTTTGCGGAGAAAAATTTGTAAGACGAGAATTATATTTTTCTTGGAGGCTCAATAGGAAAAAGAGAGGAACCGAAAAATTACTAACATAAATCACTACGTGAGACGATGGTCATGACCGCTGCAGAGGCTAGTTGCAACATGTGTAATTAGGCATGGGAACAAGGTAGAAATCGGATAGGAGAATTAGGGGAGTGGGTCTCTCATGTGCACTTTGCACATTGCACATATGAGAGTCATGTTTTCATCTCCACCTTCAAATTTTTCATGTGTATCTTTTATTTTTTTAAACTGTAATAAATTAAGGATATGAATGAAAACATAATCCTCTCATATGTACTTTGCATATAAGAGGATTCATTTTCACAAAATTAGGAGTGGATGTATGCGAAATACACATATGAGGGTCATGCTCTTATCTCCACTATTAAATTTTTCATGTGTAAATTTTATCTAGAGAGGGAGAAGAGAATATCTAAAGAGGGAAATCACAATTCAATTTATTTATTTGTTACCAATTAGGCAATTACAATCCCTAAAGCCCATATGTATACTATTTCTTATTAACTGATTTAGTTCTCGTAATTGGACTATCTTGGCCCACTTATATATATTACATTACTCTCCCCCTTCTAGATAACCTTGCCCACAAGGTTGCTGAAAGAAGAAAATACACTTGAAATTCCAATTACAATTGTTGACTCAATCCTTGTGTGATGATGACAAACATTTGAATTGTTATTAATGTTTGCGCTTTAGTGTTTTAGATCTGCATATGAAAAATGGAAGAAACAAATCAAATTAAGCTCTACTATTTTGGACTGAACAAAGCAGAATATTGGATATGTAGACTGTAAGTGAAAACTGGTCTATAAGAGGAAAGTGAATGAGTGCAGATTGTGCAAATCAATCAGGAAGAATGTCAACTATATAAACTGGACAATATGTGGAGATCAATATCCAGCATTTTGAGGAAGAATCATGAAGCAAGAAGGGAACTCTACCCACTGCAGTTTTGGATAGATTTGGAAATCATGTTACATGCAAATAAGGAAAGCATATCACACACATACATGGAAAGAACAAATATGATCACAAGATTGAAAGGGTGAACCTAATTATTGGCTATCATCACCAAGAGAAATGAAAGAAGATATTTGTGAACACTCGATTTTGTTTGGCTTATTAAACAAAAATTCAAAAATTTGCATCTAATTTTTAATTTCTTCACTATAGTTACTTCATCTTTTCCTTGTAAGAAAAATAAAAAAAATAATAATAATAAATATCAGCCCATCACTTTCGGTCCATTTCCTTTTTCCAACAAAAAAAAAAAAAATGTATAAAGGAAGGGAGTAAGTGGCAGACACAGCCTCCCTTTTCCATTCCTTGCAGCCACCATTGTTTGCAAGCAATATGGGCACCCTGCCAAATAACACAACACGAACGGGATGGGCAAGGCTGAATCGTGGGGAACAATTCCATTTGGAGTTCCTGCATTTCAAAGAGTATGGGGTTATTGACTTAATTAATCAATGCCATCCCTATACAAATAATCACAACAGGAGGAGGATCACAGAACGAATTTTTTTTTTTTTTTTGGCCAAAACACAACCAAAGATACATCCCTCTTCACCATCAGCAAGATCCAAACCAAAGCATACACGGATACGGGAGGAATCAGGAACACCAGAGAAAGAGAAAGAAACAACAGTACCATAGGTATTATTATTTTTCAAAGATCGCACAAACAGAAAAAATCAAAAAAAAAGGAAAGAAGCAGGGGAGGCCGCGGCCTCCCTCTGCTGCCTCCCATTGTTTCACCATCATCTTTACTTCCTTTCTTCTTCCTCAACCTTCATCATCTCATCTCTCTCCATCATCCGCCATCATGGAACGACCAAACAACCAACCGCTTTTCCACTTATGAACCCCATTGCATCAAAGCCCCATTTTCTCAGCTATCCACTACCTTTGCATCGCATCCGTAACCACCACTCGCTGCCATCATCATCGCGTCGGCGCTTCCTCCCCATGGCCGCTCTATCGCTAACCTCCTCTTCACGGTGCGGACTGTGGCGTCGGAAGCCAACGGCGAACCTGAACTCGCAGGCCAGTAAACCGCGCGGGCTCGATGAGCAGCGGCCGCGACTAACCCATGACCCGCACGGCGAAGTTCTCGCTTTCCTCTTTCAAACGAAGCCACCCTCACCACCGCATGCTCCCCGTGGTCTAGGATGACCCTCCCCGATCTCTCTCCGCTTGGCCACACCGCCTTCCTGCCGCCGCACATGCGCTTCCTTTCTGTCTTCCGTCGGTTGATCTCTGGCCCGTGAGTTTGCCGAGGAGATGCATCGAACTCCACCGTCACGCTTCTTCCCGGCGTCGGTCTTCTCTCTCGCAAGTGATGGCCATCCCCAAACCACCGGCCTCGATACAATGACGCACCAAATGGCGTGCCAGCTCCTTTTTCCCTCGGCTTTTCCTCTACCATCCACTTTGCTCCGCAGTGGCATCCTCTTCCTTCCTCACTTGATCCTTCGTTTCTCTCTCTCTCATTCTCCCCGCTTCGTGAATGTGTCTATGTGTAAAAGAGTGAGAGAGCTTTTCTTCTTACTTTGACATGTGTGTCTTGAGTGGGAGTTGGGTATAGGCATGTGTTTATGTATGTGTGATATGAGCATGTGTATGTGTGCATGTGAAAGAAAGAGAGAGCCGTGTGTGTGGGTATATGCGTGTGCGCATGTGTTTGTGTATGAGTGGCTGAGAGCATGTGGGTATGTTTGGGGAGTGGGTAGAGTTTAATTTAGGGGTAATTTTAAATCAATAAAATAAAAAGGGAATCTTAAGTTCCATTTTGGTTTGGATTAGTATTTGTTAGAATAAATTTTCAAATATGCGTCTAAACTTGGGTTTATTCGTTTTGTTTAATTTTTGGTTTTAAGGTTTTGTCTATTTAAGAGTTAGTTTAGTTTAAGTTTAAAATAAAAGAGAAAGAGAGAGTGTTCTTTTGAGTATGATTAAATAAATTGTTTTAAGAATTGATGTAATCATCTGTTTAACATTTCAGTGCATTTTATGTTTAAAATCTTAAAAATACAAAAATATGGTAGTTAGGACCCTTGATTTGCTTTTAGTCTTTAATTATTATATTTTGTTAGTGTTTTTACTTAAATAAATAATTTTGTCTCTGAATTTATTTTATAAGTTCATAATTGAAGTCTTTTTTTTTTTTTAAAATTGCCTAGTTATATTTATCTTACTTTTTTTTTAGTTTGAATACTTTGTGTTTATATGTTTTGATTACATTAATTATGTGATTGTAATAATTTTGCATTTCTAGTTTATTTATTTTACATGTTTGTGTGTTTGTGATTTTATTTTATTTTATCTTATTTTATTTTATTTTATTTTTTCCTTTTTGGTTTTATTATTTCATATATTTATATGTTTTGTTTGGATTAATTGTGTGCTTGTGATTCTTTTTTATATATGTATATTTTTTTAACAAAACAGCCTTTTCAATCCTTTACATTTGTGCGATGCTCAATAATGGTGGTTGAATAACAAATGTTATCCTCCCTATTATTAAATCGTAAGGATTCATTGAGTAGCCTAGTGCTAACTTGTATTCTGTACACAAATGGGTTTTCATTGATCTGACAAGATTTTTTCTAATCCGCACAATGATTAATGATGATAATTGAGTAACAAATGTTAACTTTATTGTTATTGGATCACAAGGGTTTATTGAGTAGCTAAATGCTAACTTAAATCCTGTGCGAGAACGGATTCTATTTTTCTAAAGAATTTACCTTTTCCAAAAGTCTTTTTAATCCGTGCATTGATCAATAACAATGATTGAGTAGCAGATGTTACCTTCATTGTTATTTAAATCATGGGAATTCGTTGAGTGGCCTAGTGCTAACTCGGATTCTGAGTAATAACAGATTTCCTTGTTATGAATCCATTTTCGTCAATAAAATTTATCAACCCACAATTATTTTTTACAGAACTACGTGACTTTGAGTTCCCTATTGCACCAAGGGATACGTAGGAGCAGGTGATCCCTGTCAAGCCAAAATTAAATTTTCATAAATTGTTCATTTGATTTGTAAATATTTTGCATAGTTTTTCTTTATTTAAATAGGGATTTTGTAGGCTATTAATTAATTTGCACAATTCACTAAGGTACCGTCTAAGGACGGGTGTGCTAGGGTATACGTCACGATTAAATTCATACCCTTCCCTATGCATAACCGACTCCCGAACTCATAATCTGGTTTCAAAGATCATCTTTCGAAATAAATGGGTTTTTCCAACGTTTTCCTAATTTTAATAAACTTGGTGGCGACTCCATTAATTTTCAAAAAAAAATGAAAATTCTCTTTTCAAAATTCGCCGTCCCCGTCGCAATCCCGGTTGCGACAATATTCAAAGGCTGAAGTGCTGTAACAATTAATGGCAAACCGACATCTATATAAAAATCACATTGGGCTATGGTTTTGATCGTGGAATATGAGTAGAAGAAGAGCAAGAATGTAGAAAAACCATAGAAAAGAGGGAGAAGGGAGCGACAATGATTAGAGAGATGATCAAGACACATATATACTGCCATAATGCTGCTAGTGTCCACCACTCATTCCCATGCTGAATCGTGTTTTGTCTCCCGTAAATGTATGAGAAAATCTCATTGATTCGAGGGAGTGAAGCTCATTTGTCGAGCTTGAAGAGACCCTTATTAGAAACTACTCATTTGTTGAGCTTTGAGAGACTCTTGTCAAATACTATTCTTAGTGTGAGCTTGAAAAGACTCTTGTCAAAGATAACTATTGGTGTGAACTTGGAGAGACTCTTGTTAAATATTACTCTTCGCTTGTACTTGGTGAAGCCTTTTGTAAATGTTGATTGTTGATTAGTGGAAAATCACTTAGGCAGCAAGGACTGGATGTGAACTCCACACTAAAGATTGAATTGGTGTAAAAACCCCTTGGTGCACTCCTCTCTACTCTTCTCTTGTTATCGTTGGCCTGGTTTAATTACTTCTACTACTACTAAACTCTTATTTTTGTTCTCCTTAATTAGCTATCTTGTCTCCCTGCAAGTTTGCAGATAATCTCCTTTTGTGTGTACAAGTGTGCAGTTAATTATTGACTAAAACCCCAATTTAGTTCCTCGGGTTTACAATAGGAAACAAATTAGTCCCTCAGATTCAGAAAATCTCATATTTGTCCATTAGATTTTATAAAAAAGGACAAGTTAGTCCCTGTATAAAATTATCTTACAAATTGTGTCCTATTAACTTACTTATGCATACTGTTAACTTATTTATATGTACTGTTAACTTTCATGATAGATTCTAACTTGTATCACTCCTCTAAACGAATTCATTTATATATTTTTTTCATCTGCTATCTCATCATAGCCCTCTGCTAAAAAGAAAGTTTTTAACTTTAAGTTGGAATTTGTTTTACACATAATAGAAAAATGAGACAAGTTACGACTTACTGTGAAAATAAATAGTATACATAAGTAAGTGAACAGAATATATAGATATTTCTATCAACAGTTCAAACAACAATTTAACGGAGGGGGTAATTTGTCTCTTTTTATAAAATAACTAATATGAGATTTTTAAATTTGAATGACTAATTTATCCTCCATTATGAACTTGAGGGACTAATTTGTGGTTTTAGTCTTAATTATTTAAGAGTTTTGTTATTTCAACATCTCAAAAGTAGATATCTATTAAGACACCCACATTATCATCGTTGGATATGATAGTGGTACCCACTTATTTTATTTACCCATCATATTTAACGGTAATAAAGTGGGTGTCTCAATGAACACTTATTTTTAAGGTGTTGAAATAACAAAACTCATTATTTAATACCTCAACACTTGATTAGAATCCCTCATTTCTCAAGTCTTCTAGTGCCATTAACAACAAAGCAATAATTAATCCTAAAAGTAATTTTTACCCTATTCTACTGCTCAAAAATTGAAATGCAACTAGGGTCCCATTGTTTAAAATTAAAGAACTACTTGGGTGCACTGAGAGTAAGAGATAACCCTTGCTCTAATTCATTTATTAATTGATACATAAGTTTTGCGGGCCATTATTGTCTTTCACCTCTCCTGCATTTTTAATGCAATAGCTTATTTGCCAATCAATGAATGGAACAGTAAATTTTTTGTCTTGCTACAAGAGCATCTAAGAATTTCTCTTAAAATTAAGCCCATCAGTCATGACCTAATGCACTTGTTTGTCTCTATCAAGGAAAAAAATGTTAGAGAACAAGATATTTTACTCAAATTGATTTTCTAGAATGATATAATATATGAGTTTAATTTTGATGCACAGTGAGAGTGTAAAAGAGATTTACATTATTATTCAATCAAATTTCCTTATTTACATAACTTTTTAAGTAGTGGGGATGGAAGTTAACCATATCTGTTGATGTGGTATTATTATGACCCGATTTGGATCGTGAAAGATATGCGAGGATTTGAGTCCCTACAAAAATCTTTTTGGGTAACATGATGTACAAGGTGCATAAATAAACAAAATTTTCATTCCCAAAACATAATTTGGCCTAGTCAAATTTTCTACCTAAAACCATAACAATCAAATTCACAAAACTGAATCGTTTCAACATACATACATAGCCATGAACTCATCCTAGTTAAATTTAACACATGCTTTCGCAATACGTAAAAGGGTAATTTGTTTCATTCATAAACGTAGTCATAATCCATAAATCAGTTCAATGCTTAAAATCCAAAACATAAATAAACAATTGGTTTGATGCATAAACTTAATCACAATCTACAGTTCAAATCAATGCGTGATATCCGAAAGCATATTAGGATGTTCATAAACTCTGAAAATAAATATATAATCTTAAAATATGATGCATAGTTCTGATCCTGCTTACATAACTACTAGAGCATTCTAATCTAACATATTCCAAACTAAACTTCACTATGAAGCAAAGCTCACAACTAGAATAGTTGTAATCTACTGGAATGAAATTTGAGCAGAAACCAGATATGCAGCTATAATTGTAGAAGAAAGAGAGATGGTGAGTTATCAGACTCAATGAGTGGATTTTTACCCACCACCCATATTGGACGACAAAACAGGATAATAACGTGTAATGCAACATTCATAAATCATTGTTATATATGTACATAGTAATAGCAAAATCAAGAAGTTCTTGCTAAAAACATTTGCTTAATCTTTTTTAAGGTAATTTGGGGAGAAACAGAAGTCTAAGCATATTCTTAAACCATGTCCCACTTGACAGACTCAGTCTCTCATGAACATGGGTATCTATTTAATATAAGAACGGCCCCTCACGAACCACATTTCTCGTGAACTAGTTGTGAGCACCTAATTAGGTCCTATTATCTGAAGACTAAATTAAAAAGGGTGATTGTTTCTCGTATGCAACATGGTATACCAAGTTCAACAAATTCACTATTGTTAACTCACAACTCTGTTTCTCTCAATTCATATATAAAACTAGTTTGCAAATAAACTAAATAAATTTGAAAGTTTTGAAAATCCATATCATTCTAACAATCTACCTACCAAAACATAGCTGGAATTCTAAAATCATATTTAAAGGAAATAAATTAATAAACATGGTGATGTGAAAATCATGACAAACATATCTATTAATGGAGAAAAATCATGCTCAACTCAATATTTTTAAAATAATCATTCCTTGGGAAGTAAAATACTTTTCATAGCATGCAAGCACATCAACAATGGTCTCATGTGTTTTCTAAAAGCATATTTTCATGAGATAAGGAAAAACCATTATTCCTAAACTTCACTATTTTGTAAAATCATGTTCATAACTTTTTTTCACTTCTAAATTCATACATAGCAATCATGACACTAAGAAAATAACTATAATAACTGAAAATAAAGTCATTAGTTCAAACCCACTTGAGTGAGAGGTATCACTGCCAACTTGGCTCCAGATAGCAGAAATGGTACCAACATTTGTCATAGAACCAAGAACAACATCAAACAACTATAAATATATCTTAGGATAGATTTGGGGAAGTAGAAATCGTGCAAAAGTCATGCATGAGGGAGTCCTAACTCAAGAACATGGAAGAACATTGAAAAGATAGACAAATATCATAAAAAACTACTTATCCAAGGATTGGGGAAGAAGAAGAAAGCTTAGATTTGAGTGGGAGAGGAAGAAGGATAGCTTGGAGGTGATAGGGTTCGTGTTTCATGTGTATATGACTAGTTAGGATGTGTTTATATAAAATGGAGGGCTCATTATAACGAAACTGTATCATTTTGGGGCAAGGCTCGCTATAGTGAGTTCAATGGAACAACCCACAATCTTAAGCACAAGCACACTTGCCATAGTGAAAGTCTTATCGGGGCGAGCTTGGTCTTGCCATGGCGAGTCAGACAGGAACTAAGGCTAGTTTGGGGGTGGGGGGGGGGGGGGACTTGACTTGGCTACCATTTTCTCATCGTAGTGAGCATGTCTGCATGAAAATGCAATTTTTTCTATTCTGAGAGGATTTCTGCAATTTGAGTGGGTTTCAAGGTATCTTAAAACTGCATTGAACTTAACTAAGGACATGTAGACTTAAGGTATTATAAGTATCACATAATTGGATAATTGTAATAAAAAAAATTATATTGTTAATATATTTAAATTAAATTCATAATATATATATATGTTAATTATTCAATGAGTAAATAAGTCATATTATTTTATTTATTCTAGAATGATCATCCTTATACTTTTATTTAAAATTTTAACATATTTTGTTAACAGTGTAACATCAGTCCTTTCTTTTTTTTTCGGTTAACACATCAGTCCTTTTAAAACGAGTTTATCTACAAAATAAGTAAGTGAAGCGAATATTTGTCTTCATGTCATTCATTAAATTATAATTACGAATTTACGATACATCTTTTTGAATCAAAATTGAATATCCACGCTGTCATTTCATTTGTCGTCAGTCACAAAGTTTTGAAGTGTTATGAGCAACTATTGAATCCAAAACTCGAGATCTCGCATATGTCATCATTGAGTCACTCAGGCTCATGTGTTCCAAAGCAATGTCACCCGAAAATAGAAAAAAGAAAAAGGCCCTTTTAGGCTTTTACTCCTTTACGCCACCTCTTACGAGAGACAAGTGATGTGTTCGGTTTTGAAAGGTGACATTCAACTTTTCGTATATTCATGTTATTTTAGTGCCAATCAAACACAATTAGACGCTAACTTAATTACTAAAATTTAATCCGTAAATTTTTTGCTTCAAATTTAAGAAGTTAGCAGAAGGTGTCCCTAATGCTTTTTGCCTTTTGAATTGTTCGTTAAAGTCATCCCACAATGAGTAGTACAAAGTGAACAAAAGAACTGCGCTACAATGGGACACCATTATTGTTTGCAATAAATAAAGGGTTGGCATGTGACAGTCTAATGTTTCATTCTAGACCTCATTTCAGCAACAAAAAGCTCCATTGCTACCTACCAATTTCACTTTCTCTTTAGAAAAAAAACCCACCCTTTGATTAATAGAGGTCTCTTTCGTTGCCAAAGCTTTCCCAATGTCGAGATATTGGGAGTGACGTGCCAAGCCCTAAACGACAGTAGTTTCTAGTAACAAGAGTGGAAGACCCCATCATGGTCCTTGAAAGAAAGACTCAAGTCGAATATTGGAATGAGGGGAAATTCTTAAAAGTATAAAATTTGATAATATAAGATTCGATAAATTTTTAATATTATATAATGTTTGATATAACATTGTATAAAATATTATATTTTATAATATTATTATTTATTTATAAATTATTTTAATATTTTAATTAAATATTAAATAAAATAAAAAAATTTATTAATTATGTAAATATAATTTTTAAATATTATATTTATGTAAATATTTATTAATTAAAACTTAATTTATTTTAAATATTATTATTTATTTCAATATTTTATAATTATTTATTATTTCAATAAATTATATAAATATAATAAATTTTTTATATATTTTTAATATTTTCTTTTATAATTATAATTATTTAAATTTAAATTTTAAAATAAATATTAACTCAAAATATTTTTATTATTGATCCTTTCTTTTATATATTACATATTATTTATTATTTATTTTAAATATTTATTTCTACTTAATATTTATTAATTATAATTATTTTTTTATTGCATATGACTAGATTGATATCATATATTATTTGTTATCAATATTTATTTATTATGAAATAATTTTATTTATAAATTTTTACTTATTATTATTTATTTAATATTTAAGAATCATTTTATTTTAATAAAATATTAAAAAATAAAAGTAACCTTATACGATAAAAACTAATTAACCTAATACGGCTTCCTCATGCTGTATTAGGTTATAAAATATTTTAATGTATAAGGGAGTTATGATATATAAATTTATATAATATGTTGTCTATATCAAACAACATATAAGAGCATAATGTATAGTATAAGTTTATACTATCATGCCTAATATAGTATACTAAACACACCCTAAAAAAAATTTTGATTCAATAAATATATTCAATACATTAAAATCTTAATAATTTTTAAATCTCACTATATTATTAAGGGTGAGTCTGTTTGAAATTTTGATAAAAATGATCATAAAACTTGAATTTTATGTATAACTAAAAAATTGAAAATGAATTTTTTAAAAAAAGATACTCTTTTTAACTTTTATAAAATACTTGAAAACTAATATTTTTTAAATCCTGATTATTTTTTAAAAATTACTCAAATATAAAAAAGTAATTTTTTTGGATAAAAAATTATTTTGAGTAAAAAAAATTACACAAAAAACAAAAACGCTCATCCAATACTCCGTTATGTTACTGTAATGGTATTTTCTCTTGGAATGAGACGGTATTGGAAACCTTGGTGGAGGAGTTAGGGTCTTCCAGTCTCCCACTGTCCGAACTCCAATGTGATTTGCCATTGACAAAAATTGAAAAAATTAAAATTAAAATGAAAATATTACTAAATAAATAAATAAGCAAATCGGAAGCTGACACTGACAGACATTCAGCCTGATTCCAGGATCGTGGTCTTTAAATCTTAATTCGTAACCCCGAGGACCCGCTCGGCTCCCTATACCAGTATGAGACTAGGTAAAGTCGTTTTCATCTTGAATTATGTTATTTGTACTTAACATATATTGGACATTATGTTGACTTACATTTCTTTAATTATTAGATTGAATGTAAATCTCATTTGAATGATGTTCATACCTCATCTAATAATAAATATGATGTGAGTCGGTACGACATCACATATATAATGAATATAAATAATATTTTTCTTTCATCTCACCGTGTAAATAAGAAAAAGAAGTTTACTCTTTTATTTCCAGGAATCCCAATTTGGGTAAATTTCACATAGAGACAACTCTTTCCTGTATTTGTCGTTTTTTTTTTTTTTTCGCAAGTAAGCATCACTTAAACCATCATTGCAAACTTTAAATGCATACCTTGACTGAATTAATTCAAGCATATAATATGATGAGTAAGGTAAGGTGATGTATAAAAATGCAACTATTTTCTCACATTTAACTGATCAATTGCTTCTCATTTAATACAAAATGCAAGCAATATTATCTTTACGGCTTAAATATACTTTTAACCAAAAAAACAAAATGTTGAACTGTTTAAATTTCAAAATTGTTGGGCTTGAGCATTTACTATTAGTCTATTTATATTAAATGTTGAACTGTCTAATGAAAAACCTCGTAATCCAATCATATATGACAGCTAATAATCCTACATGGCATATTATACTTCTATGGGTCAAAGTTCAATAACTCATTATTGGCTGGATGTATAGATGACATTATTATTGTAGGACCTTCAGAAGATACAATCTCTCATTTAATATTTGCTCATTTAATAACATTCATTCTTGTAATTTTAATTTTCTCTATTCTAATATAAGGTTATGACAATCTTGTAAGTTTTGAAAAGCATAATACAAATATAAGAAACACCTTATACGGTACTCTCAAAAGTAAATTTGGCTTTTAAAAAGTTAAGAGCAAAATCACCCAAATTTTTCTATTTAACAATACCACAAAAAAAAAATTTGATTTATATTTTTCATAATGGCACTCCCTTGAAGAGCACGGCCAAACCAAGTCTAAAACCATTTTTTAACCAAAACTATAATTCATCTACTTTTTAGGAATAAAAATATATTTAAACCTATTTTTTATTTCTAACTCACTCTTGGTGTTTTTTTTTTTTCCTTAGCTAGGTATGATTAACGCTTTCTTTGTTTTATAAGAGAATGAGTGGAAAAAAAATAAAGAAGAGAATAGGTTGATTTATATATTTTCTTCTCATATAAAAATTTTCTCCTCACAATTAAGAGGGAAAAAAAAATAAAAAGGAGGCGGTCGTTTCAAAATTATATCTTTATATTATTTTTCCCAACTTTATATATTATATATGTGTGTGTGTGGGGGGTTTAATAATGTGTTTTTGTTTACATATCTCGATATAATTCTTATTTTTGTTAAATTTCTTCTTCATATGAAGAGAACAAGTTTTTTTTTCATTTTTTCCCTGTATTTTTTATTATTTTTTCTCTTGATCCAGCACAGTTTTATTGAAAAATATTTTTAATTGGTTTAATGTTTTTGGCCTCTCAAAAATAAATAAATTTAGATTTTAGTCATTGGAAAATTTTCTGTTCAATTTTTACTCACATGTTTCTAAAACTATTTAGTTTCAGTCATTGTCATTAGATTGTCTATATTAGATATTAAACTTACCAGCAAAAGATTAGGTAATTCAATCATACATAACAAGTAGCAATTATATGTGCATGACTACAATAAAATAATTTTAGAAATGTTTGTACCAATTTTTTTAAAATAAAAAATAAAAATAAAATTTACTTATTTTTCAAGAGATTACAAACATATTTTAACTTTTTAATTCAATATTTTTGTTAAATAAACTTTACCATGTATAATAATCAAGTTTAATTTATATATATTTACAGTGAAAAATATTTTTATACTATCATCTAATCATATATTATTGTATAAGTAAAAGTAGTTAAGTCATATATTCATTATATAAGAAATTCAAAAAGAATAATTTGATTGGATACTGTCAATATATAAAAATTAAAAACATAATAATATATTTCACCCAATTTGACATTTGGAAACTTATAAATAAATAAAAATTTGAACAGATATCTGATGCTCATAAAATTCACTAAATTCAATAGTTTTTCCAACAAAGGATGTGTAAGTAAAAGTAAAATACATGCTGAAAATTACTAGCAGTCTTTTATATGGTTAAAGTGAGGTGAGTAAGGGAAAAGCTCCCCGTCAAGAGAGAGAGAAAGAGAGAAGCTCAAAGTCCAATGTACGTAGCACAGTTTTTTTTTTTTTTGGATATTTTGCAGAGTTTAATATTTGCAATACGTGGTTGTGGTGCGATGTGACACGGCTTGATTTGTAGTTTTTTTGTCCGTTCACGAGCAGAATAGTGCTTGCATTCTGCCTATGATCTGTCCCTGCACTTTTCATAAATACGCTGCACTTTGTAGGACAATCGTCCTTACAAAATGAAGTAATCGGAATTATTTTACAACGCTTCCATATATCATTGGATATATGGACGTAGTTTAATCCTTTTTGAATTTGTTTCTTTTTAAATTTTTCTGTTACTAATCTTGTATGTGATATTGCTCATATTAGGTTTTTATTTAAATCATTCGTACTGAGAGTTAGTTGAAATTTAATTAATTTGATTCAAATTTCAATTTGATGTGAATCAAATCAATTTAATACATATATATATATATATAGATAAAACCTTTTAATACTAACTTTTTTTATTCAGAATAATTAAATATGAGGTTTTGTTTAAAGTGAAAAATAATAAATTGTTTGAATCAATTATATATGAATTTAATTTGATATTGGACTGGTCGACACTAGCCTGACCCATATCCTCAAATCTCTAATATTCGTGCTTAATTCTCTTCGACCTGTTAGGGGCTCAAGACTGAAGGGTTTATGTACTGTTGTCGGTGCTAGACCAACCCGCATCCTCGTTCGAACCTGCCCTCGAGCACACCCTTGCCTAGCCCAATGGGCGCCAACCTAACAAGTGAATGCGAGAGACACGATCTCAATCTCTCCCATTAATGCCTCATGCCCCTTTTAATGCCCGGCCGTTATATATACTCCTTCTTTCAGAGCGAGAGGGCAACCTTATCTCTAGCTAGCCTAACACTTGTCTATCCTCTATCTTGAGCCAGGCAGCAACATTTTGGTGCCATCTATGGGGACTAGGTAAAATTGCTCCAATGAAAACTTTTATGGCATAACTACGCACATATCACCATCACCATGGTAAAAAAACGTGGAGCAAGACATGCATCCATGCTTCGCTTTGACACCATAGTTAGAGAAGACTCTCACCCTGGTACTCTATAGGTGATACTCTACACGTGAAAATGTTGATCAATGAATTCGATAGATGCATCCTCAATTCCTTCGCATTTAGTTGGAACCAAACCTCTTATGTGATTAACCAGTTACTGCACGGTCACTATGTCGCCCCTTTCTCGAGATGGTAAGAACATGGATAACAGAGATAGGAAGTAAGCCCAGTATTCACCAGCCTCATTTTTACGGGCACAACAGAAGCCCAATATTCTCTAGCCTCATTTTTGCAAGCACCATCATGTATTCACTAGCCTCGTTCTCACTGGCACCACGGAAGCTCAGTATTCATGGGCCTCGTTTTCATGAGCAACATTCAGTATTCACTGACCTTATTTTTACGATCACAATAGAAGCTTGGCATTCACCGGCCTCATTTTCACTAGCATCGTTTAGTATTCATCGGCCCATTTTCATGGGCACCATGGAAGCCCAATATTCACTGGCCTTGTTTTCATTAGCACTGCAAGTATTCACTTGCCTCGTTTTCACAAGCATTGTCTGGTATTCATTGGCCCCAATCTCACAGGCACCACTGAAGCCCAATATTCACCTGCCTCATATTCATGAACACCCAATATCAGTATTTACTGGCATCCAAGACTCAAATTCATGAGCACCCAAGATCAATATTCATCGACACCCAACACTCATATTAATGAGCACCCAATAACCAGCATGAAGGCTGAAGCTTGGCAGTTACTACAGTAAAGCCTTATTCTCTCTATCAACAAAGATGGTTCCCCAATCTTGCTAAATGACCATTCCTAACCCTTAGCCCCTTCACTAACACTCAAGCTTGAGGCTAGAGGGTTTATGTGCCAGTCGGGGAGGCTGACTTTACCTTTTTGACCTTTTATCCTCTTCACTCACACTCAAGTTCAAGGCTAGAGGGATTGTGTACCTGTTGGGAAGGTCGACCCAAGTTCCAGACTCACCAAGCCCCTGATCTTATAAACATCATCGACCATATTGGGGGGCCCCTTTAGCCCAACAGATTGACAACCCGCATCTGTCAATACCGTGAAAATGAAAATGATAGAACCTAAGGCACAAGCACACACTTGAGCAAGCCAACCTAACCCATGAATCAAACATGCTCCCAGCAAAAACAACACAAAGCCAAGCTGAAACTAAACTAAGCAAACAATACCATAGAAGGCAATACAACTACAAAAGTTAAACCAACCACTTGCACAAGAAGATACTATACATACCTTGTGCTTGACTCTCTTCAATCTTTCGGACCTTAAGATTGAGGGGCTTATGGATTTGTCAGCACTAGCCCGACCTACAACCTCAAATATCTGGCCTTCATGCTTGAGTCTCTTCGACCCTCCGGGCCTCAAGACTAGGGGGGCTTGTGGACCGTCAGTTCTCGACCAACCCGCATCCTTATGTAGAACGGCCCCTGAGCACACCTTTGCTTAGCCCAACGATTGCCGACCCAACAGTGAAGGCAAGAGACATGATCTCAATCTCCCGCATTGATGTCTCACGGCCCCCTTTAATGCCTAGCTGTTATATATACCCTCTCTCGTAGAGGGAGAGGCAGCCTCATCTCTAGCCTAACACTCGTCTATTCTCATTCATGAGCCAGACAACAAGAAGCATATTGACAATGTAAAATATTTTTACATTATGTAATCCAATCAAAATTTTTCACTTGCATGATTTTTAAATTAGTGGGTGAAAGAGTCAACTATCATGACTTTTGTGGCTATACATGATTGAATAATTATGTAAAAAAAATTACACTATAAATACATAGAATTTTTATTTCATATATTTTAATGGAGAGTGCATAGGAATATCATTCATATTAATATAGTGATTTTATCATTCACTCACTTTAGATTAAAAAGAAAAAACCACTAAAATAAGATTTTTTTATTATTATTATACAGGTGTGTAAGAACATATACAGCGCATATACTAACAAAGTGTTAGTCTAAGTATAGGGAAGGTTTATTATTATATAGGTTTGTTAAAGCAAAGTATATTAATAAGGCATTAATCTAAGTAGAATAGATTTAGGTCTCTTAACTGTGTGGTCTTGGGTTTATTACCCAGATTTGGATCCTCTCAAGTTAATTTGTAACATGATATTCAATGTTAAATTCTCCCCATCGATGAGTTCTTTTTTGACATAATTAATTTTCTTTTTAACTCAATCGAAGGTGTGGATTAAAACACATGACTGTATTTGTTTCTCATTTGTATGATGAGCGACACCCTCAGCAATTTAAAAAAGAAAAACAGTTTTATGTGTCTTCTATTATTCGAATCTCCCTTTCTTTTTAACAAAAAAAAAAAAGAAAAAGAATTCTATAACTACCACTTGAGCCAATTCAAATGCCACCAAACAGTTATGTTTGGGTAGTGTGAATAAAATAATGAGCGTTGAGAGAGTTTCACCCCATAATAGATGGATTCAACTCAAATTAGCTTAGTTCGTGTTATGAGAATTTTAGATAATATTGGTTTATGTTATACTTTTTGTACAACACTCTTGACAATAAATTAAATTTTATTTTGACTTTTGAATGTGTATTACTTTAAATAATTAAGTTTATTCTTCTCTGAAATCTTTCAAACCAGACTTATTATTTCTGAATAATTTAAATTTTCGTTCACGTACGGGGATTTTGTAAAAAGAAACGTTTTACGATCAAACAACATTTATACACTCAAATTTTTGGATTGTATAAAAAATAAATAAAATACATATTATTAACCATTTTTAAATTAAATTAATCACTTCAGTTCAAAAAAAATTCAAATTAATCATTTTCTTCACATGTTATTGAATGTAGATTTATGAATCTTATTTAATTGATTTTATTATTTATAAAATATGCATAGTTAATCATATATATATATATATATATATATATATATATATATATATATATATATATATATATTACTCGTTTGACCCGTGCAATTCACAAGAAGATAATAAAAAATAGTTTATTAATTATAATAAAAAATAAATGATAATTTAGTTACATATATCTTATAGAAAATTGAGTATATAAATTTATCTTAAAAGTAAGTTAATAGTTAAATAATTAAAAAAGTGGATAAAATATAAATGTGTCATTCTATTTTATATTTTATATTGAATATCATATTTATAAGGTTGAAAATATCTTGATAGATAACTTATAACTAACAATAGAGATCCTATTTTATGAAAATTTTGCACATTTTAAAAGTTGAAATTGTTGAATAAAAAACAAGAATAAATAGATAATTTTACTATATCATGAGTTATTTATAGGGATGACAACGAGTATCTACAAGAAATGAGACATGTCTTATGTCTCCCGTTACCGTTTAGAATCTCTCATCCTCATCTTTATCTCCCTTATGGGTTCTCATTTCTCATTTTCTGTTTCCCGTGGGGATTTTGAATCCCTATGGTATTCAAGGGTTTATTAACAAATTTCAAAAGGAAAAAAATTTTAAAAATATTTTACAATTTGAAATATAAATATACATAATAACAAATACTATTAATGCAACATAATCTAAATTAAAATTAAAAAATATATACAAATATAAATATAATAAAAATAATTAAAAATAAAGATGTATTATCCTTATTCCTATCCCTATCTCGTTTAATAGATGATGATTTAGCCCCCATAGATCATCCCTATTAAGGCGAAATATGTGTTAATTCATTTTTCCATTAGGTAATTCTCATGTGTACCCATTTTCAGTTTTTTTTTATCATCCCTAACCGTTTATATCTTTTTAGTAAATTAAAATATTTAATTTAAAAATATAAAAATATATTTAGTAATTAATAAAAATAGTACATAAATTTAATTTATATGATTTCAATTACACGTTATTTCCTTGTACATCCTTTTAATAAATTAAAATATCAGTTTTAAAATATATGTTATAATTAATGTGTAATAATTAGTAAAAAATTATTTATAATTTTAATTTATATAATCTCAATTATTAGAGTAGTATATCAATTATAATTTTTCAATAAAAATAATATAATTATTTACTTTTTAAAAATTAATAAATATTTAATATCACTATCAAAGAAGTGTAAATAATAGAATTAATTTTTTAAAAATATTTTAGTGTTAAAAAATTGAAGGTATTTTTTTCAAAAAAATTAGTATGAAAAAATTATAAAATTGATAGATTAGAATGTTTAAGCTGTAAAAAATTAAATAGAATATAGTGATATATGAAAATAGATAATTTTTTTTATTATAATTTTTAAAAGTTATACATTTAAAATAGAAAATTTCTTCTAATTCCATTTTCATTTAGAATTTTATCTCCATTCTCATACACATCCCGATCACGAGTCCCCATTTTTTATTTCACATAGAGATTTGAATCTCTATTGATATTTACGGGTTTATTAAAAATTTTAAAAATACTTTAAACATCAAAACATAAATATCTATAATAACAAATATTACTAATGCAATAAAATTATAATAGGTTTGTTATCGTTAATACTGTAATTATATATGTAAAAATTTTATGGTATAATATATTGAATTATAATTTTGTTTATGTTATTTTTTATTTTTTATACTAATTTTGTTAATGGTAAAGATATATGAAAACATGATTGAAAAAAATTGATAATTAGGAGGTAAATTAAATTCAAAACTTACTTTAAGTGTTAAGATTATGAAAAGGGTGGGATACAATTTTTCTATAAATAACACATGAAAAAATTTTTATGTAATAAGTTTTAAATATTAGTATTATATCAATTATTATCATATTTAATTAAGAATAAATTATTATATTAGTATTATAATGTGTCTTAAATATTTGATTGAGAATAAATTTGGTGTAGATTGAATTTTGAGTTATTATCATATCAAAATCAATCAGTTAGTAATTCGTTAACAATTTGACTTATCCATTTTCTTTTAAAAAAAATATGTTGATTTTAAAGCTTATTTATTTTGAAAATATTTTCCTTTTAATTTTTTATATTACCTTCATAATTTGAGACTATTAATGATTTTTAATTTAATTATAGATCATAATTATATTAACATGAGTTCTCACTTAGTGTAAATTATAATATTTAATAATTGTAACATTTGATTCTTTAATCATTGTAATATCTAATTTTATTTCATATGAAAAATAATTAATATGTAAATTATAAATTAAGTTTTAAAAAACTTTTAGACATAAAAATTAAGAAAAGTGAGGCCTAAATCATTGTATGAATAACATGTAAAGCCTAAATCACTATATGCATGAAATGCGCAATAGTTTTCATAAAATGAATCTGAAATATTAGTATAATAGATTCATACAATTAATAAAACTTATACGGAATCTTAATAATTAATAACTTCTAATTATAAATAAGATTCTGATAAATCTCTATCATTTTTTTCTTTTTAAAATCTTCTCCAATTTTTTTAATTTTTTTCAACACTAACTTTTTTTTCAAAAGTGATTCAAATCTTTTAAAATATAAAATTATTAAAATTGTCATGAATTGGATGATTGATTTTTTAAAAAAATTTATTCAAATCTTTTAAAAAATAAAATTATCAAAATTATTTGAAGAGTTCAGAGGTTATTGAAAGTATAATTTTATGGCTATCCCAGGTGATTCAATGATTTTTATTTTCACCTGCATACATATATAATTTTTTTTATT
The DNA here is from genome assembly GCA_031216125.1 of Dalbergia cochinchinensis. Lineage (NCBI taxonomy): Eukaryota > Viridiplantae > Streptophyta > Magnoliopsida > Fabales > Fabaceae > Dalbergia > Dalbergia cochinchinensis. Next base: position 26,527,558 of record CM062368.1, read on the forward strand.
AAATTAGTATATTCCTGGTTTTCAAATCATTAAATTAGTCTATATATATAATCAAATAATGTCATCACTAATGACATGAAAAACTATTCTGCCTCTAAATAATATAATTAAATTCATTATAATCTTATTGTTAATAAAAAGGTAAATGATATAACCTAGCGCACATATTTTATATTTTTCTTATAATTTATATACTTAATTTTATAAATTTAATATAATAGTATTTAAAAGAAAATCACCACTAGCATCAAATATGAAAATTTTATATGTGAAATTAATACTAAAATTGTGAAATTAATTTATCAATATAATTTATGATTTTAATATCGCAATAATTAAAGACATTTAATTAATGTAATACAATCCTATTATTAAATACGGATGATATGTTAATAATATATAATAATTGTGATTTTATTTATTTTAAAAAAACTAATGAATAATTTCTTAAAAGATGTGGGACTTAAAATATTTTCATTCTGATATGTATAAAATTTTTTCTCAAATAACTTTAAAATATTAATATTATAGATTATAGATATAGGTTTGCTAAAGCTTCTTGAAAGAGTATAATGGAATCCCTCACAGTTTTCATTCCTCTCATGTCCCCCAGTATATTATACTGCCACAAGCAGTTATTTTAGTCAAAAAAGGATTAAAAAAGTTTAAAGCGGCAGCCACTGATTTGCCCGCTGAGTGTTTATTATTTAATAAAATAAAATATGTAATAACAACAAAAACAATGAAACATTCACATGTGATTTGAGCAGGACGGTAGGGAGCTACAACTTACGGACTCGGAAGAAGGAGCGATAGGTACAAGGAAAGAGCATCCATGCATTTTTCTTACGAGAAAAAAATATATTAATCACACATTAGTTTCAAATACACGTATCAGATTCATCACGCACAAGTCTGCAGGAAAGGGGTTGGGTCGCTTAAATAGAGGGCCTCATATTCAATTTTGATCGAGACTTGCGTGTATGGAAATAATAATATTGGGAGTGGTCTCTGCTTCGATTCTTGATCATAACTTGAGAGATTAATCTCTTATTTGCTAGGTGAGAGAATACACTGGAAAACTAACAAAAAGATTGATCAAGTCAGGTGTACAAAGAATGGGTTGGGTTCGGTTGAATAACAAACCCGGCCCGAATTTTAAACCAGGTCGTCAATCTTTAGAATCTAATAATAACTTGACTATGTAACGGGTTACACTAGGTCAATCCGATCTTTAAATAATATATGAGAATTTGGATATTATATATAGTAAAATTATAAAATTTTATAAATACAAAATAAAAATTTAAAAGATATTTTATAATATAGATTTCAAAATAAATCATATCAATATAAAAATTATAAGACCTAATATATGGAATATATTAATTGAATTTTAAAATCTTATAATATTTCAAAAAATATTATAAAAAAATATATCTCTTAAGAAATTATTTGGTGTTGAGCTGAGTGAGAGCAACTCAACTTATGATCTGAACTCGACTCAAAAAGTATATTTAGTCAAATTTTAAGACCTAAATCCATCCCAATAAAATTTGGACTTGGCCGGGTTGACGAGTTGGATTATGATGACCACAGATCAGGCATATTTCTTCTTCGGTGGGGAGCGTCTTATAATGTCATTATTGGTTAAGAGATTATGCATTTTATGCATAAATATGAAAAGAAGAAAGGCCTATTGCTATCAAGATTGATCTGCATAAAGCCTATCGCAGTGTACGTTGGGCTTTTCTGCAAATGCTTGTTGATTTTCAGTTTCCCCCAGAAATTGTTGACCACGTCATATTTAGTGCATCGGGTCCTTCTCTATCCTTGGCGTAGAATGGATTGAGGTTGGAGAATTTCTATCCCAATCAAGGTCTCAGGCAAGGCGATCATTTATCTCCGTATTTGTTTGTGTTGTGTATGGAGAAACTCTCCTCGATGATTATGGATAGTGTGGCTAAGGGGATTGGAAGCTGGTTTGTGTTGCTCAGGGCAAAAAGGTGGGTGTTTCTCACATCCTATTTGCTGACGACATTCTCTTTTGTTTTCAAAGGCTAAGGGCCTCCTTGCTTTGTCTGTTTTCAGTTTTCTGTTTTCTGTTTTGTGAAGGAAAAATTGCAAAATCGAAAATTCGATTTTCGATTTTTCAGTTTTTCCTTTACAAATCTGAAAAACTAAAAATTAAAAACTGGAAACTGAAAACTGGAAAATGCAAAGCAAACAAAGGTTTCGAAGCTACAGGTGATACCAAAATTTTTCAAAGGACTTGAACAAGCTGTTGTGTTAAAGTGAGTGTTACAAAGTCCAAAGCCACAACCTCAATGGGTGTTCCACGTAGGAAAAGGATCTGTCTAGTTGCTGTATCTTGCATTGCGATGGTATAACAAGATAAAATATTTGTTCTGTTCTATTTAATTATTGATATATTAGTTATAACTATTGTATTAAAATTATAAGGAAGTGAGAGGGAATAATAATCCGTAAAATTTATATATCAATTAATAAATGGGTAAGAGCAAGTGTTTTTTCTTGCTCTTGATACACCTAAACATTTCTCATGCATTTGTGGATCACCTAAATAAGTACTTGGACTTTCCTCCTCTTAATATCGCACATTAATGATTTTATATTTAATACATCCACACACATCTACATGCGAATATCTCTTTTGGACTTGAAGCTGGGACAATACACATGCCCAATTGCCCACATTTATCTTGTACTAAAATTTAATTTTTTTTTTTATAAAAATAGGGTAGCAAAAATTGAACTATAGATCTTTTGGTCATAGAAGCTCTAATACCATGTCATAAAACTACTTGTCTTAAAAATTTAAACTATTGGATTATAACATATAAATAATTTCATGTCTAATATGGCCCCTCATGCGAATATGTCTTTTGAGCTTAAAACACATACATTGCTATTTTGTATATGAATTTAATCTCGATAGTAAATTAGTAATAATAAAAGAATTTAATTTATATATATAGGATAAAAACTTTTATACTAATATTCAATTTTATATTAACACATTGGTAAAAGTATTTGATTTAATCACTCATTAAATTTAAAGTCTTATAAATAGAAGTACATGATTTAATCAATCTAGCATGTTTTAATATTATTAATAAAATTTGATTTTGATACATTGATATTATAAATTTTTTTTATATTATTATCTAATTAAAATATTTTATTTACATGACTTTTTAAGTAATAGGTAAAAAAATTCACTATTATGACTATATGACAATACATAATTAAATGATTATATAAAAATATTTTTACACTATTAGTGCATAGAAATTAATATTACATTTTCCCTCCCTCAATGATGGAAATAAATACGAAAATAGGTTAAAAAAGCAATCTTTATCATTTATATGTTGTTTTTCTTACAAATTGCTTTGGTACTAAAGAACATTGTTTTTCTTATATACATTATTTATATTTAAAGATAAACTGAACATGTAGATATTAAAAAATTAAAATAAATTTGATTATAATTAAGAATATAATTTATATATAGTAACAGCAAAAAAAATTTACACCATCAATGGAATTTTACAAAAGTGACAATCCATACAAAGTAACTACCTACTATTATAACTACATACTATTATTTATCGTTTTGATAAAATTTTATTAGTGGACTAGGTAAAGCTATGCATAAAAATTATAATCTTTAATTAAATAAGAAAAATTGTGATAATATGAATGGATTAATATGCCTATTGGTCCTATTGGATATATTTTTTTTTTCCGAAAAAACAATGAATAATAAAATAAGTATATACTAATTTAAGTAAAGAAATCAAACGAAAGAGAGGATGGGAGGGAGGGGGAGAGAGACAAATATTACCGTTTTCGCTCGCTCCAAATGAGTTTTTCTTTTCAACGTAATTCGTTCTTTTGCCACTCATCACACCTCTCTAACACGCACGCACCCTCTGGCTTCTTCCCTTCTCTCGTCTTCTCTTCTCTTCTCTCAGTCTCTGTCTCTCTCACACACACAGACACAGACGCAGACACACACTCTCTCTTACTCTTCACTCTGACTCATTCACACTCTCCGCCGTTCCCCCTAGCCAGAGCTCCATTCTCCGGCCAAACCCCGCCTCTGGCGAGATCTGACCGGCACACACACACACACACACACAGAGTTCCCCCCACCATGGTTAACCAACAAACCCCACATCCTTAAACGACAACCAAAACTCGTTTTCACACCCACTTCCTCTCTCTCTCTCTGTCTCAAACATGTGTCGTTTTCTTCTTGTTCTTGTTCTTCTTCTTCAGTGTCTTCTCTTTGCGAACGCCCTTAACGCTTCGGTCCCGAGCGACGCATTGTCCCTTCTCGCCTTCAAAAACTCGGTCTCCTCTGACCCTTCGAAACTTCTAGAACAATGGACCAACCGCTCTTGCTCAAGCCTCTGCCGGTGGGGCGGCGTCACGTGCGGCGCCGCCAACCGAGTCACCGCCCTGCACGTGACCGGCCTTCGCGGCGGCCAATTGGCTGCCTCCGTCGGAGACTTGTCTGAGCTTCGCGTCCTGTCCATTCCCGGAAACGTGTTTTCCGGCGAGATTCCGGCGAGCCTCGGGAACCTGCGGCACCTCGAGTTTCTCGAGCTTCAAGGAAACAACTTCTCCGGCAAGGTCCCTTACCAGATTAATTATCTCCATTCACTTCAACACGTTAACCTCTCTGGCAACTTGTTCTCTGGTTCAATTCCCAGTACCATGATTGGGAGCGTGGGAACCGTTGATTTGTCGAATAACCAGTTTTCTGGCAAGATCCCGGTGGAAGGCTTCAACGGTTGCGATTCGTTGGTTCATCTGAAGCTGTCTCACAATTTTATAACCGGCGAAATTCCGCGGCAGATTGGGAAATGCAGGAACTTGAGGGCGCTTTTTGTTGATGGGAATATCTTGGAAGGTGGAATCCCTTCTGAGATTGGTTATCTTGCTGAACTCAGAGTTCTAGATGTTTCTAGAAACAGCCTTACAGGAAGGGTCCCTAAGGAGCTGGCTAATTGCTTGAACCTGTCTGTGCTTGTGCTGACTGATTTGTCTGAGGGGGGAACATTGGAGGATAGCTTTAGAGGAGAGTTCAATGCATTTGTTGGGAATGTTCCTCATGAACTGTTGTTGCTTTCCAGCTTGCAGGTTCTGTGGGCACCGAGGGCGAATCTCGCCGGTCAGTTGCCGGCTGGCTGGACGGATTCTTGCTCCCTGAGAGTGCTCAATTTGGGGCAGAATTATGTCGCCGGCGCCGTGCCGGAGAGTTTGGGGATGTGTAGGAATTTGACCTTCTTGGACTTGAGTTCTAACAGTTTGGTGGGATATCTGCCTTCGCAGCAGCTTCGGGTTCCTTGTATGATGTACTTCAATGTCAGCAGGAATAATGTGTCTGGCACATTTGCAGGATTTAGGAACGAAAGCTGTCGCCGGAGTGGCGCCTCTGCTGCACTAGACCTTGAATTCCTTGAATTGGAAGGTATTACTGATGAATACTTTAGTGTTTCTGTTTGGAGATTACTGAAGAATGCTGTCATTGGATCAGGTTTAGGGGATACTATTGTGGTTAGCCATGATTTCAGTTGGAACAGTTTTGTTGGATCTTTACCTTTGTTCTCTCTTGGGGATAATCTTTTTACTGCAAATCGTAAAGTCTCTTACAGGTTGTTTCTCAATAATAATATGTTTAATGGGACTCTACCTTATCAGCTAGTTTCAGACTGTAATGATCTCAAGACATTGTCGGTTAACTTGAGTGTGAACCAAATATCTGGCGGGGATTCGCAAGGGTTAATTCTGAATTGCCTGCAGTTGACAGATTTTGAAGCAGCATACAACCAGATTGGTGGTTCAATTGGACCTGGTATAGGTGACTTGGTGATGCTTCAGCGTCTCGATTTAAGTGGGAACAAACTAAATGGATCTCTGCCTGACCAGTTGGGAAGCCTGAAAAGCTTGAAATGGATGCTTCTAGGAGGAAACAATCTGACAGGGGAAATCCCTTACCAACTCGGTCAATTGGCTTCCCTTGCTGTTTTGAATCTCTCTCACAACGCTCTGTTCGGAACAATTCCAGCTAGTCTGTCAAATGCCACAAGTCTTGAGATTTTGTTGCTGGATCACAACAAGCTCTTTGGGGGAATTCCTTTATCTTTTTCTGCTCTTCCCAATCTTGTTCAACTAGATGTTTCTTTCAACAATCTTTCGGGTCATATTCCTCACCTTCAGCACCCAAACAATTGTGATTCCTATAAAGGGAATGAACAACTGCACTCTTGCCCTGATCCATTCTCAGGCTCACCTGCTTCTCTTCCGGTCCCTCTTGAAGTCGAAAGATCTCACAAAGAGAGGAAATTAAGGACATTGGTTATTGCTGTGGTGACTTCTGCTGCTGTGGTTTTCATCATACTTTTGGGGATAGCATTGGTGATCATTTTTGGAAGGAGTAAATTGGTTCGGCTCAGCAGTCTTAGAAGGAGACAGGTAGTTACTTTTCAAGATGTTCCAACTGAATTGAGTTATAACACTGTGGTCACAGCTACTGGAAATTTCAGCATCCGATATCTAATCGGCACTGGGGGTTTTGGGTCAACTTACAAGGCAGAATTGTACCCGGGTTTTCTTGTTGCCATAAAGAGGTTGGCCATAGGTAGATTTCAGGGCATTCAGCAGTTCGAAACGGAAATAAGGACATTGGGGAGGATTCGGCACAAGAACCTTGTGACACTTATTGGCTATTATGTATGCGAGGCTGAAATGTTCTTAATTTACAACTACCTTTCTGGTGGGAACCTTGAAGCTTTCATACACGATAGATCAGCGAAAAATGTGCAGTGGCCGGTTATTTACAAGATAGCAAAAGACATAGCAGAGGCCCTTGCTTTCCTTCATTACTCGTGTGTTCCTCGCATAGTACACCGGGATATCAAGCCTAGCAATATCCTACTTGATGAAGATCTTAATGCATATCTTTCTGACTTCGGCTTGGCTAGGTTGCTAGAGGTATCTGAGACCCATGCCACTACTGACGTGGCAGGCACATTTGGCTATGTTGCACCTGAATATGCCACCACTTGCAGGGTTTCCGACAAAGCAGATGTTTACAGCTTTGGTGTAGTATTATTAGAATTGATGTCGGGTAGGAAGTCACTTGATCCATCATTTTCTGAATATGGGAATGGCTTCAATATTGTGCCATGGGCCGAGTTGCTAATGACTGAAGGTCGTTGTTCTGAGCTATTTTCATCTCCTTTGTGGGAAGCAGGGCCTAAGGATAAGTTATTGGGACTTTTAAAGGTTGCATTAACATGCACAGTGGAAACTCTTTCTATTCGGCCTTCAATGAAGCAGGTGCTTGAGAGATTGAAACAACTGAAAAATTGAGAACTTTCAGCAAATGACGCTGAACAGCGGTGGAATGCTGCTTTTGTAAGCTTGACAATACTGACTAAGGTGAGTGATCATTCTGATGCTAGTGTTTGCTTGAACATCAACTCAGGTATTTTGAATTGGTAAAATCTAATATAATGGATAGTGACATCTAGTGTCAGCTAACATACTTGTTCTTACATTCCATTTTTCTGAAGTTAATTTTCAGCATATAGTTGTTGCCTTAATCCTGTTGGATCTGAATTTCTCTAGTCACTCAAACTATCAGTGTTGGATCTTGGGATGGTCCATCATACTCTCACTATTGTATACAGTTTTGACAACTCATTGCCTTTATGAGAGAGAAGCAACAAGTTGTGCCCATGCTGTGAATATTTTAATGTGCTAAACTGCTAATCATTTTGAACCTCAATTATTGATATTTCCATTTTTACATGTAGGACAGATGACTTGCAAAAGGGTTACAGGCCCAGCAGCTGCAAATCTTATCATGAGCATTTTTTTTTTCTTATCACTTGGAATCTCCATCACATTTTCGCTAACAGTTTTGTACATCATCTGAAGATGGACAGTAATCACTGGATGGAATATTTGGGAATACAAGTTTATTTGCATCCTGTGAGGCCATTTGCAGTGCCAGATGGAATTTAAAATTATGAGTTTGTGACATTTTTCAATGGGGGGGTATTTACGTGACCGCGTGGGGAACTATGAAAGATCCAAGATTCTTTAATGACATAGTGAACAAAGTATTTGTCGCCATTCTTCGAAAGTGTGTGAAATTCTTCTAGCTCAGTGATAGTGGAAGAGATTTGCCAAAAGTACAAAGTCACCTTGCCAAAATCTAGATGTAAATATTCGTCAGTCATGCATTCACATTGATGTAAGACGTGTGAGAAACCTTGGTGTTAAGTGGCAGAATAGGATGTTTCTCAATCTTGTGTTCTTTTTGGTTCCAGAATGTAAATAGAAAGTAGACAGATAGGCATGCTTTAGAGCAGGTAGGACAACACATCAATCTCCTAATTCAATTATGAAAAATGTTAAAGAGTTAAAAATTTTGTCTGAATTTATTTGTTTATGTTGTACCCGGTTCTATGAATAGGTAAGTGGTCTATTCTCTATAATACTTTAATTTGTTCAATAATTATGTTTTATTATGAAAAATTTTGACAACTGTTTTTTAGCTGAGTGATATTCTTTCAACTTCTTTTATATTTCTTTAAATGATTAGTTGTTTTTAAATATTTAACTTGTTTGAAGACAAATATTTTGTATATTAATACTTGGTTACTAGAGACGATTTCGTGGCCGAGGTAAAATTCGCATTTATGATATATACATTTTGAGAGGGGATTAGTCACTGTTTTTTAAGGTAGACGTGGTTCACCTAAATATATCGATCAATTGACGGTGATAGTGTATTTCTAGAGTGCCAGAGTCAACAATATCAAATTGTTTTACACAATTAAAACCAACATAGTAAAGACTTGGTGATAGTATGGTTGAGCAACTCTTATACCATAAACGCCGGCCCTAGAATGGCATTGTGTATTGCTCACCAATACCCCTGAAAGCATCTTTGAATACTGAACCCAGACAATTCCAGAATCAAAATTCCAATTTGATGTCGCCAAACGGTCGGTCTCTCAATTTGACTAATTTTGATGACTCTTGGACAAATGAATAGTCCATAATACTTTATGTTACTTAATAATTATTTTTAGAGTCTGATTAATTTTGGTTAGTTAATTCGTAGCAGCACTCGTTTTTAATGGAACATGCGGAGGAGTTTTCCGGCTGTAACGGAGAATTTTCGGTCAAACAAGAGTACACGGATACGTATGAACACAGAGACTTAGTCTGCATTAGGAGATATTTTAAAGAATTCCCCAGATAATACTCTTGAGAAATTTTTATAACAGTTTAGGTTTAATTTAGGAAAATTCTCCGATATCTTTATAAAATTTAAGGATACTGATACCTTTTAATTATTTATGATTAAGAATGTGCCACGTGTTCCAATAACTAAAATATTAAAAATCAAGGATTCAATCACAAGGCATGGATACAAAGGAAAAAACCTTTAATAACATTTCGTTTCTAATCTTTGTTTTTGGGTACAACATTTCATTTCTAATCAAAAGTTGTGTGTATTATACGATGCCATATCATACATTTTTAGTGAAATAGCGTAATATTCCGATAAGAATCTCTCAAGCATGTGGCTGCCTTCCATCTCCCTAGCAGTTGCATGTATGGCTGAGATTCATTTCAAGCGTACATGGATGAAAACCAAGGTTTTGAAAACCGGACCAGATATTGAACCTGGGATAAAGAGTTGAAGGTTGTATGCTCAACCTGCTCAATCTTAATCCAACTGGAATATAACCGGTATATAATAAAAAATCTATTTATATAAATATATAAAAATACAAAATAAAATATATGTCATAAAATAACTAAAAATTAAATTAGGTATTAGCAAAACCATAGAATATAATATAATTCAACTCTTAATCAAAATAAACATTATCCATATGGATCAAATCTCTCAAGTTACTACTTTCCATATTAGAAAAGGAAAAAAAATAGGAAATATGATATTTTAGGTTTTTTTTTAAAAAAACCCAAAATATGCAATTTTGCATTTTTTTACAAAAAAAAAATGTTCGAACCGGTTTTTTGGCGGTGGTTTGCTTGATTTACCGGTTTTATTTGGTTTTAACGATTCTTGAGCGGTTTTTCTGGCGATTTCGAGTTCAATCTGGACCGGACAAAGAGCCGCTTCAGCTCAACCCAACCAAATTTGATGCAGTCTTGTTTTCAGAACAGTGATGAAAACACAAGGCAACTCTATCTTTTTTCCTTTTTTCTTTTTTTTTTTTTGGGTTGACGAACACAAGAGTGCAAGACAATTGTATTTGGCTTAATTATAATTTTAGGATTTTAAATATCACATTTTTTTTTATTGATCTTTAATTTTTTTGGTTTGATCTCTATTTTGTTTTTTTAAAAAATGTTTAGCCTTTTAAAAATTTTATTCATTTCTACTTGGTTCCTTCATTATCAGTTTTCTCCTTTAAATGCAAAAGTATCTCATGTGGAGGCTTACATAAATTAATGAATAAAAGGAAGACCCAAAAGAAAAAAAAACGTGTTTTTGTTCTGTAATGAAAAAAATAGTGGAAAACCTGTAATACTTTAAAAATGCAAAGACATAAAGAAACCCTTCCATTATTCCATGCGAAGCAATTTTATTTTTTCAACTTTGATTGTACATGAAATAGATTATGATGCACGGATATTTCAAAATAGTCAATGCATCCGATATTCATATTGGATATGTATCATATTTGATACTTTACTGATAATTTTAGATACTCCTAATTATACTCATATCATATAAAATACTCATATCAATATCCAGAAAACATGGTCAGCAGTTTGTAGCAATTGAAAATCGAAGTCTATACCAACCGAAGTCATGGGCGATAAACTTAAGTCATTAACATGATTGATGTATTCAACTAGGTCGGCAATTGCTTTCTTTCCCTGGAGTTGGAGGGTATAAAAGGATAGGATCCACAACTGGAGTTTGTCATTTAATCTGCTAGTGGAAAAATTTCTCTTATTTGCGTTTGGAGGAAGAATTTTACTTTCTCAGGCGGATATCAGCTGTTGCATTATATGAGGGGTTTGTGGGTCATACCATGGAATGGAACCCACCACATACATCAAACAATAGGTATCCTTTTCGAGCAAGAAAAAAAAAATGGGCTTACAAAATTCTCCGTTGTTTAAGGCTCGAAAGATAGATTCTAAAGTCCTAGGGTGGGAAAAATTAAAAAAGAAAATAAAGTGCTCTGATGTGTTAAATGTTTTTCTTGGTCTTTGTGGGGTATCCATCACTTGACTCAATGTCTAATCCCTCATGTGTTGTAGATCTATTTAAAGGGATAAATATTGATCATGGATTTTAAATCTATTCTCAACACATTGATTAAAGAATGAAAAAACTCTTATTATATGTATTAAATATTTAACTATACTTTCAATGCAATAGATAAAAGATTTATGTTTTGATCCACTATCATCTCTTTAAATTCTAAGTAAAATATCAAATATTTATTACAATATAATACAAACATTACCAATATTAATTTTAGCTTGAAATCAATGATTGAAATGCTGTCCTATTTCTTAAGATGATCTGTTGTTTGTCTACATCTTATTAGAACTTTATATGGCGAGTGCTTCCATGCCACGAGAACAGTTAAAAATATGTATGCTTGGGGAATGATATTTTTCTCAAGAATAATTACATAAGTTGATTTACATTCAACTATTTCATTAAATAGATTTAAAAGTAACATGGAAATAACCTCAATTTTCTAGAAATCAAGTGAAACAGCCGTTAATTTCCCACTCGACACTTCCTTCAAATACCAAACATATGAGTTTCACTCATCAATTCATCTTCTTTAACCTCCACAATGACCAAACAAAGCCTTAAAATACTGTGCCAAACATAAAACCATTTTAATAAACACAATGACCCTTCGTATTGATCTCTTATGAAAGCTACCCTTATAAGCTCTACAAAACAATTGAAAACTTTTTTTTTCCTTTTTGAGATGTTGATTAATTTTTAAAAACTATCCAAATATATGAAATGCCAATTTTGTTTTAGTGAAAAAGGTGATTTTGAGCATGTAAAAGCTCATCCAAATACACTTATAGTAACTTCTTAAATCCACCATCAATACTTAGTGAATAAGAAGAGGTGTAAACAGTACTAAGCACTTGTCAACCAAAAGTCCCTCTTAGATTTGACTCGTTTAAAATGAGAAGGTTAATAAAATGAAAAAAATAAAGAATTAATTATCCTTGAATCATTTCGTAAGACTCACACAATGAAAGTTATTAATCCAAGAATGATTAATTTCTTATTTTTTCACCTTACCAACCTCCTCACTTTGAAGGAATTGATTTCGTAACTCGCTATCGTCATTTCTTTCCTGGATAGTGGTAAGACATTGATGAATGAACACAATCTTGGCCATGCTGACTCAAACAAGAGCATTAAGGTAACATCCAGTTGTCCTGATAATTCACTATGTTATACATAACAGCGTGAAAATAATCCTAAACTAATGTACGTCTTAGATGGAAGATAGTTAATTTCTGCGTTACAAACTTAGGGGTTAGGGTACTTAAGGACTGGGTTTTATGAAAAATATTGAAAAAGAACAAAATACAGAAGATACATTGACATAAACTCACATGAAAAACGTATAGGAGATGGATAAACAGAAAGCAGAAATTAAATATCTTCCATCTAAGATGCACATTGGTTTAGGATTGTTTACAGAAAAATTTTTAACCTCAGGCAATTTCAAAAGGTTTAATATTATCAACCGATACTAGCATGTACATCGGACATATAAGCACCTCTTGGAAACACCATCAAGGAGTCAAGTTTCCCTGTTTTGCCCTAAGGACAAGCTCTTCTGTTGTTGTGCCAATGATCTCATTAGCTCTTTTCAGCCCAACACACTGATACCTACCAATAGTATCCTGCATTCCAAGGTGAGTTTCCAGTGAACAAAGAAATCAAATTCTTCATAAAGACTCGACAAAGCTTTTATGTTGGTTGTCAATTGTCTACCACAACCCTCCTCTTTTATACACCTCTTTTATACAGGGCTTGGGACTGAAGGGGTAAAAACGACTTACAATAAAGCACAACATTGGAACAATTAAAGAACTCTAAGGACGTGTTTGGTTTGAGTTTCTAATTTTCAGTTTTCATTTCAGTTTTTTAGTTTTCCAGATTTTGTGAAGAAAATATTGAAAATTCTGAAAACTACAAATTTCAGTTTTCAGTTTTCATTTTCTGTTTTTAATATTTCCTGCACAAAATCCTGAAAACTGAAAAACAGACAACAAAAACTGAAAATTGAAACCGAATGTTCACACAGAAAAATTTCTTAGGGTCCAAAATAATCTTCCTAGTAATCATACCAGCAGACCAATCCATCAATTCAGAGAGACATACTAACACAGCACACAGAAAAAAATTGCAAATTCAAGTTTTCAATGATCTTCATTCAGTTGGCTCAAATACATTGTTTAAATTCAATTAATAGTTCCTCAATTTCTAGAACCAAATTACTAATAATAGCAATAAGGCAATTGACAAAATTCAGACCAAAAAAAAAAAAAAAATTCATCTATGTCTTTCCTAATTGCTTTCTTATTTAAAAGAAATATATGAAATTTCCAACTACAGTTACTCAGCATACTCATCTCACCTTTCATGGATTTGCGACCATTCACTCTAGGGTGTGTTTGGTTAGGAAGTAAAAATGATGATAAAAATTTCCTAAATTAGTGTCATGTGTAATTTTACACATGAAATTTATCTAGGGAAATTTTACCCCCACTTTTGCTTCATAACCAAACATACTCTAAAGGACATTGTGTCCAAAGAGATAAAAGAGGGAGGGATATAGAGAGATAAAAAGATATGAAAATAATATAAACAAAGTAACAGAAGAAATGGCTAACTTTCCTGCAGAGAGATGCAGTATCAAAAATACTTCATCATAGATATAATCACTTGAGAGTTTAGAAAGAGAAAATTTTGGGGAATCTCACCCGAGTAACAATTCCCAACTTCTCTAATTTCTCAACTGCATCATCCACATCAAAATTACATTCCTCCCCAAATTCTTCTTTGATTAGTTCCTCACACCACTGATCAAGATCCTGGTTCACATTACCAGATAGCTTATATAAGTACTCAACTAACACTAACAGCCTCCTTGTTTCACTAACTACAAAATATTTCTAAATAAAGAAGGTGGTGGAGAGAACAGAAACAAGACTGCTAAAAACTTAAGGGGCATTTGGTTTGCTTTCTGCTTTCAATTTCAGTCAATATGTTTTCATTGGCAATTGCAAAAATGCTAACTTGTTTTAATTTTGTTTCATATTAATTCATATTTTCAAAGTTTCGTAGCACAAATGATGAAAATGAGACTTCACAAAACCTTGAAATTGGGCAAAAAAAAGAAAATGAGAAAAAAGGAGGGGGGGGAGGGGGTTGGCATTTTTGTGGTTATCAATGGAAACGCCTTAACAGAAAATGAAAATAGAATACTAACCAAAAACTACCTTTTGTTGGTGTCTATACCTGTCTTGTAGCTTTGCCTTGTTCCATCAGAATAAAGAATGAAACTATTACCTCTTTGACCTGCACATTCGAGAATTTCAAATTAGCAGCCTTTACATGTTTGGCAAGTGCATATTTACATACAGCAGAATGATAAGTGGGCTAAAACTCAAAGGCTGACATACTAAATGATCTTCCAACAGTCTATTCACTGACTATTCAGTCTTCCATGCCAGTTCCAGTGTACTAGATTATTGCATGTAAAGTAACATTCTAGGCCTAAATTTACAGTTGCTGCAACCAAATTAAGTTTTCAGATATACAGTGCAGAAAGTGTCGCATGTTCCAATACTATTCAAGTGGCAGGTGCATTTCCAAAGTTTTCAAACTTTATTTCCTAAATCCTTTCGAATTTCAAAGAATGAGATGCAAATTAGGCAGAATTTGATAAGTAACAGCCAAAGTATGGTTTTGCTCATTTGCAAACAGTGACACTAAAATTTTCCTCCCTGCAAAGGAACTTCTTGCAGAGAGGAATTGTTCACAGTAATTGGAAACTAGGTTCTTCGAGCTTTCCACCTGTAATTCTGTCCATATATGGTAACTGCCCAGTAAATGACATGAATTCCAATACTTTCAAGCATCAAATGTGTTTTCAAAAGTCTTCAAAGTTCACCTTTTTTAATATTTTATTCCTAAAAGATTACATGGATATTGGGGAGCAGTTAAGAAGTAACAACAGAGTGTTGTAATCATTTGATCACATACTATTTCTTTTATTCAATGTGTACAATGATTAGAATCATTGTTATGCAATGGATTATTAGATGGTGCAGCATCGTAAGTGTCAAGCCAAGCACCAATGCAACTCTCTCTCAGATACACATACATTAGGGTGAACTGAAAGCAGCATAAACAATAGCCTGAGATACATCACGAAGAAGATAAATTTTAATATCCATTACATAACAATCTCTACTCCATCAATGCTTCTCGAGACTGACAGACGTGCCAAATCGTCAAGTATTTGGTGTATAATCGATAATTATAAATGCATAGTTAGACAGTCTCACAACACGCATTCATAAATTAAAAGCTTCCAACTTGTGGGTTCAAGAAATATAACAAGAAGAAGAAGCTAACTCTAAACCCCACCAACAAGAAGCTAAGCCTTATCCCACTAGGTGGGGTTAACTACATGGATCCGACTACGCCAGTGTTCAATTGTGTATCATTTATATTTAAATAATTTATTTCTAAGTCTTTTTTGATAATTTCATCTATAGTTTTTGTAGGTCTTCCTCTAACCCTAGCCACTAGGTTACTTTCCATTTAATCCACTCTCCTCACTAGAGCCTCTACATGTCTTCTTTGCACATGCCCAAACCACCTAAAGATGAGATTCTACTAGTTTCTCTACAATAGATACAACCCCAACTTTCTCTTTAGTACACTCATTTCTAACCCTATCACCTAGTATAACCAAACATTTACCGCAACATCCTCATCTCCATAACACAACTTATTTCTTGATGGCCTTTTCCCAATATTTAGTCTCATACAACATTGCTAGGCTTCAATTTGTGCAGTTAAATTTACCCCTAAGTTTTAAGGGTGTTTTTTCATATCATAAATAACCCCAAAGCATTCCTCGATTTTGACCATCTAGCTTGGATTGTAAGATTTACATTTTCTAATTCCCCATCATTTTGGATAATAGATCCAAGATACTTAAATCTTTTGACTTGCAGTAAAGTATCATCTCCAATCTTCACTTTGATGTTAGAATTTGTACACTTATTGCTAAATTTATAGCCCATATACTCCGTATTACTTCTACATATACGAAAATCATGATCTTCCTAAGGTTGTCTCCCTAAGTCTAGCTTCCCATGTAGTTTCTCTCGATTCTCCTACAACGATTATATCATTTGCCAAAAGCATGCACCTTGGCACTGGGTCCTGAATATTTTCCGTTAGTACATCCAAGACCAAGGTGAAAAGATAGGGACTCAATGTTGATCCTTGGTGTGGTTCAAGAAATATATCAATCAGAAATGAAGTTATATATCTTATTAAGCTAAATTGATGTAATTTTCAAAATGTAATGCCTTTTTTTTTCCGTATAAACCAATAATATCCAAAGTTCAACTCCAACTAATCTGGCTTGGGTTGGGTTGGACCACTATGAAAGTAAACTCTCCCAATGCTAGTTTTATCTTATAGAAAACTTGAACTCGAGACCGTGCTTAAGGGAACAAGTGTTGAACCACTTCAATCAATTGAGCATTGGTCAGAGTGTATAGGTTTAACAATTTAGTAATCAACGATTCTAGTCTGAGTTTAGCATATGGAACTGGCACCTTGCATGACTCAACAGTAGGCTCTAAAATATTAGCATTGTATATCAAACTTTTCATCTTATAGAAGCATTGATACCAAATCTATATCTGCACTGCATGGCATTATTCATAAATTTAGTTACGTTCAAATTATACATTTTAAAACTTCTTTGTTCGAAGCAAAAATATTAATTACAACTTATGCATATTTAACAAAAGACTTGAGGAAAACCATCTTACTGGTGATGCCAACTATCATATGCACAACAAAAAACC
Source organism: Dalbergia cochinchinensis (assembly GCA_031216125.1). Taxonomy (NCBI): domain Eukaryota; kingdom Viridiplantae; phylum Streptophyta; class Magnoliopsida; order Fabales; family Fabaceae; genus Dalbergia; species Dalbergia cochinchinensis. The sequence continues at coordinate 26,544,772 of CM062368.1, forward strand.
TTAGGTTTGTAATGAGCAAAACTCAGGAGGTGGGTTTAAACTCTATATTCCTTAAGTAACAGGTATTGCATGCATGGACTGGTTTAATGGCTTTTGCTGCCCAGTTTAGATGAGTCCTGACCACTTTTGGCCAATTGAGGGTTGACCAGGTTAATATGGTGGGCAGTTCCTGGTTATTACTATTATAACTCTCCAGCTCTATCCTATTTTCAAAACAATTCTAAAATCACTAACAAAAATCATCATTACCAAAATTGAAAAGAAATAAATGCATGTAATGACACAAAATGCATCAAGCTAGCACTTACTTCCTGTTGAATGACATCATCACACAAATGTAGAAGGGTACCCTTTCCACTGTCCAGTTGTTTGTCATACATTGACTGTGTAATCAAATTTTGGTACTGAGCCATGTTTTGCTGAAACCTATGGGAAATGAAAAATAGTAGCCACAATGATTAAATAGTTTTATCAAAGGCATTTACTTGCATACGCCACAAACTTGTGGAATTTGGCAATTTATAATGCAAAGATTCAATGAGCAACATGACTATTGAGTAATTACTACTCCACCCAAGAATTAGCACCAAAAATCACAGGATCGGCCTACCACATTAACACATTAATCAATATTTTAGAAGAGTGATTTAAGAAATATATAACAATTAAATAAATTGGCTAGTAGAAAAATCTACTTTGAAGACTACGTGTTGTAAATAGGATCAAGTTTCAGAGTGAGATGCAGGTACTTTTCACACAAGTCATCACATAGCAAATATTTCCAATGAAAGGAAATTAAGAAACAGTTAGAATACTTACGTGAAGTACGTCTTAGCAATATAACCAATTACTGTGGAGAGAACAGCAATGATGACCCACCAATCAGCTGAAGGCATTTCAAGTGAACTAACTACAGCAACCTGCGAATAAGAACATCAAAGTGCATTAGCTCAGGATGACAAAGACAACAACACTATGATAGAAATAGCTGATTGAGGTTGAAAAACTAACCAGCCCAACAATAGCTGATACAAGAAACTTGACCCAATCCATTGGAGTTAATCCAGGGTTTTTCTTTTCTGGCTGTCAAGTAAAAAGTTCCTTGCTGTGGTCATCAATTGCGTTCATTGCGGGAAAAGGTAGTCAAGCAATAACAGAAATTGGGTTTTTTGCTAAAAGCTTTGAAATGAGGCAACTCACAAGAACTATTTCCATATCTGCCATTGGAATGTTTTTGAAATGCTTCACAAATATTCCTCGTTCTGCTTTTGATTTGGTACTGGCACTCCTGGAGAAACAGTTTCCTTCTTAGATTTCACATTCTCAATAGAAGTTAGAAATATAATGTGAAACTACCTGTAGACAACAATTATCCTGTCAAATGTCGGTTCTTGAATCATGGTCTTGCCCAGCAAATTACGGAAACTGGAAATTGCAGCAATCAATGAGGACCAAGTCATCTCAAAATCAAAATTTATGCAACTTAGATGCATGAGCATATCATTTTTCATGAGAAGGAACATTGTGTGCTTCTGATACAAATGAGCAGATGGACCAAATATATGTAGAACTTCCAGGCATTTAAATCATTTTCTTAACCCATGAGCAAATCTTAAAATCAACCTTTCTAAACATGATTGAATTTCGGACTTTCATCATGACAGAAATCTCCACTGTACCAGTATTTAGGCTAAAGATTCAGAATGTCGATCCAGGTTGTCTATTAGCTTGTAAATGGTCATTCCTATCTCTTCCCAAAGTTGTAAAACTGTGATGGTTGCAATTCCAGAGTACTGGACAGTTAGAACCAAAGTTTTATGTGATATTGAGAAAATAATGAGATCCAAAAACCTGGATTTACATATATGATATATGTAGATTATTAGAAGCAGGTAGTGTCATTCGCCATGCAGACAAGGATCAATCATGGTGATTGAGATGCATCAGATAAACATCTATCGCTAGTAGTAATGTTACAGAAATGCACTATCAAAGCCCTTGCCCAGAAAAATATAGGATAACAGGATAACAAGAAAAACAGCGGCAACAACAGCAATACAGAGAATTTCAATAGGACCTTAATTGCATATTTTCAAGACGTATACGTTCAACATAGAGGTCATCTCCATTTTCTTCAGATTTAATTTCACTGTCCTCCTTTGGATTGTTGTTATTATGCCTTTTTGACCTTCCGGATAAAAGCTTTTCCAACCTGCAAGCACCATGGCTTTAAAGCTTTTTGCATTAAAAAAAAAAATACACTAAGAAACATGCTATGTGCACTCTGTTAATTTCACGTGTATAGGACCATAGGCATGAAGTTAATGACACTGACCATAATTCAGCCAAATAAGAAAATAACTTGATTGAACTTTAAAGGGTTTTGCTGAGACAAGTTATTATAATAATCAATGTCATTACTTTACTTCTAGCAACGGATTAAGGTTAGCATCAGCTATAAAATATACTTTCCAATCTGAGAGTTTGCTCACCTAGTTATTCTTAACAGATATGCCCAAAAACGTGCAATAAGCATGTCCACTTTCTCCATGATAAAGAAGTCAGTTGTTCGATCAAGTCCAATGCCACGCCGAAAGATAACATACTAGAATAATATGATGCATTAGCTTGCCATTAACAGACTAAGTTTGAGGAACAAAACAACAACTTCGATTGGTTTTTTGTTTTTGATGGTTCAACTCACTTATTTTGAAGAATTAAATATTTTCATATCCAATGCAAAAAATAAAATAAAATAACAATAATAAATATAGAATAACAATATTATTGTTTTTTTAATATAAAAGCAAATTTTATCAGAAGAGACAGAAAGAGTATAAAAGAGGATAAAGCATGTTCGAAATGAAATAAAAAATAACTAACTAAACCCTAACTGGATAAACCATGCAACAACACATGTCGATCCCTTTGTATGTTAAATAAGGAAACACAATGAAATAGACTCTGAGCATAGCACCATGTTGGTATGTTAAGTGCACTCATGGCAAGTCATGTGGCCAATAAGAAATGGTGCGTGGCACTGGCAAGTGATATAAATTACTCCCTGAAGTTTACCAAAACATTCAAATTAGTCCCTAAGCATAATCCAAGCCGCAAGTCCCCTAAACCCAAAGCTTCTGAATGTTTCCCTATGTTCTTCTCTGGTTCTCTCACCTATTGATAAATTTGTTCCTCTCTGGTTCGCTCCTCCCCCATCCCTAAACCTCGACTTGTATTGGAGATATGGCATTCAATTAAGCTTCCCAAATTTTACAGGGAAGATTTGGGGATTTAGAGAAAGATTTGGCATCCAATCTAGAGTCCCAAATATTAACAGACCCAGAGCCAAGAAAGCATAATTCAGTACCAGAACTCAGCAAAACACAACAAAAGAGATCTTTGGATCTCGACACTTTGCAACTTTGCAAGATCTAAAATGTCTCAAACAAGACCAAACACCACCTGGTGATGGGCTTCAGAACTTCCCATGCTCAACTTTGTTGGCCAAGACATCACTGGCACTTTCCTTTCCTACCATTCTACCACTTCTTGCCAACAACTTCACAACTTCATTGGCTATTATCTACAAGACTATTCTGTGACTAAGGTGTTTAACGGTTATAAGAAAGTCTTGCCCTACTTCTCAACAACCAGCTTGGATGATAGCAAGGGACAAGGTCTATTATTTACGTTGTTGTTCATGAAACTTGGTGTCTTGCTCTAGCAGCCCTTTGGTGACCATGGGTTGGGGTGGCCTAATGGGATTCATCTGGATTTAGTGTGGGTGGATTGGACATACATCCCAGCTGCTCAGTGTCATCTCAGGAAAATTCCTCTTTGGTTAAGGAGCTATGCAACAAACATAATTTGTCTTACAACTGTGTCTCATTCTGGAAAGCCAATGCACTAATAATTCAGATGCTCTGGAATGCAATGTTGCAAGCTCGCAATCTTTCCAATCCCATCCCAAAAAACTTGGTTTGGGAAGCCGTTAATATCATGAATGAATGGAACTCAAGTGAAGAAGCTTCCTAAGAAGTTGCTATTACTTGGTGTTGATTAACTGGGTCATTAGGGTTTAAAATTTATATTGTTAGCTAGAGATTACATGCTTAATTAGGGAAAGATTTGGGGATTGAGTGTTCATAATATGCTCATGGTATAATTTAAATGTTGTCGTAAACTTCATGAACTAATTCACAAGCCTAGACATCACTTGCCGCGCAACCATTCCTTATTGGCCACGCCCCTTGCCATGAGGGCATGTTCTGCCATCTCAATTGGACTTGTGTTAAAATCAGGGGCTAACGCGAAGGATGTTTGTATGGTTCAGGGACCTTGCACTGATTTACAAAAGTTCTAGAATGATTTGAAGTTGGTGACATCATTTAGGGACTAATTTGATGGCAGACTCATAAAATATTATAAGCCACACTGAGGAGGCTAGTGGTGAGCAATTTGGGTAACACGCAAAAGGTCATAACAAGATCTTTCTTACAAAATCTATCATCATGCAAGAAAGATTTCAATTTCCAATAATGAATCTAGAAGGAAGCTTTAATATCTTAATGGAAAAAAGCCAAAGAACAGACCTTTGAAAAATTTTAAACACCATTCTACAAACCAAAGGAAATTGAAACTTCAAAAAATCGGTGATAATGACACCTTCAATGCCCACTCCAACCCCTCCCAACCCAAAAAAAAAAAAGAGTAAAAAAAAAATCCCAGCCCAAATAACAGCATAATAAACATCAAGGAGCCAAAAAATCTTTGATGAATAAGGAATTCAAAGACATACCTTATCAGAGAAATCAGGAAGGTTATCATGATGGTGCTCTTCAAAATATTTCTTAAACAGCTTCTTGTCAAGCTTCACAAGCCAAAACACAGAAATCAGAAAAAATTAGCAGCATATAATCAAGCATCACAAGTAAACTCATGCCTATTAAGGTGCATATATTATGCACAAACCTTAGATTCATCAACTTTAATGGGAAGATTTAGAAGGTACTGCCCTGAATGTGCAACCTCAATCTCATCATCAGTCACTATCTTGAAGTTGCTCTTTTCCATGACCTGCATAAAGAATCAAAGAATCTTGAGATACCATTAGAAACAAATATTTAAAAAGATATACATAACAGTGCATTCTTTCACTCAGTCCCAAATTACTTTGAGCACGTAAATCATATTAATCAAATACATGTTCCTTGTTTTCAACTAATTCTTCAAAATGACATAAGTATTCAAACTTTTAACCCCATTATTCTATGTCAAAAGAGTAGCCACTTTACTAGTTCATTTGAACAACAACACTAACAAACAGAGTAGAGCTCTTGTCACAACTCACAAGCCCTTTACTAGCTCGTCCTTCATCCATACCATAGGTTGAGTTATTTTCACATTAATACCATCATCTGTGATGGGGTTTTCTAGTGGATATCATATTCACAAGATGTCCCCAAGCTAATCATGGACATTACTAATGTCCGAAGGGGCCAAATTACCTGAAATAGGTATGTCAAGAAATTCTGTTCAAGTACATCAATTTCTTCAGGACTTAACTTCTGCTGTTCCAACTTCTGCGCCCCACTTACAGGGTCAAAAAGGGAGTAGAGTTGCTGAAGGTACAAAGGAATCCAAATCAAGCTCCACCACAACCAGGTATTTATGTAGCTATATCAAAACTATCAAGCAATGAATTATACCATCAAGTCCTCGAATTGTAGAAGGTACCAAGCTCGAATGGTGTACTCTACTCTCTTGCAGAGCTTTAAAAACTCAGCTCGATCAGAACTGTGTTCTGCAAACATTACCCAAAAGGCTCAAGCCACAAAGATAACATCAACTTTGGAAGGAGGGAAAGGGGGAAAAGCGGTCGCTATATATCTTCATCAAAATAAAAAATAATTAAAAGAAATAAATTACATAAATGATAGAGTTTAATTTTAATGCATTAACAACATAAAAGTCATCCAATCATATATTGCGATATCACCAGACATGATTGACTCTCATATATGTTACCTAAAAGGTTATGCAAAAAAGGATTTGATTGAATTGCACTTTCAATATATCAAAATTAAAGGTAATGCAAATTTATTGAATTTGATCCAAAATGTGTTCTAAAAGTGTAGAAAGCAACATTCATTTTGCCGCCTAAGATTACTCCTTCATTCCAACCCAAGGACAATCACAATACCAAACAAAGCACAAAGTGTGAAGAAAAAGACCCCCAAACTCAACATTCCTTTCATGACGACGACAACAACAAATTCCTAGGTACCCAGTTGGAGGGAAAAAAGGTTGAAGTCCATGTTTCTCGAATACTGGTAGGAGTATCCCATATGAAGTATTAGAAGTATATAAAGCATCTATTTACGTAGACTACTTTGAATTATCTGTCCATTATTTATAGATTAAAACGAAAGCATTACCAATAAGGTTGGCCAGTGTCATGACGAGCCTGGGCTTCAAAATTGGAATGACAGATTCGCGCTCTAAACGAATGACATCTTTCTTGCGCTGATTCATTCTTTGCGAATGTGCCATTTTTCCTTTTTTCTATTTCCCAAGCTACACTATCAGCAATTTTAGCAACACTCACCAAATCCCAAAAGTGAAAAATTGAAGTAATGAAGGCCCAAAGGAAGCGTTTTTATGCGGTATTTTCAAAAGAGTAAGTGCAAGCTAGATCAAACGCATGATTTCTTCGCAACCCATCATGGGTTAGGATTAATGCTTCATAGTAACGTAACCCCGCCACCGAAAAATGGAAGATCTTACTTCTTCTCCTCCTTTCCTTAGTGAAAGCACTCGAAGGTCTTCACAAAAGTGCGATTCCAATTGCTTTGGTTTCTTCGTAAACCGTCCTTGGCGTTTCTTCAACTGTTCATCACTCGGAAAGTGAAGCTTCAGGGGAGGGGATGGAATCAGAAACGATGTGATTTAATGTTAATTTTTTAAAAATTTCTCAAAAATAGATTTTATTTCAACAATTTTCAATGTTGATTTTCTTTTTTTTTAATTATTTCTTTATAAATAAATAACTCAAGTAGCCCTTTAAGAAGATTTTATAAAATTATTTAGTCCCTCAAAAGCTGAAATTAAATTTGCGATCCTTAATATTTTAATAATATGACACATTAGTTCATCTATAATTATTTGATTCTTTAAATATTAATAGAATTATATATTGACCTACTAACATGATATTATGTGATACATATATCATTTAAAATGAAGTAAAGTTTAAAATGACTCATTTTAGTAATTAAATTTATAAGATGAGTTATTTAAATCTCTATTATAAGTCATAGTAATTCATTTTATGTAATTTTAGACACTAAAATAAGTGTAATATACTCTAAAATAGTTTTATTTAACCTGCCTCTAATATTTTAATAACACATCATTATTATATTATATCACGTATGTAAGTTCACTAATAAAAAGATTGATATGTATATTATTTTCAATGTTAAAGAATTATAAAATTAATTTATATTTTTAAAGAATAAAATATTCCAATAAAAAAATCTCAAGAATCAAACATAATATTCACTCCTCACTTTTCATTGTATTTTTCGTTTTATGTAGAGCCATTGAGTTATGAGAGATTGAGCGAAAGGAAATGAAAACATGAGCCGCTGAAATTACCTTTTATTTTTGTTATCCAAGATAATGCCGATTTATTACCTTTTCTTTGTAAAGGAAGTGTAAAATAATTTTATAATAAATTTTATAAAAACCACAAATTATAGAGGATGATTTTGGCCGTAGATAATTATTTTATATAAAATTTTACGTTGTTAATATATTTAAAACTAAATTTTTATTTAAAGTTACTTTATAAATTATAAACTATTATTAAACCATTAGATTCTTATTTTCTGAAATTTATCAATGTATTTATAAAATATTTAATATATCTTGAATTTAATTTATATATATTGTTTGTGTAAAAAGATTTCATGCCTACATTCCATTACATCAATATAAGTTATTGACTTAACTACCATTATTTTGAAAATCCTATAAATAAAGATATCTGATTGAATGATAATAAAAATATTAATAGGACGTCAAAATTAATTTCACATATTTTTCGTACCATTCAATTCCACAATATATATTTTGTCTCGGTTTGTTTCTTTTTAAAATTGGTCACGTATTATTATTATTATTATTGAATTTACTAAAGTGGGAAGCCCTTTTTCTTCGTGAATAATTTTTTTTCCGTAAAAAATGTAGGAAGCAATTTTCGATGAGCATAATAACAATTCATTTTCTTTTGGTTATGGCCTTTGACTTGTCAAACCACACACATATTGGGTTTGTTGGGAAATTACAAAGAAGGGGTGAGGGGGAACACAATCCACTAGCTGCGGATTGTTACCCACAAAAAAAATGTATATATATATATATATATATATATATATATATATATATATATATATATATATATATATATTATTGGGGGTAAGAATTCGTTGTTAACAAATTATATACTAAAACTTTGGGTAATCTGCTAGCAAAGAATTAAATGTAGAAAAGGAAAAAAAAATCCTTGGGGACGTAATATGCTGCTACCGAATTATACACAAAAAAATTTCGAAATATAATCCATCAATAGCAAATTATGTATCAAAAAACTGGGAATGTAATCAGCTAGTAACTTGTGGATGATTTTGAAACATAATCCCCTTAGTGGATTATGTTAATTATGATATTATACCTCCACCCATCACCATATAAAAATTAAAAAACCTACTTAATGATTCCCATGATCGAACATGATCCATCTTAGGTCCCACGCCTTTTCTTTACTATGTGCGGTTGTAGAGATGCCAACACAATCAATCACCCCAACACCAGCTCGTGAGGGTCAGAAGCCAACAGTGAGATTTCATCTTTTGGCAGCTAATCCACGCCACATGCCGGATTAGGAGCCATTATTGGCTCGTGTCTAAAGCATGGCAACCAAATATGGTATGCCCAAGTTTCAAAAGGGTTAGTAAGACAATCACCTTAACATAAGCCAAAAGGCTAATTCATTGTTTTTGGGCACACAATAATAAGGCCAATTCTATTGTGCAAGTTTTGTATTTGGGTAACCATATGCATTCACATTAAATTGACAATTAAAGTTATATTTTGGTGTAAAATCTAGCAATTGAGAAATTTAAAAAAAATAAAAATACTCCATCTACACTGAAGACACCACAGTCCCCACCTAATCAAAATGAAGACAATTTAGGAACTGCAAGCAAAGAATGCATGCTTCGCGATTCAGAATTGTTGTCCCACCGTGCCGACGCAACAGTAGCCTAGTGCTCAAATCTAGAGAATCACATTCCTGGATTTGAAGGATTGGATTATGTCCACGTACTCGAACTTAATTGTTCGCTGCTAAGAACCACACCCCATTAGGACCATTTGCTTCAGCAATTAGAACATAAAAACCTCAGACCAAAAAGAAGGAATACAGAAACGAAATTATTTAAAGTTGTAAAAATATAGCTCATAAAGACTTCCTAGTTCCTACCTACCAAAATTATTAAAGAATATCTCTATTCTCTAGAAACTTGAAAAAAAAAATAACAATAATAACGACTAATGAAATATGTAACTGCCTAACAACCTAACAACCTGAAATTCTTTTAAGTTCATCTTATTCCCAGACTTTCTGTTTCCTGCCCCTCTAACATCTAGATATGTATCTACATGGTGTCGAATTGCCCTTGGTATAGGTATTTACAGTAAGCTATCTATCTCATCTCGAGGTATGCATCCCTTATGAGGACATTGCTATGTCACAAAATAATACTATCACAGACAGAGACTCGTGCATTGCTCACTGGGTGGAACATATTTTATCGGTTCCAGGTCTTCAAGAATGGCTTTCCCCTTTGATCATGTAAAGCAGAACCCTGATGTGGCAAGTTCACCCATGCCATATCATCAGGCACCAGAGCACCAGGTGCCTCACGCCCTCCGCTGAAGTAATCTAGTGGGTGAGAAGATGGTGGTGTGGCAGTGTTGATCCTGGGCTTATCTGCATCAACTACTCCATAGGTTCTAAGTGCAAGGAACTGGTCAGTGGGTCTAACTGAATTGTGAGGGCCGCCCGAACGTAATTGACTACACTGAGATAGAATACTATATAAGCTTTGATCTGAGTTCCCGCCGGTGCCGAGACTCTGACTAGATTGACTTGCACCATCACGTCCATTCCAGCCGCTGCGAGCTTGATGGTCAGAGGAAAACCAGTGCTGACCAATGCAATCCCCGGTATTCACGTTCAGGTGAGATTGGGAAGGTGCTGCCATGCGAGGAGCATCAGCAGCCCAATCAGTAACATTCACTGCAGATAATGGATCTTGCCTCGGGATTAAGTATCTTCCTCCATCAGAAAAATTACTATCGGACACATTTTCTGGCATGTAAACCTCACCAGCCCTCCTCTGCCCCTGATCCAATGTCAGGGATATTTGCAATGGCTCCTTAAAATGAATAGAAAATTGGCCATCCCCAATTACAACATTGTTTGAAGCCTGGAAATCTAAACCAGGTCTTTTCTGTTCATGATGATAAGTGTTACCCCCCTCTCTCTTCAAGAAAGACGGAAGCAAGTCAATTTGGTCCGGGCTTTGGTAAGAACCGAAGGGAGCATCATCTAACTGCCTGTGTAGCAACTTTTTGCTGTTGTCTTCTTGATGTAAATCAGATTCAAGACTAATCAGCCGGGTTTGTTGCTCTTCATTAACTTGTGGATTAACCAGAGATAACCCATTGGCTGTGTTCTCATTCGACACAACAGAATTGTAGTAAGAATGTGGCATTTCAACTGCTTGCCAGACATGACCATCAGAGGAGAAAGGAGATCCTTCATCAATAGGAATATCCCGAGTGTTGTTCATATTTCTTGAATACTCAGTTTTACTCTCTGAAGCATTATCTGATTTTGGTAAAACACAATTCTTTCCTGAATCCATACTCAAGCAGTTTAGCTCATCGTTGCAGCAATGGTAAGATTTATGCAGGGACTGGTTCTCTGGGGATCTAGCAATAGAAACTTCCTTATCTTCCAAGCTAGACTGGTCATTAGGCACTCTATCCTCCTCCTGATCCTTAATAAGCTGGACCCCTGAGCTCATAATATCCTCATCCTGTAGAACAAATTATAGTTTGAGAGATTTTAACAGAACCATTTAAGAAAAATGCCCAATATTATGCTAAAGGGCGAAGGTAAAATCAAGGACCTCATAGAATTCAAGAAACTTATACAAGCATGCTGCTGGGAAAGTATAAAGAATCTTCAGAAAAGGAAACACTACTACAAACCTTGACCGGTGACTTTGATTTATCCTTCATCTCTACTACCAAAGAATTTCTTATTGCATGTATTTGTGTCTGTCTCTCTGTCCAGTTTGCATATGCCGCAGGTATGTGTTTATTCACCAATCGCAACCTATGCAAATAAAATCTTATTTAGCAAGAATAATGATGAAAACAATTTTAAAGATAGTTTCGACCTATAGAAATTTGACAGGCAAAAATAGCCCTCAACATTACACCAATCACAACCTATACAAATAAATCTTATTTAGCAAGAGTAATGAGAAAAAAAAGTTTAAAGGTAGTATTGACCTATAGAAATTTGACAGACAAAAATAGCCCTCAACATTAGTACATTACACTAACCAATGTTCATGCAAGTTCTTCCGTTCTTCTTTGATAAATACTTCATATGGTTGCACATGAATGTTACCGATGTCACCCAAAACATGGCTAAGAGTCCTGGACTGGATGCTTTTACAAGAAAGCTTCATACTCTTATATAGTCCATGTTGCTTCTTGCTGATCTGAAACAAAGGAAACAATCAGCAAATGCTTTGGAGAGAAGGATCACCATAAAAAATGCAACAGTTTGCTTAAAAAAAATGTAAATAATATTGTGTGTTTAAAAAGTCATATTAGAACTATATAAAGAGTATTAAAAATATTCACAATAAAAGCTTTAATCACATAAGAAAAACTCAGGGAGTATCAGAATATAGCAGTCTTACTTAAAGACTTGTTCACTCTTCAAGTGTTAGTTCACTTAGATGAAGTTTAACTTAAGACTTGTAACAACTGACAACAACAATCAAAATCACAAAACTGATAACCAATGTAATCGTCCCTTCAATTGCTGACACTAATAAGATAACTGAACCAGAGACCAAGATGTTTTTCCCAGCCAATTCAGTATTGTTCAGATATAATAAAAAGGGAGTGCCTAACCTTGATACATGACATATATTTGTCACCATCCCTGGAATGAAAATTCAGTTTGTCTCCTTTCTTGGACCTTGCTCCCACATTAAGCATATCATCTGAAGAAACCATCAAATTTCTCTGTTTGCCTTTACCAATGCTGATGTCAAGTGCCCTGCCAAACATTCTTTCATAACCATTTATTAACCACTAAAAAGGTAAGGGTTGTTTGCATAGAGGAGAATGAAAACATAAATACAGCTAAGTCAGGCATCCGGCAGAAGATATACAGTGAAATAGTGCCAGAAAACATGTACCAGTGCAAGAAAACTAGTTCCCAAGTTCAAGCAGAAATTCCACATCCTATAAGATATCTTGAAACAAGTGCAGAACTCTTAAGTTTTTGAAAGCAATTGTTTACCAGATAGATAGTTTACTCTGCAGTCTGCAGTCACAAGATATCAATTAAAGCATTAACAAATTAAAAACTACACTCCTAAGGATTGTACGATCTATCAAGTTTGTAGTTTAGCTCAGAAAGATATTGCTAACTTAAGGGACCCTATATGCTAAAACGAAAATTGCTAATTAGAAATTGATTAATTACCTTCTGTGAAGTTTATCACCCTGTTCCATTAAGGAAATTTGATTGTCACTATAAGTTTTCTCTTCTGCACCCCAGGAGCAAGATTCAGATGTTGCTGTAACATTCTCATCATGATCATAAACTCGGAATTCATTTAAGTTTGCAGGTATTCTTTTCTTTACATTCTTTGATCTGCACACATCAAAATGCTTATGCTTAAATAATTTTAAAATTTTCCATCAACAGTGATATATAAAATAGGTAGATGCACATTATCACACCCCTTTGTCCACTGAATGAAGACATTTAGTCAAAGAGGGGAAAAAAGAAGAGGGGGAGAGGTAGAGTCCTGTTTCACCAGAACACATCTGAGAATGTTTTCAGGATTCCATCATCTAAGTCTTCGGGGAAGATGACAACCCACACTATTTCAAAAAATTAATCTCATGGAGGAAGTCTACAATATATTCCAGTTGTCTTGTGGGAGACATGAGTTAAGAAATCCTTCTCATAAAGATATGGAATAAACCCAGTCCTTGTTACTCAGTAATTTTGTATTCAATGCAGATTGAGAGAGTATTCCAAAGGCCAACCTCCATATCTTCTGCACAATTTCCTTTTCAGGATCTTTGCAGCTTTCCCACCTCCTCTTCAGCTTAGTTAGAAGTCCTATCATACTGCAAAACAAAGGATGACAATAATTCACTTCATACCATGCCAAAGACAAGTTTAGAATGTAAGAGTTAAACAGATATGCATGACTTACTCATTGTGATAATTATGTAACTCTGAGTAATATGCTCTCTTATCAGATTTCCGACACTGTTCCTGATTAACAATTATATCTGGATGAAGATCACCTGAACAAAGTGCAATACCCCTGCAAGAATATATTACAATGCTTTACTGGCAGTGCAAAAGAGAACTTCCGTGAATGACCAACAACTCAACAGGTTACAAAAAGTTTATTCCCTGTTACAATAATACTGATGAGACTACAGGCGACAAAAACCAATCCAGCTGAGAATGAAAAGCGTAATAATAAATCTTCTTAGCAGATTATTACATCAATAAATATATTATTATCCCATAAGTCATCCAATCCAAAACTGTCAAGCAATATATGTATGTGCACAGATAAATTATACAAACATTAAATACAGTAGAATGTGTCTCTAGAGTGAAAATGTTGAGAAAGAGATCTTGCCAATTCAAGGAAGGGTTTCCAAAGTCGATGTTATCCCCAGAAAGTAATTCTTGGACAACTTGATCTGGCTCTAAGCCACTAGGAAGAAACTGTGTGAGAAAATTTCTCTCGTTTTCCGAAAGGACTGTGCTCCAAACCTGTCAAAAATATCATGAAAGATAATTTAGAAATAGTTCAAGACAGCAGTAGCTCAGGCTCAGCTGCAAACAACCGGAACTGACCTCATATGAAAGCACTTCACTTAAATTATTCAAGCCAAAAAGTTCTTGAGGTATGGCAAGCACATCTGCCAAGATGCTATGTCCATTAGGAACAAAATTGACAAACGGTCTCATTTGTCTCCAATTAATGCCAATCTGTCCACGCTTGGCAACAACCCTTTGATGATCACCATCCCACTCCACAGAAACGTGAGATTTCATGGTTAATTCATTCTGCACTAGTCCTGTATTCTTTCTCTTGGTCCTAAGTTGCTCTGGAGAACCATAAACAACCATGCTTGCACCATTTAATCGTTTTCTTCTGTGATCAGCAGCCATGGGCACAGGGATGCAATATTCTTCAATAAATCACTAAACCACTATGAATCAAAACACCAACTTGTTCACTTTAGCCGAACATGTTTCATCTGTAAGCAACCTGCCAAGCACCAAAGGAAAACAATCTGAAGTTCTGAATTATATCATAATTCTCCTAGTCCAAGCCAGTGTCCAGAGAATTTGAACATTAATTCTCTTTATACAAAATGCAACTTCATATAGTGAAATTACTTCCCTTGAAAGGTTAGAACTAGCCAATCCCCTGCCCTTCCCAGTTACTATATAAGCCAAGATTCAGGAGCAAGAAAATTGAGTATTTTGGTGGATGAAATTGTCTTTCCATTCATCATTCTATTCCACAGCAAAAAGAAGTACTTAATTAAGTAGAACTTAAAAGAAAGACTCAACTCCTGGCCTTGAAACCATAGAGGCAAGACTCACCATTCCAATCCAGAGAGGAAGGAAGTGGTAATGGAAATTCTTCTACAACGAGAATGAATTAGAATTTGTCTTTATACCCTTGTTACCTATTTATCATCGTCAACTATATTAAAGATCGCATTCTTTACTGATTTCATGTTTTGTATAAGAAAAAAAATTGGAAAAGAATAAATCAATAAAACATGATTCCATTCCTGAGTAAAACCAACAAAATAAAGGGAGTAGCCATTCCACTTCTATTCTGATTCAGCATTAAATCAATTCCATATACCAAATTAGACCTCATCAATCACAAAAACAAAACATTCCAGCTGCTTAAAAGTTCAGGTGATTCACTGAAGGAAAAGAGGTTATTTATTAGTACTAGAAGCATATCACATGAATATAATGTAGTACACATTTACAGGCTTTTTCACATTTGTAATGGGCAAGCAGACACTCAACATTTGTTCACTATTTTCAAATAAAAATGCTTAATCTAATGTATCGGAATAAGTCTGCATGAGAAGGTGAACTTCCAAAGAACACATATTCATGCACACAAAGAAACACACTTCTCATAGAATCTCTACAGATTAATGCATGCACATTGCCAGTTAGAATCTCAAATACCTTTAATGTCACTATCACAAGCACCAAAATTATTCTATACATAAAATCTTTCCCAAATATGTCACTCAATGGAAGCAAGAATAATAACATAAATATAGTTATCAGATGCTTTCAAAAATCCTCATGTCTGAAAGATGAAAAGTAAAATTACCATAAAAGAAACAAAAACCAATACTCATGCATAAGAAAAAAAGGCTTCTGTATTTATTGCTTCATGTAGAATTAGGTAAAACATTTCCTTTTTACCAAAAACCAAAAAAAAAAAAAAAAAAAGCACTGAACACAATGGTGCCCAATAATCCACATAGCTGATGGATGACCTCACTCAGTACAAATCAGACTTTTGTTGATGATGCTATTACTGTCATTGCTAAATGAACATTTGTAAGTATCCGCAGGAACCACACGTCACACCCGCATAATGTCAGCCTATGTACGTAGAGAAAGTTAACCGAAACAAATCACCCTCACAGCCACGCTTTTTAGGAGTTGGCTCTCCTCTACACCACCATGCTATGCTATTCAAATAAATAGACAAATAAATGAACCAAGATTTTAAAATATTTTGGGCGCATTTGGATGTGCAATTTTTTTGCCTCGAAATTACTTTCTTCACCCCAAAAAATATTTTTCATATATTTGAATAATTTTTAAAAGTTAACACAATTTTTCATATGTATAAAATTTTTATTCCGTAATCACCTTTTTAAAATTCTGAAACAAACACACCCTTAATCACCAAAGAAGCAAACCCATTGCTCAAATTCACAGCCTTCACCCCCCCCCCCCCCAAACACACACACACACAC
Organism: Dalbergia cochinchinensis; assembly: GCA_031216125.1. Lineage (NCBI taxonomy): Eukaryota > Viridiplantae > Streptophyta > Magnoliopsida > Fabales > Fabaceae > Dalbergia > Dalbergia cochinchinensis. The sequence goes on from CM062368.1 coordinate 26,561,227, forward strand.
GTTTTTCTTTGCTCAATTTCTTTTTTTTTTTGTGAAAAAAAAACCGAAACCGCGATATCTTAAATAGGAAAAAAAAACGCCCACTAGTTACTATAGAAGATAACATAATATCAAGCATTGAAAGATACCAATTGCAATCGCAGGTAACATAATCCACGAACAACTAACACCAGGATAAAGAATAATATCGAAATTCAAAAAATTACCAAGAAACCACATTACAAGTTGGCTGCTTTCGATTGAGAATAACGAAACCCTAAAAACCAAAACAAAAAAAACCTATAAGAACAATGAGAAGCTCGTGGTAGAATTTATAAAAAAAAAGAAGAGGAAATAAAATAATTACCAGTGAGACAGTTTGAACGAAAAAGAAGAGCTTGTAATATGCAGAGCGAAGCGAAGCGAGAGAAACTGGAGGAAGACGGCGATAACCTAAGAGCGAGAGGGAGTTACGGTCTCTGCAGAAGAGAATGAGGTTGTTTTTGTTTTGTTTGGCTTCGGATTATCCGAAGGGGCTTCGAAGAAAGCGAAAGAGAGAGAGAGAGAGACCACAATTGAGTGAGGATGATACAAGTGGGGTGTTGGGTAGTGTAGCTTCTTCCCCTTGGAACCGTTATTCTCCGCATTGAATCGTTCCTTCGCGCGCGTCGGCTCGGGTCGGCTCGGCTCAAGCCTTGGTTTCAGTCCATCCCCCAAGGTTGCCTCAGCCCAGTCTTTTCTGTGTTGTTGGGCGGTGTATCATTTGGGAGAGGTAAATGACGTATATAGCAAGACTTACTCCAAATGTAAAAGTGAACCAAGACACACTACATTGAATAACTTCTTATACATATATTGAATTTTATTAATTTAATTATTGAATGTAAGGTCTTAATATATATAGATCAAGTGTATAAAATTTTAAAATAGTTTGATATTTATCTTTTTTTTTATTTGGACATATAATGTAATTTTGAAAATATATGTAAATCTTAAATATTAGATAATATATCTGGTAATGTCTAATTCTTCTAAAATTTAATATGTTTGATTATTAAGATAATATCATATGATTTAACAGTTGAATTGATAAAATATGTTTTTAATAAAAAAATATTCAACAGAGTAAGTATAACATACTTACTCTTTGAGTAAACGAATCCCTCCTCATATTATAATTGTAATATCATGACACTAAAAACATATTAGATAACCAGTGAATGGATTTTTATTTTTCTTTAATTAAAATTATGAATTATTGTTATATTAGAATCAATTAGATTTTATATATATATATGAGTGGAGATTCATTGGTATTCTTATAAGGTTCAATGATATTTTATGGGTATAAAATATCATCAACCCAACTGTTGAATTCAAAGTTCTAATCAAATAGATCAAATATATCAAATTTCATATAGTTTAAAAATTATTTGATATTTCATCATCCCACTTTATTTTAATAAATAATATGTTTTTAAAAAATATGAGTAAATATCAATCATCAAAATACATATTTCTTGTTATTCAATTTTTTTGATATTTGACATATTTGATCATCAATATAATATCACATAGTTAATGATCAAATTAATTAAGTTCAATTTTTATGAAGAGTTATTGAAAGATGTGAGTATATAAGACTTAAAAGTGCATCAAATTAAGTCCATCAAATCAAGTTAGTTTCAATTAAGGGTAATGTCAATTAAGTGCATTGGAATTAACATCACACACTAAATCTATTTTGGAAACCATCACTCTGAAGCTAAAAAATAATTACTTGAATGAAAAGAAGGAAACACAATTATATATTTTGAATAAACCACAATCATTATATATTGGAATAATTATTTTTGAAATAATTTGTTTTTTTTATTTTGTTTTTTCGAAAATAATTTGTAAATTAGAATTATATATTTAAATATCCACGCATAAAAAAATGTATTTATATTTAGATATCCACACATCAAAAAAATATATACTTAGATATCCAAATTTAGCGACTGATTTATGTTAGAGTTATTGAACATATTAAGTAATTATATTTTATAATGTTTGATTCTAAATTAGTTATTAGTTATGATTATACAATTAGTAACCCTTTAGAACATATGATTCATTAGTTTTTTAGGTGAATACGTAATAATTTTTATTATTTTATTATTTTATTATTTTTTAATAATGAAAATTAATATACACAATAATTAGCAATTTAACATATTATATATCTTCAAATCACCATTATATGTATTATCGCCTGCTAAATTTTTAAATCAATTATCAAATCTTCAAATCTCATTCTTTCAATATCCAATATTAAAGGAATATAAAAAGTTGATATAATTTTTATCATTTTATTTAAATAAATAGAACATTAAATACCTTATGACTGATTCTAATTATATTAAATATCAATCAAATCAAGAATTTTTAAATTTAATTTAATGGTTTTATATGATTTAATTTCAACAAATCAATAATCAGTTTAAATTCAATACAGCATTAAATATTAAGACCAATTCTAACTATACAAAATATCAGATAAAATCAAATCAAGACTTTTTGAGTTTAATTTAATGCATTTGTATGATTTGTGTCAACAAAGCAAAAATGTGCTAATAACTTAGTTCCAATTTAAATGTTACATAGTATATATATATATAAAAGAGTGATGATCCATTTACTCCAGGAATAATTTTCGTATATTTACTGTATCTAATAACTTTGTTTAGACACAAAATCCTATCAATCAAACCATTGAATTTAAAGTCCTTACGAAATATATCAAGTCTATATGATTTGAAAATGTTTTGACAGTTCACCATTTCATTTTATTTTAATGAATAACATATTTTTGAAAATATAAATAAATATAATTTTTTAGAATAACTATGAAATAGATGGATTGAATTTAATCTGTGTTATTGTCTAGCTTAGGATAGAAGGTTGGCTAGTGTTTAGGCTAGTGAATGAGATGCCTTCCTCTACTCGAGGATGAGTTTATATCTCGAACTAAACATTAATAAGGGTGGTCTTCGGGCATTGATAGGGTGACTGTGATTGGGGGAGGGACCTAAGGATTTGCCTGGTGAGGTTTGTGGGATGGTTTGGCGGGTTGGGGTCGTCATTCATTGCTTCCACGTTGGGCCAACATTTGTTGGGGCAGGTGAAGGGAAATGTTCATGGGTTCAGCAAGTCAAAGAGACCTAGGCACAACCCAGATTCAAGAGCATAGGTCAGGGTGATGCTAATCGGTCCAATGTGGACGAAGAGTTATTGAATGTAGTAACTATACAAGACTTATTTTTGCCCCAGTCTTATAATATATTCAATATTTAACATATAATAATTCGTCACATAATATTGCAATAATCGTTTTGGTCATTTAATATGTGGTTAGTATATGATATTTTACAAATATTGCACATGTAACTATATTAGATTTTTATTTTGCCAAATTAATTACATAATGAAATATTAAATATTAATATATTTGTAAACACTCAGAGTACAAGATTCCTTAACCTTTCAACCTCTCTTCAGTCAAACCTATCTTTACCAACATTGCATTATCCATTCTTTTCATCCTCATCACCAATCTTTCTCTCTTTCACCATGGTTGCGTCGTCCAACATCGTGAACCACCATCCACACCGCTACCTGTAGTTGGGTCGCGCACCTGACCTCCGCCTTGTTCCAGGATTTCATACATTAAGCTTTTCTCTCTAGCCTTGTTTTTCTGGCTATCTCAAATCTAAGTTTCAAAACCCAAACCTTGCTTCCCAGAACCTTCTAGCGTTAAGTGGGTTTATATGTTTTGCTTATTTCATCCTTTTACTTTCCTTGGCTGCCCTTTGCCTTTTTTTTAACTTTTTATTTTGGATTACCATCTTATTAATGTTTAGGTTGAATGGGGTGTGGTGGTGTAGATGATGGTGGTTGTGCTATAGGTTGTGTGATGCATTATTTGTGAAGGGTTTCTTGTGGTTTACAATTAGAAATGTCAAAATGAACTGAGCTCATTGGGTTGGTCCACCAAAACTATCATTTTTAGCAGGCTGGGTTAGAGTTATAAGCCCGTCAAAAATTCTAGCCCACTTAACCCATCCTGCTTAACCCGCGGGTTTAGATAGGTTGGTGTAGGCTTAGCCCACAGGCCAAGTCTTTTTTTTTTTAAGAAAAAATTCATAATTTATTAGTAAAATAAGTAAGAAACATGTGACCTAAAGAGGATAAAAGTAAGGAAGAGAAAATCAAATCAAGTATCGAACCAGTCAAGACACTGGTTCAAAGGTTTAGAAGTCAAACCAGTCCAACTGAGGTTTAGCCTGAATATAATAAAATAATAATAATAAAAAATTATTTTTCCCTACAATATAGAAGGCCCAACCTAACAATTAAACCATAGGTCCCAACCTCGACAATTGAAAAACTCTAGCACGCATCTACTATTCCTTTTTCTTCAGCAATAACAGTACCACATAGTTCAAGGATCTAGTTGTTGCAGTGGTCATTCCACTACAGTTGTTCCCCTTTGCCCATGGAGACCATTTTATAGTGGCTATGGTGGCCAAATGTAATACTCGGTGTATACACGACAGCGGATAAGTTCTGTACTGCCTTACGATCCCTTAGGACCCACCCGTGTTGTTAGGAAAGCCCCGAATGAGCGGGGAGTCTTGGAACGCAGGTTGGGTGCTGTTGCTATAGAATGGGCCTAATGACAGCACAGTGCAGAACGACGCAGTTTCATTTAGTGAGCATCCCAACCCTTTATAAACACCCAAGGTCAGGATTTTGGTCTCCCAAACTAAAACCCTTGATCCAAAACACATTTCCTCTCCTCCCTACTCAATCTAATTCCAATCTTTTTTTCTTTCAAGTGATCAAAGGTAAGATTTCATGGGTCTTGTTGTTCCTTTCCTTCCCATTTTATATCTTGGTGAATGAGTTGTTGTTTGTCTCCATTGTTGTTAAGTGGGGGTGCTCCCCCAATATTGTTAGAGTTATGTTTGAGTAATCTAGAGGTTATTAGAGTCTAATCTAGAGTTTTGTGACTTCAATGACAGACGATGGTACCATTCCTCCTCTTCGAAGCTCCATTGGTGTTGATGTCATCACTCCCTCCTCTCCAGATGAGTGGGTTTGGAACCTATGACCCTTATATTGGTCATTAGAGTTAATTTTCTCAAATTATTATTGATTGCATGATTTTAGAAAGGATTTCAAGAGATTAGAGAATCCGATTAATTGGTTATAATTATTGAAATGATGATTTCCAACTAGAGCATGAAATATTTATTTTAATGCAAACTCGTGGGACTATTATTGTTAAATGATTTTATCAAAAGAGTTAGAGTATAATTATTACTTGATTAGAGATTTCCATAAAATTACCATGATAATTTTATGAGCAAATTAATTATGAATTATAAAATTTTGTGCTTAGAGCAATACTATAACAGAGATTTGGAGAAAATAATATGTTTATTGAATTAGAGACTAGATGGTAGTTATAGAGAAACAGACAGTGAGTTAACGGCTGAACCTTGATCATTAACCTTGGTACCAAGTTGTCCCGAGAGGACAATCTCATAAAACAGAGAATAGAACCTGTTCAGGTGTCCACTTTAGATCCTTGGTGGATCATAGAGCATAACATTTTCGGTTCTTGGAGAACCAAAGAGTAGAGATTCATGTTTCTCTAGTAGAGTACCGTTGCTTATGTTTTCTAGAGATTTGCCTTTTAGAGATATTTTGTATATATGCATAAAAGAATGAATATGATTTTAGAGTTATTGTATTAACCAGCCTGATGATTATATATTATTATTATTCTCTTTGGTTGTCCCATGAGAGGGTTATGGATAAGAACTTGCTCACTGAGTTTTATATGAAACTCACCCCTCTCCCTTCCTCCATTAGAGGTGCAGTAGGTGTTGTGGGTTCTTCTCTTCCACCTCCTCCTCAGCAGTAGAGATATATCAGTTGGTGAGCTTCACTTTAGAGTGAAGTATTCTTTGGGGTATTTTATTTAGAGTTAGAGTGCTCTAGTGTACATGACAGGTAAGGTCCTGAACTATAGAGATGAATTGCATTATTTTATCATGATTATTTTGTATAGAGAGAAACCCATATATTTTGAATCTCAGAGATATTTTTAGAGTTTGGAAATGAAATTGAAGTGATTTGATTTTCTAACTTCAAAGAATTATGCTAGAGTTTGATAATGACTATGTTTTCCAGAGCTAGTGATTTATTAGAAATGAAATGACGTTTTATAAACAGATTTATATTAAAATGTGCATATAGAGAGACTAAGAGGTCACGAGGTTTATGTGGGAATGAGGATTCCTCAAGTGTCGGTCATGTATCCAAGTCGGGTTGTGACACCAGATCTGCAGGAATCTTAGAGGAAGGTAGTGGTGGTTGACGAAAAGGCGATGGTTGGCTAGGGCAGAAATAACACCGACCTTTCACATACACATACTCTCTCTCTCTTTCTTTCTCTCTCTCCCCTAATCTCAATCTCTACCACCACTGTTTGTTGCTCCCTTTAGCTGTGCGCTCTTTCACCATGAGCCATTCCATTCCCATCATGGACTGCTGCTGCCCAATCGTCTTCCACCATAAAGCCATTGCGACGGCATCCTTTCCTATTGCGAGCCCATCACAATCATCTTCAATCATTGTGAAGCTTGCGGTTTCCTTCTTCATAATTGTACACCACAACTGCGGATGTCGCCTTCCTCTAATAAGTGCTGCGGTGAACTTCGCCACCGTGCCGTGCCGTACTGTGTTGTCGGAAGTCGCATGCAAGATGCAACCCTTCCCTTTCTCTCTCTAGTGTACGTGCGCTCTCTCTAGTGTTATCTCTATTGTTTTTCTTTTTTTTTTCCCGGCCAAAGAGCTTGAACTAGCAACCTCTCAAAACTGGGTTGATCCATTGGTTTTCCCAGTTTTACCTTGTTTCGAACTCCCTTGATTTTAGACCCTTAACCGGACTAGCAAGGTGAGCAATTCTCAGTTAAGCTGGTCCGACCGACTAGTTCGGTCCGGTCTGATTTTCTCTTCATTGGAAAAAAGTCAGAAGTATATACATTTACCAGGACACTAACATTACAGTTGACATTATTCGCTCAAAGTTGAAACTTAAAAATAAAACAGTGTCATAACTGACAAACAACACTATTAATAATAACATTTTTTAATCAAAGTTGGTGTATAGTTATCATGGACCTTGAAAAATACATAAATAAAAATATTTTTTATAAACTTTTTTTTTAAAAAAATTTTCATCAAAACATTAAAAAGTATTTTTTTTGGTAGGTTGGCCTACCAACTTGTCAACCTACCCTAAAATGGGATAGATTGACTGTTTTAACCCATTTTATTTTGGAAAACTGGCCCGTCCCACCCTTTTTTTGCAAGTTTTTATCGGGGCGAGCCTAAAAGTAGCGGGCCAATCTGTTTTGACACCTCTATTTACAATGGTGGTGGTGGTGGTGGTGATGAAAGGATGAAGGAAGGAAGGTGATGGGGATGTGGATTTTGTTTTTGTGTAAATAAAGCTAGAGGCCAATTTGTTTGTTAATGAAATTGTTAGTAATATCGTTAATGTTTTCCATCCAAGAACCAATAAGTGTCTGACTTTTGACATTGTCAAGGATCAAGTTAACACTTTTCATCTGTTAAGGACTAACTTGTCCGATTCGAAATTATTAAGCACCAACTTGGGGTTTACTTTTTTGCAAATCTTTCTTTATAATTTTTTATTATTTTTTTAATCTCTCAGCCATTGTGTACGTTCAAAGTGGGTGGGCAAAGTACAAACTAACCATCACCCTATTCCATACCGTATGCATCACCTATTATGCGTTAGAATATCATTACTCTTTCCATTATTGTAAAGCCTTCTCTTTATCCCCATTTTTTTTATTTTTTTATATAAATAATTCTTTTACACAGCCTCATAGAGTCTACTAACATAGCTAGTGGTTGTAGTTGTCTCTCTCCTAAGGCTTTGAGTGAGTGATTTTATATTACACTCCTGCCTTTCCCCTTCCTTATTACTCTCTAAGAAAACTCCTAGTCTTAATTCCTTTTATTGGTTCTTCTCTTTCCCTTATCTCCTTTTATTTCCATATCTATTATTGTTTTAGTTTCAAGTTCTGAAAAGGCTTTTTATATTTTTTCCCTTATTTGCTCAAGTTCAAAAAGCTCACTTTTTGAAAGTGTTTAATACTATTTTTTATTGCGCTACAAGTTTTTCTTGATAGTCCTTTTGATAAAGTTTTCAGATCTTCAATGAAGGGAAAAAAGTTCAAACACGATTTAATCCCCTTTTTTGTGTGTTTTTCTACCTAAATTAATACCTTGAAAATGGGGAAAAACTATGCATAGTAAGACATAAAACTCGTAAGTTTTGAAAGCTATTTTTAATTTAAAAAATTTAATTACATGAAAGTGTAAAAATCTGGGACATGAGGGAAAAAATATGAAATAATAATGATATTTTGATATCTAAAAAGTAAGTGTCTGAAGTAACCCATTTTTTGGGTGTCAAAATACCAAAACCCAATACGAAATTAGAGATATGAAAACATGAAACACTTGGACGAATTTATTTGGAGAGCTCCAAATATAATACAACATCATATCATCATCATCATGACCCAATCAAAAAGAAAAAAAAAATCATATCATCATCATGTATATATACGAGTGTGCGACAACCTCACACCCACGTAGAGCATACACAGTACACTCATCAATCCAGACCGTTAAATCGACAAACCGAATCTAGTGGTGGAACGATCATATTGAGTGCTAAACCCACCAGAGAAGAAAACCGCCCCATCCATTCCATTCGCACTCCGAAGCCAAAAAATGGCAGCCAAGACTTTGCTTTCCCCACCACATCCACACCCGCACCCTCTCTGTTCTCTCCCATTTCACGCCAACACCCCTCACCAAGTGCACCCATGGAAACAACAACAACAACAACAACGCACTCCAACACTGAAGAAGCTCCACGTGTCCCTTCAGGACCCTATGATAATCTCCTCCTCCTCCTCTTCTTGTTCTGCTCTTGCGGACTTGTTCACTCGCCACCAACAACTACTGAACCCCAATTCTCTGGTGTTGCTTGCAGACAGCGTTGGTTATTCTCTGGCCAGCTATTATACTTCTCTCGGCCTCTTTGTCATCTCCGTGCCTGGCCTTTGGTCCCTCATCAAGCGTTCTGTCAAATCCAAAGTAATGATTCCCATTGTTTCCTTTGTTTTCTGGGCTTCTTATTGCTGCCGTCTTTCCATGTGTCTTTTGACAATTCTTCTTCTGGTGTAATACTGGCTTCGGAAAAATAGATTGTGAAGAAGACTTTTGTAGGTGAAGGTGAAAAGAAGGCACCAAATCAAGTTGCAGGGGAGGTACTCTCGTTCTTCACTCGTAATAACTTTGCAGTGACCGATAGAGGAGAAGCAATCACGTGAGTCAGCACCACGTTGTTTTCTTTAGTTTCAATTGCGCACCTTAATCTAATCGCTTAGTCTGGTCTCTTTACACCCTCTCATTGCATATCTGGAGCACAATAGGACAAGTTTGGCTTCTTTGTAGAACAAATGTTGAGCAGCAAAAGATGCCATTTAATCACCGATGAAATCAAATTCGATATGTCCATCGCTCAATGGCATGTGAAATTATTGGTCTAATCCTTTTGTTTTTTAAGGAATAAAAAATAGAGCTAATTTTTCTATGACTAAGATTTATGTGTAATTTTATATATAGACTTTATTCATGAAAATTTATGTCCTCTTTTTACCTCCTAATCAAACCTACTCTTAGAGTGAAAAATTACAAATAGAAGGATGTGCTTGGTTATAGAAAAATAATAATAATTTTTTTATTCTATTTCTTATTTTTTCAAGGAAGCAGTGAAAGTTAGAGTTGCAAATTGAAAATTGAATTTTTATAGTTTCCATTATTTTCTTTGGAAACTGTCTGAAAATAGAAAAAGAGAACTGAAAATTATTTTCTAAAATCTGCTGTGCGACAAGTGTTGCAAAGTGCCACTAGCAAGTAATCTCTAATGTTGTGAAAATAGGTCTAAGAAAGGAACAAGGAAGAACCGTTTTTCTTTTGTGTATCACTAGTCTCCAATGTATATGAATTATTAGTGTTAATCAATCAAGATAATCTTCTCTTCCTATTTTTGCTTTATAATCATCAATTTAAGTGAAGCTAGTCATCTAACACAAGTTTTCCTATGAAGGTTTGAAGGAATGATGGTTCCCAGCAGGGGCCAGGCAGCACTCTTGACTTTCTGCACTTGCATCAGCCTGGCAAGTGTGGCCCTTGTGCTTACCATAACCTTCCCGGATGTTGGAAACAACTGGTTTTGGATTACTGTCTTTAGTCCATTGGCGTAAGTGAAAGCATCGACAATATACTGTTAGATTTATAAATACACTCCCCCCCCCCCCCTCCCCCCTTTTCTCTTTTAATAGGGTAAGAGGTGGCAATCAAAGAGAACTAACAAAGTTTTGCTGATGCTTTGGGAATTTGTGTAGAGGCGCATACTACTGGACCCGTGCATCGAGAAAAGAGCAGATTAAGGTGAAAATGATGGTTGCAGACGATGGAGCCTTATCAGAGATCATAGTTCAAGGTGATGACCAACAAGTCGAGCAAATGAGAAAGGAACTCAATTTAAGTGAAAAAGGCATGGTGTATGTTAAAGGTGTCTTCGAGAAATGACCCATTTTAACCTGATGACAGAATGTTATGAAAAGCATAGACTGTACCCATTAATATGGTTACAGTTTTGGTCCCTGGAGCCAATGTTTGTCACCCAACGAGATCAAGCTGCCGGATGACAGTTTTTGAGATGCACACCAATCTAGCTAGCTAATTCCAGTCTTCAGCATATTCACTGGGTTCTTGTTTAATTCGTCAAATACCCAACCCACTGTCTTAAACATGGAAAATGCCATATTCCCAGTATCGCTTATTTGCTAATAAGCATATTTCAAAATGTTACCCAACGTATGCAAAATGCGATACAGAATACCTAAAGTCATCATCTTTTCGAAAATTATATGACAAACAAAAAGTCAGGCGATTATTGATATATGTCTCGCCAAACAGTAGCCGTTAAACTTCAGTGTTACACAAACCACTTGCTAAACATATCCAATAAGGACTCACAGGAAATACAAGGTGTCCATGGTCCATTTCGACATTATCGAATAAATAAAAAAAATTGTGAACTCATGCGCTAGGGGTCAACCCAAGGTTTTCAACCAATCATCAGCTTGTTTTCATCCAAGAAGGTATAAGTTGGTACCTCCAGATTGTATGGTGCTGGTCCTTTCCTAATTCTTCCAGAAATATCATAATGTGAACCATGGCATGGGCAAAACCAACCACCAAAGTCACCAGCATTTGGCAAGGGGATGCAACCCAAGTGTGTGCAAACCCCAATCACAATGAGCCATTCTGGATTCTTGACTCTCTCTGAATCCTGCTGGGGATCACGAAGAGATCCAAGATCAACACTGTTTGCCAGCTTAATATCATCTTCTGTTCTGCGCCTGATGAAAACTGGCTTTCCACGCCACTTCACAGTCACAGTAGTGCCCGGCTCAATGCTGGAGAGATCAACTTCAAGCGAAGCCAGAGCAAGAACATCCTTACTGGCTGACATGCTGAGCACAAACTTGAGGATGAGGAGACGGACTAGAGAGGCATAAACAAACCTACCACCTGTTAGGACAAAGTAGGCAAATGCCCTCTTGCTTGGGTCACCTGGAGGATATCGTTCATGATTGTGTTCATCGTATACAATCTTAGACGAAGGGTTTTTAACAGCAGCAACAGTTGCTGGAATTTCAGGAATAATGCTGTTCTCTTTGGAGTGGATAAGCGATTCAGTTGCAAAACCTGGGTGCAATCAAATTGAATCACTTAGTAAAGTTGCTTTTAGTTCGCTAAAACTAAAGACTATAAATCATTAATAAAAAGCAATCCTAAACCCAGGGGAAAAGCCCCAAGAAACAACATATGCACAATATAAAAAGTAAAAACAACATATGCCCCAGGAATTATGAAACAGCTTAACAACTCTAATTGCATCATTTTCTTCTTAAAATGGAAAGACTTTTCTCCTTGCAGTCATCATGAAAAGCACAAAACAGTCAAACTTCATGACTTCTATCAAAATCAAGTTTTATACAAATAATTAGGCTGTAGTTTCTTTGGCTTGTTAGTTTATATCAATACCACTACAGAAAGGGTAAAAAGGAGCTCCCCTGCCTGATGTCTCATAATTTTTCTAAATGCACAACACAATGATCCAATTTTACTATTTATTTCAACAGAAAAACTCTGGATCATACTGATTTTGCAGACACCGATGCAGAATTTTAACCAATGGAGTAAATTACTCAACCTCCCGTCCATTTGACAGATTATTCATGTAAGCCTCTATTTTCAAAGTCTTTGCATAAACCCAGTTTACTCACTCTGTTCGCTTAGATTATGGAAAACCCAAATTGCTGATTTTCAATAAGAACCCAGTTAACTCATTCTGTTATTAATGTATTCAACCTCACCCTGTTCCCTTGCAATCTCAGAGATCTACACACCATCTCAGACCATCCATTGCACACAAGCCCATCGCTAGAGGCCAAGAAATCAAAACTGCCCTGAGCTAGAAACACTATAACAATGCCAAGTGCTTATGTGAGGACTGCGAGTTTGTCACCACCATGGTGAGTGACAGTGGAATGACATTTATCCCAACTTATTTTGTATTTCTTCCCTTTGTCCCACTGCACCCCACTCACTCTCCTTACCTTTCTTCCTCCTCCATCGACCAGATCTGAAGAAACAATAATGGAGAAAGGATGAATATGCAGGCAGTGTGGAAATGAAATCCCGGACTTCATAGTAAACAGGGACATTAGGATTGATTATGTAGGCAATGCAAAAATGGAGAAATGATCGATTATTTCCTTTCTTTCTTTGAGTTCTATTCTGTAATGTATTGATTTTCTTGATGATAGAAACATAATTTGATTGGAACTTTTTCCTTGACTCCTTCCATCCCCTGGGAGTGTTTGAGCCACTTTTACTCTAAAAAAATAAAAAACAAAAAAAATCAAATCCCTGTATACCCTGCCAAGATCTGCCGCCTTATGACATCGAACATCATCATCAAGTCCCTCAGCTTTTTCAGATTGCTTGCCACTGAAGTCCTCGTTTGGTTCGATGATGTCGATAAACCCAATGTGCAACTTGACAAGTTCCGACTCGCTGTGATGGACGGGTCTTGCTCTGCCGCAGAGATATTGTCATCCGTGCGTGATCGGAGGTCCCTCATGACGACGGCATGGTCCAGCTTCCGGCTTTGCTCCTACTGCTCGTGGCTGCTCTGAAGCACACGCTCCACCTCCATGCTGCTCCCAAACCGATTCCATGTCCTCAAAAACCTTGTGGAAGTTGCCGCTGCCGCAGGCGATGGCTCATGTGTCGGAGGTTATCTCGATAGTAAGGGCGGTTAGTGCGGCAAAGGGTGTGGCGGAGGTCATCTCAGTAGCGGCGGGGAGGGAGGGGGGGGATGAGATGAGTGATAAGGACTAAATGGGAAAATTCAGATTAAACTTAAAATTTAATAATTTATTGAAATATTTTATGACCGTTAGATTCAGTAATTAGCGGCTGAGATTTGGTCACCATGTGGTGACAAACTACTCAGGCACCATATAAGAAGCCACTCAATAACAACACACCCCATGCCTAAACACATGCACAAATCTTGCCCTCTTTCCCATTACCACCACTCCAGCAAACTTTGAGCATCATCCCCAAAAAACACAGCAACATAAACTTTGACCCCCACCTTACTTTACAACTCACATCAACTTAACCCAGTTTCACTCAGAACTACCGTGCTACCCTATCCAAAAATCTAGTACCAAACCAACCCAAACTAAAGAAATCAATCCCTCAAATCCAACATCAAGCTCCAATTTTCTGAGCCCACATAAGACAAGCCATTCAAATCCACAGTCACCAAACAGTATGTGCAAACCCACTGCCACCAAGCCACTGCAACCACCCAACAGCGGAATGAGTGACACCTCCAACAGACCGAATTAAAATTCCATATAAACAGAGAATATGAGGCCATAAAACATTTAGCAACAACTACGTAGCTAAAATTTGTCAAAACAACTAATTTTATAACCGGCAATAGAAGAGAGGAGGAAGTGAGGAACACCGATAGCCTAAAACAATATTCCACCCCGAAATAAAAAGAGCCAGAATGTAAAAAGAAGTACTTCCTAAAATATAAAGACAAACAAGACATTTCCCGTGCCTCTACCACGACATCCGAATTCATAATGCCTATCTTCGATCCTTCTCTCGACCGACCAAAAAAAAAATCCTTTTTTCAAAAGATAAAAAGCCATCAAAATCCAAAGCTATCATTACCCCCAAAGCGAATACTGGATTGCAATCAACTAACAAAATGCTCCCAGAAGAAGCCAAAGCCTTTTCAGAATTTTGCGAAGGAAACAATGAAAACAGTATAATACTGGTTTCAGTTTTAATTTTCCTACTATCACTATTTCCCTGGCAAAATTCAGAACACTAAAAATTTAAAAACACAGAAAATGGAAACCAATTAGTCCTCTCGACACGAACCCAGAACGAGTCAACGATTTAGGCAAATCAGCCATTCGATTTGACCCCCCCAAAAAAAAAAAAATCAGCTTCATATAAACATCCAAAACAAACAAAGCATCTAATTTATGGCACAAATCGACACGTAAAACGCAGAGCAGAGCCCTAAAGCCAACGAATCAAACCATACAATAAGCGAAACGAGTCGTTTTCGACCTCAATCTGAATGCCCCAAAACCAATAAAAAATGAGGAAGACCCTAACCTCTGAAGGGGAGAAGGAATTCGGGTAGGGGAGCGGATCCACGTTCGTTGGAAGAAGAGGGAGCGGGAGCGATGGGGTTCCGAGACACGAAGGCGGAGGCCGCGTGGTTGGCTCTCCATGAGGAGGAGGACACAGAAGAAAGCCTCTTGGCTGCAACCCTCAACATCTTTCGCCTTTTTCCTTCCTCTTCTTCTTTTCTTCTTCCTTGCTCCTCTCTCTATCAGTGTTTTGACGATGCCTCTTCTTCTGGGCTCTGGCCGCAGCGAGGCAAATCAACGAAGCGAGTAGAAGGCGAGTTTTTTTTTTTTTCCCGGTTAAGGAAGTCGGAGGAAATGGAAAACGCTCTTTGGGAATTGATTTGACCAGTGGACAACGACAACGTCGGCTTACGGTTTGTGGGTCAAGATTTGACACCAAGGCCCAAGGCCCAAGGCCCGTGCTTGGAGTTTACACAGAGCCCAACGAGTTGTTCTGTTGACTGTCTTTGGGCCATGGTTTTATATTGATTTGACTCTTCAGCTTATTTCTCTTGATTACGTACGTCTTTTCAGAGCTTGAAAGTTTGAGAAGTATGCACTTGGTGCCCTCAATATATACATATGAGTTTGAATTTTAAAAAAAAAAAAATTTATAGTGTAAAATTATATTATAAGTCTTTTTTTATTCTCCATTCTCCTTTAAAATTCAAACTCATAAATATAATCTAGGTAGCAAACTAGGCTGCAGATCTAATGGTTCCCTTCCTTATACTGTTTGATTTGATTTGATTTTGTTGGGAGAATCAAGATGCTAAACCCTTTATTTTTTAAGTTTAATTGACATGAATTGATGATATAAAGTTTTTTAAACTTTCAGTCAATAAAAAGTTATCTTATAATTAACTCTTTAAAAAAATTACACATGACTTATGATTTGTCAATTGTTCATTGACCAACAGTGCAGAGATGTTTAACACTATAGTGCATGCCAATTAAACTCTTATTTTCTCATGCCAAGGATCTTGTTTTTTTTTGGGTGTGCATGACGGTTAGGTCAAGGATCTTAATCTTTGATTCTTTTATCTCAACTGTGGGCCTTACTCTTCGTGTAGTATGTTTGGGCCTGTAAGTTGTTGGCCTGCCTCCTTTTATTTCTAAATGAAATCCCTCTCTTGGTCATGAAAAAAAAGACAACTTTTTATTGAGTCCTGACAACAAATTAATAAATAAATTTCTCCCTTGACAGTCCAAAAAATAAGCGCCTGTTTGAGAATATTTTTATCTTTTAGTTTTTAAAAATAATTTTAAAATGTAAGTTGAATTCATTTTTAAAAAATACAAATAAAAAAATTGTTTGTCAATAATATTCTCACGAGAGTTTTTTATTGATTAAAAACGAAAGTTTGTTTGAATAGTTTTTTTGAAATAAATTTTGAAAACAATAAAACAAAAAACTTGTTTCACAAATATTTTTAAAAAATAATTAAACTCTTTTAAAAAGTAAATCAATTTTAAAAATCAAATTAAGAACAATTTTCATTATACTTTTTGTTCAAAGCCACTTTTGTCTTTGAATAAAAACAATAAAGGCCCTTCACATTTACCCACAGTCTGCATAACTCATTGTTTCATCTCTGTTCACAATTCCATTCTAAAATTCTTTTAGACCAGAGTGAACGATGTACAAATTCAAAACCAATAAGAAAAATATCACATCAGCTATTGATAGTAGGTGAAGGTAAATTTTCCATTAACGAGACTCATGCGTAATTGTATACATAAACCTCCTATATGAAAAATTATATCCCATTTTTGCCCTCTAACTGAACATATAGAATTACAAAATCTAAGCATTGCATGATGGGTGACGGCACTGACAGTGGCAAGTAGTCTCTAATGTTGTAAGATTTATTTGAGAAGAAAGAAAGGAGGAGGAAGCATTTCATTTTTTTGGTGTCAGTAGTCTCCATAATCTATATGAATTATTCGTGTTAAATCAATCAAGACAGCCTTCTTTTCTTATTTTTGCTTTATAATCATCAACTTAAGTGAAGCTAGTCATCTAACACAAGTTTTCATGCTGCTGCTATGAAGGTTTGATGGAATAACGGTTGCAGATGACGCAAACACATCACAGATCATTGTTCAAGCCTCAAGGTGATGACCAACAAATCGAGCAAATGAGAAAGGAACTCAGGTGAAAAAAGCATGGTGTATGTTAAAGGTGTCTTCGAAAGTTGACCCATTTTAACTAGATGATAGAATGCTCTGGAAAATATTGACTGTTATCTATTAAAATGGTCAGAGTTTATTGGTCACTGGAACCTATGTTTGTCTCAAGCAGCCAGATGACAGTTTTGAGATTCAACTCCGGGTCTCTAGCACACCAATCTAGCTAACTAATTCCAATCTTCAGCATATTCACTGGGTACTTGTTTAATTCGTCAAGTACCCAACACACTGTCTTAAAACATGCAAAATGCCATATTCCCAGTATGGCTTATTTGCTAATAAGCATATTTCAAAATGTTACACAAAATATGCAAAATGCGATACAGAATACCTAAAGTTATCATCTTTTGAACAATCATATGACAAACAAAAAGTAAGGCGATTATTGAAATAAGTCTCGCCAAACAGTAACCTTTAAACTTCAAAGTTACATAAACACTTGCAAAACATATCCAATAAGGACTTAAAAGTCAAAGGAAATAGATGGTGTCCATGACCCATTTCGACATTATCGAATAAATCAAAAAAATTGTGAACTCATTCACTAGGGGCAGCCCAAGGATTTCAACCAATCATCAGCTTGTTTTCATCCAAGAAGGTATAAGTTGGTACCTCCAGATTGTATGGTGCTGGACCTTTCCTAATTCTTCCAGAAATATCATAATGTGAACCATGGCATGGGCAAAACCAACCACCAAAGTCACCAGCATTTGGCAAGGGGATGCAGCCCAAGTGTGTGCAGACCCCAATCACAATGAGCCATTCTGGATTCTTGACTCTCTCTGAATCCTGCTGGGGATCACGAAGAGATCCAAGATCAACACTGTTTGCCAGCTTAATATCATCTTCTGTTCTGCGCCTGATGAAAACCGGCTTTCCACGCCACTTAACAGTCACAGTAGTGCCAGGCTCAATGCTGGAGAGATCAACTTCAAGTGAAGCCAGAGCAAGAACATCCTTACTGGCTGACATGCTGAGCACGAACTTGAGGATGAGGAGACGGACTAGAGAGGCATAAACAAACCTACCACCTGTTAGGACAAAGTAGGCAAATGCCCTCTTGCTTGGGTCACCTGGAGGATATCGTTCATGATTGTGTTCATCGTATACAATCTTAGACGAAGGGTTTTTAACAGCAGCAACAGTTGCTGGAATTTCAGGAATAATGCTGTTCTCTTTGGAGTGGATCAGTGACTCAGTTGCGAAACCTGGGTGCAATCAAATTGAATCACTTAGTAATTGCTTTTAGTTTGCTAAAACCAAAGATTATAAATCATTGATAAAAAAGCAAGCCTAAACCTAGGGGAAGAGCCTCAAGAATCAACATATGCACAATAAAAAACAACAAATCCTCCCCCCCACCTGGGTGCAATCAAATTGAATCACTTAGTAAAGTTGCTTTTAGTTTTCTAAAACTAAAGATTATAAATCATTGATAAAGAAGCAAGCCTAAATAATTTGCATATTACTTTTGATAAGGTGGCCCAATAGAATAGGTACCGCTTACTAATAAATGACACTAACAGAATTTTTTAACAAATAATTTGTTATGAATTATTGATTGATACAGCAGCAAGGCAAATCATATTGATGGCAGAAAAGATACTGTACTACATACACAGATAACAATCACGAAGATAATCAATCCCCACCAACCTATGTTTATCTTTCATCCAAAGAAACAGCTTAATAACTCTATTTACATCATTTTATTCTAAAAATGAAAAGATTTTCATCATAAAAGGCACAAAACACTCAAACTTCGTGATTTCTATCAAAATCAAGTTTTATACAAATAACTATGCAGTAGTTTCGTTGGCTCGTTAGTTTATATCCATACCACTACAGAAAGTGTCAAGGAGAGCTCCCCCCATAGGTATCTCCCATAATTTCTCTAAATGCAAAACACAATGCTTCAATTTTACTATTTATTTCAATAGAAAAACTCTGTATCGTACTAATTTTGCAGGTGCCAATGTAGATTTTTAAACAACGGAGGAAACTACTCAACCTCCCCTCCATTTGCATCTCTATTTTCAAAGTCTATGTATAACCCCAGTTTACTCACTCTGTTTGCTTAGATTATGGAAACCCCAAATTGCTGATTTTCAACATGAACCCAGTTAACTCATTCTGTGAGTGACGTATTCAACCTCACCCTGTTCCCTTGCAACCTCAAAGATCTACACACCATCTCAGACCATCCACTGCACACGAGGCCATCGCCAGAGGCCAAGAAATCAGAACTGCCCAGAGCCAGAAACACTATAGTGACACACCCCATGCCTAGACACACATACACAAATCTTTCCCTCTTTGCCATAACCACCATTCCAAGCCACAAACAACATGTGAAAACCCACTGCCACCAAGCCACTGCAACCACCCAAGCCCCAGTAATGTACACCATCTACTTCTGCCTGAACATCTCATGAAAATATTTTTTAAAAAATAGAATTCCCACATTTGGAGAATCTCTATTTATTATTATAATAATCACCAAATCCAAAACTGAAGTCATAAGGAAGTACGTGATCTCGGAGTATTTTCCTCCGAACAATAATGTCCAATAACAACTAAACTTCCATAGAAGCGGAATGAGTTACACCTACTGGATTAAAACTCCATAGACAGAGAACATGAGACCATAAAACATTTAACAACAACTATGTTAGCTTAAATTTGTCTAAACAAGTAGTTTCATAAGTGGCAATAGAAGAGAAGAGGAACACAGATGGCCTAAAACAATATTCCACCCCGAAAATAAAAAGAGACAGAATGCAAAAAGAAGTACTTCAAATACAAAATATAAAAACAATCAAGACATTTCCCGTGCCTCTACCACGACATCCGAATTCACAATGCCTAGAAAGAAAAGATAAGAACCACACAAACGCCATCTTCGATCCTTCTCTGGACCGACAAAGAAAAAATCCTTCTTTTTTTTTTTGAAAAATAAAAAGCCACCAAAATCAAAAACTATTACCCAAAGCGCATACTGGATTGCAATCAACTAACAAAATGCTCCCAAAAGCCAAAGCCTTTTCAGAATTTTGCGAAGGAAACAATGAAAACAATATAATACTGGTTTCAGTTTTCATTTTCCTGCTATCACTGTTTCCTTTGCAAAATTAAGAACACTAAAAAACACAGAAAATGTAAACCAAGTAGGCCTCAGGACGAGAACCTAGACCGAGCCAACGAATTAGGCAAATCAGCCACAAATACTTCGATTTGATCCCCCCCCCCCCCCAAAAAAAAAAAAAACAAAAATTCAGCTTCACATAAACATCCAAAAAAAACAAAGCATCTAATTAATGGCACAAATCGTCACGTATAACGGAGAGCAGAGCCCTACAGCCAACGAATCAAACCAAACAACAAGCGAAACGAGTCGTTTTCGACCTCAATCTGAATGCCCCAAAACCAATTAAAAATGAGGGAGACCCTAACCTCTGAAGGGGATAAGGAACTCGGGTAGGGGAGCGGATCCAAGTTCGTTGGAAGAAGAGGGAGCGGAAGTGATGGGGTTCCGAGACACGAAGGCGGAGGCCGCGTGGTTGGCTCTCCATGAGGAGGAGGACACAGAAGAAAGCCTCTTGGCTGCAACCCTCAACATCTTTTGCTTTTTTCCTTCCTCTTCTTCTTCTTCTTTGTTTCTCTATCCGTGTCTTGATGATGCCTCTTCTTCTCGCTGCTGCGAAGCAAAACAACGAAGCAAGTAGAAGGAAATGGAAGAAGAAATGGCTTTTGGGAATTGAAGTGGACAACTACAACGTCGGCTTGCGGTTTGTGGCTCTAGATTTGACACAGGGCCACACAAGGCCCAAAGTCCAAGGCCTGCCTTTGGAGTTTTCACGAAGCCCAATATGAGTTGTCTTTATTGGACTGTGTTTGGGCCATGGATATTCTATATTGACTCTTGAAATGATTTCTCTTGACGTATAAACAACAATAAAGTCGACGCAAAAAAAAAAGAAGCAATAATTTAGTCTAGGTTTTACTAGAGCTTGAAGTTTGAGAAATGTCACGACCAAAACGAGAAGTTTGAGAAGTTTGTGTTTTTTTTGAACCAAAAAAAAAAATTAAAATCCCAAATTAGTCTATGAGATTTATAAGTTATAGAAGGAGATAAATTAGTCCCTTAAATTTGAAAAATCTTAGTCCCTCAAATTTTATAAAAATTGATAAATTAAACTTAGATGATAATTTTGTAAAGGGATTAATTTGTCCTTATTTATGAAATTTGAGAGACTAATATGAAATTTTTTAAATTTAATAAACTAATTTATCTCTCACTATAAATAAATATGAGGGGACTAACTTGAAATTTTAATGAAAAAAAAATTGTTTGATTGTTTGGTGGGCTCCTTCTTATATGGTGCCCAACAAATTTGCCACCAAATGGTGCTAGATTACACAAGGACCATTCTACCCTTATTTTAGCTTTACTTTCCAGCCATGTCCTTTTGCTATCCAAACCCTCTCCTCTAACTTTTCCCCCGCACCTGTTCATTTGCATCTCAACTTTTTCTGTCATCAAATCCAAGAGCATCCAAAACTACCTGTTGCTGCATCTGTTGTCTTGAACAACTTTGAGCTCTTTGGCACTCTCTACTCTTGCCGCAAAGGACGCTTAGAGTTATATGCCCATAAAGAAGGGCTCTTGAAGCCACTAGTGTGGAGAAGGCTTTCAAGACCAACGCAATGGAGGAATTCGAACCCAATCCTAACAGGGCCACCATCATTAGCTCAGATATAAAGTCCTTATAAAAAAATTTTACATTGGGTAGCGTGTATTAGAAAATTCTATTATTTTTCATGTGCAATGTGTGCATCAAGAACATCGACAGTAATTCTATTGTGAAGATTAAATAATTAATAGTGATTGTCTTGTTCAAAAAGGTCCCTCACTGCTACTGTGTGTTTTTGTTTGAACTTTAGACTCGTATCTTGGATTGTCGTTGCCCTCCTTTATCGGTCTAAGGCTGTTTTTCATCTTAAGAAAAACAAAAAAAAACAAACAAAAAAATGGTGGGCAGAGAAAAAGAAGAAGTATGACTTTGTGAGACTCTGAAATTAGTGAGATTTTGCTTTTAAAGCAAATGGTAAGAAAAATGGAGACTGCAATAAGGATAAAAGGGTGTGAGTGACCATTGTCCAGTAGTTGAAAATGGTGCACGGCGGAAACTACGTGGGGTTGCATTCTTAAATCCTTCCATGGCGGAGGGTTAGTGGACAATGGTGCACGAAGGTCGTGGGCTGTTGACGCCCGTTTTCACCAGCAATGGTGCCTGTGACTCCGTCAGGGCATCGGACAGGAGGGGTAGTGGTGTGCTTGTGGCACAGTGCGCGGATAAAATGGGAAGTATGGGAAGAAGATAATAAGGATAAGAGAAATTGATAAATATCCACCAGTACACTTATACTACATATTTACATTAAATTAAAAGTTGTAAAGTAATATGTAAAAGGTTGTAAATCCATATGTAAAAAGTTTTTGCATACTTATTTACAACTTTTTACATATTGGTTTACAATTTTTTGCATACTGATTTATAACTTTTTACGTACTGATTTACAACTTTTAACTTGGTGTAAGTGTATGATGTAAATATAGTGGTGGTTATGCATCACTCCTCTAAGGATAAAATGGGAAACCCCCGACAAAGTTAATTTTACAAATGTTAAAAGCAAAATATAAATTTTAATCTTAATTAATATTCACAGTTACATTTAGAATTGATTGACTGCCATTTTCGAACCATGTGATACCAAATATAGTTGATGCAAGATTAAAAACCTGGATTGAGCAAGTAGGTTTGGCCAGAAAAATCGGTGAACCGGCCACCTGGCCAGTTCGATTTTGCCATTGGATTGGTTTTACAATTAAACTGGTGCAAATCGGTCAAAACCAAGGTCAACCGGACAGCTTTTATCAAACCGGTTGTGAACCACTCAGCTAGTCCACAATCCACCAAAATGCAAAAATTCCCTAGCAAGGTTCAAAGTTCAAACCCCTTTCCTCAAGGAGAGCAACAAGCACTACTAGAAGCATGCAACAACCACTGAGTCAACCTTGTTATTGTGCTTTTATGTGCTATTATATATGTATATGTGTGTGTGTGTATATATATATATAAAATATGAGATTAAGTTGTATTTTTATACAATAATTTAATATAATCCGGTTCAACTCGTAACCCACCGATTGAACTAGTGATCCAGTGACTGGTGCCTTGACGGAGTTGATCACCGGGTCGAGTCTGAAAACTATGGTCGGTACCATATAAGGAATTGCCTTATTTGGTGCCCTCAAGAAGCAAAACTCGGCCACAGATCTAGGATCTATTTGGTTTCAGTTTTTATTTTTAGTTTTTCAATTTTTTAAATTTTGTGAAGGAAATACCTTCACCAAACAGGCCCTAGTAGCTCACCTAGAAGTGCTTCCTGTCCTCTAGATTGGAGTGACAGGAAATGTTATGACTTTAAGTAGTGTTATTTGTACTCATGGGTATAGAATACCATGTCGACTCACACTTTATTCATCACTGGATAAGACGTGGATCTCATTTAAGTAGAGTGCATATCTCATTTAATAGTCGATAATATGTGAATCAGCACAACATCCCATACTTTGTGAATACAATTATCATTTCTCAATTCCTTCAGATTTGATTTTGATCACAGAATCAAGATTCTTTTTTTTTCCGGTCCAGAAGAATAAAGGGCTTAATCTTTATATCCCAACTTGTGAGCCTTGCATCCTTTTAATTTATCTTTGAATGAAATCCCTTAATATTTTTTGAGTCTTGACAAAGAAAAAAGGTTGAATTTCTCTCTTGATGGTCCAAAAAATAAGGACATGTTTGAAGATGTTTTTTATTTTTTAGTTTTTAAAAATGATTCTAAAATGTAAGTTGAAGTTCACTTTTAAAAAAATGAAAACAAAAAATAAATCTGTTTGTCAATAATATTTTCAAAATAGTTTTTTAATGATTAAAAACAAAAATCTATTTGAATAGTTGATTTTCAAAATAAATTTTAAAAATAATAAAAAAACATTTTTCACAATTTTTTCAAAAAATAACAAATAGATAAAATATTAAATTGTTTATATAATTTTTTAAAAAAATAAATTTTAAAAATTAAATTAAGAACTATTTTCATTCAACGTGTTGTTCAAAGCCAATTTTATCTTTGAATTAAAACAAAAAAGAGCCTCCTTATATCTCCCCACAATCCCCATAGCCAGTGGCAAAACCTGGTATAATATGAGGGAGCAGCTGTACATATATCATTATTGCACCTAAAATATATATTTATATAATTATTAAAATTAATTAGAGAATTAATTTGTCCCTTGTTATATATGTGTGTGTATTAGTAAGAACAAATCTACTAATATATAATAAGTTCAATACTTTTATTTTCTAATTTGCGAGAAAAAAAACCACTAAAATTTTTCTATATTCTCTATGTTGCCATTAAGACATTGAAGCTGCATAGTAATATTTTATAATTATTTGGTTAATATGTGTGTAGAGAAATTATAAATCTTCCTAATTAGTGTGCAGAAAAACCCTCTTAATTTAAAATATCTTTTAATTTACTTGTATTTAATAGTCGTTGAATATTGTGTAAAGTCATACTATTATGAGTGTAATTTAAAAGGAGTTTAATTTTGATAAACTAATAGTGTAAAATATAAAATTATTTTACAGTTATCCAATCAAAATCTTTATTTTGCATAATTTTTCAAAAAATATGTGTGAAAGCTAACTATCATGACTAATATAACAATACATAATTGAATAACTGTGTAAAATTTTTTTACATTATCAGTACACAGAAATTAAATCCATTTAAAATTAGAAACACTGATGGCTAGAAAAATATATCATTTCTCTATATTTGTCCCCTTAATTTCTTAGCCATCTTCCGCCTCCGTGCATAACTCATTATTTCATCTCATAGTCTTTGGAATGTTGATCTAAAATTCTTCCAGAATAAAGTGAATAACGTACAATCTCAAAACCGACAAATATATATATCATTAGCTATAAGGTTGATGAAGGCGGGCGACTCGGTACTCAGTATCAAACCAATTCCATTGGGAATCCAACGACCTAATTCAAAACAACAAAATCACCTTCACCTAATATCAAAACAGATAAACGCAAGCCCAAAATCGAATTATACAATAGAACAACAAATAAGCCAATACATTATTCGTTGTATATCGAGTTAGCGAAGTGCCCAGCTTGGTGGTAGTGTGTTAGGTGAAGAGAATGTGATCTTCACCTTCGTGTAAAGTTTCATTTTCAAAGTGGATTTTTTCATACTATAATATTCTAAGGGAGGCTTGAAAGTGAAAAAATAATTACAAATTTGCCACAATGTTTTCAATTATTCTCAAAAAATTTTCCTTTTATTTTTATTAAAACCAATGTGGAAAAAATAATACTTCAAACAATTTATTTGTTTTATTTCATTTTTAAAAGTTGAAAATAATAACAATTATCAAATAGGCCCTAAATAATTTAGGTTTTTTTCTTATGCAATTACATTGAACTTTACTAAGTTTTATTGTTATTACAACTTGACCTCCTAGTTTTTAAAGTTACATATGACTACTTCAACTCAAATGATGTTAACTTTCATTAACATAGTTGATGAAAACTCCAATATAACTTTACTAATGAAAGAAATTTAAGACCCAATTCCCCCTCAATCAACACCAATGCTTTCCTCTTCTTTTTGAAATTGTTCTAGGGTTTCAAAGTTAAGACCTCAAAAATGTCTCTTATTGTTGGCAAGAGCAAAAGGACCTCTTTATTTTTCTATTCCATTTTTTCTGGGGTCTTTTGTTGTGTTTTCGATTCAATTTGCCATAAGATGCAAACACCTAAAAGATTTGACATTTGAATTCATTAAGCGAACAATGATGGAGGTCTTACTATTGTTGCGAATGACAACACAAACTTGTTATTGTTCTTTGATTTAGTGGAGAATGTCAGAAATATGACACCACAAGATGAGGGTGTAACGTCCTCTACTGCTTTATGGATTAATGATTGTCCCCACAAACCAATACGGGTCTTTTCAGCATGCTTTGTCATCACTCACACGCTTCTTGGGAAAACTTCCCAGGAGGTCACCTATTCCAAAATTGCTCCAAGTCAAGCACACTTAACTATGGAGATTTTAAGTGATGGCTACCGAAAAAAGATGCATCTTGTTGGTATAGGTAGTACAAATCAATTCATATAAGCCCTCCTCAACTGTATAGTCCCATACCTATATAGTCTCAGGATCCCTCTCATTCGGGTGTGTAATCGGTTCATTCATGTACCCATCCGCTTTCGAAGTCTGCCAGGAGCCACTCCTTGTCCGTGCCTCCTTACATCGGCGATCATTCCCCGACTTGGCAATCCCCAGGCGTTACATGCCCACCAGTTTCCGCTTGGTTCGTCCTTGAACCACACCGTACTGGGAGAGGTGTAGGCTCTGATGCCATTTGTAACATCTCTTGCTGCTTTATGGATTGATGACTGTCCCCACAAACCAACACAGGTCTTTTCAACGTGCTTTGTCCTCACTCACACGCTTCCTGGGAATACTTTCCAGGAGGTCACCCATCCTAAAATTGCTCTAAGTCAAGCACGCTTAACTGTGGAGTTCTTAAGTGATGGGCTACCGAAAAGAAGATGTATCTTGTTGGTATAGGGAGTACAAATCAATTCATATAAGCCCTCTTCAACTATATAGTCCCATACCTATACAGTCTTAGGATCCCCCTCATTTGGGTGTGTAATTGGTTCATTCATGTACCCTTCCACTTGCGAAGTCTGCCAGAAGTCGCTCCTTGTCTGTGCCTCCTTACATTGGCGATCACTTCTCGACTTCGTAATCCTCGGGCGTTATAGTAGGGATGGGCATTTTGGATTGTCGTTCAAACCTGATTACACAATCAGCATGACTAAGGAGAAAAAAAGGAAATATTATATGACAAGGATATACTTGCTATGTTTGACATACATTGAAGGTGTAATTTTATTCATGTATATGCTATTGTTGAATTGTATGCAGTGCTCCAAAACTAGTAGTAGAGCTAGAATTGCAATTATAGGCAAACTAGCACTAAAAACTACATATATGTTCTTATTGAAGAGATTATACACACACACACACACATACAAAGAGAGAGAAAGTTCATTTTGATATACTTATAGTGGAAAAATGCTTTACACCATCAACCAAATCATATGCTCCTATTTCAAGACTTTAATTTTTAGTTGTGAGTGATTAAGTCAAATATCATTGTGACAACACATGATTGGATGTCTGTGTAAAATTATTTTATAGTGATAATGTATATATATAGAAGACGTATCAAGTGAGAATGATTTTCTCATATGAAAAATGAGAATAATACTCTTTGTCATTAAGTTTAATTAAACAAATAAGATTAAAATACAATTAGAAACAACTCACGTGATGAAATCATAAAAAATGAAAAAAAGTTATGATTAAGAAAATCCCTTTTTCCTGCCCATTGTCTTTATCGCTACCTCTTCAGCAAACATTTATCATCTATGCCTTCACTGCATCCATTTTCCATAATTGCAATCTTTAACATCATTTTGTCAACCTACAACCACCATCTCATCAACACATACCTTGACAAACCTTGTAAGCACAGCCTCTTCTAATTGCAGGGATGATGGTAAGCAATCCTAACCATAATTTGTTATACTCAACTTTGACTCTGTTACTTGAGTCACTAATGGGATCTAGATAATACATAAGTGAAGATAGTCATATATAGTTTCCCTCAAGTGACTTAGGGTATGGCTATATCAATGACTAATCCAATCACTCTTTTGATTTGGGGTCCATTAGTGTGTATCATCGAGGGAAAAGTTGGTGTTGATCTACAAAAGGATGGGATAATGATGGGAAAGGACAACTTTATCTAATGGTGTAAAAGTGGGTGATTGGTGTAGCTAGTCGGAAAGTATTTTTGTATCTTTTGAGTAAAGATTGGAAATGAGATAATTGGAGGTGGGTAACAAAGACAAAGAAGTGTGGTCATGTGACGTTTTAATTTTTGAAGTGTAATCTTAACCACATAATTCGATCTAATGCTTAAAAATTTCTTTTCATTCTCATTCAATATATGTCCCATATATATATATATATATGCATTTAGGGTAAGTTTGGTAATACTCTTCAATTGGGTACTTGGGCTTATGAAAAAACATAAGCCAATTTTTTTGTTTGGCAAAACAAAAAGCTAGGGTGCTTTTGCTCATAACTTTAAAAGCCGGGGTGCCTTGAGAGCGCTTCATGGGGTGTTCTTCAGAGGTGGCTTATGCTCTTTGAAATTCGAAAATAAAATTTAGAAGGCAAATATAACCATTGATTTCTAATAAAAATCCAACTTTACCATCCCATTAATTAAGGTTTTTAATTTTTTATTCTCCCCACAAATATTTATATCCATTATAGTCATATTATATTTTGAGAGCAACTTTATTATATATTTACTAAACACTACTTCAACGATTTTTTCTTATTGAGAACAACTTTTGTAATATTTTATCAAATGGTACTATTATGGCTTTTTGAAAGCCACAATAATACCAAACCGAGCCTTACTTAATTCAATAACTCTTCATCCATATTGAATTTAATGAATACAATCATTGATTTATTTTATATTATATAGATGATCAACCATGCCAAATTTAAGAAAACGTAGACAACAATAAATATGTAATCCAATAATCGATATTTACTTATATTTTCAAAAACATGTTATCCATTAAAATAAATTGAAACAATGAATTATCAAATATTTTTCAAACTGTATGAAATTTTATATATTTGATTTAGTTGGTACAAACTTTAAATTCAATGGTTCGATTGCTGAGATTTCATTTCCAAAAGAAGTTATTTGATGGAGCAAGTGTCTTATGAAGAAGAACCAGTTGGCATCATGGATAGGCAGATCGACAAACTTTGCTCTAAGGAAATGGTCTCAGTGAAAGTTATTTAGAGGAACCACTTCGGCGAGGAATCCAATTAGGAAGCTGAAGAAGCCATGAGGAATAAGTACTGCATCTTTTCCTTCCATCAAGTATGTTTTAGATTTGGGGACTACATCTCTTTTAAGGGGGAGTATGTAATACCTTAGCTAGGTCCACATGTCTCTAATTAGGTCTAGTACGGTCTTAGGGACCCACCCGTATTGCCGAAAAGGCCTCAGAATCACCAGAGTCATGGAAAGTGCAAAATAGATCTATTGTTGTCAAGTACTTTTGCTAGGTGAGCTAACTCCTTCACCAGGCGAGGCCTTTTTGCCTAGAAAGAGTCTGGAACTTGTCGAGCTCGCCTAGTGAGGCTGAGAGCTCGCCAAGCAAGGTCCTCTGATGTGCAAGCTTGCCAGGAGAAGTTTATGAGCTCGCTAGGCGAGGCTTATGAGCTAGCCTACAAAGCCTTTTCTCCTTAGATAGTTCTGGAAGTCGACGACCTCACTGCCAAGACATGCGTTCCCCAAATTGACACAGCATCTACATCTAATACCCTAATCCTATATAAAACCTTCCCTACTCAGATTTTTTCCCCAAAAATGGAAACTTGGCCTCCCAAACATCCTTTCCTCCCTTTCACTCCTAACCAAACTCAATCTTACCTCCTCCAAGCTTCAAGGTAAGAGATTTTTATTGGTTTACGTCATCTTTCTCTCCTCCCTCCTATGATCTTTAGTTGATTGTTGTGTTTCTCATTGTTATCAAGTAGGAATACTCTTCCAATGTTCTTAGAGTTGATTTAGAGTTTTTTAGGGATTATCCTAGATTAATCATGGGTTTTATGATAGTTATGGCAAGTATTGGTGTCACTCCTATTCCACAGAGCTCCTTAGTTGTTGACACCACTAGTTCTTCTCATTCAGATGAGTGAGTTCAATCATGTGACCTTTAGTTTGGTTGCTATAATTATTTTCTTAGCTCTATGGGTTAGCTACATGATTTTAGAGGCTATTTAAAAATGACTATAGATTATTAATGGTTTTGTTAAGTTTATGAAATTATGGTTTTGAATGAGCATGAAATATTTGTATTAAAAAAACTCATGGGACCATTTTATGGCTAAAATGATCTTATGAGTAGCTTGAGTATGAATATGAATATCTAGAGATGGCTTGAGTATTTAAATGATTTTAAGAATAGTGAATTTATGAAATGTTACTTATAAAACTCAGAGTTAGAGGCCAATTATAAAGTTTAGAGAAAATATTTTGCTCTTTATAATTTTAATACTAGACGGTAGCTGTAGAGAAGCAAACAGTGCGTTAATGGCTGTAAGAAATCGTTAATCTTGATACTAAATTGCCTTGCAGAGCACAATCTCACCCCCAGAATATTCAAAGATGAAATCTAGTTAGGTGTCCAAATTCAGGACCTTATGAGGTACCCATAAAGTTCAAAATATATCCAAAGATTTATATTGTTATGCCATATGTATGATGCATTACCAGAGATTCCTATTTCTCTATTAGAGTGTTGTTATTTATGATTTATAGAGATTACTAATTTTGAGTTAATATGTATATAAATATGTAAATGGTTTTAGAGTGGTTACATTAATTGCTATGATTATATATATTCTTGTTGTTGTCCCATGAGGAGATTATGGGTGAGAATCTACTCACTGAGTTTTAGATAAAACTCACCCCTTCCATTTTTCGCCTTGCAGATATAGCAACCACTGCAGGTTCTTCTCAACATCCTCCTTAGCAGTAATAGAGATTTTAGTTAGGCGAACCTCACTTTGAAGTGAAGTAATCTTTTACTTTTTACTATAGAGTGCTTCAATGATAGTGCAGACAGAGTTCCGGACCGTAGATGATATTGCATTTTGTTTACCTTGATTCGTTATGAATTTAAAATAATATAATTTTCAAGGTTCTTTTGTATAAAATAACTTATATACTTTATGTTAAGATTTTAAATTCAAACTTAATTCATAAAATGAACTATTTATGGTTATTATGTTTTCAAGATGCAAGTCATTTTATATTTAGAGATAGATTTTACATTTTAAATTTATACATATTATATGATTCAGTGATCATGAGACTTACATGGGGATGAGATTTCTTACGTGCCGGTCACGTTCCTAAATCAGATCGTGACAGAGTGTTAATATCATTAATTAACTTTTAGTTTTGACAATTCGTAATTATGGATTCGATTTACTGTTCTCATTTTCACAATAAGGAAGTGACTATTGTCACTCCTCTTCCACTACGTTAAATTTTTATTCGGTTTCACCAAAATACTGTTTGTCTTTGTTGATTATATGAATAATTAATATAAATTATTTATTAGTCATAATAATGTTATCAGCAATTATTATTGTTAATTTAATTTAAAATTATTTGAGATATTTTAAAATATTTAATATATATATATATATCATTTTTTAATTTTTATATAATCAATATATATGATAGGTAATTTATTAAACTTAGCATATTTAGTATTTAATTAATATTATTATTGTTAATTTTTATAAAATAATTTTGTTTAAAAATTTCTTAAAATAATATATATCTAAGAAAAATATTTCTAATATTTCAGATAAAAAATGCCATACAAATCAATAATAATAATAAGGATAAATACCTTGAACCCAAAAAAGGTAAATTACTAAATCATAATATACAACATGTTAAAAATTTAGTTCTTTATAGTCCCAAAATCATCCATATTAAATTATCAAAAAAATTGGAAGATTAGATGTAGAAACGTACTTGAACATCCATAGAAACTGATTGGTGTTTAGACATATAGTCATTGATATTCCAAGTTGATACGCATCCTTCAGTGATGACAGCTCTCCCTTTTCTAATGATAGGATGTCAAGAGAAAAAAAAAAAAAGAGGCGTGCGTATAACTTCGGGACCATAATCTTTTATAATTTTTTAAACCATAGTTTCTAATTCAGCCCATATTTAAAGAAATTTAGACCCATTAATTTGTCCTTATCAGATTATTTTAATTTGGGCCAAATTTTATAATAGCACACAATATACAATTATGTATATATGTCCACATACAAATTCTTACACAACATACATTCTAAATATTATAATCTGTAGCGTTTATATAATTTTTAAAAGTTTTAAATAAACATATGATGTTGGGATTTATCAACAATCACTTGCGTTTTACTGTATATTTTTTCGTTTGATGGCTCTATTATTAAAAATTGAAATAATTTAGTAGAATTAGTTATATATTAAATCGGTGTGTATTGCCGTGAATAATGTATTGAAAGACAATTATAAGTGGCGTTCATCCATGGTTTTTAATTTATTTAATAGAAAGCAAATAATTTTACTTTTATACTATTCAATTGTGGATTGAAAAAATTAACCTTTTTAAATTTCTTCTCATGTGGGTAGGTAATCAATTTAATATATCAAGTTGTTTTAATATTTTTAAAGAATATGGATAACAAAAAAATATATAGTAAAAATTATTAATCAATAGTAATGAACCATGGTATTATTTGTTCACTTAAACAAATTTAATTATAAAAATGCTAAATGCAACAAGACATGTGTTTATATACAGCAATTTGTTACTACATCTTTATTGTTACTCATTTTTTTAATAAAGTTTTAATATTATATTATTTGAATAATTATAGAATAAAAGATGAAAATATTATTTATATTTAAATAAGTATATCAAATAAATTAACTATCAGTACTTGTAATAGCTACAAACTATATCCATCTAAAAATAAAAAATTGAGATAAATACTAAATTTATAAATAATTAAATTAATATTAATAAATTTTGATGATATTATGATAACTAATGAAAAGTTTGTATTAACTACTCATTTGATGAAAAAAAGAAGGGTTTTGTGGTTAAACTAAGTAAAAGTTTAAGGCAATGAGAGTGACAATGGCAATAGTAAAGTGGCAACAACCACCTGCTTTCAGCAAATCACTCCTCTCACTTTAATTGTGGCATTGCCATATATAACTTAAATGATGACCGACCCCTAGACAAACGAGACTTTCTGCGAACAATTATTGGTCATGTATAATTCTTGACTTCTTGTGCACGAACAATGAACATTCCAACGTCATGCTGACTTGGATTTCTCACACTTGAATTCTCATAGGAAGATAGGAAGAAAATTGAAAATTCTAATTTTTATAGTACCTTTTAGGAAATCTTAAAAATAGAAAATTATGCATCAGATTCAAGTCATTCACTACTAATCTAATCCTAATGACTCAACACATCACATATAATTTTGAGTAAATCTACACTTTTCTTGAATGATGTTTTCTCAAACCTAGATTCTTAAAAGATTAAACAAAAAAAATTTACAGGTTAATCATATTAGTCCCTGTAATTGGAAAATCACACACACACACACACATATATATATATATATATATATAAAGTTCTTAAAAAGTATCGATTTTTAAATTATTAGTCCCTGAAGAAAAAATTGGTTTTATATATTAATGTTTTAATGATTAAAATATTAAAATTTTGGAAGACCAAAATATATATTTACTTTATATTTTTATTATTTATTAAATATTTTTAAAATATTAAAAATAATTTAATTTTAATATATTAACCATATAAAAGAAATTTACATTTTTATTAAATTAAGCAATCATGTACTATTTTTTTTTCCAAAGTATCCGACACCTATTATTTCATTCCAGGATTTGAAGCCGAGATCTCCAATTAAGGAAAAGAAACATCTATCTCTTCAACCGACTATGTACTAATTCATGTATTATCACTTAAATAAGTATGATTATAGTTACAATTACTGTTTAAAAAATCATGTAACAAAAAATACATCAAAATTGGACTCTAAAAAACTGTCGTAGAAATAAAATTATTCCTATAAAAAAATATGGCTTCTTTGTCACAGACTCTTTTCTTTTCTTTTTTTTTTTCCTTTAACCCAGCACTGAAGTTAGGAATTCTTTCTTAGGATCAAAAAAAAGAAGGAAGATAGACATTGAACGCAGAACCTCTTACTCAAAAAACTTTAAAGACAATCACAATTATTAGGCTGATCCGCAACGTGCTCATCTAGATCTATTCTTCGAGTGGTGAGATAGAAAAATGAGATTCCCGCAGAAATCGGTTGAAGAAAGTGGGGGAGACAAAGAGCAAAGAGAATAATATAATAGCCGCAAAGATTGACGTAAGGGGTGATGGTGCAGCCGAAAGCATATCATAAAATTCGTAATATCGTTCATTTTCAGCCATCAACTGATTCCCCGCGAAGACAGTCCAAGGCTATTAATTATTGCACTTCTGAACTCGCATGTCGTCTAGTGCCATCATATCCCACGCCTGCATATGCCATGCTTCAAGCTCCAGACTTCAAAGATTTGAAGCCTTTCAAAGCTTTAATTACTCAATATCCCTTTGTAATTAATACTAATTATCTTTAGTTATTACTCTAATAAATTAAAAGGATGTAACCCTACGACTCTTTCGTTTGACGGGCATGCACGACTGTATATAGAGAATCTTGCAAGATAAAGTATAGAGAATCTTGCAAGATAAAGTATAGAGAATCTTGTAAGGTAAAAGACAAGTTCCTTGTTCTTTTGGCACAATTTATAGAAAGAAAACTGTATGTTTTAAATATATTCTCAGTACAGGATACTTTATTGCTATCAGCTAATTAGATATTAGGTTTTTAATTTAATTTTTATACATAACTTAAAAGAGTTTTATATTGATATTTTATCAAAATTAATCTCCTAATTTTTATGATTTTTAAGATAATTATCATAAGAGACATATATTTCTACTATTTTTTATTTTCAAGAGTATATATCCCTCTACTGGCAAGTGATAAACTAATCTTTTAGTATAGTCTCACGTCTAAGCGACTAGTAAGAGAGTTCTCCCAATAGTATTTTTTTCATATATATAAATCCCGTTATTAAACTTAAGGCCACATGCACACTTAAGGGGCTTGGACATCTTCTATTCCGATCAACATTCTCTTGCTATATTTTTAATAACCTAATAATATATTATTAAATGACTACATAAAAAATTATCCAGGAAATGTATTAAAATTAAATTTTTATAATTTTAAAATTATGACTTTCATGCACTCAATGTGGGTTCTAGTACAACTGAGTTCGCAATCAATGTTTAATTAGTTTGTTATTTTTTTTATTTAAAATTTAAAAAAGGAAGACAGGTCTTATTGTTAAATTATGACATATTTCTAGATTTATAATGCAATGATATAAAAATATTTAATATGACTGATTAAGGAAGAAAGAAAAGAATTCAAATTATAAGAAAATGTAATTAATTAAAAGATCAATCAAGCAAGCAAACCACAATGCTAATTTATTACTTATTATTTTGTTTTGACCTAAGTATATCTTTTGAGTGACTTATTGTTAAAATGGAATCTAATAACCATCACATATTCATCATCACAAGTGTATATATAATTTGGCCAGATATAGGCTTTCCTTTGGGTTTGTCAACATATGCATGAATTATATGTAGTAATCAAATACTGACAATAAATCCTGTTAAACAATAAACTTATTTTTGGATCGGCATATCGTTCACCTGGAACCTGTAATCATCACATATTGATCACCATAAGGATTTGCATGTAATTTGTAATGCTTGATTTCTGTTTACACTAATTACCATGATACTCGTAAGGTGATTAGTTGAGTGCAAGGTGATTGTTTGATGCTGGAATAATGTTATGAGCCAATTAGGCTTGAAAATGCTGTTATCTCATAATTAGAATTAATTAAGTCTAATTGGAGTTAGTTAAATATGACATTGAGGACTCAAATTGAGGCCTTCAATGTGTTGTTAGGAACTCGTGATGACTTACAAGTGCTAGATGGAAGTCAGGTTCAAGAACAAAAGATATGTCATTGTCATGGTATTGTCCAAGTTGACCTTTACTTGGTATTTTACCAATATATTAAACTATGAATGTCTGTTTGACATGATTTTTGTAGAGTTGGAAATGTAACTCAATTTTTTACAAGTGCTATTTCTAGTCTCAATGCCAAATTCCAGTCGTACGAAGAGTTACGAGTGAATCAAATTAAGACTCGTTGCTAGACTTGCTATTGCGAGTCTTTGATGATGACAACTCACTAGAATGCATTTTTTTTTGGTACTAATCCCCCCACAACCCCCTTACATGACTTATAACACCTCAAACATCCAGAATTACTCATTTAAACCCAAGCACACTCTTTCACTTCTTCTCTTCATCTTCTCCACCTTCTCCACCAATCCTCCCAAGAATCCACATACTAATAAAGGTAAGGGCTATAACACCCCAAAGTTATTTAAAAATTGATTTGAACTTTATTAACAAAAATTTTAGTATTTTGACAAACTTAGCAATAATGAGGATGACTCAATGAATGAGTAGAAATTTTTTTTTGGGCTAGACGTGAATAGTAACCTTACAAGCCCATAGGTGACTAGTAACCCTGAAACGAGACCAGGAGAAACCCAAGGCCGAGGGAAAATAAGATAAAGGTCTGGATAGAGTATTAGACTTGGGATTAATTTCGGATAATATTTTATTTTCTAGGTACAGTGTTTTACATATTCAGTAAAATTTTGATGTGCGATTTTTAACACCAAGAAAATTTTGATGTGATACTTTTATCTATAGCCAAGTGAATGACCAAGATTTAATCTTGATCAACAAGAATAATCCTAGTCACTCACTTCATTTCTTTTTCATGAACAAAGAAATAAAAGGTTGAAACTATATAAACATTACATAATCACTTAAGATAAGATTTTCACATAAACGTACCTTATATCACCATCATCATTTCGGCTAGCACCACCCAAAACACAGCCCCTCCATGAACAAAACCTTCAAACTCTAAACCTAGCTCCATAACCCCAAAACCCTAGCTTAAAGTCTCTGAAATCACAAGCTTCTAACACCAAGCTTCATCTACTCCTTATAATCTTCAGAACTAACCGATTAGAATTTTGATTTGTCACTATCCTCCACCTTGAGCCATCATATACCTCTATTTAAAAAAGGATTAAGGCCTGTTTGGATGAGTTTTGATTGAAGAAAATTACTTGGAGAAGCCTTGAGGATTCAAAGTAGGGTTGTTGTGGCCTTTTCTTTTCCAAATTTCATTTCTACACATAATGAAGTCTCAAGCTTAATATTTTTCGTTTTATCAGATGTATTTGCATGGGTGGAGTAGTTTAATATTGTTAGAATATTATTTTTATCAAAATAATTTTTAAACTATGTTGCTGGAAATTCATATTTTTCATTGGCAATATATGTTTCACGATTTTCCTTAAGTAGTATAAATATCTTTTTGAGCTGATTTTTTTTTTTTGTGGTGAAGCTAATGTATCAAGGTATCTCCATGATTTTTCTTAAGTCTATTTGAGGTCTTTTACTATTTTTGAAAAAAAGAAAATAGAGACTATTGTGGTTGTTATGTGACCAGCCAATTTTGAAGCTCTAAATTTGTCTGATTTTTTTTACTAGATCAAATGATCGAATTTAGCCTTCAAAGTTTTATAGGTTATTATAAACATTTTGAGGTCTAACTCTGAATTTTTCCAGGAATTGTTAAGTTCATTTACTATAGTAGAAAAATTATGAATTCTGACTATTGGCTTAATACAAGTGGTTACTAACCACCAAATTTGTATAATTTTGTTAATATGACTAGATGGCTAGAGACCTTGTTGTGACTTGAAATTTTTATAAGGCCTTCTAGACAGATTAAGATGTCTTGGTGAATTTTTATAGCTTTGTTTTCATTGTTTGATATGCAAACTAAGTGCATTACTAAGATATGAAATTTGGCTGTTGTGCTAAAAGTGAACAAATGCCTTCAAATTGATGTTATAATGGTATTTGGCACTAGTGTGGTATGTATTAATGCATGCTAGAGAATTTAAGGATTGTTTTATGAGATGTGATTGAAATTATTTGTGGATGAATGCCTATATGTGACCAATGCATGCATTTGGAAAAAGAAAAGAATTTGTGGACTCATTTGAGAAAAAAGAACAAATGAACTTAAATTGTGCATTTCTTGACATATAGGTAAAAAGAGAAAAGACTTATGCCAGATAAAAGGATAGGCCAAAAGAAGAACTACCCATGAGATAATGTGAGTCGGTAGACGTCGCCGGTTAGGAATAGATCTATGTGAGATTTGGAAATAGAATAAAAAGAAATTATGATAATCACATATAGGAATAAACTTAGTCCTAGTTAGCAGTCTATTGCCCAAATATGGTGTTATCCATTGATACCAATTGGTATAAATTAAGTTTTTCCTATGTTGAAGGAAAAAGAAAAGCACAGAGTTGAGTTCTTTGGTCACAAGAGAATTATATGATGATTATTGATATTGCATTTATTTTACATAGATTTTTATGATTGAAATTAATTATGATGCTATGTTTATGTATAAAGGAATACCCTACTAAAAATTATATAATATTCTCATCCATATATTTGAATGTAGCTTGTGTTATCTTTAGATCTTGCAAATGCCATCCTTAGTGATCTTCATTGATTTGTCATTGTAGCAGTGGCATTATGACTATCCCTGGATTCATTCTTTATGATGGCCTACTCCCAGATCTGTGCTCTATATTCAGTGCACTCTACGATCCTGAGTTCCCATATGATGATGTGCCTTTGCACCTTGCACACCTAGTTTTTATTGTACCCTTGTTTGCACCGTCAGCACCCCTTGTAGGAAACATCCCAGTTCAGTCATTCTTGTCTACCTCTGACTCCTCTATTGACTTTGTTGATCTAGTTGGAGGCATGCCATCATTGAGATGGCAAATGGTTTCCTTTAGAGGACTTAGGAGATATTAGTGAACCCTATCATTTGTGTGTGTGTGTATGTATATGTTGACTCGTTAGGTTACTACTACTAATGTTCCACATTGCCTAACTTACAGTAGTCGAATGTCACGGATACAACTAAGTTATATCCATTATTATCTATAATAGTCCCTTATAGCGCATTCTTCTAATTATTGTGTTAATACTCAAGTAATACATGTAGTTAGGAGGGTGTTACAAGGGCTGTACTCTCTAGCTCTCATCTTGAACCATACAAGCCCCAACACTTGAAAACTCATTCCCCATCCTTCATTGAGCTACTAGCTGAATTTTGAGGAGCTAAGGAGAGGGATTTCTTGCTTGGGTTCAACTTCTTATAATTTTAAAAGGCTTCATCCATCTTCATATTCACCTTTGGCTGGGGGTTTTCTCTTCAGTAGGGGATTTTCTCTTTGTTCTTAATGCTTGGTATCGAACCTTAGCCTTAGGATTTGTGTGATTGGTTGTTGTTAGAATATAATGATATGAATGGATGTATTTTATATTCGATTATTTGATAATGAATTTTGATGATAAAACGAACTTCAAACCTTTTCCTTGCCTTACATGTTTTATTTATGCTTGGATATGAATATTGGATTGAGTTTTTCTGAATTGAGGAAATGAATATTCAATTACATGATCAAAAAATAGGGTCCTATAGCTGAAAACACAATTCTAGCTGTAAAAGGGCTTGTTATAGCAAGTCTTTGTCTCTATAGCGAGTGCCTCAGGTTTTTTTTTTTGTGACAGCTTCTACCAGATTTACTATAGTGAGACCCTTAACCCCATAGTGTAACATTCTACGCTGCCTTATGGATTAATGACTATCCCACAAATCAACACGGGGTCTTTTCAGCGTGCTTTGTCCTCACTCATGTACTTATTGGAAAAACTTCTGAGGAGGTCACTCATCCCAAAATTGCTCCAAGTCAAGCACGCTTAACCATGAAGTTCTTTAGTGATGGGCTACCGAAAAGAAGATGCATCTTGTTGGTATAGGTGGTACAAATCAATTCATATAAGTCATCATCAACTGTACAGTCCCATACCTATATACGGTCTTAGGATCCCTCTCATTCTGGCGTGTAATCTGTTCATTCATGTATCCCTCCACTTAGAAGCTTGCCAGGAGGCGCTCATTATCCGTGCCTTCTTGCACCAGCAATCACTCCCCGCTCTCGTCACTGGGTGTTACATATAATGTGTGTTTTCTTTGTTGTTTTCATCTTTAATTGACTTTGATTATATTTTATGATCTTATATGCCTAAGTGACGTAATTTTGAAGGATTATTTATGTTTGGAAACTTGAGAATTTCATTGTTGAATTCTAATAATTGGATATCCATTCTCATGTATATTTATGAATTCTAGAAGTGAAAGATTTCATTTGGAAGTGCTTAAAATAATTATAAGGTTGCATGACATTTTCGGCCTGAAAAGGTGTTACGACTTGATTTGGAAACATGACCAGCACATGAGGAACTTCATCCCCATGTAAGCCTTCTGGGTAACGTGTCTCTCTAAATGCATAATATAGCATAATTCTATACTTGAAATATGATTTTTCTTCTAAATCTTTGTCCTTTTCTCTAATTAAAACAAGATATTCGAGGTCATAAAACTGAAGTATTTAATACACAAAACTTTGAAAACATCTTAATCATACTCTGAAAATTGGTTTACCACCTGGAACCTAAATCATAAATACATCTTTAGTTCATTACATAAATCTAGCCACAATCTATAGTCTCAAATCCATACTTGAAATCTGTAAGCACATACATAGATGTTTCTAACTATGAGATTAAATACATAATACGAAAATAAATACATGGCTCGAATCCGGCCTACACATCAATTAGAGCACTCTAACTCTAACATAAGCCTAATATAAGCCTTATAGCAATGCAAAGCTTATCACTGGACAGCTACAGCTTATTGAAACAATGACCAAATGACATCTGTACCTGCAATTGGGGGGGAAAAAAGAGAGGGGTGAGTCATCAAACTCAGTGAGTGGATTCTCACCCACAACTCACATGGTGCGGTAGGGTCTTGAGAAACAGTACTCTGAACATGATACATACATACATATATATATATATATATAGAATAATAACTATCTCTGAATTTCTCTATTCTCTGTGGTCCCAAGCAGACCCTCATATTCAGTCTCTCATGAATATGAGCATTTCTTTCATAGCAAACAGTCCCTCACGGATAAGCTATGAGCACTTAACAAGGTCCCATCTTTGTACTCTAGCCCCTTGTGAGCAACATGGTATACCAAAGTTAACGATTTAACTGACGTTAACTCACAACAGTTTCTCTACATCTACCATCTAAACTAGTTTGAACAAAATCCATTTACTGGAAAAAAATCTTATAACTCTTAGTACTCTAAGAGCTCTAGATTTATATAATTCTAATAATCTAACTTTAGTATAACAGTGACTGTGAAATCATATCCAAGGGATTACCAACTTGTAAGCATTTCGATTTCACATACACGAAATATATATCTAGTAGTTACTATATATGAAATGAATCATAGTGAATTCTATACCTCTTAGTACCATAAAAACTAAGATTCTAACATCATATCTTTAACTAACATAATTTCATACTCTAGATAACGCTAATATCATACTTTAAAACCATAGGGTTCATAATCATAAAAAAATTGAAATCATAATGACATCTCTATTTTTTATACTAAGTCATGCTTTATTTATCATTTTCCAAAATAACTTGACTTGGGACTCTAAAAACATATTTTGAAATCTCAAATCTTGAAAACATAGAAATATCAATAATCTATTAACACATGTTTAAACATTTTAATGAACTGGCTAAATCATATATTTTCCAAAGAATCTCTTCAAAAACATATAAAACATTTTTTATGGCTTGCAACAATCCAATCATGGTCCTATGATTTTCTAAAACATATTTCTTTCGTGCTAGCATCATAAATAACAATTTTTGCTAACTTGACATCACTTGCACATTCATATCTATACATATTTTCATTTCTAAATTCATGTTTAGCAACCATAATGCCACAAACATAATTCTAATGATGAAAATAAGGTCATGAGTTTAAACTCACTCACTATTTGAAGCCGAGAGTGTATGGGTACCTCCAATTTGACCTTGGGAACGTGGAATGACCCTAAACCAACTTGACCTTGGGAATGTAGAATGACACCAACAACTACCATAGAGCTACATCCTACCATAGAGCAACATAGACACATGAATAATCTCTAAACTAACTCTAACAACATTAGGGAAGCACCTCTACTTGACAATAATGGATAACGTAGATAACCTACCTAAGAACATGGAAGGAATGAGAGAAAGAGAACATAAACTAACATAAATCTCTTACCTTGAAGCTTGGATGAGGTAAGAGTGAGTAGGGTGAAGAGTGGGGAAGGAGGAAAAGAGATTTTAAGAGCGGGGTTTCGAGTTTGAAGCCATGCATGGGGGTGTATTTATAGAGAAATAGGTTTTTTTTTTTGTGAAACTGTCGTTTTTGACTTTTATCATATTTTGGGGTCCTCGTTGTAGTGAGCCTAGCGGACACCAGAAGGCTGATTGGATTGCTTGCTCGCTGCAGCAAGGATTTCTTACTACAACGAGCTTGTTCTACATAATGTTGTAGACTTCTATATCAACGGGGCTCACTGGGTACCGGGGGGTTTCTGAGCACCAAAGAGGCTATGTTAGGCCTAATTCCGAACATGTGGACCTCAAGCATCAAAAAAGGGGTTCTTGGGGTTTCGGTTTAAAATTTAGTGGATTGATTGGATTGATAATATTTTTTTGGGTTAAAATAATAATTTTGAAAGTATAAATCTAGAAATTTAAGAAGCTCTAGGAAATTATAACGTTACTTATAAATTTTGGGTTCAAAAGGGGAATAAGGGGTGGAACTTGTGATATTATGAGTTGGCGTGTTTAAATGAGGTGTTTTGATCTCATTTATTGGCTTATGCAATATAAGATGAGTTTTGTGGATTTGGACAATTAATTGGGGAGTTGGCACTCTCATGCCATTGTATTTCTCTAATGCAATTCGGAATTTTTAGCTGAGACTGGTCCCTTGATTTCTAGCCATTGGTTTAGGTCTTATATGTGCATATGTTTTGGATTATGATACGCCTTTATGATTCTATAAATTGTAACTTGTTAGAATGAGATATTGTGAAGTGGAGAGTGTGATAAAGACTATGAAACAAACTTAACCTATTTCATTGCATGGAGCAATAAAATGAGATACAATTAAGTCTCATGAGCCTTGGGCACAAACCGTGATGAATATGTGAATTTCTTAAACTTTAGCATTGAAAGTGGCAAGTACATGCTTGATGTTTCATAAAAAAGTATGAGATTTTCTATACATGTTGAACGTTTCATAAAAGTGTATGAGACTTTCTACACATGTT
This sequence comes from Dalbergia cochinchinensis, assembly GCA_031216125.1. Taxonomy (NCBI): domain Eukaryota; kingdom Viridiplantae; phylum Streptophyta; class Magnoliopsida; order Fabales; family Fabaceae; genus Dalbergia; species Dalbergia cochinchinensis. Next base: position 26,604,807 of record CM062368.1, read on the forward strand.
GTGTGTTATATAATAATGAATGAGATTTTTCTTATGTCTGCACAATGTCTCATAAGAATGCATGAGATTTCCTATTTATGCCCCTTGTCTCATAACTCTGCATGAGATTTTCATAAGTATGCTTCACACCTCATAAATGTATGTGAAAATTTCAATGTCAAGCATTCTTGCTACAAAAAGTATTTTGAGAAAGCAAGTATGTATTTAATGTTTGACATGAGCATATGTACATGCATGAAAGAACATGTGAAAGAGAAAACGAAAATATATGTTGATATCCCTTCTTTACCCCCCCTATTGTAAATTTAGTGATAGTCAGTTAGGTTAAGCACTAGGTGATCGGTTAGTTTGTAGTTTGGGACCAGTGCAAATCATCAGGGCAGTATTGCAATTGGATTTAGGAGACCATGATTGAGGGTGGTTAATTTAAAGCACATTATTAATGAAAGTAATGTATGAGAAAGAGTTTCACTATGATGTTCCTAATACGACGTGTATACATATTCTTTTTTATTAGTTTGGTTATATGCCATAAGATGTTTCATGACTTGTATTGCATGAAATTATGAGCATGCATTCATTATTATGAATTAGTTTGCATTCTAATATGAGATACGACGTATTCATGCACCAAGACCATCTATACAAGTTTATGCTCACTTCAAATCTAAAGACTTTCTAAACTTAAAAAACAAATCTTCTTGTATGTTCACCTTTTCTTAATAAACTAAATTGATTGAGGATGACCATAATGACACTTATTACCATAAAAAATTCATGTTTGTGGCATATTTTGCTAGTGGACAAAAAAATAACAGAAAAAATTTGGAAAATCATTATTGCTGATAATTCGTCAATAATATTCATGCCATCTAACACCAAATTTAGCGCACACATTATTCGTCAGTAATTTATCAATAAATTTTTTAAAAAAAAATTAGTCCATTATCAGCAAAATGTCAATGCATTTTCTAGTGGAAAAATCCCCCGGTAATAGGCTAATTTTTTTTTTATTTTAACATTACTGTAGAAAAATCTACTGGTAAAGGTTAAAAATTTGTTGGTAAATGTTTTAAATGTTCAACCACTCATCCTGCTCCCCCATATCTTCTCCCATCAATCTCTCTCTCATCTCCATCTCTCCTCTCCCATCAGCAATTGTTTGACCATTGCTTCGCCATCCCGCCACCGCAATTGTTGCTTGTTGCCACCACTGCTCACCATTACTGCTACTGGAGATGCTGCTATAAGTGAGTCTTTTTTTAAGTACTAATTAATTTTTTTGTGCATTATTTTTTGGGTACTATTTTTCTTTCAATTTTGCCGCCATTGCCTATTGCTACTGCTATTGAAGTCATTGCCACCATTGGAGTCAAACATGAAAATTCATTTTTTCAAAGGGTGTTTTTCGGTAAATTTTTTCACCAATAATATATAATTAAAAAATTATAAATATTACTAGTGAAAATTCCACCAATAAGTTTAATTTTTTTTATTTTAAAAGAAAAATGCATTATCGAGAGAAAATCTACTGGTGGCACCTAAAAAATTCATCAATAATGATTCCCTAGCCTATTTTTGACAATTTTTTTTTTGTAAATTCTGCTAGTAATTCCCTCAGAAACAATTACTGGTGGAAAAATCTGCTGGTATTATTTTTTGACAATGTTATTATTGTGCATCAAAATTCACCGATAACATGAAAAATCCGCTAGTAAACTCAACAAATGATAGTTATTTTTCCACCCTTGAGGAATCTATGATTTCTCATCCGTTTCCATTCCGTGTCATCTTCAGAGGAAGCTAAGGAAGAGACTGTGATGAAGGAGGACTAGACAACGTATCAATTTGGCTCCTAGAGTTTCGACGTCTATTTAGCTTGAGTTATTCTAGTATACGTGCTTTTCGTTTAATATTTTGTTTATGTATACATTTAATGAGTGATTGGGCATTTGACTGGTTTACTAGTTTATATAATTATCCTATTTAAATATTCTATGTGGAGATTAATTTGCCTATTGATGATAAACATGATTATTATGTGTTATGTTCATGTTTTATTGTTGTAATTGAGATCAGATTGCTTATGTCATTACGAATTTATGATATTTGGATATGCGTGCATGCAATGGCGGGACTAAATAGGGAGCAAGGGGGCCACTGCTCCCAATTTTTTTTGAAAAATTATATACATACATACATATATATAATTATATATATAATTTTATTTAATAAAATGGTTAAGTTTGAATGTGTTATTTTATATGAATGATCTTACTCTGTTAAATGAGTTTCTTCGATTTTAAACTCTATTAACTTATTTTTTTTAAAAATAAAAAAATAATATCACAATTTAGCATCATTTTATAATAAAGGCATTTTTTTTGCAATAAATAAACAACTATAATAGTTGAATAATGGATTTAGTGATCCAATAAGAATACATAAAAGAAAATTTATATTGTTAGATCTGTGTTTGGGAATGCAATTTAACAAAGGTTATACTGAAAATTTTATATGTTTGAGTAAAATGCCTGAGTGCTTAATAAGTAAAAAATATATTTTTAAATTTAAAATTCATCTATAAGTGAGAACATATTTTCAAATTAAATTAGCTTTTGATTATAAGTAAAAACAAGTTATTTCAAAATTTTAATGTTTTTTCAAAATAACCATAGGTATCACAATATTATAAAATGTATGAATTATTTCATATCTTTTATTTTCTTAATAATTTATTTATACAAAACTAATTTTTTTATACAATCTAAACAAAACACTCTACTTTAAAATTATTTTGAAATTAATATATTTGAATATAAAATTAATTTTCAAATGATCAATTATAAAAAAGGCAATTATATATGTAGTTGATTGTTGAACTAATTTAATCTCACAACTAATCCAAATACAATTAATATTGTAGTGTTAGTTTTCATTTTAAAGTTTATATATACAATATATAATTAACATTAATTTGATTACCATCATCCAATTTATATGATACACACTTTTGCCGCCCCCTAAAATTTTCACTCAGGTTCCACCACTGTATGCATGGTAGATTATGCACATGTTCTTTTCCTTAGCAATTTATGATCAATAATTGTAATTAGTAATTATGCCAAGTACGAAAAGGCTCACATTTTTAATAAAATGTTTTCCTTTTTTTCTTTGAAAAAGTTTTCATGTTTTTTCAGTATTCATTATTCTAAAAGCAAAATTTTATGACACTAGAACATAATGACTAAAGGTTAACCGTAACACAACTCAAGTGTTAAGGAGTTAAAATTTAAGGTATTATATAATTCGACCAAATATAGACTTTTCTTAGGAAAATTAATAGTCACTTGAACTTCATGCTCACAGTCATTTTAACATTTCAAAATAAATTGACTTAAACAAAAGAGATTATTTTGATAGCATATTATTTCACTCAATTCATTTCAAAACTCATAGAATTGTTACTAGATTCTTTATATAATAAGAATTGAATCACATATACATGTGTTCCCGATACAACAAAAATAATTAAGAAAGGTATATATGATGTGCTCCACATAAAAAGGGATATGTGATTTGAAAATAGAGGATTGTTAACGTTTGAGTGGATTTGTTAAACAGAATGATTTTAGAAGACCACACGCAGATACAGGTTCTGATGGCTATCTTATTAGTAAAATAATATTTTGGAGCTAAAATGGAAATTCTGCCTTCGTTTAATCATAAATGTGAGAAGAAGGTAGGCATGTTACTGGCTTTGAGATTAATCACGTGTACGTCCTCTCATTCAACCCTCCTATGTATAAAATGTACGTTCTAGTGTATATTGTGCCAAAGAATCAATTGTTGTCCCCACACCTGCCTAATCTGCCAGTTGAACATCAATGAATTATTTTATTACTTATCTGACAATGACAAAATGTTAGGCGTTAGCAGTTTGACCAAAAATAAACCAGCATAATGAATCGAATTGAAAATACTAGCCTATTCATATAGTCAATCTCTCAAAACGTTCCAATTATTGAATTTTTCACTCATATTTTACATGAATGATTAATTTTAATATAACGTTAGTTTTTTTTTTCGGTGATATGACGTTAGTTTAAAGTATTTTATGTTGTAAAATTAATTATTGACAAAATATTCATATTGCTCCAGAAATGTATTAAACAATAAATAGTCCCTTAAATTTTAAAAATCTTAAATTAATCTTTCACATGTTAAACAAAAGGATAAATTTATCCTCTATATAGTTACATATAATCTACAAAGAGATCAATTTGTCTTATTTTTTATTGTATATAGAAATCAATTTATTCTTTTTTTTGAAATATAAGAGACCAATTTAAGACTTTTAAAATCTAAGAGACTAATTTGTTCGCTAATGTATTTCTGCTAAACCAATTTGGGTAGTATTTAATCTTATATATATATATATATATATATATATATATATGAGTGGGGATCTGTTTATTCCAAGAGTAAATTTTAGCATATATGCTCCATCTAATAATTTTTTTAGGCATGAAATTACTTCAATCCAACCGTTAAATTTAAAATTTCCATCAAATATATCAAACATATAAAGTTTCATATAATTTAAAAATGATTTGATAGTTCATCATTTCATTTTCTTTTAATGGATAACAAGTTCTTGAAAATACGCATAAATATCAATTAATAAATTATATGACTATTGTTATCCAATTTTTTTGAAATCTGGCATACTTGATCATCAATATAGTATAACATAAATCAATGATCAAATTGATTAAATTTAATATGGATGAAGAATTATGGAATAGAGTGTATATATATATATATAGTTACATGTATAAATATTTTTTGAATGATCATTGTAGAGGTTTTTAAGATAATTAATTATTATAAAAGTTATAACATATTTTGGCCTTACATAATTATTTATGTGCTTTTTCTGGAAATTCCATGCATAATAGCACAATCATGCCGATCAATTATGACAGTAGACCAGAATTTGAATATGAAGAATTTAAGGATGACATTTAGTAATGTACATTTGTAAATTAAAAGGGAGAAGACTTCGGTTCCAAAAAAATTTTTTTTTTTGAAGTTTTCAATATTTATAATATGTGAAATTTTTTTTATCAACTCGGACATATAGTATAGTTGGAAAATTTTTAGTTTGAGAGTAGGGAATGAGAAAATTGTCTCTCTTGATCTTTCATATGATTAATTAGGGATCTTAGTGTTATTTTATGGGAATTTTAGTTAAGAGTTAACTAAGAATGAGAAAATTGTCTCTTTCTAACTTAAAGAGAGAAAATATAGAAGAAAATTTTATATTCCCCTAAATAACACTTAAATTCTCAGTCATATATTATAATGGTGCGCAAATAAAATGCAGAGAGTCAATTTCTCACTCTTTATTATCTTAAACCGAAAATATGCTAAATTTCTTACATAATTCGCTAGCCCACAGACAAAAAAATCTGCATAAATTGTGAGTATGCAATCCTTCTTGTCTCAACTGGAAGCATCAAATACAAAGCCTTGTAAACGGTGAGAACACCACACACATTATACATACTTATTTTTTAGCATTTATATAATATAAGATAATATTTCGAGTAAGGATACACATCCAACAAAATATATAGAATCATTGATAAAAATTAATTATGAAAATAGTTAGATGAAATAAAAGGGTATAATTTATTAATTTATCTAAAGAATATCAACTATGATACATAATTCTGTATACAAAATTCTAATAAAGTTTTAATTCATCTAGCATTTTCCTAGTATTTCTCACATTTCTCTACCAAAGTACTTTCGACCCGAAATCTATTATCATTTAGTTACGAGAATAATAGGCACAATTATTCATTTTTCCAATAAGAGTTGCATTTCTAACATTTAAATTAGTCATTTCGTTCCAAATGATCATACGGTGAAGTACTCCACCACCTTCAGTGTTGGCTATTAATCCGTAGGCTGCATTATTTCATTATAACATGTATGTTTCCATCCATAAAACCAATGCCTCACGGAACAAAAACAAGTGAGTTATTACGATAATCAACCGAAAAATCAAGCTTTTCAAGAGCATATATACTATTACTACACCATATTACTCCCCACTGCATGCATTCAATAAGAAGCAAATTCAACCATATATGTATATATATATATATATCCCCCTCTTGTGTTCAATTCCGGTCATCAAAACCACTCCCTTCATCAAAAAAATAATTAGAACCAAAAGAACCAGAATCTCCCTTGGGAGCACTCATGTTATGATCTCCAACATGCTGTTGATCAGACACAGCCTCAGAAGAAAAAGCTGAACCTGATGATGAGTTATAACTAAAAGGGTCATTGCTGTGATAATAAAGGCCTGAAGCAGCACGTTGTAGATCATCATCATCCCTACTCCAAAGCAACTGCGCATACTGCATTAGGTTTGGGAACCCTTCATTTGATGATGATGACAAGGGATGGTGATGATGCTGCTGAGGAGGAAGAGGCTGATAAACCTGTGGTACCGGCGCCGGATGTGGTGGTGCAGGATGATTTGCCGAGGCAGCTGAAGCATAATTATTGTAAGGTGATGACATTGGTGAAGCAGCAGCAGCAACACGTTCAGGGAAGTTGAGCTTGGCTTTGGTGCCTTTGAATCTCAAGGCAGCGGCATCATAAGCAGCTGCTGCAGCCTCTGCCGTGTCAAAGGTGCCAAGCCACACTCTAGCAGCCTTTTTAGGGTCACGGATTTCGGCTGCCCATTTCCCCCATGGCCTCTGCCTAACTCCTCTATAATGTCTTTTTCTCTCAACATTGCCTTGAAAATTGTATGTAGATAAATAGCTTTTGCTAGTTAGGCCAAATTTTTAGTGCAAGTTGTGTGTCATTTTGTTAAAAGATATCAATATCAAGTAGATATAGGCTAAGTGAGAAAAACCAATGGGACATGCACACTGAAAAAGAAAGGGGGAAAAAATGCCAAACTAGTTGTCTCACAAGCAATCAACGTCATCTTAAGATAGACGCAAGCCTGTTAGATCGAACAAACACATGGATAATATTGAAGGCGGATAAAGGAAGTGTCATCATTGAAACCGTGTACATATAAATACAATAAATACAACGGGTTTTAATTTTTGAAGGAAAATAAAATCGAATCAAATCAAAGTGTAATTGATATTTTTTTTTTTTTGAAAATTCTCTTTTCAATTAGAGAATCACAATAATTGCACTGAGGTTATTATATAGTTCTGGAAAAAATCCTCACAATAATTTTGAAAACGTGTATAAACTATAAGCAGATCTTTATGTTGAGGATCTCCTCATATATAAACAAATAGACTACATATATTGTATGCAGAAAATTAATGAAAGATTTAAAAAAAAAGAAAAAAAAAGATAGATCCTGATTGGAAATAATTGAGAGTGCTGTATATAACACTATTGGTAATATAAATTGAGAGAAGGAAGTAGTGATGAATTAATGAACCTGTTAACAAATTTTACCTTGTTGTATAGGCTGCTGGGATGGGTCCTGCACCTCCATCAAGCCAGAAGTGCTTATTGTTCCATGTGGGGTTAGGATTGAGGAGGTGCTATCACTAGTACTGTTGATTAGATGTAAAAGAGGGGATGGAGAAGCTTCTTCCTTTTGGCTCTCAGATTGTGATGGATGAACAGGAAAGTTGAAAGCTTCCCTTTTCTCCTCTGATGCATAATCAGAAGGGAGAGGCCTCTTGCCATGCCTTCGATCCACCTTGCTAAGTAGTTTCTCTTTGAAGGGTTCTTCTATTCTTATATATGAATAGAATAAGTTTTTTCAGTCTCTCTCTCTCTTTCTCTCTGATTAAGCTATGACTACATATAAAAGCAGATCCAAGACTTTCTTAGAGAGAAGAGTGATTGAAAACGAAGCCAATTAGATCAAAAGAAGGGATCGTGCTTGCTACCATGTTTTAAATAAGAAAGATAAGCTCTGGGAAGAAAACAAAACCAAAGCATATATTTTACAAGGCGAAGGAAAAGAAAAAGATGCATATGGCCTTGCTTTGTTACTTTTAAAGTCAGGAATTTTCTATCCGACCCTCGGAAATGCCCCAAAAAAAAAAAAGAAAAGGTTAATTTTTTTTTTCTAAGGGAAATAAGGAGAAAACAATTTTTGTGGTTTGTACACAGTGGTTTTAGATCTTTTCCGGCCCGACAGCACAAGTCGGTTCAAAATTAATAGGAACAAGTGTATATATATATATATATATAATTGTTCACACAATATGTTGAATGACGTACAAGTGGTAATTAGATTAAATCTCTCTAAAGTAGTAAATGGGGGATTTGAAATTAAATTCTAATATTTACGGGTAAAGTTCTTTTTAAGTCACAGACTATTTTCACTCTGACGACTAATCTTTTTTTTAAAAAAAAAATACTTAGATTATATAATATGTTATGAATGGGCGTATCAAAAAAATATGTTATGAATGAAATTATAATACTTTTATTTTAAGATGATTTATCTGAAAATAAAACAAAAACAATGACAACAACAGCCTTTTTCATTGTATATTATTGACTACATTGATCAAACAACAGATAATGTTCTATCATATAATATGTTTATATATAAATAATTAATATTTAAATATCTTTTAATTATTTTTACTATAGTATTCTTAGATATTGTTTTACCTAAAGTTTAAACTAGACCTTATGGAAATTATTCAAACTCCTCGGCATTGGCCAACTCCTAATAGCATATATTCTTTAACTTTAGCTCCTTAATTTATAACTTTATACGATTTTGCTCCTTAATTTACGATTTTACAACTTTGCTATGCGGATATGTGAAGTATATATTATGGGAGTATTGGGTTAGTAATGGACCAATTTTTTAATAAGATCATGAGTAGGTTGGGCCTTAGTTAAAATCATGGTCTCATATAATTACAGAACTGAGTTTGGGTTACGTTAAATCTAGTCTCATAAAATCTCCTAGACTCAAGTATAGTAGTTAAGGGTGATTGTTGTAGGTCTTATGTATAAGTTGAGGTAGAGAAATCTTCGATTGGGTTTCAAACGAACGAATGGCTAAATATATCGATTGAAAAATATTTTAAAAAAATGTTTTGATATTTTCTTCATACATTTAATATACTGGAAATTAAAAAATAATCATATTTTTCAAATTATAATTTTTGGTTTTTCGTCCTTAACCCATGTACCCGTGTGTTTTTAGGATATCCATTAGCAAAATCCATTTCATTTTACCACCCCAAATTAATTATTGGTCATGTGGATTTGATTGCCAAATAAACTAAAAATACGTGCAACGTGATTTTCCAAATTAAATTCTCTTGAATATGCATTTTGGTTCTTTTGTTAAGTTAGTCATTGTTAATGATAAACTAATATACTTTATTCCTCTGAACTTTATGAGTTATAAAGTAAAAAACACAAGTGTAATCCTATCCATTAAACTTTTTTGAACATGTATTGTTTTCGTTAACGATTGATGAATACTTAGAGAAGGATTAAAGTATATATTAAAAATGTTTATGGATGATGTTGTGTAATTTTTTTAGCTTAGAAATTAAATACACATGATCTATAATTCATGGAGATATAATAATAAAATTTTACTTAAATAATAAGGAAAGGATAGACTAGTTTTTACTTAATAGAACTAGGCTTGTCTTCTAAACGAAAAGCTTATCATGCCTATCCTTACAAAATCTCTTCTTTTTATGTGCTACTTAGAGCAATGCAACTTCAATAATCATATTAGAACAGGCATGTATTCTAATATTCAATATTTACTTATATCTTTAAAAATATATTATCCCTCAAAATAAAATAGCATAATGAAATATTAAATCAATTTTAAATTATATGAAATTTGATATATTTAATCTATTTAGTAAAAAAATTAATTTAAATTCAAAGATTAGATTAATAAAAATTTATATTTATAAAAAAATGATTGAATAGTGTAAGTATACCAACACTTACACTGTGTAAAGGTATCCTGCTGGTACTTAAATCACCCTTATGTCCTTACCATATGTACATGTACGTATTTGAAATGCCTAACTCTATTCATTCTTCTCATTCGATTAATACTTTTGAGTCTATGCGTATTGTATCTTTTTTCAAAACCGTATTATATACTTCAATTGTTAGTATTATTATTCACTGATTTTTTATAGTTAGTTCAAATTTTTAAATATACTATCAAAAATTGTAACGTTCAATGGTTATATACTTCAAAATGTGAGAGCAACAACTATTCTTCTATATTGTATATATTATCATTCAAATTATTACTTTCACCTTTTTCAGATGTGTCCGCCTAAATGTATGTAAAAGCAATGTTAAAATTATTGGAATATTTTATAAACTGGCATAAATTAATATTGAATTTAATTTTAAATTCAGACTAATTATATGTTAAAATTATTATAGTTTATTGTTTTATTCCAAAAGTTAATATTAGTTTGTCATGATTCAATTTGGAAATGTGACCGGCATGTGAATAATCTCATCTCCATATAAGCCTCATGGTTACTGAGTCATACTATATGCATAAGTTAATGCATAAAATCTCTTTTAAAACATAAATTTACATGTATTTCCAAAATATATAATGAACGTAAATAATTCAATTCATGAATTATCTCTAAATCTGAAATCATAATATGAAATATATATAGAATTGCTTTGTACAAAACTACCATGAAAATTACAAATTTAAATATATAATAAATGATGGAAATCAAAAAGCTAGTCATGCATGGTGTGGGACTTTACCCACATTACTAGAGCACTTTATACAAAAAGTAAAGGATGCTTTATTCCAAAAAAAAGCTCACCAACCGGAATCTCTATGACTATTGGGAAGGAAGCTGAGAAGAACCCGTAGCAATAGCTGTATATCTATAAACAGGGAAAAGAAGATGGATGAATTTCATCTAAAATTTAGTGAGTAAATTTTTACCTATAACCCTCACGTAGGACAACCAACAAAAATACATAATCATAATAATCAATGCAATAGCTCTAAAACCATTTTCATATTTACATACATATCAACTCAAAATTAGTAATCTCTGTAAATCATAATTGATAGTACTCTAATAGAGAAACATGAATTTGTGGTTATGCATAACATATATGGCATAATAATATGAATATCTAAATTTACTCTAAACTCTATGGGTACCTCATAAGGTTTCGAATTTAGACACTTAACTATCTTCCATTCTAAATACTATGGGGATGAGATTGTCCTCTGAAGGACAATTTGATATCAAAATTAATAATCTCTCACAGCTGTTAACTTACTATTTGTTTCTCTATAGTTACCACCTAATCTTATAACATAAAAACTAAACATTTTCTCTGATTTCCATAACTAAACTCTAGCTCTAAAATCAAAATCAAAGTTCTCAACATATAAAATCCTCAAAAAAAAAAAATTAGGGCAACCATATCTTCTCTAAATGTTCATATTCATATTCAAACCATTTAAAAATCAATTTGGCAACAAAATGATCCCATGAGTTTTCTTAAAATATATATGCCAAGCTCACTTGAAATCATGAGTTCATAAGTTCTGACAAAATCACAATACTCTATATTCATGTTGAAATAATCTCTAGAATCATGCATTTATAGCATCAAGTTATGAAAATATTTATAATGACCAAAATATAGGTCACATGATTGAACCTACTCATTCGGAAGGGGAGAACTACTGGTGTCAATAACCAAGGAGCTCCATGGAGTAGAGTTGTTACCAATGTCTACCATAACCACAACAAAACACATAAGTAATCTATGATAACCTCTAAACAACTCTAAACCAGCTCTAATAACATTGCAGGAGCTTCCCCCACTTGACAATATTGAGAAACACAACAACCAAGTCAAGATCATAGGAGGGAGGAAAGAAAGAGTATAAACCATCAAAATCCCTTACCTTGAAGCTTAATTGGAAGAGGAAAGATTGATGGAGGATGAGAATGAAATAGGAGGAAGAGAGACTTGGAGGCTAGGTTTTTCAGATTTTAAGGATGAAATTCGATTAGGGGAGGGTTTAAATAGGGTAGGGGCCTTAAACCAAAACTGTGTTGTTTTGGTACTGTTCTAGCATCAAGGAACCTCGCTAGGCGAGCTCACCAAGCTCCAAAACCTTCCCAAAAGAAAAGGGACACCAAGTTCCAAAACCACTCTGGAAGAAAAAGGCTTCGCTTACGATCGCCTGGCAAGTTAACCAAGCTCTAGAACCCTTCCAGAAGAAAAAGGCTTTGCCTGGTAAGCTCTCAACCTTGCTTGGCAAAGTTACTATCAGAATACCAGTTCTGCATATTTTGTTGTCCTTTTGTATTTGGGGCCTTCCCGACAACATGAGTAGTTCTAGGGACTCTAAGTGGATCTAGGGATTCTAATTAAGGTCATACTAGACTTGTCTATAGATGTGTGGACTTGAGGTATTACATACTCTTACTATGGGGCTTTTTTTTTATTAGCATGCTTTATTGATGGCTATGTTTATAAGTCCTAATACATAGGTTTTCGTTGTAATAGATGACTTGACCTAACACTTTATTGAAAAATACTTGCATTGATGTAGTTATATATGTGTTTCTATTCAGTAAATGCCAACTTGATAAATTAAATATTTGTGTGTGTCATAAACTAGCTTATTTGGTAAAAAAGAACTTTTGGGAATCTATACCAAATTAGTCAATCCTCAATTAATTATATTTTGTTTAGCACGGCTTTTATTGACATGTAGTTTTGCTTCCCACTAGTTCACATTTTGGTAGCAATACTTTGTGGGTTCAAATAACAAAGCTCTGTCACTTATTAATGACATGTTACCACTTCTCTTAAAAGAGTTTCTATGTTAAATATTACAACTCGAAACAAAATGAAAAGAGTTTTTTTAAAGTAGTGCGTTTTAATATTTAATCTTTAATTCGTGCTAAATGGAATGAAAATGAAATGGTTGTCACATTCTCAAATTTGGTTAGGTAATTGGGAATGAGCAATTCCTAGTAAATAACCATCCATAAAGTTGCATGAAATTCCATCACAAAATAAGTATTTAAAGTAGTATAAATGGACAGAGCATGATGGATAGTTCGAATATAGCACAAAAAAATATGAGTTGGGAGAGAAAAATTGAGTGAAAATAAAATTACTTTAATTCAACTCGGCCTAAACTGAATATTCCAACCCGCTTTGGGTTGGTCCAGTCCGAAAACCTGAAAATTAATTTCTTTTTGTAAATAATTAATTACAAATATGAGCTATTATTACTTGAGTTTAGATCATTTGACCAATTTTTATACTTAAAAAAGTTTGCATTTAAAACAAATGTTGACAAAAAAAATTTACCATTTTTTAATTCATTTCAATTCTATATCAAAATAAGTTGTCAGAATTTAATCACCGAAAACATATCGAATTTCATTTTTCATTCTCACATAAAATAATAATTATTAAAAAAAATCACAGTTTACTCATAGTTTACACATTTATATTGACTTTACTCGTTATTCTTAGGTGTGTGTTTGATTGAGACATAAAAGTGAGGATAAAATTTTCATAAATAAGCTCTAGATCTATTTTTACAAATAAAGTTTACCTATAGGTAATGATACTTTGACATTTAAAAAGTAGGTGTCTATTCAGATATCTATTTTATAACTATTGGATATAATAGTAATTTCTACTTATTCTTAATATTTATCACAATCAATAGTTATAAAGTATGTGTTTAAATAGATATCTATTTTTTAAAGTTTTCACCTATCTTTTCTCTTCAGCCAGCGCACAATAAATGTTCAAAACAAATGTGATCAATAAAAATGAGATGCTATTATTTTCGTTCATATTTCTATTCTTGTTTCTTGAAAATCATTCTCTGCAGTGAAAACATCGTCAATTTATTATGTGAAGGCAATATTTTACTACCAGACAACTCAGTTTGGAAAAGTTGAGATCGGCACACATAGGAGTCGCTTTCTTGGTATTCTAGCTAACTAAGATGCTTGTCTATATTCAGATCGCAAAGAAGAGGAGGGTGGGGTATGATACATCGAATCTGTGACCAATTTTCTGCTTTGGCGTTTCTGCTTAGCCTTTATCTTTCACATGTGCATAACTTTAAAATATGTAAAGGTACAAGTCAATCCATTATGAATGTTATACTAATCTTAAATTATAAGTATGATTTAATTTGTTGTTCGACGTTCTATTTGTTTTTTAAACACGTATTCTTTTCCTATTTACTTTTAAATTTGATCTTTTGCATTATAAATTATCTATTAATATGATTTACAATCACATCTGCACTGTATATAATTAAGAAAAATTATTGACATAACTCAAAAAAGGGTCATATGCTGTATTTATATCCTGTTACATCTTATCTTATCGGGTCTTATGATATTATATCTTATAATATCAGACGTGTCATTTTTAGTATTATTTGTGCTACATTAATATTGTTCTTTTTTTTTTAGAAGGATATGACCAGAAACTTATATTAATATACGACTTGTAACATAAAAAATGAAATTAAAACAATAAAAATGGAGAATTATATTTAGAGGAATAAATAAAGGTGACCACGGAAAAGTTGGATAAAAATTTCAAAATGTTTAATTTTACATTAAAACAATATAACTCATTACTTTATTAAATTACCATAGCAGCTTTGAATATGCAGGTTACTGCACAATCCACTAGTTTGAAGACTACAAGCAGTGTACTGTGTACGTGCATGTAAAGTAACTTTGTTATGCTTTTAAAACATTTGTAACGCACCAAATTGTTGAATAAGTTGTGCTAAACGGCTATGCCTTAAGTTTAATTTAACAATGGAAAATAACAATTATAATCATGCTTTATTTTAATCACTTTCATCTAAATATTTTTGTTACTAATATCAAACTTATTTATAATAGATGTCATAATAATTTTGAGAGTAAACCTCTACAGTAGTTTCTGACAAACATAGTATACATTTCGCTTGGCTTTTCTTAAAAAACACTTATTTCCTTTTTAAAGTGCTTTATGTATTTTTCAGAATATTTAAATGGTCTTTGAAAAAACATACTTATAATTGAAAAAAGCAGTTTTATCACTCTTTTCTTAAAGATAGTGATACCCAACTTCTTAAAAAAAAACATAACCCAATGTGAATTTTAAGTTGGAGCAAGAATTTGGTCTTGGCTAAAAAAATTATAAATTTTCATGTTTATGAGCAAATTTGGGTGAGTAATTCAACCAAGAAAGAGGATTATTTGACTGATGGGTTGCATTTATGCATCTTTTTTTTACTATAACTCTAAACATATTGTATTATTTTATATACTAGAATGATTGGCATTTGGTTGATTTGGTCTTAATCTTCATTGTGCATCATTGAGTAAAATCATAATTAAGTGCACTATTTTAATGAATAAATATATTTTGGATTTTTTTGTACTTTTTATCCTTTTTTGTGAGTGTTATTCGCTCACAGAGACATCTCATATTGGTGCATGAAGCTTAGAGTAATATTCAATTTGAGAGAATTTGAGGAGTTAAATAGAAGAGTTCTGAGCTCATTTGAGCACATTGGTAGGAAGTATTGCAATGCAAAATTCATATATTTCTCTACAAGTATTGGATTGAGACAAATTAACATGTTTTGTAAAGCTCAAGGAGTCCTCTATAACTTTCATATTCAGTTCAAAACCTAGTTTTAAGAAACTCTTTGTGAAAATCGAGTTGCAAGACTAAAGGTTGTTATGTTCTGATATTGTCTAGCTTGACCTTCAGCTCGTATTTTGCCTAATATCTGAAGCTACAAATGTCAAATTGATATGATTCTTGTGGCTCAGAAAGCTTATTCAAAGGGCTACAACTTCTATTTCTAGGTCCAAGAGCTATTTGAATGATTTAGGGCTCAAAATAGGCTTGAAAGTGTGCAGAGCATTATCTATATGAATACTAGACCACAATAGCAATCAACAGAGAGCAAAAATGAGCCAAAATTGGTCTTAGACCACTACAGTTGTTATGACCCGATCTGGGAATGTCCGACACATGAGAAATCTCATTTCCACGTAAGCCTTGTGACTTGCTGCATTACTCCTACATGCATGTTCTGGTCATAAAATCCATGAAAAATAGAAAAAGTTCTCTTTTCCTACATCCAAATTAAATGTTCTTTAAACTCAAAATAATCAAAATAATCAAGTCTGTAGTTTATAATCCACCTCTAAGATATGAAATTATAATACAACATAAAAATATAAGTTGCTCTGCTTCAAAAAGTCCATGAAATTAATACAATTATATCATTAAATACAAAACATGAATATACTATCATAGCATACTAAATGCAAAACATGATTTAAGGTCTAGGATCCTACCTGCAATGCACTAGAGCACTCTAACAAGTTAAGAATGCTTCACTTAGGTGAAGCTTACTAATTGAGCTCTACTGCTACTGCGGAGATAACGGGGAAGGATCTACAATAGCTATAATATCTGTAATAGAGAGAAAAGTAGAAAGGTGAGTCTTGTTACCGAAACTCAGTGAGTGAGTCCTCACCTGAATCCCTTTCCACGGGACACCAAAGAATAATGTATAAAATTATAATAACATCAACAATACTTAAAGTCTTACATAATCAAGTATGCATATATATAATCATATACTTATGTATTCAAGTCATCATCTTACAAACTTAAAAATAATTTCTTCAATTTACTTTCATACCTAAAACCATACAGGCTCATAGTGTAGTAGCTCCTAGAGAAACAGTAATCTCTGTTTTGTGGATACCCAGTTTCTTGTGAACAAGGGCCGCTAACCGAGATCTTAACGGTTCCTCGTGAACCACGTCCCTCGTGGACTGATCTATCATATATATATAAATTGCCGCTCGTGGGCCTTAGTACCAAGGTTAATATTTGGTTCTAGCCGTTAACTCGCTGGCTAGTTCTCTATAGCTACTATCTAAACCAATTAAATAAATTCCTTTAAAATTGAAAACCTTTAAACTTCCAAATTCTCTGTGAGATCTGAATTTATCTGATTCTAACAATTTGACCTTAGCGTAAATGTGGTTATGAAATCATACCCAAGGGATCACCCTTTGTAGACATTTGTGATTTCATACCTCTATAAAGTATGTAGCTGTCAACTGTCCTGAATCTCATGAAGATTCAAACTTTAAAGCCTTTTAGTTGATTATTTAAATCATATTTCAACTGTCAAGCTTTCCATAATTAGAAACTCAATATCATATGCATAAACTAGTTCTAGAATTCAGTCAAACAATCATAAAAGTCTCTAGTAGTTACAAATATCATCAATTCTCCATAAAATCAATATAAGAAACATGATCCCATGAGTTTTATCAAAAGCAAGTTTCATGCTCTAAAACCAGGAGCTCTAAAACATACAAACCAGCAATAACCTCAAACTTCTTTGCAGAAATCGTTAAAATCAAGCAATAAAAGATATTTTTATGAAAATAATTCTAATGCATAACATACAGCTCATAGATGCGAACCCACTCACCTAAAAGGGTGAATAATCAAAACTCTAAACCAACAGAACACTTGGAAATTGAATTACCAATAATATTTTATATAGAAGCAATAGAATTCTAAATCAACCTCTAAAACCTCTAAATACTAAAAACCCATCTCTAACAAGGTAGAAAACTTCTCCCATTTGAGAAGCATAGAGAACAACCCTTAAACAAAGAAAACTTGATGGAAATCAGGCAAAACTAGCAAGATAACATACCTTAAAACCTCAAAAATGAATGATTGAAGTTAAATTTGAGAAATATGGAAGAGAAGTGGAGTTTAGGGGTCAAGACTACGATTTCTGTGTGAAAGCTCGTGTTTCAGGGGTATAGGGTGTGTCTGGAATCCAAAATGGGGGGTTTTTATAAAACTGTTGACCGTTACAGCGCTCACTGAGTGCTGCGGCATTCACCAAAGAGCATAAAAATCTATACCTGCACCGTCTTATTGTTTCTTGACCGCTTGAACGCTACAATGCTCTCCAAAATGCACTTATTTACATTTATTAATTGAAGTTAATGTTCTCATTTATTTTACTCTCCATTAACTTTAAAATATAAATGTAAAGAAGGAAATACTCCTCATTTGGATTCAAATAAAATATAAAAAAAATCAAAATCTCAACAAATCAAAATCCAAATTTTGGGTTTTAGTTCAAATTCGGGAATTCTTACGATTTTATAAATTTGTAAAAACAAAATGTTAGAAGGTTTCATAAAATTCATTAAAAATCACTCTTTAATTTGTTTTCGTCTTAGGAACCATTACAGGGTCTTTTGATCCCATGAACGTGATTCTATTATATAGCTCTCCAAGGATGTATAGAGTCTAGACTTAGTAAAATTCAGAACCTAGAACGACAGATAATGATAACTGATACTCTTTCTAGCTCAAAAAATTTTCTAACCATTTTATTTAATACTAGGGGTATTACAATAGCAGTCCTCTATGACAACGTCAATTCATAAAACAATATTTTTATTATTTTGGACCTGTTTTTGAAACTTTGATAATGTATTATATATTCCTATTTAGCCTAGGTCAAAAGATGACCTTCTACACTTTTTCTAAGATTGCCTACACTCTCTCTATCTTCTCTTTACTCTCTCTTGGATTTTTAGCTATTCCTATCTTCGATTTTATTCCCATTTGGAACTTTGATTACACTCTTCAATACTTTTGTTGTAATTCTCCACCCATGAAGGAGTAGTTTCTTTACCTAGTACAAGGATTACCAATGATTAAAGGATTATATTTGAGGTTATTTATTTCAACTCAATTTACGATTTGAATTTTCAATGTTCTTTCTTCTTTTCTCTCTCCTTTATATTTTTTTGTTGTTTGATACAATTGTATTTTTTAGAGCTAACTTTGATTGTGTGTATGTGTGTGTGTTTGCAATTGTGAAGGTTATATATGATTAGGGTTCCAATTGAGTATAATTTAACTGATAATTTAAAGCATGTTTAATTGGTAAAGGGAATTGGAGTTAATCTAATAGAGAATTTGGTTGTTGTGATTGGCATAGGCATTCAGGGATTGCAATTGTGATTTTCTAGTGTTTATGTTAGCCAAATCCTTGGTTAATTGTGTGACTACCAAGTAGAATTGCATCATTGTTATATGATTACATGATTAATGAAAACAATCGCTTCCATGAATTAGCCTTTTAACTCAGTGATGACATAATCCTAGATGTGCAAAACTCCTTATGTAGGTAGTTTTTAATTATTGAATTTCTTTTATTAATTTAATTTTTGCAATTGCTAATTTCCAATTGGCTAGTAATATTTCCTTGAGAGATGACCAAAGTTGTATCTTTTATTATATTTTTTTGTACAACTTAGCGTAAAATAATTTTATTTTATTGTGGATAGTGACAACTCACATAACTAAATCAATAATTGTTAATGCTATAATGCAGTGCTTGATATATACAAATAATCTATCTCATAATTCACATTACCCCATTTGGTATATCAAAAAGATTATCCACTAGCCCAAGTCAACTTTAGCACATAAGTGATCCCCTACCCCCTATGAATACCATGGCATGAGAATGGGTTATGTAGATTCATCTTAATCCATATACTAGACCATCCTCCACTCTCTTTATTTCTAGCTAAGATAGCAACATTTTAGCATCATTTGTGGGGAAATAGGTAAATTTGCTCCCATTCTACTTGTAATATTCTACTTAAGTGTATTTGCATTGGTTGAGTTGGGTGTACTAGAGTGGAGTGAGATTTTTATTTGTCCCATTGTTTGGATTTGCCAAACTTAGATGGAATGGAACAATGGTAGATGGACTCCATTCCATCCAATTCCACCCACTTTTCTCAATTTTTTCCTCTCAAAATTGTGAGAAATGAGATGTAATAGAAGATACCCAAAAAATGGAGTGAAATAATTATTTTCCTCCACTTCGCTCTATTCCACTCTATTCTATTTCACTTTGATTCGCTCACCATGCTTTACCAATCCAAACATATCCTAACATACCTATATAATATAAAACATTGGTAACAAAACAAATTTGGTAACTTCACATTAATTTATATAGTGATAGAGGAATTAAACTATATAACGATTGATTTCAAAGTGGTAAAAAAAAATGCTAGAGAAAATTCTTTCGCTGTTTTAGATTCTATTTCAATTTACTCTTGTCCCTCCCTTTGTTTGTCTCCATCTTTCTGTGCATGCAACTTCCTTTTGTAAATTCTTTCATTCTCCATCTCTCTCTAAAACCATTCTTTAACAAGAACAGTTAATTCCCTCTTAATCTTGCTCAAATTAAAGATCACTTAAACCTCTTCACAAAGTCATCCTTATCCTTTTTCCTTCCTCACAATTTAGCATTTGGGGTCAAATTGGAAGGATTTCCAACCTAGAAAATTGGGGTTGAAAGGGGTTGATAGAGAACCCTTGTCTCTCTTTGTATGCAATCTAGTTAGAAGCTTCCTAAGGTCATTTCCAAGCTTTGGTTGTTCTCAATTGGGAATGTTTGTGTTGCTTAGGGTTGTTCAAGATTTAGGCAGGAATGAGATTTGAATCTCATGGGATTTGGCATTAAGTGAAATAGAGCTCTTCTTGAGAATAAACTATGCAATTTATAATGCATGAGGATATGTTTACACCATGTGTAAGTTTTGTGCATTTACATTCTTCAATGGTTCTTCTAGAGAGCTACTTCGTAGGAGTATGTCTACATCCTTCAATTTATAATGAGCAAGGATTCGCTTACATCAGGAGAAGTGAACACAAACACAAGTTCATAAAGGTACGTCATTCTCACATAAAGTGATTATGAGTAGCTAATATGATTATAGAATTAGTACAAAGTGCATTCTTTAATTATGTTGGCTGATATGTTAAAGCCTATAGGTGCTGTATTTTACAACATATAATTAATACATGGTCATAAATACTATTATATTAGGCTATGATAAGAGATAAATGTTAATAACTCTAATTTCAGTTGAGACAATAATTTAATTAAATTAATTCCGGGTTGAACCATGCAACATGGCTATAAATTAAAAGAAACAATGGAATATTTTAATTGAATTGTAGCTAACGATAGTAGCGTTAGCCCCAATGCACCTTAGTCTAAACCCCAGCTAGCAGGGGCACTGCTAGCTCAACGTATTGGGCCGATATGACCGAATCTGTTGTGCCCAACAAATGGTTAATTTCATGGATCTGCGTGGTAAAATTCATGTTGACATGTTAAAATCTATGAACTCTGAATAAGATTTGTCAATTTTGCATGATAGTTGCTAAGTATCAATTAGTAGTATTCTAAAAATGAAACAAAATAATGGATTTTTTATCCATATAAAATAACATAGGACATTATCTACACATATATCTAAAGTTTACATTTGCAAAAAACTTTGTCTTGTTTTTAGTTATATATATTAGCCAAAATCATGGGAACACCTCATGAAGCCAATGTGTTTTGAAACACCATTGAATTTGTGAAACACCCTTACAAATTTTCTGTATCTTGAGTCTATAATAGGATTTGTGAAAGGGGTGATCCTCATTCTATACTTTTGAGACTTCCATTCATTTGGAGTTTTAGAGAGAGTTCTGTAAGAGAGATTTGAAGTAGGAGTCCAAATGGCATACACTGCCACTATGTGTTCTTGCAGTTACATGTTACAAAATGTTAGTTAAGTGGAAGATATTATTAGATTTTTTTCTTAAAATTTGTAGATCCTTTATGTGATTAATTTCCATTAAACTGAGATCATGGTTGAAACGTTGAATTAGTGAATCATTTATTTAGGAGCAAATTATGAAGCCTTAAATGCATCAATCTCATCTTTCTATAACATATGATGTAATTTGTTGGCATCAAATTTTGATTCTATTACTTAGAATGTTTGATTATTTTCCAAACCATATATGATTGATATGAATATAACTAATTTGGTTATTATACTGTTTCTACTTCTAGTTTTGTTGTTATATATACCAGGACAAAGAAGGAGACCATGGCAATCCCAACATGCCCTAATTATCTAGTCAGCAAAACCCGACAATGCCTGTACATTTCAAGCACGGCCACACTGGAGACAAATAAAACCTGACCATGCAAGTACATTTCCAACCTAGTTATGCCGGAGACAAACAAAACTACACTAGCACTTGACACAGCTTGGCCACGCCAAAATTCATCAAAGGGTTGGTTGATTGCACTCAATGCATTGTCCCATATAATTTCTACCTTAATATTTGGTACACCTAATTAATTAGCTCGCTCAGTTCTCAGCAAAACCCAATCTTCAATGGTATTCAATAAAGCCTAGTCCTCACCATCATCACTTTGAAGAATAGTATTAACTGGAATTTATATTAAAACCTATTATTAATTGGCACAACTTTGAAGATTTGTATTTGCTAGAGTTTTATAAAAGACCAAGACTCCTCTGGTAGGAAAGTTTAATTCGGGGTTATATATGTGCACTTAGATAAACACAACATTTTGTATTTAGCAAAAACAACTTCAAAATTCATAATCCCAAAAATGGGACATTCCCCGGCTATAGTAAGACAAAATAGAAAATATTTTAAAAGCACAAGTATACCCTAATTTAAGACATCCTTTAGCCTCTTCGCTCCTTTAGAGCTTAAGGTTGTGGGACTTGTGAATCGTTTGGTCTCTTGGTTTCCTATTTCCCAAATCCCGACCCCTAACCTTCCTCACTTGGTCTAAGATATTTTATAATCTCTTCATTCTTTTAGAGGTCGAAGTTGGGGGGCTTGTGGTTTGTCTAGGTTTTTATCTATTGGTGCAGAACAACTTCAATACATAAGAAAACCCTTTACCCTCTATAAATATCACGGTGTATAAAGGGGATAAGCAGGTTCATCCCAACCCAAATACCATACCCCCCACTCGCTCTACCTCTAGTCGAGACTACAACAATTAATAATTAGTATTACTAATTATTATAATTATTTCTATTAATTATTATTTATAATAATAATACTAATAATAATCATAATGATGATGATGATGATGAGAAGATTCAAGATTACCATATGGTTGGTAATTCACATAGATATCTCCATGGGAGCAATTCGCGTTATTACTAAGGAGGCAATATAGATCACCTTGATGCCTTAGTAATATGGATTGCCAATAATGAGGTCTAATCAAATAAGATAATATTGTGGGTCCATGTAACTTAAAGTCACACTTTTAGTAATCCAGACATATTACCTTATACAAAACTACCTCTAAAGGAGTAGCTACCATTGGTTGAATGCATGAAACAGATGAATATGATTCAATGAATGAGCGACTGAAAAAATTGAGAAAACTAAATATGCTAACTAATGTGAAGATACCTCATCAATTTAATATCCTCAAATATATATATTATTTTTTTCAAAAATAATATTAATCATTATTAATAAAATAAAATAATAATAATAATATTTAAAATTTATAATAGTGTAATATTCAGCTATTTTAATTTTCATGTTTATAAAAACATAGGAAATCAAAGTGTCTTGGTCCTCTTCTCCTATTATGAATTGACCTGGAAGTCATTTTTTTCTAGTTTCAAAATTCTGGTAAATCATTGATTCATCTAGTGAGAAAATATATGATTCATTTATAAATTTACTGGATTGAAAATTTTTTTATGTTAAAAAAAACTCTTGATCCGATGTCACATTTGGCAAAGATTTATGATACATGTATATATAGGATATACTTAACATGTACGAGCTTGCCCCACAAATGTATTAGAAATGATACCTTGGGATGGGTGTAAAGCAAAGCAAATTGCTTCTGCCTCAAGAAGTAAGGACAATGTATGTTGTAAAAGGTGATATATATATATATATGAATCCATTTACTCCAAGAGTGTACTATACTTACTCCATTGAATATCTCCTTATTAATAATATATTTTATCAATCCAACCGTTGAATCATGTGATATCATCTTGATGATCAATCATACCATATTTCAGAAAAATTGGATATTGATAGATATGTGATCTAATGCTCAAGATTTACATGTATTTTCAAAATCACATTGTAAGTTCAATTAAAAAGGGATGATCGAGCATCAAACTGTTTTGAAATTTTATAAAATTTTATACATATGATTTATGTAATGGGAATTTACAATTCAATGGTTGGATTAATGGAATTCGATGTTTATAAAAAGTAATTTAATGGAGTAAGTATATCAAGACTTATTCTTGGACTAAACAGATCTCTCCATATATATATATATATATAAGGTAAATATATTTTTGGTCCTTGGAAAATAAACGAGTTTTGGTTTTGGTTCAAATATTTTCAAAATTGTTTGGTTTTAATTGTTACCATTAGTTTCTCCTTGATAAATGCTAAAGTGGCTACTGGAAAACTATGTTATCAAATCCTTTATGGTAGCCATTAATTTTGCATGTCATATCATAATTACATGCATCAAAATCCTATCATAAACTAAGTTATTAGATCTGGTAAGGTGTGTTAATGTGTTGGTTCTAATGGGATTGTATTAAGATTTTAACACATATGATGCACCATATATAGCTATTGATTACCATCTAAAATTGGATAACGTGACTTTTTGTTAGTTAGTTTAGCATTTAACAGAGGTGACTAATTGCAAGGATTAAAACCAAACACTTTTATAAATGTTAGCACCAAAACCAAAACATATATTTTTCAATGATTACAATGAAAAAAACCCCATTACATACTTATATAATGGGCCTCCTTTTTTTTCAGTCAATAACAGGTGGGCTAACTCTATTCTTTCTTTTCCACGGCACGAAACACGGAAATGGCCCCTCTTTTGTCTTTTCGGAGAAAATGCCCCGTTAAATCGAAGAGAGGTCGAGTGCTATGTTTTCATTTTTGGTACTGGAGATCGATTTTATAAACTCTGTCCACAACAGAGTACCTTTTATTTTTGTGGTTAGAACTGAAGCCAAACTCAGAAAAGTGAATGGAATCTAAAAGTAAGGCCCAAAAGAGATCAACCCAAGCCCATTTATTTTATCCATCTCAAGCAGACTAAGCACAAAAGAAGCTACCCACGTACTTCTGACAAAACCAAATTAAAAATTAAAAAAAAAAAGCGACCCACTCTCCCCACCTTTTCTCCAACGCAGCAAGAGAAGTATCGCATTCGCAAGAGGAACCAGCCGCTGCCAGAAGAGAAGAGAACAGAGAACGAGCCACCCCATGTCAATGGAAACGAGCACGAAAGAGGACACAGGAATCGAGAAAGTGGAATTCGACGCGTCGGAGATTGAGTACGTGAGCTACGGCGGCGAGCACCACCTCCCACTGGTCATGAACCTCGTCGACCAAGAGCTCAGCGAGCCTTACTCCATCTTCACCTACCGTTACTTCGTCTATCTCTGGCCTCAGCTTTCTTTCCTGGTTCCAAACCCCTCCTCCCCCTTTTCTACTTTCCATTTTTCACATTTTATTTTGTGTTCCTTTGTGTGTGTCTCCCTCTCTCTTTTTGTTTTTGAAAAATAATTTCAAGTTCGGTACCTCTATTCCATCAAAACTCTTTTTTTTTTTGTTAATTTTATTTTTGTTGTGTGGTGTGGTGGTGGGGTTTTGCTGTTTTAGGCGTTCCACAAGGGTAAATGTTTGGGCACGGTGGTTTGTAAGATGGGGGACCATCGTAACACTTTCAGAGGATACATTGCCATGCTGGTTGTGATCAAACCATACAGAGGAAGAGGCATCGGTAATTTTCTCACTATGCCTTTTGAAAAAAAAAATTAAAAACTATGTGCTCATTTCCTGTTATTTACTATGATGTGGCTATTGAACATTTGAACTCTAGAAAGAAAAAAAAAGAAAAAATTAGTATGATGTTTTTTCTTCTCTGCAGCTACAGAGCTTGTTACTAGGTCTATTAAGGTGATGATGGAATCAGGTTGTGAAGAGGTATGTATATATATTTATTTATGTGTGCCTTGGTTCTATAGTATTGGCATGTGGGAAGGAGTGAAGGGTGAGAGGAATAGAGAAGCTTTGTTAATTCCACGATGATTGGTTTGATAAAAACTGAAAATGTGAAATATAGTTCCGTTTCCTAATCTGTGGAACACAAACTGGGGGACAAACCAAATTTTTCAAAAAGTGTAGGGTATGAACATGGCATATATTTGTGTGTGAGAGAACTTGGCATGCATACATACATGCATATATGTATACGTAATTGAAAATTTAAGAAAAATTGATGATTCATAATATCTGATATATGAGAGTTCAAGATTTGCAAAGCCTTGATATAAGTCAAGACCATATGTGCCAAGTTTAGATGCGTACCAACCTTTCTATGGTCTACATGTCTTGGCGTTGCATAGCGCTTCAACTAGGAAGATGAAATGAAAAAGTTGGGGGAAGTGATATTGTTATGTGATTGAAGAACTCATCTTATTCCCCCTTTCGTTTTGTTAAAAACCGCTTAAATGTTTATAATAAAGCCAACCTCTGACCAGATGGGATTGGGTTTGGTGGAAGGTTTTGGTCAACCACAATTTGAATCCTAGTTGAGAGAGCTGTCCACAGGTCAGTGTCCGATCGTGCCTCAAACAGAATTTCCCAGTGGAAGATATATTTGGAATAAACCCCCCCCCCCCCAAAAAAAAAAAAAACAAAACAACCAATGACCAAGCAAAAAACATAACAAAAAAAAAAAGAAAGAAAGAAAGAAAGGAGCCAACCTTTGTCTTTTTATTTTTTCAATTCTAAATGGTTGTGTCCATGTCCTTTCCCACCATGTTTTAGCCGTGCTGCAGCCACAAAAAAAAGAGGCAAAATGGTGTGTTTGTGCTTTATAATTTGTAAAATTGAGAGGTCACAGCATTGGAAATTATTCTTATTGACTGTTTCATATGATTCATATGTTTTTATATTATCATGTCTTAGGTAAAAACTTATAGGTAATCTAAGATACTGGTTTAATAAATTCCCTATAAACGGGATGAAAATGCTAAACTTTTGTGTGTTCAAGGAGGAAGAAATTTTCTCCCTCCATGAACATATTCGCCCCTAAAGTAAAACTATGGGAGATGGGACCCAGACAAGTGATAAAATAACATAAATGTTGGATATGCTTATGGGAGGAAGAACATTACCTCCACCTTGAGCATACAAGAATTTCTTCCCATTATGATTTACTCTTATTGATTTGTTTACTCATTGAGCAAAGGAACAGTTTTCACCTTTCTTTCTTTAGTTCCACCCCCTCCTTTTCCTCATTTCCTTTTCATTTGTTCTATCTTTGATCTTACCACACACCACATTGTTTTTTCTCATTATCACTCAATTTTGCTCATGATATACTGCAAATATAGAAAGTCTAGAAACATTAAAAGATGCTGAAATCGGAACTGAGAGTCCATGTGTGGTTATTGTGAACTTTGCTGACTAAGATAGTGGTATGCATGAGAAAACACGGCCTAGACATTGCGATAAGGGACAGGACATGCCGGTACCTTGAATGCATATATGAGAATATCAAACCCCTTTTTCTTCTCATATTCTCCATGTTGCTGTTTACCTTCTTTAAATTGATGCCCAGATGACTCAAAGATGAGATTGTGAGATACTTATTTTATTGGTTTAATTTGTGAGTATCCAGCAAAAAGGAAAGATTGATTATCAATATTTATGGTGACAATTTTCCTAAAATTTAAATATTTGTACTTGTTATTTTATCTACATATGTTCACTTTATAATGGTCAGATGTTTGTTTTAGCGGCTGGATCTAATATTAAATCACAGAATCAGATATAAAAGTAAGAATCAAATTCAAGTTATATAATGGTGTCGGGGTGGCCTGCATTTAATATTGATGAAATTTTGATTATGATAGTCTCCTTTTGTTGGTTGCCTCTTAAAACATCGGTTGTGCACTTGCTTTCTGCTCTCTTCTAATTTGTTTGATAAAAAACAACCCTTAGAATGACATAACTTTCAGTCTTATTCTACAGTAACCCTTGTTCTTCAATTTACATGTTCTTCCTTGCTGAGTGCCAACAACTATATAGCTTCTTGTTTCATTTTAAGTAGCCAAATCCTACTGTCATCATTCAATCATGATTCATCTCTTGTAGTGAAGAAAACTAGGCACCGAGAGCTATCTTGAATAGGATATATTTATGCACTTAGCTTGAGCTGAAATTGTTTAGAATTTGAACTCTAGAGAGACCAAACTTTAATGGCGACACAGTTGGACTACAATTGGAAGTGTTGGTGCCCTTAAAGCATTTTTAGTGCGTGCTTCACAAGCTTGCACAACCACTCATTTTAAGTTTTTTTAGAAGCATGAAAAAATTTCTTATCATGGTGACTCACATTCTTGTGTATGCATTCATATAGGTCACACTGGAAGCAGAAGTCACAAATAAAGGAGCATTGGCTCTGTATGGTCGCCTTGGCTTTATTAGGGCTAAGCGGCTCTTTCACTACTACTTGAATGGAGTTGATGCTTTCCGCCTGAAACTTAGATTTCCCCGCCTAGAGTTGCACCCTTCACTGCCTATGATGGCAGATAAACACGGGAGCCATGTGCACAGTGATCATGATGGTCCACCATATGAATATTAATTTGATTCAATCAATGACTGTTTGTAGAGAAACCAGAAACTTCTTAAGCATATTGCTATGCAATTAAATACACACGTTAATTCTAACTTCACATTGTTGAATAACTTGTGTTTGAAATGATTGTCTATCTGTTGAAAGAACCTAAGGTGCTTTTGGGTTCAATGATAATAATTTTTTTCATTTTTTGATGAAAAGTTAGTGATAAGTAATTGCTTATTAGGTGATTTTGTTTTAGTGGATTTTGGTCTATATTGCCTTGTAACTTTGTGGATATAAAGACATGGTCAAAACAATGAATTATTTATGTTGTCAATGATAATTTTTTATTTTATAGGAAGTCATTGATCAGTAATTGCCTAGTACAACTGTGGAAGTACTTGAAGGCATCTTGAGTTTTCAGTTCACTCCCAACTCATTTATTATGCGCACAAAAAACGTTTCCCGCTTTGAACATGTAGCTCGTTTGTGGGTGGGTAGCATTCAGATATTATAAAATTAAACCTCCTTGTTGACTCAATAAGAAAAATATGATTGTAGACTTCCATGATCACTATGCTTCGGGTGCCTACCTTACGAGGCGGTAAAGAATCACACTACTATAAAACTAGTTTACAGAATATAAGAAACAAAAGCCTGGGGCATGCACTGAAGAACTGGGCTCAAGGAATAGTCTGACTTACTCCGGGTTTTCTTAAGGATAGGCTCTTCCGATGTATTTTTGGGATCTCAAAATTAGTAAGGTGTTTCACTTTTTAATTTAATCTAAACTCAAAATATTTGAGAAGCAATGAGGTATGAAAAAAAATATGAAGAAGATCGAAAGTGTTTTTGTCTAAAATTCTCTCATTAATCCCAAAACTAGTCTGATATTGAGGTATATTTAAAAACTTTCCAAGACGTGCTAGTGTCACGTAATCTCCGAGGCGAGATATTTTTACTTGATTTTAGCACTATATTTCTCATTCTCGGAGCTTCAACGTTTAAAAACAAAATTAAGTCAAAATTAATAAGAATGAAGAGAAAATATTTTGCTAGTACATGAGAGAGAAAGAGAGAGTCAAAAGTCAAAACACAGTTTGAAGGGTCATTTTAAGTTGGTCCACCATCTCTTCTGAATCATGACATGGTCTAACATTTTGTACCGTTAGATGAAATGAAGAGAAAATGGCAAGGTAGCAAAAAATTGGCGAAAATCACAAAAGGGCCCCCGCTTTAACACTTTTCTATATTTACAATATGGTTCTCTTCTGGAAAAAGAATTATTGTGAACCCCTTGAAAGGATAAAAAAAAAAAAAAAAGCATCAACTAGAGAGCATTTCATACATTCTGGTGAACGACCTCCATCAAAACTTTTTCAAGTTTGTGCTAAAATGGGTAGGAACTCCTGTATAAAGAGCGCGTTGTATTCTCGTCATTCATTTTCTTGCACGCAAAGAAATTCAGCTCTCTCCACCTGTGATTGTGTGGTTCTGATTAGTCAATACTAGATCTTGAGATTTGGGAATATCGTGGCAATGTGTTTTCTTTGGAGATCAAAAAATTATTACATGTAACTCAAGTTGCTTTTAAGGTAATTCAATTTTATTCTTGCATACATCAATTTAAAAACAAATTATTGGTACCGGATTTTACCAAGTGTTCAAAAGTCGAACTGTCATTCGATTTTGGTAAGACAAAGACAGTAGTAATGAAGGGAGTTTTGATTGTCAAAGT
This sequence comes from Dalbergia cochinchinensis, assembly GCA_031216125.1. Taxonomy (NCBI): domain Eukaryota; kingdom Viridiplantae; phylum Streptophyta; class Magnoliopsida; order Fabales; family Fabaceae; genus Dalbergia; species Dalbergia cochinchinensis. Next base: position 26,635,244 of record CM062368.1, read on the forward strand.
ATGAGGGCTCTTATGATGACAAATTATGACAAACAATCAACATGTCAAAGTTAGTTGACGCAAATGAAGTATGATTCTCAAGAAAAGACACATCGATGTTGATGAAATAACAAATTCGATAGTCAATATATCGAAGTAGATGTTTGTCATTCGAGATGAAGTTGAATCTCCAAACATGCAAGCTATTAATGGCAAAATTCTGAGACTAATTTTTGATAAATTGAAGTTGGAGTTAGTCGGTTAAAGTTGGAGTTTGACAAGTCGAAATTGAAGTTCGTTATTTGGGACTTAGAAAATTTTGAAAATCTTAAGAAGATCGTCACAGTGATCAGTAGAAGACAGATGATGGTCGCTTGATGATTAACAATAGTTATTAGAAGTTTCTAAGAGTTATTGACAGAAGCTTGATGAAGGTGTGCAAAGTGGTAATCGCTCAACAACGAAGATGTGTGACAAATAAAAAAATTGTTAAAGACACATGGACAACATCTAAAGGCAGTCAAAAACAAGTGTCAAGATCTCTGACTCCTATGTTATCTATAAATATTGGTTCTGTACAATTACAAAGGCTTAGAATTTTTACTTATACATTCACTTTACAAACATCACCCTGATGATAAAACAAAGTTCAGAGTCCGCTAAGTATTGTTCTCAACCCATTTTCCTGCTTTCTTAGAATTAGATTTCCTTCAAGTTCTTTACAATTTCAATATTTTATTTACACTTTTTCAACCAATTCCTTTACATTTTTGCAACTTTGCTTTTCTTAATTTGTTAATCAACATTGCATCCAAAACACAAATCACTTTGCACTATATGCATTCCATCCTCATTTCATAAATAACAGTTTGATACTCAATTCTTTTGATGTGAAACCCAAGAGGAGTAGCTTTTCACTTTTCAAATTGAGATCTGGAAAAAAAAAAAGACTAATATCCAAATCCTTGGGTTTGTCAATATATGCCTGGTTTAAAGCAGTTTAGCCTCTTGTATAAGGAAATTGTCAATTATTTATTGTTGACATGAAAATGTCAAATTCTACGATAAACTAAACTTAAAACAAATTTTAATATAGATATATATAGACACACACATTGTCACTCAAGATGATGATTTTGTCTAAACCAAAAACAAAATAAAGAAATAAAATGATGATGCTGTCACTCAAGGATAACAATGATATGTCTGTAAGGCATCATCTTTTATGATAAAAAAAAAAAAAGGACAAATTATAAAAACATAAAATAAAGTAATTTATAATTACACTTATTCCTTCTATATTTTAAAAATACACTAAACTCGCTTCACTCTTAACAGTATTAACATCTATTAACTTACAAAATAAAAGAATAGAAATACTATTGAGAAAAAACCCCTCAAAATAGCCCTAGCCACCATTGCATCAGAACCCTAATTCCCAGCCATTGCAGCCAACAGCCTCTCGTCCTCATCGGCGATGCCACCGCTCACATTGGCAACCCCTTCGACAGCCAATACCACACACAACACAATAATGTCGACAAATCCACACAATAAGTCCATCCAAAATAAAGAAACAAAAAGGAAAAAACCTCTAAACAGCAAGCCCTCTTCCACCACCATCACCACCACAAGCATTGCCCTTCAACCCTGCCACCACAGCTCATCACACGGCCGAAACCACCATGGATCTGCCACTATCTTCTCACCTCGCCACGCTGTAGAACCGCCTTCCTTCTCCAGATCTGCCAACCGTCACGTGTCAATCATCGTGTTTGCCGCCATCACGACTTGTCAACCACCACGAGCTCTGTTCCCGTTTCGCCACGAACCACTACAAACGACGTGTCTTGCTGCCTCGGTTGGTTGTCATCTTCACATGTGTCGGCTCCTCACCCTTCCTTTGCGACGCACCACCTCGAATGCCAACTTCTCTGTCGCACTGGACTAAACCATGGTGGTGGAGGTTGTGGCAATGGTTGGCTATTCGATTGTGGGTCACGATGAAAGAGAGGAGACAATCTTCCTCTTTCCATTGTTGCTAGTGTTGTGTCCTCATCTATGGTTGGATCTGTGTCTATGTATGACCGTTGGTGGCGCTAACTAAGGTTATGATTAGGAGTTTTATGAATGATGTATGGAGTAACTAATGGAATGAAAGAGAAGGAGATGAGGAAAGTGGAAGAGATTATACTATTTTGTGTGAAAGTTGCTTTCATTTTCCTTCTTGATCCCACAATTTGAAGGTCAACAAAACTTAATTTTGAGTTGCGAGAGGGACTTATTGTTTCTTATTAGCCATATTACTTCCTATCTTAAAATTACTTTTAAATAATAATTACTTAATTTTAATTTTGTAATTTTTTACCACTGTGCATTTTCATTATCCCAATCATATTTTAAGACTGTAGTTGGGTGTGGGCGAGGCTGGTGGCAGGGGTTAAGGTCGGGGGTGGGTGGAAGGAAAGGGTGGGGATTAATTACGGTATTTCATTTGATTCTTTTTTAAAAAGATGATGTCTCTCATTACTGTTAATGGAAAAGCAACGACAATGGTGTACCTATTTTAAATAAGTTAGGGAAGGTGTATGAAATTTTTAAAATTTTAAAATAGACAAGTGTAATCATGAAGAATTTTAAGAGAAGTCTACGTAATTTGCTTAAAAAATAATGCCTTGCACTATACATTTTGCAACAATAATCATCTCGAGAAAATTTCTTATGATTGTATATTGCATATAAATTTTAATTATCGATTAAGAAGGCAGCCCTCATCTTTTTTCTCCGGGTCAAACGTAGCCTTCGGTCTAAATCTCCATCAAAATATTATTTTATGAGTGAATACTTGTTTTAATACCTCACTTTATATTCATAAATCATTTTAATTTTTAATTTTTTTAAAAAATTAAATTAGTCTCTAATATTATAAAATGTGAATCACATAAATCTCTTATTCCACTTTTATTTAATACTTTATCAATTAAATAATTAATATATAATATTAAGTGATAGGTTAACATAACATATATTATATAAAGTATAATGGAATATAAAATGACTCATTTTAGTGTTTTAAAATGTACAAAATGAGTCATTTTATGACTTAAAAAGAATATTTAAATGATTCATTTTGTGTAATTTAAGATGCTAAAATAAGTTATTTTAAATTTAATTCGTTTTCAAATGATATAAAGTATATCAAATTACTACCAACAAGAGTTGGCTCAAGTGGTACATGCTTGAGTTCCCTTGAGCAAGGTCTCGGATTCGAGCCTTGTGTATAGAGAAAATTCTGACTAGGAGAGCTAGCCCCATCATAATGTGGATGTTCCCGACTAGAACAGGACTGCCTCCAATGGAGGATACCTGTGGCTAGACCAAAAAAATTACTATTTAACATTACGTATCATCATTTAATTGATATAATATTAAATAAAAGTGAATTATAAGAGTAACATAATTCATGTTTTGTAAGGTAAAGAAATAATTTGATTTATTTTAAAAATACTTATGAGAATAAACTTAGGGATTAAATTAAATATTGAATCAATTTTATTTTATTTTGATTGGCAATTCTATTTTCTTACATATCCTTTTCTTACTTACTGGAAGGGCCCGCTTCTCTGCTTCCCCAGTACTCCACAGTTCAACCAAGCTTCCTAATTCAGACACCAAACAGAAATCAACATCAGTGCAACAACAGCACTGCAAAATCTGTTCAACTGATTAGAGCGGTAAGTAGTAAGTACTAACAGTCCCGCGGTGATGATGGCCACTGCTTGGGTGGTAGTTATCGTTTTGGTGGCGGCGATTTGGGTGGCTGAATCGGAGTACATAGAGTACAACACGACGCAGAGGATCGTCCCCGACAAAGTCAACGTCCACTTGGTGCCTCACTCCCACGATGATGTTGGGTGGCTCAAGACCGTTGATCAGTACTACGTTGGAGCCAACAACTCCATTCGTGTCAGTGTTTCGTTCATCTATCTATCCATCTATTTATTTTTTGCTGCGGAGTTTGGCAAAAAGAGCTGTTGGATGATTTAAGAGTTTTTGGTTTTTTTTTTTATAATCTCTGACTTGATTGGTATTTATTACTGGACAGGGTGCATGTGTGCAGAACGTGCTGGATTCTGTGATATCTGCGCTCTTGGAAGACAAGAATCGCAAGTTTATCTATGTTGAGATGGTATGCTGATACTAATTTAAGTTGGTTGCATGTTGTTGTTGATTATATATAATATATAGTGTTATTATTATTATTGTCATACCACTTTTTTTTTTTTTTTAAGAGAAGTGAGTGATTGGCGGGTTTGATTGGAATGCTGCTTTTTATTTCCTACAATATTATACAGGCATTTTTCCAGAGATGGTGGAGACAGCAAAGTAATGCTATGAAAATTAAAGTGAAGGAGCTTGTCAACTCGGGTCAACTGGAATTCATGTAAACTATCTTATGTTCTTCTACCTGAAGCTAGTTAGTAGTTAGTTTCAAATTTAATGCCTACAATTTAGTTTAATATTAAATGCAATTTTTTTTCGTTGTTTTGTTTCCGCCCGTGGAGGCGGGGGTGGGTTCTTGTGTCTGATTATAAGGATTTAATTTGAATGCACTTGCTATATACATCACTTTTAAAGTAGTGGGCTGATTGTGAAACTTCTGTCATTGATACAGCAATGTATGAATGGATGACTCTGTAAAAAAGTTTCATCTTGATTTATAGTCTGAATAGATCATAAGTAAGTTGATGACTTCTGATTCTGATTAGTAATTATTTTATTCTCTTTCTATTTTTATTTTGGTTCCTGATTTTGTTGCTGAAGAAATGGGGGTATGTGCATGCATGATGAGGCCACCCCACATTACATTGACCTAATTGATCAGACAACTCTTGGCCATCAATTCATCAAGGAGGAATTTGGTAAGGTTCCAAGAGTTGGCTGGCAGATCGATCCGTTTGGCCATTCTGCAGTTCAGGCTTACTTGCTTGGTGCAGAGGTATGTTTATTATGGTCAAACCATTGAGAAACTTATCTGTTCTTGTTGTCAACATAACATTTTGCAATGCACTTGAACTAGAACACTATTGTAAGTGGCACCATTCTCACAATCAAACTAAAGTTAAAGCATGTAATTACCAGTTTCCATATTGCTGTTGAGTACTGCATACAATCTCCAAGTCCTGTGTGATTGTCTTTGCTGCAGCTGGGATTCGATTCACTCTTTTTTGCTAGAATTGATTACCAAGATAGAGCCAAGCGATTGAAGGAGAAGACTCTTGAGATTGTTTGGCAGGGTTCTTGGTCTCTTGGTTCTTCTTCACAAGTTAGTTACCTGATGATCTTGTGTCTACATAAAAATAGGATTTTCCCTTATACATGAATTATTCCTATGGTTGACTTGATTGCAGATATTCACCGGGATATTTCCCAGGCATTATGATCCTCCTGATGGTTTCACGTTTGAGATAAACGATGTTTCCCCTCCTATTCAGGTAGATTTCTTTTATTCGTTTAAAATCTATGGAAAGAATAAATTGAATATTTTATTTATATCGTCTTCTAAGATTCAAGTAAAATTAAATTGAAGGATGACATCCTACTGTTCGACTATAATGTTCAAGAGAGGGTCAACGACTTTGTATCTGCTGCCTTAGCTCAGGTGAGTGGCTGACCATTGACCCTGCTCTTGTTTAGTCAATCTCTTTTCTTTGTTCCTTTGATACCTTAATCTTTTTCTGATGTTTTTCCTTGACAGATCAAATGCATATATGAGGCGTAAGAATGGAAGTTATATTTAAATTACTGTCTCCAGTCCGTTATATTTGATGTTGAGAAAAACACTGTGACATCGATAGAGTGGTGTAGTTAGATGTTAAAAGTTGAATAAGGATATTTTGGTAAAACAATTTCATAATCAAGTCTTTTATTAAAGAAAAAAAAAAAGACATAATCAAGTCTTAATTTCAGGTTTCTTAATTCTTGTGCATCTTACTAAAATAACAAATAAAATGGTCAGGAGGGAGTAGTTAACTACGAGTGCAGTGCCTTTTGATTTAGTGCTTTTGACAGCAAAAGTCTACATGTATATATATTTGGGAAAACACTTTAGAAAGCATTCTTTCTGTGCTTTTAGAAAGTCACAGGAGCTATTGGATACCGAAGGGGGTGCATTTTAAAGCAGCTATGACATTCAAAAGAATATGAGTTACCTAAGAAAAACTTCAGCTTCTTTTAATTCTAATTGTATTCCTTTCATGGTTTAAACATGCATCCATTTTTTTGTGCTTTTGATGTCCTCAAAAGTTTATGTTCATTTTATTTTTAATAAATCAAACACTTTATTAATTAATCTACTATTGATAACTGTTTCAGCAGCTTCTTATCAAAATTTTGAACATTTATGCATTTTAGATTTTCTCGAACCTATAGCACCAAAGCTTTTCAAGAGCCATGTCATTCCAAATGGGGCCTAAAAAAGGCCTAATGATACAATAGTAGATGAGACTAGATATTTGTGTTTATATCATTCATATATTTACTTCGGTTTTATGTTGTTTGGAATGTAATATTAGTACACCATGGAAGTTACAAACTAAATTGTCTGTATCTAGGCTAATGTGACCAGAACAAGTCACATTATGTGGACAATGGGGACAGACTTCCGTTATCAATATGCTAATTCATGGTTCAGGCAGATGGATAAGTTTATTCATTATGTCAATCAGGTGCTCTAGCTTTGAAATTGTTGCCTAAAATATTTCTATATTTTTCTTGTTTTTCATTGTTGATGGGACTTACTGGATTTTGCTACTTTTGAGATGAAAGTTTTACTTGCTTTTTGTGTCATACTCTCAGGATGGTCGTGTCAATGCATTATATTCAACACCATCTATCTACACTGATGCAAAACATGCAGCAAATGAGCAATGGCCTCTTAAAGTTGATGATTTCTTTCCGTAAGTTTTTCTTTGGCATTTTAGTTTTAGATTTATGTTTGGATGAGGGATGAGGAGGGGGATAGGAAGAGAAAAGTGATGCAAACCTTGTTTGAAAGATTTTAATGAGGGGAAGGGAGGGAGAGTTTCTGTCATATAGGGGAATATAACAGTTGTTTATCCTACTTTAAATCCCAAAATGGGAGGAATAGAGTTCTCCATTCCCCTATTTAAACATCTAATCTAAACAAGGGGAAGTAACTCCACCATTCCTTCATTTCCCTTCCATCCTTTGCCCTTCACATAAGACTTTGATACACTGTTTAGAGAGCTCAGTTTTGAATTCAAAACACCTAATTTCAGATATGCAGATCATCCGAATGCATATTGGACTGGCTATTTTACAAGTAGGCCAGCTTTAAAGGGTTATGTGAGAGTGATGAGTGGTTACTATCAGGTAAAATCTTATGTGTCTTTACTTAATGAGGTGACTTGTTTTGTGCTTGTTAGCTCTCATGGCCCTTTTTTTCCTTCTTTGGAATATTTATTGCTTTCTTGTTGACATTTAGGCAGCAAGACAACTGGAATTTTTTAAAGGGAGGAATGAATCAGGACCAAATACCAATTTGTTAGCAGATGCTTTAGCTATTGCTCAGCATCATGATGCAGTTAGTGGCACAGAGAGACAGCATGTTGCTGCTGATTATGCACTGCGACTGTCAATTGGCTATGCAGAGGTGCATATTAATCATTTTCTGTTTAATTGTTGATAACAAAAAATTGAATGGTCTAAAATTTTTCTTAATTTGCAGGCAGAAGCATTGGTTGCATCTGCACTTGCTTTCTTGGTAAACCAAAAATCAGTCTCCCATGGGGTGAAGCCAGTAACAGACTTCCAGCAGGCAATGCACTATAGTTACAGAATGAGTTTCTTTTTGTTAAGTTTTCATTGCAAAAGTCCATCATAAATTAGCTGCTAGTCTTTTACATTTTGTCCTGACTGTTTGACAGTCAATTGAAAACCAAACATAAATGATTTGATTTTTGTCACGTGCCATATATCTTCTACGTGAAGCAGCAGATAGGCTTTTGCATTTATTCTATTTATTTCATGATAAAAATAATTTATTCAAATGGGTCATTTTATTTTTCTTGTTTTGTTAATTAAGGCTTGCTAAACTACGTGATGTAAGAGTCCATAAATCTTCTTGAGTTTAAGAACCCTTTGTGATATTATACTTTTATACTAAAACCGTTATATGAATCTGCTAGCAGTGTCCTCTTCTTAATATTAGTTACTGTCCTCCATCAGAAGCTACCTTGGCTGACGGAAAAAGCTTGGTAAGTATAATGTTCTATCATATTATTGTTACATGAGTCATCAATTCAAAACAACAGTGTCACGTCACCCAAAGTTATGAGTACATATGAACCATTTTTATTACAATGTCTCTCTTAATTTTGGTGCCTTTGCAGGTGATCGTTGTTTATAACCCTCTTGCTTGGAAGAGGGAGGAAGTGATTCGAATTCCTGTAGGTGCTTTTAATGATATTTTATTTCCTTTTTGTTGATTATGTAGTACTATCACTATGTACTGTAAAAACGCATTCCATCATCACCTCAAATTCAGTTGTTGATCCCACACTTGACGCTCCTATTGGGTTATCATTGTTCATCTTCTTCTTAGTGATTGTGGGATCCTTTTATTTTGAAGCATATATTTATTCGCTGATTGTTGCAAAATGTATCCTTCAATGACCCCAAAACATACTTGCCACAGGTTTCCACTAGAGAGGTTTTTGTCCAGGATTCTGCTGGGAAGGAAATTGAGTCTCAGCTTATCCCTCTATCTAACACTACTTTGAGATTAAGAAAACAGCATGTCAAAGCATACAAAGGAAAAGCTCCTGGTGGGGAACTCAAGTACTGGCTTGCATTTCCTGTATCTGTGCCTCCCCTAGGTTTCAGCACGTACATAGTTTCATGGCCTAAACAGACAGGTTGGGGATGCTGCTTCTGTTCTTAATTTCCTATCTTCTACTCTTAGCCTCTATGTATTGGCAAAGTAGAACTGAAAGACAATACTTGTTGACTCAAACTGTTGCAATTCACTAAATGATGAAGGTAATCATTCAACCATCTCAACGGTGCACAGATCAGATGGAAATACAAATAATAGCATAGAAGTTGGACAAGGGAATCTAAAGCTGCTTTATTCTGCAGACGAAGGAAAACTGACTCATTATGTTAACAGTAGAAATCTTGTCAGTCCTCAATATGCATCTATTAGTTTTCTCACTAGCAGTTTTTTCATTGTCCTCTAAGTTTAAGATCAGATGTTATCTGAATAAGTGATGCTAACACTATCAAATTTCAATTTGCATTAAGGTATATAAAGGTAGTGATGCTGATATTTAGTGTTTTATCTTGGTTTTGGCTGAAGGTTACAGCATCCATTGAACAATCGTACAACTATTATTCTGGAAATGATGGGACAGATAAAGATTCTCAGGTAGTCATGTGCACAAAGAATTTTTTTCATATCTTAGTATCAGTTGCAATAGTCTTAAATTACATTGTTAGTGGGAAGAACTTAAATGATTATAGTTGCCCTTGCCATTGTGCATTGTGCATTGTGCTATGTTTGGTACTCAGCCAGACAATAGGACTTCTTTGCTACAAACTCATCTTGGTATTGTATTTTCTTTTATAAAAAAGAATGTTTCTTTTCACTTTTTGATGCAGGATATAAGGTGCCCCTTGTCACTCCTGCTATTTCGTTTCTGTTTTAATTTCCTTTAGTTCTTTCTCCTTTATAGTGTATACTACTTAGGAGCAGATCATACCATTTCTTGCTGTAATCTGCCATGTTCTTAAATAAAAGTGATTAATATATTTGTTTGGATTACCAACTCTTGTTTTTTAAATTGAAGGCTTCTGGGGCATATGTATTCCGCCCAAATGGCTCATTTCCAATTAAATCTGATCACCAGGTTGCAAACTTTTCCTTTTATAATGTCAACAATTGGTGATAACTTTAGTTTATGAGCGATGCAGAGAACAGTTTAAGAGGTTTATTTTGTATGTTTGTTTGTGCTCAGGTATCTTTTACTGTGCTACGTGGTCCAATATTGGATGAAGTACATCAACAGCTCAACCCATGGGTATCTCAGGTAAATAAGGTTAAAATAACCATGACATCAACTTTTTTCAAGTATTCACATCACTCCCCCACCCTCTCCGGGACCCCCAAATTTCAGTAAAACTGTTTTGCAATCATCTTTTTGTATAGTGCTCAAGCATGGTAGTGTTATTATGCTTTCTGCTTGTACAGATTATGAGGATATTCAAGGGAAAGGAACATGCTGAAGTTGAGTTCACGGTAGGTTCCCTACCTTGTTATCTGATTGCAGAGCAACTAATACTTTATTTTTATTATATGGCTCAGAAGTAGTGGAAAATTTGCATCTCAAATCTGTTTATGCTTATGCAGGTTGGGCCTATACCTGTAGATGATCACATTGGGAAAGAAATTATTACCCAATTTACAACTTCAATGAAGACCAACAAGACATTTTACACAGATTCTAATGGACGTGATTTCATTAAAAGGGTGTGTTGAAATGCTGCCTTTCTATTATAAAGTATATGTATTGTTGATTATTCAGCTGCATATTTAACTTTCTTGATATCGCGTTAAAGCATTCGAATTTACTTGTGATGTATTTGGAAGAGGAAGTTACAATATAATTAGTAGGAAAACCTTTAGATGGATCCATCTTACAAAGTGATGGGTGATTAATGGGATGTCACACATAGGGTTCAAGCTAGTGAATGATATGGAGGCACATTTTTTGATTAAAAAGTGCATACCAAACTCAGAGGAAATTCTTCTGGACACAGTTAGGCCATCCATATTTTATGTTAGTGAAAGTTGGCCAAAAACTTAGAGGGTGAGCCTTCCATAACTGTAAGTTTGCTGCTTTGCGACCTGAAGATGATAGACTCAAATCCTAAAAATAGTCTCTTTGTAAAGGGATAAGATTGTTACATCTACTTTCCCCATACTTCACAAATGAAAATCTTGTGCACCAGCTGCCCTTTAGAATGTTGGGCAGAAAACTTCTAGCAAGAGCAAAGAAAAAGTGTGGTGAAGATGGGAAATCCAATGGGGATGGCTGTACATATAAGAGAAGGTAATATTTGGAATGAATGTAACAAGATTTGGATTAAATTCTAGTGGCATGAAGATGATGGAAACTCATCCAAGGTGGTTTGTTCATGTGTAAAGAAGACAATAAAGTCTTTAGTGGAAAACTAGATCAAATGGAAGGTGCTCTAAAAATGACTTCATTGAAAATTTGATTGTTGACAAAGTCAAGTGGCATTGATTTGTCCATGTAGTTGACTCAATCTTGTGGGATAACGGTTTTAATTGTTTTGCAGATTCGAGATTTCAGGGCAGACTGGGATCTACAAGTCAACCAACCCATAGCTGGAAACTATTACCCTGTATGTTTCATTTAAATGAAGACTCATAATCCAACCATCTTATTTTGTTTATATTGAGTTCTGGTTCATTTTACTGTATATGTAAGGGACTTCGTGGACAACTTGCTTCAATTTTTTTTTTTTTCTGATTGATCAAATGAATTTTCTTTTCATGGTGGATTTTGTTCTTTTCATTTTATTATTATTATTATTATTTGAATGTCAGTCTTTGGGCTCAGTGTTTCACTTGTTACATAAATATAGTTTTTGGTATAAAGTTAAGCCTATTGACATGTTTAAAAAGATATGCCATTTCTATCATATTTTGGTCTGTCTTCACCTTCTTCGGATATTAACAAATATTGTGGCTTCCTGCCATTCTTTAAGGTTAATTTGGGAATATATGTGCAAGATAGCAGTATGGAACTCTCAGTGTTGGTGGACCGCTCAGTTGGGGGTTCCAGCTTGCTAGATGGTCAAATAGAGTTTATGCTTCACAGGTTGGTTATATTTATCATGCATTTCTATTGACATCAAGTTCTAGTAGTAGTTGCTGTTGTAGTTTACTCTGTAGAATATCAATGATGAATGATGACTGCCGTTTCCTTGTATTATGATTTTCTTTTATATTTTTCTAGGAGGCTTCTCCATGACGATGCAAGAGGTGTTGGTGAGGCACTCAATGAAACAGTTTGCATTGCTGATAGCTGTGAAGGTTTAACAGTTAAGTATATCCTACCAACTAACCTATTTAACACTACTTGCATAATGATTTGTGGTTATTTCATCCCTGTATGAAGACACCTTCCATATGCTCACCCAAGCTGTCTTGCTAAGTGCACCTATACCTTTTTTCAAAAGTAAAATTGATATTCTCAAACAGAGCATTTTCTTGCCTATGGCTCCTGAAGGGCCTGCAATATACATTAAGGATAGGTAAAAATAGTCGCAGTTATCATCAACTGATGCTAGTTTATGTGATATTTCCAGATTCAAGGAAAACTGTATCTTAGAATTGACCCTATAGGTGAAGGTGCTAAATGGCGTCGAACAGTTGGCCAGGAATTATATTCACCATTGTTGTTGGCCTTCACAGAACAGGTAAAATGAAGGGGGATAAATATGAAAAGAAAGAAAGTATGGGTGTTAAATCCTTTATAACTGTATTCCTCATGCAGGATGGGGATAACTGGTTAAATTTCCAATCGTCAACATTTTCTGGCATGGATTCTTCCTACAGTTTACCAAACAATACCGCTGTTTTAACCCTCCAGGTATGCAAGGGTGAATAGGAAAACAGATGATGGAGCTTTAAGATGCCTTCTAGTTCACGATGCCTCATCTTCTCTCATCTGTTTTTATTGTTTCTATGAACTTTTGCAGGAGGTCGACAATGGGAAAGTCCTCCTAAGATTGGCTCACCTTTATGAGGTTGTAATTATTTCACTGATTTACTGATAATAATCTTTGGTTCTTTCAGAGTTAAACTGCTCTTGCAAAATAATCTGCTAAGGATAGCTTTTGCTCATGTTGTCACTTGTCATTATGTGGGTTGGAGTGATCTTTTGCTGTGACCTTCTTAGCTTGCATTTTAAACTATGCTATAAAATAAAAAACGCAAACATGCATGCGTTTCTATCAAAGTAATGGAAATATACAATATATTTACATATGTAACTGTTTGTTAGACATCAATGATGTTTGTCCAAGAAACATGGGTAAGTTTAGTCATTGAACTCATGAATGACTTAGGGCCATTTGGATAAATAACTAATTTAAGGTTTTATGTAAAAGTAATTTTTGAAAAGTAACATAAGAATAGCTTATTTTGTATTTATATATGTAGGAATAAAAATATTTGGTTTTAGTGTTTTAAAAAAGTACTTATTGAAAAGTTACATATTTTAACTTCTTAAAAAAAAAAAATTTCTGTATAACTAACCGAAAGAAAGATTTTAAAATGTGACTTTGACTTAAAAAGTCAAAAAAAGTTATAGATAGTGTTACCCAAATGGACCCTTATTATATTAGTCATGAATCAAGAGGAGCATGCACTATGCACATCCTTTTCCATCAGCTTTATCAGCTATCAAATATTTGCTATGCATGCTCAAATTGATGATTGGTGGGTATTTACTGCATGTAAAGGTTGGAGAGGACAAAGATTACTCGATAAAGGCAAGGGTGGAATTGAAAAAGCTGTTTCCTAGCATGAAGGTAAGAATGATAACTACTGCAAGTCACTCTTCCACCTATCACGATTAGTCTCCTTCTAACAAGTTGACTTTTTTTCAGATAAGTAGAGTGACAGAGATGAGCTTGTCTGCTAATCAGGAAAGAGCTGAAATGGAAAAGAATAAGTTAATCTGGCAGGTAGAAGGCTCCACAGAAGAACCTAAGGTAGTGAGGGGTGAACCTGTTGATCCTGAAAAGCTGGTAGTTGAACTGGCTCCAATGGAGATTAGGACATTTTTTGTTGACTTTGATCCCCTCCAAACAGTCCCTGAAGCAGAAAGTCATGTGGCAATGTAGCAAGATTACACTCACAATAAAAGTGGATCCGACTTTCTTTATTTGAGATACACTAATTGTTTATGGGTACTACCAACTTTATTGTGGCTGTATCTAAATATGAGTTATTAGAATTGTACCTAATACCTAATGCAACTGGTATTTCAGTCAAAGCAATGTCGTTGTCAAAGGAATGTCGTTGTTGGGGGTATGTTTGTGGGTTTCAATTTGAAAAGGAAAAAAGGAGCTTATAATGTAAAATTTTAAAATCTCATACTACAAGTCCAGCTGTTCTCTCTCTTCCTCTTCAAAATCAAAACTCACAAACATGTCTCCATATGTTGTAGGAAGATGATATGTATTCTCATGTAGGGCTGTACCTAAATGAGATGTTTTATAATTTGGGATGTCGTGGCTAGAAATACAATAGTTGTACAAAATAGAACTATCTTGGGGTAGGGAGTCTTGTGAACTTTTAGATGCAGTTATGCAGTTGCTGTTTGCAGCCCCTCTTGGGAAATTCTTGTATTTACTTAGCCACTTGTATAAAAACAATATGAGAATAAAATTGTTACATGCCATATTTTATGAGAATTTCTCCATAATGTTTCCATGAAACTATTCATAGCCATTCTGTATTAGATAAAAAACACTTGTTCACCATCCATGGAGTAGCATGAGCTAACAGTTTTGGAAAGAATGGTAACTTAATAATTTGATAGCTTAACTTTTTTAAGCAATTTAACATCAAACGTAGATGCTAAGTGTTTGATAGTTCATCATGTTCGTGGTCATGGCTAGTAAAAAAGGGGTATTGTCAGCAATTCGAAGTATACAATCTAAATAGTAAATATATATAAACAAAAAATCTTGTAACATGAAGACCAAAAGAACTAAAAAGAATAAGCAAAATGACCCAAAGGAAAGCAATAAGAACAATTTTCACTAGGATGTTGCCACCTAAACATTTTAGCTCGACAGGAGACTAGAGAACAACCTTGTTATGAAAATGCTTTTACGTAATGGAGGTTTTTGGAACCAACATACAAAATCTTGGAATTTAAACAAAATTAGTAAAGAGACCAGAGGGAAGAACACTTATCCAAAAGCAAGAGTTAAGTACCCATAACCCATTAGTCTTACTAATTATAGCCCCAGCCTTGGTCTTCAAAAGAACAAGGGATATTCCTAAGGGACCAATACATGAACATCCCACTAATATAAGACAACCTGAGCCCACCAAATGGCACTTGAGAGAATATATATATAGTAATACTATCAAAGAAGATAACAAAACTTATAGCCAAAATCCATTCATATAATAGCCTACTTTACCAATTAGACTTTAATGAGATATCAACCATGAAAGTAAACGATATTATTCAATATATATAAAAATCGAGAAATATGGCATTCCCAGATAAATATGCTATGGACTTGATATAGTTTAACCACCTATATTTTATTTTCATTGCAACTGATGTAATATCTGACAGTAAAAAAGCTGAGAATAAAAGTATAATTCCAATCTTAATTATCATCCAAGTTCTTATTCAAATATTGTGCATGAAAAAGTAATTAGGTGACAGCAAAATAAGAAGGCAGAAGGTATGCCAGTCACAAGGAGTGGAATGGACATGTCCAAGTTAGTATTAATTTTATGCATAGAGAAGATATTATGCTTGACAGTTTTGAACCTTTACATGGTACTAGTAGTAGAGGTTTCAAGATGCAGATTATCATTGTCTACTAGTTTAAATTCATGTAGAACCATTGTCAATCAGTCTAAATTTTCAGATGAACCCACCTCTCTGACTCTCAAAAATAGTAGTCCCTAATATAATTCATCCATGCCTTATTACCATACAAATAAGTTCAGCAAGAAAAGACTAGGGAGAAAACATTTTACTCATGAAAAATAGTTGTTATCATTATCTTCATTGTCAAAAGTAGAACCTGGATTATGTGACTGAAGTTCATATTAATATGCACCCTAAGATAAAGGGAGCAAGCAAGTTTTATGATGTACACTTCCTAAAAGATTGTTACATATTATCATCTTTAAATGCATTGGGGTACCAAAAAGTGAAATAACATACCTCAGCTCTAAAGGATGAGTGGTTAAGCCAAATGCTCTTAGTGCCCTTTGACACTACATGTCATGTGGGGTTTATTTTCTATAAATAGAGTATGGCACTCAACATGAGAAAAAAAAGTCATTCACAAATAATTATTCTCACTATTAGGCTAACATATATGGTTAAGGCAGAAGTTGTCAACCCTGAGTAAGAACAAAGAAAAAATCTAAGATTTTTATTATATAACAAGATACACACTTTTTCTCTCTAATTTCATTCAAAGGTCACCTAGAAAAATCAACTGAGGAGCGAAAATACAGAGTTAGATTACATCAAAGCACTGTGAATGTAGTTATATTCAACTACTATACTTATTTTTATTTAAAATTAAAAATTAGCCAACAAAAAAGAGGCTCTTTTATAATATAAAACAAAAAAAAAGAATATTTACGAAAGTAAACGGAAATGAAATCGAAGTCATTTATGGGCCAAAAATATGGGGACGAATACAAAAGGGCTCCGTATGAATACAATAAGAGCATGAATACGATTGGGTTGAGGGCATATTCATGACATAACAAAATACGTAGGGGACAGAGGCGTATTCCTCTAAATATAGAATACGGTTGGGCTAGGGATGTATTCCACTAAGTATGGAATACGGTTGGCCTGGGGGCATATTCAGGTTCAAACTGCATGTGCAAGGACCCCTTTCGTATTCTTGTTTTGTGGCATTCGTCTGCATCCCTCACGTATTTGATTGCGTATTTAACCCAGCACACTACAATCAGTATCCATTCACTCTCATCTTTGCTATATGTAGTGTATTTTTATTGAGAAAATGAGTTCAAGTTTCATGCTTGTTCATTATGATAGCAAAATCAAAGAGGGCACAAATGAAGGAGTGAGATTTTGTAGTAAGAGGCTAATTGGTTTGATTGTCAGTTCATCTATAACTTTTTTGGAGTTACAAAATAAAATCCTGGAGCAAGTAGGCCCTCACAAGCGGGTTAGTCAAGTGTTTTATAGAGTACTTATAGCTTGTGGAGGTGTTGTGGTCAAGTACAGCTGCTTTCCAATTTGCAGCGACAATGAAATGACTCTTATGTTTCAATTCAAATCTCAATTTCCAGAGGTTCGAGTAATGGAAATTTTTGTCATTCTAGAATACTGTGATTTGAGCTCTACTGGTTCTGGTCCTCATACATCAGTAAATAAGACATCGGGGCAACATGGTTCTACACATCCTGAGGCGACCCAGGATCCACCTGTTTGTAGTCCTAGTTTTGCAAATCTAGTAGTACAAGATGTAGGGCCATCAACTAGATATATGGCTATTGCGGGTTTCAAGTTTCACGTAGATCACAGAGATGAAAAGGAAGAGGAGGAGGATTTGGGGTTATATCAACAAGAAGATAATGCATATAGTGATGAGGAGACACATGATACACAGTCTTAATTTGTATCATAAGAATATCCTAGACACTATTCTTCAATAAAATTGGAGGCAATGCTAGAAAATAGCTTTGTAGGGCCTACTGCGAGAGTTGTTGGAGGTAAAGGGGAGTTTGAGGTAGGGCAACAATTTCAAACCAAGGAGGATTTTTTTTGCAATCAAGAATTACAGTATCAGAAGAAAGGTTCAATTCAAGGTTTATGAGTTTGGTCCAACAAAATACCAGTGCAAGTGTTTGAAGTTTGGCAATGGTTGTAATTGGAGCATACGTTTTACATTTCACACTAAAAGGCAAGTATGGGAAGTTCGAAGGTATATGGAAGACACACGTGTGAATATGATCCTGTTATTGAACAACACTGGCAGTTGGATAGTAATCTTATTTGTACCAGTATCTTTCCCATGGTTGAGGCAAATCCAACAATGTCCATCAGAGAGTTGTAGGGACATATGGAATAAATTTTCAAGTTCAATATTTCATATAGAAATGTATGGATTGCAAAGCAAAAAGCAATTGCTAAGATTTATAGGGACTGAGAAGAATCATACGCTGAACTGTCGAGATGGTTGTAGGGTGTGCAACATTATATGCCAGGTAATTACCCATCAGTTTATAGTTTACTATGATTATGAAATAATTAAGTTGTTAGTTTCATTTAGTTTGTAAAAGATTCAATTATTTTAGATTACGATTAAGTGGATTAACTAATATTTAGTTAGCCTGTTATTTATTGTTAGATATTCTTGGATTAGGTAATATTTAGCTACCTTGTTATTTGTTGTTAGATATTCTTGGATTATGTTATAATTATCTAATCTGTTATTTATTGTTAGATGTTATTGGATCAGGTAAAATTTAGTTACCCTGTTATTTATTATTATATTTTGTTGTATTAAGTAATATTTAGCTAGTTTGTTATTTATTGTTACATTTTGCTGGACATGATAGGTGCACCAATTCATTTATTGACAAAGCCATATTATATGGATGATATTGTTAATCATCGATGTTCCATGTTTCACCGTGTATTCTGGTCATTTCCATCGTGCATCGAGGCATTCAAATGGTGCAAACCATTTATTTCAATTGATGGCATTCATCTGTATGACAAGTATGGAGGTACATTGTTGATGGCTATTGGGCAGGGGTAATTCTAATATTTTACCTGTCGTATTTGTTGTGGTTAAGGGAGAGACAAAAGAAGCATGGTCTTTTTTCTTGACCAATCTTCGACAGCATATGGCGCCTCAAGAAGGTATTCTTATTGTTTCTGACAAATATGGGTCTATCATATTAGCTATAAAGGCAGAGGATAGTAGGTAGCACCCTCCAATGGCCTATCACATATATTGTATTCATTACATTGCTTCTAACTTTGCCTACGATTTAAGAATAAGGATGCCAAAAGAATTCTTATAAATGCAGCGTATTCAAAGACCCATGCAGATTTCACATATTATTATGGCTGCTGAGGGATGAGGATCCTAATATGTGTTAATAGGGTGATCAAATCCTGTGTGAAAAATGGGCCCGGTATGCTGATGAGGGCCGTCAGTTTGCCCATATGACAACAAACCTGTCCGAGTATATAAATGCTGTGATGAAGGGTACCTGTAATCTTCTAATTACTACCATTGTGAAGTCCACCTACTTTTGTCTTGCAAAATTATTTGTTTAGAAAGGGGGCCAGGCACAAGCCCAAATTGCAAGAGGCAAAAATGGTCATAGTTTGTGTTAAGAGCGATCGATGAGAACAAAAAAATACTTGGAGAAAATGTCAGTTGTCCCATTCACATGGGATATGATTTCTTGTTTGGTTATAGAAAGAGAAGAATATACCATACGAGACTATAGGGTGCATTTGGGTGAGCAACGATGTGATTGTGGGTCATTCCAGGCATTGCATTACCTATGTCATCATGCTATTGTAGTATGTCATGCTGCACGTGTTGAGTGGGGGTCTTTCACTCATCCTGTTTACAGTATGGAATGGGCAGACAAGGTTTATAAACTGGAGTTCACACGCATTGTCGATGAGCATCTCTGGCCTGCATACGATAGGCTCCCTATATGCCCAGATACAGTCCTCAAAAGAGTTACTGAGGGTCGTCCAATGTCCACCAGAATTTGCAATGAAATGGATAAAGTTGAGACGGGCCAACCAAAGTGATGTGGGCTGTGTAGAACTGAAGGTCATACCAAAAGAAAGTGCCCAACCTTACTAGCTTCATCCTCATCCCGGCATGACTGATTTTACTATGATTATGTTTGTTCATGTGTTCAATTTCATGTTTACTGTATCCAACTATGTTTCAGTTCTTTTATTAATAGCAGTTTTATATTTGCATCCAACTATGTTTATGATCATCTATTAATATGGATTTCATGTTTCTTTATTACTGTTTCGTAAATATGCCTCATTTAAGATTCATCAAATAAACAGAATATATTAAATACATGAACATAGTACATAAGGTAAATAAAGTACATAACATAATCATTTCAAGTTAAATACATATACATAAGATACTATAGGTCTATAACTAATCATCCGCCCTATCCCTGTCTCTCCTGGGTGCTGGGAGCTCGTACCTTGAATGACAATGACGGGGCTGAACATGGCATGCAAGTCTCTGCCTAGGGATGAGATGCTGTGACTTATCCTCACTTTTCTCCTCCTGGTGCTAAATGGGGACATGCGGTGTCAATGGTCCCGATGTCTGACCATGCTGATGGCTGGGGTCTGTTGATAACGGCTCATCCCTAAACAGATCATAGCTAGGCATGCTCAGGTCCATGCCTTGTCGCTAGCCAGAAGACCCTTTAGCTGCAGACCTATCAACTGTATCAATCAGATGAAGGGGCGTGGGAGCATCGAGGAATAGCTGTAGTCCATCAAACTCCTATTAGCTAATGCTACCCCCCGAAGAAGTCATCCATAGAAGGGGTGTAACAATAGAAGCCTCCCTCAACTCTATCAAGGACATAAACATCTCCCTTCACCTCCACCATCCCCATCACCTCCATCACTACCATCATCATCCCCATCATCCCCACTACCACCTCTATCACCCCCATCACCATCCCCACTACCTCCATCAGCACCTCCAGCATCTCCATGCTCATGAGTTCTTTATCTCTATGAAGAATAGTAGCAGCCTGGGCCACCACCATCGATGATCTGGAGCATCCGTAGCATGGGCCACAAAGGTGCTAGTCCTGCATCAAGTGGTAGCTCCTGTGGCACCTGGTATAGACGAGGGCCATGCAGCTGCGAGTCAGTGGATAAAAACCTCCGTGCAATCCCTAAGTACCACCTAAGATACTCTGTGGATGGAAGACTATGTGCAGTGTGCCTCCCTACCACGATGTGCTACTCACGCGCAACCCAACACCCATGGTACTCTGCATGCTTGTTTGGCCACCATACCTTATCATTACCACGTCCGTCCATAGCATATAGTCTATCAATATTCAACGGGGTACATGGAATAGACTGCATGCACTGGTACTGTCGCAACACACGATCCGGGTGGTGCCATTCCATAATCTCAAAGCAAATGAGTACGGTAAACGAAGCCCACACTTTAGATCCTCTATAAACATGGGTTAGTGTGATAGCAACTATACTTGCATCCTCATATGGCAGCCACTGAAACTGCAATGATTGACAATTCAAGATTAATATTATGGGTAATCATAAAATATGGAATTTAAATAATTAAATAATTAGTATCACTTACCCTATCAATGGGTATAGCATCAAGACGTTCCCTAAAGTCCACCAAACGACGGGTATCTCCGTCTGATGGAATCCTCAATCCGACCCACCTAAAAAAGAAAATCATTTACAAGTTAATAACACTCAAACATATAGATGTCGAAGCAAATATACTCCATAATTGATTAGCATAATGAAATGCATGCCTCGAGGCTAATGGAAATGTAAGCCCCTGATTGTGTCCAGGGCATACTGAGAGGATCCGATAATAAGCCCATGAAAGCAATAAGGCTGCGCACCCTCCAATGTCGGCAATAGGAGCATTCATAGCTCGACAAAGGCTGCGATATAAACATCCTAGGACTGCAGATCCCCAGCTGTAGCGCTTAGCCACTCTGAACTCACGTAGCAAGGGCAACCACTTAAGATGAACATGCGATGATGACTTGTCCGGGCATAAGAACCCCCCAATCAATTGTAGCAGGTATGCCCTTGTCCATCACTAGACTACTATGTTAGAAGCATCAACGGGAAATTCTTCATATCTGAATGTGTTCTTGAGCCATGTCAACTTCACATAAGATCCATGTCGATCTCTTTCCTCAGAGACCATGCCCAATAAATCCTAAAAGATATCCTATAAGCTCTGCTGGTGCCATCTCTCTCGTGCCCCCATGCAGCCACTGACTGCATCCCCATTAGCCCTCAAACCTAAATGGAACGCCATATCCTGGAGAATGATAGTACACTCTCTATATAGAAGATGGAATGTGTGCGTCTTTGGACGCCATCTCTCTACAAGTGCACTAATGAGCGCTAAGTTATAGTGGAAGTTGCCAAAGTTGGCAACCTCCTAAAACTCGGCTTGTAGTAGATGATACTCCATGCGAGCATGGGGTACCGGTGCACTACTGCGCCTCGGCTGCAATACTCTATGCGGCTGCATAAATGAAATAAATATGTTTCTAATTTCAAACACAAACTATCTTAAACTAGTCAATTTTAATTTCAAACACAAACTATCTTAAACTAATTAAATAGACAGATTCTCAAGATTTATGTTTTACCACTCTAAATCCTAAACTAAATCAATTTTAATTAAAGGTGCACTTATATTAAAATAAAAAACTATTATCAGCAAATCATCCACTAAACATAACTTAATTATTAAAGTTATACATATATTTTGAATACTCAATATAAATCTCAGTAAAATTCATAATATTATTATCAGAAAATTCAAATAATTAAATATCGCAACATCAATGGTAAACTAATATCATATTATTCATTTTTTCATCAATCTAAACTAACTTAAAATTAACTAAACCAATCATCAAATGTTGGGCAATCAAGTTAACACATTAAACTAAACATATTTTTCTAAACCGAATTAATTTAAAATTATCTAAACTAATTAAGTAATTAAGCTAAATTAAACATATTCCTTAAACTAACCTAACTTAAATTAACTAAACTAATACACAGAATACAAGATAATTAAGTTTTTATACTAAACTAAACATATACTAACTACGCTAGTTTTGAATTAAAAAAAGGAAAAGGAAACAATAAAAGTATACTAATAAAGAGATAAAATACTTGGTTACCAAGTTTGACGGAGATATGAACATCATCTAAGCGATATCAAATATTGGCCATCGTAAAAAAATTCTGTGAAAGTGAAAAGGAAGAAAATGACTTGAACTGAGAGGAGGGCGTACTCTGGATATTTATAGTCACCATGAATACACCCCCAACGAAAGCATATTCGATGTAAGCTTGAATACGCCCATCCTTCTCTCGTATTCATTTGCGCATGAATACACCCCCCATTGTGTATTCATGTAGCTTCAGTTTCGTGCAGATCCCTTGCGTATTCATGTTCTTTTCAATGGTTCACTTTGGTAATTAATTTTTTTCCGTTTATTCTCCTAACTACTCATTTTTTTCCATTTTAAATGGGTAAAATTTCCACAAAAAAGATAATACATGGTTTGACAAGACATCAAGTGATTTTTCCCCTATTCATATCAAAACTGAACTTAGTTACTATCCTAACCTTACTATTACAACTTATTAGGTGTCCATTTGTTTTGAGCACAAATGTGTGTAAAGGAGCCTACAAGTTTCTATATATTAAAATTAGTCTGTTAGGTAGGGTTTGGTTTGAGAGATATGACACAAAATTCAGGAACAGCTAAGGCAGAAACATGTTTCGAAAGGGAAATAGGAATAGGGGACAGAAAAATTTTTTGTCCCCAAGATAAAAAAACACAAAATTTCTATACCTTCAAAAAGTAAGGATAGAATACAGAGATAAAAATTTAATATATTTTTTTCAATAATATCACATACATATTTATTATTTTTGTCACTGTCTCGACTGTCCCTGTATTTCTATCCCTGTCCCTATACCAAAAGCTACCTAGCGAATGGCAATAGCGTCGAGGTACTACAATAAAATTAAGGACCCCTATGCACATAATGTTCTTCATTATGGAATGGTCTACTAACAACAAGAAGATAATGAAGCTGGCTATCAATGGTGATGTGTCTTAAGAGATTTGGAGATTTGAATTTTTTCTTTTAAAATAGTTAATATGAATGTCTTTCAGTACTAGCAGTAGGCAGTCACAATATGCTTCTTTATTGTCTTGGTCACTACATGCAGCAGGCACTCCAACCATAGCCATGGGTCCATCTCGATCAGTAAGTTTAGTTTAGGGCATTAACCCCACATGGATTTTAATAAAAAAAAAAATTAACCCCACATGGATGCATATTTATTTGCTACCAAGTGCTGTTCACATTGTATGAAATCGTGACTCCCATGATTCCATTTGCATTAGTCTTTCCTTCCAAATTAACCATTTCCAACATTTCACACAACTTGCAAGGGTTTCAAGGCTCCTTATGAACCCATGGTTTTGTGCATTTCTCATCGCGGAGCTCTGGACAATAGATCCAAAGAAGAAAGAAAATACTAACCCCTAACATTCTCGTGGTCCTTTTTCTCAAGACCTTGAATTTTGTATATTTCCATAAAAAAAAGAAGGAAAAAAAAAGATCTTACTAAGAGAGACAGAGGGGGAGAATGAGATGTTTTCGTGTTAGAGCTCTTCGAAGGAGTAGTTGAGAAAAAGCTCACCAGTAGCAAGGGGGTGTGGTGGTTCAGTTGTGGTTAAGGGATAGGGTGAGCGGTGGATATATTCTTCTCATGTCCCTTTCTTTTCCATCCTCTTGCCACCACCATCATAGCAACCACCACCCAACACTCCACACTCCAGTTGTCCTGCTCTACAGTGCTTTTGAACTCAAATTAGCTAACCCACTTTGTATCTCTCAAGTCATGGGGGAAAATCAGTTTACAGCCAGCAAGCCCAATTTATTCTCCTCCTTTACTTATTTTAAACAGGGACAGTGGTTATTCTTCTTTCAGTTTGCTTATTTATCTGTATTCCTCTACTTGTAGCAGGCTCCAAGGAACAAGAGAAAAAAAATCAAGGAACAAGAAAAAAGAACAACATCATTAATTGTCGTTCCAAAACCTTTTTTTTGAAACTAATTTAAAAGTGTAATAAAATGGATTTGGTGTGGGCCCTAGCTTAAAGAGAAAACAACTATGCATTAGAACTAGGGATATGGGACTAGGAGTCGAGGTAGTTACAGAGTGGATTTATCATAGCAAACTTGTGATTGTGAATATTTCCAAGCATTGATTACCTGTGTCACCATGTAATTACTTGTTGGGAAGCTGCACACATCGAATGGGGCTCATTTACAGATGAAGTCTACAGTCTGTAGTTGTCTTCAATGTCCACAGGTTGGCATTTCCATCCCTTGAACACGAATAATCCTGGCCTGAATACTATGAATTTAAGGTATGACCAAATCCAGCTCTTAGATGATGTGCAAATGGGCATTCAATATTGAAAAGGAGTCGAAACAAAATGGATAAGTTTGAGCTCAGACTCGGGAAATGATGTGGGTTGTGCAGGCAGGAGGGACACACTAGATGCACATGTGCATCATTGCAAGCTTCATCAAAAGGAACTACTTTATCCCCAAGACGAATCAACTGATTAATTATGTCCTTATTTCATTTCATTTATGTGCTTTTTATTATTGTTTATGTTTCATTGGAAAACTTTGTTTGGTGTCTTAATGTATATTTGTATTATGTTTAATTATGCATATTTACATTATGTTTAATTATACTATTCACATCCTTATTATTGTCATGATTGTCCAGAAAACACAAGTTCATAAAAAAAAAAATAATACATAGGATAAAATAAAACACAGGTCCAAAAAAGTTTGACAATAAAACATAAGTCCATAAATAGAACTATAAATTGAAAACATAAGTGCATATAGGGTGACAATAAAATAGAAATCCATAAATACACATGACCATATCTATACTTATTATAAAGGCGATAGTCTCATTTTGGTGTTCAATTTATTCTTCCATGTTTATCTTTATTGTAGTTGCCCATCTTTCTTTATGGTTATCAGATTATCACAACTCCCTATTACTAGAGAACATCAGTTGTCATACGTAACTCCTTCATTCCATCCCTATACACCCTACTTTAGACATGCTCCACCACAGCCTTGGCACTGCCACTTCCATTCCCGTCGCACCAATTTTGTGACAACTCTCCCATTAAACCCAGCACCTTAACAGCGACCAACCGATGGACGCTCTAAATCAAGCCATATTTTTTAGCACCACATACCAAACATCTGCAATGCAAAGTACTAGTACAATTCAAAATTTTCAAGTATTGCTTATGTGAATCATCTAACTTTTGTATGAGATTGATTTGTATAGTTTGAGTTTCTATTTCTTTATGCTATGGTATATTTTAAATAATAAATTTATG
This sequence comes from Dalbergia cochinchinensis, assembly GCA_031216125.1. Classification (NCBI taxonomy): domain Eukaryota; kingdom Viridiplantae; phylum Streptophyta; class Magnoliopsida; order Fabales; family Fabaceae; genus Dalbergia; species Dalbergia cochinchinensis. The sequence goes on from CM062368.1 coordinate 26,661,312, forward strand.
AATCATCTAACTTTTGTATTGCTCCTTTAGGCTACTCTAGGGGTTAAACCAAAAAAGAAAAGGAAAAAAAAAACTAAGCACATCATGCAATGCATGACTTACTGGTATCTATACATGATGACATGGACTCAGATAAGATTCCAATTGAAAATAAATACATATTATAAAGGGGATTCCATTTGGTTTGGTGTCCAATTTTATTTTCCTATTTTGCCTAAATATGCAACTTCTCATTGATTTTAATTTTTGCAGCTACCAACAGTTGTACAATTCATCAATCAAGTTTCTCTTTGTTTACTTTTACAGTTTATCACTTATGTTCATCCCATTTCATTATATATGCTTCATGGAAAATACATATCAAAAGGAATTTGGTTACTCAATTGCCAATAATCTTCGATTTGTGTTCATTGTCTAGAAATGAAAATGATTACTTGCAATGCATTAGTACATGACTACATGTGCAACATGTATATGGTCTCTCAAAAATCCAACATTGTTTGAAGGTGCCAACAGTTTTCATTTTGAGTTTTTTATCTTTAATTCTCATTTTTTGTTCTTTCTATGGTCTTTCTTCCAAAGACACAAGAACAAAGCAAGTAAAAGAAAGAAGTGCAACACTAATTATGAATGTGCGCATGGAATCAAAAAGATCTATAAAATAAGAAACCTGTTAGTTGCCAATGGTTTACCCCATTATTCTTTTGTTAATAATGTAGGTACTTTCACCGGAGAACATCTATATGGAAAGCAGACATTTTCAGTAACCATTTTTCAAGTTAGCATTTTCTTCTGGTACTATCAGGTTAAGTACTATCATTTCATTATTTTTTTTAATTTATTTAACACTTCATTGTGGTTTTTATCATGTTAGTTTATGCTTATTTTCTTAATTTTTATCAGAGAAGTAACCCTCGGACTCTCTCAATTTATTAATAAATTTAATTCGATGTATATTTTCATGTCATTTCTCATTGCCATCATTTATTATCTTTCTGATGCATTTTAATATGCTTCCTTAATAGCATTTTTTTCACTACCTCAGTGGTGAATGTTGTAAACACTTTATTTAAGCACACTTTTTTTCCCTTAAATTTATATCAAAACTAAACAAACTTTATGAGTCTACCATATCTGATTATGCCAAAGTTAAACTCAAGATCATCATCTACCATTTTAAAGATGAATAATTTGATAAAGATGAAAGATAATCATCTACCCATTTTTCCATATTATTATATTATATTTAAAATATTTAATTTTATAATAATTTTCTCAACTATATTTAATTGTATTGGTACAAAAATAAATATGCGACATGACGAGCAAGACAGTGCCTGGCAAGTTACTAGATAAGGTAAATACATAACTACCCCTCTTTCCTGTGGGGTATAACGCAAGGAAATGTCCACCAATAAAGTAGTGACGAGGGTGGGAGTTACGCACTAACTTGCCCTGCTATTGCCCCTAACCATGACTACCCTCTTACTGTGGCTACTGGTGCTATTGCTCTATCTCTGGCCGCTGGTGCTGCTGCTTGGTGCCTCTTTGTGCAACTGTTAAGGCTAGAGTCCCACCTACAATCTCAAATGACTGCATGGGACCATGGATGTGAGCAGAAGGATTTGTATAGTGCATAGGGCACACAATATCACCAAGAGAGTAAAACAGTGCAGTGGCAAAGATAGCCAAGAAGTAATCCTCCAACATAGATATGTTAGGGCTTGCAGACATATATGGCTTATAATTAGGACTAGTCTAGAAGTGACTATTTGCTCAGTACAAACCGCAATACAAACCGTAATAATAGATGGACGAAGGTCCTGTGACAACTAGAACTTAGCAGTATATGTCATTTACTTCGCCCAGTGCTGATGGTACGCTGCCTATCATTTAGGCCACCATTGTTGGTCCAACCCATGACCATTCATGGTAGGCAACTTGTTAATGTTGAGAGGCTTCACTGGAATATGCTGTTGGCCCCCAATCTGCCAGATGGCACAATCCACCCGATGCCACTTGACAATCTTGAAGTAGATAATCGCTCATCACTACATTGTATGCTCACCTATTACCCACTAAGAAGTCACAATAGCAATATGGCCATCACGGTTTATAGTCCATATGAACTACAATAATTTAGAAAAAAAGTGTATTAGTAAAACATATGCCCTTAAACATATTATAGAAACAATAATTAAATATAAAGGAAAACCTTACCCTATCAATACTAATGGCATTAGTAAGTGACCTCATATGAAGTAATTGAGGCCTGTCAAGATTTGTCCTCTTGGGCAGCCCCGCCCATTTGAAAATTGAATGGACAAATGTAATAAGAAAAATAACAATCTAACGTAGTATACCTATTAGCTAGAGGTCACCTGGCCTCATAATGTCCCACAAGATGAAGTGTCGGCATCTGGTAATATTCCCAGGATAGCAACAATCCGGCACAACCTCCAATCTTTGCGATGCATCACTCGACACAAATGGAGATAAAAGGTCACCAAGCTTACGGAGCCCCAAGTAAATGTCTTACAATTATCGAACTACTGAAACAATGGCAACAACTACATTTGCACTCAGGAGCTAGACTTGTCATTCGTAAAAAATCGACTTATCATCTAAATGATGTAGGCCTGAGTATGTTGTTGCACTACTATCTCATGTACATGCAACAAATCAATGTCCTTAGGAAATGATGTCTTGAACCATGACAGGTTCACCATGGAACCTGAACTCTGTCCAGGAGGCAGAACGACACCTAGAAAATCCTCACAAACATCCTACATATTTCTACGATATGAATCTGCCACCCACCTACACACCCGCTAATAGGCAACCCACTAATTAGCAGAGTAAGATGATAGGCCACATCTTGTAAGGTGATGGTGCACTTTCCAAAAGGAATGTGGAAGGTATGTATCTCCAGATGCTATCTCTCCATAAGTGCACTAATAAGTGCGTTATGCCCTAATAAGCATGCTATCGTACTTAAAGTATCTAACTTGTGTAGCATCCAAATCACCAGCAGCCTACAAGTACACGTGCATGCGTGAATGTTGTGGCACCATAGGCCCATCATGCTTGGGGTTTAGGACCTAATCAGGCTGAAATTTGTTAAAAATAAAAACATAATTTAGTTATCAATACTAATTACTGAATTGAACTAAAATAACTTAAATTATATAAGCCTAACCTTAAATAAAATAAAAACTTACCTTAGCATAATTATCAAAAAATATTTATTTAATTATCAATAAATAATTATTTAAAGAAATATACAACATTAAATAAGTAAACTAAATTAAAAATGAACTAAACTAACAACAAACGACATTAAAGAAATATGGCAATCGCCACAAGTGGCAGTGATTTTCCCTACATAAAAAAGTTTCATATTTGTGTAGTTAATTATTTTTTTATTTTATAACAGTAAAAAAACTCATTAATAAGAGTGATCAGTGTAGTATTTTTTAAAATTCAAAGACTTAAAATGTAACTTTTAAAAAGTAAAAAAAAATACATATTATATTTCACCAAATCTCAAGAGCATAATTTTCTCATTAAATTATCTACATCTCACACCCCACAATTGAGAAATCTCACTTCAATTTTGTTTTCTCTGCTTCCTTTTTCAAAGGCAATATTACTTTAGTATGGCTCTTATCCAGTTATCCGGAAGGTAATTAATTAAATATTAAAGCGTACAAATTGAAGATACTTAAATTAGTAATTATGATGAGAAACTATCCCAAATGGTTCCACTCAATCCACTCATGATGACTTGATCCTCATTTGTGGATAATTACTTGAGAATTAAACTAAGCATTTTAAGAGGCTCTGGGCCATATCCGAACACTGACGGGTAAACCACCACCGAACCTAACTAAACTATTGTTAATTGAAAAAATAGATAATTGTGATGTCAGAGAGGGAGTCAGGGACCACAGTTAACACACTTCGAAGTGAAGTCAAATGAACTTAGCATCATACGTAGGATTTGGTCAAAACCACGTGGAAGTGACTTCGTTGAGCCTGCAGCATTGCCAGTGTGCATGATCTCCAGGTGGAAGGTACCTTCTTCTTCTTCCATTTTGGCAGATAACAAAACAAACCAAAAAGAGAGAGAGAGAGAGAGGAGAAAAAGAAAGAAAGAAAGAAATTTATTCGGCTTTCAATCGAGGGGTGAAGACACTATTCGTCATCTTCTTAGCATACAATGGCGAAGAAATTGCTCTTTCTGATGACCCTTTTGGGAACAATCTTCTTTTGTGGGGAATCAAAGTATATGGTGTATAACACCTCTCAGGGTGTAGTCCCTGGGAAGCTGAATGTTCATCTGGTTGCTCATACCCACGATGATGTTGGCTGGTTGAAGACGGTTGACCAGTACTACGTTGGTTCTAACAATTCAATTCAGGTCCTTTCCTCTCTTCTTTGTTCTTTTTAATTCTTTTGGTGACTAAGATTGTGTTTAGTTCGAGGGTGAAGAAATTTTATTTCTTAAAATATACTTAGAGGCGAAAATTACACATGAAACTGGTATACAAAGTTTTTGAGCCCATTTTCTTTTTTTTTTTTTTAACCTCCAACCAAATATACCCTAAACTTCTGAACAATGTGTTTGAAGTTTGGAACTTTATGGAATTGTGGTACTGCTTTGTGTAGGGGGCTTGTGTGCAAAATGTGCTGGATTCTGTGGTTCAAGCTCTGTTGGCTGACAAGAACCGAAAATTCATCTACGTTGAGCAAGTAAGTTGACTTCTTACCTGTTTTTTTGTTTTTTGTCTTTTGTTTTGGTTTCCCCTTGTGTCTTGTTCTATTGACTGTCTTATATGGATTCAAGTGATAAGGCATTTTCTAGAGGAAAATATGTAACTGAAAATGTTCGGGCCTGTTTGGTTACTGATTTCATTTCCTGTTTTCAATTTGTTTGTTGTTGTTCTGGTTTTGAAAATGAAATAGTGAAAATAGGAAATATGACCTTTTTTTTTTTATGTTGTCATTGTTTATCTCACAAAATCCGAACACGAGGAATCAGATTGAAAACAAAAAATGAAAACAGAAACTAGATAGAGATGCTCCAAGATTCAATTTTCCTTCCACCCCCTTTCCCCTGTGCACACAACCTGACAAAACGGTTCATTTCTTCATTTAAATGCCATTCTTTCCTTGCCCTTTTATCTTCCAAATGCAGTGTGATAGGCTTGCTAATGCTTATGATATTGCTAGAGGTATATCCTCAAATTTGAGGAGTGGTCAAGCTCGAAAGTTTGAATTCCATAGACTTATGAGTTTGTTCTCATGACGCATGTACTTCCTAATTTGTATTCCTTCTATGCCACTGCTTTAATACTTGAGTAGTGGGCATCACATGTAACCAGATGTTCATGTCCTTTTTATATGTGAACCTTCTTTTCAACTTTATCGTGAATTATTTCTCACTTTATCAATGCAGGCCTTTTTCCAGAGATGGTGGAGTGATCAGAGTGAAGCTGTCCAGGATATTGTTAAGAAACTCGTTAGTTTGGGTCAATTAGAGTTCATGTACTTTACATTTTCTGATGCAAAATTTCATTGTGATTAGGGACAAAGTCATCCTTCATGTTTTTCAGGATTCATAAAATTACATCTCATTAATCCCTCGCTTACATCAACTAGTATTTGGGTATTAATGTTGTTTCTCTCCTTCATTTTGTCCTTATATCAGAAATGGGGGCATGTGTATGCATGATGAGGCAGCAACTCATTACATAGACATGATAGATCAGACTACACTTGGACATCGGTTTATAAAGGAGGAGTTTGGCGTGACTCCTAGAGTTGGTTGGCAAATTGATCCCTTTGGACATTCTGCTGTGCAGGCTTACTTATTAGGAGCTGAAGTATGCTTTAGATCTTCAACCGAAAAATATTGTCATGTAGAAAAATAAATGTCAAAAAACTAATTTCTTTGTGGGCCATCAACTGGTTCTACTGTGGATGCAGGTTGGATTTGACTCACTTTTCTTTGGTCGGATAGATTACCAAGATAGGGCTAAGCGCAAGAAGGAAAAGAGTCTTGAGGTTGTCTGGCAGGGTAGTAAGAGCCTTGGTTCATCGGCCCAGGTGACTCTTGATAATTATTCTTTTTCCCACCTCTTTTGATATTTGTATGGTTCCATTTGTTTCTTTTTTAATGATTGATGACTCTTGAAATTATATGTTTCTTTTAATCATCTCATGTGAATCCTTGTTACCTCTTTGTTCTTCCAGATCTTTGCTGGTGCATTCCCTGAGAATTATGAGCCCCCTTCTGGATTTTACTTTGAAGTTAATGCTGACTCACCAATAGTTCAAGTAATATTATAAGAACTTGTTAATTTTGCCATTACATAATTTTACCTGCTCTGCTAAATTTATATTATACTTCCTGATGAAGGATAACATGGATTTGTTTGATTACAATGTACAAGATCGAGTAAACGACTTTGTTGCTGCCGCATTCTCACAGGTAAATGGAGCAAGTTTTTCTTCAAACTGCTGAATAATTTATATGATTTTTGTGTTAGAGAAGGAAGCTTATCGTTCTTAAATAAGGTGCGACAATAGCACAAAATTAAAATAGCCAAAATGTTGCGATTACTATGTTCCCCTCCATTGTATTTGTTGTTCTGTTATCATTCCGTTTGCTTTCATGTATATTTGGTTTTCATATTTTGTACACATTATCTGCAATATTGATGATATGTCTAAGTCCTTGAATTAATTTTCATCTTTCACTTTGTTTTGGGGTAATATTGCTCTTGATTTTTGTATCCATGTTATCTATCATATTGATATTCCTACATCTTTGAATTAATTCTCCTCTATTGATTTGATTTAAAGTAACCTTTGGTCTTTATTTTTGTTCCCAAGTTATCTATCATATTGATATTTGTACATCCTTAAATTAATTCTCACCTTTCGATTTGATTTTATAGTAATATCCTCTTTATTTTTGTTCCCTTTTATCTATCATATTGATACTTCTACTTCCTAGGAATCATTACCAAAAAGCTAACATGGCAACAATGCACTTTTAATTTTATAGCCAGTAGGGCAAAGACTCATCAGTTTTTACAAATGTAGAGCAGTCATTCCTGTCAGATATCTTCTGGGATTTGACAAATAATTTCCCAATAGTCTAGATGGATGTTTCAATTTCCCATATATATATATATATATATATATAAACATTCCGTGGTGTTTCTTTAGCGACTAAAAGGAATCATTTTCACTATCTTACAGGTTCATAACTCCCAGTTATTCTGCTAATATAGCCTATCTGGAGGCCTTTTCAGTTTTTTGTTACATTCCTTGCTTCTTATTCATTCCGTTGGATGATCTTAAATGCAACTCACTTTCCTCTCTCAAGGCTAGTGAAGAGAGCCAGACTTTTCCTGGTCGCAAATACTGTAGCTTATCTGGAAGTCTCATTCATTATGCCATAGTCCATGCTCCTTATTTATCCATTTCTGGGAACTCAAATAGTACTCATCTATCTTTTTTGGGGTCAGTTGAAGTGAGTGATACTATTCCTCACTCTGGATTGACGTTCAATCCACGGCCAGGAAGGAAATTAGAAGTTCATTGCAGGTTATCATTTTGTATAGTGAGTGATGTTTGCTACAGACTATCGAGTGATAAATATTCTACACTGAAGAGAGTGCATACTGGATGTATTCCAGTTATTTACCTGGTTCATTGTTGGATTATAATATCACCATGTAAATCATCCTTTAGATTTTGTTAAAGTGGGTACTTTGGAAAGATTTCTTACCTCATTGAATGGCGATCCATCTCAATGACAATGATATGTTTTTAGCTTGAAACTTGGGTAGAGCTGTAATTATACCATTTGAGTTTGTATTGGATGGAAATTTTAACAGCTGTATGCCGGATCTCATCTAACTTTTTGCCCCATATTGTTTCATTTTCAGGCGAACATAACTCGAACAAATCATATAATGTGGACAATGGGAACTGATTTTAAGTATCAATATGCACATACATGGTTCCGACAGCTGGACAAGCTTATTCATTATGTGAACAAGGTAACTTTCTAAAATGTCAGATACATCCTCCTTGTTTTTGGTCACTGTCGGTGATATACTTCCTCCTTGAACTACTTAGAATTCAGTTTTCATGATTTTTATTTGAGTCCTATGTGATTTTATATCAGTAAATTAGTATTTTTCATTGAATTTAATGATTATATTAAATATACAGAAAGTAACAAGCCAGCCCTACAATCATTGTCAGAATTTTTAATGGCAGGCATTCTCGCCAGCAATTATTAAATGGGTGAAGATTGTGTAAACTTGTCTTGCCAGAAGTTTTTTCTTTTCTTTTTTATTTTCCTCTTCTTAGTTCTTACAAGGGTTAAAACTTACATATGGAGAGAAGACAAACAGTAATCCCTAGATAAAAAAGAATTCATTTAATGGTGCTTTAACTCACAATTTGACTTGCTGTTGTTATTCATAGTGTTATTTGAACTTTGTGGTTGTTAAAACTTTGTTGGATGGACAACTTTAGGATGGACGGGTCAATGCTTTGTACTCTACGCCATCCATATATACTGATGCAAAATATGCTACAAATGAGTCCTGGCCATTCAAGGATGATGATTTTTTCCCGTGAGTTTATTATTTAGTTATTGCATAATCCGTTTTCCTATTTGTCAATTTTCTTTTCTCATTGTCTGATGTTTTACTTGGTTTTGTTGACAAAAATATACCAGTTATGCAGATAATGCAAATGGTTACTGGACAGGATACTTTACCAGTAGACCAGCTATCAAACGCTATGTCAGATTAATGAGTGGCTATTATTTGGTATGAGTTTTTTGCTTCTAGTTTATATTAGGTAATTGAAGTCTTTTGGTGCACTGGTGTTAGGATATTTATCTTATTCCAATAAATTATTAGGCTGCAAGACAGATAGAATTTTTTCTGGGGAGAATGAATTCAGGGCCAAATACAGACTCATTAGCTGATGCTTTAGCAATTGCTCAACACCATGATGCCGTCACTGGCACAGAACAGCAGCATGTGGCCAATGATTATTCAAAACGATTGTCAATAGGCTACAAGGAGGTACTGTTTCAGTTTATCTATCTTCAAGTAATTGGGTATATATCCGTTTGTTAGCATATCATCCACTGGAATATTTATGTGGTGCAGGCAGAGGAATTGGTTTCATCATCCCTGGCTTGCTTGGTTGAGTCAACACATCTTACTAGATGTCAGAATCCAGTCACAAAGTTTCAACAAGTAAAATATTTTCATTCTTGAATTTTGAAGTTTGTGGGCCATTTTCTTTACTTGCTAGAATTTCCTGCATATTCCTTGATTCATAACTGTTCTCATCATTTACAGTTACTTAGTTGGCTGGCGACCGCCATTTAGTATATATCATGGTGAACCTGGTTTTGGACTTTAATTCTTTTCTTTCCTTTGTCTGTCCACTAGAAAGAAATATCCTTATTTCTTAACAAAAATAGTGCGATGTTTGCATATGTTGTTGATGCTTAAAAATTTGTTAAAGATTTGCGGAACGATAATAATTTCTTATTCTAGCATTGTCTGTTGTCTGTATGGCTACACACAATTTGTTCATTCAATTCCCACTTTTGTGTATTAGCTGTATTATATAAGAACTGATGCTCAAAGCATTGTATCCTCTCTCACTCTATAAGATTATAATTATTAGACAGGATAGTTATGAAAGCCACAGAACATAGGAAGAAGGTTGTTTCCATAGCATTAAATTTGAATATTAATTGTTTCTGATTATCATATCTTATCCAGTTTCAAGCCCTGAAGGCTTTTGACAATTGCAATCCACATTTCTTATTTTCCAGTGTCCACTTTTGAACATAAGTTACTGTCCTTCCTCAGAAGTTGAGCTCGATCAAGGAAAGAATTTGGTAAAAACATTATGTCATCACATTTTTGTCCTCTTTTCCTTACTATTCAAATCTTTTATTTTTAATTGTTGAATCTGATTTTCTCACTCCTTCCCATATTTAGGTTATTGTGGTTTACAACTCTCTTGGTTGGAAGAGGAATGAAGTGATTCGAATTCCTGTGAGTCATGCCATTATTTTATTTCTTGATTGTCTTAAATTCAATATCTGGAAGCACTGAGAACATCTGTAACTAATATAAAAAACAAATTTGTCACAATCTATATTCATTTGGTTCTTTCAATGGTCTAAATTCATGAAATATTTGTGTGATCTCAGCATGGTGTTAAAGGTTATTTAGCATTCCTGTATACTTCTGAGAATCCTACTGAAATAGGCTGCTTTTAAAATTTCATAGGCTGGTTAAAAATTGTGTTTGGCTGCAATTTATCACAGGGGTCCTTTAGAAGGAAGTGCTTGGTAAATGGGGAAAAAAAGAAGTTAAAAGCACTTTGAAATTTCACCCAAAGAAATAAATAAACACACTTACTGATGAACGTCTTATTTTTATCAATAAGTAACTGGTAAAACATTGTTTTAACGTTCGATTATGAAACGTATCTTTGGCAAGCAGAGGAGGCAAATTACAAGGAAACATGTCTTGTAAAATTGATGCTGATTTGCTTCTAGAAGCATGATGGAATTAGAATCAATTTCTTTCTGAAGCAATGCTAATGGGTTTACCAAGCAATTGGGTCTAGAAACAATTTAATCATATAAAGCATCCTATCAGAAGCAATTCAAAATTAGGCATACTTCTTCACACATTGATTTCAAAGTGGTAGTAGTAGCATTGCCAGTAAACGCGTAAAATCAAATATCTGGTTTTTTTTTTCCATTATAAAAAAATAATGTAGATTTGGTTATAGGTTACCAAGAATTATTCTAGATTGTATCTTGACATGTTTAGAGCATTAGATAATAGAAATATAACATATATATAGTACTTGCATAGATAAGGCTCATTATTTATGATCTATTTAACTATGTTAATGTTTACTCTTGTGCCTGTCTATGATATAGATCCAAAGTAACATGCTTCCCACTGTTACAAACTTCTTCAGGTTATCAATGACAATGTTGCAGTTCATGACCCTAACGGTGTAGAAATAGAATCTCAACTTCTTCCTCAGGCTGAGGCCTTTGTCAACTTAAGAAACTTCTATGTCAAGGCATATTTGGGACAAACTCCACCCAAGACACCAAAGTATTGGCTTGCATTTACAGTTTCTGTACCTCCACTTGGTTTTAGCACATACACCGTCTCAACTCCCAAAAGGACAGGTTCAATAATAAACTGCTTTATTATTTATTGAGCAAGTGTTTATCTGCTTTCCATCCTTGCAACATTTTGTAATAAATGCTCTCTGCTTGTTTGCAGGTTCCACCAAATCAACAGTATATAGATATCAAAGTAATGAAAAGTCTGAGTTTGATGTTGCTAATGGAAACTTGAAACTTACATTTTCTACGGATCAAGGAAAGCATGTCAATTATGTTAATGTCAGAAGCATGGTGCGTGATACTTCACTTTGCATCAAATGATTCCCCTTTAACTAGAAAATGTCGTGTGCCATGCTATATCTGATGTTCTCCCTTGTCCTCGTTGTGTTTTAGTATATTCTGTTAGTTGCGACCTTTATGCTGTTGGATAGAGAATTGAAAGTAAGAAGTAAAACTTGATTGACCCTCTTAATTTTGAAATGGAAGGTTGAGGAACAAGTTGAACAGAGGTACCTTTACTATACAGGATATAATGGATCTAATCAAAAAGATCCGCAGGTAGAGATTTTTACTTTAAATGATATATTATTAACCTTTTACTTCCCCCAACCATAAGATTTCTTACATAACTATTAATTTCATTTCCCTCACAGAATTCTGGGGCCTATATTTTCCGTCCAAATGGCACATATTACATAAATCATGAAAGACAGGTTTTAAATGCATTCTGAAATATGATATCTCTACCAACAAATCTCATAACAACTTTCAGTTAAAAGTTATTGAATTTTCAGGTTCCTTTGACTGTTCTGCGTGGACCAGTGCTAGATGAAGTGCATCAACAAATCAATCCATGGATATATCAGGTGTTCTGCTTGTTACAATATTTTCATCTTTAACGGCATCAGAATATTAGGTTTTAACTAATAAACTTCTTTTCTGCTTAGAAACAGGAAATTGTCATTGCATTGATAATTTGAATAAAATATGCAATGTAAAAGATAATCCATTTGAGTATTTGACTTGGACTGATTAATTGGAATTTGTAATATAGGTGATTTTGGTATATGAAATGCTACATCTGATTCTAGAAATCTGTTGCTTTAAACAAATTATTTTTTAATTGCTTTGGAAAGGTACTGGATTGTAGTTATTGGAAATGGGCATCTAGAGCAGTAGAGCTGATACCTATGTGACATATGTATTTGGATAGTTATAGTAGGTGGCATTGTGTCTGACAGGCTAGCACCCCATCATCCTCTAAATAAATCACCACCACTCTAACCATTGCTCGATATTTCATTTCCCCAAATCCACACTCTTTTACATGTAAAAATTATTTATTTAATACAAGTTATTTTTATCGCTCTAATATCTTTTTGTTTTTTATTGCTTATATATAATGAATAACTGAGGTTTTCTGTGCAAATATTTTTAATTTTTATTATTCTATTTTCCTGGGATCTAAGTCGGATGCACCCTGGTCATCTCGTGCATTTGTTTCTTCAGTCACCTATGCTTTTTTCATAATAATAATAATAATAACTATAGAAACAAATAATGGCAAATGAGATTTCTATAACTTCTTCTGATATAATATTGGATATTAATGTGTATCAAATATGTCTGCAGATTACCAGACTACACAAAGGAAAGGAGCATGTTGAAGTAGAGTTTATTGTAAGCTTTTGAATAATTGCTTTCATATTTACATTTGTGTCATTAATATTCATTGTGGCAATTGATACCAAGTTACATTTCTAAGATGGATTTTATAGATTGGTGGATCATTTGAACTGATAATTTTTGGAATATCAGGTTGGCCCTATACCTATTGAAGATGGAATTGGTAAAGAAGTTGCCACTCAGGTTTCAGCTACTATGGATACCAACAAAACATTTTACACAGATTCTAATGGGCGTGATTTTATCAAAAGGGTATGAAGCTTAGATTTGGTTCGTTATAATACTGCATCTAATTAGTTTAGATCATCCATAATTGTGGACCCTGGAACCTGGATGCTACCTAGCACTGTGAGTACATTTCATTTTCTGCTGGTTCTGTTTAATAATATTTTAAGCACTTATTAAATCAGCATTCAATAAATTCTTGACAACTGTACCCATGAGGGTGCTGCAGCGGCTCCCATATATTCATTCATAATTTTAGATACTGGGTGTTGGTTGCCCAAAAATACTTCCCTCACAGAGAAAGTGATGGAAACAACTTCTCTCATAAATTTTGATCATTTAATTGCAAACGGCACGTAAAACTATCGTCAACTTTCAAGTTTGTTCTTTTCTTTTTCTCCAGGCATAATTTAATTCTATGGAATTAATATCATTGCAGATACGTGACTACAGAACAGACTGGAACCTGGAAGTGAACCAGCCCATAGCTGGAAATTATTACCCTGTATGTGAACCAATTTACATTACTTCTTTTAAAATCATTGGTAGTGTTAATTTGTAATTGCTGAAACTGTTGAGCCTGCTGTGCTAACTGCCAGCTGTTCTTGTATGATAAAACATGCAACTAAATACTAATAATAGAAAAATTCAAATAGAAATGTGTTTTTCAACTAATTGGTTTAGTGAAACCATTCATATTCATGAGCTGAGTTGGATAAATGAGATTCCTCTTCGTTTTCTTCTGTAATTCTCTTTCAATGGGAAAAACAAGGGCATTATTGTTATCAAATGCTTGCTCAACTCCACTCTTGGCACCACCAATGTTAGTAGCCTTTGCTTGAGCTGACTGGCATGGCTGCTCTAATCAAATTCATGTTGTCCACTAAGCTTGACTTATTTTGTGACATTTATGCAAAGGTCTAGCCAGGATTGAGACTACTTACTTCATCGCACTTTGTCAGAACTCAGAAGTTTAACAAGCAGCTATTATTCATCCTTTGGGTTCACAATATATATATTTTGTCCTTTCAGATTAATCTAGGGATATACATAAAAGATAATAAGACAGAATTCTCAGTTTTGGTGGATAGATCTATTGGAGGATCTAGCCTAGAAGATGGACAAATAGAGCTGATGGTCCACAGGTATGTGTTATTCTTTAGATGGAGCATTGAATAGATTCCTATTATTCCGAAATTCTAGTTGTGGTTGAACTGTTTCTATCTTTGTGCTGCCTTGTTCCTTGGAAATGTAGTCTTTTGGGCATCTATGGCAAACACTATGTAAGTATATAACACGGGACAAAACCATCAGGAATAACTTAGATTTCAATGACTTGTCTATAAGCATGATTTTTTATAGGACGCATTGGGGTTGTTTGCTCCATGTAGCCGACCCCACCGACTAGGAAAAAGCTTTGATGTTGTTGTCATTGTGTGAGGAGATTTGCAATTAGTTTAAAATATTTGCAGAACTTTTTGTATTTTTTAATTTCATATAGTTTTTTGGATGAATTATATAGACAAACTAAAGATGTACCTATTATGGTATTTCTATGTTTTCAATTTGATGTTTTATGTAAGATGTACCTATAGGTGTCTTACACGTAGGTGACTTAGAGTGGGGTTTGCTTTTTAATGGTGATTTATATGATGGTCATGTATGGCCTAGCTGCTTTGAAGGCCTTTTTCTTTACTAAGTGTTGTTTTGAGGAATTTTTTTTTTCCATATATATATATATATATATATAAAACTTCTCTGTTTCTTGTCACCAACAGGCGATTGCTACTTGATGATTCAAAAGGTGTTGCTGAGGCTCTAAATGAAACAGACTGTGTTGCTGATGATTGCAGGGGCTTAACTGTAAGAATTTCTTGCTTGGCGTTAAAGTCAAGTAGCTGCTAACATTTTTTCTTGATCAACAAATTTCAAATGGGTCTTAATGCTGATGGCAGAAAAAGGTTTGATAAATCACTGTCAATCCATTTTAGCAGAAAATGACCAAAGTCTGAGAGGAACTGTTTTTCAATGACATTATTGCCTTAAAAAGAAGGATTTAGTCTTAATGATGCCAATATATCATCCCTTGGTTTTAGTAGGACCAAAGATGCCAAAACTTTGTGGCAGTATGCACTTTTTGCTGTTCTTTACCAAATTTGGTTTGAGCAGAATGCCTATTTGTCAATATTTATGCATGGAAAAATGTCACAGCTGTATGTCACAGTTTGAAATCTGTAACTCACTAATTATTTTTTCAGGTCCAAGGTAAATTTTACTACAGGATAGATCCCTTGGGTGAGGGTGCTAAGTGGCGCCGAACTTTTGGCCAGGAAATATATTCTCCACTTCTGTTAGCTTTTTCTGAAAAGGTGAAATATAATACCGAAAAAAGGAAAAGTAGCCATACTTGTAATTTTTATTTCATGAATTCTGCTATGTTTGTAATGGTATCATGTATCAGTCAACTAAAGGTCAATTTCATTTGGCAGGATGACAAAGATGACTGGATGAATTCCCATGTGCCAACATTTTCAGTAATTGATTCTTCTTACACATTACCTGATAACATCGCTATTATAACATTACAGGTATGTATGGCTTTATCCCTGATTAGAGGGATTGCCTTATTAGCCATTAAGATTGGGCTAGCGATAAGAGGTTTGAGTAATTTAGATGAGGTCATAGATTCAAACCTCATTGACTATAGAATTCTGATATACAAAATGGTAAAAAGGATTACCTTGTCCCTTATTCTGTCAGCTCAGGATAAAGGAGATATTGTGGTTGGCTAACACTAAAATGACTTTATTACATGCCAAACAAAATTGATGGCATCAAACGTTGATTTATTTATTCTTTTGTGTGGGTACGCAAGCACGCATTTGGATTTTGTTATGCATGTTATTCTGTGGCTTCTAATTGTA
The DNA here is from genome assembly GCA_031216125.1 of Dalbergia cochinchinensis. Taxonomy (NCBI): domain Eukaryota; kingdom Viridiplantae; phylum Streptophyta; class Magnoliopsida; order Fabales; family Fabaceae; genus Dalbergia; species Dalbergia cochinchinensis. The sequence goes on from CM062368.1 coordinate 26,677,365, forward strand.
TCTTTTTTCTTTGACCTTTCAGGAACTAGAGGATGAGACAGTTCTCCTTCGGTTAGCACATCTATATGAGGTCTCCATTTTTTTGTCACTTAATCTTTTGCATATGCTTTGCTTTGACTTAGGATTTGAAATGAGCAGTTACATATGTGACCTCACCTTTTCAGTTCGAGTTCTTTTTTGTTGGTTATGTGTGTATTTGAAATGGTTTCTTCCACAAGAAGATTGTCAAGAACAAAAGAGAAGCTATTTAAATTATTGGCTATCCTCTTTAATTAATTAGCAGATCTCTGGTATGGTTTCTGGTGGTACCATCTGCCTCGTTTCTGCGATTCTGTGATGATTATTGCTAGAATGAAGAATAAACCTTGGCCATGAAAATAAAATGCTTCAAATAATAAATGAATTATGAATTCAGTTTTCTATGCTATAAAGGAAAATTGCAATTTGTTGGATAAATCTGAATAAAATCTGTGAACTTATTAGGGTTAGGAAAAACCATTCTGCAAGCTTCTTGTAGAGAATGATTCCTACCCTCATTATTGTTTGCCAAATAAATAAATAAATAAATAAATCATGACTGTTCCAAAAGATATTATTCTCTGGCATTCATTGTCTTATTCTTTGTGATTTGTGCACTATGCATTTGCTTCTTGTTTACTCCCTTGCTCTCTTTGCATATCAAATTTATGCACAGATTGGAGAAGACAAGGATCTATCTGTAATGACAAGTGTGGAGCTGAAAAAGCTCTTCCCTGGGAAGAAGGTAAAAACTAAAAGAGTAAATATATCCTATTTACTTGTAACATCTTGAAAATGACATCAGTTTGGTCCTGAAAAATATTTATTTAGTCCTAACATTTTGAATTTTGACGTCAATTTCACAATATTGATTTACCATGTTTAGCCTGTCCTGACTTGAACTGATTCTTGGTATTAGATCAAAGAGGCCAAAGAGACGAGCTTATCAGCCAATCAAGAAAGGGGAGAGATGGAGAAGAAAAAGCTTGCATGGAAGGTAGAAGGGTCTTTTGGAGGTGAACATGTTTCAAGGGGAGGCCCAGTTGATCCAAAAGAGCTAGTTGTAGAGTTTGCTCCTATGGAAATCCGCACTTTTATCATTTACTTTGATCATGCGCATGACCTTCTCTTGGATGCTTAGTAGAGTAACATTTGGTTGTTCAAGTCCTTGCTTTTGGACAAGCATATTGGTAGAATGCCATGTTTGACAAGTTCATCTAATAATGATAAACCTGTGCCACTAAAGACAAGCTTCAAATTCTTGCACGTCTTCCAAAATCAGCTTCAAGACGAGTCATGGCCTATTTCTCCTTAATTACCTTTCTCACTCTAACTTGTATTTTTGCATTTATATATGACCAAAAGTTGACAAGAAAATGTTCCAAACTGAGTATATTTAAATGTGTGCATATAGTTTGTCAATAGGGATGGATCTGGAAAATTTTAACAATAGTAGCAAAAGTAATACATTAGCAGAAAAATAAGTGGGTTATATTGTATTTTATTATTTTGTCTTATTTAGAGAAATTAAATAATACAATGCTCAGCAGAAAAATTTCTATACATTGACATTGTTGGTGTATAAAAATTAAATTCATAATTTAATAATATGATATTTAATTAATTTTTTTATTACAGTATGTTAATAATTGAATATCAAATTTTAATCTATATCTATTTAGTAGCAATGGTTATAAGAATAATTTTGAAATTTTCATATTTTTATCAAAATTATGTTAACAAATGAAAAGTATATAGTCAAATTTTTTACGTATAATTATTGGTAACAAATTATATATCTAATCAAAATTCGATTTTATTAATTAAATTTTTTATTTTATTACTCGTTTCAGTCCCTCCATTACATATTTCTTAGATCTGTCATTGATCTCGCCTTACTAGATTGAGCATGTGTAAAAAATGCCTTTAGAAGTTTTTAGTTAAGAGCGTAGTTCAAATAAAGGGTAATATAATAACTAGAGGTACATGGAGATTTAATTGAAAAAAGAGGTGGATGGAGATTTAAAATTCTAGAGATGAAACTATTAAAATAAAGTATTAATGATTTGAATGCATACATGATTTTTTTTCTTTTTGGTTGGTGGGGGAACGTATACATGATTTACGATGAGGATGCTTTGATATTCTCTGATCCATTTAACTGACCCATTTGGTAGGACAAAATTTATTCAATTATAAAAAATTGAATTTCAAATTAGAGATTAATTTTAATGTATTGATAATGTGATTTCATAATGTCATTTAATCATATTCTTTTATTTGTAAGACTTTTAAGTTAGTAAGTGATCAAATTAAAGGTATGTTTGCTTAAGGAGTAAAGCTGAGGATAAATTTTTCATAAATGAGATTCAGGTATAATATTATACATGAAACTTATTCAATCCATTTTTACTCCCTAATCAAATATATCCTAAAAAGTAAATAACCTCATAGATTAATCGGTATACAATGACAATGTAAAATGGTTTTACATCGTCAACCAATTAAAACTTGACATATCAATGAATTGGTGAGAAAAACTAGGAGAAAATGGTATAGTTACTAAAATTATAGAGATGTGTCAAGTTTTAAATCGTTGACGTTGTAAAATCATTTTACACTGATAATTAATCTCATAACCTATTTAGTCCTAACATGTTGAAAAATTTGTTAGAATCAAATTGATGTCACATTAAAAATGTTAGAACAAAAAATATTGTTTCCTTTTAAGTTAAACACTTGTTGATATAACAATACATGATTAAAATTTGTGAATTTCTTTTACACTAATAGTACATAAAAATTAATTATTCAGATTGTTAGAAATAAAAAAAATGAATTTATATAGAATTATAATTTAATTATGATAAAATAATATTGTAAAAAAGTTTACAATGTCATATAATTAAATTTCTATGTTTATATAGTTTTTTAAGTTATTGAGATAAAAATTAACTGTATTTATTAATATAATAATATATGATTGAACTAGATATTGAATTAGATAAGGAAAAAATATGTTATCCAAATCCTATATAGTAGTGGCAAGTCCTACATGGGTTATTATAATCGCAAATGTCACGTACGATTACATGTCATTACATAATTTCAGATAACGTGCCTTTTTGTGCTTGTTATTTAATATAGACAAATTAATTACGAGGACTAAAATCAAACACTTTTATTTTGTAAATGCATGGACCAATTTTATTTTATTTTATTTTTTTGAGTTTTTCTAACCATAAGTGCTCGGTTAAGGATTTCTAGAAAGTAAGTTTATGAACTTTACGGTGGATTTCATATTATGAAGCATTAAAAACTTATCATTTTAAAATCCTTAACTATTATTGGCTTAGGAAAGTCTATTTTCTCTCATAGATTTAATTAAAATATATTGATAGTATAAAAGATTTTACATATTTATTTAACAATGTAATAATAAAGCAGTAATATGATTACTTCCAACTCCATAACTTGAAAAGTTATAAAAAAAGAAAGATCTGATTGAATGATTACACAGTCAATATATCAAAATTAAACTTTTTTTTATTGATCAAAATATAACTTGCATATTTTTTAGAAGATAAAAATATATTTAAATGATTTTTTTGGTACCCTTATAAAATTTAAGTATATCAATATATTATAATTATTTATGATTAAGATTATATGATATATTTACTAATTTAATTTATTAAAATATAAAAAAAAATTGAAAATAAGAAGTTTAGCGTTTCGGGGAAAGACCATATGCAACATGGATTAAATCATTTAATTTATAATTTTACAAGGAAGGGAGTGTGAAAAAATAAAAATAAAAACAAAACAAAAGTGGCTGGATTGTAATTACGGTGTTGGCGCTAACGAAATAAATGAAAGCTTCCTTCCTTTATTCATTCATCAGCTTTGGTAAAGTAGCATAGAAGAAGCCCAACCAGCACCCACGACCTCCCATCCCCAAAATTTTCATGTCCATCTTGCCCTCACAAACCCAGAAAGCACCATCGTCGTCTTCCTCTGCACCAACTCCAAACCCTAATCCCCAACATGGAATTTCAAACCCTTCTTCTTCCTCTTCCCTTTCTCCTCTCTCCCAACAACAACTCCATCCTTCTTTCGGATCCCTTCGGATCTCTGATCCCCAATTCCCTCGCGACCATCCAGGTTTGCGCAATTTCGCATCTTCCTTCGTTTTAATCAATTAATCAAACTCTTCCGATTTGGATTTGATGCTGAAATTTTCGTTGAGTTTGGTCCGTATAGTAACAGCTTTGCCGCTAGGTCTAATGACAATACGAGGGGAAAAATGTGGACTGTTTATTTGTTTATTTATTTTTTGAGTTTACTTTTCCCTGTTTTTTGAAGATTGCTCGAAATTCTTATCGAAAATGCTTTGGAGGAGTAAGGATACACCGGTTTGTGTTAGATCGAGAGTATTTTGGGTAATTAAACGGCTAGCAGAGCAGTTTTGAACTTTTTGTGTTGGTATTTATTTATTGAGTTTAATTTTGATGCACTAATCGTGTAACTGTTGTCCAATTAAAATTTTTCGTTTCTGTAATTTTTTAAGTAGTGGGCGGAAAAGTTGACAATATATGATTGGATGTGTCTCAGGGCATAGAAATTAAATCATTATTTATTATGTTAGCTCGATTTGCGTGGTAAAATGAGTTAAAATGTTTGATTTTTATTTGAGCGTTACTTTTTTGTATGCGGATCATTGTGGGGTTGATTAGTTGCAGAATGTCATTTTGAGTTTTTTTCTTAATGATTTTCTTTGTTTGGTTTTTTGGTGCTACTTGTTCGACTGATTCAGTTTTTCATTGTATATGGCAGCTCCATCAGCTCCAGCCACAGAAGATTCTGGTGGACCTCCCGAAAAGGTATTTTGAGTTTCCTTTTGTAGGACAGGTTCCCCTCCCCCCAGTATTTGTCACAGAATGTCTGTCTAATTTGAACTAGGACTGTTCCTGGAGCGTTGATTTTAAAGGACTGACCTGTCTTGTGTTGATTGTGGAATCTTCAGTGTAAACAGAAGGATAGAATTATATATTGTGTGTATCTGTTAGTTACTGTTGTTCTCTTTTGCTTTTAGGTGACAGAATCAGTGTCTCCAACTGGTATAAAGTCTTCACCTCAGCAAAACTCTGGAACACATTCTAGGAGTCACCAAGGGAGATGGACAGCTGGATCCTCCCATAGAAATCAACAGACCCATGGGTCTGTAAATTCTCAGGGCAGCACCCCTTCAGCAGGAAGGAAATCTCAGATGGTGAATGGCAATTACTTGCTGAATTTTCATTATGATCCAATATCCCGTTCTCAATCAAGGGGTCCTCAACCTCCTCCTCCAAGAAGGCAGAGGAAGAGAAAACCATACAACAAGGATTTGTTTTTGCAGGCTAATTACAAATTCATGGTGCTAGACTCAGGAAATTATTCACCCGAGCGTATGGATCCAGATAAAATGCTGCAGTGGGAGGATATTATATCCGTGACTTATTCGACCCCCTTTCCAGTTCAGTGTCCAATTTGTTTGGAGTATCCCTTGTGTCCTCAAATAACATCATGTGGACATATTTTCTGTTTCCCATGTATCCTACAGTACTTGTTATTGGGTGAAGAGGATCACAAAGGTGATTGCTGGAAAAGGTGTCCTTTATGCTTTGTGATGATATCTGCCAAGGATTTATATACTGTCCATATCACAAACGTCAAACAGTATCGGGTAGGAGATACCCTTGAGTTCACCTTTTTAACACGAAAAAAGGATTCATTTACTTTGTCACATAAAAATAAAGAAGAGACAGACATCATGGCGTGTAGCAATGGAGAATTATGTGACCCCTTTTCCAAGTTCACACTCACATCAGATGTTGATCTCTCTGTTAGACATGCAATATCAGATCTTGATGGCTGGCTGGCCAGAGCTGATTCAGGCCTTGTTGATGACCTGGAGAAGCTTCCTTATGTTTGTGCTGCAATGCAACAATTAGAACAGAGGAAAAAATATTGGAATGAGCACAGGGCTTCTGACAGTGCAAAGTCTTCGAGGCCTATTGATTATGAACATCAGATACCATCAACAGCTGCAAATGCTATGGATTCTGAAGATGAATCCCTTTCTAATGGACCGGGAACTTCCCTTACAGATTTCCATGACCATAGTAAGGGCGTATTCTTGGATAAGTCAACTGCTGGAGCTAGTCTGGATCAAACTTTGGATGGGCAGAAAGTATTAATAGAACAAGAAATTAATTTATCCTCTTCGTACGAGGAGAAGAATGGTGTTCAAAGGCATTCGAATGGCATTGGAGATACAAAGGAAAGTGACTCTTACAATTTCTACCAGGTAATTGATGATAATTTTTTGTCTCTGTATTCCCCCTGTTTATTTTGTTTCATATTTCCTAATTGAATAGAATAAATGTGTCATTAAAACAATTATGAGCTGATTATGTAGAGCAATTTAACATATTCAAATTTGTTAAGATATAGGTTAGATATGCAAGAGACAACTTGTGTTTTATCTGTGGGTGGGTCTGGATAAGGATAAATTTAGGTTCGTTAAGGGTTTCCATTGATGGAAGGCTTTACTTATAATACAGTTTTACACTCTAAGGCTGTATTTTGAAGTTTTAGAGAGAATGGAATGTAATCATAAGCTGTGAGAGTAAGACAAAATTGACTTATGTTTCGCTTTCATTTACCTCATTATCCCGTTTATCAAACTCTAGGGAAACCTGAATGATCTCTACTGAACGAAGCAAGTTGCATGTTGGCAGCATTTAATGCAGAATTTTAGGTTGATTTTGGAGAAAACAAAATGTGTATTGTAGATCTAAAATTCAAATTCGAGAGAAGGGTTGAGGTTTGGGATTGAGGGTACATTATAATTGTCATAAGCCTCTCTCCTCAAAGCTTGAGCTGTTAGATAGAGGCAGATGAATGATTTTGTATCTAGCACACCCCTCACACAAAATCCCATTGGGCTTAAAGCGTGGACACAACATAGACTTGTCTTACCTTGTGCTGAAATATAACTTTTATTTGGAAGAGTGGGGCAACAAGGATCAAACACTAGATCACTTGGTTATAAACTTATAATTGATACCCTATCATGAATTCTCTCCCCTAAGTTCTAAATCTTAAGCTATTAGATAGAGGTATACAAATGCTTTTTACATCTACATTAATGGTTGCTTGAAACTTGTTTTTGAGGAGGAACAAGTGTGGAATCCCATAAACAGTCTGTGATTAAACTTCATTTATTCATTTGTTCGGATGTAGGTTTTAAATTTTAGATTTTCTTTCTTAGACCATTTTTCTAACATAAAGCTGGAGTGTAAAATCAAAGCCATAGTATATGGGAAATTCATATTAAACTAGGGAAAATGTAATAGCAGCACACCAGTAGCTTAAATGCTTAATTAGTTTCTGAGTCTATCTCTAGAGTCTTGGTGACACGCAGAGTGAAGTAAAGACAAAAAATGTGAAGCTTGAAGAAATTCTATAACTTCTTTTTTCACTGAAATACTGAAATTGGCCTGAATACCACATATTCAAAGGTTGCTAACCCTAACTATGGGTGATAAATTTTTTATTTTTGGATAAAAGAAGAAATTTCAATAACAAGAAGAGCATAATAATACAGAGTGAAGCTTATAATTAAAACAAACTACAAAAAATCAATGCTGATAAAATGATTTTGAAATTGTCAGTTATGATACCCATTGCCCAAATTAAAGTTGGGTCAGTAATTGGGGCTTTTCTGAAGTCGATGTCACTTGGCATGCATTGATAACATAGGTTTGACTATTTAATAATCAGCATGAACTTTCTCAGTAAGCTTCTTTATAAGATTGTAGTTCAAGAAAATATGAAAAGAAAAAAAGGGGGGGGGGGGGGTGTAAAGGCAAAGATCACTGATGCCTGCCAATTTACTTTTGGTCATGGTTTTGAAAACCGGACCAGACTGGCCGTTGAACCAGGAACTGGTCAAGTGTCTGGTCTAGGCTAAGGTAAAAAACCTGTCTCTTAAAAATCGGATACAAAACTGCTAAAACCGGCCGGGAACCGGAAAACCGGGAGAATCAGATCGGTTTGGGCAGTTGAGCTGTTTTTTCACAAACAAGAAAGGAAGAACATGCAATATCATTGCCGGCTGCGGCGACCGCCCATGTGTGTCCCATCCTTCATTTTCCATAGCAATGTCCACTGCTGTGACCCCATCCTCTCCAGCGCTTGCTCAGCTTTGATGTTGTCATTTGCTACGCACGCTCCGCCATGTTGTCTTCTTGTCACAGTGAATCATGTTCCATCAGAGGTTGAGAGAGGGCTGGCTGCATAAAGAGGAGAGATGAGAGGGAGGGCTGGCTGCGTAACTAAAGAGGAGAGATGAGAGGGGTGGCGGCTGAAAATTTGATAGGTTGAGACATATTATTTAGGGTTAACTTTTGTTACTGGTTTGGGCCAACTTTGGAGCCCCTACATGTGGGTCTTTGGGTTGATATGGATAAACTAATTAGAACTCTGACAAAAAAAAAAAAAAAAACTAATCAGAGCTATTTCATTATTTTTTCTAAATAGTTCTTTTCATTTTGATCATTGGAGACAATAAGGTGCCACTTTGGATGCTATGTAAGTATGTAACTGGGCACTTGCTTTATTTTTTCACAATTTTAAATTCTAAATGAAATAATATTGAGTTAAATGCAAGTTTTGAACATTATTTTTATTATTTTTCAAAAACTTTACTTTAAATTTAGATTTTTTATAATTAAAACTAATTTTACTATTATATAAATGATTTTACTATTATTTTTACGATTAATTATAGTTGAAAATATATATTTTATTAAATTTTTCATTATTTTTTTTGACATTTTATTTTATATTTTTATAATTTATGTAAATATACATTTTATTATATGCCAGTTAAATGCAAGTTTTGAACATTATTTTTATTATTTTTCAAAAACTTTACTTTAAGTTTAGATTTTTTATAATTAAAACTAATTTTACTATTATTTTTATGATTAATTATAGTTGCACATATATGTTTTATTAAATTTTTCATTATAGTTTATGACATGTTTTATTAAATTTTTCATTATAGTTTATGACATATTTTATTTTATATCATATTTCTATAATTTATGTAAATATACATTTTATTTTATACCGGTTATATTCCGATTGAACCTCTAAACTAGTACCTCATCTAGTTTGATGCCCTGTCCAGTTCTTAGAACCGTGCTTTTGGTAGATAGTCTCTCATCATTAGTGTTGGTAACTTGGTATCAAAGCTGTTTCCTTCCTTATTTACTGATTTTCTTGTACCTCATGGTTGTTATATAAAAATATCATTGTGGAGAATTTTATACTAGTCAAATTTTTGTTGAGGCTGTGTCCAAACCCTCTCTGGACATTTGAACACTATTTCATGTGATGCCTTTTTTATTTGAATGACTGCATGATGGTTTATTTATTCACAAATTCATGTGCATTGGTGGTTGTTGAGAGAGATAAGAGGCATATGCTTCATGACTCCATTATTCTTTTGTATGGCATCATGAAGATGTATTATGTTTCATAGTGAGGTTGACTGGTTTGCTTGTGCTGGTTGTATTGGTGGATGCTAAATTGCTGATATAGCCCTGGCTTGGTTATCCTCACTGGCACCGTGTTACTTTTGAACTCTAATTACCCATTGATCTCAAATCATGTATACCGATTCTAAACTCCTCTACTATGTAGGCATTTAGCTGCTAACAGTTGTGCAAAATTTTTCATGGACAAACAAATTTATTAAGATTAGGAATTGTTATGTGGAATTGGTTCTTTTGGTTTTATGTAGCAATCCCTGAATGCTGTATGCTTAAAAACTTTCTAGTTTCCTCTTTAAACTTTAATGGTGACATTCTGTTGTTATTGTGCTCATGTCTATTTCAGGCTGCAGATGGTCAACATATAATTCTTCATACACTGAACATGAAGTGTTTACTTCATCATCATGGGAGCTATGACATGCTTCCGCACAGGTTAGAACAAAATGAAATTTTATTTCTCCTAATTGACTCGTTAGCAAATGAAATGGCCTTTTGGTTGGTGTGCTGAAAGTCAAATGATATTGGCATCCTGTGGAACATTTATAGTTTATAGGATATTAATTGCTTTGTCAAATCGCATTTTGGTTTATTAACATATATGCACTGACAAGAAGGCCTTTAGTCCCATAACTTTTATTTCAGAATTAAGTCTTTGATGCTACAGAAGATGAACGCCATACAAACCAGTAAGATTTTACCAGACACATTATTCATGCTAATAAACTCTCAACATCTGCTGTTGATTTTAAACTAAATTAAACCTTAATTGCAGACTAAAATAGTGGTAAAAAGGGTGGCCTGGTGTCTACCTAGTGGGGTCTAGGGAGGGTATATTTATGTAGCTTAAATCCCGCTTGCGGAGAGGCTGTTTTCGTGGTTTGAACCCGTGGCCTCTAGGTCATTAGGCAGCAAGTTTATCATTGCACCAAGACTCGCTCTTTGTTGACTAAAATAGCCATATTCAGGAAGTTTGGTTTGTAATTTCTGGTTGAAGAAACATATTCAATGATATGGTAAGTGGAAAGCACCTTTCATGAAATTTTACAACCACTAAGCCTCATCCCACTAGGTTCATTAGCTACATGGACCAATCAATACCATTGTTCTCTACCAAAGACTAATTTTCCATTATGTACATTTGTTTTTATTTCAGCTGAAATGTTATATCTATAGTAGTACTAGTAGTAGTGGTAATGGTTATTCTTTTCAATTATATAACTTTGAGGATATTAGTCCATGTCAATTAGTAGCATATGTGTGTGCTATTGTCTTGAATTAACACCTATTGGGAGGTGGATTAGCGTGCGATTATGGCCTTCTGACCGTATTCTTCTGATTGCAGAATATGTGGAAGGATTCTGCAATTAGAAACTGTTATCCAGTCTGAGGCCATGAGGAGGCGATATAAATTCCTAAGTCATTTTCCCTTAACAGCAACATTTCAGGTGCCTTTTAAAACAAAATTATTTGGTTTGAAGATATTTTCTTATAATTTGTAATAGGTGTTGGATAATTTTTCAGCTTTGTGAAATTGATTTGAGTGAGATGTTGCCTCCTGAAGCTCTTGCCCCATTTATGGATGAAATAAAGAAGCGTGCACATCAGAGGAAGCAACTTGCGAAGAAGGTATCCTTGTAACCGAGCGTATTACATTACATTTATATATTAATTACATTTCAAGAAGGCCTAATAATAAGATGTTGAGTCCCCCTTGACTCGCTCCTTGCTCCTTGAACGGTTGTATAAAAGGATTTGATGTGGTCATTCGGTGAAATTTCTCTCAAAAATCTTTTGGTGAATGTTGTCTTTTCTTCATCTGTCCCCCTCTTGTTTGTAAGCCCTTTTTTCTGGTGTGCAAGTGGGCAAATTGCGTGAAACCTTGTCAATGTTGGGCCAGGCTTGGGCCTTTTTGTTGTGGAAACTTGTGGGTTTCTAAATCTGGGGCCCAAGTCTTGTTGGATTACAATTGAACCTGGGTTCTGTAACTTCTGTTATGATCAAAACTGGGCCCCAGCGCCTCTAATTTCTTGTCAGTACTGTTGTGCTTGTTGTGGGCCTGGGGCAGGTGGGCTATATTCAATTTTGCGTGTGGTATTGAGCTATTGATTCTGTTGTTATCACATGCCTTTTAGTCACATTTCATATTCTCCCTCAGTGTCCAAGGAAAAAAACACACATCAAGGAAGCAATGAATGAATATTGATAATAGTATAGAAGTATTTTAATTGACAAGATTGTCCTGATTTAATATGATTTATGTTCTTGAAAAAACAAAGGTAGATAGGGTATACTTAATTACACTAAGGCTATAATTGGTAAACAAAAATTAATGCCTTCTTAATTTGAGAAACAAAAATTTCGAAAAAAGTGGACAGTTGAGAGGCAACAGAGGGAGTATTTTTTTGGTTTTGGCTCCAAATATACTGGCATGCTTTTCCCCCTCCTTCAGAATTTTTATTTTTGTATTTTTAGGACCGAAAGGAAAAAATCAAGGCTGAAGCTGCTTCTACTTATTCTCTTCCCATACCAAGTTATAAGGTTACTGCTCATGATGATTCTCCAACATTTTCCATGGATGACTTTGAAGGTAATATGCTGCTTTTTGGATGTTAGAAGATGGAACTAGTGGTACTTGATTTCTGTTCTTGTGCTTTGGACCTTATGACTTTTTAAGCTGTCTCTTCAATTTTTCAATTGCTCAATATGATATATTATGGCATGTGTGATATTCATGCTTGCCCTTTGTATAGCCTTGGGAAATTCAGCCATGTCATCAAGTCCTCCAGTTGTTGGGGAAAGAGAATCATTCTCAAACGTCACTAGGCTTGGTTTTGCTGCTGGTCATGATTCTCCATCCTTACAAATCCAAGAAACCAGCAGTCCACATAATAGCAATACGGTCGCTGATTCTTCTGGCACGTCAGGTATAATGTGATTATGCAATTTTGATATTTTTCTGCTCACCAAAATATATAATGCTATTACAGAAGAATCAACAGCCTGGTTAAAGGCCCCGGAGGCCCAGAGCATGTTTTATATTCTGAATTGCTATGATCCTGTAGGTCCGAGAAACGTGGAGACTCCATCATATTCCAATGTTATATCCAGAGCAGAATCTAATCTAAGCTTGAATGCACCAAAGACAAGTGACTTGGGGAAGAAGGGAAAGAAACAAAGTCGAGTTCTTCTGTCAACAGCTGGCGGCAGGCGATATTGATTACTTTGTCATTGACTCTAGATTGTGTCAGGCAGCTCCCAGCTTCATCCCAACTAGCCCCAAGGCAAATTGTCAGCTCCACCTTGAAAGATGATTTCAGTGTGGAGTTATCAAACATTCTATGGATGGCATGTACTTTATGCGCATGATAACTTGTAGATAGGTAGACCTGTGAAGAGAGAATAAACGTTTTCATCAATGCTCTAGCCATGTCAGTTTAAGTACAGCTGAATATGTTCGTAGTTTATTGAACTTTGTACTGGCTTAAGTTCGTAATAACGTATCGTACAAGGATCTGTTTTAAAAACATTGTTTGTTTAGGCTGATTGTGCAGGCGCCATTTTGTGGGAGAGCATGTACTTCTGGCTTGTGGCAAAAATAATTCTGAAAGGATTTGCAGATTGTGCGTGCTTGAGATGTGTGGTTGGGATTTGGGAATTTGTTTTCTTGGCTGAAAAGGAAAAGAAAACGGATTCTTTTGAATTTCTGGATGGGAGGGGTGTCTTGGACTGCATCAATAGTTATGCTTTTCAAGGGAAAAAAAAAAAACTAGGTGTAAAATACACCATCGAAGTTTAGTTGATTTTACGTTTTCTAAATTTGTTACTCCTAATCTTTAGGAATGTTGTTAAAATTTAAGAAAATGTGAAATGGGGTGTTTAATTTAATTAAAGTGCCTTTATCCCCACTAAATAGCTGCTTAAGGTTAATTTTCATACTTCGAAATTACATTTTAGAATACTTATTTCGTGTGATTGATACGGAGTAATTTTCTATTCAATGTAACACTTCGTTTTTAGTCAATCTAACACGATTAAATTTAGTTAGAATTTTCTGAGATTTTATCAAATATTATAATGTAAACTAACCATCAATATGGGTTAATTTTTCAGGTCAATTTTCTGTTTATATATCATTATAATTTAAGACTTTTCCTATTATACAAGCACTTGATTGGGACGAGTTCTTTCCTCAACTTTGAGATACTAGACTCTTGCATTCAGATCAAATTATAATGGAATTTTAGAATTGTGCCTATATACAAGAATTGTTCTATTATATATCAATAATATTATTTGTATATTTAAAAGTAAATGGTTTATTGGGACATACTACCTATTATTGTTGGATAAAATAGATGAGTGACGGTAAATAAAGTCACCATTATCTCCAATAATAATAAAGATTGGGATATCCATTTTTGAATGTACAAATAATGTTATTGATCAATATTATGACATTTGAAATGAGTATAGGTGAGAAAGAATGAATGAAATAGATTAGCAAAGTCTTAAACTTAATTATGTATTAGTGGTTTTTTTTCCCATAGAATATGATATATTAACTGTTTAATAATTACAATAACCACATACAATACACAATAATTTTTCAGAGATACATGTAACTATATAATAAAAATAAAAAAAAATTTAGTCTCTATTATCTTTCGTCATTACTATCCACCAATCTTAAATGAAGTGTGGACCTTATCCAATGGGGGATAGGTTATGAGTCGCGATATTGTCCACATCTCATACAAACAATGATAGATTAAAAATGTTTTGGTAACAAGGGCAAAGATGATATAAAATTATATGATGATATTTTGTGTAATTTTTATCTTGGTGTGGAATCAAACTTAATAAGGGGTGGAAATTATATATACACCTATACCCTTCTATAAAATTTCAGAAATCTTGATGGAGGCATGAGTCCCCCCTTCTATACATGTATATCCGTCCTTGTATTCAAATAACATGAGTCTTTACCAAATAAGGTATGAACATGTGTCAGGCTCCAGTATCATGAGACGTTTTGATAATCAATTACTAAGTACTGTATGTTCATCGTCTTCTTGTGGGGCTTGATTTTAAGAGACGCACGTCCACAATGTGATCCGAGATATATAAACACTATCCCAAAAATCTGTGCATTTTTCCTCCCACATTTTAGTAATCTAATTTGAAGATAGCAAATAGACATAGCAAGAGAGAGGCACAAAGCTTTTGACTCTGTCTACCACGACAAGATACTTTTGAGTCTTGCCCTCTTAAATGGATGTTTAATACTATATTCACTATCTTCAAGTAACATTATTCTTTTCTCATGGTAATTTCTTTTCTCATAGTAATTAACAAGAGAAGCTGCTCGAGTCAGAGCTTCAAAATTTATATATAGTGTATTATTATTGTAGCATATATAGCGGAAATGAAACTTCATACAAAAACTGAGATCTATATTCTGTGCTATACTAAATGTACAACCAACACTACAATCACTACTGTTTGAGACATTGACGACAATAAATAGTCATTGCAATAAGAGTGTAATTTTCGTTGTCCTAGTAGACACCCTTCTGATAGTCGCGCTCACAGAACATTCCTCCAAGTTCATCGCAAGCTTCTCCTAGGAAAACCCTGAAAATACAAACACATCCATGTAAGATTCTAATGCTAACCCAGAAATTCTGAATTCATATAAAGGATATGTTGCCCGGGTACTAGCAGTTGTATCCGGTAGACACAAGTACACAACATAAATCAAATTTAAAACTTGTAAAATATAAGGTTTTTGCTTCGGGTTGTTTTCAATAATTATGATTGAATCTTTATTTTTCTATATATTTTAATAAATTGAGTTGGTTAACACATGGCACAATTTTAGCTACAAATAACTAAAAAATATCAATATCCTTAAATTTTATAAGAATACCAGTGAAATTCCAAAATATAATTAGAAGTATTTAAAAACATAAATAATATCCGTTCATGTTGACTAATATTTCAAATATCCGTGCATCATAAAATTGAGTTATATTTGTTTGAGATCTTACGTCTTTGGATCATTGTATTCAAGATACTCTCTCTCAACTTTCTCTGAAGCAACTTGTGGTGTGTCGTTCCTAGCCTCCGGCTGCAGCCTCGCTTCAGGGTATACGTCTGCCAAACAGGCGTCCCCTCCAACTGTTTCGCAAGCTTCTGCGGGAAACACTCTGAGAGAAAAAACACATACAAACGTTATGATCACTATGATCAACGCTTCCAACTCTTGAAAGTTTTAACTAGCCTAGAAAATCCAACATGTTGCACAACAATAGAAACAAGATCTTTTCCAATTGAGCGGAGTCGGCTAAATAAATCACACAACTGTTAGAAATTGTGAGTTGCTAATTTTATGAGAAGGTAAATTAGAAATCAAGGTTTGTAGGGGTATAAAAGGTTATGGTTATACTTCTGTCTCTCTTTCGAGCTTCCCATTATCACAAGAGAGAGTCAATTTCTTTTAAATAAAATTATGTATCAATTTGGAAGATCAAGAACCACAGGTTCCACTATCAACACAATTCCCATGAATCAACGCTGCGGCATCTAGTTCCTTGTTTTTCTTGATGCTTTAACATAAAACAATTTTGGGTTGTAAGAATTGTAGATCTTATTGTAAATCACGCCCTTTGATAGGCCAAATAATTTTCTTGGACCTACGAAAAACTACTGTTGGTGAGTCAATTATGATGAGCAAAACTTGAAGTGAAAGTTAAGAGTGAAGGTTAAGAAAAGAGAAGGCTTACGAGAACGTAGAGTTGTAATCCACTGTTGAAGTGTCATAGTTCACAGTTGAAACTTTGAGTGCAACATTACGAGGTGAAGAAAGTGAGCCAGTTAATTTGGTAGGGAAGCTGGTTACATGGGAGACACTCTTTGCAGGTGCCAAAGGCACAAAGCTGGGGGCAGCAAAGGTCAGAGCTGTCTGCATTTTGAAGGGTGTTGGTAAGAGTTAACTTTGGGGTTGATTTAATCAATCTTCTATGGAAAATGGAAATGTGCTTCCAATTTATAGAATAAGTTGCCTGTAATGGGGATAGGGTGAGATATTTGGGGTTCAGATAAGGTTTGCTCTTTTATCTTTGGGGACCGTCCTGCCCCAGCGGGTTCCATCAGCACTAGATATTTATGAAACTCTTGTTTGGAGTCTTTCAGTCACCTTGATAATATCCAGTTTGATTTTTCTTTCATAATTGAGGAAAAATTTTGTTCATCCATTTGGAAGCAAGACAGGAGTATTATCTACAGATTTATATCTAGCTGTCCTTTATAACGTATTTGTTCACCTACATTGTCTATTTTGTGTTTGATTTATTAGAAAAATAATAATTTTATAACATATTATCATTATTATTTTAAATATTAACACATTATTTAACTTATTTATTTCTTATAATAGCTATTAAAAACTATACAAATTACATATGATTGATTAATAATATATTTTATATTAACAATATATTAAAATAACTTTTTTAAAATATATTTTAATATATTATCAATATAAAATTTGTTTACAATATCATTTAGCTATATACCATTACTATATTACTCTTGTACTAGTTATCTAAAAGTATAGAACCTAACTTTCATAGAACTTCAGACAAATAATGGTGTACACTGTATAAACATATTACCCAAAAAAAATACTGTATAAATATATATGCGCAATGACATTCTTCATCGAAAAAATAAAAAACGCAAAATCCACATTAATCATCCAACTTACATGCAATAATCTCTGAAAAGTGTCTTTCAACAGTGACCCATCTTCCAATCTTGAAATTTTCACAAGTATTTAGAGGTCACTTTCATCTTGTGGCTGCTCAATTATTTGTAGTATTAACCATAGTATTGTGAAATTTTACGTATGGAAACTTTGTCCCGGGTTAGAAAAAATCTTGCACACACACGTGTAACATCTCACATATAGACACACACAAACACAATAAAAATGGTATGACCTATAATTAAGTAATCGTATCTAAAATAAAGTTGATGAGACTCATTTTTATTATAAATATGTACAAATTTGAGTTGTTAAGATTATATCCATGCAATATCGATGTGATAGACCATTAACAGGTCTATTGTCACGAAAAACAGCATCATGACTATCAATTTCTTTCTCAAATCGTGTCTTCAGAAGATCTCCAGAATTTCCAGCAATAGCACAAGAACGAAACTGCCGTGGATGAAAGGTGGGCTTTGCTGGTAATTATATATTGAGGTTCTCTTCATAATAAGCATTGTTAAACTTGCTTCATAAGAAGATGCTCATAGCAAACAAGCATAATAGAACAATATTAGTAATGACACAATCAATCAGGAAAAACAAGGTTATAGGATACATACAAACGAGCTATCCTTGATGGAGCATATCCGGCGATCAAGAAATTCTCGGGTCAACACCGGAGTCATGTTATGGTACTGCAACATCTCAACATACGAGTACTCAGTACAGATTGGTCCTGAAAATACAACTTCCACGGTTAGAGATGGATGGCCTTTTCTTTTCACCTTTTCCCACAACAAGATCGACCCAGAGAAATCAAATTTGTACTCCAAAGACTCAAATTGTTTAAACTGCTCATTGTAATGCAATTATTAAAAGAGGTTAAAAAAAAATTGACATTTGGCTACTGGTGGAAATTGAATCAAAGAGGGGTAAGAGCACAGAATGACATACCCAGGTGCTGGTGGCGCCTTCATGATATTTAAGGATCAATTTGCAATGGTCAAAAATATGTGCAGTGTGTAAAAACTCCCTGTTAGCCTGTTTTCATTTTCAATGCTCAACACCAATTTTCAGACTACTAAACAATTCAATCTCCTTAAGAAAATTAAATATCCCCAGACACACAGGTAAAGGAAAAAACTTAGATCAACTCTGGTTGAATCGTTAATTTAGCTCCTCCTTTTGGCTTTTACAATGTTGTTCAGTGACTTCTAATGTGAAAAAGTTTCAAGGCTTCCAATGACCGAATTGTTGCTGATTTCCTTGTTGAATTTATGTTTCCAAGTTCTGTTGCCAATCAGCAGGACAAAAACTGCTATTTTGCAATCTGTTCCAACGCTTGGTCGTTCTCAATATGATGTCTGGTTGCACTCCATATAAAAAAGTCTATAAACATACCCTTATAGAGCATGCAACTTGTCTATTTCCTTGTTCAATTGACCATGCAACATTTGAGTGGGGATGTAGTTGCATGCAAAGGACAGCAGGTCTTTCTGTCTGGTCTGTAGATATGATCGGTTTAAATTAGGGTAAAAATGAAGAAAGATGAAAATGTGACACTGCCAGGCAATGGATTTTCTGCATTTGCTTCCGTATAAAAATCGGTGGTTTTCTCTACAGAACAAAGCATACCTAACCTACCAGTAGTCCCTACAGGAGCAAAACCCATCTCGGAAATGATGGAACCTACTTGAATCCCTGACTGTGATTTCCCTATCAACTATCTTGGAGATAACCTTGATGGCAGCATGGCAATCAGTACAAGCGCGTAGGTTTTTCATTACTACAATAGGTGACCCTTTTGGGGTGCTAATTAGTGCAAAGGCAATGGCAATGCGTTCACTGTGATATTTAAGGGACTCTACCTTCACTTCCTCATCCACATTGTGAAGGGCACAGCTTAAGTCAGGCTTGTACCCTTCTTTTACCATTTGATATTCCAGCTCATCAATCTTCCTCATTATATCTCTCATCTGTGGGTGAGACTTGTCGTTGGCTGAGAAAACATGGGTTTTGTGTTTGGTTTCAACCCAGCTGTAAGCTGGGACTTTTCTAACTCCTCGCTCTCTCATGGCCTTTTTCACCTTCCCCACATTTTCCCAGTCACCAGCTGCTGCATAGATATTTGACATGCCAACATATGGAGCAGCATTTCTGAGGTCCTTCATATTAAATAAGTGGTCTGCTGCTTTCTTAGCCAACTCTTGATTTTTATGGATTCTACATGAGTTGAGAATAGATGACCAAATTATTTCATCAGGTTCAAAAGGCATCCGAGCCATCAATTTCTCTGCCTCGTCGAATCTTCCACTTCGACATAACATATCAACCATTGATGCATAATGCTCTCTTTTGGGAACAACTTTATATGTTTCCGTCATGGAGTTGAAGTACTGTAAACCTTCTTCGACTAAGCCACTGTGGCTACACGCACATAGAATGCTAAGGAAGCTAACAGAATCTGGCCGCAAACCAGAATGAACCATTTGTTCAAATGATCTAAGAGTACGGTCACCGTCTCCATTTTGTGCATACGCTGAAATTAGTGCATTCCAGGAGACTGAATTCCTCACTGGCATCTCTTGAAACATTTGAAGTGCATTTCCTATGGATCCACATTTTGCATACATATCAAGCAGTGCACTCCCAGAAAATACATTTGAAATGTATCCTGATCTGATTATATGTGAGTGCAACTGCTTTCCCAGTGTGAGTGAGGCTAAATTTGCACAGGCTCTTAGGATGCTGGCGTAAGTAGCTGCATCACCACTTATTTCAGCTCTTTGCATCTCAATGAATAAATTCAGGCCTTCTTCGTGGAGTCCCTTCTGAACATAACCTGAGATCAAGGCTGTCCATGGAACTGAACTTTGATGAGCCAAATTTGCAAAAATCCTCTTTGCTTCCCCAAATCTGTCACATTTAGCATACATGTCCACCAAAGAATTCCCAACCAGAATTTCTGATATGGCAGCTGTTACAATAGTCTGGGAATGGATTTGCCTACCCATTTCCAGGTCTGAGCCATTTGCAGCTATACTCAACAAGGTGGCAAACGGGAATTGCCTCCGGTCAAATCTAGTAAGCTGCAATTGTCTAAAAAGATCAAGAGATTCTTTCAGTCTTCCATTCCAAGCATAACAAGTGATGAGTACATTGTAAGAGATACCATCCAATGCCGGCATCTCATCAAAAAGTCTCCTTGCTTCCACAACACGGTCATGCTTTGAGTAGAAATCAAGCAAAGCATTAGCCACAAACACATTCCACGCAAAATTGGTCTTCACCACAAGACCGTGAACTTGTTGCCCAAATTCAACATCATCCAACTCTATACCAGCACACAAAACTGCAGCAAAAGTGAACTCCGTGGGCCTAAACCCCAAATCCTGCATCCTGAAAAACAGGTTTATCGCTTCACGATTCAACCCCTCTTTCGAGTACCCTGTCAACAGAGCATTAAAAGTGACAGAATCCTTCTCAGGCATATGCTTGAACAGATGACAAGCTGAACCGAAGCTGCGAGTTTTGCAGTAAGAATCAAGCAATGAGTTGCAAACCATCAATTGCGAATCATACCCCAATTTAACAACATGGGCATGAACCTGACTTACTTCATCCACGGAGTCAAACTCAGTGAACCCAGATAAGAGAGTGGCCAAGGTAACATAATCAGGGTCAGTCCCTTGCCTGCACATCTCAGCAAAAAGAGCGAAAGCCTCGCGGAACCGATTGTTCTGAGCGTAGCCGCCGATCAGCATTGTCCAGGTAACAGCAGTGCGAACAAGCATGGAGTCAAACAAGTTCCTGGCAGTGGAAAGATCGCCGGATTTTATGTAAACCATGATCATCATGTTTGCGGAGATGGTGTTTCTGCTAGGCATTTCGTCGAACAGTTTCCGCGCGCGAGACAATTCCCCAGTTTGGATACGGGTCTTGACAAGGAAATTGGAACGGCACGTGCTGGGGTCGAAGCCAGTCTTGATGATCGAAGCGTCCATTGGGGTTTCGACATGAAGGTACGGTTTTGGTGATCTGAGTGCACTCAAAGTGGCGAAGTTGTGGAGGGATATTTTTCTGGAACATGGTTTCCTCATGTCATTCGAGGAAATAAGGGGAGCGAAATGGTTTCAGAAGAACAGGTCAGTGTTTGTAACTAAAGGGTGCTGCTGAGAGATGGGCGCTTCCATCATCGGACGATCCGAACAAGCCGGCGTGGCCGCCGGGAAGTGTCCTGGCGGAGGTGGAAGTAGGCGAAGAGGCAGAGGGCGTCGGCAGCGCAGGTGGGCAGGACGGAAACAACTTTCGAGGGGGGAGAGAGAGAGAGAGAGAGAAAGAGATAGAGAGAGAGAGAGGGAGGGAGGGAGAAGCAGATAAGAAAGGCGTACAAAGAGAGGATGACGGGGCTGAAGGAGGAGAGGGAGAAGAAGAAGCGGAGAATAACGGTTTTTTGGAATGGAAAAAATAGGTGGAACGAATCCATGTACCATCTTTCGAATGGTTTGTTAGGAATAAACTAGTAAATGACAAGATTTAGACGGTGTTTGGATGGGGTTTTGAGAGTGAAAACAACTTTTTTATTAAAAAAAATTAGTTTTATATACTTGGATAATTTTTAAAAAATAATGAGAATTTTTAAAAAATAGCTTTTAATTTTTTCAATTATATATAAAATTTAAGTTTTATAATTTTTTTTAAAATTTAAGATAAATGCACCCTTAATTTCTTGGTTTGAAGTCAACTTGAAAAATGAATTGGATCATTTATTTTGATTATTTTATTCTTTATTAATAGAAATATCATAATATGATTGATGGGGTGTTTTGGGTATATTAATTGTTAACCTCAATTTCAATGATAAAAATCAAACCTAATTGGTTCTTACTTTCAGGCTTTTTTAAAATGTTCAATTCATTTGAATTTCACGGTATTAATAAATTCCAAACCAAATAATTAAATTCAATTCTTAATGAATTCAAGTACATGAGTTTTCAAAGCTCTGGACCATGTTTTCGAAGACCATGAATCTAAATCCTAACACTCTGTAGAACATAGTCAAGTCTAAAAGAAATTTACCTTGTTTTAGATTTTTGTTATAATTTTTAAGGATTCAATTGAAATGTATTGACAGTATAAAATTTTTTTACACATTTATTAAATTATATAATGACATATAAATAAATATGGTTACTTTCAACCTCCACAACTTGAAAAGTCATACAAAATATGAGATTTTGTTGGATGACAATATAAACTCTTTTACACTATTATTATATCAAAATTAAACTCAATTTTTAAACATTACAAATTAAAATAAATGGTTACATGTTCACTAAGCATATGAGATTTAGTCTAGAGACAAGAAGCAGCATAAGGTTGTTCCTCATGAGGATGAATTCTCTGTTGCAGAAAACATTTTCAATTGCATCGGGCATCACTATTTTACTTTAATATTATTTTATTACTCTTTCGATCTAGTTATAAGTGTCTTTTAAGGTTTTGACACAGAGATTAAGAAAACATTAAAAATGTACAATACGCATATAGATCATTATACTTTATTGGACAAAATTGTCCATTTAGAAAATTATGCAATAATTATTACGAGAAATTTGTGTTATATATATATAAAAGGATAAAAGTGAAAAGAAAAAAAAACACATAATATTTCTATAAGACTCACAGATAATATTGAACAAATTTATTTTTCTCTGAAGAAACTTATAACTAAATGGATGGATCGAGTAAGACAGTCTTTGAATCTAGACACATGTCAGCGCATTTGGTTTGTACGTTTGTCCGGCAACATATAGGTCATTGGTACAGACCTCTCCAACCACTCTTTTCTTTTGCAATGTTGCCAATTATTTGAAATATAAATGATTTAATATTTATATTAAAGAATTCTAATAATGCACATATAATCTTCCAATTTTGAAAACTCACAATTATTTATAGGGAATTTTGATCTTGTGGCTGCTCATTTATTTGTAGCGTTGACCAAAGTGATAGTGTTAGAGGACTGCATAAGAACAAAATTAGTGAGTATATTCAGCAAGATGAGTCAGGTCAGGTAGCAAGTATCATGTGAGGAGACAGGAGGCAGTAGCATGAGAATATTCCAAAAAGAAAACAATAAATCAAAGAAGCTTAGCTCTAAAATAACATTAAAAATCACGTGAAAACCAGTTCACAATATCTAAACACCATTTTTCTGCTTTTGGGGCTTTGTTAATGATAAAATACAAGGTAAATGTTTTCTACAGATACTTCTTCAACCAAGCAATACATTCCTATAGATGGAACATCTATACCACTATTGACTAAGCATTGTCAATTTCGAACCTGAAATGAAGCAAAACAAACTTCTGTAGTCAGAGTTCCTGTATTGTAATTTATAGATCCCTACCTCAAATAATCTTCAAGTATAAATGATCAGGATCAATGAAATCATGCATATTGATTCCGTTCATGAAGTTGAGATTCTTGTTTTGCTCTGAAAGCTGCAATATTTTGTTGAAAACGAGGACCTATACACTAGCAGCCCAAAGAAAGAACCTTCATCCGACACTCCGTTTAGAAGACAGTTGGGCATGATCAGAAGATATCAATAGACAGCATAGACACCATTTTACACCTCAGATTTTAAGGAATGTCTCACACACACTAGATCATCTAACTTATTGCCATCCATTTTATACAGAGAGACCCCTTGCATCTGGATATAGTTCTCCTGTGCTTCTTTCCTCAAACTCTTAAAAGGCATGACTTCCCATTTACTGTAATTTGAGCGCTTCCTGACATCACTCATGTCTGGGGATCCTGAGATAGGAACATTTTTGTCTGGGTCCACATTGCCCCACACTTTACAACTGCCAAACTGCCCTAAATCACCAGCCTGATCAGATTGACCCCTCTTCAAGCGCAAAGCTGCTGCATGTGCTTGGCTAATCATTTGTCTACTTGGCACGTCTGACCAGTCTTGCCTCCTAGTAGATCTCATAGGGGAATGAATCCTTATCAACTGAAATTTAAAGCTCAAGTCAAAAACATTAAAAAAAAAACATAAAGAAGATTTTATATGGAAATATAATATATACCCCAAGGCATTCAAGAAGTTGGTAGTATGCTCTTCCCTGAAGTGGATTGTGTCCCTTCCTAGGAGCAGAAAAGTATCTTGTCCTATATCAAAAAGAAAAAAAATATAAGAAGGAAGGGGGAAAAAAAAATTATTGGCATCAGAGCCTTACAGTGAAAAACAATAAAAATTATTAATAAGATGAAGATTTGGAGTATCAATGAAGGAATTGAATCTATTCAAGGGAATATACACAACAATATAACAGAAAAGGACCAACAATATAAAATCTTCAGATATTGTTTGAAACAGACTGAAATCCATATAGAGAAACCCACCATTCAGTGTATCCTGGATCAACAGTGAAACCATATATATCAACAATATCACACATGGAGAGCGCTAACTCAATAGATTTCATTCCAGTTCCCTTGGCACCTCGACGTAGAACAATCCCTTGGAAGAGATAGACTGGATTTGGAATAGTCTACCATAAAAAAGTAGTTCAAAAGAATGTTATAAACTTATTTTGATTAGCATCCAGTTTTCAATATCTGTAACAAGTTTTTATACCAAAAAGCATCAAACAAATAGCTATCAAAGAAATATTTTCACCTTTATAACTGCATTGATTTCTCTATGTGTCAGACTTTTGATGATGAGTACCTCGTCATCTGCAAAAGAACAACACCTTTAATCCTTTCCTTTTACGCATGTCATGGACTAGCACATATGAGGAACAAATAGGATTAAGTTTCATAATGTAAAGTGAAGTTCTAGATCTCTAGTTCATTGTTCTTGAGCTACTGTCCACCGGTTGATCCCCAGAGATCTCTATGCTAGACAATTAGATCTAAAACTGAGGTAATATATAAAATATTCATGAACATAGTTATAACAGGGCTATCACAATAAAAATGTTATTACTATTTCAATTTATTTACTAATGACCTTTTTCTTGTTAAGAGATTAACCTATGTCAAGAAAGCTTGCATGTTTTCCTTTGGTGAGAAAAAATACTCAAGAAATACAAACATGAGTTATACTGACAGTTGTTCTTCCTGAAACGCACTACTTTTCTTTTAGCATTTTGCAAATAATGTGAGATAATCTGCATCAAAATCTGAGACCCAAATCTACGTGTAGAATTACTGCATGGTTTTTCATTAGGTAGTAAAACACTTGAAAGCGACAAATATATCATAACAAGATAGTTGTCTTTCTTGAAACACATTCTTTTTTTTTGAGCATTTTGCACATAATGTGAGAGAATCTAAATAGAAATCTGAGACCAAAATCACGTGGGTTGTTCAGCCTGGCAAGGCAACTGATTATGTCTGGACCCAAATTTGAATCCCATTTACCTGAACTGTGATGCTCAAGACATTGTCTTGAAGAAGACGGTCCTAAGAAATTGACAAATAGCTTGACAGCTTATATAAATGCTGGTGATGTTAATGGAAAATTATCAAATCTTTCCAGGGCTACAAACAGTGATTGATAATAAGCAGAAATAACCACAATAATTAAACTTTATCCCACTAGGTGGTATCAGCTACGTGGAGTAGATGAAGTCATAATGCTCTACCACAACTCATGTTAACATTTAACCCATTGAAGATCAGACAACAAAGCCCATGTTGTGCCTTATTGAAGATTATTTATATAACCAGCCTCAAGCCCAGATAAGAAATGGGGGTTATGTTAGGCAACTGACAGAAAATGTAAAACCTAGTCAAATCTTTATGGCATGGATCAAAGTAAGTGATAATAAGCAATAGAATAAATTGACATGAAGAGTATGCCTTTGTAGAGAAACTGCAATCACAGAATTTGATGTAACAGTGAAAGCTCTCCTATTACAGAAAGTCAGATCTATTATTTCATAGAACATTAAACGGATCTATCCACTAGTTATAAAGGCATTCAGTCTGAAATTAATTTGCGGTTACCCATGCAGTTTGACTTGTACTCAAGTCACAGATGATGGTTTTAGAATAAATTTGTATACAAAGCAGCTAAATTTTTTGCCGAAGCTTTCAAGAATCAGGATAAGAAATCATCGAGCAGAGGTAGATAAGTCTTTTGGTTCTTAATATCCTTTTTCTTTTCCTGTTGGATCATAGATGGGAATTCATAGCCTCCAACTTTATTTGCTATCATGTTTCCAAAAAACATGTCTTCCTACCAGGAATAAACACAAACAAGCTATATTTGTTTCTTGTGTGCCTTTCCTACATAAAATTATGTGATTTACACATAATTCTTAAAGCCTTAAGGTTGACCCATGGTTTGGATAAAAGGTCGCATATCGAAAATGGTCAAGTTAAAGTACTATCATTTGGATCCTCAATAATGTACCCAGGTTTTCTTGGGGAGGGGAGGAGTGCAATTCGGCTAATACTCATCTTGGCAATGTGCTATGAAGCCTAATACCTAACATTCAACCATAAACAGATACTGTTAAACAACTATAAGTATAATGTGATGACACACTACAATGTTACCTTTAATATCCCAAACTAAATACAAGAACTAGTTACCGAATTCACACAATTTAAGAAACTGGATAATAACAATTAAGTGATTAACAAAGCATTCACAAAAATTAGTAGGATATACAATAACATCAAGGCTGGACACAGTCAAAAAAATATGGATGAGGACTATATGATAATGCAGAGTTTAATACAACACTGCTGCAAGATAATGGAGCATGCAAAAGTACAATTCACATTGGAGAATTACAAGGTTGAAATAACAAGAAGGTGTCAAGAATGTTACAAGATAATTATGGAAGGTAGAGTTCTTAATAAAGGCTTGGGTAATAAAAGATGAGTTTAACCAACTCACAGAAAATAGTCTATATTTAATAGGGTAGCCATTTGTAGATGTCAGGGATTGTGAATGAATTCTCAGTATAACTATGACCTGAAGTTTCAAGTACTAATTTCAATAAAAGTGTGATACTTTTCTTTAAACATCTCATAAATAATAACTTACCAGACCCTTTTAGAATAGGGACCATGTTACGAGCAGAACCCCTTACAACTAGACGGAAATCCCTCTTAAGACCAACATACTTCGCATATTTCTACACAATTCATAAAAAGACAAAAATGAGTGTTTGAAAATCTTCTCTTTTTCCTATGTAGTTCAGAATGCAGTACAATAAATGCACTTGATGCTCTAAATCACTTGGTTGCACCTTTCACAGATGTAAAAAGAATTGGAGCTTGTAGTAGCAGTGTTCAGTTTCATTTATGCTAGGATAAAGGAACTGGATATCAAGACAATGAAAAGCTAAGGGCCTTTTTGATTTGAGTTTCCAGTTTTCATTTTCAATTTTCCAGTTTACAGGATTTTGTGAAGGAAAAACTGAAATGCGGAAATGAAAACTGAAAACTGAATTTTGTAGTTTTTAGAATTTTCAGTATTTCCTTCACAAAATCTGGAAAACTAAAAATTGGAAACTCAAATCAAACAGACCCTTAAGTTTTTGGAAGAAGATAGTATTAAAAAGTGGATCACCGAGAAACCTTATTCCATCACATAATATCAGTATTATAATTGATAGAGTTGATAGGTTATACCTCATTAACTGGGGCCTCATTGTCACGAAAAACAGCATCATGGCTATCAATTTCTTTCCCAAATTTTGTCTTCAGAAGATCTCCAGAATTTCCAACAACGGCACAAGTACGAAACTGCCGTGGATGAAAGGGGGGTTTTCCTGGTAATAATATATTGAGGTTCTCTTCACACAGAGTCTTATTATAGCACTTTTTGGTCCCCCTATAAGAGAAAAAGCAATTTCAGACTTGCTTCATAATAAGATGCTCACAGCAAACAAGCTTACAAGCATAATAATACAACATCAGTAATGACACAAATGACCAGGGAAGCAAGGTTATAGGATTCATACAATTGAGCTATCCTTTGTGGAGCATAATCTATCCAGCCATCAGGACGAGCATCTAGATATTCTCGGGTCAACACTGTAGTCATGTTACGGTACTGCAACATCTCAACATATCAGTGTTCAGTAAAGATTCGTACTGAAAATACAACTTTAACACATTGTTAAAAGGATGGCAGTTCACCTGTTCCCACAACAGAATTGCCTCACAGACATCAAATTTGTACTCCAAAGGCTCAAAGTGTTTGAACTGCTCATTGTACTGCAATTATTAAAACAGGTTAAAAAATTAGCATTTGGCTATTAGTGGAAATTGATTCAAAGAAGAGGGGGTCAGAGCACAGAAAAACATACCCAGGTGCTGTTGGTGCCTTCTGGGTATTTAAGGACCAATTTGCAGTGGTCAATAATTTGTGCAGTGAGTCCAAGCCCCCTGTTAGCCTGTTTACAATTCCCAAGCTCAACATAGATTTTCAGACTACTAAACAATTCACTTTTCTTAAGAAAAATAAATATCCCCGTCTTGAAAAAATCAGATCAAATTCCTTTTATCCATTCCATCTAATTATCAACGCAAGTAAGGACACATGAACATGTTTATTGAGATGGTACTTAAACTTTTAAATTACAAATTTCAAGAAAAATGTTCACAACTCCTTGCTTATAAAAAGCTTGATACAAGTCTTGTCTCACAAGTAATACCCAGAAAATTTAGTCTCAGAAGTCAAGTTGACATACGGTCCTCAAGTACCACAATGCATAACTCAAAAATAACACAGATGGTTAGACAAATTATCATAATCATATTATCCAGTGTTCTTTTTTCTTTATTATTTTTAGTTGACATATTTTTATTAGTAATACAAAAAATATCACATTCTTTTAATTTGTGTCTCGAGTTTCTGAAGTCTATGAAGGAAATAGTAAGAGCAATGTATCATCTTCACTATTAACAATAGAAAATATCAACTGAAAAATATATTAAAAAAAAAAACACTCACACACACACACAACACAAACCAAATGCCAACTACAGTGAAATTCGGATCCAAAATATAGGAAAATGAATGAAGGGAAAAGGTGAAAACTAGAATGGGTGCTTACAACACATTGCTGAACACTGGACTGGAAGTTAGACAAAACACGAATTTCCTCTCTGTTTGGATCTGAAACCAGGGTCCCTGAAGATTGCAATTTGGAGGGAAATTGAGGAAACACGGAACAATTGGCGTGCAATTTGAAGAGAATAATAATAATGACAAATAATGAATGATTTTGACTATTACTCGCAAAGAAAGAGGACTGGATGGCGAAGAGCAGGAGGGAGAATAATGCAGCGGCACACACCAGATACAGAATCGTGGGTCGCCGGTTATTGCTCACGGACGATGATGATGATAAAAGTTTGTGCTGCCTCATAGTCATTGGTAGAGAGAGAGAGAGAGAGAATGTAGAGGATTAGAAGAAGGCCATGAAAAATGAGAGATATTGAGAATCTCAGCAGTGGAATGTGGCAGTGAACATCGTCTTCCTTCCTCGTCTCCAAGTTCGCGGAAACGACGACGTTTTTGGCTCTGAAAATGTGAACACTCAACACCGACTAAGCTTTGCTCGAGATATAGATGGAATGGAAGCGTAATTTATCACGCTGTTACAGGTTGTATCTGCACTTCTGCAGGCAAGACCCTAGAAAAACTGAATATTACGGTCCGCCAGATAGCTAAATATGTGACGCTAGTGTGATGTTAGGGATTAGGATAACTGTTTTAGGGGGTGTGGTGTTTTCGGTTATTTTTTCAAATAAAATTATTAATTTTAATATATACTAGCGACTTATTAGGCAATGTCATACCTATTACATCGCATTTTCTATTTTTATTGATATATAGGAAAGAAAAATTCATATTGCACACAAAATAGGCTTATCTTATTTCAACTAATTCAATTTCATTGTTTCTCAAACCCCACATATTGGATATATAAGACTTGCTTAATTATGACTGTGAGTCACTCATGTCCATAAGATCATAATTATTCTTTTGCTTTACCATCCTTTGCATGTGTATTTGTTGATGGTTTGAATACTCTTCATTCCTGGAATAGCGAAAAAGTAAAATAAATTATGCAAATTAAAATGACTTGTTTAAAAATGATAAAATAATAGAAGAAAATAACAAAAGAGTGTCATATTCACGCATGGTTATACAATCAACAATCCAGGTAAATATATTAACAAACATGAAACCCAATATATATGTTAATAATTAAAACAAACCCAATATATGTTTTGTTGTAAAAGATACATCTGGTGGCATTAATTTTACATATTCTTTTTTAATGCCATGACCACCCGCTTACATGGTTTAGGAAAATATTAAACGATAGGTAAATATAAAACAATCCCTGCCTCTTTAATTTTGGTTTGAATTCTGGATCGCAATATATATAGTCAATGGATCGCAAAATATAAGACAGTGATTTTTAAAAGGAGAAAAATCAAACACTACACATGGATATAACTTATATGAAATGATAGATAATTTTATTTATCTTTGATTGATACAAAATTGGTTGTGTTCTTTGCATATAAAACTATTTGGTATGAAAATAATGAAATGATGTATTGTAGTCTGAAAAGTGAACATGACATGAGATGAAAAATGAAAGGATTTGGTATTTGAGAAAGAGATGTAGAGTGGTAAGCATAGTTTCTTTACATGAGAATGACAAAGATGGGGATCGTTGCGAGAATATTTTTTTAAAAAAAAAATAGTGTTGGTTATGTTGGACAAATATATGTTATTTCCTTGTAGCAGTTTTGTTCTAATGAAATATGGGCTGTTGAGAGATAATAAATGATTGGAGAAGAACAAACATTTCGAAGGGCAAAATTGAAAACTAAACTTGGACACTAATATGTATAGATTATTAGTATAGGGAGAGTTTTATAATTTCATTTAATTATATATTTTTATTTATAAGATATTGGATGATTGAATTAAAAACTTTTATAGATATGTAAAATATAAATATATAGTTGGATATTCATAAAAAAAACTTTTTATTGACTAAAATGAAAAAGTTCAGTAATATAACATGTTTGGTTACATTTTTTCCAATTTAAATTTTTTATTTTCTATTGAGTAAACATACTTTCAACAAAAGTGACATGAAGTTACCTTTCAGTCTCAATGAAAATCTTAAATTGTAATTTTACTTGTATACCCTTCATTATTTTGTCAATATTTGTATTTCACCTATCTTTATTATACTCTTTTTGGTAATTATACTCCTAAAAGTAATTTTACTATACGATATTCAAACAAAAACAACTTTATTAAACTTACTTTTAAAACATCTAACCAAAACACAAATATATTTCTTTCAAAAGTAATTCTTTCAACTTCATTTTCCAAAAGTAATTCCTCCAAACATTAAACCAAATGAGCACTTAGTTAATAACCCATTCTAGATAAAGTGTTGTTATATGACAAATTCTTCTTCAATAAAAATTTAATACATGATTATTTTAAAAAAATTGTTACATAATGAATTCTCCTTCAATGAAAATTTAATACATGGTTATTTAAAAAAAAACTTGAACATCCTATCAGTTTATGGGTTCTTCAATAGCATCCATGTAAATAGATAGCGTTTAAAACCCATGCTAACTTGGACTAATTAAATCATGACACATGGATTAAATGTATTTTACATAAAATTTTATGAAATTAGTTATCAATGTTTATAAATTAATCCTTGTAAAATGTTTAATTACAAGGTATAGAGATAAATTTTCCTTGATTATAAGATCATGGAGAAGAATGAATAAATTCTTTCTCAAATTGTGTGAAATAATGGGTGAGCAATTAAGGAGGGAACCATGTAGTAAGTTGTGATGCCTCAGGTTCACATATCCTTAGTTAAGCTTAGTAGAGCCTGAAGCTATGATTGAGTTTTGTGGATAATCGAAGGGAGTGGTTAATAATGGAATGGAAAATAAATGTGAGTAGTAAAGTGGAAGAGACTATACAACTCCCTTATTTGGAAGTTGCTTTCATTCCCTCTTTGACCCCCAATTTGAATGGTTTAAAAAGCTTAGTTTTGAGTGGCAAGGGAGGGACATATTATCCCTTACTAGTCATGCCATTCACTCCCTTAAAATTACTTCCAAACAATGATCATTTTGTTTTAACCTTGCCACTCCTTGTCATTCCCTCCATTTTCAATTTCCTGATCATAGCCTTAAGGTGCCTCAGAACCTGCCTAGATGGCGAAATAAACCCCAGAATACAAAAACGACACCCCTCTATAGATACAAACTCACTGTGGCAAGTAAAGGGTCACCACAGCGAGCATGCTTGTCAGCCCCAGAAGGGGCACATTCTATCATTCTTGTTGCGACAAGCCTCTATATCACTGCAATGAACATGCATGTGTGAGCTGGGGAGTGGTGTTCTACCATTCTTGCTACGACGAGACCTTGATGATACCAACTCCTGAAAAATAATGCAGATTTATTAAAATGCTACTTGCCCTAGCTCCCTTTTAGCCATCTTTCACCCCCCCCTTAAACACAAATCCAAGCTCCTTCGTCCTCTCAAGCTCTCGGTAAGTGATTTATGATAATTTTGTCAAGTTTCTTGATGTTCTCTTAGTGTTTGAGTTAGGGCTCTCTTGGTACACGATTTTTAACATGTTCTTCTTCCCCAAACTTGTCCTATGATGATATCTATGAGTGTTTATGAGTTTTTATGTTCCTATGACAAACCTTAGTGTCATTCTTGCTCCTCGAAGCTCTGTTGGTGTTGGCACCTCTTCTCCCACCCCTCCTAGTAAGTGGGCTTAAGCTTATGGCCTTATCTTTGACCATTGGAAGTAGTTTGTACATGCTTTCCATAATTTAAAAATTTAATTATGCAGTGTACATGTGTTATAAATTACATAAAGTCAAAAAAATCACAATTTTATAGCCCTTCATGAAAGAGCATGACTTTTGAAAAATACATGAGACCAATAGTAATGACAGTTACATTTAGAAGTGCTCCAATGCATATGTAGACAGGATCAAGGATCATGGACCATGCACACATTAGTTTATATTTTGAGAACTATGTAATCATACTTTGATAGATTTTATAATTCGTCATTGCAGCAACTCCTTTATTATGGAAATATTTTGACATGGATTGGATTATGTTGTTTGAGGAAGGATTAATTAGTTATATTTGAATTATATTCAAATGAAAATTCTAAAGTTTTTATATATGACACGTCATTTAAGAGCTTCTGTGGATCAATTCTTCACGTGCTAATGACCGTCCAAATTAGAACATGACATAATTAAACATGATTTTATGTTATCTGAAACTAAACAAATAAGTGTTGTGGCATGTTTGATTAGATAAGACTTTTAATGAAAAATACTAAACTTTATCATCATATAAATATTTAATGTTCTATAAGCATAAATATTATGCGTTATTGCTAACTTTTATTATATTATTAAATTATAATAACTCAAATTAAAACTTCTCAATTACAATACTTTACAATGTTTGCTGTGTCCAACCCATTGGACTAATCCATTTACCAACTATTTAAAAGTTCTAATTAATTATAAAAAAAACTGAAAGTTTGTTCAATTTAACGTATGGACTAACCTTAAACGGGTCAAGCTCACATTATGTTGTTTTTCTTGGGTCAAATTATATTGTTTTGTTAACAACCTGCACCAAAAAATTGTTGATTTGTTAACACTAAGGGTGTTTAGTTGGGAAGTAAAAATGATGATAAAATTTTTATGAATTAGTTTCATGTGTAATTTTACATATGGAGTTTGTCTATGAAAATTTACACACCCTAAATATAGAGTTAATCATTTAACTCGCAAACCTCAATAGACCCAAACCTGGGTTATGTCTTTCTGTCCTCCATGGCTGCCCCTCTTAGATTCAATTTCCATCAATATCCAAACACTAAATTTTTTAACCCGTTTTAATAATTGCAGTACATTAAGCAGTTCAAACACTTAGAGCCTACGGAGTAAAAATTTGATGTGTGTGAGTAAATCATGTTGTGGGAACAGTTGAACTACCATCCATTTTTAACCCTGCGTCTAAGCTATATTTTCAGGACCAATTTGTAATGAGTACTTGTATGTTAAGATGTTGCAGTACCATGTTGACCCTAGAATATTGGATGGATAGATTTTGCTCCACAAAGGATAGCCCAATTGGATCTTGTCCTGTAACTTTGCTTCTCCCACTTGTTTGTGCCATTACTGATATTGTTGTGTTATGCTTGTTTGCTCTGAGTATCTTGTTATGAACCAAGTCTAATTATGCATTTTCTCCTTATAAGGGGACCAAAAGGTGCTATAATAAGGCACTATGTGAAAAGAACCTCAGTGTATTCCTAACAGCAAAACCTTCCTTTCACTCACGACAGTTTCGTCCTTGTGTTGTTGAAAATTCTGGAGATCTTCTGAAGACAGGATCTGGGAAAGAAATTGATAGTCATGATGCTGTTTTTCGTGACGATGTGGCCCTTGTGAATGAGGTATAACCTATCAACACGTCAATTACGATACTCATTTTCTATGATGGTACAAAGTTTCTCAGTGATCTACCTTTTTTAATATTATTTTCTTAGGGTGCATTTAGTTTCTACTTTGAGAAAACTATGTTCAGTTTTTAGTTATTTTTTATTTTTTAGGATTTTGTAAAGGAAATGGTGAAAACTGCAGAATTCAATTTTCAGTTTTCATTTTCAGCATTCCATTCACCAAATTTTGAAAATAGAAAAATTGAAAATGAAAACTTAAAACTATTTTCTAAAACCAAACACATCCCACACCATTGTCTTGATATACAGGTCCTTTATCTCAGCATAAATGAAACTGAAAACCTGTTACTCCAAGCTCCAACAATTATTCTTTTAACATATGTACATTGTACAAGATGCAATAGAGTAATTAAGGGCATCAAGTGTATCTATTCTATTACTTTTATTTAAGGTTCTAAACTACATAGGAAAAAAGAAAAGAAAAGAAGATTTTCAAACACTTTTGATATGTTTATGAATTGTGCAGAGATATGCAAAGTACATTGGTCTTGAGTATGATTTCCGTGCGGGAGTAACTTGTAAGGGGTGCTGCTCCTAGCATGGTCGTTATTCCTAATGGGTCTGGTAAGTTATTAGTTACGAACAGATTAAACAAAAACATCACACTTCTATTGAAATTAGTACTTGAAATTTCCGCTCATAGTTCAACAGAGAATCTATTCACCGTCCCGACATTTACAAGTAGCTGCACTATTACATATAGACTAATTTTCTGTGTCCTGAGTTAGTTATACTCATCTTTTGTTACCTAAAGCCTTTATTTAGAGCCCTACCTTCCATAATTATCTTGTAACGTCTGTACTTTTTCCATGGCCCAATATCTTGCATCATTGTTGGAAAATATTTGTCTTTTGAACGCATTGTTGTGATCAAATGCTCTAAATTGTGTGTATTCGGTAATTGATGCTTGACTTGCTTTTAGCTGAGATATCAAAGGTAAAGTTATGGCGAAAGCATTATTTTCAACACATTATGCTTATACATCTTCCACAGTATCTGGGTTAGGGTTTAGGGTTCTTGCCCATCGAGTTCATAGCGTATTGCCAACATTGAGTATTAGTCAAATCGCAACCCTGCTCTCTTAAAAAAAAAAAAATATTCCAGTGTTCTAAAGTAAGCGTTGAATCCCACTGTGCTCAAGAATCAAATATAGCTTGTGTTTGTCGGAAAATGGAAAAGCAAAAGGAGAGGAAAAAAAATGGGAGGCTGTGAATTTCAATCGGCCATCCAATAGGAAAAACCAAAGAAGGCTATTTAGAACCAAAAGAGTTCTCTTCCTCTCAATAAATAAGAGCAAATTACACTCATCTCTAGAGGACTGTGA
The DNA here is from genome assembly GCA_031216125.1 of Dalbergia cochinchinensis. Classification (NCBI taxonomy): domain Eukaryota; kingdom Viridiplantae; phylum Streptophyta; class Magnoliopsida; order Fabales; family Fabaceae; genus Dalbergia; species Dalbergia cochinchinensis. The sequence goes on from CM062368.1 coordinate 26,713,719, forward strand.
GCATACCGCCTAATTTTAACTAATTGTCCAATCTACACTCACCTTCTATGTTAACCTCAACTATTAACACTAGGTGCAAATCCTTTAAAGTGAGGATTGCACTCCCAAAATTTCACTTTACTTCTCTTTTCCCATGACCATTAACACTCTACTCCTCCTTTCCCACGACCACCGTAAACACCAACAAAACCTCAAACCCAAAACCATCCTCAAGATCATCCCCCAATCACAAACCCAAAGCCAAAAGGGCTAAAAAATCCCTATAAAAAGAAGAGGAAAAGAGGAACAACAATGACGACAGCAACAATAACAACTGCAGTAGCAATAGTAGCCAACAGACTTGCCGCTCTTGCCATTGCGCAAGCCGATTGCAACCATCGACATCATGTCCACCTAAGCATCGCTACATTTCCGTTCATGACCGCCAAAGCCGCTGCGACCAAGCTGCATTGAACAGCCACCGTGAGTCTCCGCCCTTGTAACCTCGAGTTTCACCTCTGCATCCTACTCATCACCGGTTGAGTTCATGCTAGAAACCGGTTATAAGGGTTGCGCGAGAGGGAAGACAGTGTTAGGGACTGTGAGAGGATAGGATAACGAAGCAGCTGCTAAGCTCCAACAAGAGGCCCCAGAGAGAATAGGAAAGGAGGAATAGAGTTATCGTAGTTGGAGTGAGATAAAAGTGAGGATATTTTGAAAATTCATAACAGTTTAGGGAGAAGTGTTAGGCGTCCGTTTGGTTCTGCGTTTATAAAATTGATTTTGGATAGAATTGATTTTCCAAAAATTCGTTGTTAGAATTGATTTTGAGATAAAATGATTTATACTTGGCAGTTTGATCTAAGAAGAAATGATTTTCTACCGGAATTCTGAAATTGTACCTAACGTAAAACGAAACATGTAAAATAGACAAAATCATTTTTAGAGATTCATAATCGATTTTGAGGGCTCTCAAAACATGCAGTTAATCGTTGGTTTCAGGGAAGATGAGAGTAGATTGGTCAACTACACAGAAGCCAGGTTGCATTTTTACGAACCTATTTGCCCAAAAAGAAATAGATCTGACTAACCTGCAGTAGCACAACTTTCACCGTTACACCAAATTCTGCGATTGCTCTTCCCCTACAAAGGCACACTCTTCTATATTAATTTGTTCTGCTTATTTTCGCTTACTGTTTGTAGCCATGGAAAATTTTGATAATTTTTTCACTAACATCACGGGTATTTTGCTGGCCCCATTTTTTAAATTGCATATATTTATGAGGACCAAGATAGAGATTTACACTCAACATAGAAACTCAAGGTCTACGGCAAAATTTTCTTACGCTGCATCAGTCTAAAACCAAAATTCAATTCGAGAAAGCAAAAATTAATAAAAAAAAGATAAAAATACATAGAAACTCAAGGTACTGTAAAACTCAATTCCATTTTTTTTGCAAAAGAAAAACATAAAGCTTACTACTTTTTCTTGAGCAACTCATCAGGAACAACCCTAAGCTGCTTCCTCTGTTTAGACTTGGCGATCTTCTTCAATGTGTTAGGGTTCGTGATCTTCTGGAACTTTGTCCCAGACCTCAGTATATTCTCCTTCTTCTTCTTCTCCCTCTCCTCCCTCTTCTTCCTCTTCTCCACCTTGTTCATCCTTATCTCCTCCTTCAGCTCCGTCATCCTCTCTCTGTACGCCTTCTTTATCTGCTTCTCCCTCTCCCTCTCCTCGAACGTCGTCCCCTTCCTGCTCACCTGAACCGCCGACGCCCTCTGCTTCTTCGCCTGCTTCCACTTCCGCCCGGAAACTTTTCCGGCAATCACGCCGTCGTAGCTCGGCCGACCGAACGCCGGCTTGTTCGGATCGTCCGATGATGGGAGCGCCGATCTCTTCGCCGGCGGAGGGGCGCACTCGTCGGTGTCCATGGAAACGGCGCCGTTTTCGTTGTTGTCGGCGGCGGCGGCGGCGGCGGTGGTGGTGGTGTCGAGATCGACGGCGTCGTTTTGCGATTGGGAGTGTTCGCGTTTGCGTTTGTAGGTCTTGCCGCCGAAGCCTTCGTCCAGGCAGCGGAAGTCGATGGTGCAGGCCATGGCCTGTGATGTGGTGTGGAGTGGCGTGGAGAGAGCAGAACGAAAACCCTAGAAATCTTGGGTTCGGTTTCAGGCTTATAAGTGTGATGCGGATCTCACGATGTGTATTTGACGAATATGGCCTTTTCTTGCAATTTCTTTTCTATTTTGGTTTTTGCGCTTAATTTTGATTGTAAAACTATTATATTTTATCACGAGCTATCCGGATAATCGTGTAAAATATTTATAATTTAATTTTTATGGGTCGATAATGTAAAACTACTTTATATTAGTATTCAATCAAATTATCTCATTTATATTACTTTTTAAGTAATGAGTGAGAAATCTAATTATTTATACTTACTCATTTTTTTATTAATATTAATAACAACGACAATTTGCAATGATTATTTTAAATGTAAGAAATATGTAATTTTTCAAGATTATTATACTATAAATTTTCAGAATTAAATAAAAGTTAATTGCCTAGGTTTTTATTTTTTGGTCATGAATATGTCAGATTATTATAATATAACTTTCGCATATTGTAGATCCATTTAAGTAAGTAGATGCTGGTCACGAATTTTAAATCTACTTCATTCCTAAAGTGAAAATCGAACCATCGATACTTAGTTAAAAAAGGAAAGAGCCATTACTATCTCACCTCGGCTCATGTGGCTGACCAAATTCAAATCTAATATTTATGACTCAAGCCTGAAATTATTTGGAGGCAATCTAACCAAACCTTTTTCCAATCCCTATTTTCTTATTTGTTTTCTTTTGTTGTGATTTAAAAATTCACTATTTTTAGTAGTCTTTTCTTTCAATATTGGGTTTGAGGTTACAATATGCATTGATTGGGTTTCAGAGTTAATTTACATGGGTGTGGTGCCAGTAAATCTCGCCACAAACTAGTTTTGTTAAAAATAAATAAAACAAAACTTTTTATCAAAATACCACCAATTCTGTTTCTCAAAATCTAAATAAAGTAATGATTTTACAAAGAAAATTCCGCCACATCTTTTTATAATAATGATAATGGCGATATTTTCAAGCAAAAAAATATTAATATATTAGATTCTCTCTGTGTAAACCCGCTTCCATCTCTTTTCATCTCACTCGTTGAGTTTGTTGATTGTGAGTGGTTTTAGTCCGAGAGTACTTTGTGTAGCTCCTCCTCTTTTTTCTTCTAATTGTTTTAGTTTATTTTTGTCAATTTCTAGTTTTGAAAAAAAAAAAGTGATTTGTGTCAAAAATAAGTGTTATGTGGATCTCAATATGAATAGTCACTCCTTTTCCTTCTCTATTTATCTATGTTGGTAGGTTCACCCATGTTGGTAGTAGTATGAAAAACAAATAGTGACATCTATGTGTCAAAAAAGTGTTTGCGTTACAAAAAATATTGAGTAGAGCGAGACAAAAAAAAGAATGGTAAAAATGGATGGCACATCAAATATACTAGTATATTTCAATGGTAATATTGTTTCAAATATGAGTGAAGGTGTCACATTTGCAACAATGCTATGCTACCACCAATATCTCGAGCACTCTTAGGCGTAGCACGATATAACCCTTGTTAAAGCACAGCAAGGGACACTAAGCCCTAACTATACCATCTAATTTCATTCAAATTTGCAAGAAGTTACAAGAACTTTCCATGGACCATGCTTGTCTCGTATTTGGCATTACGAAATGCCCCAATAGAGCTAGTATATAACTGTGAACATTAAATGTTATTAGCTCCTCAAGATTTGTGTCAAGCCTATGTATATGAAATGAAAGCCATTCTAATTTTATTTCTCTAGCGACAACATCAGTCACATTTGGCTAACTATCAAGAAGTTGTTCGCACATATTCTGAAGAACAGTCATCGTGCCATTAGTAAATCCAATGACCGATAAACCATCTATGCGAAATCCAAGTAAAATGGCAATAGCCTCTAGTGTCACTAAGCACTCCCCAACTGAAAGATGAAATGTGTGAGTTTCTAGTCTCCATCTTCTACTAAAGGATTTATCAGAGGTTTATCTATCCCTATTTTAGAAATTTGGGAAACACGGTACAAACCAACTTGTTGTAAATGCTCGTGTATCACCACTTTTGATAACTTTATATATAGGTGACGAGACCGCAATAACTCTATTTCCTGTTACAAAAAAATAAATTCTGCATTAATTCATAATAAAGTAGTATTTATATTATTTATTATTTTTTTTGCAAGCACCATTCCCATTACATAAAAAGTAAAATATAAATAACAATTAAACCTAAAACTTTTAATTTAAATAAATAATAGATATGTTGTAATAGAATTTGTAAATCAAAAAAATAAAATCATACAATATTTTTATTAAAACTTAAATAAAGAATTCTTACAATATTTTGACAAATTTGCTCATACACATGTTCATTTGAAATTACTTTCTATTAGAAACCTTTTTTACAACACTGTAAATAAACAAAATGTAATACCTAGTGTATATGTGTTAGTAGATAAGTTCTGTACTACCCTAAAGTCGTCTGAGACTCATCCATGTTGTCGGGAAAGCCTCAAATAGGCGGAGAGCCAGGGAATGCAGGTTAGGTGCTGTTGCTGTAAAATTCTGCAGAACAACCTCACTGCAGCGAGTTATTCTTGCTACAGCGAGCCTTCCCCATACTCAAAATTTTCATCCTAAAACCGAAGCCCTTTCTCTCCAACTCTTTCCAAACTCTCTTCCACTCAATCCCACTCAATTCCTTCTCCTTCCAAGATCAAAGGTAAGAGATTCATGTGTTTTTGTTGTCTCCCTCTTCCCTACCTTGTAACCTAGAGTATGGGCTTTATTATTTTTCCTCATTGTTGTCAAGTGAAAATGCTCCCCAATATTGTTAGAGCTATGTTTGAGCAATCTAGAGGTTGATAGAGTCTAATTATGAGTTTTGTGGCTTTAATTGCAGATATATGTTCCATTTCCACTTCCCGAGACATAGTGGGTGTTGACGCCACTCTTTCCTCCCCTCTAGGTGAGTGAGTCCAGATCTTGTGATCCTTATATTGATCATTATAATTTTTTTCCTTAAATTATGAGATAATTGCATGATTTTGGAGAAGAATTCAAGAGATTAGAGATTATGGTTGATTTTACAAAGTGTGTGAAAATGATGATTATCAACTAGAGAATGAAATATATGTTTTAATGTTAACTCATGCGACCATTATTTTCAAAGTGATTTTATTAAAGAGCTAGAGTATGATTATGACTTAATTAGAGATGTTATGAATTACCACGATGATTTCAAGAGTAAAATGATTATCTATTATAGAGTTTTATGCCCAGAAGAATGTCAGAGCAGAGTTTTAGAGAAAAATAACATGTTTATTGAATTAGTGACTATACAGTAGCTATAGAGAAATAGACAATGAGTTAATCGTTGAACCCTGATCGTTAATCTTTGTACCAAGAGGACAATCTCATAGAGTAGAGAACAGAACTTAGTTAGATGTCCAATTTAGATTCTAGAGAGATTATAGAGTAGAAAACTCGTTATGCCATGGTTGACATGCATAATTAGAGAATATATATGTGTATATTCATATTGTTATGAAATGCATCATCAGAGATCCTTGTTTCTCTAGTAGAGTACTCTTATTTATGATTTATCAGAGATTTCCAGCTTCATTGCCATTATGTTATAAATATGAATATGTTATCAGAGTTATTGCATTAATAAGTTTTGGTGATTATTATATAATTATTTATCTTTGCTGTTGTCTCATGAGAGGGTTATAGGTAAGGGTCTGTTCACTAAGTTTTAGATAAAACTCACCTCTCTCCCTTCTTCCATTACAAGTACAGTAGTTGTTGCGGGTTTCTCTCTTCCGCCTCCTCCCCCGCAGTAGAGATATTCTAGTTGGTGTGCTTCATTTCGGGGTGGAGTACTCTTTTGCATTTTGCTTGGAAATAGAGTGTTCTAGTGTATATTGTAGGCAGAGTTTTGGACCATAGAGATAGATTTGCATTAATTTATCATGATTATTTTGTATTTACATTATTATATTTTTCATGGATATTTTGTATAGAGAGCAACTCATATATTTTGTATCACAGAGACAAATTTAGAGTTTGATTATAATATGTTATTGATGATGACTTTGATTTTAAGAGTTAAAGATTTATTAGAGAAGGAATGTTGTTTCATAAATGAAATTTATTACTAAATTATGCATATATAGAGACTCAAATGTCACAAGGCTTACATGGGAATGAGGATTCCTCACGTACTAATTACATTCCTAAGTTGGGTTGTGACACAAAACTCTTTTCTCACTCACACGAGAAGCTCTCACCACAGAAGCTCTAAAACAATAGGAAAAAAAACCCCTCAAACACTCACAGACAGAATCCTTATAACACTCCAAAGCTTTACTCGCTTACTCAGACTCCCTTGTTCCCAAGTTCTCATTTTATAGATGTAATGCTGCTTCCTGACATGAGATGACAAATGTTGCAGGTACACCCATTAATTGAAATCTCGCCATGTACAAGATTCCTTTTAAAATCTTGGCTTTTGCAAGATTCTTCTAGATGCGACCAGCCACTCTCCCCCAGGTGCCACATGTTCCTGCGGGCTGCCTTCGAAATCTAGCCTAGACTGTAATTCCCATGCACCTGACCAATGCTATGACTTGTTGCCTCCCCGTGCGCCTCCTGTCCCAGCATCCTTTGCTTCTTCACCACGCCAACTGTCTCGCGTAGTCTACCCCTCCACTGTTAGTGCTACTGCTTCTGAGATCTCGTGGAACACGAGATTCTTCAACTCACACTTCGCGTGAAGCTACTTCTCAAATGTATGTTTTGACCTATAAATCACTCATTGGGCATGATTTACAGTCCACATGTTCATAATATTTGCCTCAAACCCATATTAATGATAATGAGTCACTCATTATCCTTATAAAAATAAAGGATAAATTCATTTGACATGTGTAATTTACACCATGACTTTTTAAAATGTGTTTCGCAACGCTCTGAATTTTTCAAATTATGCAAAACACCTTTCAGTATAATTTTGGTAACTAATAAAGGTAAGATTTATGTACAATTAACCCCTTAATATTTCTAATTTGTGTAACCTAACACTTTATTTGTGAATACTATGTGTAATTAACCCCTCTGATGTTTTTATTGTGTGCAACCCCACACTCTATTATGACTTAAAGTTTTGGAAGGTTGTTTGCACAGTTTGAAAAGTTTAGGTTGTCATAACATACGTTTTGAAAAGTCAAGGTTTAAATTACATATGACCTAAAATTCGGGGAGTAAAATGCATTTAACCCTAAAAATTTACAAATTTATTTTAGTCTATTAATTTTTTATTTAATGATTTTTTAATTTTATTTCAAAATTTTTTTTTGTCAATTTTATTCTAGATATTTAGGATTTGGATCTTCTAAAGTGATAATCTCACTTTAGAGGGTAAAGTGAGTAATTTCACCTTTGGATTAATAGAATGAAGAAGACCCCACTTTTAGCTTTATTGATCCAAAAGTAAAACCTCCTTACTTTACTCTCTAAAGTGAGATCCTCACTTTATAGGATCCTTACCCGGTATTTGGTAATATCTCAATATTATTCTATTTAATAATAATGTTAATTTTTTTTAATAGAGATTATTAATCTGAATCAAACATGTGCCCTTTTTTTTTATATGTATAAAAGCTCTATTTTTGTCTGTAAGTGTTAAACAAAAGCTCTATTTTATGTGGGTTCTAAAGGTATTTAATACAATAATAAGGTTTTTGGGAAAAAAAATAAAAATGGTATGGTATTGACTAGATCTCGCATAAAGCGAGTTAATAGAAATATTAAATAATATTTTTTACATCAAATCTCGCACAGAGCGAGCTTTTTAAAACCATTAAAATAATAATTTTTTGTATTAAATTTCGCATAAAGTGATTTTTGTAAAAGTATTTTTGTATTTGAAAATTTAAAACTCCAATAATAAAATTATTGTAATAAAAAATGAATATTTTTAATAATTTAAACATTAAAAATGTTAATAAAAATATTTTCAAAAAAATAATTTCCCTGAAAATTATTTGCTCTCTCTCTTTGACATTTTCTTTTCACACATTATAACATACTTCTTTTTTTTTCAAATTAGTAAAATAAAAAAAATTGAGATTGAAGGAGAGAAGGACAATAAGCAGTCTTTTATTCTTTTTTAGGTTTTTTTTAATTTTGATATGGATGTGAAAGGGTGTAATATTGAAATATGTTAGTTTCAGGGAAATTATACGGATGTGGGTAAGGGAACATAATCCGCTTGAAAAGGATTATGCATGGAAATTACAAAAAAAAAAGAGGGAAATTAGGCGGGTGTGGCTGACGGAACATAATCCGCTTGAAGTAGATTATGCACGGAAATAAAAAAAGAAAAGAAAAGAAAGAACACAATCTGCTGAGGGCGAATTTGCTACCATTGTCCAAGAGAAGCTTATCTATTATGAACCATAACTTTGCAAATAACCATTTGTTCAGTTTGCTTTACACGTACATACAAAACCATTTTTCTAAAAAAGAGATTGCATGGATAGATAAGTAAGCTTCCATGTCTAAAAAGTGGCCCACAGACTTAGTTGGACGTGACTAGTCCTTAATCCACTGGCCGCGAAAGCTACTTCTTACAATCCACACTGCGCGCTGTCCTAGATCGATCTTGGAGCATGCATGCATGCTGACTTACTCGAGAATATGTGAGCATCCCTATGTCTGGAGCAAGCCTGGCACGATGCGTTTTTCCTTCACTCCATCAGATCTGCTACACTGCAGGAAAATAATGGTAAGTGAATAATAAAGCAATCTATGAATGAATAGAGGAATATGTCCTTCTTTGTTGCTGATACTATAAAAGGGGGAGTTTGGCATGCGCTTGGTTGAGTTGTGAGAGAGTGATTTTGTTTTGAGCTTAGTGCACATAAGTAAAGTTGAGGGAATGCAAGTTTAGTTTAAATTGTAGGAAGATTGAGTAGAGTTATTTCAAAAAAAAAATAGAGAAAGAAATATTAAAAAAAAATACCTCGACGACAACGTGATGGAACAATGGATCCTAATGTGCATGTTGCAGTTTATATTTTTAATGGATAAGTAAGTTTAATTTTTTTACTTTTATTATTATTTTAGTTTGTTAAGTTAATATTCTATTCTTTGGGTGCATTATTTTATTGTTTTCATTTTACAAACTTATTTATTAATATAATTTTTTAATTCTATTGTAAGTGTAATTTTAGATTTTTAATTCATTTTACGTATGAATTTTTATAATTAAATATTTTTTGTGATTAAAATTTATTTATCTTTTACTTGAAATAGGAAGAAAGAAGCCTTGAGCTCCGTCATCTTTTTTTTTTTAATCATCCACCGAAAGATGCAATTATTGAGTACCTATAGTGTGTTGGTTTTTACCATGTTGTACAAACAAGCCGAGTGGAACGAAATGGAGCTCTAATAAAATCTTTGGTAGAATGGTGGCAACCAGAGACGCATATATTCTATTTTCCACAAGGAGAAATGATGGTGACATTAGAAGATGTTGCTATACAATTTGGACTCCCCATTAATGGTTTACCAATTAGTGGATTTACATCTAGCAATATCGAACAACTACAACTGAAATGTTTTAGTTTGCTTAATGTTGTGCCTCATCCACATGTATTTAATAGAGGTGCAATCAATTTAAATTGGTTGCAACAACATATAAGAGATCTTGATACTAGAAATGACGTAGTATCAATAGAAATGAGTGCACACGGATATATGTTGGCCTTCATAGGCACTTCTTTAATACCCAATAAGACTAATAATGAGTTTCATGGAAAATAATTGCAGTTGTTGGAGGATTTTACTTGTGTTAGGACTTTTAGCTGGGGTTCTGCATGCCTTGCTTGTCTCTATCGCAACTTAGATCAAGCGGCACGCATAACTACATAGCAAATTAGAGGTCCTCTAGTTTTGTTACAAGCATGGGTATAGAGCCAGTTGCCTTATTTGGCTCCTGTGCTAGTATCACCCAATTTTGTCAGTTTCCCCTTAGTTTCCAAGTAAAAATTGTTCTTGATTTATTTTGTATTGATATTGCCATAATTGTAATAAATTTATATGTTTTATGATAGATGGGTGCACCCATTCTATCCTCATAGCGCGGGTCTTGCAAATCATCTGCATTCAAGGTGGGTGTTAGATGAGATGCAATCTGATTAGGTAGCAATTAAAAAATTATTTAATTTCATGTAAAGTTATATTAAATAATATTTTTCCATATATCTAATATAATTTATCTTCATATTGTAGATTATATGGCAACTATATAAGACTGGTGAAGTTGAAGTTGTGATTCCAGATTCTATTCAGATTAAGCAAGGATAGTGGAACAATATTATTCTATTAATTTGCTTTCAGATCATAGAATGGCACCTATTTAATCACATGAGGTGACAATTTGGGCTTGTTCAACCTATTCCTGATCCATACCCAAATCTAGGGAGGGCTCATAATAAAGATTTGAGGTGAAAGGAGGACAACCTTGATTGCTTATTAGTACATCATCAGTGGGAGGAGATGTGGATGCAACGGGGAGACCATCCCTTAGTAGGAGAACCCTTACACGGACACCCCATTGATTATCGCCCCACAAATGCCTACTTGTCATGGTATCAGGATAATACTTATGTGCCTCTATGCATAGTTATCAAACTCGACCTGGTCATCGACTCGACTAAGGTACCGGGTTAATGGGTCCTTGGTTCAACCAGTGGGTCACTGGTTGAATCGATCGACCCACCGGTTGAACCTATCGAACCAAATTTTATTAATTCAGTATATAAAATACAACCAAGTGTAATATATATATATATATATATATATATATATATATATATATATATATATATATATATATATATATATATATATTAAATATGGTACATTATACATCAAAAGCAAAAGTGGCCAAGTGGTGGAGGCGCTCCTTCCCTTCCCAAGTGTGCTGAGTTTGATTTCCCAGGATTGGATTTTGGGTATTTATTCCATACTTCACATCCTGGGTGCGTCAGAGGGGCATTGTTCCACACTTCACATGGTGCATTGTGCATTTCACACAGGAGCATGGCATGGTGCATTTCAAATGAGCATGGGTGTGCGCGGTTCGGTGGTGGCTCGGTCGATTCGCGCAGGTCTAACCGGGTCAACTTCTTAACCGGTCTGTTAAGAGAACTGAACTAGACTAGTGACCAGTTCACCGGTTTTCGGTTCAACCTAACCGGTCCAGTCCGGGTTTAATTACACTGCCTCTATGATTGACACCACTAGATCAAGATGATGCAGCCTCACCACCTCAGCTGCCACCGTCGCCGCTGCCACCACCTCTACCACCACATGATAGGTTCACACTTGTCCAAAGGGAGGTAGCTTTGTATTTGCATCAATCACCTGTCATGCAGGAAGAAAATGTATATCGTCCACAGATGCAATTTCCATTTCAGTTTCCCCTAATTCAGCAATGAGGGATAAATCTTCCCATAATGTCAGCAATTTATGGAGTTCAGACTGGAGGGTTTGCAGGTTATGCAGGTCAATCTAGGGGGTTTGCAGGTTATACAGGTCAGTTTGGGGGGTTTGCAGGTTATGTAAGTCAGTGGGGTTATGAAAGTTAGGCTGAGGGGTCCTTCGCTAGAGTAGAAGATATAAGTGAGGAAGACCAAGCTAGGGGAGCTGATGGTGTGGGGGAACAAGGTGGGCGAGGTGCAAGTAGATATAACTTGTGTAAAGATCCCCTACTAACTAGCAGGTATACCCCACCAATGATCAAAAATCCAAAAAGGAAGGAGAAAGCATATAAAGGGGGTAATAGTACTTCATTTGTTATAATTGTCTGATTATGTTACCTATTATATGATATGATGTTGTTTTATTTACTTTCATTTGTCTATTTCAACAACAAAATATTTTCTATTTAATTGTGTAACTACAAAATATTTACATTGAAAAATAAATTAACATTTGACAATATTAGTAATAAGATAACGAAATAACCAGAGTGCATCCACTTATAGAATAACAACAACACCATTAGTAAGATAAGATAACAACAAAGTAACAAGAAAATGAAATAACATAAAGTGGCTTGAAAATGACACCACTACAACTGCGATAGGAGGCACCACTACGATTAGAAATGCTTTAATGGACTCATGACGATCAAAAATTAGTCCAACTCCATCTTGAGTCATTATACGTTTTGTGCACATTATTAAGGAAAAAAGACCATGCATCCCGAAACTTACTCTCGACAACAGCAAAAGCAATTGGCAATATATTCTGATTGTCATCTTCTGCAACTGCAACCAGTAGAGCTCCTCTATATTTCCCATACAAATATGTCCCATCTACCTGAACAAATGGTTTGCAGTATCTGAATGCTTTAATGTAAGGACCGAAAGTCCAAAACAACCTACAAATTATTCGAGTGTTTGGCACTAGCTCACCCCCACAGCTCGCCTCTGTAGAATCCAATTGAACAAGTGCTCATTGATCAGCAGTACACATTGTCATACACCATTGTGGTAGATCTTCAAATGAGCTTTCCCAACCACCAAAAGCTTTATCAATTGCCTTGTGCTTTGCTGCCCATGCTTTTCGGTATGTTATCATGTACCCTAATTGAGAATGAACCTCTGCAATGACAGACTTTATTTTAATAGATGGATTGAAATTTACCAATGGCTCTATTTATTGTGCAATCATGTCAGAATCCAACTTTGAATGGTCCTGCGATTGCCTAGACCTCGCGCAAGTGTGCAGTCTGTTATGCTTCCTGATTTCCCAATAATCCTTATTTTTCCTGAAACTGGCCTTTAGAAGCCAAAGACAATCCTACCCATATTGTACACATTTACAATAAAACGTCTTCGATTCTGACTCTTCAACTTTGTAATCTGCTTCTTTATCTATGCTATATTTCTTAACTACTTTAATTACAGTCTCCCTATTGTTAAAATCTATTCCAATAAAGAATTCAACATTGATAATAGGAGCTGCCACCAAGCAAGCACCAATATTAAATGATAAAAAACAATAAGAATAATATAAAAAAACCAAATGGAAAAAAAAACTAAATCTATAACTTTTTTTCACACCTTAGGTAACAAATTTTAAGTTAGTTCTAGAATTAGCAGCACATACCCATATTTTGAAACTGTGGAAACTCAAGGGCATTCATAACCTCAAGATCTAATGTACGCATGAAAGGTGGCTCATTGTTTAGATATTGCCTGGCCACCATGTTTGACACATCTTCTTCATCTGCAGCATCATTCTCATCATCATCGCCACTTTCATATCCTTCTTCATCACTATTTTCCCATATTTCTTCTCTTTATTCAAATGTGATCGACTCATAAACTATATTTCGAGTAACAGCTTCTTCGTATTCAATATATAATTCAATGGCACGATTATTTGGCTAGTGTTGTTGATGTATGCGAAACATCTGTTCAATGCTGTCATTATTAATGATTGGAATTACTTGATATTTTATGAAACAACCAAAAATTGAGGATGGACATCTATATTTTATAGATGTCACTTTCTTTTGAGTGTTTGGACTTATGGATTGACAAAGAGTATTCTCTAGCTCTAAAAATGAGAAAGTGTATGGAATGAAAATATTTACTAGACTCTCATAGGTAAAAAAGATATCATCATTTGAATTTGTAAATAATAATACATGACCATTATAATATACTACTATCATAACAACACTCATTTTTTTCTCACTCAATTTTTTTCTTTCTGTTACAAGGTGGGGAAGGAAAAAGAGTCTGAGAGACTACAAGTATGAAGAAAATTGAAAGAAGTTACTAAGTGTAGATAAGATAGATAATAAAGAGGAGAGTGAGTCGATAAAAATATGCATACTGAGATAAATTTATAGGGATAGATCAGATAGTTTAACATTGTCCACGAGTTGCTCGTGGAAATCATCCTCAAACTACTTCGAAATGACCACTCCAAAAACTCGGTTAAGATTGATTTATTGGAGCCTGATCTCAGGGTGAGTTTTGGTTGCTTTTCCATCTGTACATAAAGTACATGATATAAAGCATTGAATAGAATAGACATTGATTACAGATAAAGTTTTGAGAGCTTGGCACTGATCATACGATAGACAAATAAATGGCAAAGTTGTCAGATCTTAATTCATTGGTATTGAATTCCTTTGCTTTATTATTATTGTTATTATTATTTTGTTTTCAGTGCCAGGTGTTAGTAGAAAAAAGCATGTGTAGGTGACGTACACTAAATGAATTTTAAAGTAACAAAAGTTGAAAAGAATGCCTACTAAAAAGTTAGTAACAAGAGTGGAAATTTGTCTTTGCTACTCCCACCACACAGTTATTTCCCTGAAAACGTAATATGTGAGTGATTTGAACAGTACAATTCCATATAGAAATCATTGACCCAAGAGTGTGATTTTTTAAAAATGTTTATGATAAGAAAAATAAGTATTTTTAATATTAAAACTGTTAATAAAATTATTATAAAGAAAAATAATTTTAGCATAAAATAATTGTCAAAAATACTTATAAATATTTTTTTAATACCTCAAAAATTATATTATTTGTAATTAAATTTAAACATAAGACCAATTCTAGTAGCTTAAGGATTCATTGACATTTAATAATAGTCAATAAAATATTATAAATATTTTCAAGAGTCACTTTTGTGCCAAAATTATTTTTTTGTAACATTTTTCTTGACGCTTTTAATATTTACATTGTTGGAAATACTCATTTTCTTCTTTCTTCTTCCAGTGCCCGAGTTTTAACATTTTCAAAATAAAAATATTTTCACGAAACTCACATCATGCAAGATTGTATATAAAAGAATTATTATTTTAATGCTTTCTCGAACCTCGACTTATGCGAGATTTCAACACTGTACCATTGTAATTTTTTTTTTTGAAAAAAAAAACCATATTGGTCTATTTAATACACTCAAAAATCATATATAAAATTTTTGAATTTAGATCATTTAAAATAAGAAATTCATTTTTACTCCCCTCAAATCAAGAGTGAAAAAAATCCAATTTTTAACTATTAATCCAAAATTAAAACTCTGTTGCTTTATTCTTCAAAGTGAAAGGTTCAAACACAAATTTTCCGATCGAATAATATAAGAAAGCAAAATTATTGCTTGCAGCTGATCAACTACCGCCCTCGAAGGCGGCTATTAATGGTTACAACCGTCTCTAGCAGTACCGAGACTTTTTTCTATTACTCCTCAGCTTATAAAAGGCAAGAAAAAGTTTTTAAAGTTCATTTTTAAAGAGATTATTTAGTTAATTTAACGTTTTTATAAGACACTTTTAATTAAAATTTAAGGAAGTGGCTATTGTTATTCTTTTTTGTCTAATGTCACTCCCACTTAATTACTCATTTATTTGATTGTCCTATAATGTCATTCTTAAATTAAGGGAGTGGCTATTCTTTTTATCTAATAGCACTTCCACTTAATTACTCTTTTATTTGATTATCCTATATATAATGGCCTTCTTTCTCTTTTATAATTAATCAATAATATTCTGTTGGTTTAAAATTATTTAAAATCATTACTATTGATGATTAAAATTATTTTTATTATTTTCCATATCAAAAAAATATATTATTTTATCATTTATTTTTTCTTCTTAGACATTTTATTTTATGAAGAAAATTTTAATTTTAACTACTTTTCCCGTAAGACATACAAAACTCAAATTTTCACATAAAAACAACAAAATATAATTGTGTTTTGCTTATCTTAATCTTAAAAATAGTTTATTAATTTTAATATACAAAGTTTTCTTTGAGGAATACAATATACTTTTTATTTTACTATTTTGTAAATATGATACAAAATAAAAATAAACTACACAATTTATTCTTGATGCAAAAAATTTGAAGTAAAATGAGATACAATAAAAGATATATGATACATTAGGCTCTAGCGCCATTTGTATACCAAAAAATAAAAAAGGATAAAATACTAGCATTATTTATTTGTTTATTAAGACTCAAACTTGAAAATTACATAAGTAAATGTTAAAATTAAATGTCATATATATTCTATGAATTTTATCTTAGTTAATCAAAATTCTAAAAGTTTTGAGATAACTATCATAAAATTAAGCCAGCACTTTAAATTTTTTTAATAACATGAATAAACAATAATGGATTTTTTTTTAATAACATGAATAAAGAGAAAACTACAATAAAAGTTAATATCCAATGGATAATTTTTAATACTTAGAATATCTAATTACTATATGAAAATTAAAAATGACATAAATGTTAAATTTTTTAAGTAGATAAATTAATTTTTAATTAATTGATAATAATATATTTTGATAACCTTATAATACCTAGTAAAAAATAATTTAATTCATTTATATTTATTATTACTTAAAATAAAGTAGCATAAGAATATTTTAGTGAAATTAAAAAAAAAAAGCAAATGCAGCTATAGTTCGCGTTCGCAAAGAGATTAGTCACTACATCCGACATCGAGAAACCAAACAAAAACAAAAGGACCTAGATCGCTAAAACAAAAATCGAAAGACCTCTATAATAATGCAGGAACAGAACCATTCCCAGGTATGCTTTCATCAAAGTATCCATCCCCCTACGAGAATGCACGAAGAGAACCATTCCCAGGTATGCATTCCGTTTCCAGTTTAGAAAGCTCACTATCAAAGAAGGCTTTGTGGAGAGCCCTGACACACTGCTCAGCTTCGCTGTCATTTACTATTAACGAGATATTCACCTGGGGTGAAACACAACAGGAAGAAAATTACACGAGAAAGAAAACATTTTACAGTATTGATTTACACACATGTCAATGCCTCTGAGTATGACAAACAACAACTACAACATCAAAGCGGGAAAAAAAATAGTGCTAAGTAGAGTATGGTACTAGGTAAAATCTTAGGAATTAGGTTTCCATCTAATTTTTGCCATAAATCTAGGAAAAATTGCACTTTATCCCCTAAACTTTAAAAAGTATGGTTCGATCCCTCTACATTTTTGAATGTAAAAATTGACACTTCCATTAATTTCTCCATCAATTAAAAACAAAAATATCACAAATTTAAGAAATTTAGAGTATCAGGTTATATATTTAGGAAAATTTAGAGGGTCAATTTATACATGTTCCAAAATTCAAGTAGAGGTATAATACACTTATTTTGGCTAAAATGTACGTTTGTGAAAGTTCAAGGATGATTGACAAATTTTTAAAATTTAGGAGCTAAAGTGCACATGGCATATAGTTAGTTCAAGGGAGTAAAATACAATTTTCCCTAAATCCAATTAAGGAAATATTCTCTCCTAATTTTGCTCCATGTCAAACTGACGCTAAACTGTGGATGAGGTAATGTCATCAATACAAAAAATAAGTTTGATGCCCTTTATGAAAGAGCTATAATTTACTCAAGCAAGTACAATTAAGGAACTTCTGAAAGTGATTAAGTGGATACCTTAGATGCACCCTGAGAGATCATTTGAACATTGACCCCAAGGGTTCGAAGAACACGAAAGGCCTGCAATAAAAGCCAATTGGTAAATTTTAAAGTTAAAAAAAAAAAGGGAAAAAACATAGATTGATTACAGAAACAAATAATCACACAAATTGAAGTGGATCAACTTATGCCTGAAAAGCACATTGAACAAGCCATAGAATTTATTCCAAGATGCTGATTTTGACAATGCACCAATTTTCCCATGGAAGAAGAAGAGACAGGCTCAACAAAAACATCCCAAAAATAGAGAGTAAAAGGCAGGGACTTAAAGGGCCCAGATAATGATATTAAGAAAAAGGAATTGGATCTTAAAGGATCAGAGCAGATCTTTTAATAACAACTCTCGGAACACTATCAGAGAGAGTAAAATACTGAACCTTCTCCAATATCAGCGATGACCTCTGAACATTTCCAATGAGAGAGATTATGGATCTGTTCTGTAGGAGATTTACCACAGCAATTTTCTCTAGTTCTTCAACAACATAGTCTAGTTCCTGGTCGAAGATAAAAAGAATGATGGCCTATCAGATAAGGCTGAAATTCGAAACATGGCAAGCAATTGTTTACTTATGTGTAAAACTAAATGAACATCAGCAGATAGACATTATTTAACAGGGCCATCGAGAATACTTAGGATAACAATCAAGCCTTGCCCCATTAGATGGGGTATACTACATCGGTCAAATGACACTATCTCAAAAAACATATTACACATCAACAAAATAATGGAAGGAACTCAACAACAAAATGAATAATGGAAATAAGGAACATGATGTCTTGCCTGTTGAATTAGCTCTCTGCTCCACAGCTTTGATGGATCCAATGTCACGGAAATACTGACTTCACTTGTAGCTACGACATCAACTGATATGCCTAAGTCTTCGAAGATTGAGAACACCTACATAAATACAGAAATATGAAGACAGGAAGGGGTTCAACAAGGACAGGTTGCCAGGCGTTAGATTTCTCACCTTAGCAAGGAACCCAAACTGACCAAGCATACGAGTGCTGACAATATCCAACATGGTCACATTGCGTTTCAAAACAATGCTAGTCAGCACTGCCTGTAGGTGGACAAAGGAAAACTAAAAACTATGGTAAGTAGTAAAGTCATATTTAAGACGATGGTATTTATCATTTATTCCAAGTATCAATTCTACAAACCTTGCTCATATCTCTTCCCTTAGTGATAAGAGTGCCTGGAGCTTTAGGGTTGTACGAATTTTTAACCCTAACAGGAATATCACCTTCTCTTGCAGGTCTCATAGATTGTGGATGCAGGACCTGTAAATCAGAGAAATAATTCCACAAGATTACTCCAGTATTACAAAGTCCAGGTCATATAAATTGGGCACTATACAAACAAAACTTATGTAGAAGTTCTTTAAATGCTTGTGATGCCGTTCTTGAATGAATACATGACATGTGTACCTTTTCTTTACAGAAAGGAGGATGAGGTAGTTCAAAAATAGTACATATCTTATGTTTTCAATGGAATTGGTTTTTTTTTTTTTTGTGGATAAAAGAATAATTTTATTGAGATGAAGAAAAGAAGTCCACAAGAAAAAGGGAGGACAATAGATCCTCTTTACAAGGAGGAAAAAAAACAGAGAAAGGGAAAATACTATCAACAAAGCATTGCTTTTCAATCTCTCAATATATCTTAGAAGGGAATTCCTCTAAAAGATCATGTGCTTGACACCAAATAGACGTTGAACGCTTAATCGTATCCCAAAGGAGAGAGAAAAAAAGGGAAAACCTAAACTCGCTTGTTTAAAATTCTATCATTGTTGGTATGAAAATTACACTCCAACAAAATACTCAACATACTGTGGCATATATGGTATATTGCCAAATTATCAAGACCTGAACCCCATTCTTTCTTATGGCAACAACTCACCAAGTGATCACAATTTACATGCAAAGCACCTGACCAAAGAAAATCCCTCATAAGCTTTCCAATAGTACTAATCACCCCCATTGGAATATGGAACAAAGATAAAAAGTAGAGTCGAATACTAGAGACAAGCCTGGCTGAAAGTGATCCGACCACATATCGAAAAATAAGTCCCTTTCTAATTTCTAAGATGCTTAGAAATCTTTTCAACAAGAAGATCCCAAAACGAGACAGACCTAGAATCACTACCATATAAACACCCAGTTACAGAAAATTCAAATATATGATTCCAATATATCAATGAAATATAACCCCAGAAGGTAGGTTAACGCTTCGTGGTACTTTGATATGATTCAGAGTTCTATTTCCAAACAGTGGCCCACTTACCTTACATTGTTGGTGGCTACTTTAATTTTGGACTAGATTGTTAGAATTCTGCGTGAACATCGTCTATTTTCACCTTGGATCAGTTTCTTCTAATATATTTCATAAGCATAGTAGTTAATCCCAGAAAGCAGCATGGAGTGGCTGGCTCCAAAACTGCTGTAGCGGGGTAGCACATAGCAGGATAGCTGCTATTTTAGAAAATATAAGGAAACATTATGTAATTTACTGCATAGATGTATGTACTGAAAAATAAGAATATTACCCAAATTTATTATTAATAATCGAAAGTTATAGTCAAATACATTAAACACATAATTATCATTGATTTATTGCATAAATAACAAGTGAATAAATAAAAGTGTAGTGGTATATGGGTGATAAGTTTAGTAGTATATAAGAGGAATTAAATCAAACAGCATCATACTCAGGAACTTAAGCCTCTAAGACTTTATTTTTTTGGCAAAAGCCTCTAAGACTTGAAGGACCAATGATTCTTCTTATAAAAGAAAAGAAAAAATTCTCAGCCCAAATGGGAGTAAGCCCAATAAAGGTTTCAGCACATTAACAAAACCCTAAACTAGGTAGACTAAAGAAAAATCCCTAAACAAGGGAGCTGTGTTGCACCGTTGGGGGAAGACTAGAAGGGAAAGAGAACGTCAGGATGGGAAGCCAGAGAAAAAAGGATTTCTATATGAAAAACTCTCCATTTCACAGCCTTTTGTAATTGGGGTCACTATTCCGTGATTTGGCCCAGGATCTGCCACAATTAGCACCCGCAATGGACACGACAACTCCCCCGTAGCGACGGAGGAGTGCGACGCAATGGTGCGATTGCACCGCTATTGCACGCTATTGATAACTATGTTCATAAGTTTTGGTAGGAATAAAGATTCCAACAATTTGATGCCCTGTGTTATGTGGTTCTCTAGTGTACAGGGATGGAGCAGAATGGCCATATCTTCCAGTCTGTTTCTATATCCCCAGTGTATGTTATAGCATAGAATTGTGTTCATGGCTTAAAAAATGACAATAGTCAAGCTTTATCCAACTATCTTGGGTTAGTGAAATAAATATATATTTCAAAAAATAAAATTTCTGATGATCTGCAAAACAGCAATGAGAAAGTGTGATTCAACACAAAAGCAGAACCAAGAGTGTAGACTGCTAGCTAGAATCCATAAACGTTTGATATCCCTAATAGAAATAGTAAATAGCATATTTTCAACAGAACAAGGTAGGCAAATAAAATCATACCTGAGCACCAAAGTATGCAAGTTCAGCAGCCTCATCAAATGTCAGATATGGAACAGGTTCAGCTTGTGGGCATATATTTGGATCAGAGGTTAGAACGCCATCAACATCTTTCCATACCTGTTAAAGCAACTCAAATTAACTAATTCTTTTCTATCTCTATTTATTATTTAATCATGCACGAGCTAAGGAAATTCTATCCGTTAAAATTTGCAGTATTTCATGCTAACATTTTAAATTATGAAGACAAAACAAACACTTCAGACCTGTTTGGTTTCTATTGCCATTTGCTGTTTTCAATTTTTATAACAAAAGTGTCACCTTGCTTTTAATACATTTCTTTTTTTTAGGATTTTGTGAGAGAAATAGTGAAAAAAAGAAAATCATGGGCTTGTTTGGGAGTGTTTTTGGTTTAAAGGCTTTTAAAACTGTTTTATAAAACAAGTTTAAATTCAAATTTAAAAGGTACAAAAACATAAAAATCTGTTGGTAATTTAACTTTAAAAAAGTTATAGTGATAAAAAATAGAAAATCTGCTTAGACAAGTGTTTTTAAAAAACAACTATGAAAAGTGATAGAACAAAAAAGCTTGTTTGACTGGAAGTGCAATATAATGGCATGACTGGAATAAAAAGTCTCCCTCTCTCCTCTCTCAATCTTCCACATCAAGTGTAATATTAGTGTTACAATGGGCATGATTGGAAAGTGCACATATATATGATTCATAAATGTTAACCATCAGCGGAGACTGACCACAGGTTGAGATTGGGTAGAAATCAAGATAGAGATTGAGTGACAGGATGAGAAAGGATAAAGCAACAGTAAAGAGAAGAAAATGGTTGGAGTTACATTTTAATTTGATTTTTGAGTTGTGAGAATAAAAGAGAGTCCAAGATCAATAAAATCACATATTTACAGGTATTGCCACCTTGTTTTTTAACTCATCTTAAAACAAAAAGCCAAAATCATGTTAAACTGTGTTCTTTCTTTTGTTTTTTAAAATGCAAAATCCAGTTTTTCAATTTTAAAAACAATGTCTATTCAAACAGATTTTTTTTATTTTTTCAAAAACTAAAAACTGTTTCTGAAAACAGTTGTCAAAAAGACCCCATGTTTCCCGTTTTTGTTTTTTATTTTCACTATTTCCTGCAAAAAATCTTGAAAAATGGGATATAGATTGAATATGTGACTTTTTTGTAATAACTGCAAACAAGAAATGGAAATAGAAACCAAATGGACCTTTACATTTGCAAATACCAGAATTATTACCAACATGTAACTCTAAGAACTCCAACATATAAATTAAGTGCAGTGACAAGCTTCTGACATGCACAACTATGTGTTTATACACAAACCTGGATCTCTGGCAACCCAAGTGCTTTCCCAATTGTCGTAGCTGTCAAATCACTACCCCCTCTACCCAATGTTGTCACTGCACATGATTTCCGGGCCTGCAAAGAAACAAATAACACTTCTAATAGGCCAGAATTGGGCAGGAAGAACAATTGAAAATGTAAGGCATCTCAAAGACCTTTCCAAGGAAGCCTGTAACAATTGGAATTGCAGGATCAGCAACCCAATCACCATGTAACCTCTTTGCAACAGCAGGATAAGTTGCTTCCAAAATGTCCGCATTTGTGAAGTCGTCAGTTGTTATGAATCCGATTTCAAATGCATCATACTGCCAGACCAGTAAATTTGCATTTATAAACAAATTACTACGATCAGGATCCATGTTTGGACTGTCATCATTAGCAATTACAAAACTAAC
Source organism: Dalbergia cochinchinensis (assembly GCA_031216125.1). Lineage (NCBI taxonomy): Eukaryota > Viridiplantae > Streptophyta > Magnoliopsida > Fabales > Fabaceae > Dalbergia > Dalbergia cochinchinensis. The sequence continues at coordinate 26,736,681 of CM062368.1, forward strand.
TCTTTACTAAGTAGAACATACCTGACGGGCATTAACGCCCATTTTATTAAGATACGCAGCAAAGATCCTAGTGGACATGCACTCTCCAAATGAAACTAAATAGTCTTGAGTCCGTGGTGTCAACTCTTTCATCATAGCTATTCCCTTCAGAAGTTGTTCCAATTCTTCTAGATGCTCTGGAAAGTTTCCACACACAACATCAATTCAGCCACAAATACGACTTCAAACATCTGGAAATTACTTGAAAATCCATACCAAGAAGAAAGAAGGCAAATGACAGAATTAGGTCAATAGATGAGTTGATAAAATAAAATGAAAACTTTGTATGAGACTATTGTATTTCTTTTTTCCTGTTACAATGATCACCATTATGGCATACTCATGCATGGGCCAATTTCATCATGCAAACTGATGCATATACGCAATTTAGTTGCTGCCATTGTCACATAAAAACATATTGCTAATATTGAGACCAAAAATGGCAGGGATGCCACAACCATTGACCACATAGCTTTCTTGGCATGTTCAATATCAAACAAACTACAGTATCAAACAAGCAGTAACTAGTATGAACACAAGTATTGTGAATAAACTGATTAATTTCTCTAATTTTAATATACATGACACCCGCAAACCCATTGGAGCCACACATACATGCAAAGACAGAACCCTCAGTGCAATTTGATCTTGCATGAACTAAAATGGTTTAATACAAAACAGTATCCACTTTAACCAACAATTAATCTAGTTTGGAAGGTAGCTCACTAGCAATAACAGTTCTGTCAACTCCGAGCTCATCCACAGTCCTGAATAAAGATAAGAATTTACAATGAGCATGTAGTAGTCAATTTAAACAGCAATTTTCTGCTTTTTATTTTTCAGACACTCATTTTCCTTGCCTGAGATGCAGGTCTTTTATAATGCTGAGCTCATTAATGTTATCAACATTAGTAACACCACAGCTAACAGCTTTTTCTCCAGCCTAACAAAACAAAAAGTATCCGACCTCTTTTAAGTATGGTTAAACGCACAGAGACAACAGATAATGCAAACTCTAAGCATTTTAGAACCCTAAACCACTAAGATACAATATATAAGATTGATATAATATTTACATAAAAAAACACAAATCCTAATCCAAATTTAGAATAAAGACATCAATGTTTGATAAGTCAACATTAGTCATTATAAACAGAATAAAACACTATCTTTTATGTAATTATTGTGGTACGCCACTTATATTGTAAATTCAAAAAATAATTAAAAGATGTATGCTATAATCATCAGTCCATCACGCTCTTAAGTGACATTCATGAGGGAGGAAAAAAGAAAACTTGGTGCGAAAAGACAACAACTACTACTGAGCCTTGTCCTAGTATATCTAAATGAATCAGACAATGTCATAGTGTTCTGTAACATATCAGGTTCACATTTAGCCTACTGACATCTAGATCTCTTCTAATGCTGTCATCACCCATTGTATTTCTAAGGGTATGTTTGTGTGTTTGAGTTTTGGAGAGAAATGGAGGGAAGGAAGGATTAATAGTGTAAAATTTTCAAATCTTACACTGCAAATCCTTCATGCCCCTCCTTTCCCCTCCAAAATACAAACTCACAATCATACCATAAGTCTTCTGCAACAACAACAACAACAAATAGGAAAATACCAGTAAGAGCAAGTTAGTTGTCTTTCCCATAGCAGATAGCACAATTACAGGCCTCTCCTCGGGGAAGCTCAGTATAAGGCTGGCAACCTCTCTAATCCTCCCTGCATTGGCCAAGGAGGATCCCCCAAACTTCATCACACACGTGTAACTCTTCTCAGTCTCAGCAATGCCCCCATTCTCGGCCCCTCTCTTCTCAACCAAAACATCACCCCCCGTCGTTGCCTTGCAACAACTAACAGCGAATGCAGCCTTGCCAATGGAAAATCTGGCCGTGCCGCCGCGGCACCAAATGGGAACGGGAGGAGCAACGGATGCTGCAAAACCAATTCGCGGTGGAAACGAGAGAGATTGGCAATGCAATTCCCTCATCAAAGCCAGTGGAAATGTGGTCTTGACGCCCCAAAGGTTCATCGCGCTTGCCATGGTTATTCCAATGAGTTGCTTCCACAATTAACAAAAAAAAAAAAAATTGGGGAAAGAAAAATATAATATAATATATATATATTATCTATCAATGATCTTGTAACAGTTACTTGTCAAAGAATGCTTCAAGTATCCAAAGCTCGATCTGCAAGAACTACCCGTTACTTGAATCAGTTACGGCAAAGATAACACTGTAATTGCCATTAACTCAAAAAGCAATGCAACAGATAATGTTATATTCCCTGTAAGAAAATATGAGATAAATACCTTGTAAGGAGAAGCTAGTTGAGAGGGTGAAAATGAAGGCTCGGAGAATGGGTAAAAAAAATATGTTGAAGAGACGTTAGGGTTTTGGGACACTGTGATGTGGCTTCGTTCGGGGAGAGAGAGAGAGAGAGAGAGAGGAAAAGATGAATGGTGAGTGGAGAGTGGTGGCGGCGAATTTGACTGAGAGGTGTGAAGAAATGGCGAGGAAAGTGGCTGTAGTACCAGCGGCGGCTCTTCTCTCTTTCTCTCTCCTCACTCTCTCCTCCAAAATCTAACGACGAAATGCGCGTTTTAACTAGTTTAATTTTTTTTTTCTTTTTGAGTTTTATTTTTTTTGTTGTTGTAGGTAACAAGGTTTTAAGAGTATCTATTTTGTATTTTATATTAACTATATTTTTTTCACTAAATTACCAATTTTGTCCCTATCAATTTAGTTCTAAAAGGATTTTTGACATTAATTTAATTTTGAAAGTTTTAAGAAATCTATTTATTTCCTGAAATATATACGTGATATTAATTTAGTATTTAAAAGATATAAGTGACATTTAATAAATTTTTAGGTAAGTAAAATTAAAGTGATGTCACATATATATTTTAAGAATTAAATTTATATAAAAAATCTTTTGGGAAGTAAACTCTTATCAATGATCTAAAAAATATCTAGGACACTAAACCAAACTAATGTAGGTATGTTTTGAGAGAGTTTATTAATAGTCAAGTCTATATTTTTTTGAACTCAGAGAATAAGCTAAAAAAAATATTAAAATTATAAAAATAGTCAAAAGCTGCAAAATCATATTTCAACAAATTACAAATGACCACAAAAAAACAAATTAAAAGTTGTTGCCAAATTGACAATTGAGATAATTCAAAGACTATTTATAGTCTTTTATAGCTTGCTCACATGTTAAAACGTTCTCAATGACTTGTCAGTCAAAGATCAACTTCTTATTACTTGAATATTTTATTATGCGATCAACATCCTACAGGTTATGTCCCAAGTTTAGCGTTCCTGTGGGAGGGCAGCACACACCGCTCCTAGGTTCGTTAATATTGCACACCCAACACAACCCCCATTTCAAACATCGTTACTAGTGCAATTATGAAATTATTACCAACATTTTACCAAGATTGGTAAAAAAAAAGAAGAAAACAAATTCTGATTTGAGATACTATTATCGACTTAAGGGGTCTCCATCAAAGAAGGTTGTAACACATTTCCTAGCATAAAGTTATGTTCCAGTCACAACCTTATAATACGTAGTTGTTACTTGTTAATTCTGTTTGATCTTATATTGTAAAATATGTATTTGTTATTAAATATGAATATGCTTTTGTAACAAAAATAAGAATGATTTTTTCCTATGCCTCGCAAAGTTTAAACATAGATAATATACATAAGCTCCTATGATTGGTCTAGTGATAAAGGGTTTGGATAGTATGCATGAGATCCTAGGTTCAAACTTTATTGCTATTAATGTAATTTTCAAAGTCCAAAAAAAAAGATAAATAATGTATATAACTAGATCAAACTCTTACTTTGATTCACGTAGGAACCATCTAGTCTAGGTATGACACTGCTCAAAATTTATTAAAAAAAAATAAAAATGATGACTAAGCCCTTTATTAGCATGTCATCAAAAGATCTAGACCATAGTGCCAATGCCAACCAGGGATCTCCACAAAGACTACTATCATCACCATCGATGTAAAAATATAACAATAGTAGGAATGAGAATCAAAGATTCCTTTTAGAAAAACAAACTAGTCTGCTACCTAGTGACATTTGATTTATTATTAAGTAAATGCATTTTCAATTTTTTTAATAATTAGTTTGTTTATTCTTTTACTTATTTATCATAGTCTTCTAAGTAAATTTATGCTTAAAAATAGAACTCATAGGATTTCTGATACATATCACGTATGATATATTGCCAATGATGTAATATCTCTTGCTATGACCTTATATAGATCACTGATATAATTCAATCGATATAGTATTTCATACTATAACCTTATATAGATCACTAACATAGTTCACAAATCATATAGCATACTATTCTCAATACATCACTTTAATCATAATTTGAATCCATGAGCTTACAATCACGCAATTAATGTTATATAAAGCCTATTATATATTATTTCTTAAGTTTTCTTTCTTCATATGAACCGTTAATAAGTTTTTGAAAATCTTATGATAATTATTTGGAGTTTCTTCTTAACAGTTCTATTTCTCATACTTCTATTATGAGATTTCCTTGAAATCTCCTACATTCTTATAAGATTTTTCTATTCAAAATCTCATAGAGCTCCTTACTTGATAATTCTTATAAGGAATTAAACTAAGTCTAACTTGGACTTAAAACTTTTTCTTCTATTTATAGATCAAAATATTATTCTTGTTTATGGAACTTTACTAGCATATTTCAAATATACTAATCTTTAAGAATTTGTAAACTTATTTCTAATTATATTCTTGCATAATTTCATGTGTCTAATTCTTTTCAACGAACCAAAATTACTTCTTTTGTTGCTTAAATGTAATTTTTAATTTAATCTGAGTTTTTGTCTCTTAACTAAATAGGGACATAATCCCAAACCTTACATTAATACTTTAAAAAAATTCTCCTCTCTTTAATTTTTTATCCATCATGGTCATAAGGCCTTTTTTCATTTACCAAAATTTTGGTTTCATCATGTATTATTTTTACTTGCATTTATATGATTTACCAATCTTTGAAGTTTTTAAACCAAGAGTTTCTTTGCTTACTTAAGGTTTCTATGCTACCTTACCAAGCTTCTAACATAAACCTTGTGAACCAAAATGCATCCTTTCTCTTCTACTACATATGGCTGAAATGGCCTTAGTTAAATTTCTATTTCATTTACTTGGTTAAATTTCTTATTTTAGAATTATTTTATATACTTGTCCACATGTATATATCTATTTTGTCATCTTCCTCCGCCAACTACAGGTGAAACCATAAGTGTATATGCTTATGTGGTGTGGACACAACATTATTCTTTATATATATATATATTCATCTTTTATATATAATATATCTTAAACTAGAAAGACACACCATCCAGGTTTGTACACGCTTCGTCGTGTCTGTTTTAGACAATAGCTACACTGCCAAAATACGTACAACCATTTAAAAGGATAATATGCAATTATATTTAATCAGTACATAAAAAAAATTATACAAATTACAAGGAATATATATGAAAATTTTATAAGCAGCGATGTTCTGCTACAACATTGAAACAACTTAATTTCCACCAAATAAAATCCTTGGGGATTGTAGTCATGCACTACATGTGTCCAGCATCAACATTAACCAATGACTTCACATGTTCTTTTAGGTTGGCGAGACTTGGATTGTTACGGTAATGGTACATTAGAGGTACCATTCTAGCAGCATTGAGGCAGAAATTGGTAAATGATGATGGAAATGGATTTGGGCTCAACACTTCTCGATTGAGACGCTTCCATTCTCTTGAAATCAACTCAGCAACAATGCTTTGTGCGTCCTCAGCTGAAACGTCCTGGTGTTCATTCATGTAGCAATCTAGATATGATCCATCAAGACCATTTTGATCCTCACTCTGCATTAATCAATTATAAACCACAGTTGCATATCGTTAGAAAACAGCACATTATCACCAAAAAAGGATGTGACATGAAATAAAAATGGTTCCCAGGTTTCAAAAGACGAAGCCCTAACAAAGTGACTGCTACAGGAGTATAAGTAGTATCCAAAAAACATTCTATTTCAACATTCAAAAATGGGTGTCCAACATCCGATCAATCACAACCGGATGTAATGGATAAGTGGAGAAAATTAGGACCAACATCACATCCAATAGTAATGAAATGAATATCTTAATTGGATACTCACTTTTAAGTGTTAAAATAGTATTTTTGGTATCCAAAAATAGAAATGAATCTTTTAAAATGAGAATATCTTTAAAGTGAAAAAAGTTATGTGGTAATCAATATTGGATTCATTGATGAGACCCATGCACTATACAATTTATTGATCTAAAGGTGAAAATCCTTCACTATCTCACATTAGAGGATCCCAAGGCTCCAAAAGTATATTATAGTCTTGTTTCCCAATTGGGCAAGAAGTGTGTCTTCTTAAGAGCATTAGCTGTTGAGAAAAAAAGATAATGGAATTTTCCTTTGAAAATTTAAAATACATATCAAAGAAGAGATGGCGTTTTACCTTAGCTCCTTCTAAATCATCGGAAAGGCGAAGAATTTTTGCCACTGAATATATAATGTTTGGAAAGTCATTCATAATTGCAACAGTTTCCTTATTTATATCTTGATCAAAGAGGAAGAATGCATGGACGAGCACCACATGGACTCCTGTGCTCACAATTCCATTGCTCAAGTACTGTTCCGCCTTTGGTAAATGACCAGAATTCAACCAATGTGCCTCCTCCAAGAAGGCATTCAATAATCGAACCCACTGATGTTTCACACAAATGTTTAACAAATTTACTTAGTGATCTCAATAAATTCCTGTATGTGAGTACACGATATAAGGAAAATGACATAATGAAATAAATTATCCATACCGATTTTTTTAAGGTATCTATGGGGTTTAATCCGTGCTTTTTGTAGACCTTTTTCGCGAAATCATTAGTAATGTCATATAGAGCACTTAAACAAATTCTCATAAAGTATGGAAGTTGCTCTCTGCCATCCAATTCCCATCTGAATCAAGAGATCAATTTGTTCAAAGCATTAGAATAGAATAACTCAATATTATATAACTTAGGGGCCAATATGTATCGTTTGTGTATATTTTGTTGTTGTATATATAAATGTTTGTATACCTGTTAACAGCATCTGTGAAAAGAGTAAGCTGTTCTAATGTCCCATGAACATCGAAAATGTCATCAATAATGTAGATTAGAGAGACAGGCTTGGTGAGCTCGATTCTTTGGTCAGAAAAGTGTGGATCTGTGAAGCATGCCATCGGCCACAAGTACCATTTAAAAGGTTGATACCTAGCAAACTTCACTTCCTTGGCCAATCCAAGATCTTTCCACCATCTATTAAGGTATTTTTTTAAAAAAAATAAGTTAGTGATAATTTTACTTTAAATCTAGACAATGAACAGTAAAAGAATGTGACTTCCAGATCAGGCACATATTTAGATATGAAACTCACTTAGAAACTTCAACGATTTCGTTCTGGTTGGTGAGCCTAACTATGCAAGAATTGATTTCAGCAAGTTCCTCTAGAGATGCCCATTCATTATTATTCTTGGCCTTGAAATGACTTAGGAAGGTGCTTCTATCCATGAACCTTGACAAGCCATGATGGAGTGGTTGCTGAAGAGTGTTTGCAACATGGATGGCTTCATGATGGTCTTGGTGTCTTCTTAGCCATCCCTGAAGAAGCTGGCAACAGATGTGGCCTATATCATCAAGATCGTCTTCTCCTTCAATACTTAGCTGGGTTGCTTCATACACTGCAATGAGACCCTTCACATCTTCACCATATTTTTCCATGAACCTCCCTTTGTTATTCTTCAAGCTGTCAAATACACCTGTCCACCAATTTTAGTTGATAATAATAATTAGTCACTAGCTCCTCCAATATTAAAGCAAGTGAAATCGATGTTCATACCACTTCCCTTGTTTTCTCTTAAAAATTCTAGCCAGCAATAAATTATGACAAGGCAGCATTACTCTTTCAAGAATTAATATGAATGACTTGCCCCTTATAATGATATAAATTATAAAAGAAAGATTCTAACCTGGATTAACATCATGACCTCCTTGTCTTAGTAGACGGAATGTTAGTGCAACATCATAAAGTTGACGATGGCTATTGACAAAATTATTGACATCGCTGCTCAATATCCAATGTTGGTTTTGAAGAGTAGCTTCTATCTCCTCTTCAAAGTGGTGCTCAATACCAAGCCTTTGGATAAAATCAACCATATATAAACTCTCCATTGGATCCTCGCTAATTAGTTTCTTGAATGCAACCTTAGCTTCCTTTAGTATCAAAGCTTGTCTGACATACAAAGCATCCTGAAAGCATAAAGCAGTTTTAGAAAGTTATAGAAGATAAACCTGATTAGAACACTCTGTTTTCACTGAAAATATGCTTAATTACCATGGTGGAATTAATGCTTTTGGAGAACAGATTCCTTCAGTTTTAGCGGTAGAATTGCGTTGTGGTACGGTTTACTTGAGAGGAGTTTGTAAAGACAATTGAAGAGAATGAGTATTTTCGAGAAATGAGGGACAATGTTGTGGATCTATTTATTATGTTACTTGTGTACAAAGGAGTCAGTCTTGTGCAGTGAGTAAGTGGAAGTCAAAAAGAGCGTGTTGCGTGAAAAACATTTATTTGTCGGAAATATATACATGCATAGCTGATTTATCATGAACTTGGCTTGTTTTTTATTACTAATTAGGTGCTTTGGCTTAATTTAAATTGTAGCTGTACTTGTTTGCCAGCACGTGTAGCGTGTGTTTATTGAACTTTTCCTGGCAAGGGTGCAACGCGTGGAGAGAGAGAGGGAGGGGGAGGGGGGAGAGAGAGGATTTTAGAAAGGGCTGCTATTGCTGCTGTAGTGTATGGCAATTGTTCACAAGAGGAATTCTTACATGTTCCAATGCTAAACATTTTAATAATTTTAAAATAGTAGTGTTATTTGTATACAGAATATGTGGGAGACCGAGACCGTACTGACATACTCTCATATATCCTTGGATAAGATATGAGACCCAAACTAAGTGGGATCTGTTAAGAAATATCAGAGTTAGATATACTCAAAGTATAATAAACACTTTATGGATATGAGTATAAGTGTGTCCAAATTTATGGAGAATAACAGATAAACGAAATATAGTGAATAATATTTCACAGTGGAATCCACATGTCACTATTTATTCACAATGAAAACACGTTAATATTGTTCGAGTGAGATCCACAGCACTATTTATTAATAGTATTTTATTACTATTCATACTAACAAAATAGATCAAAAGAACTGTACACCAAATTGTAAAGTGAAAAATCCTCCTATAATTTTGGGGAAAAAATCACGGACCAAACTCCGAAAAATATTTCACTATATTTGAAGAGTAATTACAATATAATGTATCCCTAGTGAGACTCTCTTCTACTACAATTTATAGTATTGCAAAGATCCAGAGAATATACCTAAAACCCCCAATGTATACTCATACTATACTTTTGAAATTTTCTTACACACACTATTTATTTTTCTTTCACTATAAGAAGCTTACTCTGCTTCTTCTTAAAGCTGGAACTGCTTCAGCTTGGGATGATTTCCTCTGTTTACGTCCCCTCTATTTATAGAGGCTTAGGAGTCATTGTGCAATCAATGCACAATAACTCTACATGTATTTCAGTAGAGTAAGGAAGATTTTCTTCCTTCCCTTTTTGACTAAATGCACAGCCACACCTAACAATTCTTCACCTTGACTTACATTTTGCAATAGTCTTCAATCTCTGCAAATATTGACCAAGTTCAAACAATGCTTAAACTAATCAATCGGCAACGATTTTATCACCATATCGACTGGGTTCTTAACTGTAGCTATCTTTTGAACTGTAGCAATACCGTTGTTGGTACTTCTCTGACAAAATGAAGTCTAACATTAATGTGCTTAGTCCTTTCATGATAGACTGGTCTTCGACGCGATGAATGACGCTTTAACTATCATAATGTACAACTAGTACATGTTAATTCAACCAAAAACTATCTAAAAGACCGTGCACCTAAATGCTTTCTTTAACACCTCGGTCAATGCCATATAATTAGCTTTAATAGTTGACAATGCCATTGTAGATTGCATGACCTCTCACAGAACATTGTGCGCAAGGCTTAACTGTATTGTACTTCATGCTTTATCCATTGTCCCTTCCTTGTTGTCATTAGGTAATGAACCAAAAATCTTTCTTTGCCCTCCAACACCTTTACAAGACCTTGCTGATTTAGCAATGCCTACAATTTCAGCTTCCATAGACTGAAGTCGTTGGATTCGTCAAAATTCTCCACTTCAAATTTTGGCATCGACATCTTAGATCTGAAACCAATTGGCTCTGATACCACTAGTCAGGGAATATCAAAGTTAGATACGTCCCAAAATAAACACTTTATGAATGTGAGCGGAAGCGCGCCCAAATTCACAAAGAGTAACGGATAAGTAAAGCACTGTGAATAGTAATTCACAGTGAAACCCACGTGTCACTATTTATGTGAATAGTATCTCACAGTGAAACCGTGTTAATATTGGTTCAGTGGGACTTGCATCACTATTTATAAATAGTACCATATAATAGGACCCGCATTACTATTTATGAATATTATTTCATTATTATTCACATCAACAAAATAGATAAAGAGAACTGCACACCAAATTTTAAAGTAGAAAACTCCCCTGTAATTATGAGGAAAAAACCATGGGTCAAACTCCGAAAAATATTCTACTCTGTTTAAAGAGTTATTACAATATAGTATATCCCTATTGAGACTCTCTTCTACTACAATTTGTACTATTGTAGAGATCTAGAGAATATAACTCAAACCCCCAATGTATACTCACACTATACTCTTAGAATTTTTTTACATACTTTTTTCTGTTTTTCTCTCACTATAAGAAGCTTACTCTGCTTCTTCTTAAAGCTGAAACAGCTTTAGCTTAGGATGATTTCCTCCATTTATGCCCCCTCTATTTATAGAGGTTTAGGAGTTACTATGCAATCAATGTACAATAACTCTCATTGATTTCAGTGTTATCATGTGAAGTGACTGTGCACAGTAACTACACATGCATTTCAGTGGGGTAAGGAAGATTTTCTTCCTTTCATTTTTGACTAAATGAACAACCACACCTAAAAGGATCCATGTCCTATTTAAGGATAAATGAAAATGTGTTGGCATGGTATCCCACAAGTTGTAAGTATAAATAACATTTCTCATTTTGAAAACAATAATTTGAATTAACACAGTCAGCCTACAATGTCAACTGAATGGCACATAGCAAAAGAGTTATTTGCTCTCGACGATCTCGACGAATATGAGATTCTCACTCATGTCAAATGATATAGAGAAGTGTTATTTCAATATCTAGAAAATGGGCATCGATTGATACATCCACTTTTCTGCCATTAAATGTAATGGGTTAATAGCAAAAATGTGAACCACTATCGTATTCAATAGTGATAAATTTAGTGTCTCACTTTAATTTTTAGATATTAAAAGGATATTTTTGAAAGATATATACTTCTCGCTGACTTAGGGAGAGGATTTAGTTAGGTTGTGAAATGTGTAATTAGTAATTAATCAATTAGAGGAACTCACACCTATATATATATATAGAGACACGTTGTAACACCAAAAATGTGTACAATGAGAATCGACTTCAGCTGTTATTCAAAAAGTTTTTCTGCTCTATTTCCCATCTTTCTTTCAATTTTGGCTTTTTCACCGAAAAAATAAAAAAAATGTTTATTTACGGATGTACAATCGGACTGATATTATTTACCAATATACACTAGTTTTAGGAGTAATATAAATCGGCCAACAATAGAACGTTTAAGTACACATAAATCGGCTAGCTGTTAAACGATTTATGTATGACGCATTTTACTGTGCAACGATTTAACGGGTGCATGTGAAAACAATGTCAGCATTAAATCGGCTAGCAGCTAGCCGATTTATGTTCATCGAAACCTTCCCACACTGAACGTTTTTTGCGAGAGACATTTTTTTTCCTTTTTGTAGAGTGGGTGGCTAAAAAAATGGCGTGGAAACTTCTTATGGTTGTTCATTAAAATTATGAGGTAATTCAAAACTCTCAATATGGAGTCTAGTTTTACTGTCAAAATCCAAAATTAAAGTCACATTACTAAAGTATTGTCAACATTAATTATTTATAGATTAAACATATTATAATATCAAAATTTAACAAATTATTGTAGACTTTATTTAACCAACAGCAAACTTAAATTAAACTAAATTTACAGACTGAGATAAATATGAATGCATATAAATAAATAAGCCAAACATTATTAATCTCTTAGCAATTTCAAACATTTAAATAAATGTCATATATTAAAAATATATGATTAAAAATATTATCTACAGCTACAAAGATTAAAAATATTTCAAGTAATTAGTTCTTATGATACATAAATTAAAATACATACACTACACTATTCAAATAAAAAAAAATACACAATTTCAAGTTGTTAGTTCCTATAACTCCATAAAGTAGAAAAATTCATTAAACTATTTCAAGTAATTTAGCTCCTATAAGTACAAAAATTAAAAATATTTTAATTAAACGAAGGATTTTGAATTGTAACCTGGTATTTGCCTCAGTAATAATAGGTAGTACTTACTATTTGTAAAGTTAAGTTATCTGTTTGCTTCTTAATTAAGTTTTACTTATATCTAAAAGTGTAAATTATATTCTAATCAACATAAATAAATTTTATAAGTTATATCTATAGATTCGTTGTTTATTTAACTTTGATTTTATAAGTGAGAGTTCTTTTTCCATGCAAAATAAATAAAATAATAAAATATTTATTCAAAAATATTTGCGTAAGTCTCATTACCACAACATAAATGAGTTGAGGAGTTAATGAAAAGACCCATGGTCCTTTTTAAAAAAAAAAATCTAACTTAGTTCCTTTAACTATATAAATTAAAATAAATAAAAAATAAAATAAATTTTTTTGTAGTCTATAAATTTAATTTAGTTTATAATATGCATGTTTAATTAAATTTTTTTAGCTTATAGATTTTAATATATGACATTTATTTAAATATTTGAAATTGCTGAGAGATTAATAATATTTGGTTAATTTATTTATATGCATTCATATTTATTTCAGTCTGTAAGTTTAGTTTAATTTAAGTTTGCTGTTGGTTAAATAAAGTCTACAATAATTTGTTAAATTTTGATATTATAATATGTTTAATCTATGAATAATTAATGTTGATGATACTTTAGTAATGTGACTTTAATTTTGATTTTGACAGTAAAACTAGACTCTGTCTTAAGAGTTTTGAATTACCTTACAATTTTAATGAACAATCATAAGAAGTCTCCCCGCCATTTTTTTAGCCACCCACTTTACAAAGAGGAAAAAAAAACTCTCTCGCATAAAACATTTAGTACATAAATTGGCTAGCTGCTAGCCGATTTAATACTGACACTGTTTCCACGTGTACCCGTTAAATCGTTGCACAGTAAAATGCGTCATACATAAATCGTTTGACAGCTAGCCGATTTACTAAAACATTCTACTGTTGGTCAATTTATATTACTCCTAAAACTAGTGTATATTGGTAAATAATATCAGTCCAGTTGTACATCCATAAATAAACATTTTTTTTATTTTTTTCGATGAAAAAGCCTTCAATTTCTTGTCTTTCAAGTTTCAACATATCTTTTAACATGGACTTTTGAAAAGAGAAACAATATTTTACATTATTATTAATTATACACCTTACTAAATATCATGTGGGAGTAAATAGTTATAAAATTTGAAAGGAAAAAAAAAAGTTCTAGTAATACTTTTTAAAAGAAAGCTATAGAAGGGGATTTTTTTTTAATCAAAATTGAATTGTTAGAATGATGTAACAAGCTACTAACTCTTTGATGAATCAGTGGTTCCTACCCATTTTGTCTAAGAATTTTTTTGGTTTTTGTAAGGGTTTATTTGGACAACAAAAATGGAATTACAACGTAGAATTTTAATTTTTAATTTCAATTCTTTTATAAATGGAGTTAATGTAGAATCTTAATTTTAAGTTTGCTTGCTAAATAATTATAACATGAATTGTTATAATTCCAAATTTAATTCTAATTTTGTTGTATAAATATGTAACTCAAAATTTAAAATAATAAAAATATATTAATAAAATAACAATTTTTGTACTATATGAATGCTTTTATTGTATTCAGTCATGCATGAAAATTAGTTATATTATAAACTAATCAAGTAGACTATAGGAACTTTTTTATATTATAACATTCCAATAAAAACATTATGTTTCTATAAATATGATTTTTAGCAAATAAATACAAAAAGTAAAGAATCATATATAATCTATGAGGAGGGAGACATTTAATAAGTCATTATGCTTCTTTTGTTATGATTGGTATAAATTAAATAAACAAACTCACACCAACAAGGTGTTGGTCTAAATGGAAGGGGCTTGAATCGCTTAAGTATGAGGTATTGGATTTGATCAGAGAATTCATGTGTATATAAACAAAAACACTATTAGGAGGGGTCCCTGATTAGGTGCTGGATTGTACCCTGAGAGATTAGTCTCTCTTGCTAAGTGAAGGGAGACTTTGAGAAAAAGAAAATTAATAAACTCAACTTCCATAATGGAATGAGCAATGCACATCTATTTTTTGGAAACCCATAAAATGATGCCATCTCCAAGAGTGAATATCCAACTAGATATTGACTTATTATCATTTGCACCAATTATTCAATTGACATTTGTATACCCATATAATATTGTTGGAAAGTTACTATAAAATATCACGATTGTATTGCCTTTTTCTTAAGATAACCTAGAACACCTTTCAGTTCATTTCAAGTCATTAGTCTAGTATATCTTGAAAGTTTACAAATGACAAAAATGACATATCAGGTTTTGTACAATGTGTTGTATACATAAGGCTACCAATGACACTAGCTAGCACACTCAATTTGTGCAGTAACTTTAACTTGAATTAGCTCTAACTTGTGTGAAGAGTTGCATGGGTAATTATATAGCTTAAATATTTAAACTTATTTATTATTCTTTCAATATAATGAGATTGATTTAATGTATAATTGAACTATGTTTGACTACTTTAATATCTAAGATAACTTTACCAATATATATGTGTGTGTGTGTGTGTGTGTGTGTGTGTGTGTGTGTACTAGTCGTGTGACCCGTGATAATAAAAAATAGTTCATTGACCATTAAGGAAAACAAATAATAATTTATTTAAATATATCTTATAGAAAATTAAATATATAAATTTATTTTAAAAATAAGTTAAGAATTAATTAATTAAACAAATGAAAAATATGTATCATTCTATTTTATATCTTATTTTGAATATCATATTTATAAAGCTAAAAAAATCTCAGTAGATGACTTATAACTAATAATAAAGAGTCTGTTTTATGAATATTTTACACATTTCAAAAGTTGAAATTGTTGAAAAATGAAAGAGAATAAATAGATAATTCAACTATGTCATAAGCCACTTATAGGAATGACAATGGTTATTCATGAGAAAGAGAACACGTCTCACGCCCCCGTCCTGATTTGGAATTTTGCTCTGATCCTCATCCCTATTGTAACATCCTCCCAAGTACAATGTCATCCCTAAGTCATGACATCAGACTTGAGAGTTGTTACTTATAAATTAGTGACCTTTCTTAAATAACTATGGCAAATTCAATGGGATCATGTAATAACTAACGTAATTTCGATTAAAATATATAACAAAGATACAAAATATTTATTTAATATAAAGTCAATTACATAAGGAAGCTCTATGCTATGAACTTTAATGCATATACAATCTCTATTATATTTCCATACATATGACTCCAACTAAATACCACTAAAATATCAACTACTGCAATCTCGAGTTCTATCTCTGAGCGGCTGCGTCATTCTTTGGATCAACTTGGAGACGACACGGGAACACAAAACACGTAGGGGTGAAAATTATATAATTCTCAGTAGGGCAACTCCCCAAAACTCACTTATAATGTCATCGTCACCGCCTCAACCAATTTGGTTTATTAGAAAAATGTGATCATGTATCTTATAACAATGGGCCATTTTTAAAGTTTCAAATCGTACTTTCAAAGTGGGTAGCTTTTAATAATCAGTCACTTAGTGTATATATTGCCCAGTGTTCAAACACCTAGTAAATCATCCTAGGCAGACAATTCAAATCAATATGCATATGCATATGATAAAATGCCGAAATCTGTAATGAAATTATCTTCACTTGTTTTGGATATATCAAAGGGAATTTTCTAGTTTTCTCTTATGGCTATAGAACTTAATTGAGTGCATTTTTCTCTTTTCATTGACATAGGAAAGACTTAGCTTATATAATGCTATAAAACTCAATTCAGTGCAACCTTCTCTCTTCATTGACATAGGAAAGACTTAGTTTATACCCAATGGGTATCTGCTGTAGACAACTCCACAATACATAGTTTACACTAAATGATATTTATAGTGGATCACACCACATAAGGGAAATAGACTGCTTATCAGGACTGAGCTCATTCCTATATGTGATCATCGGACTTCATTTTTTTTCATTTCCGAATCATACACAGTTCTATTCTTAGCCGATGCATCTACCGACTCATAATATCTTGGGGAAAGTTCCCTTTTTTTCCTTCCCTTTAATTCAATCTAAGTCTTACTTCTGTTTTTTCCATGTGTCAGAATAGGCACATCATAGTATTTTGGAAAAGTTCCTACTTTTGCCTTCCCTTCATTCAATCTAAGTCTTGTTTCTATTTTCTCCATATGTTACAACATGCACGATTAAAGTTCATATATTCTCTTTTGTTACATGTGTATATCATTCACTTTACTTTTCCAAATGCATGCATGAGGCATATATACATATTCATTCACAATATTATTCCAACCATGCCTCAAACTATTCCTTAAAGTCACTCACATGCATTCATATATATCATACTTCAACCCAATGTCATTATTTCATTAATTCCAAACATCAATTCATTTTCAGCATAATGACAGATTTCACATATCCATAACACAAATTATTGTGCATTTTAAACTATCAAATACAAGGCTATAAAAATTATCCAAGACAATTCAATGTGTCCCCAAGGTCTTCAAAAAATTTTGGAGTTAAAAGAGTTCTCTAAGTATTATAACAAAATTCAACAAATTAGGAGGTCAGAAACCCCCTAGTTGCAACCAACAGCCAAAGTTCCAATCTTATTACCCTATCAAATGATTATATCAAATCATAAAAAAATTCATGGTTGGACTTTAACATGTCCTCAATATTCTGTAAAAATTTCAGTGGAAAAATCAATCATTTGATATAGTAACAAAATTAGAAAGCCCCAGAGCTTCAGAATTGGCTGTCTAGACAAGTCAAGAATAGTCTTAGTTTTTTATTTTTATAAAATAGTAAAACTCATTTTTAGGAATCAAGAAAAATCATGGAGTTGCCTTAGGATGTTAGCTTCAATATATAATTTTTATAGCTCATAAAAGCATCTACAAATACATCAGAAAATTCATGACTCATAACCTACCAGTGTAAATCTGAGAATTCCAACACATGATTCAAAACTTGATTTGCCAAAATGGGTTTTCTAACATTATCCAAACACTCCACCAAAAGTAATACATCAATATCCATATATCATCAACCAATAAAACAAAAATTTTGAACCAAGACCAATCAGAGACATTCAGAATAAATTTTGAAAGTAGAGGCCAAAGAAAACTCTACTTTGATGGCTTTAGGGATCTTGGCTCCAAAGGATGCGCCAAGATTGATTTTGCTCACTTCAAGGCCACCAAATCAACACCAAGCCCTTCCTTAATCAGTGATGTATGAGATACCAAGGTAAGGATTGATGAGGAATTGAAATTCCAATCGGTTAGTTTGATAGATTATGAGGAGTAGAACAAGTTTTGTGAAATGATCTTAGTGTTTTAGTGACTCTAAATTAGAGTTTTTGAAGGTTGAAACTTTTTAATGGAGGTTTGAGAGGAATAACAATGGAGAGGCTATGTTTTCTGCCTTTTGGCAAAATGAAGGTAATGGAGTGATAAGGTTGGTGGTTTGTGTTAATTCTTAAAGGAAGCTTGTAAAGAAAGTTTGATTATTATAATATAAAAGGAGAATTCTTAAAGATAATAAAATGGATGGCTAGGATTGTTTTCTTGGGCAAATAATGGATCTTGGTCATCCACTTGGTTCAAAATAATTGGATCACTTTAATTTGGGGAGTAAGAGCCTTTTCGGTATTAAAATCGCACACCGAAATTCCACTGAACGGGTAAGTTATTGGCTCTCGAGTAAAATATAATAAATCAAAGGTCATGATTAAAACTTGCTTTTCATGTTTTAATCATTGCCATCCACTTGGCATAAAGTGGTTGGTAAAGGTTACTTGGCCACTAAGTAACTTGTATGGTGTTAAATACTACACCTCAAAAACTCTACCGAACGGGCAAAACATTGTACCCGAGTAATAAGACATTGTCCGAAAATTAATTCTAAGTATAAAATCCTCATTTCTAACTATTTCTAATCTCAATTCTATAATTTCTCAGTTTTGGGCACCTCCGGGCCCCAATTTTAGGGTTTCAGCTGTCCCGACGGGCCCGTGGGGCCCGCAAGGTTACTATTCATGTCTTTTTTTTCTTTCTACAAATCCCGTAGACCATCCTCATCATTACTAAAACTATCAGATTTTTGAAATTATGACTATTAGAGCCCAAATTAATTTTTAAATAATTTTTTTAGGGTGTTACACTTATTCCCGTCACGGGTCCCCATTCCTTATCCCCCATCCCCCATCTCCGTGGGAATTTGAATCCCTATAGATATTCATGAGTTTATCAAAAATTTTCAAAACAAGAAAAATAAAATATTTTGAAATTTAAAACATAAATATCCATAATAACAAATACTACTAATGTAACATAATTCAAATTAAAATTAAAAAATGCATACATAATACAAATCTAACAAAGATAACTTGAAAAATAATGAACGTATGTTATTCCCGTTCCTGTTCTGTTTAATAAATAGAAACTTCTCCCCTGTTACCTGTCTCCAAGAAGACAAAATTGATTCTCATTCTCATCCTATTACTGCTAGTAATCCATATCTGTATCCACTTTCATTGTTTTTTTTTTTTTAATCATCCCTAGTCATTTACAACTTTCTACTAAATTAAAGTATTTAATTTATAAAACCATAAAAATATAATTTCTAGTTAATAAAAAATTAATGAATATATTTAATTTATGTGATTTCAATTACACATCCTCTCTTTGTACATCCTTTTAATAAATTAAAATATAATTAATGTTATAATTAGTAAAAAAATCATATATAGTTCTAATTTATGTCATCTCAATTATTAAAGTAGTATATCAATTACATAATTATTTTCAATTAAAAAAGTATTATAATCATTTTGTTTTTTAAAAAATTAATAAATAAATAGTATCATTATCAAAGAAGTATAAATTGTGGAACTAATTTTTAAAAAATATTTTAATTTTGAAAAATTGAATTTTTTTTCAAAAAATTAATATGAAACAATTGTAGAATTGAAAAATTAAAATGTACCCCATCCTCATTTAGAATTTTTCTCTTATCCTCGTTATGGGTCCTCATTCCTCATTTCTTTTGAAGATTTGAATTCCTACGTATATTCATTGATTTATTAAAAAATTTTAAAAAATAAATTTTACAAATGGTAATAGAAAGGATAATAATATTATTAGTATAGATTGATATGGATATCAATATCAATTAAATTTTATGATATTAAGCTTATGAAAAAAGGTAATAATATTATTTCTTATTAATTTTTGCTATATTTCTATTTTTGGGTGTGTGGTAATATTAGCTTTTATGAATTAGAATGAAATTTGTCACTTAAATAGTTAAGTTGGGATATGGAAAATAAAATCAGCAATCTATGAACAATTATATTTTTCTAAATAAAATAATATATTAATAATGATTATACCTTAAAAAAGTAAACACAAATAAATATGGATTGTATATTGTTACAAAAATAATATTTTAAATTTTATCAATTAATTAAAAGCTTTACCATGAGAAAAAAAAGGAACAACAAATGCATGTATTAGCAGAAAAATCAATCGATAGCTATACATATATCAGTATATTCGATTCACATCAAAATAAAAAAGAATAATAGTTAACAATTAATTTGTACAACATTAATGCATAATGGAAATTTTAATTAAAAAATACAATTTTGTTTCAAAATATTATTCATTCTCCATAATTAGTGTTTGTAAATGAGATTGAAATTACAATTTAATGACTATGTAAATATTGAATTCAGCAATCTTTAAGCCTTACAAAATAATGAAGAAAAAATAAATCGAAGGTGGAATAACATAAACAAATTCCAATGGAAATTACCTGATACGTTTTGTCTAATATTGCAATTGGAATCATCACCTAGCTTGATTGTGTACTGAACTAACACAAGAAAGTATTGCTTTTGACATAACAACAATTCCCTCTCATATAAATGTTCTGTTAAATAAATGAGCAAAACAAAATCAAAGGTTAAAATAGAAGTAAAACTAAACATAATGTTCAATCATTCTTAGTCCTTAATCTTTACTACCCTAAGTTTTGCAAAATGATCAGTTGAAATAGTCCATCAATAGCATCTCCTTTACTTAATTATGGCTTGAAATTCTGAAAAGAAAAAATTATAAAATTATTGATACTCGTAAATACAGTAATAAAATTAATCTCAAATTCAATACAATGTTTGTTAAATTATTCATGAAAAATACAATTACCTTTGCTACAAAGGATTGAACAATACACAGCTGAGCCTACACAGTTTAGTGATTGTCTCCTGTACAAAACATAGAAAAAGATCGTTAAGATATATAACAAAGTAAAAGACTAAATAAACATAGAAGAATCTATATACAAAACAAACCAAAAAAATCACAAAGAAGAAAGGAAGAAATAAATTGGATATAAACAACGAAAATGAAAAAGATAAATAAATTGGTTTATTTTAAGATAACTTAAAAAAAATCAAATCTTTATTTCATTGAGGAATCATTTAAATGTAATATATATATATATATATATATATATATATATATATATAAATTAAAAATACTAAACAAACATAAAAAAATATTATACAAAAGAAAAAGAAACCTCACAAAGAAGAAAAATGCTTCAAAGAAGAATGGTGGAATATTAAAATTTTCTAACCTACAAATACTTATTACTTAATATAAACCACGAAGAAGAAAATTAAAAGATAATGTAAATTAGTAATTTTGAGAGAACTAATAGATAATGAACAAAGAGAAATGAAAAATATGAATGAAAGAATGGAAGTGAAAAGAAAGTTGTCGAATAGAGAGGAGAAATGAAACAAGTTGTTAGCATTTCACACAAAAGCTTTCGGTAGTAGAGATCTTAATAACAAACTGATTATTAAATATTCTATTGAATCCAAAATTCAAAACATCAAGGTGAATTCAAAATTTCAAATTTTGTAACTAATATGGAAAAATGCATGTTTAATTAAAAAATAAAAAATATTATAAAGAAAATAGAAAAAGATATGTATCACGTGAATACCTATTTTTAATATTAAATAATTTAGATTGACATATTTTGATCAGTTATATCATTTAAATTAAGAATTGTAATGGTTTGAAATCTAATATTTAATGTGAAATATTTATATAGTATTAATGAAATAGATATGAAGGTAATTTTTATAACAAAATAATTAATAATCAAGGTTATAAAAATCGTAGGCCATGAGTTGCTTTATGAGCGACACCTATAAAAATTTTCCTAGAATAAGTCTGGAATATTAGTATAATAGATATAGATATGTATGTGTGTATGTATGTATGTAAGATAATATCTTCCTCTCAAAGATCTTTCATATTAAATATAAGAATAGATATTTCTTTGTATCATTCACACTAATTATAGTTGTTCTAATAAATAACATATCAATACTAAAAGCAAATAATAACTAAATAATCATCTCTATGTTTAGAATATATATTTATTAATAATATTATAATTGAATTTCTATACACTGACAATATAAAATTATTTTAGGTAGAACCAGGTTTAGCATAGTGGTTTTATGTGATATGTTTTGATGATGAAAAATGAATGCAAAAAGTATTCAATATAAGATATTGGACCATGTGCAATTGTGTGTACTCTTTATTGTGATATCCATAATGCCCAAAAAATTATTTGAAAAATTAAGGTTTAATTAATCCATTAGTCCCTATAGTTTCATTGAATTTTCAATTGGGTCCCTACATTTTAAAAGTTTTTAATTGGGTCCCTATATTGAAAATAAATGTTTAATTAGATCTCTGGCCCAATCACTAGTGACAAAAACGTGAGAGTTAAAAGAATATTCCTAGAATATTTTTTTACTATAATTCTGTATTAAAAAAATCCCACATATTCTAGGAGCGGCTGGTGGGAATGAAGCTCGGCCGAGATGAAATAGAGCTCGACCAATAGGAAATAGAGCTTTATCTTCTCCTAATCAATATCCTTTTTTCAAATTGAAGGACTAAGTCTTATTTCCTATTGGGAAATAAAGCTTAGTCAGGAACATAGAACTCGGCCAATAGAAAATAAAGCTCGACCAATATGACATAGAGCTCAGCCAATGGAGCTATTAAACTCTACTAACATGACATAGAGCTCGACCAATGGAAAATAGAGCTTGGCCAATATGACAATCAATATTCTATTTCCTATTGGCTGAGCTCTATGTCCTGTTAGCCGAGCTCTATTTCATTTCAGCAACTTCTTCCCCACCAGTGCTCCTAGGATATGTGGGATTTTTTTAATATAAAATTATAGTAAAAGAATATTCTGGGAATATTCTATTAACTCTCACGTTCGTACCGTGTGGTGAGATCAGGGATCCAATTAAATATTTATTTTCAGTATATGGATGTCACGACCCGACTGGGGAACATGACTGGCATGTGAGGAATCTCATCCCTGTGTAAGCCTCATGACCTCTGACTCTTTCTATATGCATAAAATAACATACTTTTCATTCTGAAATCATAACTTCATCTAAATCTCTATTTAAACTTTATATATGAAATTATAAAACTAAAATACTTGATATATGAAACTCTGAAAATATCTTAATTGTACTCTGAAAATCAATTTAACATGTGAATTAAATGATAAATACATGTTTGAATTATTGCGTAAACTCAAATCAAACTCCACAATTTCAAATCCATACTTATGAACTGAAAACATATACATCATTGTCCAAGTGCTCAAAATTAAAACATAATCTGAAAATAATGCATGGCTCGATCCTGCCTGCACATCTACTGATGCACTCTACTCTAACAAGACTCTAAACTAAGCCTTACTTCGAAGTAAGATTCACCACTGAGAACAATTGCGTCTGCCAAACCAAAGGCTGAGCAACATCTGTACCTGGAACTGTGAGGAGGAAAGGACAACGGTGAGTCAATGGACTCAGTGAGTGAGCATTCACCCATCACCCACATGGGACAACCAAGGAATATACCATAGTGCAATATACATACAACAATCATAAACCATTTGATATTTATATACATAATCTCATAGAAAAGATATCTCTGTATTCATAGATTCAAAGAAAAACATCTCTAAATTTTTACTCTAACAAGAAAATCATTTCTCATATATATGATATCTCTTAAATCGAATATTCTCTGAAAAAACATCATAATCTCCAAAAACGTAAGTAATAGTACTCTAATAGAGAAATATGGATAATCTGTTTACTAGTCGTATGATAATATATCCTCCAGTTATGCATGTCAACCATAACATAACCAATCCTCTATAGGTGCCAGCCATGGGCTCCATCCTCAGGGCTTTATTCCTTCCCCCCAGACACGGGCCAAGAGAAGAATACATATTTTATGCTTTATGAGATTGTCCCTAAGGACAACTTGATACCAAGGTTAATGATCATTTTTCTCAGTCATTAACTTACTGTTTGTTTCTCTATAGCTACCATATAACTAGTTTGTACTTAGTTCATATAATCTGAAAACTCTTAAAATCTCTTAAAACACTGAAACTCTGGAACTCTGTTACATACTTTAATTTGGGTATCAAAACTCTTTCATACATAATTACTCTAATATTTGAAATCATTAAGATTATTTATAAAATCTCTAAATACAATCATATTCATACCTAGCTCTTTATAAAACCGTTTGAATATGAAAACTCTTGAAACTTTAAAAGCTCTGAACTTATATAACTCTAGCAATTTAGTTTTAGCATAACTGAGACTGTGAAATCATGCCCAAAAGATCACCTACTTGTAGACATTTCAATTTCAAGTTTCTAGAATATGTATCTGGCAGTCGCTATGAATCATACTGAATTCCATACTTCGGAGTATTATAATATGTATCTGGCAGTCTTGAAGTATAATATGTCATAACTCTTGAAATATGTTGGATATTCTAACAACTTATTAAATCATATATTCTTGCAATAAATCTCTTCATGAATATATATATATATATATATATATAAATTTCATAGCACTCTATATATCAATCATGATCCCATGGTTTTACGAAAACACATAATTCATGCTCTTTGAAAATCATGCTTTTTGTCCAGCGTGCCATACTTGCAAAATCATCTATATAATCATACTTTAATCTCTAAATTTCATATATAACAAACATCATGCATAAACATACTTATAATGCTTAAAGGTAAGGCCATGAACTAGTTTGAACCCACTTACTGTTTGGAGCTGAGAGTATATGGGCACCACCAACTTGACCTCCAAGGCACGGAATGACACCAACAACTATCATAGAACAACATTGACTCAAGATTAAACTCTAATAATATCTAGATAACTCTAAAATAACTCTAACAATATTGGGGGAATCCTTACTTGACAACAATGGGAGAAATACCAATATCCATACTCGAGAATATGAAAAGGAAATGAAGAAGATGACCCTTTGAACTTGGATGGAGAAAGAATGATGATAGATTGAGAGAGAAAGGGTTAGAGAGTTCCTTGGAGGGGTTAGGGTTCAGTTTTTGCCAAGGGAGCCCGAGCTTGGGGTGTTTTATAGGGGTGGGGATCTCACTTATCAAAATTGCATCTTTTTTCTACTGTACTGACATCGGGTCCGCTCGCTACAGCAAGTTTTCTACTAATGCTCACACTCGCTGCAGCGAACATAAGTCGCTACAGCAAGCCTTTTGGCTCCCCTCCTCGTCCACCAAGCATGTTCTGTAAAATTCTGCAACAACAATACCCTAACTTTATCCCTTGGCCCTTCACACCACCGGGGCTTTTCCGAAAATACAGGTGGGTCCTAGGAGACCCTAGGGCCATACGAAACTTTTCCAAGGACATATGTATCTGGGGTATCACAAGGGACCCAATTGAAAACTTTTAAAATATAGGGACACAATTGAAAATTCAGTGAAACTATAGGAACTAGCGGATTAATTATAGATCAAAAATTAATTTGAACTTTATTAGTGAGATTCTCAAAAATCTAACAGTTTAAGCAATGATCAGGACAGTCCAATGGATGTGTTAAAAAAAAGTGAATAGTAATCTTGCGGTCCTCGTGGGCCCGTCAGGACAGTGAAAACCCTAGATTCGGGATCAGGAGATGCCTGAGATTGAGAAAAGAAAGGATTAAGGTTAAAAATAGTTAGAAACGAAGATTTTATACCTGGAAATCAATTTCAGGTAATGTTTGATTTCCCGGATACGATGTCTATCTATTCGGTAAAATTTTGGTGTGTGATTTCTAACAGTAAAAGATAATTTAATCTTTACAAAAGGATAATGATTATCCTTTAGGGCCACATGTAAGGCTAAGATTTAATCTTGATTTATTACAAGATCAAATCCTAGTCATCCATCTTATTTTCTTTTTAGAAAGAATTACCTATTTGACTACATAAATGCTATCTTTATAACAAGATAAATTCAAGCCACTAAACTTTATAGCCACACATTTTGACCAAGAACAAGGAAGAAACACCCTCCATTTTCTTTCTTCAAAACCACCACTAACAAGTTTCATTCACCCCAAAACC
The DNA here is from genome assembly GCA_031216125.1 of Dalbergia cochinchinensis. Classification (NCBI taxonomy): domain Eukaryota; kingdom Viridiplantae; phylum Streptophyta; class Magnoliopsida; order Fabales; family Fabaceae; genus Dalbergia; species Dalbergia cochinchinensis. The sequence goes on from CM062368.1 coordinate 26,763,014, forward strand.
TAGCTTAAAGTTGCTAAACACTCAAGTATTTTTTTTTTGGTATAAAACTTATTCTACTTATCACCACCTATAAAACTAACCGATTGGAATTTCAATTCCCCACCACTTATCACTTTGATATCACATATCCTACTTCCTAAAGGAGGGTTTAGTGTTGGTTTAAAGGTCTTGAAGTGAGAAAAATCATTCTTGGAGCATTCTTTGGAGCCAAGATCTCTAAAGCTCTAAAAAATAGGTTTTTTGAACCTCTTTCTTTTCAGATCTATTTCTACCTTTTAATCACTAATTTAATTTGATATTTTTTATTGTATTAGTTTATAATATATAGATATTGATGTGTCTAATTTGGTAAAGTGTTTGAATGATGTTAGAAAACCCTTTTTGTCAAAAGAAGTTTTGAGCTACTTGCTAGATTTTCAGTTTTGTCTCAGGTAGCAACTAATTACACATTTTTTTATGCATTTGTAGATATTTTTATAAGCTATAAAAATTATATGTTGAAGCTAACATCCTAAGGCAATTCTATTATTTTTCTTGGTCATGATAAAGATTTTTACTACCTTAAAAGTATCAAGAACCATGGCTGATCATATTGTCGCTAAATTGCTAGAATTGATGTTGTAAATTTACTAATTTTGTTACCATAGTAAATGATTGAATTATCACTTGAAATTTTTATAGGGTATTGAGGACATCTTGAAGTCCAACCCAGAATTTTTGTATGATTTGATATATTCATTTGATATGGTAATAAAATTGGGAACTATGGCTGTTGGCTATAACTACTAGTTTCTGACTTCTAAATTTGTATAATTTTGTTAACATAATTAGCCCCGACATTTTTACAGGACCTTAGAGAAACATTAAGGTGTTATTGAGAATTTTTATAGCGTTTAATTGGTTATTTTATATGAAAAATAAATCTTGCTACTTAAGTGAAAAATCTACTATTGTGCTGGAAATGAACCAATGCTTTGAATTGATGAAAATAATGGCACTTGGCACGAGTATGATATGAATAATTGAGCATGTAAACTTATTGATGAGGTTAGGCACATATAGATGTAGATACTTATTACAATTGCTTATATGTGAAAGAAAAACATAAGATTTATAATTCTTGGGTTAGAAAAAGAAAATCCAGTCTATCGAGAAAAGTAAACCTGACATCCTTGAATTGAGTCGGGGAAAGTAAACATGGCTAGGAATAGGTTTGTTAAAGAATTGGAGAAATTAAATCCAATGATCATGTATATAATTGAACTCAATCCTGAAATGCAATCTATTATACCCTAAAGAAGTCAAAGCCACAACAGTTGAGAGTCAAGACAAATTGAAGTAGTAATTGTTCTAAGTTGTCATTTATCTTATGTGCTAAGTGAATAATTTTAGTATCAATATTGATGCCAATATGCCTAAATTGTAATTTAACAGTGTATGTTTTATATAATATATATGAGATCTCTCTTGATATATCGAGGGCATGTAAAGTTGAGAATGAATTACTGTGATACTGAGTAGTATTACATGTGTATATTAAGTGATTGAATAATAAAAGAAACCCACTTCAAAAGGATGATTTTAGAACCTTAAAATGAATCTTTAATATGTATTTCATGATCACATATTCTTAATGAACTGAAGTGGCTGAAGCGATCACGATGACATGGATTTTAGTATATGTTTGGGGATGCCCTACTGAAAATTTTAGAATTCTCACCCCTATATGTTTGTTTTCCGTGTTGTCTTTAGGTTGATTCAAAGGACAGCGAGACCGCTATAGGAAAGAATAATTTGGAATTTGCAATAGTTAGTGGCAGAGACCTGCATCTATTATACTTAGGTGTATGCATATGTTTGTAAATATAAGAGATAATAGATGTGCGGTAAAGCTCTTTGAAGAGCTTCATTTTGTATTTGACCTTGTATATTAAATAAATATTTTATTTCTTTGTTATATATTTTAACAGAACCACGATTTAGTTACCGGGCCACAATTATTTGATCGATTTTGCTACAGATAATTAAGAAAGATCCACTAATTTATAGGTAACAACTCCTAAGTATAATGTTATGACTTAAAGATAATGTTGTATTTGGGAGGATATTACAATATCTAACTAACAAACCATACAATGATATTTGAGTAATATATTTTATAGAATATATCAAATAACTTTTTATAAGTGCTTTGATGGACTAATATTGATATTCATTATGTGAAAAAAATTACACATGTAGCAAATTATATTGTTATATTCATAGAAACCATGTGTATAATGGACAAGAGGTGATAATTAAGAAAGATTATGCATAATTGGCTTAATTAAGTGATGTATCTATATGAATCATGCATATTTATATGTTTTAATTGGACTTATGATATTTTTCAAGTAGGATATTTTGTGTGGGATAGTCCAAGTATCAAGAATGAGCTTTGAACAATAAAGATGACAATAATTGAAGCCAACAAATGAGGTCATTTGAAGGAAAATGAGTCCAAATTTTGATGGTTAGAATTCTTTGGACTTAGATTCTTTTGTTAAAAGGTTTCTCTTTTGGCAAGATTATTTAGCTACTATCTTGACTAGGTTTTATTTGAGTTTAAAAATAATTTTTAATCAATTTTTTCCTCAAACTTAATTATAAGTTTTTAATTCTAAGTAAAAACTTTGATTTTAAAAGAAAGAATGATTCAATTGTTTTTAATAAAGTAATTTGATTGAATTTTTGTAAATATATGTTTGAAATGATTGAAGATATTTATTAGATGTTTAAAAGTGTTTTTCTGATGAAAGAATGACTCAAATAATGTTTAAAATTTGATTTTTCAAATTATATGGAATACTCGTAATTGATTACTAGTTCTTGTAATTAATTATCATGTTCTTCATTTTGTGAGAATTTGAATTTTGAATTGTGTAATCGATTGCACAATCTTTGTAATCAATTAAATTAACATGCTTTTGACTCCTGCCACAATTCAAAATTTCAATTGTGTGATCGATTACAAAGCTTCGTAATTGATTGCATGGCCCAGAAAATGTACAAACAGACATAGTTTGAAGAGACACAATTTTTAGAATAAATTCCCAACAGTCTGTGGAATTTTAGCCTATAAATACACATCATTTACACATTTTAAGGCATAGAAAACCAATTGCAAAGATCAATTAATACTTGTTTCCAATTATCAATCTTTTCATCAATTTTGGCTTTATCATTTTGAGAAGCCTTCTAATGCTTCAAGTTGTAACATGTCCTCTATAGAGAAAGTGGTACTTTATATATATAAGTGAGTTTTTGTGTGCAAAGGTGAGACATCCCTTGTTAGAACATGAGTAAAGTATCTCTTTGTTCTGAAAAGACTCAAATATAAAGGGTGAGAGATTGCAAGGTGTAAAAGTACTCTTGGTGTGTAAAGGCACGGAAACTTGAAAAGTAAGTGGAAACTCTCAAGTGGTTGCTTGGAAACTAGATGCAGACCATAAGAAGTGACTAAACTAGTATAATTTGAATTTGCATTTCTCTTATCTTATCTCTTTATATTATCACAAGTTTGTTTTTATTGTTTTGTTCATTTATATTGGTAGAACATTTAAATTGCTTACATTAAGGCTCGTTTGGCACTCTTGATAGGACAATGACCAATAGGATAAGACTTAATAGGATAAAACCTAATAGTACATGCTTTAATAAGCTTTTAATATTATACAATATTTAATACAGTACTGTATATGATATTGTTTTTTTATTTTATAATATTATCATTTATTTATAAATAGTTGTAATACTACGAGTCGTAATACCATGTTGTTTTCTTGGATTATGTCGGCTCTTCCTTTAGACACTGTAGAAGCATCTTTAAGCTAGTTTTTTGGTTTGGAGTTAGCTAGGCCAACTATTTTGAGAGTTATTACCCACTTCATCATGTCTATTTTGGACATTGGCACTGCTAAAATACGTACTGTCATTTAAGAAGAAAATATGCAATTAGTTTCAATTGGTACAGAAAAGGGATCATACAAATTACCAGGAAGATGTATGAAAATTTTACAAGCATTGATATCGCACTGCAATATTGAAACAGCTTAATTATAAGCATCGATATACTATCACTGCCGTGGGGAATGTAGCGATGCACGTGTTAATCACCAACATTAGCCAATGACTTGACATGTTCCTTTAGATTGGCGAGGCTTGGATTGCTACGGTAATGGTACATTAGAGGTACCATTCTAGCAGCATTGAGGCAGAAATTGGAAAATAATGATGGGAATGGATTTGGGGTCAACAGTGCTTCTTGATTAAGGCGTTTCCATTCTCTTGAAATCAACTCGGTAACATATTTTTGTACGTCCTCAGTTGAAATGTCTTGGTATTCATTCATGTAGCAATCAACGTATGACCCATCAAGACCATTTTGATTCCCACTCTGCATCAATTATAACACGTTATTACATATGCAAAAATACTTAAAGATGCATTCGGAGAAGAGAAAATACTTATTTTGATATATTTATTAATTAATATATAATTTTTATGAGTCATTATTATTTTTTATTTTTTTCATATTTATAATGTAATAGTTAGTTTATCAATTAATAAATAAAGCAGAATAAAGATATTATTTTGCTTTAACAGCAACTAAGGATTTTCTTAATTACATGTGGTTGCTCGTTAGAAAAAGAAAGACTATCCCATAAAAAGAGAATGACATATAAAAAAAAAGAAAGAACACCTGCTATATTTTAAAAAGATTAGTTAAACTGGGATCCTAACAAATGGAATAGGAGGATAGTGCCCAAAAATAAACTCCGCTCATTCATGTTTACCGGATATCAGATGCTAATAATATATTCTCCCAAAAAAAGCATTAAATGTCATGAGAGACAAAATTTCACCTTAGTTCCTTCCAAATCATCAGATAGACGAAGAATTTTTGCCACTGAATATATAATGTTTGGAAAGTCGTTCAAAATTTCAACAGTTTCCTTTGTTATATCCTGATCAAAGAGAAAGAACGCATGGACAAGCACCACATGCACTCCTGTGCTCGCAATTCCAGTCTTCAAGTACTCTTCCGCCTTTGGCAAATGACCAGAATTCAACCAGTGTGCCTCTTCCAAAAAGGCATTCAACAATCGCACCCACTGTTTCACACAAATGTTCAATATATTTACTCAGTGCTTTGCATAAATCTGTGCTGGTGTGTACACAACTCAATGAAAATAAAAAATATTATTCCAACACTTAAAAATGGGTATTTAATTGAGACACTCCCTCCATCACCATTAGATGTGATGATGGCTCCAACTTTTTTAATTTATCTATCACATCCAATGATAACAGAGTGAATGGTTTAATTGGATACCAATTTTTTGGTATTAGAATAGTAATACTCCAATGAAAATAGCATGATGAAATAAAACTGTTCCTACCGATTTTTTTAAGGTCTCTATAGGGTTCAATCCGTGCTTTTTGTAGACCTTTTCTGCGAAATCATTGGTAATTTCGTAAAGAGCACTTAAACAAGTTCTCATAAAGCAAGGAAGCTGTTCCGTGCCAATCAATTCCCATCTGAATCAAAAGATCAGTTTGCTCATAAAATTAGAATTGAATAGCAAAAGAATATATGGCTTATTAGGCCAAGGCATATATTTTTGCTAGTGGGATAAATAAATGTTTGTGTACCTGTTAACTGCTTCTGTAAGAACAGTTAGTTGTTCTAGTGTCCCATGAACATCGAAAATGTCGTCAATAACATAGATTAAAGAGACAGGCTTAGTGAGCTCAATTCTTTGATCCGAAAAGCTTGGATCTGTGAAGCATGCCATGGGCCACAAGTACCATTTAAGTGATTGATACCCAGCAAACTTTACCTCCTTGGCCATTCCCAGGTCTTTCCACCATCTATTAGGGTAAAAGAAAAGAAAAAACTTTAGTGAATCTAAATAATCAATAGTCAAAGAATGGCTTCTAGAGGAATATTGTTAGTGATGAAACTCACTTGGAAACCTCAACGATTTCATTTTGGTTGGTGAGCCTAACTATGCAGGAGTTGATTTCAGCAAGTTCCTCTAGACAAGCCCATTCATTGTTATTATTCTTGGTCTTGAAATGGCTTAAGAAGATGCTTTTATCCATGAATCTCGACAAGCCATGATGAAGTGGTTGCTGAAGAGTGTTTGCAACATGTATTGCGTCGTGATGGTCTTGGTGTCTTGTTAGCCATGCCTGAAGAAGCTGGCAGCAGATGTAGCCTGCTTCATCAAGAATGTCTTCTCCTTCAATACTTAGCTGGGTTGCTTCATAAAGGGCAATGAGACCCCTCACATCATCGCCATATTTTTCTCTGAATTTCCTTTTGTTGATCTTCAAGCTGTCAAATACATCTGCACACCAATTTTAGTTGATGATAATTAGTAACCTCCTCCTTCAGTAAAGCAAAAGATGAAATCGATGTCTATTCATATCTTGTCAATGATTATGTATATAAGTAAACAAGTAGGAGGAAAAATAATTAACTTTACCATCATTATATTATTTTATTTTCTAACTGTGTGATGTGTACTGTCTAACAGATCAAAAGAAAATAAAAATTAATCAAAGAAAAATAAGCGCCTATTTAATTTGAGTTTTCACTTTTTAATTTTCTAATTTTTCAGAATTTATGAAAAAAAAATTAAAAATTCTGAAAACTAGAATAAAGGGGTATTACTTTTTAAAAAATTAATTTCGAGTGACCCTTATATTAATTTTTTTTTCAAAAAAAAAAAGAGTGAAGATTCCACCTGGCTTAACATCATGGCCTCCTTGTCTCAGTAAACGGAATGTTAGAGCCACATCATAAAGTTGATGGCTCTTGACAAAACTATTGAGATCATTGCTGAATATCCAGTGTTGCTTTTGAAGAGCAGCTTCAATCTCCTCTTCGAAGTGGTGCTCGATGCCAAGCCTTTGGATTAAGTCAACCACATATAAACTCTCCATTGGATCCTCGCTAATTAGTTTCTTGAATGCAACCTTAGCGTCCTTTAGTATCAAAGCTTGTCTGACATACAAAGCATCCTGAAAACATATATAAAAGCGGTTTTAGAGAAAATTACAGATTTTATTATATAAGGACAAACCAACTAGAACATTGTGTTTGTACTGGAAACGTGCTTACCATGGTGGTAATTGATGATTTTGTTACGTTGAACAAACTTTGCTTCAATTCAGCTCTAGCTATAGAACTCGTTGTGGCTATTAACTAACTGGGGCAGGGGATTACTTAGCTTGAGAGTGGTTTGCTAAGACAATTGAAGGGAATGAGATGCATCTATATTGTTGCATGGATGAGGATTCAGTCTTGTGCAGTGAGCAAGTGGAAGTCAGAAAGTGTGCGTCACATGCAATAATAAATTTATTTTAGTTGTCGGGTAGCCGACTTATATTGAACTACTGTTGGCATGTTTTTCATATATTAAGGCGCCCTCGCCAAGTTAGAATTGCAGAGGCAGCGCTGTACTTTTTTGCCAACACCAATAGCGCGTGTTTGTTGAACTTTTCTGAGATAAAATGGGCTTCTGCAGGGAACCATACTACTATTTTTTTAGTTTTTCAATCGGACTAATCAATACTACTAACTGAAGGAAAGAAAAAAAAAAAACCATTATATAAAAACATACTATATATGAAACAACTAAAGGTTTAAACGTTAGAACAAAACTAAAATACTATAAACAACATAGACTTACCTATCACTGATATAAACTATTATTATCAAATATATATAAGATTAAGTATAGATTTTTAGAACTTTCTTTTTTATTTAATTCATTTTTTTATGAGGCAAAAGAAATTAAACCAATATATATAAATAGAATTTTAGAAGAATGACTAAGTGAGAGGAACTATGACAACCCCAGGCCCCTTAATTCCCTCCGCCATTGCATAAAGGAGTTGCATTTATTAATAAAAATTAGAGTAAGTTCTAATATTTTTAATTTGACATTAGTTTGATTTAACAAAGTTTTTGACAACAATTTCATCCTAATAATTTTTTGTATCAATTTAGTCATAAAGCTTACACAGGATATATAATAAGAGAACCAAATTGAAGAAATTATTCATATCAGATTCAAAAAATTGAAGAATTGAAGAATAATTTGGTACAATAGCTGAGGTCGTTGGAAGATAATTTGACAATCTAAATATTGAAGAAACTCCTGCTCCTAGTCAAAGAGAAGCTCTAGAACAAACAAATATTATTCCTCTTCCAAATTCACCAGCAAATGGAGATGCTTTTAAAGAGCACGAAGATATCACTAAAGAACCTACAGATGTTTATGTAGAGATATCCAAAAGACCAAACTATAGAGGAATATCTAATTTAAGATCCATCTCACAAAATCATATATTTGGAGATGTTTCTCATCGTATTAGGATTAGATCCTCATTAAAAAATGAATCAAATTGTGCATTCTTGTTAGAAATTGAATCTGAATACATAGAAGAAGCTCTCAATGATAAAACCTTTGCACCAATAGCAAAACTAATAGCTATCAGAATGCTCTTAGCATTTGCTACTCACAAAGGCTCTATTCTCTATCAAATGGATGTAAAGTATACTTTCTTAAATAGATTTCTTTCTAAAGAAATTTATATAAAGCAACCTCCAGGGTTTGAGAATGAATCATTCCCAAACCATGTTTTCAATTTAGCTAAAGCACTATATTGCTTAAAACAAGCCCTAAGAGCTTTGTATGATAAACTAAGTTTCTTTTTACTTGAAAATGGATTTAAAAGAGATAATGTTGATACAACTCTCTTTATATTTCATAAGAAAAAAAACTTTATAATTTTGATTTTCCGAGACCAAAATCAAAATTCATTTATTTTTGAGCAACTAAAAACATATTTAAACCTTTTTTTATATTATCAATTCAAAAATTTACTCAATGGTTTACAATTACCTTAAGTTATAACAATATAATTTGATTCTAGCTTAGTTAAAAACATTATTTAGTAATCTTTCTATATAATCGAAATAAATAACATGAGTTACTACTTAAATTACCTGTTAGGATTATCTTCAATTAAAAATGTAGCAATCTTCCTGAGTTGCTAGCAAATTTGTTAGAGTATATGCCAAACACCACCTAATGGCTTTTTATTACATAGAAATGAGTTAAAAGTAATTTTCTAAATAAAAAAATTATTTCAGTAACCAGTAATTTGTGTCTAAATAGAACACTCACTTCATCATTCTTAGATGTGATGATTGTCTCACTATCTCTATCTATCTATCATATCTAATTATGATAAAGTGATTGTTTCAGTTAGATATCCATTTTTGATAATTGGAATAATATTGCTCTTTTCTAAATCAATAATAATACATGAACATTTGAGCCTTTTAAATATTGGTTCATGCCTGAAGGCGGCATGTATCATGTGCCCCGTGGCCATATGGCAATTAGAAACTTCATTTTTTCCCCTGTAAAAATCAGTTTTAATAATCTTTATCATTTGTTGATAATTTTACTTGTTGAGTACTCGATCTGTACAACACTTTTACTACCCGAAAAAAAAAAGTTACTGTACTGTCAACGCATAGTAGCTCCTGTTGATTTCGGTGCTCTCATGTGAAGTTACTATGCAATACACAATAACTCCACATGCATTTTGGTGGAGTAAAGATTTTCTTCCTCCCCTTTTTGACTAAATGCACAACCACATCTAACAAAATCCACATCCTATCTAAGGTTAAGTGAGAGTATATAAATATGGTGTCCTATAAATTGTAAGTACAAATAATATTATTCATTTTGAAAACAATAATTTGAACGAACATAGTCAGCCTACAATGTCAACTAAATGGCGCATGGCAAGAGTTATTTGCTCTCAATGAATACGAGATTTTCTCCTATGTCAAATGATATAGAGAAGGGTTATTTCAATAATATCTAGAAAGTGGTCATCGATTGATACTCTACTTTTCTGCCATTGAATGCAATGGGTTAATAGCAGAAGTGTGAACCACTATCATATTTAATAGTGATAAATTTGGTGTCTTTTTTTAGATATTAAAAGAATATTTTTGAAAGATATATACTTCTCGCTGGCTTGGGGAGAGGATTTAGTTAGGTTGTGAAATGTGTAATTAGTAATTAATCAATTATAGGAACTCACACCTTATTCACATGTCAGTTTCTCATGAGTGAAATATATTGTATAAATAAACACGTTGTAACACAAAAAACCTGTACGATGAGAATCGATTTCAGCTGTTATTCAAAAAGTTTTTCTGCTCTATTTTCCATCTTTCTTTCAATTTCTTGTCTTTCAAGTTTATCTTTTAACATGGAATTTTGTAAAGAGAAACAATATTTTACATTATTATTAATTATACACCTTACTAAATATCATGTGGGTGGAATAAGAAGTAAATAGTTATAAAATTTGAAAGGAAAAAAAAAGTTCTAGTAATACTTTTTAGAAGAAAGCTATAGAACGGGATTTTTTTTAATCAAAATTGAATTGTTAGAATGATGTAACAAGCTACTGACTCTTTGATGAATGAGTGCTTCCAACACACTTTGTCTAAGACTTTTAATAATTTTTGTACGGGTTTATTTGGACAGCAAAAATGGAATTACAACGTAGAATTTTACTTTTTAATTTCAATTCTTTTATAAATGGAGTTAATTTAGAATCTTAATTTTAAGTTTGTGTGCTTAATAATTATAACATGAATTGTTATAATTCCAAATTTAATTCTAATTTTATTGTATAAATATGTAACTCAAAATTTAAAATAATAAAAATATATTAATAAAGTAACAATTTTGTACTATATTAATGCTTTTATTATATTCAGTCATGAAAATTAGTTATATTATGAACTAGTCAATTAGACTGTAGGAACTATTTTATATTATAACATTCTAATAAAAATATTATATTTCTATCAATATGATTTTTATTAAATAAAAACAAAAAAGAAAGAGTCATATATAATCTATGAGGAGGGAGACATTTAATAAGTCATTCTGCTTCTTTTGCTATGATTGGAATAAATCAAATACACAAACTCAAACCAACCAGGTGTTGGTTTGAATGAAAATGGCTTAAGTCCCTTAAATATGAGGTCTTGGATTCGATCATAGGATTCATATATATAAAAAAATACTATTAGGAGTGGTCTAAAATTAGGTGCTAGATTGTACCCTGAAAGATTAGTCTCTCACTTGCTGAGAGAATGGAGACTTTGGAAAAAAGAAAATTAATAAACTCAACTTCTATGATGGAATGAGCAATGCACATCATTTTTTTGGAAGCCCATAATAAAATGATGTCACCTCCAAGAGTGAATATATATCCAACTAGACATTGACTTATTATATTTGCACCAATTATTCAATTAGCATTATCAGATCCATATAATATTGTTGTGAAGTTACTATGAAAGATCCCGATTGTATTGCCTCTTTAAGATACCCTAGAACACCCTTAAGTTCATTTCTAGTCATTAATCTAGTATATCTTGAAAGTTAACAAATGACAAAAATGATATATCAGGTTCTGTACAATGTGATGTATACATAAGGCTACCAGTGGCATTAGCTTGCGCACTCAATTTGTGCAGTAACTTGAACTTGTATTAGCTCTAACTTGTGTGAAGAGCTACAGGGGTAATTATAGCTCAATAAACTTATTTATTATTCTTTCAATATAATGACATTGAAAGATATAAATTGTTGGTTCTTAAACTATTTGCAATAATTCTTATGCTACAGGGGTAATTATAGCTCAATTTGTTTTTGATTTATTTCAAATAATTCTTGTAAAATTGTTAACCAATATTGGTTTAGTCTTTTTAATCTTAATCTTAAACAATAGGTTGAAAACATTTAACAATGACTTAAAGTTTGTAATTTTTTCTCTATTTTTTCTTCTTTTTTATCTAAAAACAAATACATATTATATAGTTGATCTAAAAGGATTTGATCTTATAGAAAAGGGTGTTCTTCAAATAATTTTATGGTACCTAAAACTTATTTTTGATGTTTTCTTATACGAAATAAAGCGTATCGACATATAAAAGCTAAAACCATTTTATCCTCTGCTTAAAACTTTTAAAAACTTTTCGTAATTATTCAGAAAATGTACTATTCTAAATAATTCAGAATATAATTCTTGTAATAGATTTAAATTTCTATTATAATATTTTTTTTTCTTGATCTATCTGTTCTAAAACAATATTTAAATTGATTTTTAAAGTTTTAGTACTTTGTTTAAATTTACAAATATAAGGAAGAGTCATAAATAACTCATGTGAACACCATATTTTATCCAATCTTTTCATTCATTTTTTTTATATTTGTTTGCCCATTTCAATTTATCCAGCCCACTTTAGGTTTGTCTAGCCCATATTGTTATAGCCCACACTTTGTTGATTCAAAAATAAATAAAAGATAAAAATATAACCCATTTTATTTCCTTCTTAGCCCATTTCTCGGTTCAGGTCCATCAATTTTAGCCTTTTCTTTTAACTGTTCGAAAAAAAAAACACAAAAAGGGACATTGGATCCCTTATTTGGTCGTAAAAAAAAAATATAAAAATAAAAATAAATAAAAGGAAAAGGAATGTTGGATTCCTCTGTTTGGATCCGTTCCTCAAAAACAAAAGAAAGAAAATGCCGAACATCATGATGCTCTCTTTTCCCAACGACATCATTTCTTCCTTTTGTGATGATTATAGGTTTACCAGCGAGCTATAAATATGATCAGAGCAATAATTTTATTTGATCGAAGAGCATCATATAATCATCCATCAACAACCGAGGAAGGGGTTCAGAAAATTTCCAAAATCAGCAAGAATTTTCAATCAACCACCAAAAATCAAACAAAAAAAATCAAAAAATAAATTCTGATACATCATTCAGTAGACAGAAGCAAATTTCAAACACAGAAGCAATTCTAGCAAAATAATCCAGCAACAATAGGAGAGAACAAGGTAAAATCTAGCAGCAACAACAATCATCAACATCAGAAATTAACCAGAAAAAAAAGAAAACAAGGAAGAAGAAAAGGAGGAGGCCGCGACCTTCCCCACATCACTGCCGCGGCCTCCCTTGGTTCCTATCATCATCTTCAACCTCCATGTCATCATCATCATCATTAAAGCCTCCTCCATGAACCTCCATCTCCGTGAAGCATCATCATCATCATCATCACACCTCCATCATCCTTGAGCACATATCACCACCACTAGTAATTTCCCCACCACGGCCCAAACAGCCCCTTCACCGTGATTCACCACTCTCGATCTCTCAACCTCTATGAAACACCGGCATCATCATCACCACAGCCGCTTCCATCATCATCATCGTCTCAACCCACCTGAAAAATTCCAAAAGTCCCAGATCAGAACCAAATATACATCAAATTTTTCTTTTGTTAAAAAAAAAGAGACAATTCTAAAGGGAGAAGCAGAAACAGTAAAGAACGCTAGAGGCGCCACCGCCACCACAGCGGGTACCAGCGTCTTAGATCCGCCTTCATCCTGGTCCCGCTTCCTTTTCCGGTCGCACCTTTCCCTTCTTCAGTGTCGCACGCGCATCTTCTCCATAGCTAAGCACCGGATCGGCCACCACAAGCCACAGTGGCCTCTTCCACATCCTCCTCACCGCGCGAGCCTATCACTGCCATAAGCCCCACACCTAGTTGGCGAAGCCAGCCTTGCCTCATCACGCTGCTCGTGGCCACCTCCATGACCGCGACTTCCCCCCTCCTCCTTCCTTTCCGCAGTCGCGTCGCGCCTCGCCTTGCCCCTCTGACCACCGTGGGCTTCCCGAGGAAGATCGGCCTTGTGTGGTGGCTGGTTTTTCAGACTCCAATCTCCCATGCTCGTGCGACCTTCCCTTCATCTCTCACGCTCTCTGTGGCTCTCTTTCTCTCATCCTCCCTCCTTCTATCTTCCTCTCAGTCTCAGTTTCTCTCTTTTTCTTAGAACATGCGTGGGTGTCTATTAGTGAGACGGATAGTGTTTTGTGTTTGTGTGCATGTGCGTGTGAGAGGGAGCTATGAGCGGGTATGTGCATGTGTAAGTGGATGTGTGTGTGAGGTAAATTAAGAAAAATTAAGAGGGCTGATTTATTTTTTTATTTAGTTATACTTTGGGTTAATATTATTTAGTTTTTGTTAGATTTAATTACAGATCTACTTGATTTGGATTTGATTGTTTCAATTAGTATTTGTTTAGGTTGTTGTCTTTGGGTTTGATTTGGTTTAGATAAAAAAAAAAGGTCTTATTCACTTTGATTTAAAATAAATATTTGGTTGTTTTGTTTTATCAAGAAAAGAGAGGGTAATGTCTTTTGAGTAATCATTTTAAAAATTTTAAGTGAAGTTAAATAAATTAGTTTTAAATTAATTTAATTAAAAAATGAAAAAGGTGATTTTATTGTTTTCTTTGATTTTAAGTGAATTTAACATTAATGTTTCTTTTAACTAAAAAATAGTAATTAGGATAATTTTTTTATGTTTTGTCTAATTGTGTCTTTAGGTTTATGAATTAGTTTTGTTTTTGTTTAGTATTAATTATTTTACATGTTTATGTGTTCCATTTAAATTAATTGTGTAATTGTGATTATTTTCTTGTTTTAGTTTAATTGTCTTATGTGTTTAGGTATTTTAATAATAGTATTTATGATATAATTTTCCCAATTTTTGTTAAAATTATAACTTGCCAAAATATTTTCATTCTATTTAATAATCAGAAATACTTTCTTTTCAAAAATTAAAATCAACCAACACATTTCTTATTTCATTTTAAAATCCATGCAACAACTTGTGATATTGATGTATAGTTTGTTATCCTCAAGTTTCATGAGAATGTAAGGGTTTATTGTATAGTTTATACTATCCTAAATCCCGTGCAAGAGTGGGTTTTAGCTTCTTTAAAATTTGTTTCTTTAATAATCAATTCAACACAGAATCATTTTCTACATAACGACGTAGCTTTAAGTTCCTCATTGCACTAGAGGATACGTCGGCGTAGCCAACAACTATCAAGTCAAAATTAATTTTTCATTAAATTGTGTTCTCTTTTAATTTCATTCTCTTTTCTTTTCTTTTACTTATTTTTATATAATTATAGCTTTTGGGGGAAAATAAATATTGTAAAATTATAATCACTTTACATAATAAGCTCTAGGGTAACCGTATTTATATGGATGTATTAAGGGTGCAGTGGGATTAAGTTTCCACCATTCCCTAATCATAATCAGACTCCCGGATTTAAATCTCATTTAAAAGACCAGTTTGCAAATCAAAAGGTTCTCCAATTTTAGCCAGAATTAAAATTAGTGGCGACTCCTGTTTTATTTTAAAATCGTTTGTCATCCTCGTCGCGGCGCCCTTCGGGTACGTTGTGACAGTTTGGCAACTCCACCGGGGATCCTTTGAGAGTCAAGCCTATTAGAGTGAATTATACAAATAATTATAACTTTATAATATTCATTTTTCCCCTTCATTAACCTTTGTTTTATTTTTGTAAATAATTATCTTTTTTTTTGTATATAATTGTCTATCTTATTTGTAATTATCTGTTACTCAAACTTTAGGGTAGATGACTTTTGTATATATATGCTGTTTTGATTTTGTCTTGCAGGGATGTTTACTACACTTAGGGTCAAGGGTTAGTATGCTCCTCACACACTTTCACTATCACTGTCCTCACACACTATTTAGGCTTTATACTCGAGTCTTGAAAAACCATAGGGCAAGAAGGGGTTTTGACATTGTTATTGTGAGGCTTATACTTCCCTGACAGTCGTTGACTCATCCGCTCAGGTTGTTACTGGAACTATGGGTTGCCATATTGTGACTTTCATGTCCCTGTGGTTTGACTCATGGAACTGGGTCTTTATCTTTTTGTTAAAGGCAACTTGGGGACCATAATCTTTAGGGGTCTAGATCCACCCAAAAGCTGTGCACTACTAGAACAACTGAGTTGATCACCTTAAATAGGGTCGATCGTAGAACCACCAAGCATTAGGTCTCACCCTGTTAAGACACAAAGGAGCATACTTTTTCCTCTTTTATCATGTATCATGTAACATTTATTGTAAGCATTATAACATGCATGATTAGTTTTTGTTCTTCTTGCATAAGTAATTCATATCTCCATCATGCATAACATCTATATTTTTTTCTCATTGAGCATATTTATTTTCAAAAAAAAATGAATAAAATAAAATCCATGTTTCAATTTGCATCACGTGCATTCTTTTCATGTAACATCCATATTTATTTTATTTACAGCATACATCTTATTTACTCACTTGTTTATTTGATTATTTATTTATCTCTTTGAAAGATCTTAGGTGGTCGAAGAATAACATCATACTTGACAACACATGATGGAAAGAGTACAATACACTAGCAATGTATCCAACTTGAAGAAGCATTTCAATGTGAGGGGAAATAGCAGTTCTCTGGAAAATTTATGTCGGTTGAGTCAGTTGCTGCCCACTGAAAACAGAAAAGCTTTTTCAAACAAATATGGGTCAATTCTAGATCTGTTATTTATATCAATGGAGACTTCCACCGTCAGTATTCTTGCTCGGTACTGGAGGCCCACTTTGAGATGTTTTGAGCTACCAAATATGGATATCACTCCCACCATTGAAGAATATGCTTGCATGTTAAAATTACCAGTGAGAAAAAATACCTCCATTTATTTTCATCTGGAACAACCTATTTCAAGTGGAAAGGTAGTAGAGCAATTCAGTGAATTATTGGCCATACTAGTAGCTCAAGTAAAGTTGACAAGGCATTCAGAGTCAAAAGGAGTGACTGAAATATTCATAGAAGAACATTTGAAGGACTTATGGCATCGAAAAGAGTGGGCTACTTTTGCAAGAGTGCTGGCTTTTGCTATCTATGGGTTGGTATTATTTCCTTATACTCCGGACATAGTTGACCAAGCTGCCATGGATGTTTTCTTTGCTGTAGAAAATAAGCAAAGAAATCCAGTTCCTGCTGTGTTGGCTGAAACATTTCTGACTTTAAATTTCTGCCATCAGAAACAAAAAGGAAAGCTTCGATGTTGTCTACACCTCTTATACGTATGGATCATCACACACATGTATGTAGGGAACCACATCAGAAATGTCTCAGACCCATTGAAGAGCTTTCATCGTATCCAACAAAGCCAAAAGAAGACCATGAATGGAGGGCTGAATTTGATAGCATAAAGGAACAGTCATTTAAGTGGGTTTGTTCGTGGTATGAACATGAAAGAGGTGATATCATCCTTAGCTGTGGAAAATATCATAACATACCATTGATGGGTCCAAGAGGTTGCATATCATACACACCAACAATAGTACTCAGACAACTTTGTTGGACACAAAAGAAGCCATGAGAAGAGCAACTGGGCGGACTTTACTTCTAGTACAAGGAAGATGAGCATACTAATATGTTATCACGAGAAGTTAAAGAGGCATGGAGAGATGTTCATATGGCAAGAAGAGATGAGTTAGGAAAACTGCTCGTGATCAGCACTTGCGAGTACGTCACATGGAGAGAAATGAGGAAAGCACCTCAAAGTGTTCCTATCTCCCTTCATGAAAAAAGGAATGATCCTCAATTGGCTGAATAGATGGAGGTCATGAAAGCACAAATGAGGCTCTTGGAACAACAAAAGCAAGTAGCAGAACTAGATGTTGTCATTGCTCGAAGCCAATATGAGAAAAGAGAAAAGCTAACAACTAAAGGATGAACTTGCTGATGTCCCTGATCAAGAGAAGCAAAGACAGGAGATCCAGAACCTTGAAAAGCAAGTCCAAATGATGGCTAATGAGAAGAATAGGTTTGTGAAGCACATTATCCAACTAAACAAAGAAAACAAAGAATTGAAAATGAAGATTGGTAAGTAAGAACAAATAAAAGAAGAATTGGAAGTTGAAATGCAAAGATAAAAAGAAGAATTGCAGTTGAAGATAGAAAAGTTAAATGCATCCTTAGCCCAGGTTAAAGAAGAATGTGATCAAGAATGGGTCTGTTTCATGAAATGTCAAAATCAACTTCTCAACACCGAAGATGCGGGAAGATTCTGGAAGAAATAAGCTGGTGATTGGGCAATGAAAGCTGAAAAATGGAAAGGAAGATACACAAGATTAACCGAGGAATTAGATCATCATATTCCAAAGTTCATTTACCATTTTGAAAAAGCAGAGAAAGAAGTTCAAAAGAATTTCAAGCTTCATTTATCAAGTGAAATGAGTGATTTCATGGACATGAGTAAGGGCCTTGCTAGAAGTCTTAACAGAAAGAGAATGATTATTCTTGACCCAACTGTAATGTAATTGCACTCTTTTGAATAAATGAAATGAATTCACTCTTCGACTTTCCCTATTACTCTTCAAGTAAACGCGTAAGACTATATCTATCGTGGAGTAAAATCTCCCTTGGATATATTGTCAATTACATTTCTACCTTATAGAAACTGTTTCTTCTGTGTAGAATGTAAGAAAGAAGATCAAGTTTTACATTGCTAGTGTGCTCCTAACAAAGTATATTGTGGAATGATAATCCCCTATACTTAAATCCATTACAAATCCTATCTTATGGACATTACGTCCTCTGAATAGGATATGAATCAAGTTCGATGCTGTCAAAATAGATGTGATTCTTCGCCATCAAAGGATCTTTAATTTTTTTTTTGTATTTGCTTATCTTTTTTTTAATTTTTGTCACAAGGTTGTCAAACATTGCTCCTTCAAAGAAAGCTCTGTCTAATACAAGTGCCCTGGCTAGAGTGCCGTATGAGCTACGACCCAAAATTGAGACGGAGAAAGCTGAAAAGAAGAAGGCTGAAAGGAGTAAAGGCAAGGAAAAAGTTATGGCTGTAGAAGGAAGGAATCTAAGTCAAGAAATTGACGACCTCAAAGACATGATGAAGTCTATGTTTGGTCCAGAACTTAAGAAATTCATTGTTGACACTATAAACATGGCAAAAGAAAATGCTGAGAATATTGAGCACGAAGCACATGTGGGATGTGAGAATGACGACGGAATTGGCTTTGCAAATGAAGCTGCAAGGGAGTTGGAATGGATTAAACTAAGAGAAGAACTAGAAGAGAAAATGCAAGAACAATTCTGGGCATTAAGGGGACCGAGTCCATTTGGTCCTATGAATATTAAGGAGTTATGTCTTGCTCCCAATGTAAATATTCCTAAAGATTTTAAAATGCCAGAGCTTGTCAAATTTAATAGCAATTCTAATCCCATCATACACCTAAAAATGTACTGCACCAAGATGGGTATGTGGTCTCAGGATGAAAACTTTGTAATCAGTTTCTTCTCCAAAAGCTTAGAAGGGGCCGCTTAGGAGTAGTATATGCAACTGGACATCGCTCGAATCAAATGTTGGGAAGACTTGGCTTTGACATTCACTATCCAATATAGGTTCAATCTGAATGTTGCGCCTACGAGAGACCAGCTCAATAGGATAAAAAAGAAGAATGATGAATTGTTCAAAGAGTATGCTCAAAGGTGGAGACCTTTCGCAGCTAGAGTTGTCCCACCATTGTTGGAGTAGGAGATGTGCTCCTACTTTATCTGTACCTTGGAGGGTCCTTTCTTCAAGAACATGCTAGGAACTCATGTGAAGGAGTTTGTTGATCTGATAGAGATTGGGGAGAAGATTGAAGCTGACATCCAAGGTGGCAAAATGGAGTTAATTGTTGGAGAAACAATTGAGACTCAGACCAGGAAGGGAAAATCCTATAAAAAGAAGGACGAAACCATCAATCTCATACAGCCACAATGACCACCTCAATCCAACCAACCCACCTTTCGACCTAGACCTATTTCACCATATCAACACCTATCTTATCCATTACCTCCATATCAACCTCAACTATACCAAGTCAACAATGTTTCTTACCCTAGACCATATACACTTACTACATCCAAATCCTACCAAAATCACCAAATGACCTACCCACCCACAATACCTCCTCGATTACCTCTTAAGACCAATGCCACTCCAAGACCACCCACGAATAATCGTCCCTTGCCTGATTTCCATATGAGTAACTCTGAGCTGTTCGGGCGTTTATGTGGAGATAACTTGCTAGCCCCACGTCCTGGAAAAATCTTCGTACCACCATATCCTCAGTGGTACAATCCAAACCAAACATATGAGTATCATTCTAACTTTCCTAGACACTCTGTCAAAGATTGTTACGGGTTCAGAAGTGCGGTATGGCGTTTGATCAACAGCGGCGCCATTAAATTGGAGGAAGAATCAAGACCGCATATAAGGAATAATCCTTTCCCCAATCATGATGGAGGACAAGTGAATTCCATCTGCCATGAGAAGTGCACAAGTCAAGAAGTGAAGAATGACAAGCTCCCAATAAAGGAGGTCCTAGAAGCACTGAGGAGAGCTGGTTATGAGCTAGAGGTTAAAGGAAAGCAAGGAACAAGGATAATGAAGGAAGACGACGATAACCTACTCTGTGAGTGTTTTGGAGAAAGAACCCACATAGTGGAATGTCCAAAGCTGAATCTCTATGTTGAAAAGATGATCAAACTGGGGGTGCTTGAGATACCAAGAGGTATCAAACAAACCGTCAATATGATTCATTGTGCACCTCCTATTTTTAAAGTCTACAACAAAGAGCCACCACTTGTTTTCAAAGTGCCCAAGCCGTTTCCTTATGAAAGTGACCGTGTAGTCCCATGGAGGTATGAAACGCTGGTGGAACCCAATTCATTAATATCTGGAATGACATCTTCCAGTCAAAGAGCAGTACCTGTCTTCAAGGTATCTAGATTGCCTTCTCATCTTGCAACCTACGCAAAACCTGATCGCCTGGAAGTGAATGAAAAACCTGGCAATGAAGAACCCTCGGCATCGAAATCCATAACAGGTGTTGCGGGAATAGGGGGAATTACTCAGAGTGGCAGGTGTTATACTTCCGAGAAATTATTAAAGAACCCCCAGGTGATAGACTCCCAAGTGGTGCATGTAAAAGAAAGCAAAGGGAAGAGCCATGAAGAAGAAGAGGAAGAATTTCTAAAGATAATGAAACAAAGTGAGTATAATGTGGTGGATCAGCTGAAGAAAACACCAGCAAAGATCTCACTTTATTCCTTGATCTTGTCTTCGGAAGCACATCATAGCACAATCAAAAAGGTGCTGGATCAAGCATATGTGTCCAAAGACATAACCCCTGATAGGGTTGAAGGAATTGTGGGTGCTATTAGAACAGCTAATGTCATCACCTTCAAAGAAAATGAAGTCTTCCCTCATCCACCAGGGTGCCCGAAGGTGCTCCACATCATCTTAAAATGGCAAGGTTACAATATTGCAAAGGTATTGGTCGATGGAGGATCAGCTTTCAATGCGCTTCCTTATTCCACTTTACAACAACTCCCAATTGATCCTTCTATGATTGAACCAAGTGGGACGATCGTCAAAGCATTTGATGGGTCTCTGAGGGAGATCATGGGAACCATTGATCTTCAGCTACAAATTAGGCTAACTATCTTTGTGACTAGATTCCAAGTAATGGATATTGATCCAGGGTATACAATGCTGTTAGGAAGACCCTGGATTCATGAGGCCGGTGCTGTCCCCTCTACACTTCATCAGAGGGTGAAGTTCATAGATGATGGGAAACTTATAACGATCAAAGGGGAAGAAGAATTGTTGGTGACTAAACTAGTATCAGTACCATATGATGATTGCGCTGAAGACACCCTCGAGGTATCATTCCAAAACCTTGAGGTATCATTCCAAAACCTTGAGATAGCAGAGCCAATAGAACCAAAAGGTGTTATGCATCAAGTGGCCACTCGGATAATGCGCAAGAGCGGATTTGAAGAAGAAAAAGGATTAGGGAGTCAGCTGCAAGGAATTAAGAATCCGATTTTGCTTCCCGATAACCATGGGAAGTTTGGTCTTGGGTACGAAACCATAAGTGATCAGCGGTCTCTTGAATCCACTAAGAAGAAGATCCCACACATTAGGGATATATTTCCTGAACCAGCAGCAGTGATCATGATAGAAAGAACTGAAGCTGTCAGCACCCTTGGAGGACCCATGGAGATACCTCAGTTGATTTACCCTAATCTCGAGTCGTTAAACAACTGGGAGTCTACTCCCCTGAATAATTTATTTTTCCTTGAGTAATGGATGCTTAGTCACATTGTTTGTATTTCAATTGAATAATAAAATGATTATGCATGGTTTCTCTTTTCCAATTCTCTTTTCCTTGTTTATCATTTCTCTTTTATTTATTTTCGATCTTATCTCAATTCTAGGGACCCATCTCTTTCAGAATCCTGATATCGTGCAAATGATTGTGAAAACCCATTAACTGATTATTGCGTTACAACAGACTTAAATGAAAATGAACAAGATGAAGATCCTGAGTTGTGCCAATCATAAATTCAATGGAGAAAGGGATAAATCCACATGATGAGGTTGTTGAAACTGTGAATTTGGGCACTAATAAAGACAAGAAAGAAGTGAAAATAGTCGACAATCCGGAAAGGGAAGAGATGATTGTACTACTCCATGAATTCTTAGATATTTTCACCTGGTCTTACAAAGATATGCCTGGCTTAGACCCAGAGATAGTAGCTCACAACATCCCATTGATTGAAGGAATGGAACCTAAGCGACAAAAGTTACGGCGGATGAATCCAGAAATGTCGCTCAAAATCAAAGATGAAGTCAAAAAGCAACTTGGTGCAGGTTTCTTGGAGGTTCCACTCTACTCGAACTGGATAGCCAATATTGTACCTGTGCCAAAGAAAGATGGAAAGGTTAGAATGTGTGTGGAGTATCGAGACCTAAACAAAGCAAGCCCAAAAGATAATTTTCCTCTCCCACATATAGATGTTCTGGTTGATAACACTGCTAGAAGCCATCGGTTCTCTTTCATGGATGGTTATTCAGGTTACAATCAGATCTTGATAGCAGAAGAAGACAAGGAGAAAACATCATTTGTCACTCAGTGGAGAGTATTTTGCTACAGGGTTATGCCATTCGGACTGAAGAATGCTATATACCAACAAGCGATGATGGCTCTTTTCCATGACATGATCCATAAGGAGATAGAGGTGTATGTTGATGATATGGTAGCAAAGTCACAAGAGGGAGAAAGTCATGTTGCAATGCTTAGGAAATTATTTGAAAGGTTAAGGACTTACAAGCTTCGACTGAATCCAGCAAAATACACCTTTGGAGCATCTATAGGAAAATTGTTGGGGTTCATTGTCAGTAAGAAGGGTATTGAAGTAGACCCAAACAAAATCAAAGCCATCCAGAGCATGCCAGCGCCCAAGACAGAGAAGGAAGTTCGAGGTTTCTTAGGCCGACTGAATTATATAGCAAGATTCATCTCCAATTTGACACACACTTGTGAACCGATATTCAAGCTATTGAAGAAAAATCATTCGAGCAAATGGGATGACGAATGTCAAGAGGCCTTTGACAAGATCAAGAATTACCTTTCAAATCCACCTCTCTTAGTTTCACCAATACCAGGGCGACCACTCATACTATAACTCACGGTATTGCATGGGTCTATGGGGGTAGTATTGGGTTAGCATGATTAGTCTGGTAAAAGGGAGCAAGCCATTTACTACTTGAGCAAGAAGTTCAATGACTACGAGTCCAGGTATCTGGCTATTGAGAAGACTTGTTGTGCATTAGTATGGATGGCAAAAAGATTGCGACAGTACATGCTCTACTATACAACTTTGCTCATATCTCGGATGGATCCTATAAAATGCATATTTGAAAGCCCACATATCTCCCTGAGGATGTCTAAATGGCAAGTAGCTTTAGCAGAATTTGACATTAAGTATGTGACAAGGAAATCTATAAAAAGGAGTGTGATGGCTGACCACTTAGCCAAAAATCCACTTAAAGATTATCAGTCGATGGAGCTTGAATTCCCTGATGAAGATGTCCTAGCAGTCGTAGATGAAAACAGTGAAAATCAGGAAGAATATGATTTGGTATGGAAGATGTACTTCGACGGTACAGTTAATATCCGAGGAAACGGAGTTGGAGCAGTCTTAATATCCCTAGACGGCAACCAATTTCCAATTGCTGTAAAAATGGCATTTGATTGTACAAACAACATGGCTAAATATGAAGCATGCATAACAAGCCTGAAGGCAGCAATATCCTTTGGAGTGCAACACATGAAGGTTTATGGAGATTCGGCCCTGATCATTTTTCAGGTCAATAGAGAATGGCGAGTTAAAGAGCATAGGTTACTGTCATACTTTGAGTATCTTATGAGCTTAAAAGATGAGTTCAAAGATGTCAGTTTCCATTACCTGCCTCGTGATCAAAATCAGTTTGCAGATGCTTTAGCTACTTTGGCCGTCATGACAAAGCTCGATCTAGAAGTAGAAGTGCGACCTTTGCAAGTGACAGTTAGAAAAGAACTAGCATACTGTTCCAACATTGAAGATAAGCCAGATGGCAGACCATGGTTCCATGATATCAAAAGGTTCATTAAGGAGAGAGAATATCCTGTAGCAGCAAATGAGAATGATAGGAAGACACTCAGATGACTATCCATGTTGTTCTTCCTCTTAAGAGAAGTATTGTATAAAAGGAGCCACGATGGAGTTTTGTTAAGGTGCGTCAATGCTAGGGAAGCAAACTCCATCATATCAGAAGTCCATGAGGATATTTGTGGTACCCATGCTAATGGGCACACATTATCCCGACAGATTCTCAGACAAGGATACTATTGGCTCACAATGGAGAAAGATTGCATAGAATTTGTCAGGAAATGTCACAAATGTCAAATCTATGCTGACCAAATCCATTCTCCTCCTGTGCCATTACATACTCTTACATTGTCTTGGCCGTTTGCAATGTGGGGCATGGATGTCATAGGACCAATCAACTCTAAAGCCTCCAATGGGTATCGATTCATTCTGGTAGCTATTGATTACTTCACCAAATGGGTAGAAGCTGCTTCCTATGCCAATGTGACACGAAAAGTAGTAGTGAAGTTTATGAAGAATAACATCATTTGTAGGTATGGGTTGCCAGAAAGGCTCATCACAGATAATGCCACAAATTTCAACAATGCAAATGTACAGAAACTGTGCAAGCAATTCAAGATCAAGCATCATAACTCAGCTCCTTATCGACCAAAGATGAATGGGGCTGTAGAAGCAGCAAACAAGAACATAAAGAAGATCCTGGGGAAGATGGTGGTCACCTATAAGGATTGGAGTGATATGCTGCCTTATGCATTACATGCCTACCGTACTTTTGTCAGATCCTCAACTGGGGCAACTCAGTATTCGTTGGTGTATGGAATGGAGGCAATAACACCCATAGAAGTGGAAATACCGTCTTTAAGGGTCTTAGTCGAAGCTGAATTGGAAGAGGCTGAATAGGTCAGAACAAGATATGAGCAATTGAACATGCTAGAAGAAAAATGGCTCAACGCAGTCTGTCATGGCCAACTGTACCAGAAAAGGATGGCCAAAACGTTTAATAAAAATATTCGCCCTCAAACATTCCAGCCAGGCGACCTTGTCCTGAAGAAAATCATGCCGAATCAAGAGGACACTCGAGGCTAGTGGGCACCCACACATGAAGGCCCTTACATCGTCAAAGATGCATTTTCTGGAGGAACATTGATCCTGACTGACATGGAAGGCAATTCACTCACAAAACCAATCAATTCAGATGCTGTGAAGAAGTACTTCGCCTAAAAAAAATAAAAAGGAAAAAAAAAATAGAAAATGCTCGTTCGGTTGAAAACCCAGAAGGGCGGCCTAGGTAAAAATTAGAGCATAAAAAAATAATTAAAAAAAATCAAAAGAGGAAGGCAAATCGTAATTGCTAGGTTGAAAACCTGAAAAGCAGCCTATGCATTGGTGAAAGATCAAGACAATGATCAGGAAGCTATATGAGATATCGAAACTGGGGCAATTTGATCATGATATTGTTGGAAATACAATGAAGGGTTGCAATCGCTATCATGAATTTTGAGTCTGGTGTAATCCATGGATCAGTAAAATGGGTTGATCACATGAAAGCTGCATTATCAGTCTTTTTGTTCTTTATTCCTTATCCCTTCATAGTTGTTGAAGCCCTGTAAATACTATCCAGTTTGAAATCCAATAAAATTGTCTTTCTCTGTGTCTCTGATTATCCTTCATTTCTACCAAAAATCTTTATCTCTATATTCTCTTTTGAAACCATCATAATCTTGATGTTATGATTGAAATATAACCAAAGAACTAATTTGCTAACAAAGCTAATGACTGATAAGTCAAGTAAGGGGCTTATGGATCAAGATTGAATCACAAAGGAAATGAGACGGGCGAAAGAAAAATGGAAGAACTGGGGCAATAAGAAGGTGTTGAAGCAGTACCAGGCGAAATGTGTTTGAATATATAATGAAGAGGCTTACAGAAGTACTCATCTAAAGAGATAGCTCATTTTGGGATAGACAAAAGCTTTCTTGAAGGACGATGCAAAGACACTTCAAACTGGGGCAAATTTTAATTTTGGAGAGCTATTGTCATCATTCTTGTCACTGAACACGTCACCACAACATCAGTTTTGCATTAATTCATTCATCAGACCATTACTCCACCAGTTTTGCTTCATTCATCATATTATTATTACACCAATTTTGCATCACTCACATCATTGTCACATTAATCTCATATCATTATTTTATCAAAATTGCCAATCATTCATCTACATTTGTTTTCACATTCATCTAATTCTCACACACCTTCATAAAATTCTGTTTTTGTTTTCATATACATTCACTCTACTTTCACAAGCTTTATTTTCACATTTCACAATCATTTACATGCTTTCACAAATTTAAATGCTTTCACAGACTTTTATATGCTTTCACAAACATTTACTTTCACATGTGTTTACTGCTTTCACAGACATTTACTTTCACATGCCTTTATTGCTTTCATAAATTTTTACTTTCACATGTGTTTATTGCTTTCACAAACATTTACTTTCACATGCGTTTACTGCTTTTACAAATTTTAATTTTACATGCATTTACTGCTATCACAAACATTTACTTTCACATGCATTTACTGCTTTCACAGACATTTACTTTCACATGCCTTTACTGCTTTCACAAATTTTAATTTCACATACATTTACTGCTTTCACAAATATTTACTGTCACATGCATTTACTGCTTTCACAAATTTTAATTTCACATGTATTTACTGTTTTCACATTTACTTTCACATCTGTTTACCTGGCTTTCACAAATATTTACTCTGTTTTCACAAATTTTAAATTTAGCATGTCCTTTACTCTGCTTTCATAGATTTAAATTTCAGATGCCTTTATTACTTTCACATTTGCATTCATACATTTTAATTTCACATACTTATGCTTCATCTCGACATGCTATCATATCTCTCACGCATTTAAATTTCACATTGTTTCCCATATGCTTTTAAGTTTTACATGCATTTAGTTTTCATACCCATTTTATTTCCCACTTGACATTAGCAGTGTTCATTCATCATAAAATCATATAGCATCATTTATCACATCATCATTGTTATCATACATTCATCCTCATCATATATTCATCATCATTATCATGTCATCACACTCACCATCATCAATGCATTCTCAGCATGCATTTGGACAAAACATGTGTTCATATCATTACTTGTCTCTTATGGTAAAATATCAAAGTCATGAACTTTATATTTTTCAATAAGAAACAAGTAAAGAGGAGCAACTGTGAACACTTTATTTTGCCCAATCTTTTCATTTATTTTTTTTATATTTGTTTGCCCATTTCAATTTATCTAGCCCACTTTAGGTTTGTCTAGCCCATATTGTTACAGCCCACAGTTTGTTGATTCAAAAAAAATAACAATAAAAATATAATCAATTTTATTTCCTTCTTAGCCCATTTCTTGGTTCAGGTCCATCAATTTTAGCCTTTTCTTTTAACTGTTCGAAAAAAAAACACAAAAAATGGACATTGGATCCCTTATTTGGCCGTAAAAAAAATTATAAAAATAAAAATAAATAAAAGAAAAAAGAATGTTGGATCCCTCTGTTTGGATCTGTTCCTCAAAAACAAAAGAAAGAAAATGCTGGACATCATGATGCTCTCTTTCCCCAATGGCATCATTCCTTCCCTTTGTGATGATTATAGGTTTACCAGTGAGCTGTAAATGAGATCAGAGCAATAATTTTGTTTGACCGAAGAGCATCATATAATCATCCATCAACAACCGAGGAAAGGGTTCAGAAAATTTCCAAAATCAGCAAGAATTTTCAATCAACCACCAAAAATCAAAAAAAAGAAAAACAAAAAATACATTCTGATACATCATTCAGCAGACAAAAGCAAATTTCAAACACAGAAGCAATTCTAGCAAAATAATCCAGTAACAATAGGAGAGAACAAGGTAAAATCTAGCAGCAACAACAATCATCAACATCAGAAATTAACCAAAAAAAAAAAAAGAAAACAAGGAAAAAGAAAAGGAGGAGGCCGCGGCCTTCCCCATATCACTGTCGCGGCCTCCCTTGGTTCCCATCATCATCTTCAACCTCCATGTCATCATCATCATCATTAAAGCCTCCTCCATGAACCTCTATCTCCGTGAAGCATCATCATCATCATCATCACACCTCCATCATCCTTGAGCACACATCACCACCACTAGTAATTTTCCCACCACGGCCCAACCTCCACACTGTCAGCCCATCCACCATGATTCACCACTCTCAATCTCTCAACCTCTATGAAACACCGGCATCATCATCACCACAGCCGCTTCCATCATCATCATCCTCTTAACCCACCTGAAAAATTCCAAAAGTCCCAGATCAAAACCAAATATACATCAAATTTTTCTTTTGTTCAAAAAAAGAGACAATTCTAAAGGGAGAAGCAGAAACAGTAAAGAACGCCAGAGGCACCACCGCCACCACTGCGGCTACCGGCGTCTTCGATCCGCCTTCATCCTGGTCCCGCTTCCTTTTCCGGTCGCACCTTTCCTTTCTTCAATGTCGCACACGCATCCTTTCCATAGCTAAGCACCAGATCGGCCACCACAAGCCACAGTGGACTCTTCCACATCCTCTTCACCGCGCGAGCTTATTGCCGCCATAAGCCCCATGCCTAGTTGGCGAAGCTAGCCTTGCCTCGTCACGCTGCTCATGGCCACCTCCATGACTGCTGCTTCCCCTCTCCTCATTCCTTTTCGCGGTCGCGCCACGCCTCGCCCTTCTGACCACCGTGGGCTTCCCGAGGAAGATCGGCCTTGTGTGGTGGCTGGTTTTTTAGACTCCAATCTCTCACGCTCGTGCGACCTTCCCTTCCTCTCTCACGCTCTCTATGGCTCTCTTTCTCTCATCCTCTCTCCTTCTATCTTCCTCTCAGTCTCAATTTTTCTCTTTCTCTCAGAACATGCATGTGCTTGTATTAGTGAGAGGGATAGTGTTTTGTGTTTGTGTGCATGTGTGTGTGTGAGGGAGCTATGAGCGGGTATGTGCGTGTGAGGTAAATTAAGAAAAATTAAAAAGGCTAATTTATTTTCTTATTTAGTTATATTTTGGGTTAATATTATTTAGTTTTTGTTAGATTTAATTACATATCTGCTTGATTTGGATTTGATTGTTTCAATTAGTATTTGTTTAGGTTGCTGTCTTTCGGTTTGATTTGGTTTAGATAAAAAAAAAGGTCTTATTCACTTTGATTTAAAATAAATATTTGGTTGTTTTGTTTTATCAAGAAAAGAGAGGGTTATGTCTTTTGAGTAATCATTTTAAAAATTTTAAGTGAAGTTAAATAAATTAGTTTTAAACTAATTTAATTAAAAAATGAAAAAGGTGATTTTATTGTTTTCTTTGATTTTGAGTGAATTTAACGTTAATGTTTCTTTTAACAAAAAAATAGTAATTAGGATAATTTTTTTATGTTTTGTCTAATTGTGTCTTTAGGTTTATGAATTAGTTTTGTTTTTGTTTAGTATTAATTATTTTACATGTTTATGTGTTTCATTTAAATTAATTGTGTAATTGTGTTTATTTTCTTGTTTTAGTTTAATTATCTTATGTGTTTAGGTATTTTAATAATAGTATTTATGATATAATTTTCCCAATTTTTGTTAAAATTAGAACTTGCCAAAATATTTTCATTCTATTTAATAATCAGAGATAATTTCTTTTCAAAAATTAAAATCAACCAACACATTTCTCATTTCATTTTAAAATCCACGCAACAACTTGTGATATTGATGTATAGCTTGCTATCCTCAAGTTTCATAAGAATGTAAGGGTTTATTGTATAATTTATACTATCCTAAATCCCGTGCAAGAGTGGGTTTTAGCTTCTTTAAAATTGGTTTCTTTAATAAAATCAATTCAACCCAGAATCATTTTCTACAGAACGACGTGGCTTTGAATTCCTCATTACACCAAAGGATACGTCGGCGTAGCCAACAACTATCAAGTCAAAATTAATTTTTCATTAAATTGTGTTCTCTTTTAATTTTATTCTCTTTTCTTTTCTTTTACTTCTTTTTATATAATTATAGCTTTCGGGAAAAATAAATATTGTAAAATTATAATCACTTTACATAATAAGCTCTAGGGTAACCGTATTTATATGGATGTATTAGGGGTGCAGTGAAATTAAGTTTCCACCCTTCCCTAATCATAACCAGACTCCCAGATTTAAATCTCATTTAAGAGACCAGTTTGCAAATCAAAAGGTTTTCCAGTTTTAGCCAAAATTAAAATTGGTGGCGACTCTTGTTTTATTTTAAAATCGGTTGTCATCCTCATCGTGGCGCCCTCCGGGTACGTTGTGACAACTCACAAGAAAGTATGCTGATAAACTTCAGAGATTTTTATTGAATGCTTCCAAAGTACTTGTACAAAGGATGATACAAGGGGTTTTCCCAAATTTAGTGATGAGGGTAGTGTAAGCTATCACTCAAAACTTAGTCTAAAGTTTTTCTAGAGAGTTTTTCTCACTTTTTTCCATGATTTTTCTTGATTCTTTCATCTACTATGAGAGTTACTTTTTATAGAAGGTTGATATTTCCTATTTCACCTAACATTCTTACTATTACCCCAAGAATGACTCGTGACTACCTAAACGAGGCTATTACAACTAAAACAAAGCTATCTTTTAGGCCTTTGACAATTTTGCACTAGGCTTTTTGACATTTGGGTTGCTTGCTTTATAATCCTTTTTCATGGAATGATTGTAGGCTTGTCTTGTTCTGCTTTTACTATTGAGAGATGCTATTGACACTTACTTTTAACTGGTTTAGAGATTGTTATCTTGAAACTTTTTTCAAAAGTTGTACTGATCTTCTGTATCTTCAAAATAATAACCTGGGCTTGAACTGACCTCTTCGTCCTTTTTTGGTTTAGCCGATATGGCTTTGATCTTGAATTTATTCTTCTAACGTGGCTGTTGCTAAAGCTGCTAGTAATTGCTTTTTCTGTGGTAGAAATTGGGCTTCTTTTCCTTTTTCACTTGTCTTTGACGTACTTGGAGAAATAGTGGAGGAATGAGCTCTTTTTTCATGTGAAATGGCTATCCATGAATCAATAGTGCTTTTACTGACTAAATTTAAATCAAATACTCCCCACCATCTGACTTTTATAATTTTCACAAGGAACTGAATACTATTATCTTCTTCTATTTTGCTGAATTATAATCCCATTGCATTATCCAAGTGACACCCAGACATGCGAAGGATGAGATCATTTTCACTTCTGGTATAAATGATGTTTTAGGTTTCTAATATTCATATCCCATTGCTGCTTCTTTTGGAAAAATGGCCAGAATTGGACTGAAATCCAAAAACCATTTGAGAAACCATTTAGGAAATTGTAAAGAGATTCCTTTTTTGAACCAAAAGAACCATGAATAGGGGCTTGGAGAAAGACATTATCGCATGGAAAAGTGGTATCAGAGCCTAAATCGCGGGAGAGGTGTAGGTTCTTGGTTTGATGATTCAAGTTTTTTCTGTTTGTTTGCTATTACTGTCAATTTATTTTTTCCTTTAAGGTTTGTTATTTATCTTTCTGAGCAAGTTCTAGTGGTAAGTCTGGATCAGAGTCTAGTATAGCAATGAGAGCTGTGTATACGTTGGTCAGCCCAGATAGTGGTCCCGACAGTAAGGCCCAGGTGAGGCAGTGAGATCGTTGGTCAGCTAGGGTGGTCCCGTAACATAAAACTCTAATAGGATTAATGGCAAGACTTCTTAGAATGTTAAGTAACTTAAACTTAGGAAGAAATAATGAGATGGTCGTTAGAACAAATAATGAAGAAGCTTCATCCAGTAATAATAATAATAATCCCTCATTAGAATGACAAATAGCTAGAATATAAGAAAGGTTACATAATTAGTCTATACCAATAATAAGGAAAAATGAAATATATATAAGCCAACATTTTTGGCAACAACGAGATAAAGAAATACATATGTTAGAATACAGTTACCCAAGAACAAGTAATAATAATATCGTAAATATTTTAGAAGGTGAAAAATTTAAAGAACATAAAGAACAAGGCTTTAATTTTATACATATAGGATTAATCCAAATAGCAGCAAAACCAAACTTTAAGATAGGAGTAAACACCCCTATTTTAATAGTTTTAACAGATATAAGATTCAAAATGCTTGAAGATTCATTAATAGCTACCTTAGAAAGCAATTGTCATGATGGTCCAGTTTTCTTTAATTGTTATCATAACTTTGCAATGAATATAAATAATGATTATACTTCAGAAGCCATAAAATTATATGTAAAAACCCCTGATGATATAATAGATGAAAAATATGACCAACTTCAGATAATATATCGAATATATTATAAAATTATAAAAATTGATTATAATTTCAGAGCTTTAAAATAATCCCCTAAAGACGAAACCATATTAGTTCAGGCTAATTTAAGGAAAACTACGGTACAAGTTCCTTAAAATCTTAAGCATTCAGAGATCATAAAACGTATTCCAGAAGAATGGTTATTAGAAGATGTTGTTGAACCAATAAAAGATGAAAACACCCAAGTTAGAGAAATAATTCAAGAAGGTAATAATATAAGACTTAGAATGAATAGGTCACAATCAGTAAAGATACAAGAACCCCAGATAATCAGACCTGAAACTTCTAGAAATTTCGTAGATAATTCAACTATTAATATTGATCTAGTAGGAATAAATAATAGTAGAGCTAGAGTTGCAACACCAGTATATGAAGATACCTAATATTCCCCAACAGCTTCACAAATACTAAATACTTTAAATAGAAAAGAATCTTTTGAAATAGATAAGGCATGGATAAGAGAAGATTTTGAAGAAAAATATAATAAGGATATTAGAGAATGGTTTTTTAAAACCTTTAGTAAGAAGGAAACAGAAGATATTAGAAAAATATTTTATGATTATATGGAAGATAATGAAATCAATTTATATTTCCTTGATTGGTTAATAAATATCCATGATGATGATAAGATAAGAGAATTCTGGCCTTTAGTAAAAATCACCACTGTGTGGGAAACATTTATAGGAGATATAATAGAATCTGAATATCCTCCAAAAGAAAATGTAAAAATAAGATTGTCAGAAAATACTAAAATAGAAATGGCTAAATATAAAGATATTACTAATGAAAATGGAAATATAGAAAAAAGAGATGTAAGAAAAATTCATCAGCAACTTAACTATTCAAATACAATGCTAGATGTAATGAGTAATCATTTAAAAAGAATTAAAGAAAAAACTGAAAAAAGTAGTACTAGTACAAGTACAGTAAAAAATAATTTAGCCCCAAAACTAATAGAAACCCCTATATATAAGATAGAAAGTAATTCGAGAATATTAAAACCTAATAGAAAATTAGAATTTGATATAGAAGATATAAAAGAAAACTTAAAGGATTAAGCATTAAAAAAGAGATAAATACTCTAGACTAAGAAGTAATGAGATTAACAGCTCATGCTAATAAGGGAAGCCCCAGAACTAGAAATTATTATCCAAGACCCACACCTGTGGATATAAGCTATGAAGAAAGAGGTATGCAATATCAAAATACTTATTTAGGAGGAAATATAGAAGAATGGAATGTAGGTGGTATGAGTGAACAAGCAGCCATAATAATAATACATGGATTTACCAGACAATTAAGAGGTTGGTAGGATAATTTCCTAACTCAACTAGATAAAGAAATAATATTAAATAGTATGAAACAAGAAGGTTCAGAAATTGTTTCAGATGCGGTAACAACATTAATAGTATCCATAATTAATAACTTTATAGGAGATCCTAGTATTTTTAGAGAAAGAGTAGGAGCTCAGCTATTAAACTTAAGGTGTCCAACTATGTCTAATTATAGATGGTATATAGATATATTCATATCAAAAGTAATGATGAGAAATGATGCTAATAATGCATTTTGGAAAGAAAGATTTGTAGCAGCTTTACCTAATCTATTTGCAGCAAAAGTCGTACAAAAATTACAAACTCACTTTGGAAATCAAGTCCCTTATGATAATCTAACCTTTAGTCAAATACATAATGTTGTAGTAGAAAAAGGAATAGAAGTATGTACTGATATGAAACTACAAAATAAGATTAAAAAAGAGAAAATGACTAATAAAAGAGAATTAGGAACATTCTATTATCAGTATGGTTTAGATCCTTTAAAAGCTCCAAGTAGACAACATAAAAACAAATTAAAAAACAAAATAAATATATAAAAATTAATAATTCTAGAAGATATTATAAAAGGAAAAATATACAACAACCTCCACCAGTTTATTATAATAAAACCCCATTAAGAAAAAGTATCAGAAAAATATAAAATAGAAAAATGTGTGCTGGAAGTGTGAAAACCAGGACACTATGCAAAAAATTGTAAAATACAACAAAAAATAAATGAATTAACTAATGAAGTATTAAAACAAACCTTACTAAACATATTTATTAATTCTGAAACTAAACCAAAATCCGAAACCGAAATCATGAGTGAAGAAGATGCTATAGATAATGAAATATTTCAAATAGATAATAACTATTCAGAAGAATCAGAAATTGAAGAAGAGAAAAATTATTATTTAGGACCAGGTTTGTGTAATTGTGAAAATTGTATAGAAAAAATGTAAATGTTTTAACTAGTGATCAAACATCTATTTTAATATCTATCATAGATAAATTAGAAGACTCACCGTTAAAAGAAGAATTCTTACAACAACTAAACACATTAATCTCTAAAGAAGAAAATCAACGAAAAGAAATAAGACCAACTGAAATGAAAGAAGTTTATAATAGATTTAAAATACCTAAAGAATGCATAACTATAAAAGATTTGCAGAATGAAATAAAAAATATTAAGCAAGAAATTTTGCAAATAAAAGAACAAAATATCACTTTGGAATATAAATTATGGACACTAGAAGGAGAACAAATTATCCATAAACAAGAATCAAAAGCTTTAATCATAAAGGAACCAGTAGGAGAAGAAAGTTCAACCCCTTTTATTAATATATTAAGCTTAATAACTATGCATAAATGGTGGACAAGAATTACTTTAATTGTTAAAAATGAGAAATTTGAATTAATAGCTTTAGTAGATTCAGGAGCTGATATAAATGCAATACAAGAAGGAGTAATACCAACTAAGTATTATGAGAAATCAACTGAAAAGGTATCAAAAGCAAGTGGAACATGATTAAAAATTAAATATAAACTTTCAAATGCCAAGATTTGTAAAATTAAAATATGTTTTAGGACTTCTTTTATATTAGTAAAAAACATTGTAAACACTGTAATATTAGGAACCCCTTTTATATGTTTATTATACCCATTTTGGACAACGGAAAAAGGTGTAGAAACACATGTTATACCAAATACCCCAGTTCTTTTTGAATTTTTTAGAGCCTCCTAAAACTAAAGAATTAAATATGTTACAGAAAGCATCCATATCTACGGAAGAATTAATAGAACAAAAAATAAACAGATTAATTTATTAAATAGAGAGATTTATTATAAAAAGGTAGAAGAACAAATTGAAAATCCTACAATACAAAAAATGATAAAAGAATTTGAAAAAAGAATAGAAAAAGAAATTTGTGATAACAATCAAATGGCCTTTCATCATAAAAGTTCATGAAATATCTTTACCATACGAAGAAGGATTTAAAAAATCAGATATACCAACAAAAGCCAGATCCATACAAATGAATGAAGAATATTTAAAATATTGTAAGAAAGAAATACAAGAATATTTAGAAAAAGGATTAATAAGATCATCTAAATTACCCTGGAGTTATTCAGGATTTTATGTTATGAAAGCATCAGAAATAGAGAGAGGAGCCCCTAAACTAGTAATCAATTATAAACCATTAAATAAAGTTTTAAGATGGATAAGATATCCATTACCGAATAAGCAGGATCTAATGAAAAGATTATATAAAGCTAATATCTTTTCAAAATTTGACATGAAATCTGGATATTACCAAATTTCTGTAAAAGAAGAAGATAGATATAAAACAGCATTTGTAGTACCTTTTGGTCATTATGAATGGAATGTAATGTCCTAAGGACTTAAGAATGCCCTAAGTGAATTTCAAGAAATAATGAATAATATTTTGAATCCATATATGGAATTTTCCATTGTTTATTTAGATGATGTATTAGTTTTCTCTAAAGGAATTAATCACCATAAAGAACATTTGAATAAATTTATTCAAATAATAAAAGAAAACGGATTAGTTATATCAGCCAAGAAAATGAAAATATTCCAGATTAAAATAAGATTTCTAAGATATGAAATATATCAAGGAACTTTTACACCAATTAAAAGATCAATTGAATTTACAGATAAATTTACAAATGAAATAAAAGATAAAAAATAATTACAAAGGTTCTTAGGATGTCTGAACTATGTAGCAGACTTTATTCCTAACATTAGGACTATCTGTGCTCCTTTGTACAAGAGTCTAAAAAAAAATCCTCCTCCATGGAATGAAGAAATGAGCCAAGTCATCATAAAAGTCAAAAGCATTGTCAAAAGTCTTCCTTGCTTAAGGATACCAAACCCCTCTGCATCTTTAATAGTTGAAACTGATGCGTTTGATCTTGATTATAGTGGAATTCTTAAACAAGTTCTTCCAGACTCCATAAAAGAATAAGTCGTCAAGTATCATTCAGGTATTTGGCATCCAGCTCAACAAAAATATTCCACAATTAAAAAAGAAATCTTATCTATAGTACTATATATTACAAAATTTCAAGATGATTTATTTAATAAATTTTTTTTAGTATGAACTGATTGCAAAGCAACACCTCATGTTTTACAAAATGATGTAAAAAATCTTGTTTCAAAACATATTTTTGCTAGATGGCAAGCGATTTTATCTTGTTTTGATTTTGAAATAATACACATAAAAGGAAATAAGAATACCCTTCTAGATTTTCTTACGAGAGAATTCTTGTAGGGTTCTACTCAGAATGAGCCAGAATCCAAATACGAAAGATAATTATGGTCCCCAACAGAACCATAAAAAAGAATCTGTACTAACTTCATCATCTACACCTCTGACTATGTCACAGGTTATTAAAAGCTCAATGATATCAAACAGTAAAAGTTATATTGATAAAAGCTCTACTGATATATCCTCTCAGCATAAATATTCTACACCTCAT
The DNA here is from genome assembly GCA_031216125.1 of Dalbergia cochinchinensis. Classification (NCBI taxonomy): domain Eukaryota; kingdom Viridiplantae; phylum Streptophyta; class Magnoliopsida; order Fabales; family Fabaceae; genus Dalbergia; species Dalbergia cochinchinensis. The sequence continues at coordinate 26,800,768 of CM062368.1, forward strand.
CCAGTCACACCTTCTCAGCTTTTCCTTACTAAACCCACATATCAAGATCATCCTTACATTGAAAAACCCAATTCATTACCTGTAATTACAATAGAGAGAGTGGTTTACCTTAGATCGAAAAACCATGTATAAGCACATATTTCCCAAACCATTTCATTATCTACCAGTTCATCCTCAAAAAAACCCAAAAGTTTTATGAATATATCCTTGTTGACACAGACTCAGTCGAAATAACCTATGTATTTGATAAAAAAGACCCTAGCAGAATTTCCCATTCCAAACTAAAAATCATAAAAGTTCTATCCCTGAAAGAGTGGAACCAACCCTTTTCCCAAATAAAAGAATTTACCAGAGAATTTGAACCTCAATATTATAATTATTTTGACTATATAGAAGCTTGGCATCATGTACTAGACTTTTCTCCAAGCCCCCATTCATGGTTCTTTTGGTTCAAAAAAGGAATCTCTTTACAATTTCCAAAATGGTTTCTTAAATGGTTTTTGGATTTTGATCCAATTCTGGCCATTTTTCCAAAAGAAGCAGCAATGGGATATGAATATTGGAAAGCTAAAACATCATTTATATCGAAAATGAAAATGATCTCATTCTTCGCATGTTTGGGTGTCACCTGGATAATGCAATGGGATTATAATTCAGCAAAAATGGAAGAAGATAATAGTATTCAGTTCCTTGTGAAAATTATAAAAGTCAGATGGTGGAGAGTATTGGATTTAAATTTAGTCAGTAAAAGTGCTATTGATTCATGGATAGCTATTTCACATGAAAAAAGAGCTCATTCCTCTGCTATTTCTCCAAGTACGTCAAAGATAAGTGAAAAAGGAAAAGAAGCCCAATTTCTAGCACAGAAAAAGCAATTACTAGCAGCTTTAGCAGCAGCCATGTCAGAAGAAGAAATTCAAGAACAAATCAAAGCCATATCGACTAAACCAGAAGAGGACGAAGAAGTCAGTTCAAGCCCAGATCATTATTTTGAAAATACAGAAGAACAGTACAACTTTTGAAAAAAGTTTCAAGATAACAATCTCTAAACCAGCTAAAAGTAAGTATCGGCGGCATCTCTTAATAGTAAAAGCAGAAAAAGACAGGCCTACAATCATTCCAAGAACAAGGATTATAAAGCAAGCAACCCAAATGTCAAAAAGCCTAGTGCAAAATTGTCAAAAGGCTAAAAGATAGCTTTGTATTAGTTGTAATAGCCTCTTTTAGGTAGTCACGAGTCATTATTGGTGTAATAGTAAGAATGTTAGGTGAAATAGGAAATATCAGCCTTCTACAAAAGGCAACTCTCATAGCAGATAAAAGAATCAAGAAAAATCGGGGAAAAAATTGAGAAAAACTCTCTAGAAAAACCTTAGACTAAGTTTTGAGTGATAGCTTACACTACCCTCATCACTAAATTTGGGAAAACCCCTTGTATCATCCTTTGTACAAGCTCTTTGGAAGCATTCAATAAAAATCTCTTAAGTTTATCAGCATACTTTCTTGTAAGTTAGTTATGACTCTTCCTTGTATTTGTAAATTTAAACAAAGTATTAAAACTTTAAAAATCAATTTAAATTTTGTTTTAGAACAGATAGATCAAGAAGAAACAAAAATATATTATAATAGAAATTTGAATCTATTACAAGAATTATATTCTGAATTATTTAGAATAGTACATTTTCTGAATAATTACGAAAAGTTTTTAGAAGTTTTAAACAGAGGATAAAATGGTTTTAGCTTTTATATGTCGATACGCTTTATTTCGTATAAGAAAACATCAAAAACAAGTTTTAGATACCATAAAATTATTTGAAGAACACCCTTTTTCCACAAGATCAAATCCTGTTAGATCAACTATATGATATGTATTTATTTTTAGATAAAAAAGAAGAAAAAATTACAAACTTTAAGTCATTATTAAATATTTTCAGCCTGTTATTTAAGATTAAGATTAAAAAGACTAAACCAATACTGGTTAAAAGTTTTACAAGAATTATTTGAAATAAATCAAAAACAAAGTACTATTGCAAATAGTATAAGAACCAATAATTTATATCTTGAACTTTCAGCTATTGAATATAAAATTAAGATTATTAAAGAACAATTACAAGTTTTAGCAGCCTAGCTATTAATTATCTGTTTCGATATATATGTATGTATATATGTATGTAAGATAATATCTTTCTCTCAAAGATCTTTCATATTACATATCAGAATAGATATTTCTTTGTATCATTCACACTAATTATTGTTGTTCCAATAAATAACATATCATTACTACAAGTAAATAATAACTAAATAATCATCTATATGTTTAGAATATATATTTATTAATAATATTATAGTTGAATTTCTATGCACTGACAATATAAAATTATTTTATATAGAACCAGGTTTAGTCTAATGGTTTTATATGATATATTTTGATGATGACGGATGAATACAAAAATGTATTCAACATAATATATTGGACCATGTGAAATTATGCGTACTATTTATTGTGATATCTAACTAATAAACCATACAATGATATTTGAGTAATATATTTTATAGAATACATCAAATAACTTTTTATAAGTGCTTTGATGGACTAATATTGGAAATTCATTATGTGAAAAAATTTACACATGCAGCAAGTTATAGTGTTATATTCATAGAAACCAAGTGCATAATGGAGGAAGTGATAATTTAGAAATATTATGCATAACTGGCTTAATTAAATTATGCATTTATATGAATCATTCATATTGATATGTTTTAATTGGACTTATGATATTTTTCAAGTAAGATATTTTGTGTAGGATAGTCCAAGTATCAAGAATGACCTTTGAACAATAAAGATAGCAATCATTGAAGCCAACAAGAATGACGTCATTTGAAGGAAAATGAGTCCAAATTTTGATGGTTAGAATTCTTCGGACTTAGATTCTTTTGTTAAAAGTTTTTTCTTTTGGCAAGATTATTTGGCTACTATATTGACTAATTAAGTTTTTTTTGAGTTTAAAAATAATTTTTAATCAATTTTTTCTTCAAACTTAATTATGAGTTTTTTATTCTAAGTAAAAACTTTGATTTTAAAAGAAAGAATGATTCAATTGTTTTTAATAAAGTAATTTGATTAAATTTTTGTAAATATATGTTTGAAATGATTGAAGAAATTTATTAGATGTTTAGAAGTGGTTTTATGATGAATAAATGACCTAAATAATGTTTAAACTTTGATTTTTCAAATTATATGGAATACTCATAATTCATTACCAGTTCTTATAATCAATTCCCATGTTCTTCATTGTGTGAGAATTTGAATTTTGAATTGTGCAATCGATTACACAATCTTTGTAATCAATTAAATTAACATGCTTTTGACTGTTGTCACAATTCAAAATTTGAATTATGTGTAATCGATTACAATGTTTCATGATCGATTGCATGGCCGAGAAATGTACAAACAGACATAGTTTGAAGAGACACAATTTTTGGAATAAATCCCCAACAGTCTTCAGAATTTTGGTCTATAAATAAATACACATCATTTAACACATTTTAAGGCATAGAAAACCAATTACAAAGATCAATTAACACTTGTTTTCAATCAACAATCTTTTCATCAATTGTGGCTTTATCCTTTTGAGAAGCCTTCTAATGCTTTAAGTTGTAACATGTCCTCTGCAAAGAGAGTGATACTTTACATCTATAAGTGAGTTTTTGTGTGCAAATGTGAGACATTCCTTGTTAGAACATGAGTACAGTACTCTTTGTTCTTAAAAGAGTCAAATATAAAGGGTGAGGGATCACACAGTGTAAGAGCACTCTTAGTATGTAAAGGCATGGAAACTTGGAAAGTAAGTGGAAACTCTCAAGTGGTTGCTTGGGAACTAGATGTAGGCTATAAGAGGTGACTGAACTAGTATAATTTGAGTTTGCATTTCTCTTCACTTATCTCTTTATATTATTACAAGTTTGTTTTATTGCTTTGTTCATTTATATTGGTAGAACATTTAAATTGCTTATAGTAAGGCTCGTATGGGACGTCTAATAGGACAATAACCGATAGTATAAGATTTAATAGGATAAAGTCTAATAATACATGGTCTGATAAATTTTTAATATTATACAATATTTGGTCCAGTACTATATAAGATATTATTTTTTATTTTATAATATTATCTTTTATTTATAAATAATTGGAATACTATGAGTCTGAATACCATGTTGTTTTCTTGGATTGTGTGGGCTCTTCCTTTAGACACTGTAGAAGCATCTTTAAGCTAGTTTTTTGGTTTGGGGTTAGCTAGGCCAACTATTTTGAGAGTTATTACGCACTTCATCATTGGCACTGCTAAAATACGTACTATCATTTAAGAAGATAGTATGCAATTATTTTCAATTGGTACAGAAAATGAATCATACAAATTACCAGGAAGATGCATGAAAATTTTACAAGCATTGATATCGCACTGCAATATTGAAACAGCTTAATTATAAGCATCGATATACTATCACTGCCTTGGGGAATGTAGTGATGCACGTGTTAGTCACCAACATTAGCCAATGACTTGACATGTTCCTTTAGATTGGCGAGGCTTGGATTGCTACGGTAATGGTACATTAGAGGTACCATTCTAGCAGCATTGAGGCAGAAATTGGAAAATAATGGTGGGAATGCATTTGGGGTCAACAGTGCTTCTTGATTAAGACGTTTCCATTCTCTTGAAATCAACTCGGTAACATATTTTTGTACGTCCTCAGTTGAAATGTCTTGGTATTCGTTCATGTAGCAATCAACGTATGACCCATCAAGACCATTTTGATTCCCACTCTGCATCAATTATAACACGTTATTACATAGGCAAAAATACTTAAGATGCATTCAGAAGGGAAAATACTTATGTTGATATATTTATTAATTAATATATAATTTTTATTAGTCATTATTATCTTTTACTTTTTTTATATTTATAATGTAATAATTAATTTATTAATTAATAAATAAAATAGAATAAATATATTATTTTACTCTAACAACCCCTAAGGATTTTCTTAATTACATGTGGTTACTGGTTAGAAAAAGAAAGACTATCCCATAAAAAGAGAATGACATATAAAAAACGAAAAAAGAACACCTGCTATATTTTTAAAAGATTAGTTAAATTGGGATCCTAACAAATGGAATAGGAGGATAGTGCCCAAAAATAAACTCCGCTCATTCATGTTTACCAGATATCAGATGCTAATAATATATTCTCCCAAAAAAAGCATTAAATGTCATGAGAGACAAAATTTCACCTTAGTTCCTTCCAAATCATCAGATAGACGAAGAATTTTTGCCACTGAATATATAATGTTTGGAAAGTCGTTCAAAATTTCAACAGTTTCCTTTGTTATATCCTGATCAAAGAGAAAGAACACATGGACAAGCACCACATGCACTCCTGTGCTCACAATTCCAGTCTTCAAGTACTCTTCCGCCTTTGGCAAATGACCAGAATTCAACCATTGTGCCTCTTCCAAAAAGGCATTCAACAATCGCACCCACTATTTCACACAAATGTTCAATATATTTACTCAGTGGTTTGCATAAATCTCTGCTGGTGTGTACACAACTCAATGAAAATAAAAAGTATTATTCCAATACTCAAAAATGGATATTCAATTGAGACACTTCCTTCATTACCATTAGATGTGATGATGGCCCCAACTTTTTCAATTTATTTATCACATTCAATGATGACAGAATAGCTGGTTCAATTGGACACCAATTTTTTGATATTAGAATAGTAATACTCCAATGAAAATAGCATGATGAAATAAAACTGTTCCTACCGATTTTTTTAAGGTCTCTATAGGGTTAAATCCGTGCTTTTTGTAGACCTTTTCTGCGAAATCATTGGTAATTTCGTAAAGAGCACTTAAACAAGTTCTCATAAAGCAAGGAAGCTGTTCCGTGCCAATCAATTCCCATCTGAATCAAAAGATCATTTTGCTCATAAAATTAGAATTGAATAGCAAAAGAATATATGGCTTATTAGGCCATGGCATATATTTTTGCTAGTGGGTTAAATAAATGTTTGTGTACCTGTTAACTGCTTCTGTAAGAACAATTAGTTGTTCTAGTGTCCCATGAACATTAAAAATGTCGTCAATAACATAGATTAGAGAGACAGGCTTAGTGAGCTCAATTCTTTGATCCGAAAAGCTTAAATCTGTGAAGCATGCCATAGGCCACAAGTACCATTTAAGTGGTTGATACCCAGCAAACTTTACCTCCTTGGCCATTCCAAGGTCTTTCCACCATCTATTAGGGTAAAAGAAAATAAAAGAAAAGAAAAAACTTTAGTGAATCTAAATAATCAATAGTCAAAGAATGGCTTCTAGAGGAATATTGTCAGTGATGAAACTCACTTGGAAACCTTAACGATTTCATTTTGGTTGGTGAGCCTAACTATGGAGGAGTTGATTTCAGCAAGTTCCTCTAGACAAGCCCATTCATTGTTATTATTCTTGATCTTGAAATGGCTTAAGAAGATGCTTTTATCCATGAATCTCGACAAGCCATGATGAAGTGGTTGCTGAAGAGTGTTTGCAACATGTATTGCGTCGTGATGGTCTTGGTGTCTTGTTAGCCATGCCTGAAGAAGCTGGCAGCAGATGTAGCCTGCTTCATCAAGAATGTCTTCTCCTTCAATACTTAGCTGGGTTGCTTCATAAAGGGCAATGAGACCCCTCACATCATCGCCATATTTTTCTCTGAATTTCCTTTTGTTGATCTTCAAGCTGTCAAATACATCTGCACACCAATTTTAGTTGATGATAATTAGTAACCTCCTCCTTCAGTAAAGCAAAAGACGAAATCGATGTCTATTCATATCTTGTCATTGATTATGTATGTAAGTAAACAAGTAGGAGGAAAAATAATTAACTTTACCATCCTTATATTATTTTATTTTCTAACTATGTGATGTGCACTATCTAACAGATCAAAAGAAAATAAAAATCAATCAAAGAAAAATAAGGTTCTGTTTAGGTTGAGTTTTCACTTTTTAATTTTTGTTTTCAGTTTTTTAATTTTTTAAAATTTGTGAAGGAAAAACTGAAAATTTTAAAAACTGGAATAGAAGAGTATTGGTTGTTAAAAAATTAATTTCGAGTGACCTTATAATAATTTTTTAAAAAAAAAAAAGAAAAAGAGCGAAGATTCCACCTAGCTTAACATCATGGCCTCCTTGTCTCAGTAAACGGAATGTTAGAGCCACATCATAAAGTTGATGGCTCTTGACAAACCTATTGAGATCACTGCTGAATATCCAGTGTTGCTTTTGAAGAGGTGCTCAATGCCAAGCCTTTGGATTAAGTCAACCACGTATAAACTCTCCATTGGATCCTTGCTAATTAGTTTCTTGAATGCAACCTTCGCGTCCTTTAGTATCAAAGCTTGTCTGACATACAAAGTATCCTGAAAACATATATAAAAGCGGTTTTAGAGAAAATTACAGATTTATTATATAGAGGACAAACCAACTAGAGCATTGTGTTTGTACTGGAAACGTGCTTACCATGGTGGTAATTGAAGATTTTGTTACGTTGAACAGACTTTGCTTCAATTCAGCTCTAGCTATAGTGTTATATTAAATATATGTATGTATGTATGTATATATGTATGTATGTAAGATAATATCTTCCTCTCAAAGATCTTTCATATTAAATATCAGAATAGATATTTCTTTGTATCATTCACACTAACTATAGTTGTTCCAACAAATAACATATCATTACTACAAGTAAATAATAACTAAATAATCATTTATATGTTTAAAATATATATTTATTAGTAATATTAGAGTTAAATTTCTATGCACTGATAATATAAAATTATTTTATGTAGAATCAGGTTTAGTCTAGTGGTTTTATATGATATATTTTGATTATCACAGATGAATACAAAAATGTATTCAACATAATATATTGGATCATGTGAAATTATGTGTACTATTTATTGTGATATCTAACTAATAAACCATACAATGATATTTGAGTAATATATTTTATAGAATATATCAAATAACTTTTTATCAGTGATTTGATGGATTAATATTGGATATTCATTATGTGAAAAAATTTACACATGCAGCAAGTTATAGTGTTATATTCATAGAAACCAAGTGCATAATAGACAAGAAGTGATAATTAAGAAATATTATGCATAATTGGCTTAATTAAGTTGTGCATTTATATGAATCATGCATATTGATATGTCTTAATTGGACTTATGATATTTTTCAAGTAAGATATTTTGTGTAGGATAGTCTAAGTATCAAGGATGATATTATTGTTGCATGAATGAGCAGTCAGTCTTGTGCAGTGAGCAAGTGGAAGTCAGAAAGTGTGTGTCACATGCAATAATAAATTTATTTTACTTGTCGGGTAGCCGACTTATGTTGAACTACTGTTGGCATGTTTTTCATATATTTAGGCGCCCTCGCCAAGTTACAATTGCAGCGGCAGCGCTGTACTTTTTTGCCAACACCAATAGCGCGCGTTTGTTGAACTTTTCTGATATAAAATGGGCTTATGCAGGGAACCATACTACTATATTTTTAGTTTTTCAATCGGTCTAATCAATACTACTAACTGAAGGAAAGAAAAAAAGAAACCATTATATAAGAACATACTATATATGAAACAACTAAAAGTTTAAACGTTAAAACAAAACTAAAATAATATAAACAACATAGACTTAGCTATCACTGATACAAACTATAATTATCAAATATATATAAGATTAAGTATATATTTTTAGAACTTTCTTTTTTATTTAATTCATTTTTTTATAAGGGTAAAAGAAATTAAACCAATATATATAAATAGAATTTTAGAAGAATGACAAAGTAAGAGGAACTATGACAATCCCAGGCCCCCTTAATTATCTCCGCCATTGCATAAAGGAGTTGCATTTATTAATAAAAATTAGAGTTAGTTCTAATATTTTTAATTTGACATTAGTTTGATTTTAACAAAGTTTTTGACAACAATTTCATCCTAATAATTTTTTATATCAATTTAGTCATAAAGCTTACAGAGGATATATAATAAGAGAACCAAAGTAATTGAAGAAACTATTCATATCAGATTCAAAGAATTGAAGAATAATTTGGTACAATAGCGGAGGTCACTGGAAGATGAATTTGACAATCTAAATATTGAAGAAACTCTTTCTCCTAGTCAAAGAGAAGCTCTAGAACAAGCAAATATTATTCCTCTTCCAAATTCACCATCAAATGGAGATGCTTTTAAACAGTATGAAGATAACACTGAAGAACCTATAGATGTTTCTGTAGAGATACCCAAAAGACCAAACTATACAGGAATATCTAATTTAAGATCCGTCTCACAAAATCATATATTTGAAGATGTTTCTCTCATGGTATTAGGACTAGATCCTTATTCATAAATGAATCAAATTGTGCATTCTTGTTAGAAATTGAATCTGAATACATAGAAGAAGCTCTCGATGATGAAACCTTTGCACCAATAGCAAAACTAGTAGCTATCAGAATCCTCTTAGCATTTGCTACTCACAAAGGCTCTGTTCTCGAACAAATGGATGTAAAGTATACTTTCTTAAATAGATTTCTTTCTAAAGAAATTTATATAAAGCAATCTCCAAGGTTTGAGAATGAATCATTACCAAACCATGTTTTCAATTTAGCTAAAGCACTATATTGCTTAAAACAAGCTCTAAGAGCTTTGTATGATAGAATAAGTTCCTTTTTACTTGAAAATGGATTTAAAAGAGATAATGTTGATACAACTCTCTTTATATTTCATAAAAAAGAAAAGTTTCTAATTTTGATTTTCCGAGACCAAAATCAAGATTCATTTATTTTTAAGGACTAAAAGCATATTTAAACCTTTTTTTATACTATCAATTCAAAAATTTACTCAATGGTTTACAATTAACTTAAGTTATAACAATATAATTTGATTCTAGCTTAGTTAAAAACATTATTTAGTAATCTTTCTATATAATCGAAATAAATAACGTGAGTTACTACTTAAATTACCTGTATTACGATTATCTTCAATTAAAAATGTAGCAATCTTTCTGAGTTGCTAGCAAATTTGTTAGAGTATATGCCAAATGCCACCTAATGGCTTTGTATATCACATAGAAATGAGTTAAAAGTAATTTTCTAAATAAAAAAATTATTTCAATAACCAACAATGGGTGTTTAAATAGAACATCTACTTCATTATCCTTAAATATGATGATGATCTCACTATCTTTATTTATCCGTCATATCTAATTGTAATAAAGTAATTGTTTCAGTTAGATATCCATTTTTGGGAGTTGGAATAATATTACTCTTTTCTAAATCAATAATAATACATGAACATTTGAGCCTTTTAAATATTGGTTCACGCCTCAAGGCGGCATCTATCATGCGCCCCGTGGCCATATGGCAATTGGAAACTTCATTTTTTTTCGCTGTGAAAATCAGTTTTAATAATTTTTATCATTTGTTGATAATTTTACTTGTTGAGTACTTGATCTGTACAACACTTTCACCACACAAAAAAAAAAAAAAAAATTACTGTGCTGTCAATGCGTAGTAACCCCCGTTGATTTCGGTGCTCTCACGTGAAGTTACTCTGCAACACACGATAACTCCACATGCATTTCGATGGAGTAAGGAAGATTTTCTTCCTCCCCTTTTTGACTAAATGCACAACCACATCTAACAAAATCCACATCCTATCTAAGGGGTTAAATGAGAGTGTGTTGATATGGTATTCTATAAATTATAAATACAAATAATATTATTCATTTTGAAAACAATAAATTGAACGAACATAGTTAGCCTACAATGTCAACCGAATGGCGCATAGCAAAAGAGTTATTTGCTCTCAACGAATACCAGGTTTTCTCCTATATCAAATGATATAGAGAAGTGTTGTTTCAATATCTAGAAACTGGCCATCGATTGATACATCCACTTTTCTAATATTTAATACAATGGGTTAATAGCAGAAGCGTAAATCATTATCATATTCAATAATGATAAATTTTACGTCTTCTTTTTAGATATTAAAAGAATATTTTTGAAAGATATATACTTCTCGCTGACTTGGGGAGAGAATTTAGTTAGGTTGTGAAATGTGTAATTAGTAATTAATCAATTATAGGAACTCACACCTTGTTCACATGTCAGCTTCTCATGAGTGAAATATATTGTATAAATAAACACGTTGTAACACAAAAAACGTGTACAATGAGAATCGATTTCCGCTGTATTCAAAAAGTTTTTCTGCTCTATTTTCCATCTTTCTTTCAATTTCTTGTCTTTCAAGTTTCAACGTATCTTTTAACATGGACTTTTGCAAAGAGAAACAATATTTTACATTGTTATTAATTATACACCTTACTAAATATCACGTGGGTGGAATAAGAAGTAAATAGTTATAAAATTTGAAAGAAAAAAAAGTTCTGGTAATACTTTTTAGAAGAAAGCTATAGAACGGGATTTTTTTTAATCAAAATTGAATTGTTAGAATGATGTAACAAGCTACTGACTCTTTGATGAATGAGTGCTTCCTACACATTTTGTCTAAGACTTTTTATAATTTTTGGAAGGGTTTATTTGGACAACAAAAATGGAATTACAACGTAGAATTTTACTTTTTAATTTCAATTCTTTTATAAATGGAGTTAATTTAGAATCTTAATTTTAAGTTTGCGTGCTTAATAATTATTACATGAATTGTTATAATTCCAAATTTAATTCTAATTTTATTGTATAAATATGCAACTCAAAATTTAAAATAATAAAAATATATTAATAAAGTAACAATTTTGTACTATATTAATGCTTTTATTATATTCAGTCATGAAAATTAGTTATATTATGAACTAGTCAATTAGACTGTAGGAACTATTTTATATTATAAAATTCTAATAAAAATGTTATATTTCTATAAATATGATTTTTATTAAATAAAAATGAAAAAGAAAGAGTCATATATAATCTATGAGGAGGGAGACATTTAATAAGTCATTCTGCTTCTGTTGCTATGATTGGAATAAATTAAATAAACAAATTCAAACCAATCAGGTGTTGGTTCAAATGAAAATGGCTTAAGTCCCTTAAACATGAGGTCTTGGATTCGATCATAGGATTATGTGTATAAAAAAAATACTATTAGGAGTGGTCCAAGATTAGGTGTTGGATTGTACCCTGAGAGATTAATCTCTTACTTGTTGAAGAGACTTTGGAAAAAAGAAAATTAATAAACTCAACTTCTATGATGGAATGAGCAATGCACATCAATTTTTTGGAAGCCCATAATAAAATGATGTCACCTCCAAGAGTGAATATATATCCAACTAGACATTGACTTATTATCATTTGCACCAATTATTCAACTAGCATTATCATATCCATATAATATTGTTGTGAAGTTACTATAAAATATCCCGATTGTATTGCCTTTTTAAGATACCCTAGAACACCCTTAAGTTCATTTCTAGTCATTAATCTAGTATATCTTGAAAGTTAACAAATAACAAAAATCATATATCAGGTTTTGTACAATGTAACGTATACATAAGGCTACCAATGGCATTAGCTAGCACACTCAATTTGTGTAATAACTTTAACTTGTATTAGCTCTAACTTGTGTGAAAAGAGGAGAGATTCTCACATGAATGTGACGGTCAATGCCTATTCTGTCTTTTTTTTTCCCTTAGAATTCGAACCCCCCGAATTCTATACAATGAACAGTAGCTTTTTTTATTTTTTTTCCTTTTCGTTGCCGTTACTATTTTATTAATTTTAATTATTTTTTATATTTATTTTTATTTATTTCTTAAAGAAGTTGGTTGTCTCGACTTCTATTATGTGTGCAGTATTTTTTTCCCTTAATTATTGTGCTTTTTGGGTAATTTTAAATATTTTTAATAATTTTTTATTTATTTTGTAAAGAGTTCGATTTATACAAATTCCTTTCTATGTACATCTGTATACAGTATATTTTTAATTTTAATTTGTTAATTATGTTCTCTTAAAGTTTAATTATCTTCCAAATTTATTTTGTAATATTGTTGTATTTTTATTAAATTTGCTTTGGTATTACTTTTTTATTTTGTTATGAGTTTAATTAATTATGACTTGTAAATTTTTTAATTTGTTCTTTCAATTTTTTTATTTTTTGTTTAATTATTTTGTCGGAAACAATGTTATTTTTAGTTTTTGATATTTAATATTTTAATTTTTAGTTTTTATTTTTTAGTGAATAGTGTTATTTTTTCCTTTTTTTTTACCCAATTCAGTTTGTCTGAACTGTATTGCGTGAACTTTTTTTTAAAAAATTTCAGTGTGTCTGAATTATATGTAATGAATAGTACAGTATTTTTTTCCTTTTTTAAGGTGCAACCATTTGAATTTTTAATTTATAAAATATTTACCATTTTATAATTTTTTATTTTTTTAAATAAATGAATAGTGTTTTTTTAAAACATTTTTTTTCTTTTTTTTTAAACACAATTCGGGGTACCTGAATTGTATGTGTTAAACAGTATTTTTTTATTTTTCTTTTCTTTTTTTTAAAGAATAACTAAAAATAAAAATAAAAAAATGAAAAGAAAAAAAAAATAAGGTACTGTGCATTACACATAATTCGGTAGGTCCGAATTCTTAAAAAAAAAAAAGAGACAGCGTAGGCATTGACCATCGAATGTAGAGGAGTGGGCACCATGTGAAGAGTTACAAGGGTAATTATAGCTCAATAAACTTCTTTATTATTCTTTCAATATAATGAGATTGATTTAATGTATAACTCAACTATGTTTGACTACTTTAATATCTAAGATAACTTTACCAATATATATATAGGTATGTATGTATGTAAGATAATATCTTCCTCTCAGAGGTCTTTCATATTAAATATCAGAATAGATATTTCTTTGTATCATTCACACTAATTATAGTTGTTCCAATAAATAACATATCATTACTACAAGTAAATAACCAATAAATAACATATCATTACTACAAGTAAATAATAACTAAATAATCATCTATATGTTTAGAATACATATTTATTAATAATATTATAGTTGAATTTCTATATACACTGACAATATAAAGTTATTTTATGTAGAACTAGGTTTAGTCTAGTGGTTTTATATGATATATTTTGATGATGACAGATGAATACAAAAATGCATTCAACATAATATATTGGACCATGTGAAATTGTGTGTACTATTTATTATGATATCTAACTAATAAACCATACAATGATATTTGAGTAATATATTTTATAGAATATATCAAATAACTTTTTATAAGTACTTTGATGGACTAGTATTGGATATTCATTATGTGAAAAAGTTTACACATGCAGCAAGTTATAGTGTTATATTCATAGAAACCAAGTGCACAATGGAGGAAGTGATAATTAAGAAATATTATGCATAATTGGCTTAATTAAGTTATGCATTTATATGAATCATGCATATTGATATGTTTTAATTGGACTTGTGATTTTTTCAAGTAAGATATTTTGTGTAAGATAGTCTAAGTATCAAGAATGACCTTTGAACAATAAAGATAACAATCATTGAAGCCAACAAGAATGAGGTTATTTGAAGGAAAATGAGTCCAAATTTTGATGGTTAGAATTCTTCGGACTAAGATTCTTTTGTTAAAAGGTTTTTCTTTTGGCAAGATTATTTGGCTACTATATTGACTAATTAAGTTTTATTTGAGTTTTAAAATAATTTTTAATAAATTTTTTTCAAACTTAATTATGAGATTTTTATTCTATGTAAAAAATTTGATTTTAAAAGAAAAGAATGATTCAATTGTTTTTAATAAAGTAACTTGATTAAATTTTTGTAAATATATGTTTGAAATGATTGAAGATATTTATTAGATGTTTAAAAGTGTTTTTATGATGAATAAATGACCTAAATTTATTTTACTTGTCGGGGGGCCGACTTCTGTTGAACTACTGTTGGCATGTTTTTCATATATTAAGGCGCCCTCGCCAAGTTAGAATTGTAGCGGCAGCGCTGTACTTGTTTGCCAACGCCAATAGCGCGTGTATGTTGAACTTTTCCGAGATAGAATGGGCTTCTGCAGGGCACCATATTACTATTGTTTTTGTTTTTCAATCAGACTGATTAATTAATACTGCTAACCAAGGAGAAAAATAAAACCATTATATAAAAACATACTATATATAAAACAACTAAAAGTTCAAACGTTAAAACAAAACAAAAATAATATAAATAACATAGACTTACCTATCACTGATATAAACTATAATTATCAAATATATATAAGATTAAGTATATATTTTTAGAACTTTCTTTTTTATTTAATTCATTTTTTTATGAGGGTAAAAGAAATTAAACCAATATATATAAATAGAATTTTAGAAGAATGACTAAGTAAGAGGAACTATGACAACCCCAGGCCCCTTAATTCCCTCTGCCATTGCATAAAGGAGTTGCATTTATTAATAAAAATTAGAGTAAGTTCTAAGATTTTTAATTTGACATTAGTTTGACTTTAACAAAGATTTTGACAACAATTTGATCCTAATAATTTTTTATGTCAATTCAGTCATAAAGCTTACAAAGTATACAATAAGAGAACCATAATAATTGAAGAAACTATTCATATCAGATTCAAAGAATTGAAGAATAATTTGGTACAATAGTTGAAGTTGCTTGAAGATGAATTTGACAATCTAAATCTTGAAGAAACTCCTATTCCTAGTCAAAGAGAAGCTCTAGAACAAAAAAATATTATTTCTCTTCCAAATTCACCATCAAATGGAGATGCTTCTGAAGAGCATGAAGATATCATTGAAGAACCTATAGATGTTTCTGTAGAGATACTCAAAGGACCAAACTACAAAGGAATATCTGATTTAAGATTTGTCTCACATAATCATATATTTGGAGATGTTTCTCATGGAATTAGGACCAGATCCTCATTTAGAAATGAATCAAGTTGTGCATTCTTGTCACAAATTGAATATGAATGTAGAAGAAGCTCTCAATGATGAAACCTTTGTACCAATAGCAAGACTAATAGCCATTAGAATGCCTTTAGCATTTGCTATTCACAAAGGCTCTATTCTCTATCAAATGGATATGAAATCTGCTTTTTCAAATAAATTACTTTTTAAAGAAGTTCATATAAAGCAGCCTCTTGAGTTTGAGAATGAATCATTCCCAAACCATGTTTTCAAGTTAACCAAAGCACTATATTGCTTAAAACAAGCTCCAAGAGCTCTATATGATAGACTAAATTCCTTTTTACTTGAAAATGGAATTAAAGGGATAATATTGACACAACTCTATATTTCATCAGAAAAAAACTTTCTAATTTTGATTTTCATAGACCAAAATCAAAATTTACTTATTTTTCAGGGACTGAAAACATATTTAAACCTTTGTTTTATAGTATCAATTCAAAAATTTACTCAACGGTTTACAATTACTTAAAGTTATAACAATATAATTTGATTCTAGCTCAATTGAAAACATATTATTTAGTAATCTTTCTATATAAGCCAAATAAATAACATGAGTTAGTACTTAAATTACATGTACATGCCAAATACTATATTAGGATTATCTTCAATTAACAATGTAGCAATCTTTCTCAGTGGCTAGCAAATTTGTTAAGAGCATGTGCCAAATGCCACCTAATGACTTTTTATACAACTTAGAAATGAGTTAAAAGTTTTTTCTTTTTTTTTTTAGGGAGCTCTTAGTGGAGCTAAGGGGAAAAAAAGGAAGTGGATGGACAAATCGGAATAGAAGGAGATCTCTTTGGAAGTTAGGGAAGGAGAAATGTCCTGTAGATTCTCGTTAGAAGGTGAGGATTTTAGGAACATTGGGTGGTGTGTATGCAACAATACAAAGTGATGTATTGGAAGATGAAATGTTATTTAAACACCCAAAAAAATATATTTATTGGAGTATCTACTTAATAATTATTGGATGTGATGTGATAAATTGAGTATTTAGAATCTACCATTACATTCAATAATTGTTAAGTGAATGTCCCAATAGACACTCATTTTTTAAATGTTTAAATAGTATTTTTGAGATAAAAAAATGTGTTTTTCTAGTAGGCATTAACAGTTTAACACTTATTATGGAAACAAAAGTGCATTGAAGACTTACAAAATTCACTCTTCAATGCAAAACCTACTATTTCTTTTATTAGAAAAACCCATATATTTCTAATACTTATTTTTATTATAATAGTATCAGTGATCATCTTGGCCCTAACAAAAAATCCCCACCACAAAACAATCCCAAAAATCAATTTAATGGGACTTGCAATGATCTTTGTGTTTAATTAAGGGATAAAAGTGTAATAAAAATTACATAGTTAAACTTTATGTGTAAAATAATACATAAAACTCCACCATTTAATTTCAACCTTTATTTTTAACCCTTCAACCAAACCTGCCCCTAGCTTGGCTATTCTAGTATTCTCTGTAGCGAGTGCTTCATATTCAAAATCAAACAAATAAATAAAAGAACAATTTATTCCACGACTTAAATAAACAGGCAACTAAAGAAACAATATATTCCATAACAAATTTAACATTTGCTTTGCTCAAAACCATGATTGAGAAAATACTCCAAGCCAACTCCTAAACCTACTGATTAAGCTAACCTATTTGATCTCCCTGGTCATGCCTTTACAGACGATAATAGTTAAGAAGCACTGGATTTGCATACTGCTTGCTACAGAAATTGCAGTTAGTATCTCTATAAAGGTAGCATTCATAAAGAACTTCTTCAATCACAACATACCATGGAACCCTGCTGAATCCAGCAGAACTGCTTTAATTTGCTCGGGAAGCACATCCTGCCCTTCTATGCATTGCTGTTAAAGAAACAAGAAAGATTATGACCAAAACCACCAAAACTTCGTATGGCACAAAGCTACAAAGCCAATAATCAGTGAACTCAATATTTAATCACAGAACAAACGACATAAGAGAAGCAGCAAAAGGCTTTTTCACTCTTAATTAGCTAATCTTAACACGTCCAACTGGGGACACTGGGATAGTACTAAAACCCGGTCCATCTAGGCCTCTAGCGCACACCTTATGTCTTTGGAACTAAAATGCCCTTTGACAACCATAGATGAAAATAATCAATAGTACTTTCAAGTTTCAAGAACAGGGGTCATTGAGTGATAAGCAATGGAAACTCTGGCTTCCAATGTTCCGATACTGACAGCCTTGATAAGTGGCAATCTTCATATGCATATAGTACATATCTCAGCAAGACAAAGGTAGGGAAACATAGAGGAAGGCTGGGAATATTATATTTGATTGTTTGGCTCACAATGCTTGTCAAATAGGTCTATGCAAGAAAATCGATAGGTACTTCTCCACATGTTTGTAGATTCAGAGTTTATTGAGAATTGTATATGACAGTTTTGACAAGTGGGATTGGGTTCTCAACCTAAGACATCAGGTCAGTGTCTTAACTGACCACACGGTTGCTGCAACCAAGCTGATTTTCTTTCATTTCATCCCGGCCCATCCAGACTCATTCACTTAAATGTCTATGGACAACTTCATTCAAAAGATTCACCTGTAGCATCAATTGTAACTCAGAAAGTAGAACCTAAATTGTTTTGTCAATAAAGTAGTAATTGCTACAATTCTCAACTGTTAGGCTACCATATAATTTTGGAAAATACAAACGTTTCAAGAGGTAGGCAACACACATCAATATTAGAATAATTTATGTACAATCTGCTACTACAACAGCAGCAACTACCACCAAGCCTTGTCCACTAGGTATGGGTGGGTACATGGATTAATTGATGCCATTGGGCACAATGTGCTAATGCCGAAATAAAATCAGGGGCAAGCATCACAATAAAAGAGTAAGGGAAATTACCAGAAATGTTCATGTGAACCTTGGCATTGGATAAAGAACCATACCTCAGCTCTGAAGACATCTAAAGCAAAACCGTTGAAACAGCTAATCACAGCCTGCTGAACATCTAATCCGAGGTTATCCAAAGCCCTCATGGTAGAAAGAAGAAGACCTGGTCTGCGGGTACAAAACATATGAATGTTGACAGCTCTCCCTTCCCTTACCCGAACTTCCACCTGCAAGTTTTAGTAACACTAAACTCAAGTTAAAACAACCTCAATTACCATGCATATAAATTCAGTAAACATAAAAATCCACACCAAAACTAGTGTGTGATCATTAGTTTGCACAAATACATACACCTTGCTGTTCTACATCACACACCATCACAGAGTGAAAATATATTGACCTGTGCACACATCACCTTCTCTCACATCTCTTTGCACCTCGCATGACCATCATCATCCAAGAGTATATATGCAAAAGTTTTGCTAGGGCCATTATCACCCTTATGGTACAAATTCTGGCTGTGCATCACTGAAACTATTTTACTGAGTTATATTTCCTGAAGTGTGCTCATTTGCATGTTACATCTCCAACATTTTGCCAGCAATGTTCAAGATGCATCATTTTGCTTTATTTTTTTGGAGACCATCATTTATGCTTTTTCTTTGAGTCTATGAGCTAGCAAACTTCAAAATGAGTTGGAGTGTCAAACTTCAAAATGAGTTGGAGTGTCAAAACGTTAGTATTTATTCATGTGTTATGACTTATGAATCATGTTACTGTAGCAATTTTGTTGAGCTGAGTCTGTAACTAATTGTACCACACTAGGGAAATACTTCACCTGTTATTTTGTCTGAAGAATGGACTTATGAAACAGGACACGCAATACATATCAGAAGTCATCAACAGATACTATGCTAAGCATGTTCAGCAATATTTTTCTGTGTTTCTAAGAAGTAATATATAGCAAACATTAGCAAAGGGTAAATTCAGTAGTTTCTACACTGGTCCAACAACAAATTCGGTAAAAACAGTTCAGATTCATAATTTATGCAGGCTCAGCAATTCAATATTTTTGGCTGGTGGGTCATAACACGATGCAAGTCATGAAGAAAAAGTAAATATTAATTCAAGTTCAGTCTCTAGATCATCAGCAAATTTGCATCCAGGTAAACTTTTTATCCACATGACAGATCCAAATAAAGGCAGTACCAAGTACCCACTGTGACAGTAACCTGCACTGTTCTGCAAGCAACAAGCTACAATTCCAACAGAGTCTAAACTCAAATGCCAATTTTGCAATGAGGTGAACAACAATTACCTTTGCAGGTTGGTTTTTGGGGCTTGGCAAGGTGCCCGGATATAGTTCCTCCTTGACTCGGCTGGGAAGGGTTTGTGGTGTGGGTGTCAAAGGTTGAATGCTTGTAGAAGGTTGCAACAATGAGCCAGAGGGAGTTGACTCCAGTTCATTATGAAGATCATTAATCCGCTGCAGTAGCTCCCTCAAATAGTCGATTGCATCCCCAAGGATTGAAGCCCTATCCATCTATAAACAAATGGAAGTACATTAGCATGCATTATTCCAAAGTTCCTAACACATTAAAGGAAGGCATTGACAAGGTTAACCAACTAAACAATGACAACAATCAGACCAACTCAACCTAAACTATGAATTCATCAAAGTTGTCATAAATATAGTAACACAATCCGATTCCCCAACGGAAGTCACAAGCTTAAACATTCCTGAGGACACACTTCCTAATTTTTCTACAGATTCCCTCGACTACTTGATTGAACATTGAAACAAACTACGAATGGTTCTAAATTGCAGACAACAATTGCAATTGCAGCCGCAAGATTGCTAATGAAGTGCCTTCTGTGGCCACATCGCAGCAGCAATTGTGGCCGAATCAGCAGCGTTGTCCTGCATTCTATGTAAAGCATCTGCATCTACGACCGCAACCACAGTTTAAAACTCTTAAACAGTTCAAATGTTAAAATTACAAATACAAACCGAGTTTCCAATACCTTGCTAATCTTCGGCACAACAGACCTAAGCATGTACAACCTATCATTGAGCTTCTTCCTGCGCCGCCTCTCGGCCATCAGATTCTTCGCCGGCAGCCCCTTCTTCTTCCCCTTCTGGTCCCCACCATTGACACAGCCACTCAGGCTCAAATTCCCATTCCCTCCCCCATTATTCCCACTCTCCTCCACCACCACCACCTTACCATCCTCATCATTATTCTCATCAGAATCATAATTCAACCCCGAAGCATCAACACTACCTTCCTCAACTTGCCCCTCCCCCCATTTCCTCTCAAAAACCTCCAAGCCCCCCAAATTCTCGGCCCCACCAGAGCCCCGGCGAAGCGCCGCACGCTTCTGGAAGAGCGTGGGGGGCGCCCCCAGCGGAGGAAGAACCTCAAGAGGCCTCAGAGCCTTTCCCACGTTCGAAAACAGAGCATTGTCAGAGCCACCGAAGGCATCGATCTCGAGACCCGCGGCGGCGAAGGCACTGAGCCCGACGGCGCCGTCGGCCACCGCCGTTGGGAACAGCCGAGTCGCGGGCGGGAGGTCGGAGCCAGAACTTAGCTCGAGTGCGGCCATCATAGGCTGAGAGGAACCCATCAAAACAGGGGAATTGGCAGAGTGGCTCCCTAAGAAGAACCCACTCTCCGGGCCCACATCGAACCCGCCGTCAAAAGGGTTGTTAAAGAAGGAGGGCTTGAGCGGAGAGAAAGGGTGTTCGAGGGTGAAGGAGTCCATGTTGTTGTGTGTGAGAAAGCTGTTATTTGTTGTTGTTGTTGTTGTTGGGTTTGGAACAAAGGCGATAGGAGTGGTGTTAGTGTTGTTGGTGGTAGCCATGGTTTGTTGGTGGGGTGGGAAAGGGTTTATGATAATGGGAGGAGCAGGGTTGTTGTTGTTGTTGTTGATGTAGCAGTGAGGAGGAGGTTGGAGCATGGATTTGAAGGAACCGAGAGGGGCATTCATGGAAATGTCAATGTCAGTGTCTTCAAGCAGTGGTTCTGTCCAAGGAACGGCGGTGTGATGAGGAGGAGGGTGAGGCCTTGGTGGCTGTAAGGGAAGCGCGTCTCTCTCCATCAGAGAGAGAGGTTTTTGTTTTTGTGTTTGTTTGGTGTTCTCTTGGGTGTCTCAGAGCACAATCATCACTCGAGAAGAAAGAAGCAGGGAGAAAAAGAAGGGAGATTCGGGGTTTCGAACGTTATTTTTGTGTTTTTGGTGTGTGGAAAAAATGAGTGGAGAGAGAACAGCTGCGTGGGGCGTGTGGTTTATCCATGCAACCTTACACAATTAAAAATTATTGTCCCGATTTTTCCGAAGAAAAAAAATATAGGAAATTACGAAGGGGCTGGGTTCCTTCTAGCAGAAGTTAATTAATATGGGTGGCTAACTGCCGTTATGATCTCTCCCCCGGGATCGTTCGGATGCGTTTGGCTGTTTGATTAGTCGCTCATTCTTGAAAATTTTCACTTTAATTTTGCTTCTTAATCCAACACACTCGAAAAACTGTTCACGGTTATTAAATGATAGTTACTCAAATAAATTCCTTTTACTCATAAAATAAAAAGAATTTAATTAGAATACACTGATAATATAAAGAAATTTTACACATTCATCTAATTATATAATAACATATCAGTAAATATAATTACTTTCAACCCCCACTACTTGAAAGCATACAAAAGAAAAGATATGATTGGATGATAGTGTAAAAAAATTTTACACTGCCAATATATTAAAATTAAACCCAAATAAGAATTGATAACCATCCATTTACTTTAGAGTTCGCATTTCTTAAATCAAATATATAAAATTTTAAAATAGATATCTTATCATCCTTTTTATTTAGACATATAACTTATTTTAAAAATATATATAAGCATTGAGTATTAGATAATAGAAATTGCTAACATCTCCATATTCACATGGAGATAATTAAGGTACATGTTTTCTTTTAAACATAAATTTCCCTCTTCACTCTCTTCAATAAATTTAAAATTTTGAATATTATTGTAATTTTATTTTACTCGTATTTATTATCACTTTTTTATCATTACTCTAAACTAATTAACTTTCACTCTCCACTACCAAAGCATTATTTTTAAAATTGTTCTTCTACTTGTAAGTCTTTAAAAATTAAAATATTTATTTATTTTATTAATTCTAGGAACATTTTTTATACCTGCCGAAATTAAAAAGAGAAATCATATTAACTTTTTAACATTTTTTTATATATAAACACTTACTGCTTTCTCTATGTCTATGTTGAAAAAAAAACACACTTACTGTTTCCAGCTTCTGGCTTTTTTTTTTGGGTTTCTAACGTAACATTTAGTAATATTTAATATAATTATTTTTATTTTCTATAAACACATTATTTCATAGTTTCTAACATAATATTTAATAATATAATTGTTTCTAATATTTAAATACTTACAATTGTTTTTTTCTTTTTTTGTGAACATTTTATTTTTTTCCTACAAACACTTAATACAATTTTTAACCGTTTAAATTAATATTTTTGAGAGAAATTAAAAATATAATAATCAATAAGTAAATGCTCCCTTCATTTCACAATAACTATCAAAAACTAAACAATAAACATATCAAGTAAAACAAAAAATATCTTGGAAAATATAGAAAGTTATATGAATTAACAAAACTATCTTTGTCTAGTCATTTTTACTTATCTTAATATATATATTGAATACTTAACTAACATATTTGTATTAAGGATATAAATGGACAGATATTTTAAAATATCAAAAAGTAAAAAATTGACAGTTATTATAAAATAAATGGAATCCTATAAAATTATAAGTAGAGGATGGATATTAATTAGTGAGAGAAAATGTTGAAGAGTGATAATAAATATGAACAAAACAAAATCACAATATTGTCTAAAATTTTAGATTAATTCATGAGAGAGGGAGGAGGCCTTTATGTCTAGAATAAAGTATGTACCTTTCTAACATCCACAAGAAGGTGTAGAGGTTAACAATCTCCTTAGATAATATACCTATCAATATCCAATTTTTTTGAAATTTTCTATGCTTGATTTTTAAGATAATATGACATAATTTCATAGTTGGATTAGTGAAATTTGTTATCTATAAAAAGATATTCAATAGCAAAAGTATAGTAGACTTATTGTTGGAATAAATGAATCCTTCTTCAATTAAAACATATTTAAAATGAAAAAAATAGGATACTATTATTATAAAAAATTCTATATTGTGTATTGGTCTAAAGTCACCTAACCTTAAAAATGATAGTTATTTGATTAATTTTTATTGATGACTAATTTTTTTTTGGTGTAAATGACTGATACATTGTCTATATGGTTTTATAAATTTGTTCGTGGTATAATTTTGTTAAAATTACATTTAGTTAAATGTAACTTTAACGTATCGTAAATTATATTTGGTAATTTAATTTGAGAAATAATTAATTCTTTTAGATGTTATTGATTGACTCATTTTTAAATACTTTCTATGTCCTCACCAATAAACTACTCAATTTTAAATGTTGACAAGGATTAATAAAATGATTAAAAAAACCTCAAAGTTAGACAAAGAAGTTAAGTATAATTTATAAAATTATATTTTTTTCACTAACTTTCTCTCTCCTCCACTATTTTTTCTTTTCTCCATTACTTTATTCAATAGGGGTATGATTGAAAAAATAATTAATAGTATCTAAATTTTCTAAATGGATAGTTATCCGTGGACAAATTAAATTTTTAAAAAGGACAATTAATTAAAGATCGAAGAAATATTTTATTATTGATCTAGGTAAGAGTTGTTCATATTCTTACTATTTGGATGTGACATATATATACACCTCACCTATGTAGACAAATTACCCGTCTCTAAATCATGTCTCATTCTTTGTTTTATCAGTCAGTTCTCATCACCTACGAAACAAATAATATATATTTAATTGTAGTTTTAAATTTTTATCTTTGGCATGCGTATGCACCCATACATGTGGGCAAAATCAAAAGCTTATATTTAAAAATATTTGGTAAATTTAGACTTTAGTCGTTGAAAGATTTTTGTTTTAACACTTTAGTTCTTAAAGGATTTCACATTATAACATGTTAATCCTTTAATAGAAGAATACTTTAAACATTAATCCTTAAAATATTAAGTGCATACACTTTAGTTCTCATCATATATGACATTGTAATATATTAATCTTATCATATACTAATATCTTAAAAGCCTTTTTTAGGACTAAATATTAATATGTTAAAAGTGGAATATTTCGGATATTAAAATATGTTAAAAATCAATGTTTATGCGAGAACTATTGAGTAAATGAATTTTCTGTTACAAAAATTAATGTATTTGACGTGAAATCTTTTGAGGATTAAATTGTATGCATTTAATCTTTAAAAAACTAAAATGTTAAAACAAAAATCATTTAGAAAATTAAAAGCATAGACTTACTCAAAAATATTTTACCATAAAATTGATTTAACCATACGCAACTCTACTTAAAAGTAAGAGCACATTAAATTACCTCCCTTGAAATTTATTGATATAACAATTTACTCTCTCTATAGTTTTTAAGTTGATAATCACCTCCTTTAATTTATTCAAATACATTGACCTTCCTAATCCCTAATTCAACATATATGTTAAAAAATTTAACATATATACATATTGAATGACCATTTTATCCTTAGCTATTTGTTCTATTTCTAATTCAATATCATTATATACTTCTTTCTATCCACCTCCATAATATCTCTAATAATCTTCTCTTCAAACCATGTACCTTTCGAATATCTTAAAAAAACACAAGAGGATCAATATCAAATCATCACTTGTCACAACTCGATTAGAGATCATGACTAGCACATCAGGAACTAAGTCAGCGCAAAAACCTCTAGATAATGTGATTTGCTATAGGCATAAATAAACATAATATTCACCTCAAAACATAATATAATTTCAAAGTAGAATTATATCTAATTACTTAACGAGTTCCCCAAATAAAACCATAATGAATAAAACTTGTAAATCTAAGTTGCTCCTAACAAGTGCATAATCATAAAATCAATTTAAATAATTCTACTCTACCCTCAGTAAAACATAAATATATACATCGGTTTAATACATAAACTAAATAATGCATGATTTGAATCTTGGCTGATCAACTACTAAAGCACTCTATGACTAACATAAGTTTATCCAAGCTTCACTTCAAAGTGAGGCTTACCATTGGAATAGTTGTAGCACTACCGAGATAAAGGAATTGAAATTGAGGAGTAATTGGGTCTGCAATTGTATCAGTAAGGAGCAGAAGAAAAGAAGAAAGAATCGTCAAACACATTGAGTGGATTCTCAACCACACATGAGACAACCAACCAAGCTATACATAATATACCTGTAGAAAACGTAAATCATTTTGATATTAACATATAAAATTATACTGAAAACATTTAAATTTCATAAACTGGTAAATAAGAGAGAAACAAAAAATATTTGAAACAAAAATATACTGAATTGTAAACTAAACTAGTATTTGAATCTGAAAAAGGTAATTGATAATGTCCCATGAGGTGACACCTAATAAGGTTCCAAATCTATGTTATCTGAACTGATATCTATATCTGTAAAGGGCACCTAACGAGATCCCATAAGGCAAACACCTAATAAGGTTCCAAATATATGTTATCTAAATAGATATTTGTATATGTAAAGGGCATCTAACGAGGTCCCATAAGGCGTACACCTAACACGCTTCCAAATCTCTATTATCTGTATTTATAAATGGCACCTAATGAGGTCCCATCTAAGATGGACATCTAACAAGGTTCCATATTTGTAACTAAGGGATGAGCTTATCCTCTAGCAAACAATTTAGTACTAAGGTTAACGATCCTAATAGTCATTAACTCACTATTCTGTTTCTCTATAATTACTGTCAAAACTAGTTGCAATTGAACTAAATAAATATAAAACTTTAAAATTCATGTATTTTTTACAATCTGACTGTTAAGCATATCTGGAGTTCTAAAATCATGTTCAAGGAATTACCATTTTATAGACATAACAATTTCAAAAATCACAAATATGTATATGGTCATTCCTATAAACCGCATACAACTCAACATGTTCAAGGAAATCATAATCTTGCAATTATAGTAATTTCAATAACCAAATAAAAATATATAAGTCATCTATGATAAATCATGTTCAATTACATTTTCAAGTAAAATGTTTCTTGGAAAGTAAAACAACTTTTCATGGCATACAAGAGCATCAATAATGGTCCCATGATTCTCAAACTACATTTTCATGCTATAGGAAAAAATCACAATTTTTCTAAACTTGACATAACTTGTAAACTCATGTTCACAATATATTTTGATTTCTAAATTCATGTAAAGCATATACATATATATGGTTCTACAAAAATAGCAGTAATGACAAAAGATAAGGTTATGGGTTTAAACTCACTCACTATGACATACCAAGAGCATGATACCAATGCCAATTTGGGTTTGGGGAGCAGAAATGACACTAATATCAACCATAGAATTAATAAAAATCATGAACCACTAATATTATTGACTAAGGAAAAATTTGGAACATATGAGGAGAAGAGAAACATGAGAAATCCATGCATATAAATGCCTTAACTCATAAACTTTATAGAACATTGAAGAAACTTGATGAATTCCATGAAAAACATTCACCAAAGAGATTAGGAGGTGGAAGAATATAATGATGAAAAACTTGAGAGAATGGTGTAAAGAAAGAATTAATTGGGATGGCTAGGGTTTGTAAACCGAGACTCCGATTGTGTGTTTATTGTGTGGGGTGTTATTTAGGTGAAATTGTGTAGTTTTGGGCAATTTGATACGCGAAACGGGGCATCACTGAAAGTAACCAGCACTTCCGCATAATACTTATAGCAGAGAAGCGCATTTCTTGCACGCTTTTGCGCGTGTGCCAAAAATTGGGATTCCTCTAGAATTTCTAGGAAAAACCAAGATGCACTTTCGTGCAAAATAATCATCGCGAGTTCGCGAGCTTCTGGATCACGTGTCCATGCGTTTTATGTAAACAGAATCTATCCTGGGATTAGGGAGGCTCTTTTAGTATGAAATGACCTTTCTAAGGATACTTAGACCTGAAATATTACATCACTAATGCCATCCACTTCGCATAAAAAGGGAGAAAAAAAATAAAATAATTGGTTGCCGCGTATATTGTAGTCTGTAGCATTGCGGTTTGACCTAAATGTTCAGCATTGTGGTTTTTGAGCAATGTGGTAAACTCCCCATGAAACTGGTCGTTGGTAAGGAATTGAAACTGGAAAAAATCTAATTAGGCGGCACCCGCAGCCACTCTTTAATGAAACCACAGGACTGTAACATGTCGCTATAATTTCTTTTAATTTGATTAGCTTACATCACATCTTGATGATCTCTGACATGCATGCACATATACAATTATTCAAGAGAAAGAGATCCAGGAAGACAGAAAGGATAAAACCATGGGGACCAGAAAGTGAAAAAGGTAAGAATGTATCCACCAGATACGCCATTGCTTAAGGGGCCAAATGGATTATCTCTTCCCCTGTCTTCTTTTCTCACTTCTCTTTCTGTTCCTTCTCTTTATTATTACTTTTTTCAAATATTTGTATTACCTATTTTCAGGGCAAGACGCCATACACAAGCCCATCACATTCCACACGTACGTTTATGTCATTCCAAGAGTGATACCTTTGACTCTTCAAGATTTTATTTGAAAAATATATATGAAGAAACTTTCGAGAATTGTTTAAATATGTTAAAGCAAAATGTTTTTTTTTTCCTCACAATTTTGATATATATATTTTTGGATGAATCAAGATGTTCACCGCTAGAAATAGTGAATAATCTTTTCGAAACGTAGAGCTTACAAATTTGATTATTGCATCTGATAATGAAACATTTTTTCTGTGTATATCACTAGGAATCACACACTAGGAATTGAATCCCTAACTAGATTTTAGTCTGTTTAAACTGCCCAAAAAATTAGTTATTATGGCATGACTGATTGATAGATAAAAATTGGGGTAAATTTTTATTAATAAACTCCATGTATAATTTTACTTATAAAATTTATTTATAAAAATTTAGCTTTCTATTTTTACTCTCTAACCAAAATACCTTATTGTGAATTACTTGAACTCGTAAGTTCCCATTCTAAAAAGTCAGAAGCCCAATTATCCCATTGTATTAAAAGTGAAATTGTTTAATTAAACACAGAACTACATGTACAGTGGAATTGAACAAAGATGCTGAACCCCAAGTTGCATTTGAACCAAGCAATATCTAAAGCCAAGTCTTTGGAATAAATTTTCCAGACAAACCCGAGCTTCTCGTGACCCCTTTTCCCCCTCTCTTCATTGCACCAACTTCCCAATCAAACTTGAAACTCTCGTCTCAACTTTTCAATTCCCTCTTGTTCAATGCTTGCTACTCTCCCTTCCACTTGTCCCTCTCTCCTTGACTCGGCACAAACTTACCAAGCAGTTTCATCAAATTTCAAGACATTTGAAATTTATGGATACATAAGCTTGTGTGTTTGAAAAGACTACACCCAATATTGCATTGGTTTTTGCCACTAGCTTAGGAGTTTCCATCATTCACAAGAAAAGCTATCAGACAGAAACACTAACTGACCCCTACATTGACCTTCTCGCTTAATTAGGCTTCAGAATACTTCACCTTTGATTAAAAAGGGGAAAAAAAAATGCCTGCCTTGGTTGCGTAGCTAACACAGGTTTCTGGCTTCATCTTCTAACTCATAAGTAAAAACGGTTTCAAACATGATCACCGGTCACGTGAAACCAACTAAGCTATACGACACACTTGGCTCACATGCAAGTAATGCAAGGGTAATATTGAACTGATGGAATTATACATTTTTAAACAACACATAAAATTAAGCTTAATTTGTTTAGAACATGATATTACCGTCTTTATTAATAACGGCTGTTTTGTGTTTCTGATTTTTAAAACATGGACCTATGTCCCTCAACTGGTGATTTGAAGAGGCTCCCTCACGATCTCACAAATAATGACATGTGTATAAAAATATTGTACACTATTCTTACAACATGGGTAATAAAACAAATAAGGTGACATCTTATTTATTTTATTATCTATATTGTAAAAATGGTATAAAATGTTAGTTGTATATATATATCATTACTCCTATCTCACCCGTTTTAAATCCCCTAAATGGGTTAGGGCATTTTGTGTACTTAATTTTCTATTGATAAACTACAATATTGAACTGGACTATAAAGTATCTATGTGCATCGGTGCATGATTAGTGCATGCAGTTAATTAATGAGGAAACAGTAAGTGATAAATATTCTTAATTTTTCAGTAGTACAGATAAAATCCTCAATTATTTGCAAATGAATCCCCCACTCAAACGATAATATTATCGCTCATTACTGTAGTTTTTCAGATTTCTAAATTCTTCACTACTTACATATGCATTCCTATGTCACGTGTACATACAGTGATAGATATGTACAAAAATAATTTCTCTAGATGCCAGCATTAGAAGCCCATGCAAGGTTGGAGATGGGACCGGAGCCCAGACAAAACAGGGGGGACCATAGCCAGTTAAGATTTGCATTGAAAGGCAATCTCTTCACCACAGCTCCCACTCTACATTAATTCTTTATTTTTAAACATTTTTGGGAGACCTCTCTTTTAAACTCTAATTTTAGAATTTACACAATGAGATTGATTACATTATTATGACTACCAAATACTAACTATATTTGTTGAATTTTAATTTTAGTAGTGGCAAACTTTTTCTTGTAAGATATTGTGATCCTGTATCCAAGAAGTTGTGAAGATAACATTCTGAATACATGGGAGGTGGATAATTTCATTGATATTTTGAGTTGCAACCCTCGTGATGCGAATAAAATTTGCAAATTTGAAAAGTAAACTTTATGCTGGCTGACGGCACAGTACATGTACCTTTGTCTCGTCATAATAAATGGGAAAAACAACTCGTCATAATAAATGGGAAAAACAAAAGTAACCACAAAGAAGTACCAAAAATGTAGGCTCCAGTGTGTTCTTTTCTATCATTCCTTGGCCCAGACCAAATCTGTATTCTGTAGGACACTTATCCCTATCTCCAACCCGTTAATATATACCACTGGAGTTTGATCACTTCATCCTATGTTGATTACATGGACAAAAACTCAAATTGGCTAATGTACCACCTTTTATACAGTGTTCTTGCCCTTGGTGCAAAAAACACACAGAGGGGTCTTGTTAAATAAAGAAAAGAAAATGTTTCAGCAAAATAAGAAAGCAACCATGATGCATTACAGAAATTAGCAATTACGGTTCGTTCTGCAATTTGATCTCGACAAGGAAACCTGAGGTTCTTAAACCGGGTGAACCGTGAAACCTCCATCCATTTTCGAGTTTTGTGGCCTGAGATGAATTAGAGCTGGGGGATATGCAGTTGACTCTGATCCCTGCTTTACATAGCGCACAGGCTTCACTACCCCAGGTGTTGAGACTTTTTTTTTTTTGGTAAGTACAGGTGTTGAGACTTTGATGTGGTACATGGATAAGGCCCAAGCCTACTATGAGCCCACTTGTGTTTCATGTTCATGAATGAACCTAGAGCCCACTTGTACCATGACAAAGGCCGTATGCTTTAGACATTGATCCTCATGACCCTGTCCAATTCATCAAGGTCTAAACGACCAGAAATATTCTGCGAGGTCTATGACAAAAACAAACCATCAAGGTCCAGCTCATTTTCTTTTTTGTCAGAACAGAAATGTTATTTATACTCAATATTTTTAGGATACTGTGTCGACACACTCTTATTTATCATTAGATGAATTGTGAACTCCACTTAAACCCACATATTATCTCGTTCAGTGCCACAGATATGGGCGAGTTCTTATGCGGTCATGGCTGACGTTGCAACCACATGGTCGCTGGCAATACAACAAAAGTGTGGGCGCTCACTTATAATTTTAAAAGTTGGTAGTACCTAAATCTTAACTATTCATTGACATTCATGTTGGCTTGTTTACTCTCAAACATCTGAACATTGATATGTCTTCATTCTCCACATGGGATTCTTACTTCAAATGTAGTTAGATTGGCATCAAGATTTTTTTAAACCCAATCTTGTCCCTAGGTGCTGCAATGGAGTCGCGAAGTTAGTAGCGAAAATGGCTAGGAATTGTCATTATTAGGAATGGAGGGACTCTATTCTAGTTGCATATTGTATTAGGGAAGCTTTGTACTTTAATATTTCTTAGTCTAAAGTTGCCATTTTTGATAAGATAAAAAGAAAAATTTGAACATTGAATAACTAGCTTTTGTTTTTGTTTGAAAAGCTTTCTTTTTCTTTTGTTTTCAAAAGCTACGAAAATAATAGCTTGAGGAAGAAGGGGAAATACAAAAAAATTTATTTGTTGAAGAAGACCACTCCCAATTAGACTTCTTTCCTGTTCTATATTTGTCCAAATCCCTAATCCCAATTTTCACAAGCCCCCTTTTTCATGGATGTTCAATATCATTGATGGTTGTGACAACCAAAGCTCCTTTAGTACCAGGCAGGCAGAGACACAGTCTAGGACGTCCACCATGGGAAGTATGCCAATAAGCCCTTGGTCCAAGATGTGCAGTGCCTAGCACCACTTGGCTTTATCGTCGATGTGATGGAACGAATCTTTGCACAGAGCTTTACTAATCTGAACCCGTTATACCCAGTTGAAACCTTCCCAAACCTTGTACGACTCTGCATTGATGGATTCACTGATGTTCATGCACGAAGGGTCATTTGTTGGCTAGCTTCGATCAATGTTGGGGGAAGAAGTGAAATCAATCATCATTAATATGTTGTATTTGTTTTTAATCTCATTTATCTCTTCTCAATAATTCAACAAGCAAAGTGTAAAATCATCTTGGGTCAATATACAATTTCCCACTTTATACTTTTAATTTCTTTTGGGTAACTTCTGTAATATTAAAGACTTTGCCAAGCAATTCAATGGACCAGAATTTGAGGCTACCTAAACCCAAACTCCCTTTCTCCTACGGCAGAATCCGCCAATAGATAAGAGTGTATCATAAGCTCTACTATGCTTGCCTATTGCACCAACGTTGTTGAACACGATGTCCAGTTTGCCGTAGTGGGTCAAGGCAATATTAAGAAAAAACTTCTGACAGAAAAAATGCAAGGAGGTGCGGAAACAATACTCCGGCGCTGAAAAATGCTTACACTCAGCAGCATTTGCCCAAAGCACCCGTTCCTTCCATTTTTTCTTGCTTTGTGATCATTAATTAACTAGTAATAGCAAAGACAAACAAGACTATTATCACAAGTTCACAAAAACACTGAATTTGCAGCACAGCACAGCACAGCAGAATGGCCACTCCGAAGCCCATATCGCCGTTCAGGCTGTCCTCCCTCCTGCGCAGCCAGAAGGACCCTTCCCTCGCCCTCAAACTCTTCCTCAACCCAAACCCCAAAGGCAAGCCCCCCTTCCGCCACTCCCTCCTCTCCTACGACCTCATCATCACCAAGCTCGGCCGCGCCAAGATGTTCCCGGAGATGGAACAAATCCTCCAGCGCCTCCAGCAACAAACGCGCTTCTCCGTCCCCGAACCCCTCCTCTGCCACGTCATCTCCTTCTACGGCCGCGCCCGCCTCCCCTCACGCGCCATCCGCGCCTTCCTCTCCCTCTCCTCCTTCCGCTGCACCCCAACCCTCAAGTCCTTCAACTCCCTCCTCAACGCGCTTCTCGCCTCCCGCGACTTCCAAAGCCTCTCCGAGTTCGCTCCCCGCGTGACCGAATTCGCGCGAAAGCCCGACGCCTGCACCTTCAACATCCTGATCAACGCGTGCTGCCAAACCGGGCGCATCGGCCGCGCGCGGAAACTGTTCGATGAAATGCGGAGCCTCGGCGTCCACCCGAACGGCATCACTTTCGGGACACTGATCAATGGTCTGTGCAAGAATTCGCGGTTGCCAGAGGCGTTGAAGTTGAAGGAGGTTATGATGAAGCATCACAGGCTGAAGCCTAATGTTAATTTGTACACCACGCTGATCAAAGGCGCTTGCGAGGTTGGGGAGCTTGGTAGGGCATTTAGGATAAAGGAAGAGATGTTGAAGAACAACGTGAAGCCTGATGCCGCTGTTTACAACACTCTGATTGACGCGCTTTTCAAGGCCGGGAGGAAGGACCAGGGTTGGGGTGTCTTGGAGGAAATGAGGAGGAGTGTTATCAAAGCTGATTTGGTGACTTATAATGTGATGATTGCGGAGTTTTGCAGGGAGAAGAATTTCGAAGAAGCGATTAGGATTTTGGATGGGATGGAAGGTGGTGGTGTGAAGCCTGATGTTGTGAGCTATAATGTGATTATTGGTGGGTTGTGTAAGGATGGGAAATGGAGTGAGGCAAATGATCTGTTTCAAGACATGCCGCGGCGAGGGTGCGCCGCCGATGTGGTGACTTACCGCACCCTTTTCGACGGGCTGTGCGGTTGGAAGCAGTCTGGTGAAGCTGCATTGGTTTTGGATGAAATGGTGTTCAAAGGCTATGTTCCTGTTTCTCGGAGTTTGAATAAGTTTGTTGATGTGTTGTGCCGGGAAGGGAACTTTGAGTTGCTGTCAATGGTTTTGAGTAGTTTGAGTAGAGCAAACTTTTTGAACGAGGACTTGTGGAGAATTGTGGTTTCCATGGTTTGCAAACCGAAGAAGCTTCCGGAAGAAAATTTTGAGCTTTTTAATGCTTTAGTGGTGCACTATCCAACGTGAATGATTTTTGTTTAACCAAGCATTTTGTTCATCTTCTTATGTACATAACTTGCTGATGGAAGATCATTCATTTCATAGCTGTGGAATTGGCTAAAATCAGTCTGTTTGGCCACTTCTCTGTTTACTGAAGATCATTGATACAAGGTTACTTTGCACAAATTTTTAGAACCTTGTAGTCAATGCATTTGTTGAACCTTGTTCATATAATTAATGAAAATTGCTAGTTAGCAGACATTCAAGGTATCTAAAAGATATGTGGACTGGTGTGACATGAAGTATGCTTACAAGGAACCATCTCCAAGACTGAGATTCTTATGAAAGAAAAAAAAAAAAAAGGTTATTTGTAGCAGTTCCTGCAGGGTATGCTGCATTCAATGCATTGTGTTCAATTGCAAATTGCCACACCTATCGAGAGATTCTTATGCACATGTTTAACATTTTTTATTTACACACAGAATAAAAAGGGGTCCCATTTTATGATACACTTATTTGATTATGGGACCCACTAATTTTATTTTGAGTGTGTGCAAGTGTTACACTTGTGTTCACATAAGAATTTGTCATACCTTTCTCCATAATTAAAACTTCAGTTTATTAGTGTTGTATACTCATTCTGATTTGTCAGTTGTTTTGCTTTTCTGTTTTTGTAACAAGAACAAGAAGGAAGAAGGCATGTTGAGCAAATATGGACGATTCAAAATTTGAAGATATCTCCGGGTTACCATCACAGAAAGTGAGTGGAGAATGCATTGCCAATAGGGTTCTGTGCTTGTCGTTTTCAGTCGAGTTGCTGTTGGTTACAGCAGCTCTAAACCACCGTTTTATTGCAGTAGTCCTCACACATGATTCCTCACCGAGAGTATTAAAAATGGCAAGCCAGATGGCCTAATTGAAGGATGAAATTGATAGAAAATATAAACACCTGCAGATGTGCCTGCAAGTTCAAGATTTTGGTATACCACACGAGCAATTTATGTCTGACATTGTAAATTTTAAATCAAGGGCGGGAACTTCTTATTCCATCTTATGCTACTTTGTCCTTAATTATAAATTGCAAAAAAGTATTACACTTTCATGCATTAAAATTAAACTCTTAACATATTACATTACCGATATTTGGGTCAAGGAAGACTATGGAATGTATTCGTCAGTACTATGGAATGTATTCGTCAGTAGTTGTGTTGTGCTATTTTGTAATGCAGAATATGATATTTGCGGAATTAATTTGCTTGCATTGTGTGGTTTTTCTTTTTGGCCAAGTTGCATTGTGTTATATTAATGTACTAGAATGTTGTAGACTTGGGGCTTGTTTATAAACTTAGGCCTCATCTAGGTGAAGAACCCTTTAAGGCCAAGTTTCCAAGGTTGTTCTCTATCCCTAACCAAAAACAAAACCTTCTAGCGGATATGGGGTATATGGTATGGGATTGGGATTGGAACTTCCTCTGGAGGAGGCAACTCCAACATTGGAAGGAGAACCTTTTTGACCAACTAAAACACCTTTTACAGAACCAAACTCTGCAGTTAAATGTAGAGGATTAGATTGCTTGGAAATATGTTTCCTCTAGTTCTTTTTCTGTAAATTCTTTTTCTTTGCAGGTTTATAAGACAATGGGATGTAATACAGTGGCTGTGCGACAAGAATACTTCAAATGGAGGTCTTTGGTGCCTCATAGAGCTGCATTACTGGTTTGGTTTATCCTGCAGGGTAAATTGAACACAAGGGAGAGACTATTCCAGTTGAATAGCATATCTCAGAGAGGATGGTTTCTGCCCACTATGCAGGAAGGAATCAGAGAAGGTGGAACATTTGTTTTTCTGCTGCCTTACATCCTGGACCCTATGGTGTGAAATTGTGAATGTTATCAATGGTTGCAAATAATCTGGTACAGTCCTATTAATCCATCAGCTTTCTTCCTATCTTGGTGTGGAGCTGGAGGGTGAGGAGTGAAGAAAAGGATGTGGATTTCTTGTTTCTTCGTGGTGGTGTGGAGAATTTGGAACATGCGTAACAGACTAATATTTGAAGGGGTGCAACCAAATTGGAACTTAGAAAGAAGACTTACAAAAACAAGAATGATATTTTGGTTTAGAGGCTGAATAGAAGCTGTGAATCTGAATCCAGCTAAACTGCTCTCTAAAGCTGAATCTTTGACAAAATGGAGATTCTTATGGAATAATGTATAATAATTAATACAAGAGCTGCTGTATGCTGCCACAAGGAATGGCTATGGGTCATGGTGTGCTGCCCGTTGAATTATAAAGAGCAGAAGCTGCAACAAGAGTCTTCTCTGCAGCTTGCTGGTTTTCTTTTATTAGCAGAGGCCTTGGTATCCTTGATTAGCATACTTTGTGGGTGTTGCTGGTCTGTGCATACAAGGGGCTGAGTATTTTGACCTGCGGATGAAAGACCCCGGTGCAGAAATTGAAGCCTATTCACACAAATGGATTTTTTTGTGTCTGCTGAGTTATCAGTTTTGAACAGATGTTAGGCATGAAGGTGGCTTCTCATACATGTCAGAAACATGCTGTTGCTTTGACTCGAGACTAGCGCTAATTTTGTTAAAGAATGTCTCTTATTCAATTCTTGTATATGTGTGTGTGTGTGCGTATATATATATATATATATATATATATATTGCAATCCTGTTCCTAAGTTGTGGATAAAATTTGCAAATTAACAGAGTAAACTTTTATGCTGGGTGAAGGCACCGTGCCACAGGGCCAGCAGGGAAAACTCAAATCGGTACGTGTACCACTTTTGTACAATATTCTTGACCTTGGTGCTAAAGATTTAAAAAGATCTCAAATAAAGAAAGGGAAAAGTTTCAGCAAATTCAGAATCCAACCATGATACATTACAGAGATGAACAATTGTGGTTAGCCAGTTTCATCTGGAGTGGGGAACCTGAGATTTTTAAAGCTGGTGAACCCTCCGTCCACAATCAGGTTGTGGCCTGAGATGTACTTTGCATCATCTGATGCCAAGAATAATGCAGCCCGGGCCACATCAATGTCCTCACACTTTGCACCCCTGAGCTCACCAAACCCACTCACAATGTCCCCAATTTGTTCTTGGGTGAGACCAGGAAGAAATTTCCCTATTTGGGACAAGGACATTGGTGTTGGAATTGGGGCTGGGGATATGCAATTGACTCTGATCCCAGTTTTGCATAGCTCACTAGCAACAGACTTGACTACCCCAGGAATAGTAAATTTTGATATTGTGTATGGATGAGGCCCAAGGCCACCCATGAGCCCACTTATGCTGGATGTGCATAGAATGGACCCAGAGCCCACTGGAATCATGACACGGGCAGCATGCTTTATGCCTGCAACCATTCCCCACACATTGGTCCTCATGACCCTATCAAACTCATCAAGGTCCAGCTCTGCTATGCTTGGTGGGATTGTTGGGCCTGTTATGCCAGCATTGTTGAACATGATATCCAATTTGCCGTAGTGGGTCATTGCAACATTCACAGCTTCCGCTACCTGTGCCTCAACAGTGACATCGCATTCGACATATTGGGCTGAAGGGCCCAATTCTTTGACAACTTGTGGGCCTAGTTTTGTGTCGTTGTCAGCAATGATGACTTGGGCCCCATGTTGGACAAATTCATGGGCTGTGGCCTTGCCAAGTCCACTTGCTGACCCTGTTATGAGTGCTACCTTCCCCTCTAGCCTGATTTTTTGGAAACCAAGGAACGAAAGTCAATCAACATGAGTTGTGCTAAGGAAAATCATCATGGGATAAAGAAAGCATGGCTGGGAAAGACCAAAGAAATCGCTTGCTTTGAAATGTGCAAATGGGAGAGGAAATAGACTACTCATCAATCATGATATTGATGGCATCTATCTAAATAATGCTATCAGCTTTATCTCGACGTCTAAATCAAAAAGCATCATTTCTTTCTCGCAAAGTTGGAGGATGATGTCGTGGACCAAATTTTCTTCCAAAAAGATTGATTAAGATTGCATATTCCTAAAGGACCATGAAAATTACGAGGAAAAGACTGATTAAGAATAAAATAGTTGACATATTTTTCCTTTCGGTTTTCTTTGTGCACGGTGATTAGACTTAATTTACACTTTTTGATCTACACTACTAAACGATTGAAACTCATTATTTTCACTAACATACAAATTCTAATTCTGAATGTGTTTACCAAGGCGGAAAACGATTGTGTATAAAGGCATCGGAGTTGTTTCCACAGTTTTGTACTGTTGTGGTTCATCATTAGTTGGGGAATCTACAAGAATCACTTTAGTAACTAACACGTTTAAAATTTAATTGGGCAATTAAATGACGGATAGCTGTTTCTGTTTGGCAGATCCACAGCACGAGAACATGCAAACTGGAGGCAGCTTGCACGATTTGATCCATGTGCTTCACGGAATTCCGTTGCCATTGTTTAAAATTAACTTCTATGTCTCTATTAACTTCGAGTGACTTGAGTACTAAATTACTATATCTATTCTACAGTGTGCTGCTTTTGCGTTTGTCAACGCGAATAAATAAAAAGGAATTAAATAGTGGTCGTCCATTTCTGACATAGTTTTTTTTTCGTATTATTTTAATCAAATAATTGTTGCATTGCCAAATGACAACTGGAACCGTTCAGAGAAGAAGAAGAGAGAGAGAGAGTGATGGCAAGGATTTCATCTTCAAGAACAACTACTTTTCCCTATATTGTGGAAAAAATGTTACCCAAATCATAAACAAGTTATTGAGAAATTATATATGGGCTATGGGGTATCCACTAGATTGTGTTCTGCCTAATTCTAAATTAACATTTTGTATAGAAGTTAGCGATGAATCCTATCTGTATACCAAACATTTCCCAGAAAGTATTATGAACACAAAACAGTTTTTCCTTTTTCTTTGTTCGAAAGAGAATTCAGAACTCTTGATTCATGCCTATGTAACTTTAGATAGCCAAGAAAATAAAAAGAATAATAGTATATATAATTCATTTCAGTCATTTATGAATATATATATATATATATATATATAATTGCACCCATTATTAAATAAAGGAGGACTAGAACATCAAGAACCATAGTAAAAGAGCTTTAATGAGACTCACCTTCTTCCACCAACCGTTGCATAGAATCTGCTGCGTTTTTGAAGCAAACCATTGCTAAGGGTCGTGAGCTTGAACTCCCTGGAAAATTAAGATATATATTAAGTGAATCTTAACTAGAAATTAAAGACAAACTTCAAAATCCCAGCTGGATAGTTGCTCCAACGTAACGTAGCAAAAGTTGATTAGAAGAAAGAAAAAAAAAAGCATTGTCCAACTAATTAAGGTTGATATTTAGACATAGAGAAACATTGAAGTTGAGTGACGAACCTGGCTAATCTCCTGAGCATGTTGGCTTTTGAAGATCGGAACAGAACAAAATAACGGGTTGACCTTTAGCAGATCTCAGGTTAATTTGAAAGCACAGAGGGAAATGAAAGGTTGATGAGTGTATTTATGGGAGGAGGATGAAACGTTTGTCTTGAAAATGATTTTCTCTCCGGAGCCTGATTCAATTTCAATATAGATTCTATGGGTACATTTAGATCAGTCATGGTGGAGTGGAGTGGATAACAATAAAATAAAATAGAAAAGGAGTGATATGGAATGATACAATTATTTCTTTCAATATTTATTTTATTATTTAGATATTTAATGGAATATAACGAAATAATCAAAATAAAGTAAGATAGCATTCTCTGTTCGTTCAACCTACAGTGCTATCTACGGTAATATATATATATATATATATATTGTATTATCTACTGTTATAATATTTGAGAGTCATTTCAACGAATCTATGACATGTATCTTTTATACAGAATTTTAGAGTACACATGTCATTCATATAGTGATTTAGAACTTACTTTTCTAAACACTTATGTCTGGAGATTTTTAACTTAATTTATAATTTAATTATTAATAAAATTAAATATTATAATAAAATCAAATACTATAATCATTAAAGAAGATTAATGAATATATAAAATTAGAATTACTAAGATATATTCATAGGAAATAAGAATAATTAAAATTATGGTCTAAAATTAAAATTAGAAATCGTTAAGAATGGAAAAAAAAATTAAGCATCATACAAATAGCAGCTCTTTAGAAGGGATGGTCATACTATTTCCAATCTTACTTTCGGAAGAACAAAAGTCTCCTATTTCCATATTACTTTTCACTGGTCACGATCATAAACTTTGAGCTCTTCCAGATTCCAAAAAAAAGAAAGGTTTACTATATTTGTTCAGTTCATTTTTTAAAAAAATAAAAAGAAGAGATAATTCTAATTGCACAAATCATACACGATATCTTTCTAATAATCCTAATTGAACAAATGATATATTTTATAAAAAAAATATGTTACAAATGTTAACGCGAACAAGATTTTTTTTTGAAAAAAAAACTTCAATCAATGTTTTATAATAATCCTAATTATAGGAATATAGATAGAAATATATATAGATATTATAGATTATAGGTATAATATAGATTGATATGGTATGTTACAGTAGTATAGTAGCCGTAATAGTATTAATAATTCTAATTGCATGACTTATATATGATATTTTTCACCAATCCTAATTGAATAAATGATATTTTATAACAAAAAGGATATTTTACAACTGTTATAGTGAAAAAGATATATTTTTTCAATAAAATGATAATTTCAATTATGACTTATATAATTTTTTAATAATCATAATTATAGGGATATAGAGAGATATAAAGTGAAATATATATATGTTTAGTAATGTATAATATAATATAATATCTGTGTCTTTAATTGTCGTGATAATAATTTCTTTATTTAGATTATAAAGTATATTTCTTTGATCAATAATAATAAAAAGTATATTTTCAGCGCATTCGAATTAGAAAATACCATCAATTAAAAAAGATAGTTTATGAGACAATATTTTATTATGTATTTTATGTTATAAATAATAGATTTCGGATATCAATATATATAAATCCTAATTGTTTGATAGACACATAATAGCCGGTCATTATTTTACCTATTTATATTCGATTAATAGATATAGTATATGGTGTGGTCAAATGTGTCTCATAAGCATTTTCTTCTTCTCTCTTAAGCATTATTAGTTACAACCAATATCCAGTCATTGTAAACATCCTATATAATATTCATTTTGTGATATGTTTTCCAGAAAATATGGACAATGACAGTTATTTCGAAAATATCTGACAAAAACATGCAAGAACTTATTGCACGAATATTCTAAGGAGCAAAAGAGCTAAGGTTCACATTGTTTGGGAGAACAGGTACATAGAAACTTTCGATTTTTTTTATACCTTTGTCAAAGGTATTCTTCTTTATTATGTCCTACATAAATTCATAAAAATACTTTGTTGATATGCTGGAAGTGTTTTTTTTTTTTTTATACAAAAAGATCAAGTAGGAAACATTTATCCCCATGACAATGAGAATACTCCACCTTCACATTTATTTTTTTTACTGTAGCTACATTACTCCTTCCACTTTTTGCATTTGTTTATAATGTGAAAAATACTTTTTTTTTAAAACAAAAGATAACCTCAATTGTAACTCATACATGATTTTTTTTATAATCCTAATTATAGG
The DNA here is from genome assembly GCA_031216125.1 of Dalbergia cochinchinensis. Lineage (NCBI taxonomy): Eukaryota > Viridiplantae > Streptophyta > Magnoliopsida > Fabales > Fabaceae > Dalbergia > Dalbergia cochinchinensis. The sequence goes on from CM062368.1 coordinate 26,843,200, forward strand.
GATATAGATAGATATAGAAAGAAAAATATATATATATATATATATATATTGTAGTTATAATAATAATAATAATAATAATAATAATAATAATAATAATAATCTGTAATACTAATATTTCAGATTCCTATGAAAGAAATTTTTATAGGTGTCACTCTTAAACTGATTTATGGTCCAAAATTTTCATTTGAAATTTGAATCCCCAATCTATATTTATTACACTTAATTGATAAATATCAATCACATAAATCATAATTAATTATTAATTATGAGATATCAATTATAAATCATAATCTCACTTTCACTTCATAACCCAATTTCAAAATCTTTTATTAGATACTGCAATATATCACTAATTTGTAAAAAAATTTTATCAGTGGACTTTGCAAATTTTTATTCTATATTTTAAATTTATAAAATAATATTTTTATTGCATAAATAAAAAATAATTAATTTATTCCCGTGCATACAGCACGGTGCACGGGGTTATATACTAGTTTTATAGATAAAAAGTAAGGAAGCAAGCCATTCAATCTCATTTTAATTGATTCATTGAAAATTAAAAACACACATCAATCTCCACCACAAAAACACACATCAATAAAATCATTTCATTCAATAAGAAACTTTAAGCTAAAAATTTTTGAAAATATTTCTCTGTTTATTCACTGTAATTATATACCAGAATTAAGAAATAAAATACTTTATTTACACCCTTGTGTTGAAAGTTATTTTCCATATGTACTAAAAAATATATTTTTAACGTTATATATAAGGTATGAAAGAAATAAACTATTTGATTTACTGAAAAAAGATTTAAGTAGATCTAGTTTGTATTAAATAAAGACAAAGATAACAAAAAATCTCAAATTGGTCCCCTTGCTTAGGATTTATGGTTTAGGAATCAAAATAAAAACTTCTTTTTTGGGAATAAAAAAATATTTATATAAGCTTAATTTTTATTTCCTATTTAATGCCATTTAAATTTTATGAGCTAAGTTAATATTAACTATAGCTTTCATAAACAAAATAAATAGAAATTTACTTGGAAGAGTTTTACGGTTGGTTTGTTTTAAATTTTTTAAAAAGTAATTATGAAACTTAAATTTATATATAACTATAAAAGTTGAAAACTGATTTCTTTTTATTTTTAAATCTACTCTTTTTAACTTCTATAAATAAAAGGTTAATTGATTTTTTTGAGATTCTAATTAATTTCTAAAAATTATTTAAATATATAAAAAAAATAATATCTTACTGTAAAAAAGAGTGATTTTCAACGGAAAAAAACCTCATTCAAACACACCCTTATTCTGAGTCCAACCACAACGCAGAAGTGATTAATCTTATGCTCAAGGGAATAAAAGTGCTTGCAATTCGTGGGGAAAAAATGGCCTGACGAACCTACCATAATTTCAATTCATATATGGTTATGCAAGTCTATTTTTAGTTGAATATGGTTATTTGGTTTTTCCTTGTTTACTTTTGCTTAAACTCACATTATAGCCTTCCCTATGAAAATCCTAACAGAACCTAAATGTGATTCTTCTTATTAAAAGAGGGGATGCAGTGCAATTCTTGCCGCAATGAAGAACAAAAGTATTGCTACGCCATAATGCTATTCATTGAAGGGCACATACCACATAACCATGAAGAACCCAGAAAAGAAATTAGCAGTATTATGCAATTCAGTGGAAATTAATACATGAACAATATTCACATAGGATATTAGCATTCCATACACGACTATAGTGGACTAGTGGCTCATGTTTGGCCCAGCAATTTAAAATTTATACCAGAATAGTTATCTGAGCCAGTTGTTGCACATTGGAAACAGATTGGTCTTACGTGTATGTCAAAAGAGAATATCCCCAGAAAAGATATGGATTCTCATGCACGTTTGTGTGCCCAACTGACCATTGATTATATAAATCAGTATTAAATTTATTTGCAAACAACAAAAGGAAAACGCAAAGGTGAATAGCCTTTTTGGAAAGACTATCCTAAACCCTTTCCATACTAGCTAGCTATATATTTTATCTTATCTGTTTTTGCTATCAACTTATCTTCTGCAAAGGATCACTTCTTCTAGAATGTACCTCTTTTTCTGGTACTTTGAAAATTACAATAGTCATAATAAGGTTTAAATCTAGAATTTTATGCATACTATCTAAATTTTTTATTACTAGATCAATTATAGTAACTTATTCTGGGCCTTCATTGTTGACAATAAAATTCCATCCACTATCACAAGTATATAAAATTAAATAGTAACGACATTTGGTATGAACTTTTGTCATACATAGTTAAAATGAATTGATATAGAACCAAATTACAGGAAGGTAAAAATGCAAGAAAACAAAAGTCCAATATAATTATTGAAGTAACTATACAGATCGCATAAATTTGTTTCCGAGTTTTTTTTTCATAAAATTATATAGTTAACATATCTACCTGAATTAAAGAAAATTAAACGATCTTTCAGCATAAGTAACCATGGTTATGTTTTCAATCAATAAATAACGGTTATGAATCGAACGTATGTGGCTTAATATAGTTGAATATTTGATGAAAGGACCTTATCAAAAAAATATTTGATGAAAGGATACGAATCTTTATTCATTCTAAAATACTCATTTTTTATTATTTTAATTTTAACATCACGTAGCCATGTTTAAATGTCAATTACATTTAGATTTAATCATATAACCTTATAAATATAACTTTTGAAGTATTTATTAGAAAGTTAAACCCATGGTTTATATATATATATATATATATATATATATATATATATATATATATATATATATATATATACATAAAAGCCAAACACTTTTAGCAACATTAAATTTATGAAATAAATTAAGGTTCACTTTGATCTCTTGATAATTCAACTTAGTCTATGAAATCATTAAATTATATTACCTATTAAATCTATGAAGTTTCAAACCATATGTCAAGTTAGTCTTCAGTAGATGCACATTATTGTTCTGTCATGGTTTTGTTGATCTGTCACCTAATGTTGCATGCTGGTAATCCAACTAGATGTTTGACGTGACAGAATATTTTTTAAAGAGTAAATTTTAGTCTTTGAAATTTGTATACATGTCAACCCCATCTTAGGTTCCCAAATCTCTCTTCTTTCTCGTCATAAATCCTAATTTTCCTCATTCTTTCCCAAACCCACCAATTCCTTTCATATCTTCGCACTATACCCCCAACACACACACACAACACAAAAAAAAAAACACTTAATAGTTTGATTTAGTTCTCATAGATGATGGATGGAGAAGATTATATTAAATGCAAGGTTGCCCAAACTCATCAAACTTTGAAGTAAGATGTACTGAAAGGTATTAGATACTGATAAAGAAAGATGAAAGCACTTGTAAAAGAAGAAGAGAGAAAGTACAATAGTGTATGAGAGTGAATGAGAGGATTGTATATTTGGTAATTGAATCATTGGAGTTTTACAATATATATATATGCAAGGCTTGGGTGGATTTGCATATAACAGAATCTGTTGAACTACTGATTGCTAATAACAGAACTAACAGATAACAGAATTGGTTGAAGCTAATGCTTATCCTATCATCCCCCCGCAAACTCAGAGGGGAGGGAAGACACTTTGAGTTTGGACTTGAACTTGTGGAATAGAGTAGTGGATGCAGCTTTTGTAAGGATGTCAACTACTTGGTCTTCTGCTGGAATGTAAGATACATTCACTTTCTTTTGGATTACCTAATCTCGAACAAAATAGAGGTCCAACTCAAAGTGCTTAGTCCTTGTGTGGAGAATAGGATTTACAGCAAGTAGTATTGTGCTGAGGTTGTCACAGAAAACTTAGGGAGGCTGGTCAAGTGTGATGTGTAGTTCAGAGCAGAGAGATTGAATCCAAGTAATTTCAGTAAGTGCAACAACCATACTCCTGAATTTTGCTTCTGTACTGGATCTAGAGACAACAGATTACTTTTTGCTTAACCATGACACCAAGTTAGAGCCAAGTAAAATGCAAAATCTGGATGTGGACTTTCTGTCATTTATATCAGAGGTCCAATCTAAATCATAGAATGTGAGCAACTTGAGAAGGGAATTCTTATGCAGCATGAGTCCTTGAGTGATTGAGCTACCAAGGTACCTTAAAATTTTCTTTACAGCCTTCCAATGATCTTCGATGGGAGAGTGCATGAATTGGCTGACCTTATTTACAACAAAGCAAACATCAGGTCTAGTTATGGTAGTGTATTGGAGTCCTCCAACTATTGATCTATATTGGAGTCCTCCAACTGTTGGCTGACCTTATTTACAACAAAGCAAACATCAGGTCTAGTTATAGTAGTGTATTGGAGTCCTCCAACTGAGAATGGTGAACCAGTAGCAGATAGTTTGAGGCCACTCACCATAGGTGTAGGCATAGGCTTTGCTGTGTCCATACCAGCTTTTTGTAATAGATCAAAAATATACTTTTTTTGATTGAGTAGCATGTCTCTTTGAGGGTTTTTGTGGCTTCAATCCCCCAAAATTAATTCCTTTGTGGCTTCAATCCCCAAAAAGTTATTCATCTCACCAAGGTCCTTGAGGGAGAAAATATTGTGCAGTTGAGCAATAAGCTGGTTTATTTTTGAGGGGCTATCTCCAGTTACAAGGATGTCACCTACATAAACCATAACATAAGTGGTGGAAGTGGCAGTGAATCTAGTGAACAAAGAGCTGTCAGACTTGGTGCTTGTAAATCCAAAGGTCTGGAGGCTAGAACTGAGCTTGAGAAACTAGGCACTTGGGGCCTGTTTAAGACCATAGAAAGCCTTGGTTAGTTTGCAGATTTGAGTGGAATCCAAAGCTATAAAGCCTTTTGGCTGAAGCATGTAGACATCTTCATGTAAATCTCCATCGAGAAATGCATTATTAAAATCAAATTGTCTGATTTTCCAGCCTTTTGATAGAGCAATAGTAAGGATTATCTTGATCATTGCAGGCTTAAGATCTGATCATAATCAATGCCCTCCTTTTGGTGGAAACCTTTTGCAATTGGCTTGGCTTTATATTTTTGAATTGAGTCATCGGGATGCTTTTTGATTTTAAAAACCCACTTCCACCCAATTGGCTTGACATTGGGGGGTGGAGACACTAGGCACCATGTATTGTTTCTCATTAAAGCATCATACTCCTCTTGCATAGCATGTTTCTAGTGTGGAGAAGTGAGGGCTTGCTACACAGTTTTAGGCTCAGAATTTGCTAAATCAGGAGCTGGTGATAGGAGAGCTGCTGCATATGTTTTTGGTTTGAAAATTCCTAATTTTGCTCTGGTATTCATGATATGATTGTTGATTGGAATTGCACCAGCTGCCTTGTCTTGAGGAGCCTGAATAGGTTGACAAACTTCCACTGCTGCATTGGGGACAAAAGTTTTGTAGTTGCACCTGCTCACTAGAAACAGAGTTAGAAGTACTAGTAAGGGGACAGTTAATAGCAGTTACAGTAGGGGAATTAATAGCATTGGTAACTGTAGGTGTGGCGTTTATTTTTGTGATGGGAGGGACAACAGTGGTGGGAATGCTAAGAATGGTATTTGACACTTGTGTTGGGCCTAATGATGGACTGGAGAACAATTCTAAGTAAGGAAAAGAACACTCATTAAAGATAACATTTCTGGAAATGTAAATTTTGCCGGAAGAATGAAGACATTTGTAACCCTTATGGCCAGTGGCATATCCTAAGAACACACACTTTTGAGTTTTAAAATTAAACTTTTGTTGGTTGTAAAGTTTGAGATTGGGGTAGCAAGCACATCCATAGGGTTTAAGGAATAGGTAATCTGGTTTTTGGTTATGTATCAGTTCAAAGGGTGATTTGTGAGCAGTGTTTGGGAGGGTAATCTGTTAATTAGGTAGGTTGCTGAGCTGAATACTTCATCCCAATATTTGAGAGGGAGTGTGGCATTTGCTAAGAGGGTGAGGCCAGTTTCTATAATATGCCTACGTTTTCTTTCTGCACATCCATTTTGTTGATGTGAATAAGGGCAGGAGTGCTTGTGTGTAATGCCATTGGTTTATAAGTATTGAGTAAAAAAGTTGGACAGATATTCTAACCGATTATCAGTTTGCAAGGAAATGATTTTGTGACCTGTTAGCAGGTCCATCATTGACTTATATTGAAGAAAAGCTTGGAATACTTGGGACTTGCTTTCTAACAGATAAAGGCAGGTATATCTACTAAAGGCATCTATGAAGATGACATAATATCTGAAACCTAAATTAGAAATGGTAGGTGCAAGACCCCAGACATCAGAGTTTGGTGTAGTTGTGGGTGGAGGGAAAATAAGGAAGTTGATGTAGCTTACCCATACAACAAGAATCACACGTAAATGTAGTGGGAACAGAAATTTTGTTGCTTTTATTGAACAAGAGATTACAATCTTGCAATATTTGTGTTACAACTTTTACAGAAGGATGGCCTAATTTCTAATGCCATTGCAGAAAAATATTTGGCTTAGAATTTGTACATGATGAATTAAAAGCAACTATACTATTGGAAGAAGATACATATTTATTGACAGCATGTTTAGGGACAACTACATGATCAAAGGTGTAAAGATCTTCTTTATTGACACTGCCTTGGAGTAATATCTGCTTGGTGTCCTGTGATTTAACAAAACATTCATGATGATGGAATTCAAAAAAGACATGGTTATCTCTGGCAAACTTAACTACACTTATTAGATTTTTGGTAATGTTTGGGACATGCATGAGATTGGAAAGAATGAAGGCAGTGTTAGATAATTTTGAATGAAGGATTGAGTTACCAATGTGTTTAATTTCCATACCTTGGCCATTACCAACTACCACCTGATCTGTTCCATCAAACTCAATACCATTGAGTAGGTTACCTTGGTCAAATGTGAAGTAGTGTGTGGCACTAGTGTCAGGGTACCAATTATTATCAAGCAATGTTGCTAGCGTTGCTAGATAAGCTCGAAGGTTATGAAATGAAGAAGGTGGAGGCATAGGTTACTGCTGTTGCGCGTGTTTTTCATAAGGTTTTAAAAGCTTTGATCAAACCTATTAAAACACTACCATACTATATGTCCAATTCTGCCACAAAGTTGGCATTGGGCTCTGCATTGTTGGGCCGATGAGTTCTTCCACCTTTGAAAACCTTCCTCTGCCTCTTCTGCCAAATGACACTCTATAACCACCTCTTGGATCAGACCTAGGATCATTAAGGGATGACTGTGCAAAGTATGCCTGAACAATACCAAACTTAGGTTTCTTGAATCTCTCCAATATTTCTTCTTGAGCCATGAGGAGAGCTTCAAGTCATCAATGGAAAATGGCTCTACCCTAGACATGAAATTAGTGATAAAAGGACCATATTCTTCACTCAACCCATCTAAGATGACCTCTATATGTTCATTAACAGAAATTGGAGCACTTATAGCAGATAATGAGTCTACCAGTTTCTTTATCTTCAACAAATACTCAGAGGCGGTGTTACCTTGCTTTCTCATAGCCTTGAGTTGAACTTTCAACTGCTTCACCTTTGACCGAGTTTTTGAAGCAAAATAAACTTCAATCTTTTCCCAAATTTGATATGTATAGTCATGTCCTATGACTCTGCTATAGAATGTTGCATCCATGGAAACCAAAAGCCATGTGGCCAAGTGCTGATCTTGATTCTCCCAGTTGGAATATTCTGCTGAGGCATTGCCTTGAGCTCGATCTTCCTCTGAAACGAACCTTTCAGGGACCTTTTCTTTGAACAGCTGATCTGAAAATTTGTGGGCTTTGATTGCAAACAGTGCTTGGTGTTTCCAAGTCAAGAAATTCTCTTCATCTAGCTTGAATGAGACTGGGTTGGAAAATGTTTTTGCTGTAAACCCAGTTCCTAAAGCTTGGGTAGCGAAGCTTGATATTTCTGAAGCCATGGATCTTCTTTCTCAGCTCTAATACCATGAAAGGTATCAGATACTGATAAAGAAAGATGAAAGCACTTGTAAAAGAAGAAGAGAGAAAGTACAACAGTATATGAGAGTGAATGAGGGAATTGTATATTTGGTAATTGAATCATTGGAGTTTTACAATATATATATATATATATATATATATATATATATATATATATATATATGCAAGGCTTGGGTGGATTTGCATCTAACAGAATCTGTTGAACTACTAATTGCTAATAACAGAACTAATAGATAGTAGAATTGGTTAAAGCTAATGCTTATCTTATCATGGACAACTTACACACATTCAATTTAGGAAAGGAAAAAGGAGCAAATTGAAATTTGCTATTGTGAGCTAAGGACAATGCTGATAACCTCTAAAATCTCATCAATTAACCCAGCAGACTACCTTATTGGTATCGTAACTATTAAAAAAGGTCATGCAAACAAGATGATTTGATTGGATAATAATAATGTAAAAAAGTTTTGCATTATTAGAGCATGAAAATTAAACTTGTTTTATTAGCCTCCGAAATATGTTAGTTGCATTCTTATAGGGTGTGTTTGATATGCTATATTAGGTATGATAGAATAAGTTAAGATTGGACGTTATGTCATTATTCAATGTTTGGTGCAAACAACATATTATATAAGCTTATCTATTATAATTTCCTTATACATTAAAAATTTAAAATAGTTTATAACTTAATACATAATAGTGAGAGCAAATTAAGCCTAATTCACTTTTAAAATACAAAGTCACTTTTATTTTTTAATATTTTATTAAAATAAAATAATTCTCAAGCAAATAATAATAAGTAAAAATTATATAAATAAAAATAATTCTTAATACAATTTTCATAATAAACAAATACTTTTACAAAATATATGATATCTATTTAGTTATATATAATAAATATAAATATAATTGATAAAATAATATAAAAATTATAAGTTATTAACTAGTAAATATATATAATAAATAATATGTAATATATAAAGTAAGGATTAATAATAAAAATATTCTAATTTCATGTTTTTAAATTTAAATTTAAATAGTTATGATTGAAAATAGAAAATATTAAAATACATAAAAGAGTTTGTTTTATATTTATATAATTTACTGAAATAATAAATAATTATAAAATATTGAAATAAATAATAACAATTAATATAAATTAAAATTTAATTAATAATTATTTACACAAATATAATATTTTAAAATTATATTTAAATAATTAATAAAAATTCTTATTTTATTATTATTTTAATTTACTTAATATTAATTTATAATATTAGAATTATTTCTAAACGAATAATAATATTATAAAATATAAAATATAACATCTTATATAGTGTTATATCAAAAACTATACAACATTAAAACTTTATCAGATTTTATATTATTAGATCTTAAATTGTCAACCCTTATTATATTAAACATTTCAAAACCTATCAAGAACCTATCATCACCTTCAGATTCATTTAGAAAGACTCTTATGAAGTCAACACATGGCACGTCACTAGACAAAAAGGACAAATAGTACTGCTACAACCATTATTTCTACTGTGACAACTACAAAAAGGAATGTCACTCAAACGCTGAAAAGTCATTCCCCATGTAATGGAACAATGAAGGACACATGTATGGCAATCCCACAATAGTAGACAACGTTCAAATATGAAATCCTCTAGAAAAAGATCATCACCTAAAGATGAAGTAGCTGTTGAAACAAAGATAATCCTATCTTAAGAAAGCTCATCCTTTTTAACCTTCAAGAACATATTTTGTTGCTGTTTCATTGAAAATCTTCTTACCCTAATCTTAGCTTCGCTGATATCCTCCTTTAAGAGTTATCTTTGTAAGAATTCATCCAATGACTCTCTAATCCATTGTATATTTGATTTAGAGAACTTGAGTGTTTTTGCTGTAAATACTTATCCAAATACAAACCTCATACCACAGTAGTGGTTACTGTAAGTTAGCTTTGAGAAGTTAGGACCATACTACTTGTAGATAGTTTGAAGACTAGAGGAAAACTATACATTGTAAGCTTGGAGAGACTTATACAAGAATACTCAATAATGGAACTCTTAATAGTGGTGTTGAAAACTAGATGCAGGCAAGTGGTGGGCGAGCTTGTATAAATAATCTCTTGAGTAATCTTCTCTATCCCTCATCTTTATTGTTCAGTATTTATCTTATGTGTTTTTTGAATCCTTTAAATTCTTGATATGCCTTTTGTTATCTATTCAAAAAGTATATCTTTATAAAGAAATAACATTGCTTCGTGCCCTTTAAGTCTTAGAACTTAAGAGTTTTGTTTTAAGTTTTCATAAAGCAAAGTTTTTTTTTTGTTTTTTTGCATGATTCAACCCTTTTTTCGTATTCTTACTTTTGCCTACAATACCAACATGTTTTCTAACATAAAGGGGAATCTATGTTTCAAAAACTGAAAAAACAAACAATTTATGTAACAACCTGCCAGTAACCTTGTTAGCAATATGTGGCACCAATTCCTATCATATAGTGCACATTTATTCGCAATGAAACGACCGATGGGTAACAAAAAATTAGCCCATACAGTCGGTAAATGCTTCGGGAACATATGGTATCGATTCTGGCCACTTGGCACATGTCAGTTCCCGAAGGGTTTAACAACAAGCTCCTTATTTTTTTTTATTTTAATGTTATTGATAGGTTAATGAAGTTGACAACTATCTATTTTATTGTGTATTCAATTTATTAATCTATTACCGATAGGTGTATCAATGATCAAACTATTTTTTTAATATTTTTAATTGATGATTGATTCAAACACTAGCCAATGAAGGCTAGAGTAATAACAAAACTCGGATAGCAAAGGAACCATAATTGAAAGCATAGTTGTGCTATATATACACTCCTAAATCTAAACTTTGTGATTTTACAACATTGTGTCAACAATAAAAATTACACACTTGTATCAAGTTGTTTGACATGGACATCCCCTCCATGTAGGAAATTTCACTATTTTTATACTATTATCGACAATTTAACTGATGATCGTTTGAATTTCATGACATTGGCATGTGTCCCTGGAATTTTGCATAACCGTCAGTACTCCCATTGGTAACAAATGAAACACACTACTTCACTTAAAGATTATGCTCGTTGATAATACACATAGTAAAAACGTGTGTGCGCATGCCCTCCTCCCCCCATTTCTCCCTCCACACCGCAGCTCTTCTCTCTCTCCCCCACCAGGGGTTATCACCCTTGGAGTTTCTATTTGCAAAATTGAGGTTGTCATTGCATTCTAGTTATGTTTTGAGCATTTTAATTGCTAGTTTTTTGTTTGACTTAGTTATTCCGTTCCAGTTCTTTGCTCAAAGATTTTAGTTTATAACATTTGGAATCTTATTGTTTTATTATTTTGTTCATTTAGGGCCACTCTTGGAGCATCACAAAGGGTTTAGGGTACTATGGTTGGTCTGATTTTGTTTTTTTGTTTATATTTGTTGTTTAATTTATTTTTAAAATTTTAGTAAGTAGTACTAATGAAAATTAAATGTATTTATCAATTTGTTAACTAAGGAGTTCAATCGGAGCATTACCTAACGAAGAAAGACTATTTTATGTATAAATTACATGGCATCACATAAACAGCCAGTGGGGTTGTATGTAGCCAACTCTGTGCATTGATTTAAATAATTCACTTCACAGTTATAGTATAATCTTGTTGTTAATCACATGGAAGACAACCGTGCATCAGAAAACAGAGTAAACCCAGCTACAACAAAGTTGGAATTATGTGGGATTATTTTGTCGTATGCCTCTATGCTTAATCTCTTAGGTTACTTTTAAGTTTTTTATAATCAACCAGTGCTAAATCATTAAGGTAGTTAAACAAAATTGGGATAAAATACAGACAAAGGCTACTTGAGACAAGATGATAGTGGGTTCAATTATATAAACTTGCTGCAAAGTGGGAAGCTTCTTGCCGTAGAGCCATCTTTTTATTGGTTTGCATGTTCAAGAACACCATACATGTTTTGCGGAATGTCTTTTCTAATTGAATTGAATTGTATATTATGCAATGAGTGATAATACTTTATATGCATACTTTCTGACAAGTAATATTTATATAATATATTATACATGAATTTTACCACAACTTTTAAAATAATACAGATGGTATAAATATTCACGTAATATGTGTAGGAAAATTATTTTTCAAATGTGGCTGTTGTATCATAAATCTATATCTATACTATTAATATTTAAGAACTATTAATAAAAAAGTTTAATGAGATAATGGCACTTGGAAGCTTGATTATATCTTCCTCCAAATTATAATCATACCTTTTTACCTAAAAATGATAGTTTTTAAAAATAAATTTGAATATCTTTTTATTTCACTTAATTTACCAAATTATCTTTTTACTCTGCTATTTTCTCACTCTACTAACTTAATAGTCTTCATTATAGCAATGACTTTTCAATATATATTATCGAATCGGATTACATTTACATTGTTTTTTCCCTCTTATATTTAATTAGTTTTATTTAGAGAATTGATCAATGGTTTTTTTGCATAAATAAAATAAATAACTAATTACATATTCCCCCTATTTTACATTTGTTTGCACATTTGTCTTGTTATTAATATAATAAAAGTAGATTCAAATTGACTTGAGGAAAAGATCTGCAACGGTTAGTTTTGCACGCAATGGTCAAATCACTGTCGTCCTATAGTCTATAACAGAAGTTGATTGAAATTGGCTCTGCTCAGCTTAGTCAGCTTTTCTGCAACTTATGTTGCGTACTAGGCTTTGCAGGAAGTCGATTCAAGTCAACTTTGCACTGAGTTGTCAGACGTGAGAGAAAACTATTTTAATCAACTTTGCACTGCATATTGTCAAAGGTGAGAGAAACGGATTCCAATCGACTTCCTAGTGGTTTTTTTTCCATAAAAGGAAGACGATTCATATCGATGTTGGAAAAAAAAGATGAGGTAATGGTGTTGTGAGAGAGGAAAAAAGTAATGACGGAAAGAGAAAGGAGGGTGTACTATACTAGTCGCCATGGAGAGTGAACTCTATCATCTTAATGCTGTTAATCACATTGCAAGCAGACTAGTGGTGTAGGTAATTTAAATTTTTATTTTTTAACACTATATTTTATTTTTTTTAGTTTATTGTAGTTCAATTTATTATGATTAGCATTTAATTTTATAATTATGTTATTAAATTCTAATTTGTTTAGATTTGTTGTATGTTAATTTATTTTTATTATTTTGGTAATGTGTATGTTAAATTTAATTTAGTTTGGAACTTAGTTATCATTTATTAGTTTAATTTGTGAAATGTAATAAATTTAAGTTTGTTGCAATTTAATTTGCTTGTATTTTATTTTAGTATAATTTAGTAGAATATTTTAATATATTTATTATAATACTAGTTGAATTTATTATCAGTATCATATATTATTTTATCATCAATTGTTATTAAACTTTAATTTAAATGAATGGTAATGTTATTTTTTGTGTGTAATATATTATTTTATTTGTTATAACAATTATATTAATTCTAGTTTTAGAACTTAGTGAGCATTTAGTTGAATTGGCAAATTTTAATAAATTTAATTTTGATTTTTGTTAACTTTATTTTTGTGGCATAAAAAAATTATTCTTCTTTGGAACTTAGCTAGCATTTTTTTTAATTTAATTTGTGAAATGTAATAAATTTAAGTTTATTATTATAGTTCAAGAAGTTTATCTAATTTGAAAAATTACTTTATTATAAGGCTAAAGATAAAGGAGAAAAATAATAGTTTTTATCTATTTGGTTGTTTTATTATCTTTTAAAAATTAAAAGTAGTTATACTTATCAATCGAATCAAAGTATTAAGGGTTTATCAATCCACTATTAAGGGTTTATAAAGGGGGTTCACTGTGGCACAGATGGAAGTATTCAATAGAGTAACAATGCTATTACAGGTTTGGGCAGCACCATTACAATGGAAGGGAGAGAAAAGTAGAAGGAAATAGAGTGAACAAAAATTAGGAGTTGGAGATTGGAGTGTCACGTGAGTTTTTAATCATTGAAGTATGATCTTAGCCACACAAATTAATCTAATGGTTGAGAATTTTTTCTCATTTCTCATAGAAGGAGTGTGTGATATCAAAGAGGTTGCAATGTTTGCTTTTTATTGGAGCACAAAAAATATTAATTTTTTGAGAATGGATCTTGTTTACAAAAAAACTAGTATCAGAAGATGAAAAATTAGCCTATGACTAAATATTTTGATGACGAAGGGATAGTGATTGATAATACTCATATGGAGGATGTAGCCAATGAAAATTAGCTTGAAATAATCACAAAAGGCTATAATCCTCGTCACAGCTTTAATTAGTTCAAGGTTGGGCTGTAGTTATCAAAATTACTATTAATGCATATTAACAGAAAGTTTAGACCAAGAGCTTCAAGGTGGCATCCTACGCTTACCTGATTGAGGTCGTTTCGGCTAGGGGCGGAGCCAGAAATTTTGGAGGAGGGGGGCCAATTTAGTTAATATAAAATAAACTAAAATAAATTATCATATAAAAAGTATAACATAAGTCGTTATATAGTACTTTTTATATAAATTATTGATAAATTAGGGTTTATTTCATCATTTATTCTCTCTTTTCTCTTAACAAAAAAGTCAATAATTTTCTTTTTAAACATCTCTTAGGTTCAAAATAAAAAAAAAATGCATATCAATGTATTATTTAACATCAAAATAGAGCATTGATCATAAATAACTAACTAGTAAATAGAAACTTCACTTAGTGGATAAAATGAGTTAATAAGAGAAAAGTCTTAAAAAATATATTCTAGAAATATTTATATATTTCATACTTTTATATCATATGTGCTACTATATCAAAAGAATTTTATTATTTATTATGCATACTATGTATAAAGATGACAAAATATTTTAGGGGTGGCCATAATATAAAGTATAATGTAATTATACAAATGTCCAAAATTTGGAAGGGACCATGGCCCCCTCTCATCCCCCCTCCCTTCGCCCTGGTTTCGACCCTTAGAAAGGCCATTTTCATACTATTTTGAACATTTTTCTACTTTCACTATGTTAAAGTTATTCAAATACTAATTAAGATATTTTTTAAGACTTTGAAACTTAATGGCTTACAATGGCTAACCTTAGTTAAGTATCAATTAGTCGAGAATAGTTAGCCTTGCAAAGAGGCTAGCCTTTAGCCGAGGCAATAGGTCCCACGCTAGGCCTTGGTCCTTGTGATAGTTGGCCACCCACAAATCACATTTGGACATTAGTTAAATGCTTTAGAACGTGAACCAAAGAGCTTGACCAAGTCTGTAATCACTTCCATCAAATAAGTGGATAAATGAGTGGATAATGTCCTAAAGGTTATAGCAAACACAGTGAGAAGTGTTCCCTACAAAATAGGACAAGTGTTCCCTACAAAATAGGACAAGTAACAAAGCATTAACTGGCTTGCAAACTAGAATTAGCCAAGACAATTGCTAGAATTAGTCAAGGCTGACCTGTTTAGTGCTAGGAGTTAGGTCCATGAGTAGGAATAATGTTAATGGAGTTAGTATTGAATAACTATTTCATTATGCCTGTAAATAGCCCTGCACTTAATTGAAAATGGGCATCCTAACACAATGAATCAATGACATTTAACTTTCAGCAATTTATCTTTATTTTACTACATTTTATCTTTTCAGTACTTTTACTTTATAGCTTTTATATTTAGTTTCATTAGAAAATCTCTTAGCATCACAATCAAATGCTTTCCGAAGTACTTTGGAAACCCATAGTGAAGAAATAGAGTTCCTTTCTGTAGGAATCATCTAAGCTTTGGGAATCAAGGAGCCTATTTAGTTTCCATTTTCAGTTTTTAGTTTTTATTTTCAGTTTTCTAGATTTTGTAAAAAAAATACTAAAAATTTTAAGAACTTCAAATTCCAGTTTTTAGTTTTTATTTCCAGTATTTCCTTCACAAAATCCTGAAAACTAACAAATTGAAAATGAAAACCAAACATACCCTAGGTTTTCATGGAGAAGCGAAATTATGACACTTCATAGAATGTATGTAGAATTTCGGGATATTCACAAATTTCGTTATGAACTAATTTTCTGAAATTTGTCTCAAATTTATTAGCCATAAATAATTAGGTGATTTGATTAAATAGCTTATTTAAATTCTTAAGCTTTTGAAAAGTAATCTATAAATAAGTTAGAATATATTTAAATATAAATAGTAACACAAGTTTTATTTTGAGTGATTAATTTCAAAGAATCCAAAAATAACTTTTGAAAAAAAATACATTTATTTAACTAATTTTTACCCAAAAAATGTTTAACTAATTAAACAAAATAAAAAGTTAAAATATGACTTATAACTTCTAAAAGATAAAATAAAGCCATAAATAATGCTATCCAAACGTATCCTTAACTCGAGTTAAATCAACTTAACATCATTTTTTTTATTCACAATATTTGAAGTCGAAATTTTACTTTTAGAAACGGGTAATAAACCATTTAAATTAACTATGCGTTTGTTATTTAAAACGTTCATTTGCTATTTTAAAATTTTTTACTCACTTAAAAACTCTACTTATAATCAACTTAATTACTTCTATTTCATGTTTATTATTATTACTATTATTATTTTGTCGTGGATTTGCATTTTTTTCAATCGAAGTCCTGGCTTTACATTAATTAGGTTCAACAAGTACAATAAGACTCGTCCAAAAAACAAAAGGGTTCAAGTAAAGTTAATTGCTGGGACTCACTGGCACACTACAATGCTATGAAAATTTTCTTTTTCTACCTTTTAGTTTTTTTTCCGCTGAGAATTTTTTGTTTTTGTTGATGAATGTTGGGTTGGGGCCTTGTTCAATTTTATTGATCTTGCGGTAGGCCCACTACAGTACCTGCAGCATTGGGCCCAAACAAGGATATAATTATTTTCCCTGAGCCCTCTCACGAACTCATCTCCAATTTCCCACTACCCTCCCCCATCACAAATAAATAAATAAATACTTGACCAAAAACAAATAAATAAATAAATTTTCCACTACCCTCCTCCAGGAAATCCATTATCGATTATCAAAGAACAGTTTTGGCTTTCTTCCCTAGAGCTAAGACTTAAGATGGGAGTTTTTTTTTTACTTGAAATGGGAAATTATTGAAAAAAAAGATACTTATTTAGCTAAATGGTTTCGTCATTATTGAAAAATTATTCTGAAACATGTAAAGCTGAATAAATATCCTCTGTTCTTTTTTTTTTCCCCTAAGATAGATAACTATCACTGCACGCCAAAAAAGGGAGTGTAAAGATTAATTTTTTTTCCCTAAAGTTATCTACACTTTTAGTCATTGAAATTGAGAAATTGGCTGTTTAGCTCTTAAAATTACAACGCATTGGTCATTGTTTAGTCCCTAGACCGATAAACGTTAGTAAGCTATCACATTTTCATCGATGTATCACATGATAAGGTGGCTTGCCACAAAGCCTTATGAGGTGACATTACTTTCAATTAGTTACATGTTAGTTTCTGAAATTTCTAAACCCGCTAATTTCTATTATTTTCACTCTTCATAAACATTAAAGGCATCATTAGTTTAAGTTTTAAGTTTTATTTTCAGTTTTTCAGGTTTATTGAATGAAATAATGAAAATTATGAACATTATAAATTTTAATTTTTAATTTTTAGTATTTTTTCACAAAATCTTGAAAATTTAAAAATTAAAAACTGAAAATTGAAATCAAATATGCTCTAAATTTTCAGTGTTTCCAAAAGCCACTAATTTCTCTCATATTTCCCTCCCTAGTCTAGATCCTCCCGACCAGTTCGACTGTGCTAGTATACTGTCTGGGATGGAGTTATTAATAAGGTTCCGGAGAATTATTTCCTAATGTAGTCTGTTAAACACTGCCATATTAACAAGATGTAGCTTGATATGGCATATTTGTAGTCTTACACTTATAAAATACTACTTCATTGAATAAGTAGTATTTTAATGAATAAGTAGATATATATATATATATATATATATATATATTTCAAGTTGTATTTTCCAATATAAAACATGAGTTAAAATGAGAAAAATAAATAGTAGAGGACCAAATCGAAAAATCGAATAAAAATAAGGGATTAAAAGCCAATTTTACCTAAACAGAATTTTTACTTCTAACCCCAATTTAATTATATTTTGTACAGATTTTTAAACCCTACGAATAATAACATAAATATTAATAATTCTAAATATTCAATAATAAAAGAAACTATATAACTTTATAAAATATTATATAAAATATTTTTTATGTACATTAAGCTAAGGATTAAATAACATTATGAATAAAATTATAATTTTGAAATTCTTATTAAAAGTTTAAATTAAAAAAATTTATATAAATCTATTTCATATAATACTTGTCTTTGAAATATAATTATTGTTATAAGATCTTTTTTTTTCAATTTTAAAAATGGGACTAAACAATTTTTAAAAAAAAACAACTTAGTTCCTTGTCTCTAATTCCCTTCCCTTTATTAAATATTAATCTCATTTGTCCTTCTTAATATTAAATTCTGAAAACCAAATTGAAGCATATTCATGCTATCGGGTTATACTTTTAATAAAGTAGAGGTGTTAATAAAGAAAATTTTACATATGTCATTTTTTTTAGGTTTAATTAATCTGTCAATTTCTATAGTTTCACTGAATTTTTAATTGGTACCTATATTTTAAAAGTTTTTAATTGGATTTCTATACTAAAAATAAATGTTTAATTAGGTCCTTGATCCTATCATCCATTATGAAAAATGTGAGAGTTAACAGAATATTCCAGAAATATTTTTTTGCTATAATTTTATATTTCAAAAAATCCCACATATTTTAGGAGCACCTGGTGAGGATGGAGCTCGATCGAGATGAAATAGAGCTCGACCAACAGAACATAGAGCTCTACCAGTAAGAAAGAGGATATTGATGTCATGTTGGCCGAGATCTATTTTCCCTCGGCTGAGCAATATATGTCCTATTGGTCGAACCCTATGTCCTATGGCTGAGTTTTATGTTCCTGGCCGAGATCTATTTCCCAATAGGAAATAGGACTCAGTCCCTCACTTTAAAGAAAGGATATCAATTAGGAAAAGGTGGAGTTCTATTTTTTTTTCCATTAGACGATCTCTATGTCATGTTAGCCAAGCCATCATTTTGGCCAACCTCTATGTCATCATAGCCGAGCTCTATATTTGGTTGGCCGATCTCTACTTCATCTTGGTCAAGCTTCATCCCCACCAGACACTCATTGAATATGTGGGATTTTTTTTAATACAAAATTATAGTAAAAGAATATTTTTGGAATATTCTTTTAACTCTCATGTTTTTGTAGTGGATGATGGGGTCAGGGACCCAATTAAATATTTATTTTCAGTATAAGGATCCAATTGAAAATTTAGTGAAACTATAGAGATTGACGGATTAATTAAATCTTTTTTTATGTATTTTTCTTTCCACTACCTTGAAAATATTTCTTCTTATGGAAACTTTATTAAAATAGCATTTGAAAATCAATATTTTTTTTATAATTATTTTATCCTCACTTGAACAACTACAAGTGAACTACACTATCAATAACAAATTTTAAAGTAGAATGCTTGCTTAATTTTTCTCTTTAAAGTCACATAAATATAAAGGTAAGGAATAAGAACAATAAGTGTAAAATTGGAGGGAACCTCCTGCATCAATTGGGGAAAGGGTGAAAAGGAGGATGGTAGGGATGAAGAAGCACTATTAGTGGGGATGTTTGGAGGGGTTGAAAGGAGAGTGGATGAGTTGTTGGAGGGTAAAAATGACAAATATTTTTATTCCAGGGTTGTGTCCCTATTGTTCCTATTTTTTGGGTGAATAGAAATTTGGATAAACTTTATCTTGAGACAAAGATATTTTTAATGTTTTTGTACCTTTCTTTTTCTCTAAATATATTTCTGTCTCTAATATCTCTGTATTTTTTATCTTGGGACAGTAACCAAGCATTGCCAAAGGGAATAGAAATATAGGAACTTAAATAACTGCAACCATCATAGAAGTGATATTTGGGCAAACAAATCAGAGATGGAAAATAAATGAGGTAGAATAATTCTCAAAGTTTATGAGGCATTTTTATTTTCAATGAATTTTTTATTGTTGTTTTTTATGTGAAAGAAAATTTTATTCATAGATAAACCTAAAGTCACTTACAAATCGAAAAAAGATATTCTAAATCTAAATTGAGTGACAAACAAATACATTCCATATTATAAACTAGCCAACGATCTGTGGCTTTGCTTATTGACTAAAGATAGGGATGGCAAACAAAATGGCTTAAGCAGGTACTTGCAAGAATTACCCCCAGTGGGGATGGTGATAGAGTTAGTTTGGTCCCCATGGGATGGGACAAAGTCCCTATTTATTAAAAGGGGTAGGGTTAAGGTATCTCAACCCTATGAAGACCCACAAAATCCTCATTTATGTGAAATCACTTAAATATCTAATCATATGTATAAACATATATCAAGAAAACCTTAGTTTACCTTCATTTATGTGTTGTCTTTTATTGAATTTTCATTGTATATGTATTTTGCTTTTTAATTACGATTATATTCTATTACTAATATTTGTTATCATGGATATTTAAGTATTTTTATTTGGGTTTTAGATTAGTATTCTCTTAAGTGTTTTTTTTTCTTCTAATGAATCCACGGCTATCCATGGGATTTGAATCCTTACAGAGGAAAAGGAATAGGGACTTGTAATGGGAATAGGGATGAGGACGGGGACAGGGAGTGAAATTTTAAATAAGAATGGGGAGTGGAGGATTCCCCGCCCCCCACGGAAATCTATTATCATCCCTATCCAATAGGGGGTGGTTCGAGCAGATCTAGAATTTACACAAAGAGAGGGTTGAAAGTCAATGAATTGTATCATCTAATAAATACTAAAATATGCAATAAAAATAGGTTCAATTAATCCGACGATCCCTATATATAGTTTCACCCAATTTTTGTTAGATCCCTAACTCTATAAGGCATTACAAAAAAGTTAACTTAAATGGAATATTCCTAAAATATTCTTTAACTACAGTTTTAAATTTGAAAAAAATGAATCCTAGCCATTCATTCTAATTAGAGCACTGATACAACTAATGATAGATACTCCACTCTAAAAACACTACCATATTTTAGTTTGAAAAAAAATAAAAAAAAGAATAAAAAGGGTCAAGAACAGCATAAATCCCTAAATTAGAGAAAAGGAAAAAAATGGTTGGCTGACTTGGTCTGGCACGAGAGTAAGGGAGGAGAGGGTGGCGGCACATACAGGGGAAGAGGAGGAAGGAGCCAGCCACCATGCAGCGTTGGGTCGGTCCAGCGCGAAAGCAAGGGGGAGAAGGAAGGAAGTACGAAGGGGAAGGAAGCATGAAGGCATACCAACCGGCAGCAAGAGAGGGAAGGAAGTGCGAAGGCAAAGCAACACGACGAGGCATATCACGAGATCCTTGACAAGCTCTTCAAGGGGCTGCTTGATGTCCTTGCTTTGAAGTCCATAGATACAGGGGATTAGTTCTTCACTGAACACCCAATTGTTACAGTAGCTGCACTCTTGACGATTGTTCTCTTCTTCTTGCTGTGGATGTTAGGAACTATGCTTCGGTGTTATTTCTGTCTTCATCTTTCTTATTTTTAGGTTTCAAGGTTTGGCTAGGTTCTATTGATATGGTTTGGTTTTTTGGTGATTTACAATGGTTGTGGTTAGAAAAACTGACTTAATACTGAACTATTGTTGAACTTGTAGACTGGATGGATTGAGTTTATGTATGGAAAAATTGTTTGACGCACTACTGAATTCTGTTCTGCTTCTTTTTGTTGATGATGGATACATTGATGGATGATGGTGATGATAAATGATGAATAATGGTGGCAGTGATAGAGGGGAAAGGGTGATATATATATTGATGGATGATGGTGATGATGAATGATGAATAATGGTGGTAGGGAAGGGAAAGGGGAAGGAGAATAGGATGATGGGTAGAGTAGAGTGGGGTAAGATTTTTTTTTTTATATAAAATAGTGACTAAAGAATATTCTAGGAATATTCTGCTTAAGTTAACTTTTTTGTAATGCTTTATAGAGTTAAGGACCTAGTAAAAAAAATTTATGCAAGATAGGGACCCAATTGAAAACTTTTAAAATGTAGGGACCTAATTGAAAATTAGGTGAAACTATAGGGATCGACAGATTAATTAAACCTAAAAAATAATTAGGAGCACTACATATCTAATAAAGCATAATATTTGTTTTAAGAAAATGACAATGTTTGAAGTTTTCCTTCACTAGCAATTAGCTTCAAGAAAAATTAAGTAAAAAAAAATTAAAAATAATGTGGATAGTTTTTTTTTGGGTCAAAAACACAAATTTGGGGTGACTCTTTCATCGAGAGAACTTAACAAGATGGAGCTATAAACCTGTAATTATGTTGGTCAAAAATAGAAATCAAGAGGTAAGGGCATTTTGAACCAAACAAACCTAAAGGATGAACCTGCCACTACTCTACTTAGCTTTTATACATGTAAAAAGTTCCTACTTTTCTTTTAAATCCAATATATATATTCCTTACTACTCAAATAATATCAATATCAAAACATCTTTTACAACTAAAACCAATAAGACAAGTGTTGCAACTTGAAAAATATATTATGCCTTCTTCCAAGATAGATCTAAACATCTATATTTTCACCCCTCATGGGTGTTTTAGTTTTCTTTTTTGATTTCCAATGAATTGTTAGTAAGGAGTTAAAAGGTCAAAATCAAAAGATACTCATCTATCAATGAACTCATATTAAGGAATGCAAACATTACTGAAATTTGTTGGTTAATTCAAATTTTTAACAATAATTGTATATGGAAAAGGAGATAGATGCCCCACTAATATCCTGCTAATCAAATATCACATATCCCACTAATTAGATATTGCATACTTAATTTTTCTTAAAAAAAT
Source organism: Dalbergia cochinchinensis (assembly GCA_031216125.1). Classification (NCBI taxonomy): domain Eukaryota; kingdom Viridiplantae; phylum Streptophyta; class Magnoliopsida; order Fabales; family Fabaceae; genus Dalbergia; species Dalbergia cochinchinensis. Next base: position 26,866,206 of record CM062368.1, read on the forward strand.
ATTAGTTGGGAAAATTTGTATTCAATTAAATATGGTGATATTTTTAAAAGTTTTGAATTGAGTGATACTAGATAGACACTTTCCAAATAATTGTATGCATTTATTCTATTCTTTGTCCAACTTTTTTTAACTCTTGCTTTGCTTTTTATTTTCCAAATGAATACATTTAAAGTGGAATTAACCCAATTGCAACACATGTAAGACTTTTTCATGTTATTCCTTTTATTTTATTAGTAATATAGATAAGTGATATTGAGGGGTCTGCTATCTATTTTGTCACAATTTCACTGTGATATCACAAGACTGGATGCCCTTAGGAACATCAATTCTGAGCTAGAGAAGGGTTGAACAAGGCCTAAGAGAGATTTGAAGGTTTTAAGAAATAAAAAAGATAAAAAAAATTAAACAAATACCAATCTAAATATAATAAAGGAAAAACAAATTATAAATTTATAATAATATTATACATGAATCCCTTTTTTCTATTTTTATCTAATACTAATATGCGATTCTATTTTTATTTTAAGCTGAGTTTGACATGAAATCTTTTTTTGTAATCAAATACTTATTTTTGGATATATTATGTTTGATTTTCTTTTTAATTTTAAATTCTAAAATATATTATCTCATCAAAATCTATTAGATTCATCATTGTTAAGAATTATCGTAGGCACTAATACTTTTATTAATATTGTAGATATCATTAGGATACTAAGGATCCTATTGGGCTACTTACTAATATTAAGATACATGTTAAAATAGTACTAAATCTGTAAATTTGGGTATATATATCGTAAGATATTCAAGGGGATTTTGCTATTGAGTGTCCATAAGGCACTTGTTAAGAAATAAAAAAAAAAGGGAAGTTTAGCATAAGAAAAATGAGATTTTATGTTATCAAAGTATGGGGCCACAAAAAGGTTTTGAAATTTGTCTTTTTAGTATCTTTAAACAATGCCCTATGTACTCTTATTAACAAAACCTTATTAAAAACTACTAACAACAATATCCTATAAATATAACACATTATAATACTCCTCAGACATTCTTAGATAATGGTAGCCGCCTCGATTTTCTCTCTCTAGAAATTAGGAAAATTCTCACATTTTCCAAGATCATTCTCCTTCTTCCTCCTCCCTATCAGTGGGGAAGTCATTGCTAAGGGATTATGAAGCTTAGTTTTCAATGTAGAAGCCTTCGGTAAGGATTCCTTTCCTGTTTTTTTATGGGTTATAATAGCATTAGTTGTTCTTTAGGATGACACAATAAAGTTTTCCTTTCCCGTTTCATTTAACGTCATGCCTATTTAGTCTTCTATCATTCTATGTCAGTTTGGAACATCCTTCCAGTTCGTCATGATGGTGTAGGTGTCACAATGTCCCTGGAGAACGCCACAATAAAAATGACAACCAACTAAAAAAACAGAGTTGCCACCAATTTTAATTATCACTAAAATTGGAAAACTTTTTAATATGCAAAATTGTTCTTTTGAAAAAGATCAAGTCCGGGAATCTAGTTATGATTAGGGAATGACGAAAACTTAATTCCATTGCACCCTTAATATATCTGTATAAATATGGTTACCCTAAAGCTCATTATGGAAATTAATTTATAACTTTAATAACATTTATTTTTCTCCTTAAATTCACAATAATTATTTATGAAAGATGAGCAAAATTAAAAAAATAAAAGGATAAAACTTAAGAAAAAAATAATTTTGGCTTGACAGGTATGTGACTTACACCAATGTATCCTCTAGTGCAATAAAAAACTTAGAGCCACATTGTTCTTGTAGAAAATGATTGTGTGTTGGGTTGATTTTAATTATTTACAAAAAAATTTTGTTAAGAGAACAAACCCACTTTTTACACAGGATTAAAGGTAGTGTGAACCACACAATAAATCCTTACAATTTTGTGAAACTTTCAAGATGATAAACCATACATCAACATCGTAAATTCTTGTATGGATTAAAACAACATATGTAGTCATATAATATAGATGGGCTCGTATTTATAATGTGTAACTTAGTACCTAAACTGTCGTGAACATATATATTTGGATGAATAAATTAAGGGTATGTTTGAATGAAGGGTGAAAATACAGTGTAATTTTCATGGATGAATTCTACGTATAATTTTATATGTGGAGCTTATCCAGAAAAATTTCTATCCCATTTTTAACCCTAACCAAACATAGCTTAAGTGTAAACACCTAATCTAGTTTCTTGAAAAAAAGTCAGAAAATTTGATCCCCAATATAAAAAAAAACTTTCTATGATCCCTCAAGAATTGAGATGTAGGACACTTTGGTCCCTTTGTTAAGCTTTTGTTAATGGAATGATACATATGACATGTTAAAACATTGATATGTCACATAAGTTGACATATTGACATCTAAATGACACCATTTTGGTAGAATTCAAGAAACTACTTCCCTTCCTTGAGAAATCACTTTCCTTACACAATGTTGTTTTAAGTTTTAAATGAAGAATAAGCATTGGGACAATGTTGTATTGCTCAAGGTGTGTAGATGTAATTTTAACATGTAACATAACTTCTATATGATGTCTAATAATTTGGTCCCACCTATTCTTAGATCATTGCAAGGCCTCTATTCTTTGATTGTTAGATATTATTTCAATGGCTTAGATCTAAAGATCAAATAATAATATGAAACGAAGAATTAGGATATAATCTTTAAAGTTAAAAATAATAATTTTTGAAAGACAAAATTACCTACTTCATCATCAATCAACTATTCAACCTTATTCACCACTACTCAATCTTTTTGTTGCCACTATTATCCACTTCCTCTAATACTAGAACAACCTCTGATACTAGAATCAAAATGTCCAGAAACCCAATTTCCAACTCCATATAGAGGAAAAATTAGATCATAGGATAAGAAGATGAGAATATTAGAGATAGAAAGAACCCTGCCTCTTCTTCTTATTCCATTAAAATAACAATATCCATATTCCACAACTTCTCTACACTAAAACATATTGTTGTGGCAAAACCAAAAAATAAGAAGAACCCATGATTTATGAGGGATCATTCTCCATAGAATTTGGGTTTTTACATTGTTTTGGTATCACTTCGATTGATCCCAAAAAGATATAACAAAAGAATAAAAATCATCCTTATTTGTAAGTTTGTGAGATTTTTTTTTTTATCTTTTGAGAAACTTGAGGAGCTTCCCGGCTCCAAATCAAATTATGGGTGAGTCAAAAAGTTTTGTTTGGTTGTCTCCATATACAGATATGGCTGAGAATGAATTTAGTTTGGGTTAGTGGAAGCTGTGAAAGGTGGGAAAGGTAGAGTTAACATTGAAGGGGGTAGAGATAGTAGAGTGATTGAATAGTGATGGTGGTCTTGTAGGGATGAGTGAAGTTCATGGTGGCTATGGAACAATGAGCATGGTGGTGAAGTGTTAGGGACGGTAACAAGAAAAATTGCGACAAGCTAAGGGTTATTTGGTAAATTTGCAAGAAAAATAATAGACAATCAAATACTCCAGAACCAGGATGGGACTAAATTATCCTCCACCCTTCTACATCAGTGAGTAAACGAACTACTTGTGTTATTCCATTGAGGTTTAATGGACAAACATCACAAAGGGACAAACTTGATCAACATTTCTATTTTTGAGGGACCATAGAAGGGACTTTGTTTCTAGGGACCAACTTTTTTTCCTTAATTATTTAAAGGGAGTAGATTCTAGCAATGTATTTGGATGTTTTTCATTAATAGAATAGATCAAAATCAATAGGAAAAGATTGGAAAGAGAAAGAAAGAGTAAACAAAGTTACCTTCCTCCCTGTTTGAAAGATTAACAAGAGAACATAAGAAAAATTCATTAATCATGCTTGAAAGTTACATTGTAAAAAAAGAATAAAATAATTACACTTGTAAATTTTTTTTCATTCCCTTGATTTTACCCTAATTTTGAGAGAGAAAGATAATTGAATTTTGAATAAAGATCAAAGTATGCCAACCTGATGACTTACTTGGTTGTGGGCCAAAAGTTAAAAAATGAGTTGGCTTGCTTTTCATGGTGAGCTAAAAAATGCCAATTGGGCTCGATACATTCGAGCCAATAGGTTAAATGGATTGTCTCACCAAAAAAAATTTAAAATTAAAAAAAATCTTGAAAATCTTCAAAAAAAAGGGCCAAAAATATATAAAAAGGAGAAATAAAAATAAATGACCTATAAATTGTGAAAAAATACATATACAATATTAAACTAAGTTCAATTTTAATCCAAACAAAATATGCTTGTCGTGTTTTAGATGATATGAGATTATTTTTTTAATTTTAATATGTTGAGAAACCGAGCCAACTCATCTCTAACCTAGTTCGAACTTACTTAATCATGGGTCTTGCAAGCCAGACCAAATCATTCCACTTTTATGTAAGCTCAATCTTTAGCAACCTAACCCAACATTTTAATGGGTAAATCAAGTTGGTCACGAGGCGCGATCCACTTTGACGGCTCCATATATGAAGAGAAAAGAGATAAAATTTTTTCTTGTGAGTTTTCTTCCCTTGTTGTCTATTACTAAAAGCACCTCCATTGGTGCATCCCTTATGAGAGTGGAAGGATGAAGGATGTGCATTGCACGTTAGAGAACGAACCAAGCATATGGTTGAGGGACGAGGCTTGTGTCCCAAAACACAAGAATCTCTCTTAATTAGGACAAGAAATAAACCAATCTAAGCACGACATCTTTCACTAGAGGCAGTAATTTTTTTGATAAAAAATTGAAAGAGCTGTTGCATAATTTAAGTGGCTTGCAATGGTTATAATTTTTCACTCTATAAATATAATACATTCTCACCTCTGTTTTCACAACTCTATTCTAACACTCCTCTCACCCTAAGTTTTTTGTTAAAAAAAAAATCTATTCCAACACTTTTCAAATTTCTCCCATATGAATTATACCCATATTTTGATGATAAAAGGTTAAGTAGGGCAGCCTAAGCCTCCAAGACCTCGAATGACCCTTTCTAAAAGAGCTTCCAAGGATTTGAACCCTTGATCTTGCATCAAAACTCATCCAAAAGTCAACTCACTTCCATTGAGCTAACCCCCATTAAGTAATTATATCCATCTTTTACTTCACAAAAAATAGAGATAAATCAATTTAATTTTTTCTCAATCACTTGTAAAATTTCAATTTTTCTCAAAATCCAAATCAAAATTTTCAAATTTCAAATTTTTTTTCTAAAATAAAAGTCCTCAAAACCTTCAAAACTGCAATTTTCAAATTCATTCCAATACTCATTTCCTATTTTTTTCACATATTCAAAATTCACAAACACCTCAATATCCATAAATATAAGATATTAAAATATAGTATTTGATAAAGGTATTAACTTTCTTAATTTGTCAAAACATGTGGGACCAAAAGAGGGACACATTCGTGTCCAAACTAAGAACTATTTTTTTCCTCGAGAATTCCTATCTATCCCTATTGTCTATCATACAAATAGAATGTAAAAATAAAATAAGACAAAACCCTCAATTTGATCCTATTAAATTTTAAGTCGAATAAATTAATCATTCTAAAAGAAAAAAGAAATTTTAAAGAAGTCCCTAATAATTAAAAGACTAAATATCCAAATGGACCCTTTAGGTTTGTATCAGGGGACAAATTAGTCTCTTAGGTTTTGAAAATTTCAAATTGATTTCTCACATTTCAAGAAAAGGGACAAATTAGTCTTCTATACAATTTCATATAGTGTATGGAGGGATCAATTTATCCCTTTTTTAACTGTACGGAACTATATGAATGATCAATTTATCCCATTTTTTTAATATATGAGAGACCAATTTGAAATTTTTAAAACTTGAAGGATTAATTTGTCTCTCAATAGAAACCTAAGGAACCTGTTTAGATATTTAATCTAATTGAAAAAATTTAACAAATTAACCATTTCCTATGAGTACCAATTTGGCATTTTTAGTGATGGTTGAATGATTAATTTATCCATTTTCTTAGAGGAACCAACTCATTCCATACAAAGGGTTTTTGCCATAAAATAATTTGAATGCGTATGAAAAATTCTCACACCATAATTAATCTCCCCAAATCGCCAAATCGCGGCAGGTCAGTGTTGAGCTTCATCTTCTTTCACACCACACCCCCATCGCATCGCATACATGATACATACACCCGTATTATTCAGCCATGCCATCCATAAATCCAACATCATCTTAGTTCTGCTTCGAGCCATGTTGAGTGTTTCAGTCCCAGCCCCATGAAAAATACCCCGCCCAGAATCTTAGATCTGCTTCTCTCAAACACCATTCACCACTTTTCCACTCTTCTCATACCTCCCAGCACAATAAAACCCAAACTTCATTTCCGATCTCCGCCAAATCCCAGCCGTTGGATCTCATCTTCCCAAAGAATGCACCGCGCTCCAACCCCGAACCTTGCATCTCACTGAAGCAGCCACAATGGGTGCCAACCAGTCAAACCAAGTGGCCGAAAGCACCGACGAAGAAGAAGAAGAAGAAGACGAAGAAGAAGAGGGAGGAGAGAACATCGATGCGGCCGGTGGGAGGGGTCGCAGGAGAAGACCGCCTCCATTGCTCGGAAACCATCACGTGGCGAAGAAGCTTCTAGAACAAGAGCCCGAGATCCTGCCCTGCCACGCGTCAGCTTCCCCGCTCTCTCCGCAGCTCTCGTCGCTCGGGACCCCGCGTCTCGGTCCCTCCATCAAGGTGTGGGACCCTTACAACGTCCTTGCTCCTCCTCTCCCGCCGCCGCTGCCGGCGGAGACGGAGGAGGATCAGGCTGCGGCGGCGGTGACGACGGAGGTCTTTCTGATCAGCCACGGCGAGTGCGAGCTCACCCTGAGACCCGATTTGGTTCCGGGTCGGGTCCCCGGCGCGGGCCTGACACCGAACGGGGAGAGACAAGCGAGGGCGTTGGCAGTGTTCTTGAAGTCTCAGGGCGTTCGGTTCAATGCGGTGTACTGCTCGCCGTTGGATCGGGCTCGATCAACAGCTGTCTCAGTCTGTAAGGTATAGCCATCGTGAATTTGTTTTTACATGTGATTGTTTTGTTTGGTTGATGCTTAATCAGTTCAAGTGACTCATTCAAATTTCATTAATGAAAAAGATTAGCATTGAGAATGCTTTGCCTTTATAATATGTGGATCCAGCTCGAGCTGAATTAGTCAAAGTTCTGGACTTAGGTGTTTTGGTTATTGGATGTAGAATTGTGCTTGGTTATGAGCAGTTGATGTGTGTTTAAATTAAATTAATTTGTGCTGAGGATATTTTATAACCAGAAGTTTCAGAGATAAAGGTAATTCTTTTTTTGTCTTGCATATAATCAATTAAATGCAAATTTGCTATGGCATGGATGTTGAAGATGATGAGGTCATGAGCATTGTTTGTTGTTGATCAGTGTTTATCTCAATGTTGATTCACTTGATTGTATATGTGCATGATTTTTCTTACGATGTTGATGTGGTTTGAAGTGGATTGACGTATCCTGATTGGTGATTACACGGATGTATTTGAATTCGGGTAATGATAAGCTTGTGGTTTCTATAAGTGATGGCTTTGATTTGTTAGGCGTTTAGGCAGGCTAGTATGTTCTGTGGCACTTTGAAAACTTCAGGAAGAAGTGGTGTCTTGAGAGTCTCCTCTCGACGGTATATTGTCAGTTCTGGGTTTTTTGGGACTGATTCTGTGAAGAGTGGACAAAACTAGAAGAGAGGAAAAATGATTATTGGGGGCTTTGGTAGTCCTTACGATTCAATATGATGAGAAAATCTGAGATGCAAAACATGGAATGATAACAAGAGAGCATACTTTGCCTTCTGTATGTTCGGTGCTATGTCTCAGTAACAATGTTTATAAATTTAGTTGATATTAACGTTCCTAATCTCGAAATGCTGTTGTCCCTTACTGGAGGAATAACTGAAAAATGAAATGGGACTTATTTTACTTTGGTAGTTAGATAAAAAAAAAAACACTACTAGCTTTGAAGTTTATTTATGAAAGGCTTGTTCAATATTTTCAATTGCAACAAAGGTAAATCTTAAGAGGTTGGACTGTTGTCACTTGCTAGGTAAATCTTAGAGCAAGTTTTGTATGTCTTTGTGAAGTTGGGATTGAGATTGATGAAGTTTTAGCTCAAGGTGCCGCAGCTGGCTGTTGTTGTTGGTTTATGTTGATTGCTACCTTGGATGAATAAAAATTAGAAAAGCTACCTAACCATTGGCTCGTAACTCAAGCGAACTAAGTTTCATAGGTGACTGCTTGATCATGGGAATGAATAGTAGCCAAGCTTCTTTACCTCTAGCATGCCAACCAGTTTCTCATGCCAGGTCATAGACTGCCTTTTCAACTGAAATAAAAACGTTAGGAAATCTATTCTCCATTACTTAGAACAGGCTAAATGAGGCAAACAATTTAGAACTCCAAATGGTAAGTATGATTTTGGTGAGACTAAATATTTTTAGAAAAAAATTGTGCCTGAGGCCATTAGGATCCTCTAAACTGAGAGTGGTTGTAAAGTGAGAAAATAAACCATCCTCACTTTAGAGGATCCGGATCCTGCTTGAAGCCATTCCGAAGTTGGATTGCACAAACAAAATTAACAATTATTGTACTTGAATCTATATCAACAGCGTATGCATCTGACCTGCTATATATAAGACAAATGCTGAGATGAAATCAGATACAACTAGAAATGTATTCATATTTGTAGACTGTAGGAGTATGTGGTCTTGACATTGAACTTCATGTCTTCTCTCTTCAGAATTTTGCCTCTAATGGATGGAACGCTGATGATTAGGGAAAGAAAAAAGAGTGATTATATTACAGAATCCAGTGTTTGAAATCTCATTTTCTAAAGCTTCATTGACAGGAAATCAATTTTTCGGACGAACGGATTCAGTCCTCAGATGCTCTTGCAGAGATGAGTCAAGGGAATTGGGAGGGCTGCCTTCAATCAGAAATATATACACCTGAAATTCTGGGCATCATTGACAGGTTCCAGCCAGATTTTACGGCACCATCTGGAGAATCACTTAGGCAAGTAGAATTCCGGATGGTTCAGTTTTTAAATGGGACGGTCCTGGGACTGCCTGAAAAATTGAGAATTGATCTATCCTCCCATCAGAATGAGCACCAGGCATTTGTCCAGCACAATTCGCATGCTCTGACCAACTCTATTCATGACCAGGACGGGTCTCTCCATCCAACAACCCAGTGGGATTTGCTACACCGGCACAGGCCAGGACTCTCCAGGAAAAAATCCGGTAAGAGCAGGCTACAGGTTGTGACGACTACTGGAGATGATTTTGAAGATGATATGTCTCCTAGGCAAGTCAACCACCAAAATTCCCTGCATAATTCCAGTTTCAGCAGCTATACTGTAACTGTCTCTCGTATAGGTCTATTTACTCATTCTGTGCCAATTAAGTGTCTCCTGACTGGCCTTCTTGGATGTAGTCCGCTGATGTCACAGAAGTTCTGCATAGAAGATTCTTCGGTGACAGTGTTGCAGCATTCCTTGAGAACTGGGTGGCAGATAAAAAGGCTGAATGACACAGCGCACCTTAGGCTTCTTTAGTTGAAGCTTTACTTACATACAGGGAACCGAATTTTGGTATTTGCTGGGATTTATAAATTTATCTTGGGTGTTGTTATTCACCAACTCATCTGAAGTGGAGCCTTATGTTGCAATTTCTGCTCTGGTCGACTCCAAAAGGAGTAATGATGCAGTATTTGAGATTGTTGTATCAATTCTTTTGTATTTGTATCTTTTATTAACGTTGTTGCTGTACCTCTACGTGGCATGTATTCCATGTACTTCCAAAAGGTGCAATTGCTTTGGAATTCAACAGCTTTGGTGATATAGTTATTTTACTCTCAATGTAAGATCTATGTTAAAATTAGATTTTGTTCTAAATCTATCTTGGACTCTTCAAATTCAATGATATCTGTTAGGTGCAGTGAGGTCATCAGCAGAAAACTTCCGAGTATACCCCATGATCTGATCTTTATCTTTATCTTTTATTTGCAATTTATCACTTGCTCTAGATAATACCGTGTGGACCATGCTGCAATACATTTTTGACATGTGAGTATCACATGGTGCCGATGATTTTTCAATTACTTTGTCATCATTCCTTCACGGATTCAGATCTAGTACTCCTCCCCTTTGGAGTATTTTCTCCTCTTCAACTGTTTTATCTGTTCAGCTAACAAATGAAAAACTAACAACACTACATATTGTTTGTAACTCCTAATTCCTTGTTAACCATTTATTTGTTTTACTGCGTAATGGTTATGTATGCTGGATGCAATGCAATCTTAATAAATTTACATTGCCTTAACTATGAATAAGCTTCTGAATTCTGATGCTAGTATTTCGAAAATTGTGGTATATACCATGTCACATACTCACATGGGGTGGGGTAGGAAGCAGTACAAGGCCGACATTAACGGGGGCCCCCTCACATTAAAAAAAAAATCTAAACCCTTCAGCATGTGCACTGTGAAGGAACCACACCGTGGCAGCCCGCAGCAGTACATGACTATGCATTGTTCCCTGCCAAGGTTTAGTTTCTTCGTTACCATTGGGAAAATGGAATCTCTTCTATTCTGACGACAACCGACAAATCAAGAGAAACAAAAGGTTTTAATAAATATGGATCACAAAGAGACAATGAATAAACTAAAACCCTTGCTTGTCCCGTGATGCTCACCATATTATGCACCAAAATAAATTTGTCACAAAATGCACACTGCTATAGTTACTGCTCATCTTTCCCTTACTTCAACACACATCCCCACACTCCATCACCACTATCTGCATCCTTCTGTTCGTAGGAAGTTCTCAGAAATCCATGGCTACCATCATCAAGTTATCCGCTGCCTTTGTCTTTCTGCTTGTCCTGCTTGCCAATTCACAGGCTCTCCATTCAACTACTGAGCCAACAATTCCAGCTTCCCCAGGTGTTCTACCTTACGTGACTGCTCCAGATATCTCCTCATTTTTCCCCACCCCAAGTGACAATCAACCAATGAGTTCTGAAGCTCCTTTCGAGGCGGAGGCGCCGGCGCCAGCACCAAGTTCAGGCGAGTTTGCCGGGAAGAAGACTTCCGGTTCAGCTAGGTTGAATTGTGCCATTGTTGGTTTACTGCTCTGTAGCTTCTTGATAAGCAGCATAGTTAATGCTTGAGCATATATATGTCGTGGCTGGTGTTTGTCTTAAGGAGGTTGTCATTCCACCCACTACAGCCAGTGTTCTTTTTGAGTAACTTATTCTGCTTGATATGCATGATAGATTGTGTCGTACTCATATCTTGCCAGTTCAGCAATTCTCCTTCGTATTTGTAATTCTGATGAGTTTTGTTCCTTACTTCGTGGGATTTGAATCTTGAAAAGCAACCGCGCGACCAATGTAATTTTGCTAGAACCAAATTGAGAACGGTTGCTATAATGGCTTTTATGTTGTACAATACTTCACGCCCGTCATATTCACTGTGAAACGGCATAATCGTTGAGCTCTTTGTAACTTGAAGATTTTGGATTTAGATGTTAACAACCACTAACTTTACACAATGATAGCTATTGATTCATGTTAACAATGACTACATCGAACTTAATCTAGTACTCACGTAGTCCAATTTGTTTCCTCCATAATTTCATATAAAAACATTAATTTGTATACATTTTCGGTGCAAACGAATTTTATATTTGTCCTCTAATTATCTTGTCATTTGTGAGACTTTTAAGATGGTGGGTGTGAGACTCAGTTATTTTATATGATAATAGATTATTAGACATTAGTATAAATATTTTTTCATGGTACATCAAAATCAATTTTGAAAAATAAAATATTTGTAATAAATTGATAATTTAATTTTGATTATATCATAATTATGTATTGTTATATAAATACCTGTATTTCACTCAATTATGTATTGTTATACATAATTATGTATTGTTAATCTCTATTATTCATAGTATATCTAATTCTATTTTTACATGTATCATAATTATATTGAAAGAGTTAATTTTAATACACTTACAGTGTAAAAAAATATTATACAGTTATTGAATTATATAATATCACATTAGCAAATACTATTAATTTCCATTCTATTACTTGAAAAGTCATGTAAAATGAGAGATTTAATTAGATAATAATGTGAAACTCTTTTACACTATTAGTGCATCAAAATTAAACCCTTTATAATTATTGGAAAATAATAAAATGAAAAGAGAACCACCACTTTAACAAATGTCAATTGGACTGAAAGACCAATCTATTTTTTGACAAATTCACATATATTGGACTAGAAATATGGGTCAGGGACCGAGGCCCACTTGGAAAGTGCTCAAACAAAGGGTCTCACAACTCGACCACATGATGGTAGACCTCTGAAGGATTGTCCCTAAATCTAGCCTAAATCTCTCATTGATTAGACACAAATGCAATAAAGATTCTCAATTATCTTGCTATAACATAAATCGGAAAAATATCTCCCAATAATATGGAAGATATATGCCATCTCCTAAATCCTACAGGGATCTCTTCATTCTTGGAAATATTAGAGGGATCTCCTCCGGATTTACCCATGGGGTCACCTTGCTATGCAAAGGGGCTTTGAGCCCCCCAAGTAAGATCTACCACACAACTACCTCACCACTCCTCTCTATCTAAACTCTCATTGACATAAGCATCAAAGTGTCTTTGTAGGTACCTTCTATCATCCCTTGCACGGATGCTTGGAGGAGACCTGCTCCTTTACCAGGAATCCTAAGTAAGAACCTTAGCACCCACCGTGGAGCCCGTAAACACGCCCTCCTTACAACTAAAAAGTACCACGGCTAATGCCGCCAACAACCACCAACCTCACAATGAAGACCACTAGGGTGACAATACATCCCCTTCCAACAGACGAACTCCTCGCTACCATACGAGTGCTAAAAGAGCAAAACACCCAAATCTTTGCTAAAAACAAAAAGCTGGCCGACCAAGTTCGTAACGGCATCCGTAGAAGGCCATGCTCTGAAGAAGACGATGAGAACACAGAACTTAATAGCCACTAATATAATGATAAAATGCCTCCTATTCCAAGGTGACAGCTTACAATGGTCGGCCAGCGGCGATTGATTGTGGGTTGTTCTCGAATGAACTAATGGCGACTAACTTGTTGACTAATCTCAACATCCCCTAACACTCCAACTTTATGACGGGATTGGAGACCTTAAGCCTTCATCATGATGTTCAAGTCGATGATGCTTGTAAATGGAGCGACCAACCAGGTACTCTGTGGAACTTTCCCAACTTTCTTACAATGATCTGCCAAACTCCGTCTTAAAGACTTGGGTGGCTCCTCCGTAGGGTCCACCCTTGCCCGATTCCAAATTTGGAGGGCGTGAGGGTCTAATTGAGTCCTTGAACACAACTTTGCACCCTAGGATTGAGCCTAAACTAGCCCACAGTAGTTGCCACCCTTTTCACTTGAAAAAAGTAGAAAAGACCCCAACACTGGGCTCATGGTTGAGTACCTCAAATGCTCGAATAAAGGCCCAGTTTTTTGGATAGAGCCAGGTAGGAGTCACATTCACCCTATTCAAGCAACCAACTTCAAAAGGTGTAAAGGGGGCCTTAGTATCCAACTTCTCAAAGAAGTTGGCGTACGTAAACACAAAGTCGGGCTTACTCTACCCTTCTCGAAAGTGACACACCTTGTCATTAGGTGCGCAAGGAATGCATTCCACCTTATCCTCCTCCTTGATGAGAAGAACCTAAAAAACTCCCTAAAATTAAACAAGCAATCCCCTTGTTGTCATAATAAATCGAGTCCACCTTATTGACTTTGGCATTGACCCAACCGTATAGGTCATATGATGCTTTCTCCATCACAGCCTTCCCCTTCTCGGAAGTAGCTACACTATTCCCCTTAGCCATTGCTCAAGACCTAGACAAGCAAAGAAAACGAGGGCTCAGGAATAGGAAAAAAGCTCAGAGTGACCTTCAAAAAACAGAAGTCCAATTCAAACAACATCATCTACCCTAGTGTTCAAAGACGAAAATAAGGAAACAAATTCAATGGAAGAGGGTGATTAAAAATTTTAGAAAATCAAAGAAAAATCTTACTTTCGAATGCTTGCTTGAGCATTGAAGAAGACAAGATTAGAGAGAAAAAGCTTGAAAACCACGAATGAAATGAATCCTTTGTTTTGGATTGAAACGCTTAAACTACCTTGACTTCATCCTACAGTCAAGGGTGTTTCCTTCCATCCAAAACCAAGTCAGAAGCGCCCATTTCATCTAATGGCTGGTGCCTAATTATTTTGATCCAATGGCCAACACATACCCCATGATTGCCACTTAAATGGTGACATGATTGCTGATTAATTAGAGCACCCCACATGGCATGGCACAATCTCCTATTAACTGCAACTACAGTAACTAAAGAGACATACTAAATCACATGCTAAGCCTCAACTTAATTGAGATTGACACATAGCCCTCAACACAACAACCTTGGCACCCACAACTTGTCCTATGACTAACCTTGGGGGCTATGTATAGAACTTGAAATATGGGTTGAGGACCTTGGCCCACCTCGAAAGTGCTTAGACATAGGGTCCTACAGCTTGACCATGTGATGTAGGACCTCGCAAGAGTTGTCCCTCAATCCCACCTAAATCTCTCATTGATTAGACATAAATATAACAGATTCTCAAGTATCTTGCTATAACATAAATCAAGAAAATATCTCCTGATAATATGGAAGATATCCACTACCTTGCTACACAAAGGGGTTGTGAGGCCCCTAGGTATGATCTATCACACGATTACCTCACCGCTCATCTATGTCTAAACTCTCATTGACTTAGACATCGGAGTGTCCTTGTAAATACCCCCCTCATCCCTTACATAGATGCTTGGAGGAGGCTTGGTCCTTACCAGTAATCCTAAGTAAGAATATCATTCAAACGCCAATCGATCTCTATTTTTGTTAACAAAAGTGATATTTTTTAAGGTTATTTTATCAAATATATAATCTTTTGAAGACTAAAGTAATGTTCAGCAGTGCCAACTTGGCATAAAAAATTATTTTATTAAAGATATAATCTTTCGAGATTAAAGTTATGATTATACAATGCTAGCTTGACATAAGACGTAAAATGTAATCACTTTCGCTTATGAAAATAAAAGCCAGTTGACATTCGAGCAAATTTATCAAATTAGCAAGATTTTTAGAGGATCGCGGATAAATATAATTTTTTTTAAAAGTTATATTTTATTAGCGAAATAATATTTTCGGGGGCCGAAATGGCATATGGCAGTTTGCAAACTCCCTACCGTCCGCATCTTTCCCTCCAAATTTCTCATTCAGAACAAGACTGCGAAAGGAAGGAAACACAGCCGCAACAACACCAACAGAGCATCAAAAGCTGGTACCCAACTGAACAGACACCCAATCAAATGACCGAGTGAATGAAGACACCATCATCTTATGATTCAATCCTACTCGCACTCAGAACAGTAACCGGTCGTGGCGCTCGCGCATCACCGAACCCAAAACGACATCACTCCACCACGTCAACCACAATCGCCACAACATGGACCAAAAACACCAACCTCAGAAGCATGTTCGACAGATACGTGGACAAGACCAGCGTCTCTTCCTGGAACTCCGTCATCGCCGACCTCGCCCGAAGCGGCGACTCCCTCGAGGCCCTCCGCGCCTTCTCCTGCATGCGCAAGCTTTCTCTCCTTCCCAACCGCAACACCTTCCCTTGCGCCATCAAATCCTGCTCCTCGCTCTTCGACCTCCGCGCTGGAAAACAAACCCACCAACAAGCCTTCGTCTTCGGATTCGAATCTGATCTTTTCGTTACGTCTGCACTCATTGACATGTACTCCAAGTGTGGCGACTTGCAAGACGCGCGCAACCTGTTCGATGAAATTCCCAACAGAAATGTGGTTTCTTGGACGTCGATTATTGCTGGCCATGTTCAAAACGGCCGCTCTTATGAGGCGATTGGGTTTTTTAAGGAGCTGTTGGTTGAGGAGAGTGAGAATTTGAGGCCTGGGGAGGAGGATGTTTTTGTCGATTCTGTTCTCGTGGGATCAGTCCTTTCGGCTTGTTCTCGTGTGTGCCGAAAGAGAGTTACTGAAGGGGTTCATGGTTTCGTGATTAAAAGGGGACTCAAGGGGTCTTTGGGGGTTGGGAACACTTTGATGGATGCTTATGCAAAGTGTGGGGAGATGGCTGGGTCGAGGAAGGTGTTTGATGGGATGGATGAGAAGGATTCTTTCTCTTGGAACTCTATGATTGCTGAATATGCGCAAAATGGATTGTCGGCCGAGGCGTTCAGTGTTTTCAGTGGCATGGTGAAGAGCAGCAAGGTCAGGTATAATGCTGTGACATTGTCTGCGGTGTTGTTAGCCTGTGCCAATTCAGGAGCTCTGCAGGTTGGGAAGTGCATACATGATCAGGTA
Source organism: Dalbergia cochinchinensis (assembly GCA_031216125.1). NCBI lineage: Eukaryota > Viridiplantae > Streptophyta > Magnoliopsida > Fabales > Fabaceae > Dalbergia > Dalbergia cochinchinensis. Next base: position 26,882,715 of record CM062368.1, read on the forward strand.
TGCAGAATTTTGCTCCATAGATCCAGTTTGTACTCTTAAGATTCTTGCTGCAATTATTCTTCATAATTTTGTTCAAATAATTATATTTTTTGTACAAATATCTGGATATGGCTCGGGTGAAAATTGTCACTCTTAATAGCTGTTTTCTTTTACTATAGGTTATAAAGATGGCTTTGGAGAATAATGTGTTTGTAGGAACTTCTATTGTAGACATGTACTGCAAATGTGGGAGAGTCGAGCTGGCTAGGAAGGCATTTGATCGCATGAAAGAGAAGAATGTTAAGTCGTGGACTGCTATGGTTGCCGGTTATGGAATGCATGGTCGAGCAAAAGATGCTATGGAAGTCTTCTATATGATGATTAGGTCTGGAGTCAAACCGAATTACATTACTTTTGTGTCAGTTTTAGCTGCTTGCAGTCATGCTGGTCTGCTGAAAGAAGGCTGGCAATGGTTTAATAGGATGAACCGTGAATTTAATGTTGAACCTGGGATTGAGCATTATTCGTGCATGGTTGATCTTCTTGGTCGTGCTGGTTATCTTTATGAAGCTTATGGATTGATCAAGGAAATGAAGGTGAGACCTGATTTTATAATCTGGGGTTCCCTTCTCGGGGCTTGTAGAATTCACAAGAATGTGGAACTAGGGGAGATTTCTGCAAGAAAATTATTTGAGTTAGACCCAAGCAATTGTGGGTACTATGTACTACTCTCCAATATTTATGCTGACGCTGGGAGGTGGGATGATGTTGAGGGGATGAGAATATTGATGAAGAGTCACGGATTGCTTAAAACTCCTGGATTTAGTATAGTTGAACTTAAAGGTAGGATACATGTATTTTTGGTTGGAGACAGAGAGCATCCTCAACATGAGAAGATTTATGAATATTTGGACGAATTAAATGTCAAGCTGCAAGACCTTGGCTATGTGCCAAACGTAACATCAGTGCTTCATGATGTTGATGATGAAGAGAAAGGAATGGTTCTAAGAGTTCACAGTGAGAAACTAGCCGTTGCCTTTGGAATCATGAATTCAGTTCCAGGTGCAACAATCCAGATCATAAAAAATCTTAGAATTTGTGGTGACTGCCATATTGTAATTAAATTGATTTCCAAAGTAGTTAATCAAGAAATTGTTGTCAGAGATTCAAAACGATTTCATCATTTTAAGGATGGGTTGTGTTCGTGTGGGGACTACTGGTGACAGCAATGGAAATAAAGGGAGTCAAAATTTATATGTTGTATCTGCATCACTTTTCCATCTTCAAGGCCTAACCAGAAGCTTGATGCACATAACTTTTTATTACCATTTTCTGACGGGGCATATCTGTCTATCTTGGATATTCTGTTTAATTTGATTCAGAATGAATCGCGGATCAGTTAGCTCCAATATTATGCAATGATTTTCAGCTGGTCATATAGATGGCTTGTTCACAGTTGAAACGATTCTTGCTATCATCAGCGTACCACAGGAGCCCAATAAAACTAAGTGGGAATAACATACAGATGACTGTTTTGACTTGAAAGGCATCATAAATAATTAAGATTGTGTAAAATAAGAATCTTGTGCTTGTATTGCCTTCAGTTCCACAAGTGCTCATTTGCTAATTAAATGAAGAATTATTCATAGGAGGATGTAAGATTCACAAAATATCATGGCGAGCAACCTCTGAAGAGCTTGCCCATAGTTCTTCCTCCTGATTTTGATTTCCGTGGTAGATCACGTTCTGAATCAGCACTGGAGGACCTTAAAGAAATCTGGAGGGCCTTGTTCTCGCGTGTCAAAGTCTCCACTTCTAGTTGAAGCCTTCTAATGGTTTCTCTCTTTTCATCATTTCTTCTGGCCAACTCTATGAACTGGTTCAGATTATCCTCTGTAAGTTTTGTCATCTGATACTTCAGTGCCGACCACCTATTGTCACATTTGAAATCGATCATTGTTGGATCTTCAAGGTTTAGTTCCGAATCATCAATCTTCATAGAATCATTCCCATTGGTGGAAAAATCTGTCGTTCTGTCTTCTATTTGACTGTCTCTACATTCAAGTTCAGGTTTAAATTTCATGCTGCATGGCTCAGCTGATAACAAATGGTATTCACCTTCTTGCTTGTTCAATAATTCAAAATCTGCATTAGTACAATCAAATTTGATATCAGAGCCCTCCACGAGAGATTTTAGATCACGACTTCTTTCCTCAAAGTTACCCGTTGCCCTTTTATTGCAGATAGCACATATGGTTTTTGATGTACTGGAAGATGATAAAGATCCTGAATGAGAGGTACCATCAGAGGTTTTAGACTTCAGTTGGTTATATGCCATGGCTAAAACACGGTAAGATTGGCTAAATTCTTCAAGCATCCATATGAGGTCTTCTCTCCATTTGCAATGCACGTGTCCTTGCTTTGGAGAACTGCCACCTTCTAAAATGGTCATCATGTCCTCTAATTTCTCATCCAAATCTAGAAATCAACCAATGGTACAGGAGTTTGTGAGTCAAAACTGCAGCATAACTAGTCAAAGACCTAACTAACAAAGATTCAAATAATTTGTTGCTTTTCTTAACTGCAGCATAACTGGTCAAAGACCTTGTGAAGATCCGAATGAAGTGTCACTCTACATTGTATAATTACAAATAAACCGGACACCCCAGATGTAAACCTAGAAACTAGATGGGAGGGGCCTTCCCATGTCAAGGCCAAGGGTTTTAAGGAGCCAAATTGGGAGACCTTATAAACAGGATATGGAAGAACCTGAAGGGACCATTATATTGTAGCTCATTACCGTGCAACATATGTTTTAAGTGTATATGTTGTCTACCTTTGATGACCTTTTCTGGAGAGAGTTTTTAATCTAGTACTAGTAGATTGACTTCAAAGTTCAAACATTTTGGCTGTATTTATCTAGCCATTGTCAAACCCACACCCACCTACTTTATTATATGCTTTGAATCCCCAAAGACAAGTCAAAGAAAGCTAACAATTTGTTAAAAATCTATTCCTGACAACGCAAAAGATCATTCAGCGTGCAACATGCAGCACAACTATTACACTTCAGCGCGCATGCATATGTTTGTGTCATACGTATGAGAGAGAGAGAGAGAGACCTGATATGGTTGTTTGAAGCCACTGGGACTGGTAGATATGAGCAGAACTCCATGATTCAGTATCCTTATTTTCCATGAAAGAATGTGTTATTAGTTGTTGTCTCCGAACAACATAATTTATCAAGAGGTCCTAAGGAGGAGCAACAGGGTAAAGTGCAAAGGATCAAGTAAAGAATTTGAAAAGCTAGGTCCAGGTCCTGGATTACGTAGCAGCCGACAGAGGTTAAGCAGATTCTTTGACAAATTCGAACGCATTCAAAAGGGGGATCACTAGTTTATGGCTTGGTTTGATTTTGGCTCTCAAAAAATGGCTGAGCTCCATGGACTCTAAAAAAACTGCTCTTAAAAGTCATAATAGTATCATTTGATAAAATATTATGAAAGTTGCTCTCAATAAGTAGAATTCTAGGTAAAAATGTTTGGTAAATATGATTTAAATATCCAAAATGATAACAATGGATATAGATATTAAAAAGTGTGATTTTACGTTTATTGTCATTAATTAAAATAAGATCATATTAGTTTTTAAGATTTTAGAGAGCATAAGTCATTTTTAAAATGCATCCCATGAGATATTCTCAAAAACACTCCTAACATTTAAAAGTTGGGAATAAAAACATCTCGATTTTTAAGTTTACCAAATAAAAAATTGATTTATGTTTTTCACAGCATCATTCTGAAATGCTTTACCAAATTTACCCTAGGCCTATGATTATAGTTTTCTATTTACTATTTCAAAATGTGCCCATTATTACTCATTAATCAGCCGATTGATTTTCTGTTAAGTATAATTTGGTCTCTACCAGTATACGCATCAATTAATGAGTTCAATTTTGATTCTGCAACTGTATATAGGTCACAATAGAATCAGTTATTGATGGCGAAATATGCAGTCATAGTTAATTATGCAGCGTGTAAATTTTTTTTTTTGAATAATGTATACATTGTGTAATATAAATCATATATATCTTTATTGATAAAGGAGTGCCTATTATCACTCTCATTTGTCTATTATCACTCCTCATTTATTATTTTTTTTGTCACATTTCTAAAATGTCCTTATACAAAACCTGTTTTATATTTACCTAATTTTTATTTTTGAAACTAAATTAAATTTTGTAACATTCCTTTGATTTTCTTTTCTTTTTTTCAAGGAAAACAAAATATCATGATCGAGTCTGAGTAGTCACTCTGCTTCTCATACAACAGAACAAGTTGTTTAGTTGTACGAAGCATAAATGTCCTTTTGATGCTCTTCTAATTCATCAATATGCTATTGCTGTACCAATTCATGATTTTTATATCTTTGTCTTGCTCAACCAACCATAGCTCCACAATTGACCACATTATTTTGAACTTAAAACTAATTTTAAAAGATTACATAATTATAAAATACTATTAGTTCAAAATACTACAGCATAATTAAAATTTAGTAATATTTGAAAAACTTTGCTAAATTATATATTACCAAAAAAGTAATAAATAAGGAGTGTCAATAGATAAATGGGAGTGACTATTAATAAAGACATATGTAACATAAAAATTTGAAATATAAAGGCAATAAAGCAAGGAAAGATATGAACAAAAATAAAGGACCAAATTGAAAGTGCATTACAATTAAGTAGATTTTATTTTTATATTATCTACTGATTTAACTCAATTTATAATTTCATTGTCGCACAAATATGAAAAGAAAACAAGAAATTGAAAAAAGTGAAAAAGAAAAGATATAAATTATCAATATTTTTTTAATAATATATAAAAATCAATACAGAAGATTATTAGGCGAAACTCAAGGCAAAGACATTTTGAATAAATTAATTATATATAATTAATTGATAATTTAAATAAATGTACAACAATAATATATTAAAGTTAAATACCTCAAATAATATTTTAAAAGTAAACTTGACTTATAATATTAAATGGGTCGAGTCAGGCTTCAACGACCATTGAATTTGATAGGCCACTTTTAGTATTCACACCAAGATTCTAAAAATCAGATCAATCATTGAATCGGACGTAGCATTGATTTAAAAGTTTATTGGTTGAATTGATTTTAGTTGAGTGCAATAAAATATACTGTAAAATCCGTTTTATTCTTTTGAATTTTAGGTTATATATAATTAAATTTGACATTTTAAAATATACATTACAACACCTTGAATTTTTCAAATAATGCAAAACACCCTTTTTTATTAAATTTACATCTATTTTTATCATTAACTAGTCATATGCATGTCACATATACAGATAAATGGATAAAAATATATTTTCTTTTAATCAAATTTCCAAACGTTAAATCCTACTCCACTAAAAAATGGACAAAAATATGTTTTTATTGTAATCAAATTCTAGCATCTAAAGGGTATTTTTGTCCATATTTTAGTGGAAGAGGATTTAAGGTTGGGAAAATTGAGTAAAATAAAGTGTATTTTATCCATTTAATTGTGCATATAACATGTGTATGACTACTTAATGGTCAAAATAGATGTTGACTTAATCGAAGAGAGTGTATTGCATTGTTTGGAAAGTCTGGGATGCCACGATGGACGTTTTGAAAAGTCATGATATAAATTATATATGACCTAAAATTTAGGGGCTAAACTACATTTTATACAAATATATATATATATATATATATATATATATATATATATATGATTATTATATATTAAAAAATAGAGAAAAAATATAAATAAAGATTTAAAATATGGATAACTCAGGTGCCACATTATTTAAATTATAAGCTTTTTACTTTTAAGATTTTTCTAATTTCTAAACAACTCAAGTACTATGTTTTGCTTAGGATAGGAAGTTTGCTTTTAGAATAATTACAAATATTCATCTATCATACGATTAATTTATACTTACTCTAAACTCATTTTAAGAGATTTAGAGTTTCAATAGCAGTTGGCTTAGCAAGCTAAGATGAAATTTTCCAGATTTTTCATCATATAAGGATGGTTGAATTTAAAAAAGTTGATCAATTTGATTTGGTTTTGACCAATTTTTAGTGATTTTTGGCCGATTCACCAGTTTTTGATTGGTTCACCCCGATTTTGACTAATTTTTTAAAATTTGGTTTTTGGGCTCTAACTAGACCAATCTAGTCCAATTTCAGAACATTACTTCACACCCTAACAACAATTAGCATCTTTTAGTGCAAAAAAACACTCAGAAAAATTAATACAAAGAGTAAACACCCAACTTGGTTCTTCAAAAATATTACTTCAAATAATTTGGTCTCTCAAGAAAATAAATTCCTCTCACGGCCCCTCAATAATTGAAATATAGAGCAAGTTAATCCCTCTGTTAAGTCTTTATTAATGGAATGATGCATGTGGTATGATATAACATTGATGCATCATATGAACTGACATAGTGACATCCAAACGATGTCATTTTGGAAAGGTTCAAAAAATTGTTTTCCATATTCAAGAAACCACTTCCATTACATTATGTTGTTCTAAGTTTTGAGAAAAAGTAGACACTGAAGCAACACTGTATTGCTCAAACTGTATGAGTGTGATTCTGACTAGCAATGTAACGTGCCACATCATTAACTTAATAGGCCACACTTGTTGTAACACTCTAATATTTAACCTAACACTCTTAGGACGTATTCAAGTTAATTATTAATTATTACTCTTTTATTCCAGTTCTTAATTCTAATTTTTAGAAAATACTTAACGAAAATATGGGTAAATTTTTTTTGAAAAATAGAAGATGAGAATGTGAGTCATGCGTAAAGTAGAACTATATCGTTCGTTCTACATAGAATAAAGAGTAGACATCCATATACTAAATGAAACACAAGACATATAACAAACAATCATGGATATATATAACGTTTTCCCATACACCAAGATCAAGAAGTAGCATTAGTACAGTCATCTGTGCGAATACATAAGGAAATATAAAATACATAAACCAGAAACTATGCCTACTCGAGTGCATCTAAAGTAGATAACCCCTAAAAGCAAAAGAATGCTATCCTATGTAAAAAATATGCGCACATGCACTACTAAGACTACCGCCAACTCCTACTACTGCCCGTCCCAAGAGGGAGGAACATAACCAACCCATTGTGCTAGTTCGGCTAGGGTGGCCAAACGGTGAGAGGGTCGGGCATGGGCTCCACGACGGGGTATCATCCCCACTCAACCTCCTCGAATCAGCTGAGTCACTGTAGCCTCACTACCTCCACCAATCTCCATAGGCATGGTGGGGGAGAAACCAATGGACGGGATCTCTATGACTGAGTCCTCGGATGAGTCAGTCTCCGAATAAGCAGGGGGAGAATGGGAAACATACTCCGAAAAGTCTCGGACAACTGAGGTAGTAGCAGGGGTATGACGAGTCTGCTCTTCGCGGGAGTGCGTGTGCTTGAAGAGTAGCTCATAAGCAAAAGACGAAGTAGGAAAGAAATGAAAACTGGCGACGGGATGAGCAAACGAGCGGTCCAAGAACACAAACATATGAACAGAACAGCGGCTCACAAAATGGTATGACTGGTGTGTGGCGTCAAAATGGAGCTCCCATGTCGGTGCGTCAACGTAGATCATGAATGCTGTCATCGTCCTCTGAAGACACAATGGAAAGAAAAGATAGAGGGAGTGAGAAAATTAAAAAGAATCTCAGTAGGGCATCCTCCTATCCTAGTGTCATCATCTACGTCCTCAGGAACCTCATGTTTCATTATGAAATAGCAAGCATGCGTAAGGTTCAATTATTAAGTTCTAAAATACCGATTACTGAGGCCCGTTCATTTTGATATGAATCTTGGATGTTATGAATGCATCGTATCTCATCATGAAATGCATGTCGATATAAGGTGCAACATACTATATGGAAACATAAGTGATACACATAGAACATGATAAACAAAGCATGAATTACTTTATTTTATTCTCTAGGTGACTTAATCTATTATTTCTATTATTGGAGGCCACCCTATTACTCACTCCTCTTGAGAGTTCTAGGTTATGAGCTCATACCTTTCTAGTCATCACTAGCATACTTTTATCTTCATGATAAGTTAACACTCGACTCATAAAGTACAGGATAGGAGGCAAGGATCACCTTTCATAACCTTTAATTCGGGGAGTCCAAATGATCATTTTCTATTGGGATCACCTCTCATAACCTTTTATAAGGGGAGTCTAGAGGATCATTTCCATGTGCCTTATGTCACCTTAAATCTTGGCATGTCATATAGAGATGCAAGGTAAATCATAACTTATTTCTCAACATGTCATGCTCATAATCATGCATCCCAATCAATCACATAAGTATGCTTGACATTCATTGCAAATAATGAACTTCGATTCAAATAAACATGCTCCTACCCAGTATGCCAGAAATCAAGGACCGGACTCAGCTAACGTACATGCCATGCATACAGGATACATACACACACACACACACACACACACACACACACACACACACACACACACACACACACACACACACACATATATATATTCATTAAACTATAAATCATCATGTTCATAATCTAAGAATAAGCATTCAAGATCATAAATCCAAGTTATACAAGTGAAGAAACAGTAATTCACACATTTTAGGTTTTGGTAATCGATTAAATAAGCCTTGTAATCAATTACATAGTCCGAATTTTCAAAACAGAAATGTTTAAGGCTTTGGTAATATTGATTACATGAGCCTTGTAATTGATTATCACTGTTGAAAATGCATTCTAATCCACAAGAACATCTGAGTAATCGATTAAATGGAATGGTAATCGATTATTGGAGTCCAGAAACACATTCTGGATTTCCCAGGATGTCTTGTAATCAATTACATGAGGTTGTAATCGATTACACAGGCCAAAAACTCATGTCCGGGGATTGCAAAGCATTCTAGTAATTGATTACATAACCCCTGTAATCAATTACCAATAACCCCAAAATAAGAAAAACTCAAGTTTTGACATTCCTCAAATCATTTTTTCATTCTAAACTATTTTTTAACATCATTCTAACATTTTAAAATCAAACATACACATTTCCATTCCTTGAGTTCTTTAATCTTTCAAAACTCTCTTATACCTCATAAAAACCAAGATTCATCATCAACAAGGCCATTTCAAGATCTCCAACTTTTTAGGGTCAAAATATCCATTTTAGATGAAAAGAGGCAAGACACAAGTTATTGAAAAACCTCAAGGTAATAATACACAAAACTTCAAAACTTTATTTCTTTGAAAGACAACATATTTGTAGAGACAAATGCCCATGGAACCAAAATTCCTATGACCAAAATTCCTATGTAAGTTGAAAGGGATAAGTCTTGAGCTCTAGATTATTTAGGTGATGGCAAAAACTTAAACGTATAAATGTAAGCCTTATTTTAATTTTGATATCATAAAGTGATAGCAATGGAAATATAAATATGACATACAAGCTTGAATATATATATATATATATATATATATATGAGAATGCAAGCTCATTTCTTATCTTTAAAGTTTAGGTGATAACTTGAAATATAAATATGCTAGACAAGAAATATAAACATGAAATACAAGTTAATTTTCTTATCTTTAAGCTTTAAGTGATAACTTGAAAATAAATATGGTATGCAAGGCTCAAATGTAAATATGAAATGCAAAGACTTGAAATATAAATATGAATGCATTTCCATTTATTATTTCTTTAAGTCCTAGGCTCAAGACTCCTATTTAAAGTAACAACTCTAAAACACCGATCAATCTCACAAAATGGACATGAGCATTAGAGTCTCTCATCATCATGGTTCCAAGAACCTTATTTTCTTAGACTCACCATCAAGCTCAAAGCAAAAACCATCAAAGAAAATCAAATAACATCTTCATTTGTTAAGAACTCCTAAAATGAAATCTTAAGCTTTAGAGGTCAAACAAATGATGGTTTTGCAACCAACATCAAGGATCCTCATCATCAAGCCATAACCCTTGAATATTAAAGCCATCAAGACCGAAAAGAAAAGAAAGAAAAGGAAAGCATAAAAATCGAAAAGAAAGAAGAAAAGGAAAGAACCAATATTTCAACATTCCAATCCAAAGATGATACAAAAGAAAAGAATGAAAATTTTAAAACAACTCCCTACCAAATATGTGTTTCTTGTTGAAAGAAAAAGAGCTTGATCTTGAAAAGGGATGACAAGAAAATTTCTTCCTTAGGCCAAGATGATTTCAGACAAGAAGAGAAGAAAAGGAAGAAGGGTTTGTATTGAGTTTTTGGTCTAGAAAGTAGAAAAGTTAAGTGATTTAGGGAAGGTCTATGGTGGTTGTATGGTGGTTTAGGATTGAGATGTGGTGGTTGATGATGGTTTCCTTGAAGAATGAAGAAGAAGAACTCTTGAGAGCAAAGAGAGAAAACTAGAGTTGCAAGAATGATCAAATATTCTTGCAAGCTTTCATGAGTGAGTATTTATAGAGAAAATGAAATATGAGAGAATGAGAGGGAGGGAGAGATCGCGGCAATCACAAGAGAAAAAGAGAGAAAAATATCTCATTCAAGTGTATCATGTCATGGCATGGTGTAAGAATGACTAGGTATGGTTTTGGGTATGGCTAGTGTGAACACCATATTTTGTCCAAACTTTTATTTATTTTCATATTTATTATTTTTTATAAAAAAAAATCCAGCCCATTTTCTTTTATTGTAGCCCATTCCTTTTTTTTTAGCCCACACTTTGTCGATTCAAAAACAAAAAAAAAACAAAAAAAATAAATATAACCTATTTCATTTCCTTCTTAGCCCATTTCTCGGTTCAAGTCCATCAATTTTAGTTTCTTCTTTTAACTATAAAAAAATAAATAAAAAAAAGAAGGACATTGGATCCCTTATTTGGCCTTTTTTTTTAAAAAATAAATAAATAAAAAATAAGAAATAAAAGGAAAAGGAACATTGGATCCTTCTGTTTGGATCCGTTCCTCAAAAACAACAGAAGAAGATGGCGGACACCATCATCGCCTCTTCCCTCAGTAGCATGATGCCCTTCCCCTTGTGATGATTACAAGTTTACCAGTGAGTTGTAAATGTGATCGTCAATAATTTTATTTGACCAAACAACATTATATAATGATCCATCTTCAATTGGAAAAGGGGACCAAGAATTTTGAGTTCAGAAAATTTCCCAAAAATCAGCAAGAAAATTCAAAACCAAAAAAATAAAAAAAAACACTTCCAGATACATCAACAAGCCAACGAGAATCCTGAAAAACAGAGAACAAGAAACCAAAGACAATCCCAAAGACTACTGATCCGGTACCAACAGAAAGGAAATAACAAGGTATATCCAGTAACAGTATCATTAGCATCATCAGAAATTAAAAACAAAAAAGAGGAAAAGAAGAGAGAGGCCACGGCGATTTCCTCTCCCATGCCGCGGCCTCCATGCCACCATCATTATCATTAAAGCCTCTTCCATAACCTCCATCTCCATGAAGCATCATCCTTAGAAGCCACCGCGGCGGCTTTCCCCTTTCACCGCCACAACCCGCGCCACCTCTATCATTGCCGCTGTCACCCCAAGTCGTAAACCACGCCTTGAACACCGGATCTCCTCCCTGTGCTCCCTTTTCCCTGGTTCGCGAAGCTAGTTACTCCCATCACACTAGATCGCAGCCAGCTAGCCTGTAATTGGCCTCCCTGCGGTACCTTCTCTTCCTCCCAAAGAACCCAATCGCGGCCACCGCCGCTATCCACCTCGCCATCCTCTACCATCACAACCTCACCCTCCTCTCCCTGAACCGTACCACCTCACTCAGCCCTCTCAGCCACTGACTTCGCTCTCCACCATGGCGGATCTGTCCTCCTTACCCCACCTCGGATCTGTCATAAGGACGCCATGCACCACCTCCATCGAGAGACCCACCCAAACCATTGAAGCCACCGCGAACCACCGCAGATCGGCATCCCTTCCTCTCTTCCTCGCCCCTCTGTTGCTCATCCACAGCCTGCGGCGATGACCGCCACAGATCAGCATTCACGCCGTGAAACTCGATGCTGGAAAGACTTCCGCCGGCGGGATTCCCTTCCTTTCCCCATGGCGAAACCGGATCCATTTTCATCTCTCATCTCTCGGCCTCAATCTCTCTTCTCCATGTCCCTCTGTGTCTTTCTTTTCTTTTCTCTTCACGCTCCTTCTCTCTCTTTGTGCCCGCGTGTGTGTGTGTGTGTGATAGTGAGAGTGAGTTAGTATATTAGTGAAAGAGAGTTTGTGAACCGTGTATGTGTATGAAAGAAAAAGAGATGTGTGTGTTTGTGTGAAGGAGAAGGAATGCCGTGTGTGTGTGCGTGTATGTATGTGGGTGGGGAGTGGGTGCGGTGATGAGCCCCACTCCCTAAATTATATTTATTATTTTTATTATTATTATTATCATTGTTTTGATAGTATTATGTTTGGATTTGTTTGCATGATTATTGTTTATTTTAATTTTAGTTTCTAACTTGCTTGATTGGAGCTTAAGTTATTGTGATTTTAAATGAATTAAAAATAAAGTGTTTTATCTAATTTGATTCAAAATAAATATTTGATCATTTGGATTTATCAAAAAAAAAGAAGAAAAGAATTTATGATGTGTTTTTCTTAGTTCTTTCAGTATTCGAGTGAAATTGAATAAATTAGTTTCAAGGTAATTTAATTATGCAAAACAAAACAAAAAAGAGTGATCTGATTATTTCTTTGATTTTGAGTGAATTTAGTTTTTTTTAATAAAAAAAAGGATAAAAAATAGTAATTATGACCTTTTTTAGTTTTTTTTAGTTTAATTATGTTAGATGTTTTGTTTAATTGTGTGTTTTTTGTTTTTGTTTAGTTTAATAATTTTACATGTTTATGTGTTTTGTTTAAATTAATTGTGTAATTGTGTTTATAATTTAATTTTTTCAATTTCACATAAACCTGGAGCTTATAAAAAAAAAGTTTTCTTCTCATTTAATAATCAAAAATCCATTTCAAAAAAATTAAAATCAACCAATTTTTTTATTTATTCTCTTTTAAATTAAAATCAACAACACGCTTCTTCTTTTTTTAAATCCATGCAACAACTTGTGATATTGATGTATAGCTTGCTATCTTCAAGTTTTATGAGAATTTAAGGGATTATTGTATAGTCCATACTATCCTAAATCCTGTGCAAGAGTGGATTTTAGTTTCTTAAAAATCATTTCTTTAATAAAATCAATTCAATACAGAATTATTTTCTACAGAACTACGTGACTTTGAGTTCCTCATTGCACCAGAGGATACGTAGGCGTAGCCAACAACTATCAAGCTAAAATTCTTTTTCATAAAATTTGTTCTTTATTTCTTGTTTTAATTTTAACTTTATTTCTTTGTAAATATACAATTGTCGTAAGTTTTTGGGAAAATAAATATTATAAAATTATAATCAATTTGCATAATAAGCTCTAGGGTAACCGTATTTATACGGATGTATAAGGGGTGCAGTGGGGTTAAGTTTCCACCCTTCCCTAATCGTAATCAGACTCCCGGATTCGGATTTCATTTAAAAGACCAGTTTACAAATCAAAAGGTTTTCCAATTTTAACCAGAATTAAAATTGGTGGTGACTCTTGTTTTTATTTTAAAATCGGTTGTTATTCTCATTGCGGCGCCCTCCGGGTACGTTGTGACAGTTTGGCAACTCCACTGTGGATACTTTGAGAGTCAAGCCTATTAGAGTGAATTATGCAAATAATTATAGCTTTATAATATTCATTTTCCCCTTTAACCTTTCTTTTATTTTTGTAAATAATTGTCTTCTTATTTCTTTCTGTATATAATTGTCTTATTTCTTTTGTACATAATTGTCTATCTTATTTGTGATTATCTGCTACTCAAACCTTAGGGTAGACGACTTTTGTATATATATGGTGTTTTGGCTTTGTTTTGCGGGAATGTGTATAGTATATAGAGGTTCAAAGGTTTGTATGCTCCCTACACACACTTTCACTATCACTATCCTCATACACTATTTGGGCTCTATACCCGAGCCTTGGAAAACCATAGGGCAAGAAGGGGTTTTGACGTTGTTATTGTAAGACTTATGCTTCCCTAACAGTCGTTGACTCATCCGCTCATGTTGTTACTGGAACTATGGGTTGCCATATTGTGACTTTCATGTCCCTGTGGTTTGACTCATGGAATTGGGTCTTTATCTTATTGGTAAAGGCAACTTGGGGACCATAATCTTTTAGGGGTCTAGATCTACCCAAAAGCTGTGTACTGCTAGAATAACATTAGATGCCTACCTCAAATAGGGTTGACCATAGAACCAAGCCTTAGATTCCATCCTATTAGGACATAAGGGAGCGTACTTTTTTTCTTTTCTTCGTCTTTTACGCATCATGTATTTGTAGTATCATATAATATTCATCATGGACATTACAATATGCATTATTAGTTTTTGCATAATAATTCATATTTCCATCATGCATAACATCCATCTTCGTTTTTCTTTTTCTTTTCTCATTGAGCATATTTACTTTCAAAAAAAATAAAAATAAAATATGTGTTTCAATTGCATCACATGCATTCTTTCCATGTAATATCCATATTTATTTTATTTACAGCATACATCTTATTTACTCACTTGTTTATTTGATTATTTATTTATCTCTTTGAAAGATCTTAGGTGGTTGAAGAATAACATCACACTTGACAGCATATGATGGAAAGAGCACAATACACTAGCAATGTATCCGACTTGAAGAAGCATTTCAATGTGAAGGGAAATAGCAGTTCTTTGGAAAATTTATGTCGATTGAGTCAGTTGCTGCCCACCGAAAACAGAAAAGCTTTTTCAAACAAATATGGGTCAATTCTGGATCTATTATTTATATCAGTGGAAACTTCCGCCCTCAGTATTCTTACTCAGTATTGGAACCCCAATTTGAGATGTTTTGAGTTACCAAATATGGATATCACTCCCACCATTGAAGAGTATGCCTGCATGTTAAAATTACCAGTGAGACAAAACACCTCCATTTATTTTCATCTAGAACAACCTATTTCAGGAGTAGAGCAATTTAGTGAATTATTGGTCGTACCAGTGGCTCAAGTAAAGTTGACAGGGCATTCAGAGTCAAAAGGAGTGACTAAAGTATTCAAAGAAGAACACTTGAAGGACTTGGGGCATCGAAAAGAATGGGCTACTTTTGCAAGAGTGCTGGCTTTTGCAATCTATGGGTTAGTGTTATTTCCTTCTGCTCCGGACATAGTTGACCAAGCTGCCATGGATGTTTTCTTTGCTGCAGAAAATAAGCAAAGAAATCCAGTTCCTGCTGTGCTGGCTGAAACATTTCTAACTTTAAATTTCTGCCATCAGAAACAAAAAGGAAAGCTTCGATGTTGTCTACACCTCTTATATGTATAGATCATCGCACACATGTATGCAGGGAACCACATCAGAAATGTCTCAGACCCATTGAAGAGCTTTCATCATATCCCAACAAAGCCAAAAGAAGACCATGAATGGAGGGCTGAATTTGATAGCATAAAGGAACAATCATTCAAGTGGGTTTGTCCATGGTATGAACATGAAAGAGGTGATATCATTTTTAGTTGTGGAAAATATCATAACATACCATTGATGGGTCCAAGAGGTTGCATATCATACACGCCAACAATAGCACTCAGACAACTTTGTTGGACAAAAAAGAAGCCACGAGAAGAGCAACTGGGCGGACTTTACTTCTGGCACAAGGAAGATGAGCATACTAAGATGTTATCACGAGAAGTTAAAGAAGCATGGAGAGATGTTCATATGGTAGGAAGAGATGAGTTAGGAAAATCGCTTGTGATCAGTACTCGCGAGTACGTCACATGGAGAGAAACGAGGAAAGTACCTCAAAGTGTTCCTATCTCCCTTCATAAAAAAAGGAATGATTCTCAATTGGCTGAACAGATGAAGGTCATGAAAGAACAAATGAGGCTCTTATAGCAACAAAATCAGGCAGCAGAACTAGAAGTTGTCATTGCTCGAAGCCAATGTGAGAAAAAAGAAAAGCTGATTGAACAACTGAAGGATGAACTTGCTGATGTCCCTGATCAAGAGAAGTAAAGATAGAAGATCCAGAACCTTGAAAAGCAAGTCCAAATGATGACTAATGAAAAGAATAGGTTTGTGAAGCACATTAGCCAACTAAACAAAGAAAACAAAGAATTGAAAATGAAGATTGGTGAGCAAGAATAAATGAAAGAAGAATTGGAAGTTGAAATGCAAAGACGAAAAGAAGAATTGCAGTTGAAGATAGAAAATTTAAATGCATCCTTAGCCCAGGCTAAAGAAGAATGTGATCAAGAATGGGCCCGTTTCATGAAATGTCGAAATCAACTTCTCAACGCCGAAGATGCGGGAAGATTCTGGAAGAAACAAGCTGGTGACTGGGCAATGAAAGCTGAAGAATGGAAAAGAAGATACACAAGATTAACCAAGGAATTAGATCATCATATTCTGAAGTTTATTTACTATTTTGAAAAAGCAGAGAAAGAAGTTCAAAAGAATTTCAAGCTTCATTTGCCAAGTGAAATGAGTGATTTTATGGATATGAGTAAGGGTTTTGCTAGAGGTCTTAAGTGAAAGAGAATGGCCATTCTCGACCCAACTGTGATGTAATTGTACTTTTTTGAATAAATGAAATGAATTTACTCTTTGACTTTCCCTGTTACTCTTCAAGTAAATGTGTGAGATTATATCTATCGTGGAGTAAAATCTCCCTTGGATATATTGTCAATTACATTCCTACCTTATAGAAATTGTTTCTTCTGTGTAGAATGTAAGAAAGAAGATCAAGTTTCGCATTGTTAGTGTGCTCCAAACAAAGTATATTATGGAATGATAATCCCCTATACTTAAATCCATCATAGATCCTTTCTTATGGACATTACGTCCTCTGAATAGGATATGAATCAAGTTCAATACTGTCAAAATAAATGTGATTCTTCGGCATTAAAGGATCTTTAAGTTTTTTTTATTTATTTGCTTATTTTTTTATTTATTTTTTGTAACAAAGTTGTCAAACATTGCTCCTTCAAAGAAAGCTCTGTCTAATACAAGTGCACCGGCTAGAGAGCCGTACGAGCTATGACCCAGAATTGAGATGGAGAAAGCTGAAAAGAGTAAAGGCAAGGAAAAATTTATGGCTGCAGAAGGAAGGAATCTAAGTCAAGAAATTGACAACCTCAAAGACATGATGAAGTCTATGTTCAGTCCAGAACTTAAGAAATTCATCGTTGACACTATAAACATGGCAAAAGAAAATGCTGAGAATATTGAGCATGAAGCACATGTGGGATATGAGAATGATGAGGGAATTGGCTGTGCAAATGAAGCTGCAAGGGAGTTGGAACGGATTAAACTAAGAGAAGAACTAGAAGAGAAAATGCAAGAACAATTCCAGGCATTAAGGGGACCGTGTCCATTTGGTCCTATGAACATTAAGGAGTTATGTCTTGCTCCCAATGTCAATATTCCTAAAGATTTTGAAATGCTGGAGCTTGTCAAATTCAATGGCAATTCTAATCCTATCATGCACTTGAAAATGTACTGCACCAAGATGGGTATGTGGTCTCAGGAAGAAAACTTTCTAATCAATTTCTTCTCTGAAAGCTTAGAAGGGCCGCTTGGGAGTGGTACATGCAACTGGACATGGCTCGAATCAAATGTTGGGAAGACTTAGCTTTGGCATTCACTAACCAGTATAAGTTCAATCTAAATACTGCGCCTACCAGAGACTAGCTCAAGGGGATGAAAAAGAAAAATGATGAATCATTAAAAGAATATGCTCAAAGGTGGAGAGCTTTCGCAGCTAGAGTCATCCCACCATTGTTGGAGCAGAAGATGTGCTCCTACTTTATCCGTACCTTGGAGGGTCCTTTCTTCAAGAAAATGCTAGGAACTCATGTGAAGGAGTTTGTTGATCTCATAGAGATTGGGGAGAGAATTGAAGCTAACATTCAAGATGGCAAAGTGGAGTTAATTGCTGGAGAAACAAGTGAGACTTAGACCAGGAAGGGACAATCCTATAAAAAGAAGGATGGAACCATCAATTTCATACAGCCACAATGACCACCTCAACCCAACCAGCCAACCTTTCGACCCAAAGCCATTTCACCATATCAACACCCATCTTATCCATTACCTCCATATCAACTTCAACCACACCAAGTCAATAATGTTTCTTACAACCATACCAAGTCAATAATGTTTCTTACCCTAGACCATATACACATACCACATCTAAATCCTACCAAACCAATCCAAATCACTAAATGACCTACCCACCCAGAATACCTCCTCGATTACCTCTTAAGACCAATGCCACTCCAAGACCACCCACGAATAATCGTCCCTTGCCTGATTTCCACATGAGTAACTCTGAGCTATTCAGGCGTTTATGTGGAGATAATCTGCTAGCCCCACATCCTGGAAAAACCTTCGTACCACCATATCCTTAATGGTACAATCCAAACTAAACATGTGAATATCATTCTAACTTTCCTGGACACTCTGTCGAAGATTGCTACAGGTTCAGAAGTGCGGTATGGTGTTTGATCGACATTGGCGCCATTAAATTGGAGGAAGAATCAAGACCGCATATAAGGAATAATCCTTTTCCCAATCATGGAGGAGGACAAGTGAATTCCATCTGCCATGAGAAGTGCACAAGTCAAAGAGTGAAGAATGACAAACTCCCAATAAAGGAGATCCTAGAAGCACTGAGGAGAGCTGGTTATGAGCTAAAGGTTGATGGAAAGCAAGGAACAAGGATAGTAAAGGAAGATGGCGATAATATACTCTATGAATGTTTTGGAGAAGGAAAATAGCATATAGAGGAATGTCCAAAGCTGAAGCTCTATGTTGAAAAGATGATCAAATTGGGGGTGCTTGAGATACCAAGAGGTATCAAACAAAGCGTCAATATGATTCATCATGCACCCACTATTTTTAAAGTCTACAACCAAGAGCCAACACTTGTTTTCAAAGTGCCCAAGCCATTTCCTTATGAAAGTGATCATGCAGTCCCATGGAGGTATGAAACGTTGGTAGAACCCAATTCATCAATACCTGGAACGACATCTTCCAGTTAAAGAGCAGTAGCTGTCTTCAAGGTATCTAAATTGCCTTCTCATTTTATAACCTATGCAAACCCTGATCACCTGGAAGCGAGTGAAGAACTTGGCAATGAAGAACCCTCGGCATCGGAATCCATAACAAATATTGTAGGAATTGGGGGAATTACTTGGAGTGGCAGGTGTTATACTTCCGAGAAGTTATTAAAGAATCCTCAGGCGACAAACTCCCAAGTAGTGCCTATAAAAGAAAGCAAAGAAAAGAGCCATGAAAAAGAAGAAGAAGAATTTTTAAAGATAATGAAACAAAGTGAATATGATGTGGTGGATCAGTTGAAGAAAACACCGACAAAAATCACACTTTATTCCTTGATCTTGCCTTCGGAGGCTCATCGTAGTGCAATCAAAAAGGTATTGGATCAAGCATATGTGTCCAAAGACATAACCCCTGATAGGGTTGAAGGAATTGTGGGTGCAATCAGAATAGCTAATGCCATCACATTCATAGAAAATGAAGTTTTCCCCCATCCAATAGGGTGCCCAAAGGCGCTCTACATCACCTTGAATTGTCAAGGCTGCAACATTGCAAAGGTATTGGTCGATGGAGGATCAGCTTTCAATGTGCTTCCTTATTCCACTTTGCAACAACTCCCAATTGATCCTTCCACGATTGAACTAAGTGGAACGATTGTCAAAGCATTTGATGGGTCTTTGAGGGAGATTAAGGGAGCCATTGGATCTTCAGCTGCAAATTGGGCTAACTATCTTCATGACTAGATTCCAAGTAATGGATATTGAACCCGGGTATATGATGCTGTTAGGAAGGCCCTGGATTCATGAGGCAGGTGCTGTCCCCTCTACGCTTCATCAGATGGTGAAGTTTATAGATAATGGGAAACTCATAACGGTCAAAGGAGAAGAAGAATTGTTAGTGACTAAACCAGTATCAGTGCCATATGTTGATTGTGCTGAAGACACCCTCGAGGTATCATTCCAAAACCTTGAGATAGCAGAGCCAGTAGAACCAGAAGGTTGTATGCATCAAGTGGCCGCTCGGATAATGCGCAAGAGTAGATTTGAAAAAGGAAAAGGATTAGGGAGTCAGCTGCAAGGAATCAAGAATCCAATCTCACTTCCTGACAACCTTGGGAAGTTCGGTCTTGGATATGAAGCCACAAGTGATAAGCAGTCTCTTGAATCCACTAAGGATAAGATCCCACACTTTAGGGATACATTTCCTGCACCAGCAGCAGTGATGATGATAGAAGGAACTGAAGCTGTTAGCACCTTTGGAGGAACCATGGAGATACCTCAGTTGATTTACCCTAATCTCGAGCCGTTAAACAACTAGGAGTCTACTCCCCTAAATGATTTATTTTTCCTTGGGGACTCATCTCTTTCAGAACCTTCATATAGTGCAAATGATTTTCAAAACCCATTAACTGATTATTGCATTTCAACAGACTTAAATGAAAATGAACAAGATGAAGATCCTGAGTTGTTCCAACAATTCACCAAAATCATAAATTCGATAGAGAAAAGGATAAATCTGCATGATGAGGTTGTTGAAACTGTAAATTTGGGCACAGATGAAGACAAAAAAGAAGTGAAAATAGTCGACAATCCAGAAAGAGAAAAGATGATTGCACTATTCCGTGAATTCCTAGATATTTTCACCTGGTCTTACAAAGATATGCCTGGCTTGGACCCGGAGATAGTAGCTCACAGCATCCCATTGATGGAAGGAATGGAACCTAAGTGACAAAAGTTACGAAGGATGAGTCTAGAAATGTCGCTCAAAATCAAAGATGAAGTCAAAAAGCAACTTGATGCGGGTTTTTTGGAGGTTCCACTCTATCCGAAATGGATAGCCAATATAATACCGATGCCAAAGAAGGATGGAAAGGTCCGAATGTGTGTGGACTATTGAGACCTGAATAAAGCAAGCCCAAAAGACAATTTTCCTCTCCCACATATAGATGTTTTAGTTGACAACACAGCAAGAAGCCATCGATTCTCTTTTATGGATGGTTATTCAGGCTACAACCAAATCTTGATGGCAGAAGAAGACAAGGAAAAAACATCATTTGTCATTCAATGGGGAGTATTTTGCTACAGGGTTATGCCGTTCGGATTGAAGAATGCTGGGGCAACATACCAACGAGCAATGGTGACTCTTTTTCATGACATGATTCACAAAGAGCTAGATGTGTATATGGATGATATGATAGCAAAGTCACAAGAGGGAGAAAGTCATGTTGCAGTGCTCAGGAAATTATTTGAAAGGTTGAGGACTTACAAGCTTCGACTAAATCCAGCAAAATGCACCTTTGGAGCATCTACGGGAAAATTGTTGGGGTTCATTGTCAGCAAGAAGGGTATTGAGGTGGATCCAAACAAAATCAAAGCCATCCAGAACATGCCAGCACACAAGACAGAAAAGGAAGTTCAAGGTTTCTTAGGCCGACTGAATTATATACCAAGATTCATCTCCAATTTAACTTACACTTGCGAGCCGATATTTAAGCTATTGAAGAAAAATCATTCGAGCAAATGGGACGATGAGTGTCAAGAGGCCTTGACAAGATCAAGAATTACCTTTCAAATCAACCTTTCTTAGTTCCACCAACACCAGGGTGACCACTCATACTATACCTCACAGTATTGCATAGGTCTATGGAGGTAGTATTGGGTCAGCATGATGAGTCTGGTCGAAAAGAGCAAGCCATTTACTACTTGAGCAAAAAGTTCAATGATTGTGAGTCCAGGTATCTAGCTATTGAGAAGACTTGTTGTGCACTAGTATGGACGACAAAAAGATTACGACAGTATATGCTCTACTACACAACATTGCTCATATCTCAGATAGATCTTATGAAATGCATCTTTGAAAGCCCACATATCTCCCTGAGGATGTCCAAATGACAAGTAGCTTTAGCATAATTTGACATCAAGTATGTGACCAGGAATATAAAAGGGAGTGTGATAGCTGACCACCTGGCTGAAAACCTACTTGAAGATTATCAGTCGATGGAGCTTGAATTTCTCGATGAAGATGTCCTAGTAGTCGTAGATGAAGAAAGTGTCAATCAGGAAGAAGATGATTTGGTGTGAAAGATGTATTTTGATGGTGCAGTTAATATCCGAGGAAATGGAGTTAGAGCAGTCTTAATATCCCCTGACGACAAACAATTTTCAATTGCTGTAAAACTAGCATTTGATTGTACAAACAACATGGCTGAATATGAAGCGTGCATAATAGGCCTGAAGGCAGCAATCTCTTATGGAGTGCAATACTTGGAGGTTTACGGAGACTCGGCCCTGATCATTTTCCAAGTCAATGGAGAATGGCGAGTCAAAGAGCATAGGTTACTTTCATACTATGAACATCTCATGAACTTGAAAGATGAATTCAAAGACATCAGTTTCCATTACTTGCCTCGCAATCAGAATCAGTTTACAGATGCTTTAGCTACCTTGGCTATGATGATCAAGCTTGATTTGGAAGTGGAAGTAAGGCCTTTGCAAGTGGTTGTTAGAAAAGAGCCAGCATACTGTGCTAACATTGAAGAAAAGCCAGACGGCCAACCATGGTTCCATGATATCAAAAGATTCATTAAGGAGAAAGAATATCCTGCAGCAGTAAATGAGAATGACAAGAAGACACTCAGACAGCTATCCATGTCGTTCTTCCTCTCAGGGGAAGTAAGGTATAAAAAGAGCCACAACAGAGTTTTGTTAAGATGCGTCAATGCTAGGGAAGCAAACTCCATCATATCAGAAGTCCATGAGGGTATTTGCGGTACCCATGCTAACGGGCACACATTATCCCGACAGATCCTCAAACAAGGATACTATTGGCTCACAATGGAAAAAGACTGCATAGAATTTGTCAGGAAATGTCACAAATGTCAAATCTATGCTGACTAAATCCATTCTCCTCCTGTGCCATTACATACTCTTACATCGCCTTAGCCGTTTGCAATGTGGGGCATGGATGTCATAGGACCAATCAACCCCAAAGCCTCCAATGGGCATCGATTCATTCTGATAGCTATTGATTACTTCACCAAATGGGTAGAAGCCGCTTCCTATGCCAATGTGACACGGAAAGTGGTAGTGAACTTTCTGAAGAACAACATCATTTGTAGGTATGGGTTACCAGAAAGACTCATCACAAATAATGCCACAAATTTTAACAATTCAGATGTACAGAAACTGTGTGGGCAATTCAAGATCAAGCACGATAACTCAGTTCCTTACCGACCAAAGATGAATGGGGCTGTGGAAGCAGCAAACAAGAATATAAAGAAGATCCTGGGAAAGATGGTGGTCACTTACAAGGATTGGAGTGATATGTTACCTTATGCATTACACGCCTATTGTACTTCTGTCAAGTCCTCAACTGGGGCAACTCTGTATTCGTTGGTGTATGGGATGGAGGCAGTAACACCCGTAGCAGTGGAAATTCCGTCTTTAAGGGTCTTAGTCGAAGCTGAATTGGAAAAGACTGAGTGGGTCAGAACAAGATATGAGTAATTGAATATGTTGGAAGAAAACGGCTCAATGCAGTCTGTCATGGTCAACTGTACCAGAAAATGATGGCCAAAGCGTTTAATAAAAATGTTCGCCCTCGAACATTCTAGTCAGGTGACCTTGTCCTGAAGAAAATCTTGCCGAATTAAAAGGATAATCGAGGCAAGTGGGCACCTACACATGAAGGTCCTTACATCATCAAAGATGCATTTTCTGGAGGAGCATTGATCTTGACAGACATGGAAGGCAATGCGCTTGCAAAAACCAATCAATTCAAATGCTGTGAAGAAGTACTTCACCTAAAAAAAATAAAAAAACAAAAAAGAAAAAAAAAAGAAAATGCTTGCTAGGTTGAAAACCCAGAAGGGCGGCCTAGGCAAAAATTAGAGCACAAAAAAAATAATAAAAAAATCAAAAGAGAAAGGCAAGTCCTAATTGTTAGGCTGAAAACCTGAAAAGATGGCTTATGCAATGATGAAGAGTTGAGTCAATGATCAAACAGTTATATGGAATATCGAAACTGGGGCAATTTGATCATGATATTGTTGGAAGCACAATGAAGGATTGCGCTTGCCATCATGGAATTTGAGTCTGGTGTAATCAATGGATTAGTAAAATGGGTTAATCACATGAAGGCAGCACTACCAGTCTTTTCTTTCTTCATTCCCTATCTCTTAATATTTGTTGAAGTATTGTAAATACTTTCCAGTTTGAAATCCAATAAAATTGCCTTTCTCTTTCTCTGTGCCTTTGATTATCCTTCATTTTCCACCAAAAATCCTTATCTATGTATTCTCTTTTGAAACTATGCATAATCTTGATGTTATGATTGAAATATAACCAAAGAACTAATTTGCTAACAAAGCTCATGATTGATAAGTCAAATAAGGGGCTTGTGGATCAAGATTGAATCACAAAGGAAATGAGATGGGCAATCAAAAAAAATGGAAGAACTGGGGCAATAAGGAGGTGGTGAAGCAATACCGGGCAAAATGTGTTTGAATATACAATGAAGAGGCTCGACTCATAGAACTACTCATCTAAAAGAGATGGCTCATTTTGGGATAGACAAAAGCTTTCTTGAAGGACAATGCAAAGACACTTCAAACTGGGGCAAATTTTAATTTTGGAGAGCTATTGTCATCGTTCTTGTCACTGAACATGTCACCACAACATCAGTTTTACATTAATTCATTCATTAGACCATTACTCTACCAGTTTTGCTTTATTCATCATATCATCATTGCACTAATTTTGCATCACTCATATAATCATCACATTAATCTCGCATCATTGTTTCATCAAAATTGTCAATCATTCATCTACATTTGTTTTCACATTTATCTAATTCTCATACACTTTCATAAAATTCTACTTTCACTTTCATATGCATTCACATTTACTACTTTCACAAGCTTTATTTTCACATTTCACAATCATTTACATGTTTTCACAAATATTTATTTTCACATGCGTTTACTGCTTTCACAAAATTTTACTTTCACCTCCGTTTACTGCTTTCACAAACATTACTTTCACATGCGTTTACTACTTTCACAAACATTGACTTTCACATGCGTTTACAGCTTTCACAATATTTACTTTCACATGCGTTTACTGCTTTCACAAACATTTACTTTCACATGCGTTTATTGCTTTCACAAATTTTACTTTCACATGTGCTTATTGCTTTCACAAACATTTACTTTCACATGCGTTTACAGCTTTCACAACATTTACTTTCACATGCATTTACTACTTTCACAAACATTTACTT
Source organism: Dalbergia cochinchinensis (assembly GCA_031216125.1). NCBI lineage: Eukaryota > Viridiplantae > Streptophyta > Magnoliopsida > Fabales > Fabaceae > Dalbergia > Dalbergia cochinchinensis. The sequence continues at coordinate 26,908,218 of CM062368.1, forward strand.
TCACATGCATTTACTGCTTTCACAAACATTTACTTCCACATGCGTTTACTGTTTTTACAAATTTTACTTTCACATGTACTTATTGCTTTCACAAACATTTACTTTCATATGAATTTATTGCTTTTGCTAATATTTACTATTTTCACATTTACTTTCACATCTGTTTACCTGACTTTCACAAATATTTACTCTGCTTTCACATATTTTAAATTTCACATGTCCTTTACTTTGCTTTCATAGGTTTTAATTTCAAGTGCCTTTATCGCTTTCACATTTGCATTCATACATTTTAATTTCACATACTTATGCTTCATCTTCACATGCTATCACATCTCTCATGTGTTTAAATTTCACATTGTTTTCCATAGGCTTTTAAGTTTCACATGCATTTAGTTTTCATACCTATTTTATTCCCACTTGATATTAGCAATGTTCATTCATCATAAAATCATATAGCATCATTCATCAAATTATCATTGTTATCATACATTCATCCTCATCATATATTCATCATCATTGTCGACATCATTATGTCATCACACACTCAATATCATCAGTGCATTCTTAGCATGCATTTGGACAAGACATATGTTCATATCTTTACTTATCTCTTATAGCAAAATATCAAAGTCATGAACTTTATATTTTTCAATAAGAAATAAGTAAAGAGAGGCAACTGTGAACACCATATTTTGTCCAAACTTTTATTTATTTTCATATTTATTATTTTTTATAAAAAAAATCCAGCCTATTTTCTTTTATTGTAGCCCATTCCTTTTTTTTTAGCCCACACTTTGTTGATTCAAAAAAAAAACAAAAAAAATAAAAATAAATATAACCCATTTCATTTCCTTCTTAGCCCATTTCTCGGTTCAAGTCCATCAATTTTAGTTTTTTCTTTTAACTATAAAAAAAATTAAAAAAATAAATAAACAAAAGAGGGACGTTGGATTCCTTATTTGGCCATTTTTTTAAAAAAAATAATAAATAATAAATAAAAGGAAAAGGAACATTGGATCCTTCTGTTTGGATCCGTTCCTCAAAAACAATAGAAGAAGATGGCGGGCACCATCATCGCCTCTTCCCCCAGCAGCATGATGCTCTTCCCCTTGTGATGATTACAGGTTTACCAGTGAGTTGTAAATGTGATTATCAATAATTTTATTTGACCAAGCAACATTATATAATGATCCATCATCAATCGGAAAAGGGGGCTGAGAATTTTGAGTTCAGAAAATTTCCCAAAAATCAGCAAGAAAATTCAAAACCAAAAAAAAAAAAAAAACACTTCCAGATACATCAACAAGCCAACGGGAATCTTGCAAAACAGAGAACAAGAAACCAGCAGCAATCCCAACACTATAGTCCAGTACCAAAAGAAAGGAAATAACAAGGTATATCCAGTAACAATATCATCAGCATCATCAGAAATTAAAAACAAAAAAGAGGAAAAGAAGAGAGAGGCCGCGGCGGTTTCCTCTCCCATGCCGTGGCCTCCATGCCACCATCATTATCATTAAAGCCTCTTCCATAACCTCCATCTCCATGAAGCATCATCCTTAGAAGCCACCGCATCGGCCTTCCCCTTTAACCGCCACAACCCGCGCCACCTCTATCACTACCGCTGTCACCCCAAGTCGCAAACCACGCCTTGAACGCCGAATCTCCTCCCCGTGCTCCCTCTTCCCTGGTTCGCAAAGCTAGTCACTTCCATTACGCTAGATCACGACCAGCCGGCCTGCAATTGGCCTTTCCACGGTACCCTCTCTTCCTCCCAAAGAACCCAATCACGGCCGCCGCCGCTATCCACCTTGCCATCCTCTACCATCGCGACCTCACCTTCCTCTCCCTGCACCGTACCACCTCGCTCAGCCCTCTTAGCCGTTGACTTCGCTCCTCACCGTGGCGGATCTGTCCTCCTTACCCTACCTCGGATCTGTCACAAGGACGCCATGCACCACCACCATCGAGAGACCTACCCAACCATCGAAGCCGCTGCGAACCACCGTAGATTGGCCTCCCTTCCTCTCTTCCTCGCCCCTCCGTTGCTCATCCATAGCCCGCGGCGATGACCGCCACAGATCAGCATTCACGCCGTTAAACCCAGTGCTGGAAAGACTTCCGCCGGCAAGATTCCCTTCTTTTCCCCGTGGCGAAACCGGATCCCTTTTCATCTCTCATCTCTCGGCCTCAATCTCTCTTCTCCATGTCCCTCTGTGTTTCTTTTTTCTTTTCTCTTCACGCTCCTTCTCTCTCTTCATGCCCACGTGTGTGTGTGTGTGTGCGTGATAGTGAGAGTGAGTTAGTATATTAGTGAGAAAGAGTTTGTGAACCGTGTATGTGTATGAAAGAAAGAGAGATGTGTGTGTTTGTGTGAAGGAGAAGGAATGTCGTGTGTGTGTGTGTGTGCATGTGTATGTGGGTGGGGAGTGGGTGCGGTGATGAGCCCCACTCCCTAAATTATATTTATTATTATTATTATTATTATTATTATCACTATTTTGATAGTATTATGTTTGAATTTGTTTGCATGATTATTGTTTATTTTAATTTTAGTTTCTAACTTGCTTGATTGGAGTTTAAGTTATTGTGATTTTAAATGAATTAAAAATAAAGTGTTTTATCTAATTTGATTCAAAATAAATATTTGAGCATTTGGATTTATCAAAAAAAAGAAAAGAATTTATGATGTGTTTTTCTTAGTTCTTTCAGTATTCGAGTGAAATTGAATAAATTAGTTTTAAGGTAATTTAATTATACAAAACAAAACAAAAAAGAGTGATCTGATTATTTCTTTGATTTTGAGTGAATTTAGTTTTTTTTAATAAAAAAAGGATAAAAAATAGTAATTATGACCTTTTTTAGTTTTTTTTAGTTTAATTATGTTAGATGTTTTGTTTAATTGTGTGTTTTTTGTTTTTGTTTAGTTTAATAATTTTACATGTTTATGTGTTTTGTTTAAATTAACTGTGTAATTGTGTTTATTTTATTGTTTTAGTTTAATTATTTTACATGTTTATGTGTTTTATTTAAATTAATTGTGTAATTGTGTTTATAATTTAATTTTATCAATTTCACGTAAATCTGGAGCTTATAAAAAAAAGTTTTCTTCTCATTTAATAATCAAAAATCCATTTCAAAAAAATTAAATCAACCAATTTTTTTATTTATTCTCTTTTAAATTAAAATCAACAACATGCTTCTTTTTTTTAAAAAAATCCACGCAACAACTTGTGATATTGATGTATAGCTTGCTATCCTCAAGTTTCATGAGAATGTAAGGGTTTATTGTATAGTTCATACTATCCTAAATCCTGTGCAAGAGTGGGTTTTAGTTTCTTAAAAATCATTTCTTTAATAAAATCAATTTAACGCAGAATTATTTTCTACAGAACTACGTGACTTTGAGTTCCTCATTGCACCAAAGGATACGTAGGCGTAGCCAACAACTATCAAGACAAAATTCTTTTTCATAAAATTTGTTCTTTATTTCTTGTTTTAATTTTAACTTTATTTCTTTGTAAATATGCAATTGTCGTAAGTTTTGGGGAAAATAAATATTATAAAATTATAATCAATTTGCATAATAAGCTCTAGGGTAACCGTATTTATATAAATGTATTAGGGGTGTAGTGGGATTAAGTTTCCACCTTTCCCTAATCATAATCAAACTCCCGGATTCGAATCTCATTTAAAAGACCAGTTTGCAAATCAAAAGGTTTTCCAATTTTAACCAGAATTAAAATTGGTGGCGACTCCTATTTTTATTTTAAAATCAGTTGTCATTCTCGTTGCGGCACCCTCCGGGTACGTTGTGACAGCTAGATATGGCTTTCTTTGATTGTGTAAGTAAATAAAATAAAATGTGATGAGATGAATAGAGAGGGGTGGCCGCCGGTTTCATGAAGGGAAAATGGGGAGGAAATGTTTCTTTTTAATGTAGATTAAGAGTGTGTTTAGGAGTATATTTGATTAGAAGTTTGTAATCAAGTGTTTAGGTAAGAAAGTGAGTGATTAAGGCCACTCAAGACATGGTTAAGGAGTGCTCTTACTTAGTTAGTGGAGTCAAATCTCATTCAACAAGAATTACTATCACATCCTTGATTCCTTAATTTAAGAAATTGAAGAGAGAAAATACTATTCATTGAAATATGACATAAAGTCCTGAATTAAGAAAAGGATTTTGAGTTTCTTTAAGCAATCTTAGGCCTTAATTAATCTCAATTAATTATTTTGACTTTAGATTAATTATTATAATTAATTAATCTTTAATTTGAGTATAATATTGTTTAGGTTTCGTTAATCATGCAATTAAGCTCATTACCGCCTTTAACTAGGGTCAAAATGGTAATTTTTCACAAAACTTCCCGGGACTACTTGGGCTTAGGCAAACATTAAGCATCCCTTAAAAATGACATTTCAAATCCCCGGGTAAAATTCAGGTCCATTCGGCAGTTAATCTCGCATTAAATTATCATAGGGGTATTTTGGTAATTTTTGTGCACAGAAATCCAAAAATGAGATTCTTCTACTTTATTAACACACATAGTCCCCGTTCAATATCAAAACAGCCCTTTGAGGATGGCCGAGGCTGGCGATCCTCATTTTCCTGGTAAAAATAACCTCATGGGCATTTTGATCATTTGTATACGGGAAAAATCGGGGCGTTACACTTGTCATCATGTTAAGATTTAATGGATCAATTTTATAGAGATATACTAACTTGTTCTACAATTTAATTCTTGAATGACTATGTGAAAAGTTTAGTTTTTAGAGACCAAATTGTTCAACATAATATTTTTGAGGGACTAATTTGATAATATAATATAAAAACGGTCAATGCAAATCCCTCAAATGCTGATGTATCTCATCTTGGAAGATTTCATTTTCCTCCAAATAATTTTGCATGCCAAGGATAATTTAATTCCCAATTTGAATTATTTTTGACAATTTGTAATTTATTTTCATCTCACAAGTTATTAATTGATTATCTGTTTTTCATCCCTCAAATGCTACCGTCCACTAATACATGATGTGTGGAGGTTTCAACAAATTCCAAGTGATTCATTAATGATAATTACAAATCAAACTAGTGACTTTTCAATTCTCAAGGATTCTCAACGATTGATGCTCGTACATTTAACCTCACCTATTGCAAATCAAACAAAGGACTTTTTATTAATGATAGTAACAAATTGAATGACTGGCTTTTCAACTCTCAAGGATTGATGTTGGTGCATTTAACCTCTAATGCAATGCAATTTTCCAAGACAAAGAAATGTATAGAGGGCAGTGATTTATTTATTTTTTATTTTCCTTTCAGATCTAGTGCTTTCTCTTTCTCATTCTCTCTAACCCCTATATCTTCTTTTTTTGTTCTAAAGTTTAATTCCTCTCTATTTCTCAATCGCTAAATCATCTTTGCCTTCCAATCTCTCTATTCACACTCAACAATACTCACAATTTATCCATAATTTTCTCTATCAATTTGACACCACAGTGGGGCAATAAAACATATCAAAGTTGGGGGCTTTGTGGGTTTAAGGGGCCTGCGGCTCACAAAGTGCAAGTTTATGGTGATGGCAAGGGTAGCTTGCAGAGGTTGTGGTGATTGGCAGTTCAATACTGATCGGTAAGGCAAAGATATATTTTTTTTGTATTAATAAAATTAAGATTTGTGAAATTCTTTTTACTCTGTACATAATTTGTTTTTCCTCTTTTGTTTTTGCCGAAGAAGATGCTAAGAACTTAATTCATTCAGGAGCACTATAGACAGTAACCCTCCTCTAATTAAACCTCATTTTTTTCTTCTTCTTTTTATTTATTTCATTCATATTTTTGGTGCTTTCATTCATGATTGACAATGCAGAATGGAGTCTTGCTCATAGGACTAATGGTTACTGGGAAAAATCAGTAAGTTTCTTATTTTGAATTTTTTTTACCCATTAAAACTTAATTTTACCTGATTAATTTGTATTCTTTTCAACTTTGATCAATCTTTTTTGGGCCGCTTGAATGGTCTCCAATGGTCAGTTTGAAGAACTTCAATTCACACCCTTAGGTATTTACTTAACAAAATATAGGATAATGTAGAGAGTTTCAGCTTACAATCTTAGTGAGCTATATTCTACACTTTTCGTAGTTACAATGTGGATTGGTTTTGTTTGGAATGAGATTCTATTATATTTTGATAGTAAGTGATAGTCTAGATTTTGTTAAATGTAAAATTATTCCCTTTGGTACATGACTTTAGAAGGTCACATTATTATTTGTTTTGGATCATGAACAAAATGATGATTGATTTTCAATTTTGTGCACTCTGAAGCAATGATCCTTATAATCACTCTAAGCATTGCTCAATTTTCATTTAAACCATTTTCACATGTTCATGTTTTAGAAATTATGAATACAACATTCTTATGGAACTGATATTCCTATAATTTGGTGTAAGTATTAAATCTTTATTGTCTTGCACTTCAAAAGCTATTATTTAATTCATTCAAATATTAATTTTTTAAATTTTTAAATATTTTATTAATGGAGCTCTCATTATGTCTTGATGATGTTCAGGACTATCAATTGCGATGGATAAATGAATTAACAAAGTCACTTTCTTAAATGCTTTCAAGCTGACTGGACAAAACTGTTATCAGAACATGATAAAGATTTATTAGCATTTGATTTTTCTGACTCATTATAAAAATAAAAACATGAATTATCAAGCTCACATGCCTTAATTGAATAAAATCATAAAGTGAATGGTTTGTTTATTTCAAACTTTGGAGTCCTGAACCATTGTTTATCACCTTTTTATTTATGTGGAAGAACGTGCCTTTGTAGGTTCGTGATGGGTATTTTCAATGGACTATGTTTTGTAATTTTTGTAATTGGTGTAAATAGAGGATAGAAGTCTTACACTATGCATGTTCTTTTTGTAATTTCATGTAGTTTTCTATTCTCCTTGGTTTTTATGATAAAACTAGAATGCTTTCTATACATACAACATATTATACAATAGGCTATCATATTATATTTCTCAACAAATTTGTTGTACTTTCCTTTTTACATTCATGCAATACCCTTGCTGGTCCATCCTTTTCAATATTTCAATTATACATTATAATCTAAATTTAGGTCAATAATTAGAGTTGTATGTATTTCTAATGATTTTGGTTCTCATTGTTATCAAAACAATTTGTTATAGATACACTCTGAAAAGAATAGTGTACTTGACAAATATAAGTCAAGGATTGATTTTTCTTAACAATTAATTTTAAATTATTTTTAAGTTAAAATTTCTCTCATTTATATTTAAAAAATTGTTTCAAAAATATTGTCATAAACTTAAGCCATATTCTTTATCCCAATGAAAAAATATGATGGAATTCAATAATCATAATGCCTCCATGATAGTAAAGAGTTATATACTCTGAGCAATGCTGCACGATTAGTAGAAATTATTGTAAATGTAAATAATTAAATGAGTCATACTAATTTATTTCATTATAATTACAATTATTATGTGTTATCATTTTAATAACAATATGATTATTATCTTTTGACAAATTTTTATTAAATGTCAATAAAGTTAAAATATTTTTTAGTTTTAAATTAGATCCCATTTCAGCGCATTACACTCGTCATACAGATATAACAATTCAATTTATTTTCATTTAAATCATTTAATTTTGATTAGATATATAACACGGGTTATAAAAGATCCTTAAATGTGATTTATCATGTACAACTAATAATTAGTTATCTTTTTGGTTTATTTCTAACATTGTATGTCATTAGACATATTTTAATTGTCAATCTATTTCGATTTAATGTTGCATAAATATTTTACTATTTGTCATCCACTTTGATCTAATTTAAAAGACCCAAAAAAAAAAGTTTGCGTGGGTAGAACAATTGAGCAATAAGCAGCCGTTTGATCGGTGAAGACGAATACAATTGGTTTTGCCATCCTGTCAAGGGGGATTTCCTTACCACATCAAATTCGAGTTTCTAGGTATGTTGTGGTCTTTTTCTTCATAGCCTTTGGTCCGTATTCTACCTAAAATAAAATATCTATAAAAATTTTGCCACCTGCCGCGACGCAAATTGATTATGTACGCTCAGCCTCTATGACCGCTTTTGGATTGAAAATAAAAAATAAATTACATTCACTTTTACTAAGAGATATAAAAATATAAATTATAATCTCTTTAATTATTCACTTTATATTCATATTTTTTCTGTTTATTAAATTTTAATTATTTATGTTCCAGTCACACTCCTCATTTACAGAACATCATTAATAAACTTAACAGAATAATATTTTTATGATATTAACTATTTTTAATTAAAATTATATATCCACTCTGTTAAGTATAAGGGTATTTTTATAATTTTATTAATTAGAAACAGTTAATATCATAAAAATATCATTATGTTAAGTTTACTAACGGTTTTCTGTAAATAAGGAATGTGAATGTAATATAAATATTTAAAATTTGACAAACAAAGGGAGCGTGAATGTAAACTAGATAATTAGAGGGGGTATGAGTTGCATTCCAATAAACCTCAAAAAAAGTGAGTGTAATTTACCTAAAATAAAATGATTGCATATGTATTTTGCTAGAATTAATTTTAACTCATTTTATACTTTCATAGGTAATTATAAATCATTTCTTCTAGTTTATGGTATATAAATTATATTGGGAATTTTTTATTTGATAGGTAATTTGATATTTTAAAATTATTTATCTATCATAAATAAAATAAATTTATTTTTAACAGTATAATCAAAATAAGGCATTTTATAAAATTCCTCGAAAATATGTTACTCAAAAATTATTTAGACCCGTTATGAGCTATCAATGTGTAGTTATGCACGAATAAGGATATTCCCACTACATGACGCAAATACTGATATATATATATATATATATATATATATATATATATATATATATATATATATATATATATATATATATATATTGCAATACTGATTTTAATCATTTGGCCAACTTGCAATACTGATTAAACAATACCTTTTCTCCCATATTTGGGGGCTGTTAATAGAATATGTTAAGGTTAGGACAAAAAGAATACATGAGATTACCCATATTGACCAAAACAAAAAAGGCATCCTTCACAAAAGTATAAAACATGTATGTGGGACAAGTAAAATGCGAAATTGTCAAGTTCAACTTGATGCTATTTTTTTTTAAATATAATATAATAACAAATGATGGTTCCAAGATTATGACGAAAGAATATACCACCGTCCTCCCCGTTCACTTGGCTCCCCCTTTCAACTTTGTTCAAAAAATGCCATTCACCCCTCTTATAATTTCGGATGCACCCCAATTAAATATTTAATCGAACATTCACATGAAAATTACCCTGTTCACTAATTAAATCCTCGAAATGGTTTATGAGGAATTGAGGATGACTTAATCCACTTTTAAAAAAATTAAATTGATGTTAAGCTAAAATTGAGTATAGCTGCATATGTATATTTATTTTAGTTTACCACTGCATGATTCTATTTATGCCTATTATTAGTGGATTGATACCTACTTACACTTATCAATTTAAATTGTACTCCATTTCATTCTCACTCCCAAATAACAATTTTCCCATTAAATTTAAATAAGCAATAAAAATTATTATTTTAATACAATTTTCCTCACATTTATGTGATTAAAAATTTTAAAAATAAGTAACACTATCTCTTTTATATATGTTAACATTTTGAGTAGTATTTTTCATCATATACAATATAAAATTATAGCAAAGTAATTATTTTCACAATTTATTCAAATTTAAATTTAAAATCAAATATAATAATAAAAAATATATAACAATTATAATTAATTTATTACTAGTTATATGTAATTCAATTCCTATTATATATTACTTTAAAAATTATTTATTTATTGTGATATAGTTTTATTAATTTATTTTTATTCATTTAAGAACTATTTTTATTTAAATAGAAATATAAAAAATAACCTTAAACATCAAAAACTAATTACGTTAAATTCGGCTTCCTCAGATTGGATTAAGTTATACATCATTTAAACATTTAAGAGGGTTATGATAGATAAACTAATGCAATATGCTGTATGCACCAAACAACATATAAGAACATAACGCGTAGTATAAGCTTATCCTATCATAGTTAATAGACAAGTTGAATACACCCTAAGGGTACATTTCGTACACCTAATAAGATAAGATTTGATAAGATAATCTTTGATAATATAAAGCATAGTATTAGACAAATTAAAATTTTAATATTATAAAGTATTTAATATGACATTGTATAAAATATTATATTATATGATATATATTGGATGATATATAATTATCCCCTCACTATTACAGATAATTATAATCTTAAGTAAGTTTTTAACAAAAAGTAAAATTACAGTAAAATAAAAAATTTGCTAATTATTTATTTATAAATTTAACAATAAATGTTATTATTAAAAGATTCATTATTTGCAGTTATAGTTATTATAAATATTTTATCTAAAATTATAATTTAATGAATTTTGGGTTTGTGGTGTGGTGAGGGCATTCAGGGGAGCGGGAGAGCAATTTTGGGTTGGGAAATTAGTAAAGGGTATAAAAATAATTTTATGTTCATATTGATAAAGATTTGTTTGTTTTTATTTAGTTCAGGGGAGGTAAATATTAGGTATACAAATAGAGGGGGTGTCTGTTACATTTCAGTAAACCTTAGCGTAGGTGAGTGTAATTTATCCTTAAAATAATGATTTAATTTCTATATATTAACAGTGTAAAATTTTTTTACACAGTAATAAATTCATATATTGTCATATTAGCCATGATAATTAACTTTCTCATATATCACTTGAAGGAGCCATCCAAATGAAAGATTTTGATTGAATGATGGTGTAAAAATATTTTAGACTGTCAATATATCAAAATTAAACTCTTAAACTAATAATACTAATTTTAAATGACTCAAGATATAAATTGTTTTAGGAATAAAATAATAGTTTAATTTTAATATATTGACCATATAAATATTTTTTATAAAATTGTCCAGTTATATACTATTAAATCGATGAAAATAAATTTAACTCTTACTTCAGTACTATATATATCATGTATCTGAAAAAAAATTGGTTAAATAAGGATATAAAAGTTCATAGATTTTCAATACATTTAAATTGAATCAATTAAAAAAAATTAAGGAAAGAAAAACATATTCGAGCATATTCCTAACAAAGAAATTGCCAGTGCGGTAAAGAAATGCATTCACCGGTAAGAACCAATAGTGGGAGATAAGAGCATAAAACCCGAGGGACCTCACTCACTCTTGCCAACGTTCTGTAGTTCTAGTAAGAAACCACGATTCCTCATATGCTATTTTCTTTTTTATTTTTTGTAGCAGTGTCAACACGGTAATTAAGACGAATCACTGGGGTCATTTGTTGTGGCTCTAATTTCGCGATGGGGATATAAGTATATAACGCAGCACGCGAATCCTACCCATTGGCCCATAAAAGCCGGAACCACCCTCCCCCTCCCTCGTTCGAGCAGCCAGCGACGAATTGGGAGAGAAAAAGAAAGAGAGAAGAGAGAGACCCAACCGCTACTCTCCCTCCTTCCTCTCTTTCGCTTTCGTTCAACGCTTTCTGTCTCATTGACCTCTCTCTCTCTCTTTTTTCTCACTGTGTCTCAATGGCTCTCTCATCAGACTCTTCTTCTCGCCGCAACTCCCTCATCCCTTCCTTCCTCTACTCTTCCTCCTCTTCTTCCTCCTCCAAAACCCTACCCTTCCAGAAGATTCTCACATCTCCCTCCGCCGCCGTCGATGGCGGATCGCGCGGGAGCGGGCTGATGATTCCGGCACCCAGCGAGCCCGGCAAGATCGAGATGTACTCGCGGGCTTTCTACGCCGCCTGCACCGCCGGCGGGATCCTCAGCTGTGGGCTCACTCACATGGCCGTCACTCCTCTTGATCTCGTCAAGTGTAATATGCAGGTACGAAGTCTCTCTTCGTGCTCTTTCTCTTCTCGATCTGGCTTTCTCTACTCAGATTTGATCCTGTTTTTGCTCTTTTTTGCCGTCCTTTTTCCCATTTCGCTTCGTGTTCGTTTAGATCTGCGATTTGTCTTGAGCTATATTCGAGCGTTTATGTTGTTGTGCTTCTGTGATGTTTAACTAGATCTGCGTAGTTTGGTATTTGTGTTGAATCGAAGGATCATTTGCCTGCTATTATGTGAGATTTTTCGTTTGATTTCGGCTTCAATGAGTAGGTCTAGCGTAATTTTTTCCCCCCGATTGAGTCATTTTGATTTTATTGCTGTAGCCGAGTTTTACGCCCGAATTTGTGCTGAATCTTTGACGAGTAGTTTCGATGTGTGTCATAGTGTTAATACTTATACCTGATGTTTCTGAGCTTCTCTTATGTTGTTGGTATTGGACTTGCTTGGTTGTGCCTTGTGTTTTTTTTTTAAAATTAATATTGAATTGGTTGTTGATTTCAGATTGACCCTGCCAAGTACAAGAGTATCTCGTCTGGATTTGGAGTTTTGTTGAAGGAGCAGGGACTGAGAGGATTTTTCAGGGGATGGGTGCCGACCTTGCTTGGTTACAGTGCTCAGGGTGCTTGCAAATTCGGGTTCTACGAGTTCTTCAAGAAGTATTATTCCGATATTGCTGGTCCAGAGTATGCAACCAAGTACAAGACCTTGATCTACCTTGCTGGTTCTGCGTCTGCTGAGGTTATTGCAGATGTTGCACTTTGCCCCTTTGAGGCTGTGAAGGTCCGTGTTCAAACCCAGCCTGGCTTTGCTAGGGGTCTGTCTGATGGTCTTCCGAAATTTGTCAAATCTGAAGGAACCTTGGGGTATGCTTATAACTGCTGTTAACTCTTTTCTGTTATGGTAGTGGTTGTCGGGTGATTGTAGTGTGGTGAATGCTAGGAAATAGAATGGTCGCCTGACAAATATCTCTTTCTGATTACAGATTATACAAGGGAATAGTGCCTCTGTGGGGACGACAAATTCCATGTGAGTTTGCCATCTTATGCTTTGTAGTTTGTATTATGCTTTTAAGTGCCTCCTTGCTTGCATTGCCTCCTTGTAACTTGTTCTGTATCTCTTCCATGGGTTGCCATCTGAGGAGTTCTAGTTTGCACCTAAATATATTGGTTCCTGCCTGATGAGGCAGTCTAGCACTACATCATTGCACCTCAAGTCACATTCGTTATGTCCTTAACTGCATTTCAAGAATTGAAGTGGTTGAGAAATGTTGCAAATCTTATTGTGAATATTGGTGTTGAAGTTTGTTGTATCTCAATTTAAATTTGAACCTTGTTTTATTAATTTCATACAAGTTGTGTGCCCTACCTGATAATAAGACATGAGTAGATTCTAAATAATGTTCTTTCTTGCAGACACAATGATGAAGTTTGCTTCGTTTGAGACCATTGTTGAGATGATCTATAAGCATGCCATCCCTACACCAAAGAATGAATGCAGCAAAAGTCTGCAACTTGGTGTGAGTTTTGCTGGTGGATATGTAGCTGGTGTATTTTGTGCAATTGTGTCGCATCCTGCTGATAACCTTGTCTCTTTTCTGAACAACGCCAAAGGAGCAACAGTTGGTGATGTGAGTGTCAGACTTGGTGTTTATTTAGTGTCTGTGTATAATAGTATTTTGTCTGATTTTGATGACTTACTTTGATGTTATCTGCTGTATAATACAGGCTGTGAAGAAGCTTGGTTTGCTGGGTCTCTTTACCCGTGGTCTTCCTCTCCGTATTGTTATGATAGGAACACTTACCGGAGCTCAGTGGGGAATATATGATGCATTCAAAGTCTTTGTGGGACTGTAAGTTTATGCCATTGCTGGGCTAAGCTATTGTTTCATTTCAATCATGCTCTTCTTTAGAATGTGCTAACAAAATTCTTGTTCTCTTCTTAGGCCAACCACTGGTGGTCCTGCTCCGGCTGCTGTTCCTGCACCTGCTGGTACTGAGCTTGCAAAGGCATAGAATGGCCAATGGTGACACAGTTAATAGTGTGTTTTAGAAACTTAGAAAGCCAGCGAATAGGGACAATAAATAAACAGAGGACTGCTGAAGTTGCTTGAGTGGAACTCAAGTTTGCTTGGATGATATTCTTTTGAAGTTCAGACATTTGTTTCCATTTTTCTGAGTATTTTTGAATTTTTGGGAGGATGGTTTTGCTCGCATCCTTCCTCTTGCTGAAAACTTTGTAGCTAGGGATGATATAATTTTGCATGTTAGGATCACTACATGCCACTGTCAAACCGGAATACACATCTGTTTTCTTGTCTATGCAAAAGCATGGACGCATATGCGATGCCTAGATTGAGATTGTTTTTACGATTACTAAATCTTATCTGATCTAAATTTATTTTTTAAAGCACAACCTTGTTTTTTGTACTGCTGTCATATACCCTATTGCTGCCATGCCAGATATTTCTTGAGTTTTTCTGCCAGCTGTTATTATTGACAAGTTCTAGGAGCAAATGTGAAATTTTGTTTGGCGTTGAAGCAATTGTTTATCGACGTGTTTATTGACGAGTTTACGCTAAGTAATCAGCTAACTCAGCTGTCAAGCCCGTATGCTTTTTTGGCGGACTACTTTCATTATTTAACGTAATATGATTGTTGTTAAGGTTATGGCCTCGCGTGGCTTGGAGCTTGAGATGATGTGCGCAGTCAATCATTGTCGTCCTTAGGCGGGTTTAAATTTTCGTTAAAAACAAAGTTAACGCGGGCTCAGGATCAGTAATATTTTTTTTATGTAGCAATTAGACGTGTTTCATTACGGGGTATAGTCCGTGGACTCAATTAGCCATCATAACGGAAAATTGATATTTACACGTTGAAATAAGGAAATGTGTCAACCCGTTCCGATTCTCTAATTAGTGCAATGATAAGCGAAGGTGCAATCATTCTATTTCTCTACTTTGTTACGACACGTAATCCTCTGATTTCGTTTCAATCAACGTAGAACTTCTATTATAATACATTTATTCGTCTATATTGACGGACATATGGATTCGTTATTAATGTCCAAATAACGTTAATCCCCTCGAAATCGGTGTGCGCTATTAGGCAGAGGATAACTAGGTAGAAATTTAGTTGTGACCAATGGAAATCAGGAAATCTAAGAAGTTAAGCACAGCGTAAATGAATCCGAAAGAATCAGTATAAACGTTTAAGACATAAAATGGAAGACAGTCTACATATTTTAGCTGGAAGGACGTCTTTCAACCAGGCCCGCTAGGGTAGGAAAAGTAGCCCATCATTAGATAAGTCGGTGGGCAACCTTGTATGCTTTATGAAGCCGAAATAAGACAAGTCCAAACTCCAAAGTGATGTGGTTTAGGGTTTAGGCTATCGGTAGAATTGTTGCCTCGTAAATCCACATGATAAATCCCTCATTCAGCCTCTCCACCAGTATCCCCTTACCCAGAAAAAAAGGTGAGGGAAAAAAGGAAGAGAAGGAAAGAGACGGGTCAATGCTTCATAGTTTTTGTAGAATTCATTCTTTTTTTTTTTTTGGCGCAACGTATCCACTTTAACAATGCGGATTAAACTTACAATTTGAAAATGTACAAATAATTTTTTAAACTATATTTGTATCACTGCAACGCATGATAAGTTTATTTTTAAATGCAAATATTAATAATTAAGGTAAATAACAGTAACATAGCACTATTTGTCATACTTATACTAACACCCAATAAATGGGTATTTAGTAATAAATTGTATTATTTATATTCATTATATATGGGATACCGTGCCGATTCACATTTCATCTACATTGGTTGGGGTGTTACCATATTTAAATGGGATCCACACCTAGTTAAATGAAGTTCACATCTCATTTAATAGTAAATAGGATGTGAGTCGACATTGTATCTAATAACATGAGTACAAATGATATTTTCTTTTAGTAATTACAAGGTGTTTAGTGTCACATTTCACAAACTTCTATTCTCTCTCTTCTTTCTCTGACCTTCTCCGGCGTGAATGGTGTTGAGGGGGCGCCATCTTTCTTTTGTGGTGGTATCCGTACTGTTTTTCCATTTCTTTTCATTCATTAGGTTTCTGCTTTTTTTTTTTTTTTTCGTTTTGTCCCTTTATGGATGTCTTCTATGTCCCTTTGTTGCGGTGTTTTATCCCCTTTACTAGTGTTTTGATTTTTCCTCGTGAATATTTCTTTTGTATGGCCGTGCAAATATAAAGATTTTGTTTTACTATGGACAAAGACAAATACATTATTCAATATGCAATACTTTTTGTCATGAAAAATGCTTTGATGTTGATGGTCTTTGGGTGAGAAGATAGCCATAGAATGTTGGTTATGTCAGAAAGTATAATGTATTTATTTCTTGTTTAATTTTGATTTAGAATATATTTTTTCGATTTGCAGGTATTATTAGACTTATGCATCAATAAAATTTTATTCACATTAAAAAGTCACACTTCTCATAATATAAGAGTATCGAATATGATATGGAAAAACTCTAATTTTGTCCTTGATCTTTTACAATATTTTAATTTTGATTTTTTTTTGGTAAAATAAACTCATCTCTCTCGAGATTTGTTAAAATTCAATCCACCTCCTTTAGTTATCCAACCTCACTAACCTTCCCCAATTTACCTAATTTTATGATAAGCTATCAAAAATTTCCCCATCCTCTCCTTCATCCTCTCTCACTTGCACTCTCCTCTTCTCTTTGCTTTATTCGCTTTCAACCACTCATTTGTTGATTTAAAACTATCATTTTCAACTTCTCATGTTGTAAGATAACCATGATTTTATAAAAAGAAAAGAGTAATAGCATATGTGAATCATAGAATTGATCAGAAATCGTAACCAAAAAAAAAGAATTGATCAGAAATAAGCCCCACTGCTAGTGCATGAGGTCTCTCCTCTTCTTAATGCTTCTAGTTGTTCTTCAGATCTTGGACATGAGTCACGTGAAGCATGTCATGAATCCATATATATTGGGTTGTGAACCATATTTACAGCTTGTGGGAAATTTAAGAAAGGCCAAATTGTAAATCCAAAAGAACCAAATGTAGTGAGTCAAAATTAAAGAATTGGACCAAAACTTAAGAGGCCCACCCTATACGTCTCCCAAAAAATGGACATCAAAAATGAAAATAAACCAAATAAGGCCAAATTATAAGGTGAACATCAAATTTATCCTCTTATTATTAGATATTGAATGATTATCATTTTTGTTAAATAATTTGACCCAACAACTAATAATATGAGACCCATAATAGAATCAAATATAAAAAATTCACCATTAAACACAACACAAACAGGTCCTAAAATTTTCAATATTTAGAAGTACTAAACAAAAATATTCTTAAATATTTAGGACAAATTTAAAACATCAGAACCAAAATCAAATTGTTTAAAAGGAAGAAAAAACAAGTCAAAACCAAACTTTTTTTTATAGAAATCAAAACCACAATTCATATCTTCAAATACCAAAAATATATTTAAGCCCATTTTATAAGGATCTATTTTCACTCCTAAAAAACACATGCAAGCAAGCTGATATCCCGGCAACTTGGTATTAGTGTTAAAAAATTATAACATCATCATATTCTAAAGGGATGGATGAGCACAGGTGAATAACCTTCCCGAGCCACATAATCGCAAACCAGAAAACTTTTATGGAACAACACACGTGGCTAACGATCAATCCCGGCACCAGACTCTGCCCTTAAAAATTCACTAGACCCTATTTAAACTTTTTATTGCTCCAAACATATATAAATAACAAAGAATGGAATCCGAGCGTAGTGTACAAAATGTTCACTTCCTGTCTGGAATTGGCGTTATTGCTGTCCAAAGGAACCCTTAGTGGACTTTAATTAAGAGACGGGCTGGTTTTTGGGAGCACTCAAACAAGATTGATGGTGAAGGAGACATAGGGGTGGGCATCAGCATCACCTGCTAGACCAGCCATTCCACCACCTACATCATCCTCGGTCTTCCAGTATGCACTGCGAGCAAAATATGAAAGGTAGAATATGAGAAAGTATGGCATTAACAAGAAGGCAAAGCAATAGGTTAGAGACAATATCATACATCACATTCAGCGATTGAGTCTTCAAGATAATAAAATTTAAAGGCTTTCTCAAACTATGCATGTTAACTTTATATCCATCACAAATAGCCGGAAAAATAAATAAATAAATAAATAAAGTGGGATCTTGAATCATCAGTTGTGTTCCTGTGAGTACATCAGTCTTTGCAATGTCTAAAATCACTGAAGCCCATCAATTTTAACCAAACAACAGACATCACAAGCTACTTGCCTGTTTGTGCTATCACTCAACCCTTCAAGGATGGAACGTACTTTCTTTTCAGCTTTTGTAGATGGAGCTAAGACACATGCCTGGAATCAATACAACATAGAATGTTCAGTGTTAAACATTGGATTGGGGGAAAACTGCAACAATGAGGTGTGGTCTTAGAAGAGCATATCTACCAAGAAAGAAGGTGGCAGACCATATCTCAGGATGCTCTCAGCAAATAAACGCACAGCACAGAAGTGCATCCAGGAGCTGAAAACCTTCAGAGAGTATAAAGTAGCAGTGAATGACAAGAAACACGGCATTTTAGAATAATAAAGCAAGCAACAGTGATAAAAAGAGAGTACATCATAACTTTCAGGTCAATAAACACTAAATTTATACAGAGAAACTACAGAGCACTCCAACACCTTGTCTCATATTTAGGGGCTAGTCCAGTAACAGACATCAAGATATAAGATATCCAGGACGAAGATAGTCATTTAACTACCATACTTGTTCACATAATCTCCATGGTTTTCTATCACTACCTGTAAATTCTTTGTTGTAACGTTCTGGGGTGCTACAGCAAATTAAATTATGCTAAAAATATAAGAAAAATACCTCCCCGTAACTGGTATAGCACCACTGCAACAGAGAACCCCTCAAGCTTTCCTGATCTCGCATCAATTTATCTAACTCTTGCTTTCTACTCTCATGTGTTTCTGGACTGTATTCGAAATCACGAATCTGAACAAGATAACATAAAATTCCATTAAATACCTCATAAGATCATCAATTTATATTAGCACACTAAGCAGTAGGTGTCTCATGCATTCCTCCATCCACAGCTTTCCATAACAAAACTTTCTAGGAATAAAATCTTCAAAAGAAAATGGAATTTACCAGTCTTAACAGGTTGAAGTTGAACACAGTATAAGCAAATTAAGAAAAATACTTACCTGGAAACCTTTCTCACGTGCACTAGTTCTAAAATTGTCCGCAACACGATTGAAGAGTGTAACAGTATAAAGAGCATATTCATTATCCTCATACAACTTCTTGGAAGATCTGGGGACCTAAAACACTTAGCATAATCAGAATAAGGAATAAAGCAAGGAAAAACGAAACATGTTCTTAAATATTCAAGGGTTTGAAAATGTTATTGGACTGTCCAGATGAAAATACAGGGATTTTCAGTTATGATCCATTTACAATAATATCCAGAAAGAAGCAATGGAAGTTCAAATTTGTGAGCAAATATGGTATATCTTACCACATAGCTTGTCAATGTTTCATAGCTTGAGAGCCAATCCTTCTGTGAATACTTGGAAACAATTGCAAGGAGAGTAGTTAAATGTTCTGAAGTTATGATATCCTCAGGTTTTACCAAGTTGGAAAGATCACGGACAGCTAAGCTGGAATAGCCAAGTAGGTCAGCTAACGGATATTATGCAACAATATTTTAAACTATATCTGCTGTAAAGCATTATCCACACCTTCCAGTTTGCTTTCGATTGATAGCATTAAGCTGACTACGGATATTGTTATACTCGGAAACACGAACCTGAAATTTCAAGATACAAACTGAATATTCAATCTATATCATGCAAAATAAGTAGTGATGTTTTTCACCAAATTCCTTATAGAAGGCAAAAAATTCATAATTGGGGACCAGGGAAAACAATTTTAGTTTGTAAGACCCTTCTCAAATGCTTAGTCAAAATATTTGTTTTGCTACATGTTGTTAAACCTTATAATTTGCAGAAAGAGATGGAAGACCTTTTGAACTGTTAGTAAAGTAAGGAGACAGCAAATGGAGAGAGAGCAGCAGGGAAGAATCTTAAGAAAAAGAATAAGGTATCCATGGTGTCATACAAACAACCAATGCTAGAAATATAACTTACTCAACACTAGAACTCTAAGCTACTCAACCCTTATCTAAAGGCCAAACTCAGGGTCAAGCAAAAATGCACCGTGATCAAGTAGTGGGAAAATTTAAGAGCTTCTAGATTCCATAAAAATACTTGTATAAGCTAAATAAGAACTTATGTAACCCAATCATTCTATGATTTAACACTTTTTTTACTTCCTTGGTTTATGCTATGTTTTAACTTTTAATTAGCATTCCCGAGGAAATGGTGATATGTTAATATATCACCATTTTCGATTCAGGGTGTTAGATTCTAAATCTTCATTTTGTTCAGTAAGGGAATGATTCGATAGTAGCATTGCGTAAAGGTTACTGGATCAGATGTCAAGTTTTGAGTTAATACGTAGACAAACTTATTGCATACTTTTAGCAAATTCATCTCAACACCAACAAAATGAAAAGTCAAAACCACAGAGAGTTCATTGATTCAATACTATGTTCCCCTTTTGCACCACTCCAGAAATCAACCACGTAGTATACGAGTATCTCCTACCCCCAAAACAAGAGCAAGGCTGCACGAAACTGACCTATCAACTCTACATCTCTTATGCCTTATATAAGTTACAAGCACACAGAAATCACGCTATGGGTAGTAATCATGGAATATAACTAACTAAAATCCTCATATAAATGCAATCCCTCAATAGCAGTTAGGCATAAGATTAGCAAGACGGCAATCATAACTAACTAGCTGCGATCTCACTATAAAAAGATACTGATTTAGCACTACAGATACAAAAACTCATCACGTGCTACGGCTGCCTCTATCTCTTAAATCTAACAAACAGCTAGATAGAAAAAAACCTTGAGATCATCCTCAATCTTTGCCACTTGACCATGAATTCCATCCACGATCTCCTTCAACGGGGACATAGTTGGGTACTTAGCTTCATCCCAAACAAATCTGAGTTCATCAAAACAGTAAATTTCACCCCACACACAAAAAGGAAAACAACAAAATAAAAAAAGATCACACGGAGATCACAGATTCAAACTATCCAATTCATGAAACCTGGTCAAGTAGGAATCAACAGGAACTCCATCGACGGTGAGGCCGCCGCTCTCGACGCCAGAAACCCTTTCCAGTTCCTCAATCTGGCGCCGGATCTTGTGCGACACTCCTTCCATGAAACTGTTGGACTGCACAACACAATAATTTTCTTATTTTTTTTTCACCTCCGCATTTTTCAACAAACAACAAACACACAAGCATTCCAGAGAGAACGGTGGAATCGTCGATTCATGGATCCTCGAATTCGAAAACGTTAAAAAAAAAAAAGCAAATCGGGGGTGGCGTAACAATGGGGAAAGGGAATTCAGTTCACTGACTCACCTTGGCGAGATCATCGCTGAGAGAGAGGAGAGAGTCTAGGGTTCCGACGCGGAGATTTGGGATGTTGAACTGCGAATTGAGAAGAAAATGAAGCAACGGATCGAAGAGAAGAAGAGAATCAAGAAATGGAGGATTGTATATATATGTATAGAGAGAGAGAGAGAGAGAGAGAGAGAGAGAGAGAGAGGGGTACTCTGTAAAGAGGAGTATCGAAAGAGTGCTTGGAGATTTGTTCCTGCAATTGGTTCCAGAGAGTAGAAGCGGAGTTGTGGACGGGAAGAGACACTATCCAGTACCTGCTCGCCATTGATTCAACCAACCTCTCTCCTCTGTGTTGCTTCTTCTTAACTGTGTACCCTTCCGGTCCCTGCTTGTGTCCTCAATTGTGATCCCGATCACACGCCAATCCACTTTTGTTTTTGAGACTACACCTGTGTATGATGCCTATGCCAATGTTAAATCCCACCCAGCTTCGGACACCGTATCACCATAACGATACCCATACAACAGCATTTCGCACTCTCTCACCAATCAATCACTGCCTTCCTTGTTCATTGAAAAAAAAAAAAATTAATAATCACAATAATTAAAAAAATTATGTAGATTACATTCACCTTTTCTAAGGTGTGTGAAAATATAATTCACGTCTCTTTTAATTATCTAACTTACACTTATACTCCCTTATTTATAAAGTACTATTAGTAAATTTAACAGAATAATATTTTTATAATATTAATTATTTTTAATTAATAAAATTATAAAAATATTTTTGTCTACTCAGTTAAATTTAAAGGTATTTTTGTAATTTTATTAATTATAAATAGTTAATATAACAAAAATATCATTCTGTTAAATTTACTAATGATATTTTGTTAGTGAGAGGTGTAGATGTAATATAAATACTTAAAATTTGACAAGTAGATGAGTTGTGAATGTAAATTGGACGACTAAAAGGGGTGAGTTGTATTTTTATAAATCTCAGGAGAGGTGAGTGTAATTTATATAAAAAATTTTTACTGCTTTACTTTTTTTTTTAAGTACGAAGGCATAAATTATTTTAAGGCTCAAATATATTTTTCCCCCTTCAAGATATAATATTCTTTTCTTTTTATCCGTTAAAAACATTATTTGAGGTTTGTCATTTTTCTTATATCCTTTAAGGATTTGGCTCCTCTAAAATAAAGAGAATAGTTGATAAAGTGTACAAGTGAGAGATTAATCATTTTTAGACCATTTAGTGAGATTCATACATAATGCACACATAATAAAAGTTATTGATTCAAGGGTGAGTAACCCTTTACTTTTGTGTATTTTACCAATCTCCTTACTTTAGATTAGCCAAATCCATTTTTTCAAGATTAAGTGTAAATATTTCTTTTCCATTTTTTATTTTTTGTGTGTGTGATGCGTTCCTTTACATCATTATAGATTTTACTAGGATCATTTATCGCTCATTTTGTGAAAGTTAAATAACTGAAACCAAATAATTTTCTGAAGTATCTAATAAAAAGTACTATATTTTGAAGAGGAAAAGCTTATTTAAGCTGGTATTATTAACATGTTGTAACACCCCGAAGTTATTCCAAAAATTTATTTAGACTTTATTAATAAGAATTTCAAAATTTTGATAAATTTAGTCGTCATGAGAAATGACTCAGCAATTACAAAAAAAAAAGTGAATAATATTTTTGGGCCTATAGATGAATAGTACCTCTTGACTCGGGACCAAAAGTGTCTAGGGCCAAGGGTGTTCTGAGCCAGAGGAACTTGGACTCAGAAGGCGAGCTAGAATATTTAGCCCAAGACCCAGGTAAAGATATTTTAGATTCCCGATAGGGATATTGTACCAGTTCGATAAGCTATCGGTGTACAATTTTAACACTAAAAAAGCAACTTGCTCACTAAATTTAAGTGAACCACTTATGTTGAACCAAGTGGATGATATAGATTAAAACTTGTCAAATAAGTTTTAATCTTGACCTTTCATTAAATTTTAATTTTACCTGGGGCCAATATCTCACTCGTTCAGTAAAATTTCGGTGTGCGATTTCTAGTACCTCATGAAGCTTAGAGAGCAAACTTCCTGCAAATGTATGACAAGGAGAAGAGCCATACCTATCATTTTTCTCAAGATTTTATAATAGCCACATAAAAATCTTAATTTTTATTACAAAGTTATATTTTTGTGGTGAAAATGTTTACACATCTTTCTGTATTAAAATTACAAATCATCTTTCTTGTTCTTTCCCTTACAAGAATTTGGCCAGCCTTTCCTCTGTTCAGCCTCTTCACTTTTCATCTTCCTCAAAACCTCATGAACAAGCCTAAAACTCGATTCTACAACATCAAGGATCAAGAACTTAAGCACAGAACTTAAGATATCTCTTGAAATCTTCCTATCTCACTCTAACAAGGGATTGTTATCTCACTTTACCATCAAAGAGAAGCTAGTATATCATTGCTTAGGACAGGGTTTTGGCTGGTCTTGGATTGAAGATTGGGTGGAAAAGCACTTAAAAGAACCAAGACAAGTGCATAAGTCTTCAAGCAATAAATAGGGTTTTCCTGCAACTCTCTTTCAATCAAACTTCGTTTCTCTAAAAATTTCAAGGAATTAGGTTAGGTTTAGTTTTGTTATTATGAGATTGAGTTGAAAAGTTGATGAACATACATGATTTGGTTAGAACATATTCTAGAATATCTTTTTTTTTTTATCAAATTACATCTTTGTTGAGTATGTTGGAAATTCAAATTTATATCTGCAGTAATTTTGTTTGATTTTTTAAACATACTTAGATGTTTATTTTTAATTTGACATTTTTATGTAGTGAAGATAACATATTAAGGCATTTCTATGATTTTTCTGGGTACATTTGAAGACTTTTACTATTTTTAAAAATTCAAAAATAGAGGCGATCAGGGTTTCTATTTGAACAACCAATTCTAAAGCACTGAATTTATTTGATTTTGTTACTATATCAAATAATTGAATTTTGACTTAAACTTTTTACAAATTTTTGTAGACATCTTGATGTCCAACCCTAAATTTTTACAGAATTTATTAAGTTTATTTGATATAATTTTTTAAATATAGTTAGAGACCTTATTTTGATCTAAAATTTTTACATGGTCTCATAGACACATTGAATTACCTATAAAAATTATTTTACCCTATATTTATGATGTTTAGTAATTTAACTATAATTTTCTTTAATAATGAAATTCTAGACAGAATGTTAATATGCTGGAATTATGAGTATATGTCAAAGACTTCATATCTTGTATACTATGTGAGTTTGTTGAGGATTTTATGCACATGTAACTGTGAATTCTTATGACAATTGCTCCTAGATGAAAAGAAGATTAAGATTATGAATTGTGATTATGAGTAATATGTGTGCATGGCACACTATGTAATTTAATTGTTGATGCTATGCATATATGGTTATGATACTTGTGCATAGAACATGGAATATGAGTTGTTAAAGTAATTCATAATGAATAAAAGATCCCCTTTGACATTAAGTCAGGGAAAGTAAAGTTGGCTAGGAATAGTATTTTATGAGAGTTGGAGAAAGTAAATATAATAATCATGTATAGGAATGAACTCAGTTTTAATAATCAGTCTATTGCCCAGGATTGTGGGCAAGGCTACTTGTGTCAAAGGCACGTAAAATATAAGATCCCTTTCGTTATGTAAAGGACACGTAAAGATGAGAAACATACATATGAGATCCCTTTTGACATATCAAAGGTACGTGAAGATAAGAAAGCTACCAAAGTAAAGATAGTCATTACATTTATCATATGCATCCTCATATTATTTTGAATTAGTTGTCTATGATAATTTACTATGAACTTGAGCATTATAATATACATGTATTAAGTGATTGAATACTAAAAGAAACCTACTTCAGAAGGATAATTTTGAACTTTAAAATGAAGCTTTGATATGTGCTAGCATGATCATATTTTTCTTAATAAACTGAAGTAGCTAGGACGATGATGATGACATTGATTATTGTGTATTTGCAAATATCCTACTCAGAATTTCATAATTCTCACCCCTTTTGTTTGTGCATTCCCATGTCATCTCCAGATAGCTCATTAGAATAATGAAGCCACTTATGTTGGAAGTATCTGAGTCAAAATAGCTTGATGGTTGTGAACATTTGATTTTGTCCAGTTCGTTAAACAAAAATCCAAAAATTTGCATATTTTATGATATCTAATTTCTTTTGGAAAATGTGAAAAAGAAAGAAAGAAAGTTTCTGGTTGTTTATTTTTATTTATCTCCAAAAATTAAAACAAAAACAAAAAAAAGAGTTCAATTCATTTATTGTGGCCCATCTCTTTTAATTTGATACCCAATATTTCTTTAGCATAGTCCAAGTATGTTTTTTTGGTTACAAGCCCAGGTCTATTTATTTCTTTTAGATTCAGTCCATTAAAGAAAAAAAAATACAAAATACAAAAATATATAAAAAAAATGAAAAAAGGGACAGAGAGAGGTCACGTTGAAGATCCCATTTCCTGCAAATACGAACAATATACAAATGGGAATGATGGGCAGGCACTTCGTGACAATCATTTTTGAAAAAAATAATAAATTAAAAAGGAAGAAAGAGCCTGGAGTGGCGGACACCAGCTCCTCTCCACTCTTGGAAAAATGATGATGTTCTTCCTTTACAGCTAAGGATGAATTGGCCAGCCTGCAAAAGAGAAGTGACCAATGATTTTGGTCAAGAAAGGATGGCTATAAATGGAGATCAGAATACCATCAATAGGGGGGATAAAAAAAATTCAGCAATACCATTGATCAACAAAAATTCCAAACACAGAGATATCATCAGTAATACCAATGATAAGCAAAAATTTTAAACACAGAGAGTAGCACCAAAAAGCAATCATTAGTCAAGAAAATTTCCAATTCAGTCCAGCAACAACAAGAAAATAAGGTGATAACAACAGTATGTAGTATCATGATCATCATAATATAAAATTAAAAAAAGGCAAAGAGGTCACGGCCTCCCCCTATCACTGTCGCGGCCTACATCTTCTTCCCCTCCATCGTTTTCTTCCTCTTCGTCCACCAAACTACCATGCATCTCCACCTAAACCACTATCGGCGCATCACCCTCAACCACCCACTGAAACTGCCACCCCAGCGCCTCATCTTCACTACCTCAAAACTGCCACACCACACGCCTCTTCCTCTTACTCTGCCCGATTTGCTGCTACTCCTCCTTCCTTGGCCATCATTTTCTATGACCATTCACTGCCGTGAAAACCGCAAGCTCAGCCTTCACCACAGTGGTCCTCCACCTCAACCTCCATCCGTAGCGTTTCCCCTCTCTCCTCTCCATGCACCGCTCCCCGCTCCTCTTCCTACCACAAACTGCGGCCTTCGCCTATACCTCTCCGAGATCCACCTTCCATCCTCACCGCGCAACATTCTCCCGATTTGTAATCACCACACCACCACTATGCCAATCTACTTCGCTCACGTCACGCCTCTACCTGGGCTCGCCTTTCGCTCGGGCTTGCCTCCGCCTAACCTCGCCTCTGCCCACCCCATTCCTCTACCCTTCCCCTACCGCGGGATGGTCGCAGCTTCTTCCTTTTTCTTTTTTTCCTTATTCATTGCTGCTCTCTCTCTGTTTCCCTCTTTCTCTTTGTTTCTTTTTCATTTCTAAATCTCAAGTCTTTCTCTTTGTATGCTTCTATCTCCCTCTTTGTGAATATGAATGTGTGTGTATATGGGCATGTGAGGGTGAGTGGGTGAAATATCTCTATGTTCCCTGTAACATCCCCTGCTCCTTTATGGATTGACGACTGTCCCCACAAACCAACATGGGTCTTTTCAGTGTGCTTTGTCCTCACTCACACGCTTCCTAGGAAAACTTCCCAAGAGGTCACCCATCCCAAAATTGCTCCAAGTCAAGCACGCTTAACTGTGGAGTTCTTTCAGTTTGGGCTACCGAAAAGAAGATGCATCTTGTTGGTATAGGTAGTACAAATCAATTCATATAAGCCCTCCTCAACTGTATAGTCCCATACCTATACAGTCTTATGATCCCTCTCATTCGGGTGTGTAATCGGTTCATTCATGTACCCCTTCGCTTTCGATATCTGCCAGGAGCCTCTCCTTGTCCGTGCCTCCTTGCACCGGTGATCACTCCCCGACTTCGCAATCCCCGGGCGTTACATGCCCACCAGCTTCCGCCTGGTTCGTCCCCGAACCACACCGTACTGGGAGAGGTGCAGGCTCTGATACCATTTGTAAAATCCCTTGCTGCTTTATGGATTGACGACTGTCCCCACAAACCAACACGGGTCTTTTCAGTGTGCTTTGTCCTCACTCACACGCTTCCTAGGAAAACTTCCCAGGAGGTCACCCATCCCAAAATTGCTCCAAGTCAAGCACGCTTAACTATGGAGTTCTTTCAGTTTGGGCTACCGAAAAGAAGATGCATCTTGTTGGTATAGGTAGTACAAATCAATTCATATAAGCCCTCCTCAACTGTATAGTCCCATACCTATACAGTCTTAGGATCCCTCTCATTCGGGTGTGTAATCGGTTCATTCATGTACCCTTCCGCTTTCGATGTCTGCCAGGAGCCGCTCCTTGTCCGTGCCTCCTTGCACCGACGATCACTCCCCGACTTCGCAATCCCCGGGCGTTACATTCCCTTGTTTCTGTTTTGAGAGGAACAAGTAAATATTAAAGAAACAAATCCTATTCATCAAAGTTACAAGAAAAAAAATGATGCCATGTGTTTGTTCTTTTTCTTAAAGAAAAAAATTAAAAACCCATAACCCCAACTTTTTTTATTTAATTTTTCTTCTTTTAAATTTTAAGTATTTTCTATTTAAAAAAAAATTTAATCGATAAAATTTTACAAATAGGATTAACTAAACTGTAACGACTTGTTAATTCTATGCTCTAGAATATTTTAGCTGTGATAGTTTGATATTCTAAAACTCATTTCAAAAATAAAATTAATCAACCCATAAATATTTTCTATAGAATTACGTGATTTTGAGTTCCTTATCGTACCAGAGGATATGTAGGAGCAGGTAATTTCGATCTCTGTCAAGTCAAAATTAATTTTTATAATTTTTATCTTATTTTTAAATAATTTTTCTAATGAATTTTTTATGAGATATTTTATTTTATTTTCATTTTTTTGGAGAATATTTTATTTCAAATAAAGATGTTAATTTAGACGTGACGGCTTGTTAACTTAGTATTTTGGGACATCTAAATTGTGACAGTTTGATGATCCAAAATTTCTTTTTAAGAAAGATTTTTTCTTGTAAAAAAATATTATTAATAATTTGCACAAATCAATTAAAGATACCGTCTATGGATCGGTGTATTAGAGGTATGTAGGATTAAGTTCCTACCATTTCTTATGCATAATCGACTTCCGAATTCAAATCTGGTTTCAAAGATCATTTTGTAAAAAATAATGGGTTTTTTCATGTTTTTCCAATTTAAATAAACTTGGCGGCGACTCCATTTTTTCAATAATTCTTTTTTACCATCCCCATCGCGATCCCGGTTGGAACAGATGGCGACTCCACTAGGGAATTCCAAGAAAGTCAGGCCTGTTATAGTTAGTTGTGCAAATTAAAAAATAGCTTTTTGAATTTTGTTTTTCTTTTTTCTCACTTTATTTTGTACATAATTTTCCTTTATTTCCATTTGTAAAGTTGTGTTTTATGTTTAAATATAATATATGCTAAAACCTTAGGGTAGACGATTGTTATTAGTTCTATATATATTTGTTGTTTGTATTGATTTTACAGGCATTTATCATGGGTAGTTTTAGGACTTTAGGTTTGTGTGCTATCTTCACACACAACACTGACACATTAATCACACACGAGTGGGGCCCTATACCTGGGTCTGAGTGCAACTTGAGATAGGTAAGAGATTGCATAGTGGTAGCCATTTTGGATATTCATCCTATTTGGTTATCACGAAAATCTTGTCTAGAGTGTGACTCTTCGTGAATGTCCTACACCTAGCGGTTCACCTGCTGTTGTGAATAACATTCCGAGATGAGCCTTAACTCTAGAGGTCGTAGAATCCTGAGAATATAGACCCACCTGGTGAAAGTGTTCATAGAGTAGAACAACCATAGGACCATAGAATTGACCTCCTGAGTTCGCCTTAAATAGGACACAAAGAGAGCATTCTTTTCCTTAACTCATTTCTTTGTATATAATTTCTTTTAGTTGCCTAAATTGTTTATTATTCTTTCTTCCTTTTAAATCAAGATTTTCGTTATGGCAAATTTGTTAGAGACTTGAACCAAAATCTTATTGTGAGTATCTTTAGAAAATGGAAGCAAACATGAGATCAAACAATCAGGAATGATGAAACAAATTGTACCTTTGAACGAGACGTTCTGAGGAACAGTTATAATCAAGGATACTCACATCAAAGACTAAGTTCGATTGACAGTTTCTAACAAATAGCTATACTTTTGTCTCTTTCGTTTTACTAAAATTATTTTTTGAAGGTAAAACTTTGCAACCATTAGGCACCCAAAGAAGACGGATACTGATCAAACTCATATTCACAATACCAAAGCTCAGACTAAGATGGCCGGAGGTAATGCTGAATCAAGAAATATTATCCTAGCCGCAACAACCTCTCAACAGGGAAGAAATCTAAGCATGGATGTTAATGCAATAAGAGGAAAGCTGAATGAAATGTCGAATAACTAAGCAAGATTGGAGGATATGATAAGGGCCATGAAAAAGTCGTTTGACTTATGGGGAGGAAACAAAATGGGCATGCCTGCGACGGAGCAAACTCATGTTGCCACTATACCTATAATACCAAAGGAGACCATGAGCATTACCCAATGAGTGAATGACATAAGGGAAATTCTAAATAACTCTCATGGACAGCCACCACCCACGATGCCATTGATAATCCCTGTCGGAGAAGGCTATCATGCCTTGGATAATGCACACGTAAAGGGACACGAGCACGTTACCCCTGTTTGGGAGCATCCTTGTGTTACTATCCAAAAATAATCATCTTCTGTCGCAACCGGGATCGCAATGGGGACGGCAAAAAAGAATTGATTGAAATTGGAGTCGCCATTTGGAAAAACATGGAAAACCCCATTTATCTTAAAGAAATGATCTTTGTAATTAGATTATGAGTTTAGGAGTCGGTTATGCATAGGGAAGGGTAGGAACTTACTCCTACGCACCCCTAATACACCCGTCCTTAGACGGAACCTTTAATTGATTTGTGTAAATTATTAATAACCTTTCAAAATATTTATTTTTCCATTTCTTATTTACAAGAAAATTATAAAAATAAAATCTTTCTTAAAAAGAAATTTTAAAATATCAAGCTGTCACAACTCAGATGTTCAAGATATTGAGTTAACAAGCCGTCACAACTAAATTAACATCTTTTATTCAAAATAAAATATTTCCTAAATAAATGAAAATTAAATAAAATATTTCAAAAAAAAGAAATATTAGAAAAACTATTTACAAAATAAGACAAATTATGAAAATTTAATTTTGGCTTGACAAAGATCGAAATTGCCTGCTCCTACATATCCCCAGGTGCAATGGGGAACTCAAAGTCACGTAGTTTTGTAGAAAATAATTTTGTGTTGTCAGATTTTAATTAAAAGAGAGGAAAATAAAAAGGGCTATTAATTGATTTTAATTTTGAATAAAATAAATTTGCCAAATCATGAAAATCCACTAGCACAAGATTTAAGTTAGCACGAGGTTACTCAGTGAAACCTTATGATCCAAATAATAATACAGGTAACATTTGCTACACAGTCATCATTATTGATCATTGCACAGATTTAAAAAAATCTTGTCAAATCATGAAAATCCACTTGTGCATAGGATTCAAGTTAGCACTAGACCACTCAGTGAACCCTTATGATTCAAATAACAATAAAAGTAAGATCTGCTACTCAACCATGGTTATTGATCATTGTATGAATTAAAAAAGTTTCAAAAAGATTTTTTTATTGCTTATTTGAAAGAAAACACATTTTATAAAAAAGATAACTTCAATTATGAACTGACAAAATTAATTTAGAGAAAAAATTATTTATTTAAGTGAAAACACGAACAAAATATAATAATTAAAGACTAAAAGTAAATCAAAGGTCCTAACTACCATTTTTTTTTATATTTTTAAGGTTTTAAACATAAAATTCACCAAAACATCAAACAAATGATTAAATCAATTCCTAAACCAATTTATTTAATCCTACTCAAAGAAAACAAACCCTCTTTTTTTTTATTTTAAACTCAAACTAAACAATTTCCTAAACAAACAAATCTAAAAGTCAAAAATTAAACAAACATTAAATCAACTAAGTAAACATGAATCTAAACAAATAATTTGAAAATTTATTCTAACAAAATAAAATAATACTAACTCAAACTAAAATAAATCTTAAAACTCTTTATTTTAATTTTAATTTTATTAATTTAAATTTTACTTAATCTAATCCTAATCTAATTCTACCCCTAAAATTGATCTACCCACTCCCCAAACACACTCACACGCTCACATACTCTCACACACATGCTTGCCCACTCACACACGTGCACCAACTCTCTCTCACACACTCAACATAGAAACATGTAGCTCACACACGTTCTCACTTTCTCTCTCCTCACTAATAGCACACACACTATACAAATTAAAAACAAAAAGAAAGATAAAAAGAAAGGGGAAACATGGAGCAACAGAGAGTGAAAGAAAAGGAAAGAGAGAGGGGAGGTGACCGCGGTGCAAGGAGGAGTGGTGCTGCACTATGTGTGAAGGAAAGGGGCTGCAGGCAACCAGATCGGGGACCTACCGCCGCGGTGCAGATTGGGTGGCGGAGGCAGTGAAAGTCGCGGTTTTCGCAACGAGTAGCAGTGGCCTGAGGGTGGCACGGTCGTTGAGGAGAGATGGTGCGGTGGTCTTGAGGTAGTGGTTGTGGCTTGGGCGAAAGGGGAAGAGGTGGTGAATGAGGGATGGATCTGAAGGTAGTGGAAAAAGCTTGTGAAAGGGAAGGCCGCGTCGGTGTGATGTTGGATACGCAATGGCAGCACGACTTTTGGGGGGAAAAGAAGAGGTGTCGGCTTTTGAAAGGGAAATCGTGGTTGAGAGTGATGGGGATAAGATCACGGTCGCTAGATGGGGAGGCCGCGATTCACGAGATAGAGAGGAAAGGGAGTGTGATGGTTGATGGTGGCGACGTGGTCATGGGGGTGGTGGAACGGTGGCTGGGATAGTGGAACCTTGCTGGTCGTACGGCTGGAAGGTAGATTAGCGGTTTGATGCGAGGCAGTGGGGCGGTCTTCCGATGATGGTGTCGTGGTGTTCCCCTTCTTCTTAGTTTTCTACCTCTTTTTTATGTTTCTGAAATGGGATTTTTGTTTTGTACTGATTGAGCTGGGACTCTTGTAATTGGACTGGACTGTTGTTGTATGAATGGACTATTATGGATTGTGAATTGTGTGAATTATGTATCTGTTGATGATTTTTGGGTTGTATTTGGCTATGATTTAGGTATTGGTGTCTAGAAATGTGGCTTTGTTTGGTAACGGAACAACACTAGAGAAAAAAACAAATCAATGATTTACAAATGATTTACTTGGGGCTTTATCTTCCTTCCAAATTCTTTCTTTCTCTGTGTTTGTGGGAAAGGTGTTTTCAGGTGAAAATGATGATAGGGTTTTTTGTAGTTTGTCAAAAATGATGGGTGATCTTGTGATCTCATTGCATGTAACTCCCAGCTTTTTCTGTTCGGTGCCTATTTTTTTCTAAAAATTTGTTGATATTTTTTCGGCGATCCATGCTCATGCTTGACTCTGTTTGCATGCTCCGTTCGACTACCAAACTAGCACTAATTCTTCATTGTCCTTTTCCTTTAATTGGCTACCTGCATTTTCTTCTCTTTTCTCTTTTTTTCCTTAAAAAAATGAACTAAGATAAAACAGTCCAAAAATAATAAAATCAATTGGTTTAAAGTTTTTTTAAATAAAAGATGGAATGGGCTTGTTTATTTTTGTACAATAAAAAGCAAATAACAACAAAAAAAAGGAAATGGACTTGAACGATTTTTTTTTTTATTATTGGGTCAAATCAAATCAGGTATTCACAATTACCCCTCTTTACTTATTTCTTATAAGAGAATATGAAAAATCTAAGTTTTTACATATTGTCTTTGCAAGCAATAAGTAAAGACATGAACATAGATTTTGTTCGGTAATGCATGAAATGCAAATGCAAGAGAAATCAAATTCTAACACGGAAAGAACCTAAAGATGCAAGAAAATCACACGGTACCTTTAATTGTTTTGTGCAAATTATTAATAACCTTTTAAAATATTTATTTTTCCATTTCTTATTTACAAGAAAATTATAAAAATAAGAATCTTTCTCAAAAAGAAATTTTAAAACATCAAGCTATCACAACTCAGATATTCAAAATATTGAGTTAACAAGTAATCATGACTAAATTAACATCTTTTATTCAAAATAAAATATTTCCCAAATAAATTAAAATTAAATAAAATATTTCAAAAAGAGAAATATTAGAAAAACTATTTACAAAATAAGACAACTTATGAAAATTTAATTTTAGTTTGACAGGGATCGAAATCGCCTGCTCCTGCGTATCCTCTGGTGCAATGGGAAATTCAAAGTCACGTAATTCTGTAGAAAATAATTCTTTGTTATTAGATTTTAATTAAAAGAGAGGAAAATAAAAAAAGACTGTTAGTTGATTTTAATTTTAAATAAAATAAATTTGCCAAATCATGAAAATCTACTTGCACAAGATTTAAGTTAGCACTAGGTTACTCAGTGAAACCTTATGATCCAAATAACAATATAGGTAACATTTGCTACTCAGTCATCATTATTGATCATTGCGCAGATTTAAAAAAATCTTGTCAAATCATGAAAATCAACTTGTGCACAGGATTCAAGTTAGCACTAGGCCACTTAGTGAACCCTTATGATTCAAATAACAATGAAGGTAAGATCTGTTACTCAACCATCGTTATTGATCATTGCACGAATTAAAAAAGTTTCAAAAATATTTTTTTTATTGCTTATTTGAAAGAAAACACATTTTATAAAAAGCTAACTTCAATTATGAACTGACAAAATTAATTTAGAGATAAAATTATTTATTTAAGTAAAAACACAAACAAATATAATAATTAAAGACTAAAAGTAAATCAAGGGTCCTAACTACCATTTTTTTTTGTATTTTTAAGGTTTTAAACATAAAATTCACCAAAACATTAAACAAATGATTATATCAATTCCGAAACCAATTTATTTAATCATACTCAAAAGAAAACAAACCCTCTTTTTTTTATTATTTTAAACTCAAACTAAACTAATTCTGAAACAAACAAATCTAAAAGTAAAAAATTAAACAAACATTAAATCAAAAAGTAAACTCGAATCTCAACAAATAATTTCAAAATTTATTCTAACAAAATAAAATAATACTAACTCAAACTAAAATAAATCTTAAAACTCCTTATTTTAATTTTTATTTTATTAATTTAAATTTTACTTAATCTAATCCTAATCTAATTCTACCCCTAAAATTGATCTACCCATTCTCCACACACTCACACACATACACTCACCCACTCACACATGCGCACCAACTCACTCTCACGCACTCAACACGGATACATGCGGCTCACACACATACTCACTTTCTCTCTTCTCACTAACAGCACACACACTAAACAAATTAAAAATAAAAAGAAAGATCAAAAGAAAGGGGAAACAAGGAGTAACAGAGAGTGAAAGAAAAAGAGAGGGAGGTTCTTTTGATGAAAAAGGTGTGTCGGCCAAGAGAGGGAGAGAGAGGGGGGAGGTGACCGCGCCATAAGGAGGAGTGGCGCTGCGCGGCGCGTGAAAGAAGGAGGCTACAGCGACTGGTGTGCAGATCGGGTGGCAAAGGCAATGAAAGTCGCTGTTTTCACGATGAGTAGTGGTGGCCTAAGGGTGGCGCGATCGTTGAGGGGAGATGGTGCGGTGGTCTTGAGGCGGTGGTTGCGTCTCGCGGCGAAAGGGGAAGAGGTGGTGTATAAAGAATGGATCTGAAGGTAGTGGAGAAAGCTTGCGAAAGGGAAGGCTGCGCCGGTGTGATGTTGGATACGTAGCGGCGGCGCGGCTGTTGGGGGAAAAAGGAGAGGTCCGGCTTTTGAAAGGGAAATCGTGGTTGAGTGATGGGGATGAGATCGCGATGGCTAGATGGAGAGGCCGTGATTCATGAGATGGATAGGAAAAAGAATGTGATGGTTGATAGTGGCGACGCGGCCATGCGAGCAGTGGAATGGTGGCTGGGATGGAGGAACTGCAGTGGTCGGCGGCTAGAAGGCAGATCAATGGTTTGAGGCCAGGCGGTGGGGTTGTCTTCCGATGAGGGTGCCGAGGTGTTCCCCTTCTTCTTAGTTTTCTGCCTCTTTTTTTATTTTTCTGAAATGGGATTTTTGTTTTGTACTGATTGAACTGGGACTCTTGTAAATTGGACTAGACTGTTGCTATATGAATGGACTATTATGGATTGTGAATTGTGTGAATTATGTATCTGTTGATGATTTTTGGGTTGTATTTGGCTATGATTCGGGTATTGGTGACCAGGAATGTGGCTTTGTTTGGTAATGGAACAACACTAGAGAAAAAAACGAATCAGTGATCTACAAATGATTTACCTATGGCTTTATCTTCCTTCCTGATTCTTTCCTTCTCTGTGTTTGTGGCAAAGGTGTTTTCAAGTGAAAATGATGATAGGGTTTTTTTTGTGTTGGAAACAGATTGTCATTGAAGCCCCCTACCCTTCCATTCTTGTCTAAATTTATACACAATTCTGGGTGTAGTTTGTCAAAATGGTGGGTGATCTTGTGATCTCATTACATGTGACTCCGAGCTTTTTCTGTTCGATGGAAATTTGCTGATGTTCTTTCGGCGATCCATGCTCATGCTTGACTCTGTTTGCACGCTTCGTTTGACAACCAAACCAGATTGATTCTTCGTTGTCCTTTTCCTTCAATTGTCTGCCTGCATTTTCTTCTCTTTTCTCTTTTTTTCCTTAAAAAAATGAACCAAGATGAAAGAGGCCAAAAACAATAAAATCAATAGGTTTAAAGTTTTTTTAAAAACAAAAGACGGAATGGGCTTGTTTATTTTTTTACAATAAAAAGCAAATAACAACCAAAAAAAAAAAGAAATGGACTAGAAGGATTTTTTTTTTGTTTTTGGGTCAGACAAAATCGGGTGTTCACATCTTCCTTAGGAAATAATCATTCAGAGACAGAAAAAGACAAGTTCAAAGAAGAATGGATGAAGAAAATTCAGGAGCAAATCAAGGCTATCCAAGGATCTAGCTCCTACAGCTATGTGGAGATTGAACAACTGTGCCCTCCTGTAGACTCGATGGTTGCCAAAGACTTCAAGATCCCTAATTTCTCGAAGTACGATTGGACTAGTAACCCTTTGTTCCACTTGAAAAGTTATTGTACTAAAATGGTAATATGGTCCAATGATGAAAGATTTCTTATTAGCTTTTTTCATGAAAGCTTGACTGAACCTGCATTGGAATGGTACATTTAGCTGGACCATTCAAAAATCACCAGTTAGAGGGAATTGGCTGACCTGTTCATAAGTCAATACAAATTTAATCTTGAAGTAGTGCCTACTCGGGTACAGTTAAACTCAATACAGAAGAAGAAAAGTGATCCATTCAAGCAATACGCTTAGGGTAGAGAGCCTTGGCCGCCCAAGTTCAACTACCGCTCATCGCAACTGAAATGTATTCATACTTCTTTGAAACCTTGGGATCCCCTTATATCAGGGTAATGGTAGGAGCAGCATACAATTTTGATAACTGCTGGAGAAAGGATCGAGAGCTTGGTTAAGGCTAGCAAACTTCCCATGAACAGCGAAGACACAAGAAAAAGTTTCCCACCCAGGAAGAAGGAGACAAATATGAATTATGTTCAGGGTCAGCAATCCTTCGTCCCGAGATATGCACTAACACGTGCACAACCCCAGATGCCATATACCAAACCCCTATCATTCCTTACCCATCTGACCAAACTACACCAACCACAAACACTACCCTATACTCCCAGCCTCAAGTTAACAACATCCACATACGGCCTTACCAACTAACTCGCCCAACATATACCCCAGCACCACGACCAAATTTCCAAAACTAGAATTACACCCAATTCCCCAACCTTCTACGTTTCCCAAAGTTGTCCATTTTGAATGCTAACCTTTTCCAAAGATTAGTTGATGCCCATTTGATCTTGGCATGTCCTATACGCCCATTAGAACCGCCATACCCGGCTTGGTACAACACGAACCTTACTTGTAAATACCACATCGACATAGTAAGGCATTCCATTGAGGATTGTGAAGGGTTCAAGACGGCGGTAAGGACACTAATTGCTTGCAAAAGATTGGACCTCCAAGAGGAATCAAAACCAAATATTGTCCATAATCCGATTCCAAACCATGAAGGAGGAAGCCAGATAAATGCCTTGGAAATGGAGGAACCTTTGATTAGGAAGGTGTTGAGTCTTAGAACACCCATGGAGAAATTTTTCATTGGTTTAAAGAAGGCTGGCTACAATACAACAGTGCATGCTCTCGCAATAAAGGAGAATGAGAAATTTGATATGAAGTCCAGCTGCATATACTACTCCGA
The DNA here is from genome assembly GCA_031216125.1 of Dalbergia cochinchinensis. Classification (NCBI taxonomy): domain Eukaryota; kingdom Viridiplantae; phylum Streptophyta; class Magnoliopsida; order Fabales; family Fabaceae; genus Dalbergia; species Dalbergia cochinchinensis. The sequence continues at coordinate 26,946,569 of CM062368.1, forward strand.
AGGCCTCAGTCGTGATATAGAAAGTTGTTGGGATTTTAAGCTCGAGTACAAGAATTACTCAACTGGGGTGTGATTCAGGCAAAAAAGAGGCCGATTATCCCTAAGGAAATAAACGTGATCGAGTGCTTCATGCTTCGAGTACCGCCATTTGATACAGCCCTAAGACCATAAAAGGTAGTAATCACTGTGAAAAAGCCGATACCCATTGGTTACCAGGATACACATGGTGCCTTGGAATTACGAGACCAAAGTGGAAACAAATGGAGACATAGGGGAGACTTCAAAAGCCCAAAAAAGCGAAGTGGTGACCAGTATAGCTAAAGTAAAATGAATAACGAGAAGTGGAAGGGTCTATGGGTCCAAAGAGCTGGAAAAAGGAAAGATAATGGATGAAGGGGATGTTGGAGAAAAGAAAAAGGAGGAAGAGGAAGAAGAAGAGTTCCTTAAAATCATGAAACAGAGTGAATATGATATTTTGGAACAATTAAAGGAGACTCTCACCAGGATATCCCTTTTGTCATTAATCCTATCATCTAAACCCTATCAAAAGGCAGTGTTAAAAGTCCTGAAAGAATCCTATGTCAAGCCCAACGTTTCATTAGAAAATATGGTGAATATGGTGGATCCAGTGAACCGTAACAATATAATCACCTTCTCAGATGAAGAAGTTGTGTCACAGACTAACTCACAAGCAGTACATATAACCCTCAAATGCAAAGGCCACATAGTGCCTAGTGTCTTTATTGATGGGGGATCAGGGTCAAATGTATTGTCGATGGCAACTTTGAGTCAACTATCAATGAGTATTGATGACATATCACCACAAATGATGGCTGTAAAGGTTTTCGATGGGGCTACGAAAAGCATTCTGGGGGAAAAGGTGTTGCCGCTAGAAATTAGCCCAAGCAGGTCAGAAGGATTATTTCAGGTGATAGAGATAAGCTCAGATTATAACATGCTACTGAAAAGACCATGGATTAATATTATTGGTGCTGTCCCTTCAACTTTACATCAAAAGGTTAAATATATTGAAAATGGATCAGTTGTTATAATCCATGGAGAAAGGGACATCATTATATGAAAATCGGTCTCACTGCCATATGTGGAGAATATAGTACCAATAAACAATAATTTGTAGCATAGCCTGGAGTTGGTAAAACCCAGACATGAAGGCAGTAACTCCCCGAAGCAAAATGTCAATCAGATAATGGCTCAGATCATGGCTAAGAATGGATGCCTGGAAGGTAAAGGATTAGGACCACAGTTGTAAGGTATCAAAATACCCATACTGGTCTCCAAGAAGCCCAACAGATTCAGCTTAGGATATGAAGCATTATTAGAAGAGGAGATAAAGGCCATGATCCTTCAATGGAAGAAACAAAAGGAGAAAATAAAAGAAATTCGACACTTGAAAGAAACATTTCCTGGTCCAGCTGAAGTGATTACAGCCAAAGAAGTTCACTCCTGTTGCTATTTTCCCACCATCAACACCCTGGATGCGGAGACAATTGAAGGAAGCAATAAGATTCAAGTTGCCAGCAACGAGGATATGCTGATAAATTGGATAGCTGAACCATTGATTGATGTTATTGTTTCAAAGTAATTATTTAGGGTTGTATTAATTGTTTTTGCTTTCATGTATGCTACTCTGAGACATCATTTGAATGAATTTGCATATTTATCCACTAATTTTTCTTTATTATTTTTCTACTCACATTTTACATTCCTTTGTGTCTTCCATTCTTTTTGTTTCAACAGCTATTCTTTTACTTTTCTTTTTTATCTTTACCGTCATCTTTCTCAGTCCATTAATTTGTGTTTTCTCTGCATTATTTGCATTTTATCCATTATCTGTTTTGGCCTTCTAACCCATCACATTTGCTTTCTAGGAATGTAAATGCTATAGAAACTTTGCCTCATGAAAGGGAATTTGGAAACTTATCAATTGATTCTCTTACTGCACTTGATTATGACAACTATGAATCCGAAGAGGATGAAGAAACTATTGGAGAATTTTCCAACCTACTGGAACATACAGAAAAGGGGTTTAACCTAGACAATAAGGTGGATGAGGTGCTTAACATGGGCACTAAAGAAGAAAAGAATGAGCTGAAAATAGTAGAAAATCCTGAACGAACAAAAATGATTGCGTTGTTTGAAGAATATCTGGATGTCTTCGCATGGTCCTACCATGATATGCCAGGATTGGATTCAAAGATCGCTTCACACAAGATCCCTTTGTATCCAAAAGTTGAGTTGAAAAAGCAAAAATTGAGAAGAATGTGGTCTGACATGTCATTAAAGATAAAAAAGGAAGCAACTAAACAGTTAGAGACTGGTTTTTTGGAGGTGTCAAGATACACTGATTGGGTAGCAAACATTGTGCCCCTGCCTAAGAAGGTTGGAAAAGTTAGAATGTGTATGGATTATCAAGATCTAAACAAAGCTAGCCCAAAAAATGATTTTCCACTCCCTCACATCGATATCCTTGTTGATAATACAGCTGGAAATCACCGATTTTTATTTGTGGATGGATACTCTGGGTATAATCAGATTTCTATGGATCTTCACAACAAATGAAAAACTACGTTCCTAACTTCGACGGGAAATATTTGGCTACACAGTCATGCCATTCGGGTTGAAGAATGCTGTTGCCACCTGTCAATGTGCTATGATTGCATTGTTGCATGACATGACGCACAAGGCGATTGAAGTGTATGCAGATGACATGGTCTCTAAGTCTAAAGAGGAAGAAAGTCACGTCGTGGTTTACTATTTGAGCATGAAGTTTAATGATTATGAATCCCACTATCTAGTGATTGAAAAGACCTGTTGTGCATTAGTGTGGACGTCCAAGAGGCTGAGGCAGTATATGTTATGCTACATCACTTGGTTGATTTCTTGAACGGATCTACTAAAATATATATTCGATAGTCCTCATGTGTCATTGACAATATTGAAGTGGCAGGTGATGCTGTCGAAATTTGATATCAAGTATGTAACCCAAAAGTCTGTCAAGAGAAGTCTAATTGCTGATCACCTAGCTGAAAACCCTTTTGAGAGTGGACAATTAACCATGTCTAAGTTCACTGATAGCGAGGTGTTGGCACTAGAAAAAGAAGAGATGAAAGAAGAGAATGTGTGGAAGATGAACTTTGATAGAACTACCAACATGAATGGATGTGGAATATGAGCTATAGCAGTGTCACCAGCTGAGAAGCAGTACCCAGTTTCCATTAAACTAGACTTTGAATGTACCAACAACATTGCAGAGTATGAAGCATATGCAAATAGTTTGCAAGTTGCAATTGACTTGGGATCAAAGAACTGAAGGCCTTTGGAGACTCTACACTCATAATCTACCAAGTTAATGGATAATGCCGTACAAAGGATCCAAAATTGATACCTTATCAGAAGTATTTGTCTCGACTAATTGAGTACTTTGATGATATATCGTTCTCCCACTTAACTCGAGACAAGAACCAATTTGTAAATGCATTGGCGACTCTGACTGTAATGATTAAATTAGAAGTCCACACCAATGTCCAACCCATCCATGTAGAGGTGCAAAGTGAGCCAGTACATTGTGGCAACGTAGAGACTGAACCAGACGGATAAGCATGGTATCATGACATCAAGCAGTATATTCAAAAAGGAGAATACCCAGCAGGTGCAAATGAGGTGGATAAAAAGACAATTCGAAGATTAGCCATGGCCTTTTTCCTGAATAGTGAAGTCCTTTACAAGAGAAACTATGGTGCCATTCTCCTTAGATGTGTACATACTCATGAAGCTCGAATAATCATGACCGAAATCCATGAAGGGATATGTGGAACTCATGTTAATGGGCACATGATGGCATGCAAAATCCTAAGGAGCAATTATTACTAGTCCACCATAGAGAATGATTGTATCAACTATGTTCGGAAGTGCCACAAATGCCAAATATATGCAAATCGAGTTAATGCTCCTCCCGTTCCATTGCACAACATGGTATCTCCTTGGCCTTTCTCGATGTTGGGCATGGATGTTATTGGCCCAATTAATCTCAAAGCATCCAATGGTCATCGTTTTATCTTGGTAGCAATAGACTACTTCACTAAATGGGTGGAAGCTGTTTTATATGCCAACATCACACATAAAGTATTTATCAAATTCGTGAAAAGGGACATCATCTGCAGGTACGGGATTCCAGAAAGATCATCACAGATAATGCTCCCAACCTCAATGGTGCTGAGGTTCAGAAATTCTTTGAGGCTTTCAAGATAAAGCATTACAACTTAACCCCCCCTTATGGGTCTCAAATGAATGGTGCGGTTGAAGCTGCAAATAAGAATATCAAGAAAATCATCGCCAAAATGGTGATGAAGTAAAAAGGCTGGCACGAAATGCTGCCATATGCATTACGTGCATATCGTACCAATATACGATCAAGTACAGGGGCAACCCCCTTCTCACTGGTATATGGAATAGAAGCTGTATCCCCTATAGAAGCTGAAATCCCCTCGCTCAGGGTTTTAATAGAGGCTAAGTTGGAGGAATCTGAATGGGTGAAGATTCGATATGAGCAATTGAACATGATTGAAAAGAAAAGGCTTGCAGCTATTTGTCATGGCCAGTTGTACCAAACCAGAATGGTTAAGGCTTTTAACAAGAAAGGCCGCCCTAGAGATTTTCATCTAGGAGATTTGGTTTTGAAGAAAATTCTCCCTAATCAAAAGGATGCACGGGGAAAGTGGGCTCCGAATTATTAAGGTCCTTACATTGTCAAGCAAGCATTCTCAGGTGGGGCATTGGTTTTGCAAAGCATGGATGGACAAGAATTGCTAAAGCAATTAATGCTAATGCGGTCAAAAGGTTTTATACTTGAAAAGATACTGAAAAAGCCCATTAGGTCGAAAACTCGAAAGAGTGACCTAAGCAAAAATTAGGGCAAAATAAAAAAAAAACCTGTTAGGTCAAAAACTCGAAGAAGCAGCCTAAGCAAAAATTAGGGAAAAACAAAAAAAGAGAGAGATAGAGAGAGAGAAAAGCTCATTAGGTCGAAAACTCGAAAGAACGGTCTTGGCAAAAGTTAGAGCAGAAAAGATAAGCATCATTTCTAGTAGCATACATTGGGGCAATTTTTGGTGTTAAATTTGTCTAGTGAATCAAGCAAACTAAGACCAAAACCGAGGCAGATTTTTGGGGAAAAAATGGTTTGAAGTCATATCATCGGAGATCATGGCTATGGTGTGCAATTTGCTGCAAGAAGTCGATTAATTGAGCCACAAAGAACCTAAACTGTGCAAAATTTCATGACTTTCATAACTTTGTATTTCTCTTTAATGTTGATGCCTTTTTTCAAAACATTTCGTCATCCAATGCATCAAGCAATAGAGATGTTTATTCGATTAATCCTTTCACCTTCTCTTTGAATGCATGTTTATTTATGATGTCTCAACTACGATAAATTTAAGCTTCAATTATATGATCTAACAATGTTTGCAGCAATACATCAATGACCATCATAGCACCAATAGAATCCAGAAACTTCAACAAAACTTTACAGAAAAATAATCATCATTCTAAAAAGAAAAAAGGGAGAAGAAGAAAAGAAATGAGCAACGGTACAGAAGAAAAAAAAGTCCCAGTTATGCCAGAAAGTCCAGTGCAAGAATTATGAGTTTGATCGGTTAAAGTTTTCCTTAAAGTTTGCTCGATTTGGTGACGGTTTGTTTTTCAGGAATGTGCCTGAAATAAACTGAAAGTGGATGATAAATTCATGACTTTTGCATATAACTTAAAAAGAGAGAAAGAGGAGACTATGAAAATTGCTATTCTCTGTGTCAGCTTTTAATTTTCCAGTCAGCCTCAGATTGCCAATTTACTTTTCCAATCGGCCTCGAATTTCCATTTCCATTTCCAGTCGGTCTCAGGTTGCCAATTTGCTTTTCCAATCAGCCCCCGATGGCTTTTAATTTCCAGTCAGCCCCTGTTGGCTTTTAGATTCTTGTTTACCCCCGTTAGCTTTTAATTTTCAGTCAGCCCCCGTCAACTTTTAAATTTCTGTCAAACCCCGTCAGTTTTTAAATTTCTGCCAGCCCCCATCAGCTTTTAATTTTTAGTCAGCCCCCGTCAGCTTTTAATCTGCCAGCCCCCGTCGGCTTTTAACTTTCAGTCAGCCACCGTTGGCTTTTAATTTTCTATCAGCCCCTGTTGGCTTTTAAATTTTTGCCAGCCCCTGTCAGCTTTTAAATTCTTGTCGGCCCTGGTCGGCTTTTAATTTTTAGTTGGCCCCCATCGACTTTTAATTTTCAGTCAGCCTCCATCGACTTTTAATCTGTTAGCCCTCGTCGGCTTTAAATTTTCAGTCATCCCCTATCGATTTTTAAATTTCTACCAGCCCCTGTTGGTTTTTAAATTTCTATTAGCCCTCGACGACTTCTTCTAAATTTCTGTCAGCCCCCGATGGCTTTTAAATTTCTGCTAGCCCCCGTCGGCTTTTAATTTTCAGTCAGCCCCCGTCAACTTTTAAATTTCTGCTAACCCCCAATGGCTTTTAAATTTCTGCCAGTCTCCGTCGGCTTTTAATTTTCAGTCATCCCTCGTCGCCTTTTAATTTTCAGTAAGCCCTCGTCAACTTTTAAATTTAAAGTCGGCCCCCGTGGGCTTTTAATTTTCAGTCAGCTCCCATAGGCTTTTAATTTTCAACCAGCCCCCTATCGACTTTTAAATTTTTGTCAGCCCCCGTCGGCTTTTAATTTTCGGTCAACCCTATCGACTTTTAATTTTCTATCAGCCCTTGTAGACTTTTAATTTTCTGCCAGCCCCCGTTGGCTTTTAAATTTTCAGTCAGCCCCTGTCGACTTTTAATTTTCAGTTAGCCCCTATTGGCTTTAAATTTTTGTCAACCCCCGTTAGCTTTTAAATTTTTGTCAGCCCCCGTTAGTTTTTAAATTTCTGCTAGCCCCGTTGACTTTTAATTTTTTGTCAGCCCCTATCGACTTTTAATTTTTTGTCACTTGTTGATTTTATCCAATTTGTCGCATGTCTTGTAAATTTCCTGTCAGCCACCATCAGCTTGTAAATTCTCATCATTCCCTGTGGGCTTTTAAATTCCCATCATCCCCCGTTGGTTTTTTAAATTCCTATCATCTTTTACTCTTTTTGGTTTTACAGATGAATTTCGCATTCCTTGTCATTCATACATCTTGGTTGCTGAATTTCATCATTGCATTGCATATGCGTCTCATGAGCATTTAGTTTCTTTCACCATTTGAATTCAATCTTTCTTATTGTTGTCAATTTCATGCATTGCTAAACAAAATCAATGTTCATGTCTTTACTCATTCCTTATAAGAGTAATATAAAAACTTAGATTTTTCATATTTTCTTATAAGAAATAAGCAAATAGGGGCAACTGTGAATACCTGATTTTGTCTGGTTTGTTAAAAAAAAAATCCAAAAATAAGAATATTTTATGATATCTAATTTTTTTTGGAAAAATGTGAAAAAGAAAAGAAAGAGAATTTTCTGGTTTTTTTTATTTATCTCCAAAAATTAAAACAAAAACAAAAAAGAGTTCAATTTATTTATTGTGGCCCATCTCTTTTAATTTGATACCTAATATTTCTTTTTATAGCTTAGTTGTGTTTTTGTCCATAATAAGAATATCCATTTTAGCACAGTCCAGGTTTTTTTTTTTGGTTACAAACCCAGGTCTATTTGTTTTTTTTAGATTCTGTCCATTAAAGAAAAAAAATACAAAATACAAAAATATATTAAAAAAATGAAAAAAAGGGACAGAGAGAGGTCACATTGAAGACCCCATTTCCTGCAAACGAGAACAATATACAAATAGGGATGATGGGCAGGCACCTAGTGACAATCATTTTTGAAAAAAGTAATAAATAAAAAAAGAAGAAATAACCAGGAGTGGCGGACACTAGCTCCTCTCCACTCTTGGCCAAATGATGATGTTCTTCCTTTGCAGCTAAGGATGAATTGACCAGCCTGCAAAAGAGAAGTAACCAATGATTTTGGTCAACGAGGGACGGCTATAAATGGATATTAGAATACCATCAACAGGGGAGATAAAAAAAATTCAGCAATACCATTGATCAGCAAAAATTCCAAACATAGAGATATCATCAGTAATACTAGTGATAAGCAAAAGTTCCAAACATGAAGAGTAGCACTAGAAAGCAATCATCAGTCAAGAAAATTTTCCAATTCAGTCCAGCAACAACAAGAAAATAAGGTGATAGCAACAATATGTAGTATCATGATCATTGGAAAATAAAATAAAAAAAGGCATTGAGGTCGCGGCCTCCCCCATCACCGCCGCGACCTTCATCTTCTTTCCTTCATCGTTTTCTTTCTCTTCCTCCACCAAACCGCCACGCATCTCCACCCAAACCACTATTGGCGCATCACCCTCAACCACCCACTGAAACTGCCACTCCAGCGCCTCATCTTCACCACCTCAAAACCACCACACCATATGCCTCCTCCTCCTACTTTTCCTTGATCTGCTACTCCTCCTTCTCCTCCCGCGGCCATCATTTTCTATGACCATGCACCGCCGTGAAAATCGCAAGCTTAGCCTTCACCATGGTGGTCCTTCGCCTCAAACCCCATCCGCGGCGTTTCCCCTCTGTCTACCCTCCATGTGCGGTGCCCTGCTCTTCCTCCTACCGTGAACTGCGGCCTCCACTTGTACCACTCCAAGATCCACCTTCCACTCTCACTGCGCAGCATTCTCCCAATCTGTAATCACCACACCACCACCGTGTCGATCTGCTCTGCCCGTGTCATGCCTCCGCTTGGGCTCACCTCCGCCCGCTCCATTCCTCTACCCTTCCCCCACCGCGGGATGGCCGCGGCTTCTTCCTTCTTCTTTTTTCCTCATTCATTGTTGTTCTCTCTTTGTTTCCCTTTTTCTTTTTATTTCTTTTTCATTTCTTAATCTCAAGTCTTTCTCTCTATATGCCTCTATCTTTCTCTTTGTGAATATGAATGTGTGTGTATATGGGCATGTGAGGGTGAGTGGGTGAAATATCTCTATGTTCCCTTGTTTCTATTTTGAGAGGAACAAGGTAAATATTAAAGAAACAAATCCCATTCATCAAAGTTACAAGAAAAAAATAAGGCCATGTGTTTGTTTTTTCAAAAAAAAATTGAAAACCCATAATCCCTAACTTTTTTTTATTTAATTTTTCTTCTTTTAAATTTAAAGTATTTTTCATTTTAAAAAAAGATAAAAAGAAAGTTAATCGATAAAATTTTACAAATAGGATTAACTGAGCGATGACGGCATGTTAATACCATGCTCTAGAATACTTTAGTTGTGACAGTTTGACATTCTAAAACTCCTTTTAAAAATAAAATTAATCAACCCATAAATATTTTTTGCAGAACTACGTGACTTTGAGTTCCTCATCGCACTAGAGGATACGTAGGAGTAGGCGATTCCGATTCCTGTCAAGCCAAAATTAATTTTTATAATTTTTGTCTTATTTTGTAAATATTTTTTCTAATGAATTTTTGATATGAGATATTTTATTTTATTTTCATATCTTTGGAGAATATTTTATTTCAAATAAAGATGTTAATTTAGCCGTGACGGCTTGTTAACTTGGTATTTTGGGACATCTAAATTGTGAAAGTTTGATGCTCTAAAATTTCTTTTTAAGAAGGATTTTTTTCTTGTAAATAAAAAAAATAGTAAAATAAATTTTTCAAAAGGTTATTAATAATTTGCACAAATCAATTAAAGGTACCTTCTACGGACGATTGTATTAGGGGTGCATAGGATTAAGTTTCTATTATTCCCTATGCATAACTGACTCCCGAACTCAAATCCAGTTTCAAAGACCATTTTGTAAAACATAATGCGTTTTTCCTTATTTTTCCAATTTAAATAAACTTGGTGGCAACTCCATTTTTTCAATAATTCTTTTTCACCGTCCCCGTCGCGATCCTGGTTGCGACAATGGTTAAAGACCACTTTTACTTTTTTTGTTATAAATGTTTAACGAGACAGATGTGTATTAAGGTTCATAGAAAAGTTTTGTCATGTATTTAGATATGTATTCTATAAATACTTTGTTTCCTTCTTATATATTTAAGTAGAACTATGACATAATTATTGCATGACTCGATCTAATATGCTATAAATACTAAAGTAAGGTCTATTAATTTATAAGTAACAACTCTTAAGTCTAATGTCATGGCTTAAAGATAATATTGTACTTGGGAAGATGTTACATATGTCATTAAATTTATTTGACTCTTATCATAACTATCGTAAAAAAACATAAAAAAAAAATATCAATGACATTTTGCGGATAAACCAATTTGTAAAACCACAAAAAAAAAAATTCTGACACATTTTGAAGTATCAGAGTATTGGTATTAGTATTAGACACGATACGTCCTAAATACTGTTAGCTCCAGAACCCTGTCAAAATGTGCTAATTAGTTTTGAATAACAACAGATCCAATTTAAAGAAAATACTTTGAAGAACGACTAGAAGTTGTCTTGATTTTTTTGTAAGATTATAATAGGATTCTATCATTTAGCAAGAGCAAGTCTTACTCAAACGAGGATAAAATTCACTCTGTATATGTAAACATGTTTAGCTCATGTTGAGAGATATGAACTGAAAAGGAAGTGAAACTATATCCTTATTCAAGCACAAGATACCTAACGATTTGAAGAAGACATCAACAATATAAGAAACCAAGTTTTAGGACCACAAAAAGTAGCTCTGGACATCATAAAGTACATTTACAATGAAGATTATCAAGTAATCTCTGAAGACCAGATGTTACATTATCTTCAATTAGTACAATCGCAAATCTTTCATCATCATAAAGTTTGGATTAAAGAGTAGAAGTTCAAAGTTTCTTCAAGGATCTGATACCGTATGTCAGAAAGCTCATTTCAATGTGGAGCGCTACGTTTCTGGAAAAAGGAGGAAAATTTGAATTTCAAATTTCAATTTGAATTTGAAAGAGTTAAAACCCAGTATCAGAATCGGCTAATCATCTCTCTTGCCTTTGAAATCAACTACCCAAAAGTCTTAGAAGAAAAAGTTTAGAAACCAGGTTCAAAAAGTAAGAGTAATTTCTAAAGGATATCAGAAACCTCTATTCCACAATGGCTTCTGTAAACTGATCTAACAGATAGACAGGCTACTCTTCTAGACTATCTTTCTAAGACACAAACGGATGATCAACGTGTGTTTTTGGAAGATGTAATCAAACGCAATGGTCACAAGGAAGACCTCTTTAAATGGAGATGTTGTACTAAAATGAAAAAAGTGAAAGACTCCACGCATAAAGAGAAAACCCTGTAAAAATCTCTCTTCATCTCCAATAATGTTTATATCATTATGTAATCAGATTCCTTACTTGTAAAAATATTCTTTCTATGTTTTTAAATAGATTTATGTTCTTTTTAGAAAGAAATGATAGAAAGGAGTCATTCAAGTTTTCCCAGGATCTTTTCATGTATATGTTAAGAAAACTTTAGTGTAGGTTAATTTGAGTGGCAATCCAAACACAAAAACTTTGTATCCTCGATCTGGTAATAATCGACGTGAGATAGTTTAGAGAGGCTAATGTAAAAGTACTTGCAACGTGACAGTGAAGTGTTCTTACTGGTCACAGTTTAATTTGGAGAGGCTAGTTAAAGACTACCTTCAACGGTACACTAACAAGTGGTTTACTTGTTATGGGTTTAGCTTGAAGAGACTGGTGAATGACTACTTGATTCAGCTTGGAAAGGCTAGTGAATAACTACTTAGGTTTGTGACAGTATGGAGTTACCTACTGGTCACATGTGTTAGCTTGGAGAGGCTAGTACAAGACTACCCAATTCGGCTTAGAGAGATTGATGAAGAACTACTCGGCTCGGCTTGGAGAGGCTGATGAATCACTAGTCAATTGTGACAGCATAAGTTGTCTATTGGTCACAAATGAGAGCTTAGGAAGGCTAATGTAAAGACTATCTAGTTTTTCTTCCTTAGGATGAGAAAGTTGATTTAGTGAAACCTCATCATATCTTGAGTACTGGATGTAGACAGTTTTGGCTGAACCAGTATAAAATATTCATGTCATATCTTCTTCTCCCTGATCTCCTATAATTTTCTCATTTATGTATTATTCTTTAACATATGCTGATATAATGCTTTTGTCGTTATGCTATTCATCTTGTTCTTCAGAGATCTACTTTCTAAAACTACTAATTAAGATTTCGCTGCATTACAAGTTTCATACTTGATAGTATTTATTTTAAATGTTTCAGATAAGTAAAATGAAGCAATACATGATTTAACCCCCTCTTTTTGTGCACATTTTTATCTACAAGTGGTATCAGAGCACGGCCTCTGAGGGGTTAAGCAATCCAACGATTGCAGAGGACAAAGATCTAAGGGACAGAATGACACAAATCCACTGCAAAAGATCAATCTATCAACTAACCATCTTTTGCTGATAAGGTATCAGGATCTGTCTCAGCACACTCAAAATTTAAAGGGATTTCTAAAGGCAGGTGGACAAGAACAACAAAAAGGAAAGAGTCCTGTTGTTCTACTAAGCTAAGCTTTTGTTTATATGTGCACTAAGTAGAAGATGAATATGACACACACACACACACACACATATATATTGCTTGTGACTTATGAAGGGCTATATGGAATACTGTGCATGATATTTGAAGATCTTAGACCGTCTTAAGAAATCCTCAATCCTAAAGTTGTCATATCAGATGCAATGCAATGCTAAAGTAATGAAAATTGTTGAAACGTCATATGAAAAGGAAAGATATGATATAGAAATCTGAGATTGAAAATGGAGAAGATCTCTATGTTTGTAGAAAATGTCAAAAGTCAATAAAGACTAAAACAAAGAGACATCAATCTCAGGAATGACAAAAAAGACAAAAATTATCTTAAAAAGAGCGACCTCCTAACCGCAATAAAAAGGAACATCATGTGTTAGGAGTTCCAAACTTGGAGCATCATAGATATATCCCAACATCAAGTAAAAGACTATGTTGGATACCTAGAATATCTCTAAAAACAAAAAAGGATGAGTCAAAAAGTCATGATGTGCTAGAAAATGATGTTGTTTTGTGTTTCATGACTAAGGGCACCTCAACAGAGAAAAGGAGGTAAATGTATCCGCATCTTATCATTCATATCATGTATTAACTGCTTTATATGATGAGTTAGTAGAAGTGTCTTAAATGTATTCTTCTGTATATCTCAAACTAGTCAAGGAACTCATAAGGTTGCTATGAAAACTTGAAAAGATCAAGCCTGAAGCTGGAAAGCAGAAGGTGAGACATATTACAAGGAGATTATCATATGTTATGAACCTAAGAGTTATCATAGATCTTGAAGGATAAATTCTCAAACAATCTCAAGTACGATGATGAAAAAGCTTAAAGAAGATCTTGTAGATAATCTCGATAATCTTGTGGAAAGCCCTGAGAAAATGAATCTCAAGGAAGTTCTAGAAAAGCTAGCAGATGAAAGGTAAAGTATCAGAGAGTAAGCTCCAGAACATCATCTTTTTAGAAAGCATGCTCAAAAATCCCAAGCCATCAGAAAATGATTTTCTAAACTCAGAAGATGAGCAATTTGAAGATGAAAGAGAAGCTAAATAATCTCAATATACAGAAACTACAAGAGAGTCTTTGTTTTAAAGATGGTCTTCTCAAAAGAAAGTTCGTAGAGACATTTCCAAGGGTATGAGAATCAGGTCATTGCTTGGAAATACATAAAACTGTGTTATCATCTCCACCTCGAAACCTGAATGCATTGAAAAAACTTTGAGTAATCAAAGTTAAGTGGATGCTATGCTATATGAGCTGACCAAGCTCGAGAGAAAGGCAAAGTCTACACAACATGTTGAAAAATTATCATCAGTACAAGTTAATGTTCAAGAATAATCTAAATGATGCTGACATCATTTCTCGAAATAGAGCGGGCATGGCTGCACAGGGTTATAACTGTCAAAAGAAAACTGATTATGATGAAACCTTTGCACTAGTATATTACTTGCTGTTGTTAGCCTCTCCAAAGAAAGGGCTGAAAGAAAAAGCACAAGTGGTAGATGCTACAACTCTAAAAAAGTTTGATCAACCTTCAAGTAGAATATCATTGATCTCTCCACAACTAATTCAGAACACGTAGATGCTATAATTTGTTGCACCTAGATGTTTTGGAAAAGGAACTAGCTGAAAGACTGTCTCTTGAGGTATTTCATATCTCCTATCTTCTGAGATAATACTTGTGCTACTTATCTTACCTAGAATCCTTTCAACACTCTATTTCCAAATTCTTGCTGTAAATCTGTTTTATTCTTTTTTCTTGGTTAAAAAGGGAAATGTTGAGTAAATAGTTGTGAATATTGAAGATCTTGTGTCAGATACATTCATCTATTGCTAAAGATCACTTGTATACATTTCTATTTTGAAAAGGTTTTTCTTTAAAAAGTTTTTATATCTGCACAAGCATTCATGCACAAAACATCTCTGGACATCCTCTCTTTATACCTTCCATCTAAAGATCAAGCAAAGCCATTTGAAGTCATTAGAAAGAATATCTTCTTGAAGATTCAGGTATGCAAGAACAGTAAAAGCCCATTTTACAGAATCAGTGATTTAATCAGAAGTTCAAAATGTCAGGACAGAAGTGTAGTTTACAAGTTTAGAAAGAAGAGTGGTTAATCAGAAAGAAGATGTATGATCAAAAAGAGGAAATGAGGGTTAGAAAATAAGGAATAATATGGGAGCATAGAATCAATTACAAGTAATTGAGCCTATAATGAGTATTTGAAGTTTCTCCAGTGGGTCAGAAAGTAAACAGTGAGGTTCAGAAAGTAACTCCTTCATAAAGTTCTCTTAAAAATTAGAAAACTCTCTTTCTTAACGAAGGATAAAAAAGCGGGATAATTCCCACACTTTTATGTTTCTCTCTCCCATGTCGCTTTACCTTCAATCAGTCACATCACATCACTTAAAACCCTCACTTTTCACATATTACCTTTACTTTCATCTTCGCAAACATGCTACCACAAACCATTTCATCTTTTTTCTAAACTCTCTTTTCTGTAACTGCAACAAAAACCACTCTCTATCATATATTAAACCCTTTTTATTCCTTACCTTTTATCCTCTTGAAGATTCAATCTTTCAACCTCTCCCTCAAAAACACACCCATATTCCTTATTAATGGCAAAAGGGAAGAGTATGGCTCAATCTACCTCTGTAAAATCATCTTTTCATATGCACGATGATGTTGGCATGTAGGATCGCTATGAAAAGTTCTTCGCTTCTAGGAAAATGGCACTTGGAAAGTCTTTAAGAAAATACCTCTGTGAACAAATCACCATTTTTTATGAAGTCTTTACTTTTCAGAAGCGCGAGGAATTTTTGGAAATAAATGAACTAATCTTTCTGTGATTAGTTAATGCCTTCTACTCTAATTTGGAAAGACCATCACCTTCCTATGTCAGAGCTATGATTAGAGAATGCTCCATGAAGATCACAGCGTCAGGACTTGCCCAGATTATCAAAGCACTAAATGATGGAATCGCCTGCAGCTCCTCACCAAAACAAGCTAAATCTCTTGGAGTGAACGAAGGAGATGTGTCCAGGTATCTAACAGATTCTATTCTCCATGAGCCCAATGAAATCACTACTGCTATGCTAAGTTCTAGGGCAAGAAAGGTATATACGGTGATTCAATTTTCTATACTACCACAAATTGGTAGCATAAATCCTCTTGTTGGGATGAACTACATGCTTCTTTATTGTCTGATAGCAAAAAGAAAAGTGAACCTACCAATGCTCGTTCTAGAGTACATGATAAGTGCAGCCACAAAGGAGACACGAAGAATTGCAAGTGTTCCATATGGAATGCCTTTGACCAAGTTGCTTCAACATATGAACTTCCCTCTTCTCACGGAAAGCTATGAGCTTTGGGAAGGAACCATCTTCACACCCTCCTCCTCTTGAACTTCAAGAAAGAGGTTAACCTTCTAGATTGCTGAACCAACAAGGCAGAGGCCAGAATAAGAGGTGATCAAGCACGAAACCAGAAGGTTGAATCTCAACAAGAAAAGGAAAAGGGAAGAGAAAACTTGTCCTAATTAAGAATGAGTCTGAGGAAGAAGAGGAAGTCCTTATACTTCATCACTATGAAAGAAGGATAAAAAGAATATAGGAGTCACAATACCAGAAAAATGCTGTTACCAACGGATTTTATCGATTGATTTTTCCTATTATAGACAGAAAATTTAATTTTCGACGGATTTTGACCATTGGTAATAACATAGTCGAAAATTACTAACAGATTTTGTCTTCAAAAATTCTTCAGTAATGAGCTGAAAATATCGTCAGCAAATTCATCAAAGTTTAGGCATTATCGGCAGATTTTGACTGATTACAGACGGAAAAATCTATCAATAATTTATTAATTTCAAAATTACCGATGGAAAAATCAATTAGCAATCATTGGATTTTTTATTTTTTTTATTGACAAAACAATTCGTCAGTAATTATTGAATTTCATAAATTTTAATTTTTTTATTTTTAGTTCACTGAAGGATTTTTCCATCTGTAATTATAAATTTTAAAATTTTATTTTTATTTATTTTTTAAAATTTTTTTATTTAATTTATTGATGAAAAAATCCATCAGTAATTAATTTTTTTAATAAATATTCTATAATTTGTGTGTTACTTGACCATTTAAGAGTTTGTTTTTTATTTAGAGCTAATTATAAATATATTTAATAATGAAAAATTATAAAAATTTGACATCATTGATCTACCAAAAATATAATTCTCATTGTGAATTATTTAAGTAAGGCTAATTTGATTTATGAAAATGGAACCAGTTGTGACAGATTCTAATTCAGGTTTCAGATTAACAAGAGTTGTAAGAACTTAGCAAATACCCCTCATTAGATTCACTTATCTATTGATAGAATAGAAAAGGACAAAAAATCTCGAAAAGAAAAATAACTTAACAAACTAAATTTTTAACTCAATAATGCACCTCACCTAACTCAATCACTAACAAGTAATGAACTTTGATCTTCCTAGAAACAAATATACACAATACTATATCACACAGTGGTTAAAGGAAATTTGGCAAAATCTTAAGTCTGCTGATCTAGAAATACTTAACATCGATCCAAAAGATTATTAACCAAGCACATCCTCAGAGCTTGAGAGATAAATCAAGGTGCTTCATTTCTTCTTGATGATGATTAGTCTTCAAACGAGCTCCACTAACAAGAGATCCACTGATTTCTTTGTTGGCTGTAGAATTCATCGTAGTTGCATGAATTAAAATTTAATTATAAACCAAATACATTAAATTTTTATTTAATTTTATATATATATATATATATATGTCTTAACAAATCATCTTCTGAAAGTTAAAGTCTTTTTAGTAAATAGTTTGCGCTATTTAACTTAATAAAATTTCAGTAGCACCCCTCTTAAATTAGGATTCCACTCTTTAAATTAAGAAAAATCTGACAAAACCTCCCCCAAAACTAAGACATCCTAAAAAATTAATTTCAATACAAACATATATCAGTCCAGTCAAATAAAATTCACAATTCAATCAAACAAACATTTAAGGATCCTAAAACCATTCTAGTGCACATCCCCTTATAACATAACAACATGCATATCCTGCAATTTTCGCAAACACAATCAATCTCTACAGCAAACAATGTAAACAAGTTAGGAAAAGACCTTTATGCCCTTCCCCCGTCATGCAATCCCAATTTCCTATAACTCTGTCTTAGAAATTATAAATCTCTATCTGAACAAAAAATATTATTACATAAGGAGAAACAATTACTTGCCTTGAAAGAGACAAGAGAATTATATGCTCTACCATAGAAATGCTCCAAGCAGATTCAACGTTCTAACAAAATCAGATCCTGCTAAAGATGGAAAAGAACGATGAGAATGCAAGCCAAACTACTTAAAATAAATCAATAGCTTCATGATTCACATTCGGATTTAATACCAAATGACCTAACCACAACTCATTCTTAAAAAAAAAAATCCAAATCAAAAGCTTTGAAATGACACAGACACATGGTTAATATATTTCTCATTTTTAAGGGAAACATTATTTAGCTAGATTTAAGTTACGAAAATGATAACCTGAATTAATTCAATGCTTGATAACCGAGTGATAGATAAGTATCCCTACTAATATGTCTAAGAAATTTTATCTAACAAATATCCATGAATTCCATTTAGTTTGTTTTATTTGTGTAGTATTGCACAATAGATAATATGTACTTGAAATTATCAAAAGATAAAATAAAATTTGTAGAACATTTCTTTTTGTAGTAAAGTCATATTTCTTTCATTTTCACTTTCATTTGTGCATTCACTAGTTCAAAATGATCACAGCCAAGCACTATTGTCTTCCCCTCCTATTAATGAGGTTGAAAACGTTAAATGGGAGCAAGTATTTTATAAGATGGTTCAGCCAAACCCCACAATTAAACAGATCCAAATTTCTTGCAATCCAGATAAACAAGAAAAAATCAAACGAAACCAAATATCAACAAATAAATAATCCAAATTGCTTGCAATCAAAATTAACAAGAAAAAATCAAACTAAACCAAATATCAATAACTAAGAAAACCTAAGTACATGAAAATAAATAAATAAATACAAACAATGAAAGTGGCGAAGAACTGGCAGAGGGGAGGAGAGCTTACCTTCTCCTGCACGGCGCGACGGTACTAGCGACAACGGCGGTAGCTGGACTCACGAGTGGGGGTGCTTCGATGATGGGCTTCTCACAGAGGCGCTTCACGGTGGCTGGCAGTTCACAGAGGAAGCTTCACGTAGTGAGCTTTATGGCTGTCCAGCAGTTCACGGGTGACCGTCGCTTCGCGGAGTGGGCTCGCAGGTGGCAGGCGGTTCGCGATGAGTTCTTCATGGAGGGAAAAATCGCGGAGGGTGGTAGATCGTGATGCTTAGAGAGAAACACACACAGAGACCAGAAGAGAGAGAGACAGGGTGCGGGGACGAGGCCGGGGCATAGGTCGGTGCCGCAGCATGCACCGGGGGATGATGGATGTGCAACGGCATGCCTAAAGAGGGCGATGGCCGCAAGGGGTGTGTGAGAGAAAGATATATTAATCAATGGTTGAAAATGGTGCTTATGAAGAAATATATATTGGCGGATTTTTGAATTTCTTACGGAAAAAATCTACGGGTAATCACAACCAAAGGCACCTTACGAAACTTTTTTCTCACCCATTGCTGATGGATTTTTCCGTCGGTAATTAATTTTTTAAAATTTTTCCAAAATCAATTTTACTGGCAAAAAAATCTGTCAATAAATTTATTTTTTAAATAAAAATTTTAAAAAAATTACTGACGGATTTTTCCATCGGTAAAATGAATTTCCAAAAAAAAAAATTTAAATAATCACCCATAGAAAAATCCGTCGGTAAAATTAATATTTTCAAAAAAAATAATTCATTATTGTTATCGATGAAAAAATCCATTGATAATGCACCTGCCATATTAATCTCAGTTTGGCGCATATTTTACCAACAGAAAAATCCACCAGTAATGACTGAAATCCAAAAAAAAAATTTGCTCAAATTTCTCATTTTCCGTCGCTAAATCCGTTGAAAATATCGACAAAAAAAATCCGTCAAAAAAATCCGTTTGTAACTCGAGTAATTCTCGTAGTGTCTGTCACCAAGTAGCACAAGTTGTGACCAAACCAGTGAAGGTCATTAGTAAAAAGGAAGTTTGGCTGAGATGCAAGCAAATGCCCAAGAGTGTGTCAAGAGTTACCATATTACTACAAGAAGTCAAAAAATATCAAGAAGAAGGCTATCATGTGACTATGGTTGAAGATACTGAAGAGGAAGAAGAAGAAGAACAAGAGGAAGCATCATCATCATCTGAAGAAGAAGAAAGCTTGTTGAATAGCGAAAAGGCTAGACTAAGCACTATAATCTGTTCTAGGCCCATAGTTGAAGAATCTCAAATAGAGCCTATCATTGAAGAACCTGATGAAGAGGACCGTGCACCAAGTTCTGCTCTCATTTTTATGGTACGTCAATCTCCTCTTCCATCCATATCTCTCCGGTGGACGAAGAAGAGGACAAAACATCTAAAGTTGAAGCACCTCCAATTCAAGAAGCTGCTGCTTCTGCATTTGTTCAAGATGTTCCTACTTCTTCTGCTCCAGCTCAAGAAGTTACTTCTTCCTCGGCTCAGATACTGGATATTGTTGCTTTTATTCTTGAGCCTTCTTATACTCCTACTGCCTTTGCTTCTGCTCCTGCCACCTCTTGAATAGATCATGCATCATCCTCTCCACCTCGTCCTACTGCACAAGATGCAACTCAGGCTAAATCGCCTAAGTTAGCGGAGACTATACCCCTAGACATTCCCGAGGCATCTCCCAGAACTGCTCCTGCACCCATCAACTTGCCGCCTCCGTCCTCATCTAAATCTCTAGCAAGCTATCAAATCATCCTGCGGAATCTAAGAGAGATTTCCTCCAGACAGGATAGATTTGAAGCAACTCCCATAGAGCATGGCACCTGGTTCAAACAAGTGGAAGATCTGTAGCTTCAATTTCTTCAACTTCTGCAGCGTCTGTTTCTGGGCATATCTCCTTTTGATGATGCCAAAAGGGGGAGAAAAAAATATTTGAAGAAAATCATGTGTTAATGGAACTCAGAGGGAGTGCTATGGAATTCAGGGGGAGCTCAGAGATTTTATTTTGGATGCATTTTTTTCTCTTTTGATATTTTATATGTTTTTGTAAATCCCTGATAGTTAGCTTTTTATGTTTTATACAAATCGTTTTTATGTTTTTGTATATCATGTTCTTTTATGATGCATATAGGTCGCTTATGTCTTATGCCTTGTTTCTCATAAGCTCTGTTACACATATTTGTTTATTAAGCTCTAATTCATATCAATGCTCTTTTAGTGCTCAGCTAATCATATATCTTTCTGATAAATGTCTGCTTCTTATCTCTTATGTGTATGTGTTGTCTTGTTTAATATTCAGCATGCTAGGATACTTAGCTTACATGTGTTTCTATGGTTAGCTCTGGCAAGTATTTTTAGAAGCACAAGTTGTTTGTTGCTCTGATACTCATATTAATCTGATGAGCCTCGATGTGTTTGTTGCGCTTAAAAGTTGTTTTTAGCTTCACAAATGTATCAATGGGGAAACTTATGTTTTTGTTTTACATATAATCTTTCATGATCTGATACTTATGAGCAAAGTTTCATAGCTCATATGAAAAGCTCATCCTTTTTTATTTATTTCTAGGATTCATCCCAAATGAGTTTCATCAGAAACCTTACATAATAATATATTGATATATTTATATTAAGGTTTTTTTGAGCTTCAGAAACTACATAAACATCAGTATGGTTTTCTCCAAAACCATGAATGCTTTGATGCGTTTATTATATATCTTTGAGCATTCATTTCTTAAATCGTTTGAATGAAGAAGTGTTGAATACGGTTTTAATTAAGATAATATATATATATCACATGTATGTCTTGATAGTTATTCAAGCACGAGGATCCTCAGAAAGTTTTTTTAACTAAAAATCAAATTATTTATGTAAAAAGGACTTGGCCAAAAATTTCTCGTTTCTCGGATTTCAATTCCATTGTTTCTTTTGTCACGTTGTAGTATCAAATATACTCAGAACTAGCCCCCGAACATAGAAGTAGCAGTAGTAGATAATTGAGTTAGTTTTGCAAAGCCACAAAAATCACATCAATTGGGCATATATAGATCAAGATATTTGGAAAATACCAAGCAAAATTATTGAATAACATGATGATAATTAAAGATATATCATCCACTCCTTAATCAAACTTTCATCAAGCACCTCTAAGGGTTACAATCTGATCCCAAAAACAAATTAAAGGTTTCAGCTTGAGTACCCCATAACATTTTTAATTAATCCTGATTAGACTTAATTAGTATTATTTAGGAGCGAATTATCCTTTTTAACTTCAAACATCATTCAAAGTACCGTACAATCACATAGAATTAACTTTAACTATATTAATTATTGATGATTAAGTTATTAATCACCTTACTCACACACACCTAATCACCTTAAGGGTTTTAAATAATTAGTACAAGTAAAATTCATCAGGGCGTTGCATTGATGATTTTTCAATTCTTTCAGATGCTTAGTCGAGTGTCTCGCAAAAGGAAAGTCTAGGGCTCGCTTTGCGAAGTTAGCAAAGGTCGCGCTTTGGTGAGCTCGAGCTTCCCTTGCAGCTTTTGCTTCTTTGCCTCGATACACCACTCATGATCCTTTCATCCAATGATTTCAAGCTATCAGGAACACCTTAGAAATGAGAATAAACCAAAATTAAGCTAGAGAATTAAAGAAATGACAAATCAAGCAAATAACGCATTAACATGATGCAATTCAGAGGCAAATTAAAAGTCAGGAGCGAAAATGCTGCAATTTTGGCAAATTAACATGGAAAAGACATGAAGATAATGCACCAATTATGATAGGAAATAAACTTAGAACAGTTGGACTTATCTCGGAGCTCGCTTGACAATTGATATAACGAATGCCCCTTCCAAGAGTCCATTGATCAGTGTGACTAGCGCGGGTTGCGTTCTGAGCTTCTCGCACAGTTGCGTCTCCTTGCACCATGTATACATTACATCAATAATTACTCTGAGTAAGTCTGCACTGAAGTGGTTCAACGGTATACAATTGCATAAATTCTGCAAGACGAACATATACATACTGCAATTGTATCCTGCCTTCCGGTACCGAAATTCTAACTAAAGTGCAAACTTAACTACCCGCATAACCAAAGCGGGAAAGATGTTATCAGAGGCCATTACAGACTTCACAATAAATTAAATGGAACCTCTTATGGTGAAGAAAAATGAAAAGAAAAATAAAAACAGAAAAAATAGTTGGCGGTGATGAGTTTGGTAAAGCCCGTGAGTCACTTCTATCAATGTAACTAGCACTCTAGCAGGACCAAGAGCATTGTTATTTCAACGTCTAAATGGGTGTTCCAATTGAAAATCTATTTTTCCACATTGTCATCTGATTAATGAAATGACCAAGGTAACCAGTCAACAACTGTAAATGACACAGCAGCGATAATTATCGCTACGCCAGCTCAACTAATGACTGTACATTAACTAAATTTGCATTAGTTACATCAATATTTGAACTTACTTTCAAATTCCCTCCTTAATGATTTACACACACACACACATATATAATACTATTGACCAGCAACCAGCAATCGAGCATATTAAAACTGTACGTCTTATAATAAACATTCGAAAATAATCTATATGTAGGTGATGTCCAGCAAAAATTATAAAGTAATACATCATAGAGCAGTCTCACTTGTTCAAGAGAGAGAGGAACAAAAAACATGTCCACTGGCTACTCTTTTATTCTACACAAATCCTCTCATGGTCAAAACAACAACCAAGAAAAGAGCAGAGTTTATATGTTTAGTACCAAAATGAACAAACCAACACTCCACAGTGCTTTTTCTTTGTACCATGTTAGTGCCTTCTTATAAAGTGACCTTAATAGAAGTCATCGAGTGACAAATTCTCAACCGAGCCAAAAGTTTCAACTGGTCCAATCCTTGAAAAATTTGTCATTGATCCACCCAAAAAATCAAGTGGGGAATCATTTGAGAAGGTAGTCTCATATATGAATGACATGCCTGTGTCATTCACAGCAGGAAAGGTTGAGTTGAAGCAACCGGGTTTGATAACCTCGTAATCATTAAGGAAGATATCATTGGTGATATCACTAGTTTCTTCCATAAATTCATCTTGATCAGACGCCTTTTTCGCCTGAATGACCTGCACACACGTAACAAATAGGACAAAAAGAAAACGGTTAAAGATCTTAACCAAATTTTAATTTAAAATTAGAAAATAAACCGTCAGAAATCAGTTAACCAAATCCTAAAATCAGAAAGAAAACCGTTCTAAAATTGGATTTGTTCGGTGGTACGTACATAATTATGGTTTTGACTATCCTGGTAAACCATAATGGAATCTCCAAGGCGAAGGCCATGTGTGTTAACAAATTCTCCTGAAAATAATATTCAACATTAGAATATACTATAAGCAAAATTTATCTCCCCCCAAATAATTGGAGTTGTAGTTTTAGTAAATTAAGGAGATACCAGTATTCTCAAGTACGTACATCCGACTATTGTTATTAGGCCAAAACCTGCATTATCATAATACATATTTAACAACCAATAAATTTGAGTTGTTGGTATCAACGAATTAAAAATAAACTTAAATTGCACATTCAACCAATACTCAGCTTTCTTATGGTAAAACAAAATGCAAAACATGAATTCAAATTGATTTAAAATTTAATTTTTTAGCCACCAAATAACCAACCATATAATATATACAGCACACCTGTACTTGAAACTCCATACATGAAGACCATCTAGATCATCCATGCTGATAAGAATTCCTTCCTTCGATTCAAGAGCAGGAAGAAAAGCCTCTGCTGCTTTCTGTAGGTTATAATTAGTTGCCCAATTGTTTCAATCATTATATGCTCTTAATAGAATAGAATTTAAGCTGAGACAACATTTTTAAGGTTAAAGTAAAGGTATTTAATGTTGTAAAGAAGCATTGCGAAAAGACCAGACCTTTGGTAACACCATTCTCCGAAGGGAGCTAACATCACTGTTCTTTAGCTCTTTTTGGAATAAGAATCTCAACCTTCCATGATCGATTACCTAATAGCAAAATAGACAAAATTGTAAGGCCACTGTGTCTGTTTTTCGGTCTCATAAAAAAACTAAACCGACATTGAACTACAGCTTTCACGTAGTTGCCGCTAAAAGGTGGAACAAATTATCTTAAAGCATGCCAAACACATAATACACCATTTACTAGATTGAACAAAATTTGTGACTAAGAACGCCACTATATGGCCAGCATAAACACATGAATAATATTTGATGTATAATAAAATTATATAATAAATATACACCACATACTTTATCACCATTGGATATGATATGTGGTTCCTACTCATCTCACTCACTCATCACATTTAATGATAATAAGATATATGATGTACATTTATTGTATAATTTTATTATATATCAAGCACTACTCTAAACACATCAAGTCAATAACCAACAGTGATAAAAAAGAGCAGAGTGTCCAAAGCATTGTCCAGCACGCCTTAAGGCTGTCCTGAAATACACAAATTCCCAAATGTGAAGCCGCCAATTCCACCACTCATCATCGGTTTTTTTTTTTTCTCTATTTGCTTAAGCTCACCACCAAGGATTTAGGGAACAAAAAATGGGAATTTTCGGCTTCCAAGAATGAGTCATTAATTTACACTGGAGGTAACACAACAAAAGTTCTATATATGGAAATTTTGCTTTCCAACTAACTCATCCCCACACGATGCAAGTAAAACTCGGTTCAAGTATGTATCAAAAGCATATTGTATACGAACCCTCAAATACCCATTGCAACTCTTTAAAACAAAATCTTTGTTAGTCTTCACAGACATTATCTATACATAGAAGAGAAGAAGTACTAATAATCACGTAAACGCACAACCAATTTTTTCTTGAGATCTTGCCCGCGTATAGTGTACTCTTTGTGGATAAGATTAGTTTGGTTCGAGGCACTCTTGCTGCCTTTCTAGGACTAAGTACTACACTATAATCCCTGCCGATTTTGTGTTTGCTGTCTAGATTATTTGGTAGTACAATCTGACACGACAAGGGTACGACTTTTGTCACTCAAGCTTTGAAATCAAAATATGCTTGCCTGGCTCGTGTGTAATAATGACTTCGTTTCGTTTAGTACGCAATTGAGAAACAAAGAGAATCGCCCATACCTTCAATTTCATTTTATTTTATTTTTATTTTAAATTTTTTGGGAAGAAATTTTTTTTTCCCAGTGTTGCTAGCTTAATTAAAAACAATATATCTTCCTGGGCACTGTTCCAATTCAATGCATATATGTTATGAATTTCTTGACCTCCCTCCCTTCCGCCACATTCTTATCTTTCCCACACCTTAATTAGCTCTGCTGTTCAAAATTCTTCTCAAGGAAAAGTGTGAACATGTTCAAAAGCCCTCCAATTAGCATCGGAAAAGACAACGGCAAAATTGATTTAAATAAGTGCGAGAACCACGAGACAAAAAAACAACACAAGCACCTCTAAAAAGAAAACAGAAAGTTCTTTTTTTTTTTCTTTTTTACAAATCCAACTAGGACAGATATCACAAAACCAGATAGATATCTTTGTGAAAAATTAAAAAAAGAGAGAGAGAGAGAGGGTGGGGAAGGACTAAGGAGCTGAGCTAGAAATGAAGACAAGAAGTAACCAAAGACAAAGAATTCACAATCAACTGATCAAGCTAGATCTCCATTTTGATCTAGCTAGCTGTGTATATCTTAGATCTTCACTTTAACAGACATGGAGAAAAAGAAAAAATAAAATTAACAAAATAAATAAAAGAAAGAAGGAGGAGAACTCACACGTGCGGGCTGAAGAGTAGTGGCGGGTTTATCAGACGGAAGAGTGGGAATTGGCACGTGCGAGGAGGTGGAAGGAGGAGCAGCACCTGCAGCAGGAGGAGGGGGTGTTGGTGGTGTCAGTGGTGGTGTGTGCCTTGAAGGGAGAGGAACGGGGTTGATCCTGTGCATCTGCACCTGCATCGTGGTGGTGGATGACCTTCTCCTCATCCTGGCCATTCTCCTCTTCCTATGAACATTCCCAAACGTTGGAACAAGGCCAAGGTGGTGGTGATGAACGTCGTTGTGGATCCGACCCAACCCGTGAGTTATCCTGTTGTTGTTGGTGGTGGTGGTGGTGGTGCTGATGCTGCTGTTTTTGTCCCCTGCCACGGTGACAGGCCCAAGCTCAGCCCCAACACCTGCCACAAAACCACAGGCCTCGGTTTTCTGAAGAACCAACTTCCCTCGCTGCCCCTGATCCATCATCATTAGCTTAGCGGTTTTTTTTTTTTACTTTCTTTTTTTGGGTTCCCTTTTGGTTTTCTGTGACTGTAGCTGGCTGGCTCTCTCTCTCTCTCTCTCTCTCTCTTTTTGTTTCAGTCTCAGTGTGTGTGCAGATATGGATAGTTGAGGAGGGGATATGTGTATGTGTGGACGACGCTCGGCAATCACGAAATGGGTGTGGGGTTTGGTGTTTAAGAGATCAATGGTGGACTGTCTTTCACTCCCTTCCCTTGCTTCAACCCTTCTTCTCTCTTTCTCTTTCTTTTTTTTTTTCTTTTTTTCCTTTCTCTCTGTCTTTGGATTTTTTCTATTTTTGGCAAGGCTTTTTTTGTGTGTTGATTAGAGGGACTGGTTTTTATGACATTTGTGCATCCTGCATTCACGCCGTCTCTCCCATCCTCTCTTCTACTCCACTACAACCCTTTTACTTTTCTTTCTTTCTTTTTTTTTACCACAACATAAATTCTCTCTCTCTCTCTCTCTCTCTTTCTTTTTCTCTCTTTTTGGGGTTCTCTTGCCAGATTTTTATCTGTAAATGGGTAATGGGTAATGGGGTTGGATCATTTTTTGTGGCAACGGGGTACCAAATGTGAGGACCGGATTCATGGTTTGTTTTGGTTTTGGCTCTTTCCCTGGTCACTTATAATAATGTGGACACCAAGAGAGAGAGAGGGGGGGGGGGGTAGTAGTAGTCGTAGTAGACAGTAGTGAATGATGAGTTGTGTTGAGTTAGCAATGAAGGATGTGGCATTGTGTGAATAGTGGAGTGCACAAACCAGGGTTAAGGCATGGTTGAAGGGTTCGCAATTGGGTTTGGCATAGGGGTTGGTGCGGTGGTGGTGATGGTTAGAGAGTGGCCAAGCAGCGAGTGACGGATGGATGGTGGATGCAGCCGAAAGATGGGGCTTGAGAAGGGCCTCCAGGTGTTGCAAAAGTTCTGAGAACCCACAACAGAAATCAATGGCATTTTTGGCTTTGTATTGGACTCCCACTCTTTCTTTCATCTCAAAATTAAAAAAACGACGCACAAAACACACTCTCTCTCTCTGTCTCTCTCTCTCTCTCTATTTGCTTAACTTCAGGAGGAAGAGTGGAAGGAAAGAGGGGAGGAGAATGCTTTGTTATTTCTTAGTTGAAAAACCAGGGTGCATGATATTATGGACAATGGAGACACAAAAAAACTAAACCAGAGCTAGCTAGCCATTACAATTTGGAGGTTGGCGTAACTGTTGTAGTAATGGGAGCGTGCATGCTTGCGTGTTTTGCTGATCACAGTGGTACACATGGAAATCGCCACGTGTCATTGAATCTTGGGGTTGTTGTCGCGTGATGGGGCCTGGGAAGGGGTCTGAGCGACGTGATTGTTTTGTTTGCTGTGGGGGTGCGGAGCAGAGGATAACTGCTGGGCCTTCGCTGTTTCTTTGCATGTACACTTTGCTTCGTCTCTGAGGTCGTGTGTGGACTCCCAAACTCGGCTGGGACTCCACCTGGACGCCATGCACAGGTGGTTTGAGGAATCAATAAATGAGAAGAATTTGAAGTTTCGCTTCAACTTTCAGAACACAGTTTCACTGCGAGTTAACAATAAATTATTATTAATATTAGGGACATATACAGCTACGTTGTTTCTCGCTGGATTCTAGCCCTAACTGCTTTTCCGAGCAAATTCCATCGATGAGAAAAGAAAATAGATGTTCAATACTATATAATTGCTCCCACTTGGCGAGAAGAATCTCCTTGACCTTGCGAGAAGTTTAGACTGCATTTGAATTTTTAACTTGAGTGTAAGAATTTTTCAACTTGACTAATCATGAAAAGAATATCAACAAGAGTGCATTTATATTTATTAGTGAATTGACACAACTTGTTTTAATTTTTGTAATTTCTTTTAATTTTTAACTTATTTCATTTATTTTTATAACTTTCTCCAACTCCTATGCATCAAGGATATTTTTGAAAACAAAAATTTTGAACACGAAAGAGATTATTCTTTTTATATATAGTATAAATGTTATTACTCTTGAGTATGAAAGACTAATATTTAATAATATATATCTTATTTTTACTTAAAATATAAACATAATATGTTGTTTATTTATTAAATCTTAATTCAATGAGGTATTTGCTCAAATTCTATTAATTAATTGTATGTTTGGTTGTTAGATAAAAATAGGGTGTGAAGTTTTATGGATAATGAGTTTCATATGTAATTTTACACATAAAATTCATTCATGGAAAATTTTTTCTCAATTTTATCCATCAACCAAACATGCCCTAAATGTCAAGAACATTAGCTAATATTCTCATTGAAAAAGAAGGTACCAAATACAAATTTTGACAGAATTGTTTTTAACTCAAGTCCATCAATAAATGTCATTATTGTTGGATAAATTGGCTCATGTATGTTTTAATGGGATAGTGATTGATTTTATTTATTTATATCCTTTAGATGTGTATATATCCTAAGATATATATCTTAACATGTGTATCCTTAGATTTAGAAATATTTAAATTAAGTATGTGAATCCGGTAGAATATGATGAATCTGATAGGATGTATGAAATCTAGTAGGATATATGAAAGATATTGTAATTCCCTTTAGATTGACAAAAATCGGCCAACGGGATTTCATTTGAAGACTTGGGATTTCACTCTTCTATAAATAAGTTTTTGATAGAAATAAAACCAAGCATGGTGGTATTGTGTTACTTTGTAATATGCAATCATTGTATTGCAGTAGATAGCTCTTTTGAGGAAATAATTATGAATTTATGATATTAGCACTATAATGCCTTATAATAAGGTGGTGATAGAGTATAAGAAATTCAATTCCAAATCTGATTCCTATCTTACAACAACAAGCTTGGGGAGTGGGGTTTAATTTCTTTCTTGATAATGTGCATGATGAAATATTGAAGCATTTAGGGAGAAATTTATAAAAAAAAGAAAGAAAGAAAAAATGAAAGAATATGTTTTTGTTAGTGTTGATTGAGATTAGTGAGTGTTACATAGATCAATAATTAAAGTTCATGTTAGCATTTAATAGGTTCCAGGTAAGTCATAGACCTATATGACCTTTTTTACAATTGTCACTACCACAAATTTGACCTAAGGAAACACTTATATTTAGCAACATGTGAAAAGTGTTGTCTAAAGTCATCACAGACAACACTTTTATGAGAGTAATATTTGAAGTGATTTTGGCAACACTTTTTATGTTACACTTTAAAACAGTTCTCTTAAATAGAATAGAGTACACATATGAAATGTGGCTGTATCATTTACAATTAAGCACCATTTGTTTATATAATAGCTTATATTTATTAGTGTTGTGCTTTCTAAAATTCATTTATTAACACATGTAAAAGCGTAGCCTAAACTTCTTTGTAACACTAATAATTTTTTTCTCCATCGTATTTTAAAACCAAAACAAACTCATTGAACAATGAGTGCTCACTTCTCATATCGCCTCTCCTATTTCCTTATAACCGTCGGGATCTTCATCCTGTAGCTGCTGTTCCCGTCGGCGGTAACCGTCGCAATCTTCATCATCTCGCCACCATTTCCACTGCTAACCATCACAATCTTCATCCTCTCACTGCCAGTAACTGTTGCGATTTCGCGATTGCTGTCATTGCTGGATCCGCCTCCCGATTCTTCTTCGTCTTCTACGATCACCCAAAAAGAGCGTGGTCTAATTCGATTCAAATTCCAGTGAAGGTCAAGGCTCTCTCACATGGAAGCTACCGATAAGGCATCGAGAATATCGAGTCCCTCTCTAGTGCTCTCTTCACAACTCTCCCATTCTCACTATTTTTGATATGGTTCATTCAGAAATTCATGGAACTTTTCAGTGAGTCTTCATCATTAAAGGCTCGATCTTGTTTATTCACTTTTAATTTATATTTTTAGATCCTCCTCTTGCTATTTGCTATGTTTTGTGAGTTCTTCATCGAGATTTTTGTGTGATTCGGGAACAATACCATCGTATTCCATCAAATTCATCGCAGTAGTCACTCCATTTGCTTTTCTGATTTGTTTTTAATCAATGGATTTTCCTGCTTGTGAATATTGCATTCGTTCTATTTGGTAGATTGCCATGACGAAAATCCTTTGTTCTGTTTTACAGAGATTAGAAGCTAGAATAGTTACTTCAACTATTAAGCTCCCACAGTAAGCTCAGTGATTAAATGAATTTTCATTTTTCAGCTTATTTCTTGTACAACAATGGACAATTATGTTCAAAGATAGACAATGTTCAATATGATTTCAATCTGATTGCATATATACTGTAGTTTTTTTATACTTATAAGCGTGGTAGTTGTTTTGATGCTTTGTTTTAATGTTTGTAAATACATCAGTTGACTTCAATTTTTGAGTTTCACAAGGCTACCCCCTTATGGAAATTATATAATGCAATAATGCATTAGTCTGTTTACTCAATTGTGTTCAAGAAATAAGCACACAAATATGAAACTTGTATATGAAACTCTAAATTTCGTTTGATATTTTGTTGAGTTATCAGTGGATAGTGGTTCCATGATGGCATTAAATGGATTAAGCTCTGCAGACAAGAAAAGATCCACACCTAAGTCTATTCCAATGTATGTTAATTTTACAGCCATTAGAGAACTTAATAGATTGACTGCATTAGTCATGACGAAATTTGAAAGTACAAGAGTTGGTGCTAATTTGTCAAAGGCTTCAACTCTAAAAACCCCAGCTATGGTATTCCAACTTCTTTGCTATGTCTTTTACAAGCCCCTGTAGGATCTTCCAAGTTGTTATTGCAGTGAATGATGTTAAAATGAGTTGTTTTCTTGATACCAGGCTTCTAAGAAGGAGATGCAAAAGGTACTTTATTCTAATTAGTTGTTACATATATATTGTTAAGCCTTTTGCCTTCAAGTTCTACCTAGTTGATCACAATCTTGATATATGCATGTAAATTTTATAAAACCATAGGAACAAAACACCAATTGATTTATCAGCTGCAGGCACCCATACAACCACTCCAATAAGGAAAACTATCATGGTGTAAGCCACTAAGAGCAAAAATCTAAGTGTTGAGTTAGTTAGAAACTCATGGTTATCTGATATCTCCCCCATATTATATATTTGATAATAATGCCTCTCTAAAACTTATCAAATCAACATGTGAATGTTGCTATTTATTTTTAACTGCATTATTGCTTATTGCCACCTTGTGACTTGGAGAGTCCTCAAGCCATCTTACCCTTATCCCTTGCATCAGCTTGTCTATTACTCTATCTATCACTCTTCTCCCCATGCATGTTGCTGACCCACCTCTTTATTGGTTCCCCTCCCAATAAGTCTTATTGTGTATGTCACATCATCTCTATCTTATGTTAGTCCAGTGTTAGTGTGTTACTCTCTATTTCAATATATGTGAGAATAGAATTCACGTGAAGTGTGTTACTCTCTATTTGAATATATGAGAGAAAAGAATTCATGTGATGTATGTATTATCATTCTATTCACTGCCACATTTTGATTTTTAGAGAGCAAGCCAGACGCACCAACCTAGGGCGTCTAATGGAAACTTATGGCCCTAAGCTTTTTGGTACTTCCTACAAAGACCCCATTTCTAGTTTTCATCTCATGCACAAGTTTTTTGTGGCACAGCTGCATATGGGAACAAAATAAACCTTGCTTAGCTGTAAAGTGCAAAAAGACACCCTGATGCATGCTACTCACTAATCCATCAATGGTCAAAATATTAATTTTATTTTTCATTCATTTTCTCCATGTTGGATGCAGCCATTTTTACAATGCTCACAAATCAACTTTGAACGTTTTCATTTGATTCTTAATGCTGCAAAGGTGACATTCTCTTTCATGAAACATTCAATAGTCATTCTTTTTATTTGATTAGGAAGGATATATTTGATTCGAGGGCATTGAAATGTTCCTGACTGGGTTGCTTTATTTTCAATAACAAATGTTTTGCTTTGCTTTCTAACTGTTAGTATTTCTTCAAAATCATTGTTTGTTGTATAGCTCTATCAATATTTGGCCTTTTATTTTTCTCTTCTTTTTGAAAAATTATCATAATTTAGTTTTTCTGTCTTGTAGTGGCATCCTCTCATAATTTGATTATTATCCTGTCAATATTGATTGAATTTGGTGCAAATAAGTTGGCCTAATTTTAGTTGATAGTTTCATGATTTGTCCTAGACTAACCAATTTGATGGTTTTGCATATTTTAGATTGTAGTGTTGTTCTGCCATTTGATAGTTGCATGATTTGTTCTTGAAGCTCAATTTGATGATTAAATATGTATATTTGTTCTGTTCAATTG
The DNA here is from genome assembly GCA_031216125.1 of Dalbergia cochinchinensis. Classification (NCBI taxonomy): domain Eukaryota; kingdom Viridiplantae; phylum Streptophyta; class Magnoliopsida; order Fabales; family Fabaceae; genus Dalbergia; species Dalbergia cochinchinensis. The sequence continues at coordinate 26,979,969 of CM062368.1, forward strand.
AAATTTTGAGATTTGAGCTTTCGTTTTTATTTTTCCATTGTTTGACCATTTGGAGGATGATAGTCCTTTCCACCTTTGCCTCTTTCATTAATTGGTTTGCCACGTTTGAAAGGATTACAAGTTATCTCTATTCGGACAATAAGCAACACTTTCAATGTGTTGCCTTTGTGACAATAAACAACACTTACAAAGTGTTACCTATGTGACAATAGACAAAACTTACAGCAATTACAACACTTACAAACCCATGCCAATGGTGGGAATAAAGTGTTGCTTATGCTTACAATAGACAACACTTTTGCAACACTTTTTAGTAGTTGTTATTAACTATGGCAATAAAAGTTCTCTTAAGTCCAAAAAGTGTTGTCCTAGAGAAAAGGTAACATCTCTTTAGACCATCCCCCCATAGAGTATTGTCTTAAGCTTAAAAGTGTTGCTTTTAAGTAAGGATTACACTTTTTAAAGTTTAGGCCACACCTTTTTGGTGTTGTCTTAGGCAAAAAATGTTGTAATGTGTGAAGGACCTCAACACTAACTTTTTTATTGTTAGGGACTAATTTATCCATCGATGAAATTATCAGAAACTTATAGTATCCTATTTTTATAATTATAAGGGATCTCAACACAAATATTTTTGTTATCAATAACCAATTTGTCCATCATTAAAATTGTCAGAGATCAATTTGGGTGTTTAATTAAATTTTTAAGTAGAGAATAATAATAAATAGAGAATAATAATTAGAAGGCAGAGAAAGTTAAAAGCACATCCAATGTTGATAGAATTAAATTTCAAACCAACCTATCATTCTAAGGTGATTAAAGCAAGAGATAGAATGGTTTTATGTCTAAAATAAAATGTATAGCTTACTAGCATCCGCATCAAGGTGTGGAAGTTATATATATATATATGGATCTAATTGCTATGTATTGATAATGTAAAATTTTTTTACACAATTATCCAATCATATATTGCTACATAAGTCATGATAGTTGACTTTTATACCTACTATCTAAAAAGTCATCCGAACTAAATGTTTTGATTGGATAGCAATATATATGTATATGCTGACTTGCTGCGAGCAACACATAGGAATCCCATCAATGATTTTTTAAATCAAAATATTTAATTTGAATCTTTTAGGAACTCATTAGCTTTTAATATCTCAAGCTCTACTCACATATTGGAGTACGACGTAAACATTTATTTAGTACTAATATTTTTAATTTTAATTTTTTTATAATAAAACGAAGCTTGAGAGACAAATAAAAGGAATTAACGTCACAATTTTTGCAAATTCGTATATAATTAATGAAAGTCATAGCATAACGGATGACATTATGTCTCTAGCGGCGGTTATAAAAGAAAATATTAATCACCATATTAACAACCGTCACAATGTTTTACCTGTCATTTTTCGATACTTTTGGCCGTCAACTTATTCAACTGATTTAAGTCTTATTTATTCACGGCGGTTCGCAACCACCGCAAATATTTTCACCATATTTTAATTTGTAATTTTTCCAGTGGTTTTGGACTACCGCTAAATTTATGAGGCCCTTTTGCGGCGATTATTCCAACAATTAGTCGAAACCGCTGTAGGTGGCATTTAGCGGGGTAAAAAAAAAAACTGCCGCTAAATTCTTTTTTGTTGGTAGTGATATAAGGTATGTATTATTGCAAAGGATTCACTCAAAAAAAATATGTGAATTAAGACGAGACTTTCTCTTTGATTTTATACAGAGAATCTCTTAAGAGAATAATAGCATTTGTGACACATTTTGATCCAAGTTACATAAAATGGATATAAAAATTATGTTTCTTGATTGTGACATTGATGAGACAATTCACATGCTATTACCAGAAAACTTTGTGTTGAGAGATGCAAAGAATATAGTTTGCAATTTGCAAATCAAGCAATCCATCTATGAGCTTAAGTAAACACCTATCATTGATATTACAAATTTCATCCAATTGTTATCTTGGTTAGATTTTAGATGCATGAAGTTGATGATTGTATATGTCATAAGTTCAATGAGAGTAGATACATTTATTTTGATTTTATGTGTCAATGACATATTGCTTGCCATTTATAATTTAGTTCACAAAGCTAGGAGATTTCTATCAAAGCAATTTGAAATGAAAATCTTGGGGATGCCTTTTTTATATCAAGGATTCAAATGCTTCAAGGTTGCTCTTGATACATTCTTAAATCATCACAGGAGAGGTGTATTGAGAAGGTAGTAAAGAAAGTTAGTAGGTATGCAGTATTGCAAATCAGGATATGCCACCTGTTGCTAAGGGAGATATGCTCAATCCCAATCAATGCCTTTAAACTAATTTTTAAGATTAAAGAAATGCAAAAGGATTTTCTATGTTTTAGCAGTGAAAATTCTAATGTATAGTAAATTTTGTAAATGTTTAGATATTGTGTATACTCTTAGCATGTTAGGTAAATATTATAATAATACGGGAATGGATCAATGGATAGACCAAGAGATAAATTCACAAGCTTCTGAGTTTTATTATACAAAAGAGTTTTCACTTCATAATATTTCACTGTAAGCGAAATAATTAGGAATAGCTTTTTTATTATTAAATCCTAAATTTTTTATTTCTCTTTGATTCAATATATATATATTATTAACAAAGTATGAAGGATTATGTTTTTTTTAATATTTTATTGTTAATATATTTACACCCACTATTTTTAGATTTAAAATAAATTTGTTTTCATGAAAGATAAAATACTTGATTTAAATATAGGTTTATTTGGACATAACCATATACCCTTATTAGAATTGGATAGACTTAACATATAACACTTGATGTACCAGGTCTAGTCCCTTGTGTTAGATATGATTATAAAAAACTTTACGAAAACTTGCAAATAATATATGAAAATTTGGACGTTGTATATAGTAAAATTATAAAATTTAACAAATATATTACAATATATGTTATAAAACAAATAATATCAAATAAAAATAATATCAAGTGATAAAAATAACAAATGATTATTTAGGGGACCAAAATTTAAAACCAAAATAAGTTAGAAGACCAAAAAGAATATGAAGTTAGTTAGGAGATCAAAATGAAAAACAAAATTAAGTTAGAGAACCAAAAAATATGATTGCATTTGGTTTGTATGTTTTTCAATTTTATTTTCACTGAAAATGAAAATCTATAATGAAAATGTGTTTGGTTGGTTTATATTTAAAATATTGTTAGAAAATATTTCCTAAATTCTTTGAAATTTTGAAAACATTATTTTCACGTTTTCAGTCTACTGTGAAAATATTTTCAATTCAAAATACAGTGGCTCCCTTGTAATTACAAAGAATTTACTTTTGTTTCTCAAACAACACCAAGACCAACTAAAAACGTTCATTCTCAAATCTATCACTCCTTATCAATGTCACCACCCCTCAAGCTCATTCTCAAACAACCACTCTGATTAAAAAACCGATACGATAAACCTCAACCCCACAAACAGCAAGTGAGGAACAAAAAGAAAACAACAAAAAATTAAACTAACAAATTGATAATACCCCGTTGAAAGTCCCATTAGCAAGATGCATTTGTGGGCACCTTGAAGGAGAAGGACAGCCATTAGCAAAGCAGAACACGACAGCAAATTAAGCAAATTGTGATGTCACAGACCATTTCGACCGAGCAAGTAGCGTGGGTGGTCAATGGTGGTGCTGGGCAGTGGAGCAAATTGGGAAGTCATGCACCAACTACATGGGCGACGCGTTGCAGATCAGCAGCGTAGGTGGTCTCTGGCGGTGCTTGGTGACGCCATAACCAAAGTCTCTAGGGTTATGGGCGGCAACAATGTGATAAAGGTTCTAGGAAGAGGGGATAGTGTACAAATGGAGTAAGGAGTGGAGTTTGATAGAAATTAGGATTATAATTTTTAATATTTTAAAACAAAAATAGTTATTTAGAATAATATGGAAATTCACCGATATAAAATAAAAAATTATTTATACGATAATTTATTTATTTATTTCAAATATAAGAATTCAAATCATAAAAAAAATTGAAATTAATTCCCAATAAAAGTGAGTTTAATTTTATCTCATTGTTCCGATACAAACAAGTTGTTCATAGATAAATTAAAGCAAATCAAATATATAAGAATTTTATCAAACATATTTTTACAAACATATTTTTTACTATTTTTACTTTCTAAAAATTGAGTCTACTTTTATAAACTTAACACATTTTTTAAATTTAAAAATCTAAAAATAAAAAATATTTTCACGAACCCAATGCAACTGTATTTTGCCTTTTCTTGTCTAGTTTTGGATCTGTCCAACACCTGACTCAAGAAGACCGGCTCAACACCAGCCTAAGTAGATCAAAGGCTAACCATTTGCCTACCAATTAACACATGTGACGTGAAAGACTGAGTACCATTAAAGAATCTTATAAATGATGCCATTTATGACCGACTTAACTTTAATGCCACACTATCTAATGGCCATAAAAACTACCAACAGAATTACTATCTTTAACTCTACTCCATTGACCTATCCGGCTATCCGAGTAAATATATTTTCTGTTGTGACTTTACACACATTTCACCCTTAAGCGTCAGAGTATCTTTTGCTTGGTCCAAAACCTATGTTAGACGGCTAGTGTTGTATGTGGGAATTCAACAAAAAGATTACCATACGTTGTAGGAAACATCAACATGTAGATTTCTTCTTCACTTACTCAACTTATCAATGAATTAATCTCACTTTTCACCAATTAAATCAACAATCAACAAATGGGAAATTTTTTCATCTCTCCGCCATAAACGATATATATTCTTTTTGCTCTTTTACTCTTCTTCGAATTCATATCATTTGATTGGTTATGACCGACCAAACATGAAATGCAAAACAATTTGTACAGTTTATACTTTCCAAGCATGATGAGCCAATGTCACCTCGATAAGTTTTTGCAGTGCATTTGGATGTTTTTCATTAATGGAACGGACTGGATTTAGTAGGAAAGGCATGGAAAAGAAGTGAAGGTATGCTTAGTTAGGGAATAAAAATAGGGGTAAATTTTTCATAAATGAAATTCATGTATAATTTTATATATGAAACTCATCCATACATGAAAATTTATACCATATTTTTACCCTATAATCAAACGTAGTTTTTTTGGAAGATTAATAAAGGAATTTATAATGGAAATTCATTAATCGTAAGTGGAAGTTACATTATTATTTATAATTATAAACTATGATTTTACTTTCTCTCGCTCCACCCTGATTTGAGGGCAAAATATAATTTGTGTTTGAAGGGAAAAGTGCAGGAACATTTTCCATGAGTTCCGTATCCTTTCGACTTATTATTAAACTTTCAAACTTCTTAAGTTCCCTTCCCCATCATTCTCCTTCCCTTCCCTTCCCTTGTTACCTTTCATCCAAACACATTATTAATCTTTCCTTTCGAGGTCAAACATAGGAAAGAACCATATGCACATTTATGAAAAATTTAATCGTGTTAAATCTATTTACGTTTGTAATTTCATTTCAATTAGTGTGATGCATTTATTTTCCATTATAAAGTATGCAAGAACCATCACTTGAACCCTTCAAAGATCTTATTGCTGACAAAATAATCATTGAAAGAAATTATATTCGCCTGTGACCTTCTAAAAATCTATCTAGTTTGAAAAATTCACCCAAACATAAACTGATAAATGTTTTCATTAACAAAAGTGAATCTTTTAAGAGTTATTTTCTCAAATATATGATCTTTTTAAGTTAAAGAGGTTGTTCTACTATGCCAAATTGGCATAAAATTAAATGGTCTATTTTTTCAAAAATATGATCTTTTGGAATGAAAGTGATGGCTTTACAATATCAACTTTGCATAAAACGTGATACTTAATCATTTCTGTTAATGAAAATGCAAGTCAATTGATGTTTTGGTGAATTTATCAAATGGAATGGACTTTTGGAGGGTTACAGGTAAATATAATTTCTTTTAAAAATTATTTTATCAGCAAGATAATCTTTCAAGAGGCAAAATGATAGTTTTTCCTTAAAGTATTTATTTTTCTCTAATATCACCCATGGTCTAGCTAGCAGTCGCATCCTATTCCACACACCCAAGAATGCAAAAGTAAAATCTTCCAATCTCCTTAATTAGAATTTGTCCTTACCTAGTAGTGGTATATCATATTCATGATTTGTTAATCACTCAATTTAATGTTGAATACATATTTTAAATTTCAGATCGTGTGAAAAATTCATCAAACAAAATATTTTCATCGGCAAAAAATCATAATTCAAAATTGAATTCTAAAATATCATGTACATTTGATTCTTAAGTAAGTAAGTCCAATTCATGCCAATTTAACCCAAGTCACCTTCTGAAAAAAAAAAGCCTGACTAACTAATAAATCAAAGTCAAAAAGGGCTGTATATTGTACCCAAAAACAAAAGAGGGTCCATATTACATGGCAACACATCACGCAAGAACCTGGTTCTCATATGGCTTTGATTTCGATGTTAAGTTACCAAAAAACAAAAGAGGGATAGGAATAAGTTTGTTTCGCAATTGTTGTCTTGAGCCGCACTTGTTATTTGCTAAAGATTATTTTTTCCTCTTTAAACTCGTGCTGATTAATTTGTGAATTATAAAAGTCCGGCATAACTTTGTTTCGTCCTTGATGCTCAGTTCGTATCGATATTTATTTTATTTTACTATCTCCTAGATTTGTAGTTTCTGCTAGTCAAATAAAAAAAAAATACGTTGTACTTTTTGCTGAATGCAATGCTAGGTGTACATAATAGGCATCTTTGGTTACTATTTCTAATTTCTATTTTCAGCTTTTTATTTTTAAAATTTTATAAAGAAAATATTAAAAATAATATAATCCTTATTTCAATATTTTTTTTTATTTTCACTATTTCCTTTACAAAATTCAAAAAGAAGAAAACACAAGAAATGAAAAATAAAAAATGAAATCTAAAATTAAGCATCCCTCAGCTTTCTAAATCTCGAAAATAATTATCTCATTTCCCACCTGCGTGTGTAAATATATTTTAACATAGCAATGAAATAATAGGAACCTTACGAGTTTAACGGTCATCATGCATAACTGCATAAATGATCTAGTGGTTGAAATAACATTATGCAATGATACGGACCCAACTTCAAATGATAAGCAAGATGCAACTTGGGGTTGAAAATTAACCTACATGTAATAATGAATTTGGATTCAATGGATTAGCCTCAGCAAAGATCATCGATATTGGACTCCGGTTCAGCTAATCTAGCAGACTAGATGATCAACACGACGGTTCCCTATTTGAGTTATTAGTTATTACGTTATTTATATGTGTGATTTGAATATGCCAACATTCATTTATACACCGGCAACAAATTACTTAAGCTAAGCCCTAAAACACAAAAGTAAAACAATCAATTCCCTTCATTACAGGGTATAGGTGGCTTTTGTTTCACCTCAGTAAATTAAATTACAGAAATATCTTGATCGCCAGTAGCATTACCATCAATCAGCAAAGGCAATCATTATAATTTATGTAACCAAGAGAAAAATAAGCAATGGGATACTAGCCCAACAGAAAAGTTTCGAAGAAGGCCTATACCACAACAAAAACGGGTAGACATCAATCTTATGGGGTAAGGGTAGGAATGTAGCCAATCAGCCAATGCAGTCCCACAGGGATTTTGCTCAAATCCAAAGTTACTTACAATTTGATTAAAATTCCAAGCAAGATTCGGTTTCAAATGAATTACCAGAGGAAAATGGGGACAAAAATTACAGCTATGACTATACAGATGATCATATCATATGACCAGATAATAGGTTTGACAGAATTTCCTCCAACAGGAGACAAAAAGATTCACATGTATCTGCACCCCCAAGTATAGTTCACACTTATCAAGATGGCATCAAATTTACTAGATTAGAACATGCCAGTTAGTTTGAAGCCTACCAATCACAATCCAAACAAAAATGCTTTCTACAACTCCTGCAATATTCACCAATCTTATTTTCACCTCTTTCTGCTCATTTAAGAGAACTCTCACTCATACTTCAGAGTTTTTCCCTCTTGTTGGTGCTTCAGTGGTTCAGCAGGGAAGTATTTTATACCAACTAGATCACCAACTCTGCTGATAACCTAAAAAAGAACAGTCCCAACAAGTTACAACATAAAATACACAATGCTAGTAACCAAATTCAACAGAGTTGTGCAAGATAAATATTGTAACAAGTAAACAGACAAAACAGATATCAATGCTTGATATTAAATACAAGTGGAGAAACCCTGTTAGAATATAAAAGTTTCTTTTTTTTTTTTTTTTAGTTATGGCGAACCCAGTGCAAGAATATTAACAGCTACTGTTCTACATAACTAAGGTGACACATTTGGAATCAATTAGTAAACCATTTTTCTGAGAGCATTACAGTTTATCATTGAATGAAAGTTAAAATATATACCTGCAAGGCTTTGACAAGGTCTTCCCTCGAATGAGAAGCAGATATGCATATGCGTGCTCTGGCCAGTAACAGTGGCGTTGCTGGAAATGCCACTGTCACAACGGCAATCTGAAACAGATCCATTCAACAATATCAAACATTAATTTGAGAGGAAAAAAAGGGTGATTCATGCCATGTATGCATGACATTAACAGCAAGCATAAATAGTTGGAAGTCGATGTCCTCACATTCTGCTTGAGACACTCTCTTGAGAAGGCAGGGATTTTCGCTGGATTGTAAAGCATGATGGGCATTACAGGAGAATCATTATCCCCAAGAACCTCGAATCCCATCTTCTGCAGTTCTGACCTGAAAAAATTGCTGTTTTCTCGAATTTGTGCAAGTTTCTGCGCACCTATATGGCAACAATTTTGCTTCAATACAGAGTAAGCAAGTAAATGCATGTATACATTTAGGATAGATGCATGTGTGCAAGCAAAAAGCCAAAGAAAAACACAGGTGCTAGCCAAACCTCTATTGGAACCATCCTCTCCAAGGATAACTTTTATAGATGATATTATTTGTTGTGCAGCTGGTGGTGAAATTGAAGTTGCATAGAGATGAGCAGGGCAAGTGTACTTCAAGTACTTGATGAGCTCCTGGCAGTAGATCCAAAAGTTCAACATAAGAATCCAAGCTTAAATTATGCACTAGTAAGGTTCAATAATTCTCAGATGTAACCTGACAGACAAATATGAAACAATAATCCAAAACAATGAACTTCCACATAAACAAAAAGTATTCTACAAGCAGACCAAAGATCATAATAAGACAGAAATTATATACTTAAAATTTCCAAGTTCTCTCTCATCCCTCATGTACTATAGGTACTTTCACTTTATGTTCAGTTATTTTATGATGCAAAGCACACTGTTGTGACAAGGGTTCATGATGTCATGCATTGCGATGTGCTGGGCAACAAAGGCAGCACACATGACACTAAATATATTTAATATTTAAATATATTAAGTTTAACCCACAATCACCATAATATACAAATAAAGCAACATACTTTACATGCACATACACACACATATATATATATGAACTTCATTCATACCTAACCACAATGTAGTCTCAAAGTTTCCATCTATTCTGACAAAAATTGAAAATCAACCTTTTCGGTAAGTAAAAGCAAAAACAAAACATTCTTTTCTTGGCCACATCAGCTACTGGCAAGGCACTCACTTGACTGATGGAAGACAAGGATGGCCAGCCTTCCCATTCAAAGAATCGAGATAACAAAGAAGAAAGGAAGAGATCAAACAAACACCAAGACAGTAACCAGGAAGTGGATACTAGGTGGAAATTTCACAGGGCTTTGGATCTCTCAGATTGTGCTCTTGAGGCCAGAGGTTAAAAATACAAAGGCTTTCTAATTTTCTTAAAGCCAATGTTGTTTTCATGTTGCCCATATTGTGGGCACAATATGCAACATACATTGGTGCCCTATGTGCACGAAACAAGGACTACATGAACCTTGCAATGCAAGAGGGTTTTTTATGCCCAGTCCCATCACCTTTTTGTACCACACACTACTGCATATGTAGCACTGTGCCACTAACTGCTATGAATAAAATGAAAGCATTTTGTAATCTCTCATTTATTTTGCACACCAAGGATATTCAATGAGAAAAAAAAGGTTTCAACATCTCTTCCAGCAGATTTTAGCAATTTACATCCTGACCTTCAATCAATAAATTTGAAGTCTGTTATTCAAAGCATACCTCAGATCCTGCAATGTAACCCCCACATGATCCAAATGATTTGGTGAAAGTCCCCATCATGATGTCAACATCAGCAGTATCCACACCTAAGAGCTCGCAAACCCCTCTTCCTGTTTTTCCCACTGCTCCAATGCTATGTGCTTCGTCCAAATATGTATAGGCCTACACAGAAATTGATGTATGCAGAAAAAGAATAAATAAACAAAACTGAAGTGAACAATAAAGCTTGATAAAAGCTCTGTCAGCAGATATCCAGGTGAAAAGGGAAAAAAAGAAACGGTAAGGAGGACTTCCTATAGTTTGCCCCTCCTTTTCCCCTTCTCCCAAACAGACTAAAGATAAAAGTAGCAGCATGAAAGGTTATCTTATAGCACAGTCCAAAACTATTCAGGGATTAAAAAAACTGGGGGAAGGAGGATTTTCTTGTTTCTTTGTTTAGTTATCAGGGTAAATTTAAGTTTGGGAATCAACCAACAATTATCATGGACATAAACCACTTACCACAGTTCACATGGAAAAATTACAGGGTGTTTTATCCCTATAGAATTATCACAACGTATGGATCTAAACTGAGATGAAATACTTTCCCACATGAGAAGGGCAAGCGGAAAACAGGTATTAAAGAACTGCATAATTTGGACATTCGATTAGAGTTACCATATTAACCAACCTTATATTTTTTGCATACAGCTATGATCTCCGGAAGTTTACAAAGCTCCCCTTCCATACTGTATATCCCCTCCACGATAACAATTATCTTCTTCCAAGGCCTATGGGTCCTTGGCTGTCCCTCCGCAATTTGTTCTCTTAATACTTCTTCAAGATGTGATGGCACTGCAGATAAGATAGCCAAGACAAAGTAAATGAACAGTGCTGTAACAATTGGACAAATCATAATATTAACTAAAGAACAGCGAAGAGACAAAAGGAAAAAAGTGCTACCCAGTATCTAAGTGAAACATTCAAAATACCTACAGACAAAACTAAAATCAAAGGTCAGCTCAGCCATAGTTTACTCTTATTTTTCTGTCAGCAGAAATGATATGTCAAATGTGGACTTGAATTCACCTACATATATATGTCATCAAATAGCAATTATATGAATATATGATTGCAGAACAGTAGCCACCACCATGTCCAACCAAAGAATTGAAATTAATACCTATCTTATTAAAGAGAGAGATTCTAACAGTCTATGAATGTTGAATTGGGAAATAGAAAACCTAACTGCTCAATGACCAATTCATCTTTGGTATTTTAGTATGCAGCAAGGATACTCACTGTTGTGTTGAAAAACACGAATAGTTGCTCCAGATCCTCGTGCACCATTAACAATTGAGTTGTGGTTCAATGAATCACTGATGATCAAACTTCCCTGTAAAATATAAATATACCAGCAAATGATCATGCAAATACAATTAGCTTCTCTCACCAAGTCAAAATTACTAAACAATTTCAACGGACCTTCCCCATCAGCACTGGAAGAATAGCAGAGTTTGTCACATAGCCCATGCCAAAAACTATAGCAGCTGGCTTTCGAACAAAGTTTGCAACATATCTCTCCAATTCCTTGTGAATTGCAGTTGTGCCTATCGGAGAAGCCACATTTGAGGAACATGCATAAACATAGAAAACTTAGTTTTAATAGGAAATATAGCACAAGTTTTAATAGGAAATATAGCACATAATATACTTAACCTCCATCCACACGGCTGCTGCAAGTGCTTGGTGAATACTTCTTCAATGTGTCAATTACCCGAGGCGTGCAGTATTCATCTGCCGCAGCAAAACCAAGATAGTTGTAAGATCCCAAGTTGAGACATCTGCTTGTTTTTGTGGTCCGTCTGCATCAGGAGAATGGAAGCCACATAAATAACTTATGCAAATAGCTCTACAAAAAGAAACTTGCAGGAAGAAATTTTGGATATTTCAACAACACCAGAATCAGGAATCCCCTGAAAATCAATCATAGGCCTAAAATAAGGAAGTTATACTTCAGTGTCTTGTTATTATCATTTGAGTAGCGTTCGACTACATCAAACCAAGCATCAGGGGCACTTGCTATTGGTCTCCCAAAGCAGTCCTGCCAAAAGACAATGCAGAAACAATGACATAATAAATTCATCAACAAAACAACAACTAAGCCTCATCCTACTTAGTGGGGGACTTAATAAATTCAAGAACCAGATAATTAAGTTGATTTCCATCAATGGTCATAATCAATTTTCAGTGGGAAATGGTTACTTTTGCTATTACCAAAAGTTCTCTGAATAAGATTTTGATTATTAGTTACCTTGAAAACAAAGTAAGCTAATTCAAACACACAATAATGGGGAATACTGCAAACACAATAAGTATTGGTGGGGGTGAACACTGCAAACACAATAAGCATCTGGTTTTGCTAGTCACGAGGAACGGACCCACTTTAAAGGGTGTCGCGGCACATGTTCCCACATAACTTAAATTTTCTATTTCCAACACAGAAATTTGTCATTTACTCCCCTTCATATTTTCAATTTTACCCCTATATTACTCATTTCACCTCTCTTATTGCAACCTACGTGATTTGCAGTCAGAGTAGAACACAAAAGGCTTCTCACACCTTTATTTAACTTATCATCTTGTATTAATATATCTGCCTAGGCATGAATATAAATCCTTTGAAATGTTAACTGTTTCTGTTTATGCATTGCCTCCCCCCCCCCCCCCCCCAATCGCCTAAAATTTTTGGATCCAAGGCAGCTAGTCACATTATAACAGTTGATTTTGCTTACAAAAGTTAAGGCTTTTTTTTTTCATCTCTCGAAAAAAGAAAATTTCCAACCTTGCAGTATCTTGAAAGGCCTTTTCAAACATTGCTGATCGTCACAACACACACACAGTAAAATGCAATGCGCCCCCCCCCCCCCCCCAAAAAAAAAAAAAACAAAACAACAGAAAAAAAAACCCAACAAAAAAAGTAAAATAAAAGAGCTCTGATCAATACAACGTTAGAAAAAACTGCACAATAGAATTATAACTTTATTTTTATTTTATTTTTTCTTCCAATTTAAACATAATACAAAAATCGAATCAGCGGAACCGATAGGAATTAAAAAAGAAAAAGAAAAAAAAAATAAAACGGAAAAGGAAAAATAAAAAAGAACCTGAATACGGAGGTACAACCGACGGATATAGAAGTCCTCGAGGCCTAAGCAGATCGGGGCGTAACCCTGTAGGGGAGAAAGAGAACAGAACAAAAAAGGAACGAATATGAAGCATTTTGCATTGCAAAAGAAGAAGAAGAAGAAGAAGGGAGAATTAGAAGTAAGGAAGGGGAAGAGAATAGGAACCTGAAGGTTGTTGGCTTTGCACCAGTCGAAGATTTTGCGGAAGAAATCTCTGAATTGGCCGAAGGCGAAGAGCAAGCCATAGCTGAAGTAGGTGGTCAAAGCGGTCAGATACGGAATTGCAATCATCGTTCACCCACCACCACCAATTCCAATCACACGAGATCTATATCTATCTATCTATCTATCTGTGTGTGAGAGAGAGAGAAAGAAGGTGCGTTGGCCTGGGTGAGGATTTGTTTTCTCTGGACTAGTATGAAATCAAATCCAAAATTCCAATCCAGCTTCTCCAGCTTCTCTCCTTCGCGGATTTGTTCGCTATTATTATTATCATTATTATTATTATTATTATTCTCTGTCCGGTGTACCGAGCTTCTTCCTCTGTGCGCGTGGACTCGTGAGATTTTGATTCTGATCTTTTAGCTTTTAATTTTTTCTAAACAATATATATATATATATATATATGTTAATGATAAGATATTAGGTATAATAAGATAATAAAGTTATATGAAATCTCACATCAAAGAATCTATTCCTTTTTTTTTTTTTGGTGCGTTAACATGAAAGAATCTATTCATCCACTCGGACCTACCCACTTCTCAGACGCTATAGTTGGATTGATGAGATAACAGGGAGGAGTGAAATTATTTACTTAGATATAATAAAATTGGATGAAGTAAAATCGAAATGGATGGAATGCCACCGTATTTCTCTATTTTTTATTCCCTCTTGAGTTGGGAGAAAGAGATGGAATACAAACCGTTTCAAATGATAGAATAAAATAATTATGTGATTTTTTGGGTATCACTTTTTCCAATGACAAAATGCCAAAAAACAATTCCAATGCAGTTTTCTCTGAAGTTTTCTGTTTATTCTCCTAAAATTGATCGTGACTTTAAAACAAATAGCCATTATATTATTCCACTCATATCTATTCCATTTTATTTCATTTCACTTCATAACTTATCATCAATCTAAATAACTATAAGATCTAATTATTGATAAATACTTAAATTCAAAATAGTAGGAAAAAAGGTTAACTGGTTTTCTCACCTTATTCATGTATCAATAATTTTTTATTCTATGATTATGTTTTAATTCTCTTTTATTCATGTATCATCAAAATACCATTACTTGTTTAATCCTTTTATTAAATGGTACACATTGTTTTAATGAAACTATCAATATCCAAATAATTGGCAAATCCAACTAATCCGATTAAGATTTCTGAAGAGGGTATATTATTATTATTATTATTATTATTATTATTATTATTATTATTATTATTATTATTATTATTATTATTAGTGTATTGAAGGTATTTATATACCTAGCAATCTATATTTTTAAATTTCATATGATTTTAAAAAATAATTTTAAAAAGATTAATTTGGATATATAAGTAATATCAAAGAATAATATTAGAAAATACTGCTTAATTTTGTATCTAATAGTAGAAGATATTGCATTTGATTAAGGTATTTAATGTTATTCAAATGTGTGCGTAGACTTGAAAAAAAAAGTTCAATATAATATAGAGGCACTAAAAAATAGTTATCAAAACAATTATGATTATATATTGAACTCGTTTGGATGTGCTCTTTTTATTAAAAAACTTTAATTAAAAAAGATTTTTTTCTATATTTGTTGGGTAGTTCTTTTAAGTAAAAATACAATCACTAAAAAAAATAATCTTTTTTTATAAGCTAGAACTTTCATCCTCCAAAAAAGTATATTTTTTATAACAAAAAAATATTTGACAATAGATAAAAATATTTTAATATTATATCTAAATATAAATTAATTTTTATTTTTTTAAAATATCTTAATTAAAAATATCAACTAAAATTATATTTTACAGATCCAAATGAGTCTATTGTATAAATTTCATTCTAAGTGATATTTATTATTTAAATTTTAATAAATTTTAAAGAACGAAAGGATGAGGAGGAAACAAGGCCGCAATCGGAAAGGCTTCTTTCTGGACGGAAACGGGCGGAGAAAAATCTTCGATGGCTGGAACAAACGTGGGGCCTGTTTGATCACAAAGTTGAAGTTGGAACCGACGTCTTAAGTAAAGAAAGATATTTAATAAAATTTGCTATGTATCGCAAGCCAAAAAATAGGAATTTGATGTGTGTTGTTGTACCAAAACTTGGAGCTTTATTTATTAATTAATGAAATTGTCTAACAAAAATAATCACTGGATCCTTAAAAATATATTAGAGAACAAATTATTGAATTAGTCTCTTCGAATTTAAAATTTCTCTATTAATCCTTATCATTTAAAAAGAAAATAGATTGGTCTGTTCATACAAATGATTTATATAGAGTGGTCAATTTATTCCTCATTAAATAATGAGAGATAATAGGAGACTTTCAAACCCTAAAGGCTAATTTTTTTCTCAATATATTTTTTAATTTATTTTAAAAAATCCTTTTTTTGCAAAAAAAAAAAAACTCTTAGCACATAATTTATTTAATTTTTAAACTAACCTAGACTTGGGAGAGAGACAGAAGAAAAAAATTCGACCATAAAAATTGAGTAATAGAATAATAAAATGGAATTGCCTAGTGGCGCTCAATCCAACTGAATAAACATTAGAAAAGTAATATGAAGAATTAAAAACTGGTCAAAATTGAAAAGTTTTAGGCGTTTTGCTTATATGGACCTCTGTTTTTCTTAAAAAATTGAATGGATATCATCGAATTTCAAAATTTTTAAATTAATTAAATTTAATTCAAATTGATTAGTATCGTAAAATATATTTTTTTAAATAAAATTAAAATTTTTACTCATGATAATTTTAATTCATTACATATTCTTTTAGTTATATGTCATTGTTAATTAAATATTATTTTATGTATATTAAATCTAATATTTTATTTTTATTTTTAATAACGTAAGATATTACTAATAATAGTTTAAGCTTAAAAACTCCTTTTATTAAAAATGATTTGATTAAAAAGAGGATTTAATTTGATGTGTTAATAATGTATATATTTTTATACTATCGTCTAATCATAGTATTACTACATTAATAAACAAGGTTAACTTCTTATAAAATAAATAAATAAATATGATTAATTCTCATACTTATTACTTAAGTGGTTAAACAAATAAAATAAAAAAATTGATTAGATATTGCATTATCAATATATCAAAATAAAGCTATTAAAATGAAGAAAAAAAATTATTCAAATCATATTACATTCAATTTTGAATTAAATCAATAAAATCTGAATTGATGCAAATTATTCTGTTTAAAGCAGCTAAATTAATTTAAAATCGATTGAAACCAGCCTTCGAGTATCCCTAATTGTTTCCAAACTTCTTTCTCTTGAGTTGTAAGAGTTGCCTTGCCCCAGCATAGTCTACTATTATCAATATTCATTATAATAATTTTGGGTTATATGAGCAACTTCTATGTTATTTCAGTAAATAATACTATCATGGTCGAACAGTTTTTTAGGAGCCCAAATAAATTAACAATTTTAAAAAAGTCACACTACTATCAAACCAAGCCTAAGAATAAACAAATTAGGCTAAATAAATACACGACTTCATATGACAAAACCCAAAGGATACCATGATATCATATAGTTCAGCTGTGTTAGTCCATACCAATGCAAATGCCAAGTCGATTTAGTTGTTGGACTCATTGGGTTGAAGTTGTTTTTTCCCTCCTTTTCTTCTTTTAATTGCATAAATATTTGATTGACTAGGGGCTTTTTTTTCAATATGGAATCTGCCTAAGGCTGATTAACTAATTAAAAAAAATTTAAAAATAAAAAATGCATCCTCCTTTGGCGGATTAAGCTTAAAAGAAAAAAATTCATTGATTTGAAATTAGTCAAAGGAAGTTGAACTTAAATCCGCCACAAGCAGAATTTTAATTAAAAAATTATTTTTTAAAATCCATCAAAGGCATTTTCATTATTAAATTATTTTTCCATCAAACCAAGTCCGCTCAAGCCATGCATATTCATGTTAGTATTCAGTTTTAGTAGAGAAAATTCGGAGGATGTGAGCTTCTTTGGAAAAAGAAGTGTATGAGAGTATCAAAAAAAGTGAGAATGAATAGTATAGCAAATATAATAATTTATTTTGATGGTAAAATTGTTATAAATACTAATGAGGGTGTCACATTTATATGTGAGAGGCCATTTAATTTTTTTATTCCCTACACTTTGTCATATTCAGAGCTAGAAAATGGGCTATCTTGATCGATAAATAGTGACACTCCAAAAAAAGTCGTGCAATAAGATAAAGGTGTCCTATCTCAATTTTTGACAGTTTCAGACAATACCAAGTAGTTGCAATATGGGATGACAACGATATCAACAAATGTTTAGGATATATCAACAGTATCAACTAGACATTCCTGCCATTGAGTTGTATATTGATTTTGAAGTTATTACTGGAAATGTAGAATATGGGTCAATCACATTTATAGATGAAAACATAGAATTGGAAGCAATGGAGGAAGAGAACAATGAAGATGACTATGGAGGTGGTGATGAATATGCTGATAATGATGTTGATGATGATGTTGATAATGATGTAGATAATGATGGGATGTCAAACAAAGTAGGTGGACAACATTTGAATAATGAGCTATCTTTCATGCATGCTTTGGATTTGGAAGTTATGCAAGTATCAGAGTTTCCTGCGTATGTAAACATGGGTATGTACCCTTTAATTTTTTTTTTAGTTGATTGTTTTTAGTCGATCATATTTAGTTCATTATTTTTAATTGGTCATTATATAATTTTAGTTGATTATTATTCAGTTGATTTAACATTTTTTAGTTGATTAGAAACATAGTTTTATGTAATTTTAGTTCATGATTATTTAGATGATTTATTATTTTTTTGGTTGATTATATTTAGTTAATTTTTTAATTAATTATTTTTAGTTCATTAGAAGCACAATTTATGTAATTTTAGTTCATTATTATTTAAATGATTTGTTACTTTTTGTAGTTGATTATGTTTAGTTGAATTTTTTAGTTGATTAATTTTTTAGTTGATCATTTTCAATTGATTCTTTTAGTTGATTCTTGTAATTGATTTATTTATTTTTTAGTTGATTAGAAGCACATTAGTGCATTATTATTTAGGTGATTTTTTTTTTTTTGTGATTGATCATATTTAGTTGATCATTTTTAGTTGATTTTTTTTTAGTTGATTATTATTAGTTGAGTGTTTTTATTTTATTAGTTGATCATTTTTAGTTGATTAGAAACACAATTTTATGTCATTTTAGTTCATTATTATTTAGATGGTTTGGTGTTTTTTTTATTAGTTATGTTTAGTTGATTAATTTTTTCACTTGATCATTTTCAATTGATTTTTTTAGTGCATTATTTTTTTTAGTTAGTTCTTGTAACTGGTTATTTTAGTTTTTAGTTGATTACTTTTAGTTGATTAGAAGCACAATTTTATGTACATTTTAGTTCATTATTATTTGGATTATTTATTATTTTTTTAGTTGATTATTTTTTTAATTTTTTTTAGCTAACATTTTTTTAGTTGATCTTTTTCATTGATTGATTAAAAGCACAATTTAATGTAATTTTAGATTATTATTTAGCTTTTTTAACTTAATTATCAACATGATTTTATATAATTTTAGTTGACTATGTAATTATTTTTTTCATAGGTGATCCATTTCGAATGGCGAACTGTTTGTTATTGTTCAGCATTCCTATGCTATTGGTGCTGGTGCCATCTCTTCATTTGGATATGTGAAGAATATTGATGATCAGTGGGTTCGCAAAAGGGACATCCAACATGAGGATCAAGCTGAACGCACTCCCTCCCCTCCGCACACCTCGTCTTCCTCTATGGCTGAAATTCTTTCTGAGCTACGTGGACTTCGAGTCTATGTTGGCGAGAGATTTGATGCACTTGATTCTCGTATGGCTCGTGTTGAGGGTGATTTGGGGGTTATCCGTCGTCACCTTGGACTTCCGGATGAGTCCTGTTTCACGATGATGCGCCCTACCTTTAGTTCCCTTGTCTTATGAATTCTCCTTTCGTTTATTATTAGTTTTTTTTATGGACTTTGACTCTAGCTTGGTTTATACCTATTACTTCTTCGCTTGTAAGTTTCAAACTTATTCTCAGGATTCTATGTTATGATTAAATTTATGGTTTATGTTTGGATGTTCCCCGGATTATAGTATACTCGATACCAAATGTCAATGCTATCGTTGTTGTTTTTGACGAGTTCATTTCTTTTTGATAATGCCAAAGGGGGAGAAATATATGGTGAGGATGTGTTAATGATTAAGGGGGAGCATGCACATCAATTATTATTTTTTTGTCTTTGCAATTCATTTTTGCTTGTCTTTATCCAATCCATGCATATATTTAGGGGGAGTGAACGAAATAAATTTTTTCATATCTTTGCTCTTGCTCCTCACCTAAGATGGTTGTCATCATCAAAAAGGGGGAGAATGTGAATGCTATCTTGTAGGTTTTGATGATGAAAATCAATTAACAAAGAACAGAAGCAAATGATGTGAACTTCATGAAGATGAAAGTGCAAATGATCAAGTCCTTTGGTTAGGATATTTTTAGAACTTAGATTATTTGTTAAAAGGTTTCTCTTTAAGGTTATTTGGCCATCTTAAATATAATCATGTTTTGATCTATAGAGAATTTATTTTGAAACAATTCAAATGTTCCTCTTGAAGAAATTGTTTTGATTTGTAAAAATACAAGTTTGTTTTGAAAGGAAATATTTCAAAGATGTTTATGAAATTGTCTAAGAATGACTCGAAGTGTGTTAAACTTTCAATTCTCAAGTTCGGACTGATGTAATCAATTACAAAATAGTGTAATCGACAATACGTCGTTCTTGACCCCCTGCAACCTGAATTTTCACACACATGTAATCGATTACAACCCTAATGTAATCGATTACCAGAGTGCAAATGTGGCCAGCTTCAAAATCTATACATGTGTAATCGATTACTCATCAATTGTAATCGACACGGAAGCGTGACCGTTGCCTATTTTTGAAAATTTGAGGTAATGTCGATTACGAATATATGTAATCGACACGTGACTCAAAAATGCACCGAAGGTGTGTTTTGAAGAGATACATCTCTTGGGGTTAATCCTTAACGGTCCACATGAACGCGGTTCTATAAATATCATTGTTTAACATCTTTTAACACAGAAAACATATTACAAAGATCATTTGTACAATCATTATCTTTCATCAATCTTCTTGATTAATACTTGGCCAAAATTGTCTTATTCTTGAGAAACCTCATAGGGCTTCAATTTGTAACATCAACTCTATTCAGAGAGTGATTTCTTGTAATACTTTAAAGTTGTGCAAAAGGGTGAGAGTATCCCTTTGTAAGAACAAGAGTGAGGCATCTCTTGGTTCTTAGAGACTCAAACACAAGGGTAAGGGATCCCAAGGTGTGTAGGAGTGCTCTTGGTTGTAAAGGTTGAAGTAATAGTGGAACTCTCAAGTGGGTTACTTGAGAGAACTGGATGTAGGCCACAAGAGGTGATCGAACCAGTATAAACGAAGTTTGCAATCTTTCTTCCCTTATCTTTTTAAGTTTGTTGCAAATTTACTATTCATTATCTTGACAAATCACATTCATAGATATCATTGATTTCTATATCTCTGCATCTGTATACATCAAATTAAGTTTTTAAGCAAATTCTTCAAAATTAATTGAAAATTTAATTAGAGTGTGAAATTAAAGAAAAAGTTTTTGAACTCAATTCACCCTCTTGAGTTCCCATTGAGGCCACTTGGATAACAAGTGGTATCGTAGCTAGATTCTTGTACAAGGCTTAAAAGCTTCAAGAATAGTAATGGCCTCTATCAAACTCTTCTTTCCTGAAGGAAACTCCATTAATAGGCCTCCTATCTTCAATGGTGAGGGTTACCATTATTGGAAAACCCGCATGCAAATCTTTATAGAAGCTATAGATTTAGATATATGGATGTGTAGAAAATGGTCCTTTCATTCCTACAAATATTATAGGAGATAAGAGAGTTGAAAAACTCAGAAATGAGTGGAGTGATGAAGTTAAAAGGAAAGTTCAATATAACTTGAAAGCAAAGAACATAATCACTTCTGCTTTAGGGATTGATGAGTACTTTAGAGTGTCAAATTGTAAAAATGCAAAAGAAATGTGGGACACTTTACAAGTCACTCATGAAGGCACTAGTGATGTTAAGAGATCTAGAATAAACGCTCTCATACACGAATATGAACTCTTTAGAATGAATCAAAATGAAAGCATTCAACACATGCAAAAGAGATTTACTCATATTGTTAATCATCTTGCCTCTTTGGGAAAGACATTTCCAAATGAGGATCTTATTAACAAAGTGTTGAGATGTTTAAGTAGGCAATGGCAACCAAAAGTGACGGCAATTGCAGAATCAAAGGATTTGGCCACTATGTCTCTTGCTACTCTCTTTGGGAAACTTCAAGAACATGAGTTGGAACTTACAAGACTCAATCAACATGAAGACAATGACAAAAAGAAGAAAGGAATTGCACTCAAAGCTTCATCTTCCGCATATGAAGAAAGCGATGATGATGACATTGATGAACAAGAAGGTATAGATGAAAATGATGAAAGTTTTAGTTTATTTGTGAAAAAGTTTGGCAGGTTTCTAAAGAAGAAGGGAAATCAAAGAAAATCAAATTTCAACCCTAAGAAGAACTTCAAGAAGGGTGAAGAATCCTCTCAAATCCCAAGATGCTATGAATGTGATCAACCCGGACACATGAAAATGGAATGCCCTATTTACAAAAAGAAAATGGAAAAATTTGGGAAGAAATCTTTGAAAGAGAAGAAAGGAAAGAAGGCATACGTGAATAACATGGGAGGAGAATGACATGGATTCATCAAGTGATTCGACAATGAAGTAGCAAATCTAAGTCTCATGGCTAAAGATTGTGAAAGCGATGAAGAGGTAATTTCTTCTAATCTTGATTTATCTCCTTCATTTGATGAACTTCAAGATGCTTTTAATGATTTGCATGGAGAATCCATTAAACTTGCAAAACTTGTTTCATCCTCCAAGAAAGTCATTTCAAACTTAGAAAAAGAAATTTCAAAATTAAACAAAGAACTGGAGGAACTCAAACTTGAAAATGAAATACTAGGATTAATTGATGCAAACTCATCTTGTACTAAATGCTTAGTGTACGATAATACTATTAAATCCTACTCATGTTCATCATGCAAAAAGTTTGAAAAAGAAATAGATGATTTGAAAAACATTCTTGCAAAGTTTACCCTTTGGTAAAAATAATTTAGACATTTTATTAGGCAAACAAAGATGTGTTTTTGACAAGGCCGGATTAGGATACAATCCAAAGGGCCAAGAAAAGCTTTACAAAAACTTCTTTGTATCATCAAAAATGTCAAGCTCTCCATTTCTAACATGTTTCCATTGTGGTAAGAAAGGTCATAGTGCATCAACATGCTATATTAGAAAGAATGGACATGTAGTAGGAAAAATGATGTGGGTTCCAAAGGGCACTTTGCCTAACTCTAACACTCAAGGACCCAAGAAAATTTGGGTACCTAAATCAAAACTATGATATTGTGATATAGGATCTCTTGAAGAAAAGTTGGTACATTGACAGTGGATGCTCCAAGCATATGACTCAGGGAGATGTATCAAAATTACACACATATTACTCCCAAGAATAGTGGACATGTAACATATGGAGATAACAACAAAGGAAAAATCCTTGGAGTTGGTAAAGTTGGTAAAGATCCCTCTACCTCTATAGAAAATGTTCTACTTGTTGATGGCCTTAAACATAGTCTATTAAGTGTTAGTCAATTATGTGATAAAGGTTTTTGGGTACTATTTGACTCACTTCATTGCTTTATTGAAAATAAAAAGGATAGACAAGTAAAGTTCATAGGACATAGAATAAACAATGTATATACGATAAATCTAGAAAATATTCCCTCAAATCATGCACAATGTCTTATGAGTAAAGAAGATGATTCATGGTTATGGCATAGAAGAATTGCACACATACACATGGATCACTTAAATAAGTTAGTTTCAAAAGATCTAGTAATTGGTCTACCAAAACTCAAATTTGAAAAAGATAAACTTTGTGATGCATGTCAATAGAGAAAACAAGTAAGAGTTTCCTTTAAATCTAAAAATATTATCTCAACAACTAGACCTTTACAACTTTTGCACATGGATTTATTTGGTCCATCTAGAACTATGAGTTTTGGAGGTAATTACTATGCTCTAGTAATTGTGGATGATTATTCTAGATATACATGGACATTGTTTCTTGCTTATAAGAGTGATGCATTTCATGCTTTTAGAAAGCTTGCAAAAGTTATTCAAAATGAGAAAAATGTATAGATTGCATCCATAAGAAGTGATCATGGTGGGGAATTTGAAAATGCCTCTTTGAAAATTTTTGCGATGATCATGGAATTGAGCATAATTTTTCTGCACCAAGAACTCCACAACAAAATGGAGTTGTTGAAAGGAAAAATCGATCTTTAGAAGAAATGGCAAGAACTATGCTCAATGACTCAAATCTCCCTAAATATTTCAAGATGCAAGAAATACAGCCTTGCTATGTTATGAATAGAGCCTTAATAAGGCCAATTTTAAAGAAACCCCTATGAAATTTACAAAGGGAGAAACGCAAATACCTCTCACTTTCATATATTTGGATGTAAATGTTTTGTTTTGAAGAATGGCAAGTATAACTTGGGGCAAATTTGATGCCAAACTGATGAAGGAATATTTCTTGGTTACTCATTACATAGTAAAGCATTTAGAGTTTATAATAAAAGAACTATGTCTATAGAAGAGTCAATCCATGTTGCTTTGATGAGACTAACCTCCTTAGGCCGAAAGGAAGTTATTGATGATCTTGTAGATGCCTTGGAAAACACTCACATTCAAGGAAAAGAGTTAGACACCAAGGAAGGGGAAATCAAGAAGGAAAGTTCTCCAAGAGGAACCAAGCACAAGTGATCTTCCAAAGGAGTGGAGAACTTCAAAGAATCATCCACTTGATAACATCATAGGTGATATATCAAAATGGGTAACAACTCGAAACTCTCTTAAAGAAGCATGTAATCATATGGCATTTGTTTCTCAAATTGAACCTAAGAACATTAATGAAGCCATTATTGATGAACATTGGATCATTGCTATGCAAGATGAATTAAATCAATTTGAAAGAAATCAAGTTTGGGAGTTAGTTCCTAAACCCAATGATCATCAAATAATAGGCACTAAATGGGTCTTTAGGAACAAAGTAGATGAGAATGGTGTCATAGTGAGAAATAAAGCAAGATTAGTGGCTAAAGGATATAACCAAGAAGAAGGAATAGATTATGAAGAAACATATGCTCCTGCTAAGTGATTAGCAATTAGAATGTTACTTGCCTTTGCATCTATCATGGATTTTAAACTTTATCAAATGGATGTTAAAAGTGCATTTCTAAATGGTTTTATTCAAGAAGAAGTGTATGTTGATCAGCCTCTTGGTTTTGAAAGCTTTGATTTACCTAACCATGTCTTCAAATTGAAAAAGGCTTTATATGGTTTAAAGCAAGCCCCTAGGGCTTGGTATGAAAGGTTGAGTAAATTTCTTTTAGAAAAAGATTTTCTGAAGAGGAAAAGTTGCCCCTACACTTTTCATTAAAAGGAAGGAGCATGATATTCTCTTGGTACAAATATATGTGGATGATATTATTTTTGGTGCCACTAATGAATCTTTGTGAAAAGGATTTCTAATATCATGCAAAGTGAGTTTGAGATGTCAATGATGGGAGAATTAAATTTCTTTCTTGGACTACAAATCAAGCAAACCAAGGATGGCATATTCATCAATCAATCAAAATATTGCAAGGAGTTGCTCAAAAGGTTCGGAATGGATAAAGCAAAAGAGATTGCTACTCCCATGAGCACCGCTGTTACATTGGATAAAGATGAAGAAGGCAAGTCAAGAGATATCAAAAGTATAGAGGTATGATCGGATCCCTCCTTTATCCGTCTGCAAAGTAGACCTCGATATAATATTTAGTGTTTGTCTATGTGCTAGATATCAGTGCTAATCCTAAAGAATCACATCTTAGTGCAAATTAAAAGAATCATGAGATATCTAATCGAACTATAAATATAGGATTATGGTACCCTAAAGGAAACTCATGCAACTTAATTGGGTATTCAGATTCGATTTTGCCGGATTGTAAGACGGATAGGAAAAGTACTAGTGGAACATGTCACTTAATTGATCTGCATTAGTTTCTTGGCACAAAGAAGAAACAAAATAGTGTGGCATTATCCACTGGCCAAGGCTAATATGTTGTCACTGGAAGTTGTTGTGCTCAAATCCTTTGGATGAAACAACAACTTTCAGACTATGGATTAGTACTTGACCATATTCCTATAAGGTGTGACAACACAAGTGCAATCAACTTGTCTAAGAACCCTATTTTGCACTCTAGAACTAAGCACATTGAGATAAGACATCATTTCTTAAGAGATCATGTGCAAAAAGGGGATTGTGTCTTAGAATTTGTGGAAACAAGTAAGCAATTAGCAGATATATTCACAAAGCTCTATCTAAGGAAAGTTTCTTCTATATAAGAAGAGAACTAGGAATAATTGATCTCTTAAGCATATAATTAGCCTTTATTCCTAGTATTTGTGTGATTATTTGACTACCTGTGTATGTCACATTGTTTTTATATGTATTAGCTTTGATTTCATATATGATTTGGCGTGGGTTGATCATTTATGTCCGCTCAATCATTTGTTGTTTAATTTCTTTACTCTATTATTTGAACATAATTCAAGTGTTACCAAAAAAAAAAAAAATGGGATTGTAATCGATTACTAATATACAAGAATTACACAGGCAAGTTACTCGAGACTCTTCGGTTTCAATGTAATCGATTACATTGGTGTAATCGAGTGCGATAAAGGGCTATTTAAGTGATGCCGCGGCCTCTCTCTCTCCTCCATTTTCAAACAAAGACTCCTCTCTCTCCTCTCAAACTGCTTTCTCTCCAACTCTCTCTCAATCTTCTCTCTTCCATATCTCCTCATTTCTTAACCAAATCCACTCCAAATAACTTGCAAATTACTCCTCTTGCATCCTCTACAAATCCCACCGATTGGTTTTAACAGAAATCCATTCCTATGGGCTGAATCATCAAGGGCCACCTAAGCGCAAGAACAACCTCCACCGCCGCCAGAGATCGCACCGCCGCACTGCTCACCAGTCGCTGTTCGCCATCTTGCCGCCACATGGGCCCCTGCTTTACTACATGGCATTACACAAACCACTCTTTTTCCTCTTCTAGGATTTCTTCGTTTCTTCTCTAATATGACTCAACAGAGAGGTATTTCCAATCTTTTCAATCTTTGGGATATCATTGATCCTAAATATCTAGATCAAGGGTTCTTTGAGTCCCGAGAACTTTGATTGCTATGAAGTGTTCAAGAACTATGACTTAGTGGAATTCATGACTATTAGGAAAAGGCATTTTCCGGACTTTAGTTCGCTTTATTTTATCATGTAACTGGAGATTAGGGATGGATGCATTTACTCAAGGGTTAAGAAAATTCCAATAGTCATTGATCAAGGTCTATTTTACAACATAACTAAGTTGAATTCGATGGTGAAACTTTTGAGGGACGATTGTCGATGACTGGAAAGAAGATTATTCTAATATTGATGCTCGTAGAATGATCTCAGAGAGGGGCTGATGTAACCGGTAGGTTGCTTATGGTCATTGAATTTTAAGCCGTCGATCATGCATTATATCATTGCTCAATACTACACCCTAGGCTCACAAATCTTGCGTAATTAATCGAGGAAGATATCATTCTGACCGGGCACTATTGATCTGACGCCAAATTGATTGGGCATATCTTGTATGTTATCTGATGCAAAGGCTCTTTCGCAAATGCACCACTCGTATGCTCGGTGACCATCACCATATTCCTAGAATATTTTAATGTTCCTTTAGATGATGAGCACTTTGTTATTGTTGCATTCCTATGCTATTGGTGCTTTGGTGCCATCTCTTCATTTGGATATGTGAAGAATATTGATGACTGGGTTCGCAAAGGGACATCCAACATGAGGATCAAGTCAACGCACTCCTCCCTCCTCCGCACACCTCGCTTTCCTCATGGGAAATTCTTCTCAGGCCACGTGGACTTGAGTCTATGTTGGTGGAGATTTGATAATTTGATTCGTATGGCTCGTGTTGAGGGTGATTTGGGGGTTATCCGTCGTCACCTTGACTTCCGGATAGTCTGTTCTCGATGATGCGCCACACTTTAGTTCCTCTTGTCTTATGAATTCTCCTTTCGCTTATTATTAGTTTTTTTTTATGGACTTTGACTTCTAGCTTGGTTTATACCTATTACTTCACATAAGTTTCAAACTTATTCTCAGGATTCTATGTTATGATTAAATTTATGGTTTATGTTTGGATGTTCTGGATTATAGGTATACTCGATACTAAATGTCAATGCTATCGCTGTTGTTGTTTTTGAAGTTCATTTCTTTTTGATAATGCCAAAGGGGGAGAAATATATGGTGAGGATGTGTTAATGATTAAGGGGGAGCATGCACATCAATTATTTTTTTTGTCTTTAATTCATTTTGCTTGTCTTTATCCAATCCATGCATATATTTAGGGGGAGTGAACGAAATAAATTTTTTCATATCTTTGCTCTTGCTCCTCACCTAAGATGGTTGTCATCATCAAAAAGGGGGAGAATGTGAATGCTATCTTGTAGGTTTTGATGATGAAAATCAATTAACAAAGAATGTACAAATGATGTGAACTTCATGAAGATGAAAGTGCAAATGATCAAGTCCTTTGGTTAGGATATTTTAGAACTTAGATTATTTGTTAAAGGTTTCTCTTTAAGGTTATTTGGCCATCTTAAATATAATCATGTTTTGATCTATAGAGAATTTATTTTGAAACAATTCAAATGTTCCTCTTGAAGAAATTGTTTTGATTTGTAAAAATACAAGTTTGTTTTGAAAGGAAATATTTCAAAGATGTTTATGAAATTGTCTAAGAATGACTCGAAGTGTGTTAAACTTTCAATTCTCAAGTTCTGGAATTGATGTAATCAATTACAAAATAGTGTAATCGACATAATGTTGTTCTTGACCCCAGAACCTGAATTTTCACACATGTAATCGACATAACCCTAATGTAATCGACACGAGTGCAAATGTGGCCAGCTTCAAAATCTATACATGTGTAATCGATTACTCATCAATTGTAATCGATTACCAGAAGGTGACCGTTGCCTATTTTTGAAAATTTGAACTGTGTAATCGATTACGAATATATGTAATCGATTACCAGACTCAAAAATGCACCAGAAGGTGTGTTTTGAAGAGATACATCTCTTGGGGTTAATCCTTAACGGTCCACATGAACTGGGTTCTATAAATATCATTGTTTAACATCTTTTAACACAGAAAACATATTACAAAGATCATTTGTACAATCATTATCTTTCATCAATCTTCTTGATTAATACTTGGCCAAAATTGTCTTATTCTTGAGAAACCTCATAGGGCTTCAATTTGTAACATCAACTCTATTCAGAGAGTGATTTCTTGTAATACTTTTTAAAGTTGTGCAAAAGGGTGAGGTATCCCTTTGTAAGAACAAGAGTGAGGCATCTCTTGGTTCTTAGAGACTCAAACACAAGGGTAAGGGATCCCAAGGTGTAGGAGTGCTCTTGGTTGTAAAGGTTGAAGTAATAGTGGAACTCTCAAGTGGGTTACTTGAGAGAACTGGATGTAGGCCACAAGAGGTGACCGAACCAGTATAAACGAAGTTTGCAATCTTTCTTCCCTTATCTTTTTAAGTTTGTTGCAAATTTACTATTCATTATCTTGTCAAATCCTGTTCATAGATATCATTGATTTCTCATATCTCTTGCATCTGTATACATCAAATTAAGTTTTTAAGCAAATTCTTCAAAATTAATTGAAAATTTAATTAGAGTATGAAATTAAAGAAAAAGTTTTTGAACTCAATTCACCCTCCCTCTTGAGTTCATTGAGGCCACTTGGATAACAGTGTTGGATTCAGAACCAAAAACATTTTATTGTAAATGCACACAGTATAACAAAGGTTGTGAATGGCTTGTTAGAGCTAGTTTAAGGAAAAATAAGGGCTTTTGGGAAATCAGAAAATATAATGGGCCACACACTTGTACTACGGCAAGGATTTCGCAGGACCACTCAAAGTTAGATTCTGACATTATTGCATGATTTATAGAGCTTATGGTATAGTCTGACCCATCTCTTAAAGTTAAAACTATGATTGCAGAGGTTTTCTCTCGGTATGGGTACACAACAACCTACCGAAAAGCATGGGCGGCAATTGGGAACGCTCGTATAAGGAGTTACTGTATTGGTGTGGAGCCATGTGTGCTGCTATTCTAGGTTCAATTGTTTAGTTTGATGCTATAGAGGCATATCGTGGTGATGAACTAGTGCCAAATTATCGACTATTTTGCCGGGTGTTTTGGAGCTTTGGTCTATGCATTAGGGCATTTAGACATTGCAAGCCACTAATCCAGATAGATGGGACGCATTTGTATGGGAAATATAAGGGGACTTTATTGATTGTAGTTGTACAAGATGGCAATAAGAACATTTTGCCAATTGGTTTTGCTATTGTGGAGGGAGAAACTACAAATGCATGACAGTTTTTTCTTGATCATCTCCGTAGATTTGTAGTAACCCAAGACGGAGTTGGTGTTATTTTTGATCGGCATGAGTTAATTAAAACAGCAATAGCCCAGAACAATGGTCAGTGGGAACCTCCAAGAGCATTTCATAGATACTGCACCAAACACATCGCTGCTAATTTCTTAAGGAGATTCAAGGCACCTCACTTGCACAGAATGTCGTGAGCATGGGTAATTTACACTTTACTAGCACTTATGTTTGTTAGTTTCATTTCCTGTGGATGTGATTTTCATAAATTAAAATTTTAAAAACATTGTTCTCTGTTAGGTATTCAAGGAGTGAGAGTGAATTCAATAATTATTATCAGTGGATAAGAGAACGCAGCTCCCAATATATAGATTGGCTTGACGAAATTCTACGAGAAAAATAGGTGCAGGCATTTGATGGTGGATATCGATGGGGGCATATGACCACAAATCTTGTGGAGTGTATGAATTTTGTGTTAAAAGGGGCTCACAATCTTCCAATCACAGCACTGATAAGAGTAACGTATTTTCGACTAGCAGAGTTGTTTGCTAAGAAAGGTGAAGAGGCATATGCACGAAAAAATGCAGGTCATGAATTCTCAGAAGCTATTACAACACGACTGCAAAAAATAGAACTAGCAGCCAGAAACATGATTGTGACTAACTTTGTTAGGCAAAATGAGTCTTTCCATGTTAAAGAACAAATCAGTAGGGAAGAATACAGGGTTGATTTGAAGCACGGACATTTTGATTGTGACAATTTTCAGATTGATCAAATTCCTTGTCGTCATGTGATTGCCGCTTGTGATAGCAGGAACTTTGAATGGCGAGGGTGTGTTGATGATGTTTATAGAATAGCAAAGTTTTGCAAGGTGTACAAGAGACCGTTTGAGGTTGTAAGGCACCAAAGTACATGATCCCGATATAAAGGTCTAGTGATTTGTTCTAACCCCACTTCAAAGTACAAAGCTGAAGGACACCCCAAAAGTACTCGATTCCTCAATGAGATGGATATGCGTGATCTGTGGGACCTTGACATTGTGGTCCGCTGTCCACACACTTCTGACCCCAGTTTATAGTCATGTCATTTTATCATGTTTCATGAATGCTATTGTGTCATTTTATTTTATTTATTGGATGTTATTCTGTCATTCTGTTTTATTTCATTGATGTTATTATGTCTGTTTATTGTGTTTCATGGATGTTATTGTGTTAATTTAAAGTAATTTAAAGTTTGTATCAAGGTTATTGTGGTCCTTTCTTTTCGTACTCCATCAACAAGATATGCATCAATGTCCATACAAAGGAAGTCCATAAAAGGAAGGAAGTCCATACATAATTACATAAAAAGATACATCATATCAATTTCATCAACAAGAAAATAGAAATACAAACTTGGAAGTCAATGCATAAAAGTACACACTTAACCTCCTTTATGACCTTTCCCCTTCCTTGGTAGTGGTTGAAATGGCAAAGAGCTAAGCCTTGTAGCCAGTTTCACATGTTCCCGTGGCCGTAATACATGATTTATAGTTCCCACAGCCTGTTTGGCAGCATTTCCCAACACATTCATAAAGCCACGAGATTGTCTTCTTCCTTGGTCTCCTTGATCACCTCTGCTTTCATGTATGCCACCCTGATCACCCATGCCATCATCTATGCCACCCTGATCACCCATGCCATCCTTTGACCCATCCTGGTCACCTATTTCTACATGTCCCCTACCTTGTTGCATTGCATGTTGGGTGGATGCAGATGCAACATTATCTTGGAGACTTTGTATTATCTTGGCATTTGCCCAATGTGTACCAGGGGATAACATCTGTGGAACTAACATATCAAGTGGGACCATTTGTGGCCGGTAGACGTCATTCATTTGACTAGCTGGATTTATATTGAGGTCAAGGTTACCTTATGTAGATGATTGACTACCAAAGTGGGCAAAATCAAAATTTCCTTCCATGCCTGACACTTATGGCCCACAAGGAGTAAAGTAAGCAAACAATCTCCCATTGGACAAGGACCCAGTAAACCTTGTAGGACCACCAGTATGGTGGCCAAAAACACCAATAGAATGTCGTGGTGGATCTTGCATCCGTGGATCACTACTGTGGTGGCCAAAACCCCCAACAGAATGCCGTGGTGGATCTTGTATTTGTACAATTTGCTGTATCTGTCGACCACCAGTGTGACGGCCAAAAACACTAACCGAATATCATGGTGGATCTTGCATTTGTACAGTTTGCTATATCTCTGGACACCAAGGGCATTAGCTCTGAGGAAATTGTAATATGTTTACATTCCGATAGAAAATATTATTGAAATGCTGAAACAAAGGTTAATGGCCATGTAGAGCTTTTGGTTGGATGGGAGGTGCTTCATCTTCTCCTCGGGGGTTTACTTGACCTTCTTCCTCTTGGGGTAGCTCATCTTCTTCATGGGCAGGTGGATGATCTGCTAACCTCAGGGGACAATTATATAGCTCTACTGTGAGATAAATATCAAGACTGATACAAATCAGAAGGCTGATAATCAACGATGGGAGTTCTAGATAACACATGATTTGCACATTAATACCACATTGCCACCCATTGTTGATGTTCTCTTTCCTAATTAGTGGGTGGCACTCCCCTTAAGTCCCCATTATGGAATCCTTGTAGATTAGGCTAGTTGAGAGGAACTTCTTGATTCAACCCAAATTGTCGCATATCTCGGTAGATTAGATGCAACTCTATCATCTCAAAATATAAAAGTGGAGAAACAACTAAGAATAAATGGGAATTGACCCGTACATCGTCTGGAATAAGAGCATTAATCACAGGATCCAAATACAATTGCCATAGAAATTGCATTAGCAAAAGTATATTAGATGTGCAAATAATAATAACTATGGTAACCACAAAAAAATTGTATAATATTTCAAACTTTTATCTGATATCCCAAGTTATCTATTAGCAACCTTATAGTGTAATAGTCCTTTAAATTGATGTCAAGTGGGTATCATGGTCGATTCCATCTATGAGAAATTATCTTAATTAGATATCAAAATATATATATATATAAACTTCAAAAAAAATATGTTCATTTTTAAAGTTAAATAATCAAAGAAAGAAATTAGATAAACTTTATATTTAGTTATATTTTAAATTCATTAAATTATGAACTTTATTATTACAGTTTCATTAGTGCAGTATTTTAATCTAAGAAGGAAGCTATGTGAATTTTATATTTAGTTCTATTTTACTAATGTTTAAAAGTAAGTTTTATTTATCATATTTAGTTCTATATTTTCTTGTTCATAAAATTATGAATTTTATTAATACAGTTTCATTAATTAGTGCAGTATTTATATTTTTTAATTATGAATATTGTATTTGAAATTATCATTATATGCCTAGTATTGCATAAAATTTATTGAAAATAATTGCACTAAAAATTTATATTTAGTTCTCTTTTACTGGTGCTTAAAATTAAATTTACATAAACTTTATGTTTAGTTATATTTTATAATCATAAAAATGTGAATTTTATTAATACAATTTTATTATTAACTATTTATATTTTTTAATTTCCTATTTTGATATAATTTTAAAACGTTTAAATTTAGGTTATATATATTTATGTTTTATGTTTTAACATTATACATATTCTATTTTTTCATATTTTTATAATCATCATACATATTCTATTTGTTTCAAGTTTTAACGGTAAACTTTCATCAATAATGTAAACTGAAAAAAAAAATACTAATAGAAATATTGATACACAATCAATCATACACAGTTAAACATATTCAAATCAATAAACTAAAAAAGAGTACTAATATAAAAACTAAGACTTTATTAAAAACGTAACTAAAGAATAAAGTAATTTACTCTAACCATTTTCAATTTTAAAAAATTAAAATAATCTTCTATTTATATAAATAAAATTCAATAAATATGTAATTAATGCTATTATTATAAAACTCATAATTTTTTAATTAAATTTACTTTAATTTACAATTATATATTATTTAACGTAATAATGCAATTATTTTGATATTATTAATCGCCTCCTAAAAAATTGATTCTCTATTTTTAATTAAAATTTAAAATAACTATATAACAATATTATTTAATTTAAAAATTTTAATTTTTTACCTTTGAATTAAGTATAGAGTTATTACTTGCGAGTAAGGGGAAAAACATATGGCGAGGATGGTATGAGAGCCAAAAAGGGCATTCGTTACCATGCCCATGCTTGTAGTAGAACACTGCACCCATTGATTTCTCTAGTCTCAATACGAGTAGCACGACAAAGCCCTCGTAAAAGTACAACAAGGCATGCTGAGCCCCAACTGTATGATCTAACTTGCTCTAAATCTTCAAGCAATTGCAAGTACTTTACATGTACTTCAGTAGTGCTCTTGTCGAGCAGAATGCATTGGCCCAACAAGGCCATGATGAAAGCACAAGCAATCTGCTGTATTGCCATATCATAATTGGCTTCCGTAGTTCCAATTTTATTGGTCAACCAAAGTAAATTTATTGCACCTCTACTAAAATCTAGTGGCCCAGGGCGAACACCCAATAAATATTGGCAAAAATTAGGGAGTGCTTCATAGATATTAACAGTAGATCCAATGACTGGCCGCCCATTTATCGAGAGCCCTAACAGAATAGCAACATCTTCCAGCGTTATGGTGCACTCCTCGCACGGAAAGTGAAAAGTATGAGTCTCGGGCCTCCACCTCTCAACCAATGCTGAAATTAGCTTTTGATTTACCACTGTGTCCCCAATTTCCACAAAGCGGAGTAAACTAGCACGCTGCATGTAACATCCTAATTTTCAACCCAATACTCCTAGAATGTATGTAGGTTAACCATTAGTCTATTACTCTTTTAGTCTCATACTTTAAAACGTTTCTTTAAAATACTTAGCGAAAAATAAGGATAAATTTTTTTAAAAAAACATAAGTGCAAAGTAAGAGCTGCGCATATCTCAAACGAGCGAAATCGTAAAACGTACATCATACAAAAGAAAGCGCAAGATAAGAACATCAAATAACTACATCACCTTAGACAATCATGTGCACACCAACAATAGTATTATATTAATATAATCAACTGCCTACCTATGAAAGGCGAGATAAGTTTGATATATCATAAGTGCAAATACAACTGAAAGAAAAATACAAGAAAAGCATAAAGGAAATCACCCCTACCCTAGTGCACCTAAAATGGATAACCTCTAAAACAAAAGAAGGCTATCCTAGTCTATGCATGGTGTGTGCACCAACGCTCCCTAAGAGCCTCTACTACTGCATTCCCAGAAAGGGCGGGACAAATCTGATCCACTAACGTATCTCGGTAGGAGTGGCCACTTGACGTGGCTGGACGTGAGCTTCGTGACGGGGATGCATGGCCGGCCTCCGGGCCAGCCTCGGCTAAGTCACAGTCTCCTTGCTACCTTTTCCCAAGAACGGGGGAGAGGGGACAGAGCTCTCACTGTACAGATAAGTCGGTAGGTCCTTCGAGGGATCGTCCTGCGATGACTGTGAACGTGGCACGTAGTCTGAGAAGTCACGTACAGCTGACGCAGTGGTGTGGGTACGGAGAATCCTCACGTTGCTTACCCGAGGGCGCTCAAAAATCATGTCATCTCCATAGGGGGATGTCGGGGAAAATCAATAGCTGGGTACTAGGTGTGTAAAAGGGCGTTCTATGAACATGAAGACTCTGACGGCGCAACGCCCCTCAAAATGGTAGGACTGGTGCTTTAGATCAAAGTGGACCTCCCACACCAGGGTGTCGATGAAGACCACAAACGTCGCCATTGGAATCTGAAGACGTGACGGAAAAGAAAGAGAGAAAGAGAATGAGTAAGAATCTTACTAAAGAATCTCAGTAGGGAACCTCCTATCTAACTGACATCATCAACGTCCTCAGGAACCTTGGGTTTATTATAAAAAGGTGTGCATGCATAAAGTTTGTTATTAGGTGTTAAACATAATTATCCAAGGCCCGTTCATTTTAGAATGAATCTTAATGTCATGTATGCAACGTAGCAAGGCATGAATGCATGATAATACATCAAGAAACATCATATAAGTGGCATAAAGTAGCATGTAACTTTTCATGTGAAACTTTCTCTTTTCTTAAGTATGTGACATTAAACCTTACACTTTGCACTATGGGGGCCACCCTAAAAACATCTCTAGGTTATGAGCTCATACCTAACTAGTCATCACTAGTTCTTAGTTATCCTATGATAAGCGTAACATAATAATCCCAACTTCTAGAGTACAGGCTAGGGGGCATAAGGATCACCTATCATAAGCTTTAATTCGGGGAGTCCATAGGAATATTTTCTTCTTTGAAACGCTCTACTGGTATCTAGTACGCAGCGAATTGTCCGCTTTGGCAAGCTCTATGTCAATACCCTCACGGATTTGCTTTCTCCCCACCAGAGCTGGAGAAATGCGTCTCAGTATTATGTCACATTTAAAATCTCATGGAGTTTTCAAAAAAACTTTCTTAAGTCTTCAAATTTGACGGAAATTGGGCAGCGTAACGGCGGTATGCCGAATTTCCTTCAAATTTGCTTTATGCCACAAGAACTAATAGTGCATGTACTTTCATATTCAGAGTCCAAAATCAAAACATATTATGAATGTCATACAACATAACTCATCAGTTTATGTCATGCAAACTCATAGATTCATGGTAAACAAGATCATGGATTCATATCATACAAAATCATAGATTTAAGTAACATAAGATCATGGCTTTATGTCATTAAAGTTGTGAAAATATTTATTGCATACTTTGGGTTCTGGTAATCGATTACATGAGCCTTATAATCATTACACAACTTCGAGTTTCAAATCAGAAAAGTTGAGGGCTCTGGTAATCGATTACATGAGTCTTGTTATAGATTACATCTGTTGAAAATACTCTCTTGGGCCCTAAGAACATCGGAGTAATCGATTACACCGAAGGGCAATCGATTACTTGAACCCAGAATTTGTAATCGATTATATGATGTTGTAATCAATTACTTAGGCCAAAAGTTCATATCCGAGTGAGGCAAAGCTCTTTGGTAATCGATTACATGGGCCTGGTAATCGATTACCAATATCTTCAAAATATGAAAATTTAAGTTTAAAACATCTTCTAAGTTATTCCTTCCTCTCAAACCATTTTGAACCTTATTCCAACACTTACTTTGAAATCAAAATATTTTTGTAAATGTAAATGCCCATGGATTCAAGGTTAAGTTGAAAGAGTTAGGTCTTGAGGCTTAGACATTTAAGTGATGACCTAGACATAAACATGCTAATGCAATTTTCATTTTAATCTTATCATTATAAGGTGATGGCAAGGAAAAGTAAATGAGCAAGACTTGAAAATAAATATGAGAATGCAAGTTCATTCTTAATCTTTAAATTTAGGTGATGGCTTGAAACAAAAATATGCTAGACAAAAAATGTAAAAGTGAAATGCAAGTTCATTTCTCATCTTTGAGCTTTAGGTGATGACTTGAAAATAAATATGATATGTAAATCCAATTCTTTATTTTAGTGCTCTAGGTCTCTTAAAGTATTCACTCTAAATCAACAATCAACTTTAAGATTGAAATAGGTAGGCTTTGAGATTAGTTTTTTAGGTGATGGCAAGGAAAATAAATATGAATGTAATCCATTTCTTATCTCTTTGAGTCCTAGGCTCAAGATCACTCTTTATAATAACATAGTTTCTTTATTTGCTAAAAACCTTTTAAAAGTGAAACATTCAAGCTTTAGAGGTCAAATAAATGATAGTTTTGCAACCAACACTCAAGATCCTCATTTTCAAGCCATGGTTTCTTCCAAATGTAGGTCATTTGGCCAAAAACAAAGAGAAGGAAAGGAAATAACAAAA
This sequence comes from Dalbergia cochinchinensis, assembly GCA_031216125.1. NCBI lineage: Eukaryota > Viridiplantae > Streptophyta > Magnoliopsida > Fabales > Fabaceae > Dalbergia > Dalbergia cochinchinensis. The sequence goes on from CM062368.1 coordinate 27,018,221, forward strand.
ACCAAAAAGAAAGTGGAGAAAGAAAAGAAGAATCAACATTGTATCTTTACAAACCAAGAGTTAAACAACAAAATAAAAGAATAGAAATCATTGAATCACTCCCTACCTTGGATATGCTTTTTGTTGAAAGAGATTTTGATCTTGGAAAGTGGAGAAGAGGAAGAAGAAGAAGAACTTTTTGAGATTGAAGAAGTAAAGCTTGGAGTTGCAAGAATGAGCAAAGTTCTTGCCAGCTTCCTTGGATGCCTATTTATAGAAAAATGAAACATAAGAGGGTGAGAATGGGAGGGAGGTGGCCGGCCATGGAGAAGGAAGAGAGAGAGAGAAATATCTCTTCCAATGTGTCATTGTAAGGGATGGTTAAGACATGGTGGAGTATGGCTCAAAGCATAGCCTTAAGCATGGCTCTCTGAGTGTTTGAATTCCAACATGTGATGGATTCATGGAGGAGGGTGTGGCCAGTTCTTATGGGAGGTTTAAGGAGGATAGTTCGTCATTTCATTTGTGTTATGACTTGGTTTAGGAAATGGGTTTGATTAGGTAATTGATTAGGAGTTTGTAAGTAAGTGTTTAGGTAAGACAATGGGTAATTAAGGATGTCAATACATGATTAGGGAGTGTTCTTGCTTTATTAGAGAGATTAAAACTCATTTTATAGTGTAAACAATTGTAGACACAATTTCTTAATTTAAGAAATTGGAGAAAGAAAATACTATTCAAAATTTCATGACTTGGAATCTTGAGTTTAAAAAAGAATTTAAGTTTAATCTAAGTAATTTTAGGTTCTAATTAACTTTAATAAATTATTTTGACTCTAGATTAATTACCAAAATTAATTAATCTTTGATTAGAGCCTAATATTGCTTAGGTTTCTTTAATTCTGTCATTAAGCCAGAATACACTATGTAGGGGTAAAATCGTAATTTTGCACAAAAACTGCCTAAGACCACTAGGACTTAAACAGACATGCCTAGACTCATAAAAACATCATTTTAAACCTTTCGGGAAATTTTCGGGCTCAAACGGCACTCATACCCGTATAAAAACACTACATGGGTATTTTGGTCATTTCTCCCGAAAACTCAAAAAAAGAGATTTTTCTGTTCTATTAGCATTCATTCGCATACAATCCCCGTCGAACATTGAGTTGACCCTTCGAGAACTATCGGGTCGGCTATCCTCAAATTCCGGGTGAGGAATAACCTCAGAGGCATTTTGGTCATTTTCGCTCAGACAGAAAAATCAGGGTGCTACATATACTCTCGTATCTCATTTCTCATTGAAGCTAATTTTAGATGTTGAGTTCGCATACGTCTTATTGTCTGTTAAATTAAAAACTAAATTATTTTTTCTCAAATAAATTAATTTAAAAGAAAATTAAATTAACATATCATATAAACTAACAAAATATATCAACTTAGAGAATTAATATTAATATATCAACTGATCAATTTTTAACCAATTCGATTTTACAAAAAAAGAAAAAACTAATATACTGACATACAACAGATTATCAATATTTTTTATTTTAATTTAATTGCATAAATTTATTAAATAGCTATGTCCCTACCAAACATACAAAAGACATAAAAAAAATATAAATTTCAAATAAGAAAATGAAAATACATTACATTTTGTGCAAGAACTTCAACAACAATGTGACCATCTAAATCTATTGTATTATCAATTTTCACCATTTTTTCTCAATCAAATATCTCTTCCTTTTTTTTTTGCAATCTTAGCCCTTTTTTTTCCCTCACTTTTCTTCTCTTCACCTTGTGTCTTAACTCCATCCTTCTGCTCCTTTTATAACTGCTGCTCCTCCCCCTCAATTCCCTTTCAATAATAACACGCCTCACTCACACTTCTATCATTTTTCCTGTAGTCTTTGATTGAATGATTTTTGCCTGCTTGAATTCAATCTACTCTAAGTTCTTCATGAGAGGCATGCTATTGAACAGTAAGCCCACATGCATTCTCGGATTCTTGCCTCTGTCATTTTTTCTAGTCTTTGATTGAATGAGTTTTGCCTGGATGCATTCAATCAACTAAGCAGGTATATGAACAAGAAGCCTGCATGCACCTCTCTTTTCTGCCCAGCTCCCCCTCTCTCTGCGTGTCACTCCTGCAATGGCTCACCTAGGAAACCAAGCCCTTCTCTGTCCACATGTTGCCTTCACCTTACTCCTGCATGGCCTACATGCACTGGAACCTGCCACAGTCGAAGTCAGTTTGCCAGAGATTCCTGGCCGACACAACACTTCGCCAGTGGTGCATAGAGATTCTGTTATTAACCCAACTAAATCCGCCTTTAGTGGAGTAAATTACACCATATTTAAATAAATTACATCTCAATCACATATATAAACATATCACTCATCTAAACACACTATGGAAATTATTTTTCCGATTGACTATGACCCCCAAAAAAAAAAAATTGATTTGACTACTTTAGAATTTCAAGCTTTATAAGATCAAATGAAGAACAAGCAAGTTTGGCCAAATTGTGGGCTAATACTGATTCCCCTTTCTTAGCATTGCCAGAACTTGTATTTAGTGCAAGAAAGATTAAGGGTAAGTGAGGTTTCAACACATAGCATATGGTGAAAATCTATACCTTACAAATTGCAATTGCACTACAAAATGGGTGGATTTTATAGTGAAACTTTTATTTTTCGATTCATCATAGATTTTTTATTATTAGATATTAAATCAAATCATTTAATAAAAATAATAATTATAAAATAACTAAAAATAAATGATTTGTATTGAACCTAAAAATTTAAGATCCACGTGTAGCTAAATAGTAGCATCAAGTTGTCTTGCTTGCCATTTCTCTATCAAGTCCCCTGAAAAACCCTAACTAGTCCCCGTCCCTAATATCTCACACCCAACCAGAAACCTCTTCTTCCACACCAAGATTCATGGCCGAACTCAAGGACCCCCAAGAACCCACATTCCCCTCGAAGCGCAAGCTCGACGATCCAAAACCCCTTGACACCCAAGACCCCCCTAACAAAGCCCCCAAGCTCGCTACTCTGGACGACGACAACAACAACGAACCCGACTCCAAAAATCCCACCGATTGTTCCGCACCTGGAAACGACGGCAACGAGCTCCAAAACGACGTCGAGGATGATAAAGTAGTAGAAGAAGAAGGAGGTGCTGATGAGGAGGAGGAGTCCAACGGCGAGGCTGAGGTGGACCCAAAGGGGAAGGGGGTTTTGCGTGATGACAAGGGGAAAGGGAAATTGATAGAAGAGGAGGAGGAGGAGGAGGACGACGACGACGACGATGATGATGACAGTGACGACAGTGATGATGATGATTCGGACGAAGACGGCAACGTTTCCGGCGCGGACAGTGATTTTTCGGATGATCCGCTTGCGGAGGTTGATTTGAATAACATTCTTCCGTCGAGGACTCGGCGGCGGACGGTTCATCCCGGACTGCATATTGCCAGTGACGCCTGTAATGTTGCTGCCAATGATGACGACGACGACGACGACGACGATAGCGATGCTTGAAGTTTGAAAGGTTAGTGATGTTTTAGGGAAATACATGCTGCCGTTTTTTTGGATAAGTTGGGTTATGAGAAATTGAGAACTGTTCTGTTTTTGGGAACAATGTTGATTTTTTGTTTCTTTTAACCTTCTTTGTTGTTTGGTGTGGGAGAGCACTACACAAATTGTGCAAAATTCACTCTCTCTCTGTTTTTTTTTTTTTTTGATCTATTCATTAGTGCATGTGCATGCTAATTGAAGACTAAATTGAGAGAGGGAAATTTATGGGAAGTTATGGCATTGAGATTTCCGTTGAAATTTTAGAGAATTTGATGAAAAATGCTAATTCACGAATAGCGCTTCCCAATGCACCATCAACACTACGTTTTCATGTAATTTAGTAAGCTTTTTCAAACAATTCTTGTTGCTAAATAGAGTAGAGGTTGGTTCTTCCATGGTTGGATTTTGTAGTAACGTTGTTCATATTGTGTTGATTCAGGAAAATGTTCATTTATATGAAGAATTTTACATTAAAAACAGAAAATATCCCTCCCTATAGTATGTGCTTGGAAATCTGCAATTAGATGCTTAAGTTCATGCTAAGCTTAGCTCTATTATCTCCCCTAATACTAATAATAATAATAAAAAGTTCAAGAGGTTTTTGATATTGTAATAGTTATGAATGCTCTGTTCATATGATTGAAAACAAATTAGCTTAAAATTTCATATAAGTTGTTTAATGATCAGATTTTTACTATTGATCAGATATTTGAAGGATGAAGCATTGTGTTGTGAAATCAACGAAAGTTGCTTTTTAGTTTAAGACTAAATACCCAAACAGGTCCCTCAGATTTGTATTGGGGGACAAGTTAGTCTCTCAGGTTTTGAAAATCTCAAATTGGTCCCTTACATTTCAAAAAGGGGACAAATTGATCCCTCTGTATAGTTTCGTACAATTAAAAAGGGGACAAATTGGTCCCTTCGTACACTGTATGGAACTGTACAGAGGGCCAATTTGTCCCTTTTTTTGAAATGTGAGGGACCAATTTGAGATTTTCAAAATTTGAGGGACTAACTTATCCCCTAATACAAACCTGAGGGACCTATTTAGGTTTTTAGTCTTAGTTTAATTAAAAAAAACAACACTTATTAATATTGAGTAAGTCAAACATATAAAAGTGCTTTGAAGTGACTGCTGAAGTATACTGAAAAGAACCATGAAATTGGTGCTTCTCTTAAGAATTAAAAGAAAGTAGAAGGTGAAAGAACAAATGGTATCATTGGGGAGGGTTGTACTTATACCTGTGCAACCTTACTCCCATGAGCAGATAGGTTGTTTCCACAACTTGAACCAATGACCCGAAAGTCACAATGTATTGGCCTTGCTGTTACACCAAGCCCACCCTCTAAGGTAGAAGTACAAAAAGAAAAAATACATAATTTTTAAAAGGAATAGGCAGTAATAGGGAAAGACAGTAATCCTTGAAAAATCAGAATCTTCATATCAGGGCCAAGCAGTTATTTAGCATATCATTGCATTGATATTTGATAGTTTTGGCAAAGTGCGTTTGGTTCTTTGTATTATATGTAATCTTTCTTGTTTCTATCAGATTCATCATTTTGTGGCAGCTGAGGAACACAGACTAGACTTTTCTACTATGGGTTGCATTTACCTTGTTTCGCTGTGGGGATGAGAATGTAACAATATACTTATCCCTAACACATATTCCCTAGGACATAGGATTGTGAGGTCTGCATCGTTGCTTGTTTGATCTAATTACTTCTGGTGACAAGAAACCTTCATGAATTGGTTAGTGAATATAGCAAGCAATATTTTATTCATCATTCTCATATTGCAAGTGGTTCAGTTGTCTGCTTGTTTGGTTGTTCTTATTGCTTCTGTTTACAATCAACCTTTCTCATATTGCTGTATACTATCCATAGGTGTCCTGACTCTATGTCGCCCTTGCTTTTCAACCTTTCTCTATGTTGCTGTAAACTCACAACCTTTCTCTATGCTTTCACCTGGTTAGTTGGAGCTCCTTTTATGAAAGAGAGCAGGGCGATTTTAATTCATTACGATTGGCCAATATTGGAAGGGATGTTAGTTTATTGTTTCAACTATAGCTACCCCACTTCCATTTGACTGTTGTTTTACAAAGTGATTTCTTTTTCTTCTGTTAGGCTCTTATTCATTTCTTTTTTCTTTTTGGTTTGGTCATCCTTATTCATGTAATGGCTAGAAGTATTTCCATGCTTGAAAGGTATGGCCGGGAGGGTTTGCTCTAGTTTGTGGAACTTTACTGATCTTGACTTGCACGTACGGCTACTCTATACCAGGGTATGTTGACTTTTTTGAGACAGGAGTGGGGCTAAACCCCTAAAATCATCAGGGTTTTGTGTTCAGTATATAACATAGTGTTTGCAAGGCCAAACTCTTTTTCAGTGCCATAATTTTTCCCTTTGAATTCTAATCTAGAAAATAGCAAATCAGTATTGTTAGCAAATCATGTTCGTTTGCTTAAGGCCAAGTTCACACACACACACACACACACACACAAACTTACGTCGACTCTCATGCCTCAAAACAAAGGTTGATTCTATTCCTTTTTTTCGTGGTGAGGCATAACAAAATTTTGAGGCAATATGTTCGCCTTAGTTTTTGTCTAAAGTGAATGTGACTCTTTAATTTTATCCATCCTTGGCTATGCCAGTTTGGATGGCAAAGAAAACCAGTTACATCTAATAAACGCTCATTTTATTTATAAATTATTTCTCCGAGACAAGACTATTGGCTCAATTGGTTGAATTTCCAGGCCTACGGAATATTTAAAACGTTCTGGAATGGAATCGGCCCGTCCTCTGCACCGCATTCCTCGCTATAAGAATAAGAATGTCAGTGCCCATATTTGGTTTATAATTAGAACTTTATTCAGACCCATTCCCCTGCATTGTATGAGAGCCCATAAATGCCACATTGTTCCAATTTGGAGATTCTCCGACGTTAGCCCACTATTGACGCTGCCATCTTTTTTTTTCTTTATTTATTCGGTCACGTGCTATGTCTAACCTGTCTATCACCCAACCCAATCCCTTTACATTGGGCCCCAGAATCAAAAGTGCAGCAGAAATTGAAAAAGTTATTCAGCCCAAAAAAAAAATAGAAAATTATTTTACTTTTTAACGTAATTATATAAGCTTTTTTGTTGTTGTTAAATTGCTTAGATGTAATTAGTATTAGAGTCGATTTGGTGCACTTGATAGAAAAGTCTGATAGTATAAAACTTGATAGAATCAGGTTTGATAATAAAATAAGCGTAAAATCACAATAAAGTGACAAGGTAGTGATTCATAAATTGGAGGAGCAAAAATTTCTGTCTTATAATGTTTTTGCTTCTAAGGGAAGTAATTCTCTATTTGCTTCTTAAATAAAATACAAAAATACATTATTTTTAAATTTTTCCTTTTCCTTCTTAAAAAATGTATGAGGGTTTCTCCAATATTTCGATAAAATTCAAGGGTCTCAGTACTCTTAGTTATTTATGGCTAAAAATTTATAACATAACCTATCAATCTAAATTATTAATATTTATAAAACTCATGAATAAATCTTGGCTATTGAATTAAAAAGGGTACTGACATTTCAAGGGTGCCCAAATACTAATAAATCCCAAAATGCATAAGTATGTTTTAAAAAGTAAAAAAAGATATTTTTTCTGTTCTAGATCCTCAAACTAATGCACCCTAACCACTGCTATTGATTTCAATTTTATTTTTTTTGTGATTTCTTTTTTTTTGGGGGGGAGGGAGGGGGGAGTGGGAGGGAAAGGCAATCTTACGAGGCTAAGATTAAGGCTTGATTTGGTATTGTGAATTTTTGAGGAATGCCGTACTTTTTGGGCTCCTTAAAAGACTACTTTTAAAAAGATATAATAGTATTATTTTGATAAAATAATATAGAAGTTGCTCTCAATAAGTAGAAATCATGATAATAGTATTTGATAAATATGTTTCAAAAATATAAAAAGTAATAAATATAAATATTAAAGAGAATAATTTCTATGTTTATTGTCATTAATTATAATAAGATTATATTAGCTTTTTGAATTTTAGACGGTGAAAGACAAATTTAAAAGTATCACATGAAATGTTATCAAAAGCATCCTAATTTTTAAATTTACTAAAGAGAAAAAAATTTACTTTTGTTTTTCAAAGTCAGAGTGCCCTTTTAGAGACCATTACCAAACCCCTACACAGTCACTACTATTTCTTTTTTTTCATTTGGTCGTGCAGTCACTACCATCTAAATAGTTCCTCAGCACATCTTTTTTTTTTTATTTGGTCTGATGCTAAGCACATTTGCTTTTGGTCAAAATGCTAAGCACAATTTGAAAATGGTTTCTAGACGGGCTGTTTGGTCATGCTTGGGGTATGTCGCAATCCTTTTTTTTATTAGATTAACTTATTTTTGTTTATACTTTCTTACAAAAACTCATGTTCTACTTTAATAATTTGAGATCGAGCCATTCTTGAAAGATAATAAATAAAAGTCGGAGCAAATTTTCAACTATTGATTTGTGCAGAATTATATCAGTATATTTCAACAGTAATTAACTTATTTTTTAAACAGCAATAACTGACATAAAATTTAGTAATTTTTCACTTTGATTGCCTACTCAAATCTGGTTTACTTAGGCTTGGTTTGGTTTGAGAGGGGTTGAACTTTTTGGACTGGAAAAAAAACCTGTTCTTAAAAAGTTATAATAGTATTATATGGTAAAATAATATAGAAATTACTCTCAATAATAAGGAGTTATAATAGTAATATTTGATAAATATATTATAAAGTTGCTCTCAAAATTTAAAATAACTATAATGGATATAAATATTAAAAAAAATATAATTTTTATATTTATTATTATTAAGTAGAGTAAAACTATGTTAGTCTTTTAAGTCTAAGAGAATGCAAACCAAATATAGAAAAACACCTAATTTTTTATGTTTATTAAATAAAAAGTTGACTTTTGCTTTTTATAAAAATAAGCATCCCCTCAAAGAGCACATTACCAAGCCAAGTATTGATGTGATATTTTTTTTACTTTTTTATTTGGTATAATATTTTTCGGTAGAATTATGTGACCCATTGAGACAGTTGTATTTGTCCTGAACTAATTGGATTTCGGCGTCCATTTTATTCCGGCTTGTTGCTTTTTCTATTTTGGTCTGGCAGTTTCCTCGTCTTTTTTGTTTTTGGCAATTGCTAGCATCTCTTCCTTTTTTTTTCAACATGACTTGCAGCTTTTAACTGTGTATTTTGACATGTGACACTTTAAGTGGGCCTACCCATGTTACTTAAAGGGAAGTTTAGTAGAAGCAAATCTTCACTTCAAGCCCATTTGATATATTTCGGATGTAGATTTTTAGGCCTTTATGGGGACCAGAGTATCTTCCTGTTTCCTGTTTACTGTTTGACCATTACATATGAACATCGTACAGTCAAAAAGCAAATGGGAACTTCCTAAGCTTCACTAAGTTACAAAGCACTGAAAAACAAAAGGGAAACATGTCGTTAGGTTTTTCAAATGGGAGGCTAGTATAGAGGGAGCTTTTTCAAATGTTTTCCATGGTTAGAGATAAGTTATTCGATTCAAAAATTGAATTACAGATCTACTTAAGCCACTAGAAGTGGATTAGTGGTGAAGAGTTCTGATAATTCATGAGAGGTCATATCTGACTCTAAATTTGTCAAGTTTTGAAAACTATTCTCAGATTTTAGAAAGTTGACAAAATTCTATCAAACTAGTCATTTGAGAGATTAATTTGACTAATTTTTGCCAACATAGAGATTAACTTGTCTGACTTTTGCCAATTTACTTCAAGAGAGCTTCCAAAATTTTAAGAATGAATTTAAAGTTGATTTTCAACTTTGAGGCGTAATTTGATGACTTACTCAATTCAATAGTCTTCAAAAAGGACAAAAGTGATCTCACGTTCTAATATTTAAGGACATGTTTGACATTAAAAACTTTTAGGGACTTATGTGATATAACATATAACCTTTCACAGACTCATTTGATGCCAAAAAAATTTTAGAGACTAAATTAATATCTTAAATTTAAAGAAGTTTATTCTTATTAAGTTTGTTATTTTCATCTTTAAAAGGATATGTTAAGTGTCAGTTTTCAATTTTTAATTTTTATTTTTATTTTTTTAATTTTCGGAATATTATGAAGAAAATATTGAATATTGAAAACTGAATTTTTATAATTTTTAATATCTTTTTAATAAAATCTGAAATGAAAATTGAAAATTAAAAATCAAAACGAAATAGACCCTAAGAAGAAGACTTTAGCGATTTCCCTCGGGTCTTTTAAATTCATGCATGTTAAAATTCCCCAATGCTAAACATGGACTAGCTGAAATGAGAAGCAAAGATATGCAATGGTGGGTTTGGCTTTTGACACAACTTTTTTTCTTTTCCTTTATCATACAACAAGGGCTAAGTGGGTGACATCACCAGGCCATTTATGTGGTCCTCTATTCTCCCTGTCCTGTCCATCCATTTCCCTCACCTTTTTTTCTCACCTTTCAACGTTTGAAACCACGATCCATTTGCATTTGTTGGTTTTGGGGTTTACCCTCCCTTGCTTCTAAGACTAAATATAGGGGTAGCGATAAATGATAAGGTAGACCCCTTGGTCTATAATAGATTTTTTATTATTAATTATTAAATTATTATTATTTTTATTAGATAGTTTAACCTAGCATTCAATAAATAGGAGATCCAGGATTTAAATATAAGATATACAACATAATACCTAGGAGGCACATTTTGGGGCAACAAAGGTGGGGCTTCTTGTGCTCATTTCCCCTTTGCAACTGACTGAGACTCGTATCCAATTCAACAGTGCAATCATCCATCCTCATAAAAGCAGGACCACCATGCATTCGTCATGCGTTATGATACCGCATGCTACCCCATTCTGTTGTTGAGCACCCAATTTTGTGGGTCTCTCTAGTATAAGATTTTTTTCTTTTTTTCTTTTTACATCACAATTTTAAAGATAATGATATTTAAATTTATAATCTCATACAATTCACGCAGATACCTCATCATTAGCTCAATTTTAATAACTTTTCTAACTCATCCGTACAATTATTTTTTAATCAAAGAGGTTTTACTTCCTTTTTTTTAATGTAATATGTTTGTTATATTTATTCTTCACTTTTTTTTATTTAATCTGTTTGTTATATCTATTCTTGACCTTTTTCAGTTTGAAAAATAGCAATCTCATTTTTTCAAAAAAACAAAAAGTATATCTTTTTTATATGGTGAAATGTGTATCTTTTCCTAAAAAATGAAATGTTTATAATTTCACACAACACATACATTAACATATTTATTTGATGTGGCTTATGGAATGGAAAATATTAAGGGATTTAATTTAATGCATACAAAAAAAAAATTACATAATCATCAAATCATACATTAATTGTCATATCAATAGGAAAAAAAGAAGAAGAAATGTTTGATTCTAGCAATCTCACCTTAAAAGTGATGCATATAATGATATATGATTGATTGATGATGCTAAATTCTTTTTATCAAAATTAATCCTTGCATTAAAGAGTAGCAAAAAGAGGCAGAGACATGTTAATCACCTCAACACCCAAACCCATCTTCGTCTAAAATCACACAATAGAGGGAATGAATTCACTTGTCTAATTTTTGTGAATGGAATGCCTGGAATGTAAATGCTCCTGATATTGAGAATTTGATGTGCATCTTACGTTCTCATCATCCCAATTGTCCAGTTATCTTTAGCACAATAGGAATTTTAAGGCATGTGATAATGATATAAGTTTATGTTAAGTATTTGAGTTTAATTTTTATATATAAAGAATAGAATTTTAATAAAATGTCAAATTATCGTAGATAATTGTCTACTATAATAATCATTTACCATAATTTTGTATCTTATTGAATTTTTTTATTTATTGATAATGTAAAATAATTTTATACTATGAATAAATATAAATTAAATTCCAAACATTTTTGTGACTTTCAACCAAAGTTCTGGCAAAAGGAAGTGTTGTTATACCCAGTGATGCTTTTGGCAGCAAATATCCATACGATGCTACTCTTCCACTTCATTCACCCCAAAACGGTGGTGTTAGCCTAGGGTCACATTCCCTTTGCAAGCACATCAAGTACCACCACACAAATGACACAATGGACCAAACAAAGTTATGAAGTAATTACATATTGCATTTCTTTTAACAAAAGCAATTGGATCACATAAAACTTAATTAACGAAAGTAAAATTCATGATAAATGAAATGACGAAAATAAATGTAATTTTGACTACTGTTGCAGTCAATTCTGTTCGCCCTTTGGTACACTTGACACAAAAAAGGGACTACTTTAAATTAAATGAAAAATCAATTATCAAAACTAAAAACATTGAAAACAAAAAGCATGCCTTTTTTTTTTAATCTTATTTTCGCCCACCACCGGCAAATAAAAAAATATATGAAATCCCCTTTTGCGTTGATCATTGGATATCATTTTTCCAAGCTTTGAATAAAAAGAGTTTTACAAAGACATAGTGGTTGGATAATCTTGTAATGCTTGAAATCCTCATGTACTTCACATGGCTGCAATTCTAGTCAATCATTGAAGGCGCAATATGAAAATGGAAACGATCATGACCTTTGTTTTTTCTTTTTATTTTTTTCATTATTCCTTCCCTGCGTTTATTTTCCAATTATATATTCTCTTCTTCTCCTAACGATACGTAAGTGGAACTACAACTATATTTGATTATCAAAACTTTTTGGCCTAACCATTCTTTTTAGATGCAAATTACAACACTCTCATTGGACGAGTAGTGTACTAGTATAAAAATGTCACTTCCCTACGTATTCGTTTGTTGAATTGTGCAAGTTAAAGACAAAAATTGCCAGCTTATAAACACTTTCTACATGCTTTTTTCAATTAGAAAAATACAAATAACGTGTTACCCTTGAACTCTCATTATCAAGTGGAAAGGAACTTTCTGTGTCAGATTTTAGGCACTTTTTTAGGCTCTAAAATTGAGCAAGGGAGTCAACAAGATGGCCCTAATTAGGAATCAGTAGGGTTGTTGAAACAGGAATTTTTTGGCTGATTGGCACAGTCAAGTGAAGGAAAATGCCCAATAGTTCAAACAAGTTTCACAAAGAGAAGAGGGAAATGAAAGAGGCAAGGTTGTGACTATGCATTGCATTGGATGCAAACAACATTCGTGAGTTGAACCATGTTAATATCTTATGGATAGGGATTGAATTGAAGAAAAATATTTAGGCATTCTTAGAATATGAAAAAGTATTTACTTTATTTTATTTATTAATTAACACATTAACTATTCCAATAAAATTATAAGAAAAAATAAGAGATAATAATATTTCACAAAACTAATGGGTTAACTAATAAATAAAATGTTACACCTAAAAATTTTTCTTGAATTGAATTGGCCTAGGTACATATTCTTTCTTGGAAGCAAAAACAGGTCCCTGTGGGCACTGAGGGTGACCCACCATCACATGGCAATTGTGAGACCCTCAATAGAATTATCCACAACTCATCAGTGCAGGTTGAGAAATTTAACAAACAAGAGCAAAAGTAGGGACTCGAGAGCAAAATGTACACTGAAGGAAACAGAAGGGAAAGAACACCACGGAGAAAAAGATCATATTTGCAGTATCTTCTAAACAGTGTGGGAAGTAAATCGCCCACACCAAGAAGAGGGAACAAACATACATAACAAATGCAATCACAAATGTTCTATGTCGCTAGGGTAAGTTAAAAAATAGCTAGATGTCCTCTCTTATATTGTGTTATAATTTCGTTCAATCAAATGAATGAAGCTAGTAGTACGTAACGAAAAATTGCTCCTAAGTTTGATCCAAGGAAACTTGTTGCTTTCTGCAAAATGCATTGCTATTCTAATATCCAAAAGTGGATGTCCAATTGGGATACCTATTCCATCACTTTTAGATATGATGGATAATAGAGAAAGTTGGTGCCACAATCACATCCAACTATAATATAGTGGGTGTCCTAATTGAACATTAACTTTTGAGGGTTGGAATAAACTTCTTGTTTTGGCAAAACTTACAGCGTATATACATGTTCAAATAATGGTAAACTTTCGCTTGAATTTCAATTAAGATGGAGTTAAATTCGAATTGGCTCTAAGTATTTAGCACATGTTTGGTTCTTTCACTCTCAAATTGCAGGGTGGAGGATGTTAAAAAATTATTAAACCAAGCTAGTTAGTGTTGCATTGCCATGTGTTTGTTGTACAGCAATCAAGATTGTTGCTGCTAAAACGTGGAATGCAATGGCCTATTTGAAACCCACAGCACCTCCTTAGTTCAAGCACTGGTGGCATAGAAGTCCAAAAGATTTGACACCTCATGCTGCTACATGCACTTAGATGGGTAGGGTATGGTTTGTTGCATGTTAGTTACTTCAACTTTAATTTTTGTTTTTCTTAATACTTTATTAACTAAATATGCCTATAAAAATGCAAGCTTGTACCATGTTTTTATATCAATTCATCAAGTTACAAAAGTTTAAGTATTTCCTCTTCCATTTATGTGTTGTGAATACTAGTGAGGGAGAAAAATATTAAGTGTGTTATTTTTAGTGAGTTCCTGATATCAAATTGGTATCAGAGCTTGTTAAATCCAGTGTTAATTTATTTAGAGAGTGTGTGAGGAATAAGAGTGTTCTCAAATAATTAGTGTCATTATGGCAAATAATTATAATATTGTTTGGCCAAGTCCCAAACTAGATGGGAAATTAGATTATAGTTACTGGGAGACTTTGATGACAACTCACTTAAAGAAGTAGATTACAAGAAGAAGCTGATGCGGCTGCCTAGAGAAGAGATCAATTAGTGTTGTCCCAAATTCATCAAGGAATAGATTATTCCGTGTTTGGCAAAATTGCTAATGCCAAAGAAGCTTAGGACATTTTGAAGCTGTCCTATAAAGTTGTAGAGAAGGCATAAAATCAAAATTGCAATCCTTGCGTAGAGAATATAAGAGGCATGAGATGTATAGTGCAAAAACTGTTGAACAATATTTTTCTCGTGTCATTGACCTTGTTAATAAGATAAGAGTCTATGGAGAGAAGATTTTAGATAGTATGGTGGTAAAGAAAATTCTACGCACTATGCCGATGAAGTTTGATCATGTGGTGACTACAATATTGGAGTCCCACGATACAGATAAAATGACAATTGCAGAATTGCAAGATAGCATAGAAAGCCATGTCAGTATAATTTTGGGGAAGACAAAAAAAACAACCGAAGAAGCCCTTAAAAGCCTAGTGAATCTAAATAATGATGTTGAATCAAGCCATGATGGAGAAGCAACAAGAGATCGAGGCTACAATAATAGATGCAGAGGCAAAGGAGGTTTCAGAAGAAGAGGTCGTGGTAATAACTATAGTCAATGAAGAGGCAATAATTTCAGAGCACCTAACCAAGGAAGAGGTGGAAACAATTTTGGGCTTGCTAGCCGAGGAAGAGGAAGAAATAACTACTATCAGGAGAGAACAAATTTCAACTGCTTCCACTATGTTGGTCACAAAGCTGCAGATCGTAGATTCAAGCAGATGAGTCATAATAACTTCAACAATCAAGCCAATGCTGCTGAAAGCCCATGCCAAGAAATTGGTGAGATTTCTAATCCACAAAGTTTTTTTCTGACTAGCAATTCTTTTTTCAAAAGATAAAAATACATGATATTTGGATATTGGCTGTAGCAATCATATGTGCGGTAACAAGGAATTATTTTCTTCACTTGATAAATCAGTTAAGTCATCTATTGCATTTGGCACCAATACAAATATTTCTATTTTGGAGAAAGGTCAGATAGAAATCAAATTGAAAGATAGCTCTCACAATTTCATTTCTAATATGTTTTATGCTCTTGGACTTTATCACAATCTGTTGAGTATTGGACAGTTGTCAGAGAAAGGCTATAACATACAGATTTATCAAGGTTATTGCATGATATTTGATAAGGATGGAAAGTTTATTGCAAACGTAAAAATGACTTCAAATAGACTTTTTCCATTGAAAATGCAACATGAAAAATTTTCCTGCTTGAGTTCTATTATACCTGATGATAATTGGCTATGACATATGCGATTTGGGCACTTTCACTTTTCTGGATTGAATTATCTGTCAAGAAGAGAACTTGTTTCTGGTTTGCCAATTGTTGAAATTCCTAACTGTGTCTGTGCGACTTGTCAATTGGGGAAGAAACACAAACATTCACTTCCTGTTGGAAAATCCTAGAGAGCAAAGATGTTATTAGAGATTGCGCATTCAAATTTGTGCATTGTTGAAGTACCAACTCATGGTGGCAGCAGGTATTTTATCACATTTATTGATTATTTTAGCAGAAAACATAGGTATATTTTTTGAAACAAAAATCAGAAGCTTGTGACGCCTTTAAGTCATTTAAGACATTTGTGGAGAAACAAAGTGGTTGTAGAATCAAGATTCTTAGAACAGATAAAGGACATGAGCATCTTATCTATGCAGATTTCTTTGAGCAACATGGAATTCAATATTAGTTGACAACCAGATACACTCCTCAGCAGAATGAAGTAGCAAAAAGGAAGAACAGGATAATCATGGATATAGTGAGATGCATGCTGAAGGCTAAACAATTGCCTAGTGAATTTTGGGCAGAAGCAGTTGCTATTACTGTGTATATTTTAAACAGGTGTCCAACAAAGAATGTTTCTGATAAAACACCAAAAGAAGCTTGGAGTGGAAGGAGGCCCTCAATCCGACATCTCAAAGTTTTTGGATGTATAGCATATGTCCATGTACAGGATCAACTCAGAAAGAAGGTTGATGACAAAGGAGAAAAGTGCATCTTCATTGGTTATAGCACCAACTCAAAGGCATATAGGCTTTACAATCCAGTGTCAGAGAAGATAATTATCAGCAGAGATGTGACGTTTGATGAGAAAGGAACATGAGACTGGTTAGTCAAATTTTAGCAAAAACCTGTGACATTTCCTAACAGTTATGTAGAAGAAGCTCAACAACTAGAAATACCAACTCAATCAGTATCATCTAGCCAACCTCAAAGGAATTGTCAACCACCAACCAGATTAAAGGACTACGTTGTGGGTAATGATAATGACTTATCTGATGAAAAGATTGTCAATTTTGCTATATTTGCATATTGTGAGCCAGTGTGTTATGAAAAAGCTTCTAATGATGAGAATTGGAGAAAACCCATGGATGAGGAGGTTCATGCAATTGAAAAGAATGATACATGGGAGCTAACTGATTTACCTGCAGAGAAAAGGCCAATTGGAGTCAAGTAGGTGTACAAGACTAAGTACAAGCCCAATGGTGAGATTGCTCGTTTTAAAGCCAGATTGGTTGCAAAGGGGTACAGACAAAAGCCAGATATTGATTATTTTGGAGTATTTACTCTTGTTATTAGGTTAAACACAATTTGCATGATTGTTTCACTTTCTGCTCGAAATAAGTGGAAGATATATCAAATAGATGTTAAGTCTACATTTCTAAATGGCATTATGGAAAAAGAAGAAGTATATGTTGAGTAGCCTATAGGTTATGAGATCTCTGGAGAAGAAGATAGAGTTTACAGATTAAAGAAAGTTTTGTATGGTTTGAAACAAGCACCGAGAGCATGGTATAAGAAGATTGACTCCTATTTCATTGAGAATGGTTTTCAGAAATGTCCTTTTGAATATGCTTTATACATTAAATCAGTTGAGTCTAGAGATATTCTTATTGTATGTCTTTATATTGATGATTTGATTTTAGCAATAACTTGAATATGATTACAGAATTCGGGGAGGCTATGGAAAACTATTTTGAATGACTAATTTAGGCTTGATGTCTTATTTTCTTGGTGTTGAAGTGATTCCAAAGGAGGATGGAATTTTTATTTCTCAAAAGAAATACGCTAATGACATTTTGAGAAAATTCCAGATAGAAAATTCAAAGCCAGTTGCTACTCCAATTGAAGAAAATTTGAAGCTGATGAAAGAAGATAAAGGAGGAACTGTCAATCCTACTTATTTCAAGAGCTTGATTGGAAGTCTAAGATACTTGACAGCGACTAGGCCAGACATAGTCTTTGGAGTTGGTTTACTCAGCTGTTTTATGGAGGAACCACAAGCCTGTCATCTGCAAGCAGCAAAATGGATTCTTCGATATATCTAAGGTATCCTGAATGATGGAATATTTTATAAAAATACTGATGATGTAAAACTTATTGGATATACAGATTGTGATTAGGTAGGTGACATAGAAACAAGAAAAAGCACTTCAGGATATGTTTTCCATCTTGGGTCAGGTGCTGTGTCGTGGTCATCAGAGAAACAACCTGTTGTTGCACTTTTTATAGCTGAAGTAGAATACATAGTAGCTGCAAGTTGTGCTACACAGACAGTATGGCTAAGAAAAATTCTTGAAGTATTAAGCCAGAAGCAAAGCTCTCCCACAATGATATTTTGTGACAACAAGTCAGCAATTGCACTTTGCAAAAATCTAGTGTTTCATGGTAGGTCCAAGCACATTGATATTCGGTTCCACAAGATTCGGGAATTGATCACTGATAAGGAAATATTGATTGATTATTGTCCTATAGGAGATCAAGTTGTGGATATTTTTATAAAACCATTGAAGCTTGAGTTGTTTTAACAGTTGAAGAAGATGCTTGGAATAATAACTTCCACAAGTTTGATTTAAGGAAGGCAATGCTAAAAAATTATTAAACCAAGCTAGCTAGTGTTACATTGCCATATGTTTGTTGTATAGCAATCAAAATTGCTGTGGCTAAAACATGGAATGCAATGGCCTCTTTAAAACCCACAGCACCTCCTTAGTTCAACCATTGGTGGCATAGAAGTCCAAAAGATTTGACACCTCATGCTGCTACATGCACTTGGATGAGTAGGATATGGTTGGTTGCATGTTAGTTACTTCAACTTTGGTTTTTCTTTTTCTTAATATTTTATTAAATAAATATGCCTATAAAAAGGCAAGCTTGTACCGTGCTTTTAGATTAGCTCATCAAGTTACAAAAGGTTAAGTATTTCCTCTTCCATTTATGTGTTGTGAATATTAGTGAGAAAGAAAAATATTAAGTATGTTATTTTTAGTGAGTTCCTGATATCAGATGATGTGCACTGAATTTTTTACTTTAACATGTTTAATAAAATTACAATTTATTAAATAATTTGTATTTATGTTTTGATTTGAAAACTTTAGTCAAGAAGTGTTGATGGTGCTAATTAGTTATAGCACTTTGATTCCCAATCTCACATTTGGACAAGGAGATCACTTCTCTCTAGGGTTTATGTGAAGTGTAAGGAGCTTGAAGAAGATGAGTGGTATTAAAGAATATTAAGGTACATACAAAGTAAATGAAAACAATAAAGAAATTGAAAGAACAATCAATGAAATGAAAATAAATAACATAATTGAAAAGAATTAATACTAAAGGGTATAGACAATCTCACTTATAAACCAAAGCCTATTGCTCTATTTGTGCTTGCGATGTTAGAGCCCAAGACAAGTCCCAAGCAAGATTGGTCACATCAAAACTAACGAATGAGTCAACTCTCTTATTTCTAGAGACAAATCCTAGGTAATGATATTTTGATACTTAAAATGTGGATGTCTATTTAGATACCCATTTTATAATCATCGGAGGTGATGGATAGTCTTATTCTAACCATTCATCACATCCAATGGTTATAAAATGGGTGTCTAAATAGACACCTATTTTTTTATTGTTAAAATAACATTACTCCAAATCTTAAGGATAACTAATGCTAATTGTCACGCTCTGATTGGTTTGACGTGGGCATCAACCTCATCTCGTTTCTCATGTTCTCCATGCACCCACATTCTTCACTTCATGATTATGTGAATTACTAAGTGAATTGCAATATCGATTATGTGATTGCATAGCTGACATACATAATTGTCTTCCAAGTAGTTGACAAATTGTGTGTGTTGATGATAAACCTATCATTGGCTTGAGAATCACCTTGTGCAAGTACTTTTATTATATTTAGTTTATTACTCATTTAATTTGTGTTGAATGCTATTTCAAAACCCTCTATCTTGCATAGTCTATTAGACACCAATATCATGTGAGTGACCCGAATTTTGCACTATACGACATATCTTGTAAGCGATTTGATTTTTATAAATTTACCAATTTGGTAGTATGTTGCAACGCCTACTCACCATTCATCACAAAAGTTATATGAAAAAGTAAGATTGGACTATGGGCCCATTTGTGTGTCATTTCTTTATTAAAAAAACACTTTTTAATATTTTTTGATATAGTTGTGTAAAATTTTTTAGAAAAAATATAATTACTAGAAAAATTTTAAAAATACTCTTTTTTTCAAAAGTTATACTTTTTATTTGCTAGGAAAAAATCTGTTTTTATAACATAAAAGCATGTTTAAAAATAAATATAAATTAATTTTATATTTGAAATTAAAATTATTTATTTTTTATTTTTCAAAAAATATCATTTTAAAATAGATCTTTTTTTAGAAATTCAATCAAACAAGCTAGATCTATTGTTAAATTCTTTTTGTATATGACTTTAAATAATGTGTATGAAAATTAACTATATTCAATTATGTAATCATATATAATTGAACAACAATTAAATCCATAATATAACCGTGATTTGCTTTAAAGAAAATAACATGCAATAAGTAAAAGTGAATTCATGAGACAGTGAAATTCTTTTTAAAAATATCTCCATCAAAATTGGAATAAGAATAATATGTATAAGATCTTAAACTTAAACTTCATGGTTTCTAAAATTTCGATGTGCCAAAAACCAAAAAAAAAATAAAATTATGCTCCCCTCGTCCCTTGCCCAAACCCCATTTTGTTTTTCGCATAAAGCCCTGAAAATTCTTCATAACAATATATCCCATCATCATGTCGCGGCCAAATTGTAGAGTTTCTATTCGGTCCTCTATCATGGTGAATTCTCTGGCTTTGCAGATTGTGCAAGGTGGCACTCGTCTTCTTCCCAACAGATGAAAGGGTCTGGGACAGAATCTTTGACTTGCCAGGCAAACAAAATTAAAATAATAATAATAATAATTGTGTACAAACAATGACTCAGCCCCAAATTCTAATTGACAACTGTAGTTGACATGGCTGGAGAGTGGTCATCTTTCACAAGCCAACACGCAGGGTTGCTCTTGTTGTATCTGTTGGACCTTCTCCATCCTTCTTGATTCCACAGGAGTCAATGTTCCTCCTGATTGTGACCCCCAAAATTTGAATCACCAATTCACAACGAAAATATCTAAGGTAAAGCGACTTATTTACTCATTTATATGGAAAAAGAAATTAAAAATGGCATGTGTTTTTTGGTGCTAAAAGGTGAGGAAAATTAATTTTAATGAGTTTGATAAAATGAGAATATGGGTTTTCATAATATTAAAAAAAAGGGGGATGGGTACCGGAACAAGAAACAAATCCACTAAAAGCAGATTATGCCACAAAGTGTAAAAAAAAAAAACAATGGTATATAATCGGCTAATTGAATTCCCATTACTTCGCCACTGGAGCGCTAAAAGGAAATCGGCCATGGGCACCTGATCTGTTGGCAGCAGATTTAGTTTCCTATCAAATCTGAAAAAAATGATAAATATTATTCAAAGAAGCACAGGCTCGTTAAGTTGGTGGTGTGTTTGTATATCGGACACGTATTAGACACCGATATCCACACGATACATGTTTGACACGTGTTTATACGTGTCCAAATAAAAATATAATTTTTTTGAGCTCCAACACACACCGGACATACACTGGATAGGTGTCGACACGCCTAATTTCATGACAAGCGCTAGACACGCCGTTGACACGTCTCAGTTAGTTTCTTTATTTTTTAAAAAAATTTTAATACCAGGATGAACTCAAAACTAACTCTAGTTGTTTAGTTGGATTTATACTATTAGGCCATTTCATTTTGAAAATTCTTCAATTAATTAAATAAAAAAATTATACGAACGTGACCCAAAAAATCCTGAAAAAAAATATACAACAAAATAAAAAATTATATATATATATATATATACAGTGTCTGTATCCTGTAATTTTTTAAGTTTGGTGTGTCTCTATATTAAATATCATGTAGGTATTACGTCAGTATCGATTATTTGTGCTTTATAGATATTATTTGTATTCACTTGGTTAATATGTGAATTCTATTTAGTTTGGA
Organism: Dalbergia cochinchinensis; assembly: GCA_031216125.1. Classification (NCBI taxonomy): domain Eukaryota; kingdom Viridiplantae; phylum Streptophyta; class Magnoliopsida; order Fabales; family Fabaceae; genus Dalbergia; species Dalbergia cochinchinensis. The sequence goes on from CM062368.1 coordinate 27,040,048, forward strand.
TCTCATATATCATTTAAAAATAAATAAAAATATGTTAATAGGACATTTCACAAATTATGAATCTAAATATCACTGCTCTAAATAATATAAGATTTTTTTAAAATTTTTATGCTTCATAATCCGTGGATTTTATGTTAAAAATTTCAGTCCACAATCTGGTGCAAGTGGATTACCTTCCCTTAAATTTTTTATTTTAGGGTTTTGCTTCTAATTCGCTCCCAGCAAATTCTATTCCCAGGACCATCCATAAATCATTCCCAAACACAGTATGATTGTAATAACTGTATCACCCACAGTTCATATGTAAAAAGTTGACCCAAAAAGTGACATATGTTTGATATAATATCAATATAAAAACCTTTTATATAGTTATCCATTCATTAGTATAAGTATTTGAGTCTTAATACGTTAAGTTCTGTCTATATTTTATATGTAAATACGTAAAAATAATACACTTTGTCTAATTCTGTAGCTGCCTTAGAAGCAAATTTTCATTCCTCCGAAAATGAGGTTATTTAGTTTATTATATTAGTTCGGTTATTGTAATCAATGTATTTACTCTAAATTTTTATCAAGTTTTACTACAATTAAGCTTTTTCTTTTTCTTTAACTTTCTATGAAATCTTCTCAATTATTTATTAGTAAGTTTTCAATTATATCTATTTCATTAATACTTTTATTTTCTTAAAAAATAGGAGTTTAAGCTAACAGTGTATACAAAATTTTAGACTATATCGTTTAAGTAAATTATTTCATTCACATGACCTTTTAAACAATGATTAATATCAATTATGTTTAGGTCACATTTTCAAGTCAGCACGTTTTCAAGTTGGATTGTGACAATTTATTGATATAGCAATATATAATTAAATAATAATATAGATATTTTTTTATATTGTCAATGTATTCAAAACTAAATCCAAAAAGAATAAAAAACAATAGTTTTCATGTATAAATAAATTCAACTATTCAATGTGCTTTATCCTATGCAATGTTCATATTAACATACTTTATTATTAAATTATTATTTTTTTGTTTTTGTTAATTTTATAATTTTGAAATAGTAATTATATTTTACTTGATATATAAAACTTAAGTACTTCTATACACCATCATTTAATATTGTTATTTTTTCTTAAATAAAATTATTTTTAAGGTTAATCTCAATTTTTTTTTTCAGGTATTAATTGCTCACCTGATTTCGTGAGGAGATGTAGGTTAAGAACTTTGTTATAGCGTTGATTTTCATTAACTATCAATTATATTTTTACTTATTGTTTAGCCTCATGTTAATCTGATGTACTTATTTGCCACTACACATTTACTCTCCTATACCCCAAAAAACAAAAAAAAAAATCCCATTACCTTGAAATGATATCAAATTAATTTGATTCTCTTGATTTTAGCAAGTATTGAATCTAATTAATTATGATACGGTAATAGTTAAAAATTTTAATTAAACAAAAATAAAAGAACTATCCATTAATTATTTTATCTCATAATTCAAATTTTAATCTTTAGAATAAATATCTAATTTGATTAAAAGGAAATCTCATCATATGATATGCTATGCCCTTTAAGTCATACGTTAATAGTTGAGACTAATTAAATAAGAAGTCAATTTAATGTACAAATTAAATTCAATTAATGGCTTCATATTACCCAAACAATTTGAGATTAAATCTTTCATATGTTAATTGGTTATCATTGATTGGTAATGGAGGATATCTCCTTATTACTATGGATCTATCTTAACAACTTAATATTAAACTTAATTCATATCAACTTAATTTTAGCAAGTATTGAATCAATGAATATGATAATAATAAAAATTTAAATTAAAGGAAAAAAATAAATTATTATTCAATTTTTATTTTATCTCATGATTCAAATTTAAATTTTTAGAATAATTAAATGTCTAATTTAATTTCAAAGAAATAATTGCATATGAGTCATACATCTAAACGCTCAAAGTAAATAACAATAAAGGAAATTGTATTATGTATTTGTCTTTTTATATTATTTACACAATGAATTATACATGTAATACGTAAATATAATTTGCTTGGTCAATTTCTTAGCATATAATCAAAATCAATTTCTTAAGTAGTTCTTTTAGGATAATTGTTTTGGAATTTATGCTTGAGATATGAGTGTGATGCATCTGAGAATTCAGTAGGCAAGAAGGGTTGGAGAAGTAAAGCTTCAAAAATTGATTAATGCCTTGTAATTTTTGTGCTATTGTTTAAGTCTAATAGGGACAAAGTAAGCGAAATTAATATATATATGTTTATATTTTTTTGCCTCCTAATGTGTGTTTTAGATTGTATATGGACAAATATTTGAGTATTCTGAAAAATCTATTTTGTATATAACTAAGGCTATTCATAATTTTTATTAATTATAAATGTATTTTTATAGATTAGATATCTTAATTTATTAAACAAACATAAATGACTAATTATATAGGAAAATTATTCACCTATTCTCTTTTGTTATTCAATAATTTTATCTATCGAAATGGGAATAATTTTATAAAATAAGATCTTTATTATCCTCTAAAGGTCTTATATCAAAATTTTCTCAATTTTATCTATATAATACTCAAGATAAGATATCAAATAGAATGTCTAATTTCAAGAGCATATTCATTTATACTTTCTTTTATTTATTTATTTAATTTTTTAACTATATGATTATTTGAAAATAAATTAATATGTTAAATAAGATATTTCAATTTATTAAAATGGCATAAAAGGAAAGGAGGTGTAATTAAAATAGATCTTATTACTTACAACATTGTTCTTAAAGTAGGAAATAAGTTGTAATTGAGATTAAATAAATTAAAATTATTCATGATTTCTTTTACTAATTATAATATATATTTAAAATCAATATTTTAATTTACTAAAAGACGTGAAAGGAAATGAATGTAATTAAAATAATATAAATTAAATTTATTCATTATTTTTTATTAATTATAAAATATATTTTTATATTTTATAAATAAAATAATCTAGGTTACTAAAAGGATGTAAATGGCTCGTGATAGGGTAAGATTACTCTCTTATTTTCTTTTATTATTTAACTATTTCATCCATCAAAATGTGTAAAATTTTCATAAAATAGATATTTTATTGTCAGTTGAAGATTATCTATCGAGATTTTCTCAACCTTAAAAATATGATATTTAAAATAAGATACAAAATAAAATTACTCATTTTAGGTGTGTATACTTTTTTATATTTTATTCATTATTTAATTAGTTAACTATTAATTATTTTCAAAATTAATTTATGCATTCAATTTATTATAAAGTATATTTAATTATTTTTCTTTTCAATAATAGTCGATAAATTATATTTCATTATCACCTCACACATCGTACAGGTCACATGACTAGTTTATAATACACTAGCTATTGGATCAAATAGGTACACTATATTGAATGAAATTATTTGCTATATACAAACAAATAATATCAATCCAATCCATTTCTTAAGAAAAGATGTGATCAATTACCCAACAAACAAAACTACTAGTTAAAATAAGAATATTTTGTTGTATCTAAACATGTAAGGGTTCACTAATGTGACTGATATGGAACTTGGTAAGACAAAAGAGCTCAATAACTCAAAAAAAAATTAAATCATTAAAGAATATTTATAGGACAAAATAAATTACGAAAGTATGGCCATTAATATTGATTCACAATCAATAACACCGTGACCATCTAGAGTCATAATAAGTCAAAGAACCCATGCATTGAGGGTTATGAGGGCCCACATTGATTATACATAAAATTACAATTTTGAAATTTTAATAGATTATAAAATTTGATCAAATAAGGCATATTTTTTCTGATTTTAAATACACTAATAATTATAAAATAATAAAATTAACAGTATGAATTGAAAGCATAAAACTATTGTTCAACATTTTTTTTCACAAATTTTTCATTATACAAATATTAATTATTATTCTAAAATTATTTTTAAAATAAACTAACCATATATATTGCACTGTTCATGCCAATTTATATAAATAAAAAGAGCACATTTTGTAAAAGAGTTAAATCTTCCTAACACAAGTGGAAGAGGAGACATTTGACTTGGTTGTACAGTAATGAAGTGTATTAGAACAACACATGTAGACATGGCATTGAGATTGAATTCAAAAGGAAGATCAGCAATTATACATATAGGCAATGTTGTTTTGGTCCATCATTATACACATACTATAAAATCAGTGATAGAAGAATTCTTAGAAGTACAGATTTGCTTAATCGATGAATGATTAAGTTAATAATATATTTTTTTCTCACAATGTTAAAAGAAACTTTAGCTAATGATATAGATTAGTGGTGCACCCAAATAAATGTTGAGAAAATTAATGTGAACGGAGAGTGAATAAGAGGGCTTGTTGTGGGAGGAGTGGACCACACGGAGGGAACCGAAACTAATCTAACGGCATTGTGTGTATTCAGATAAATAAAGTTGAAGAAATGAGTTTGTGGCATTTTAGTCAAAGTGACAAATGATTACCAAGACGCAAAGAGCAAGTAATGAAATCGGTCATTGCGTAAATCATGATATGGCTTTAGTTTAGGTGAGTCCTTTGCAAGCTCTTAAAGGAAGGTTGTTGAACATGATGCTCATTTTTTAAACATAATCCCAAAATTTTTGGATGCATTCTCAATGAGGAGGTCAAAGCGGCAAAAGACGTGGCCGCGGTTAACCCGCGCTTAGGACAGCAGAAGCAAGCAGGGAAGAGAGTGGACTTTAATGATTGCTTTTCTTTTTTTTTCTTTTTTTTCCAAGGGCCCGAATTGCTGAATAGTATACCGTTAAGAATGATTTTAATTCTAACTTGACTTCTTAATTAGTGGTTCAACTGTTGCGACATGTATGGAGAGGATTTCATGATTACAAATAAGACTCGAATTTATGAGTTCTATAATTTAAGAGGATTGGTCGCTATTTTCGTTAATAAATATCCATAATTTATCCAAAAATGATTTTTCATGGTATGATTGCGTCCAAAATTTATTTTAATTGTTATAATATGATTTTAAGATTTTTTTTTGTTTAATAACTTAAATGGATCTTTCACAATGATAATGAGATTTTCTTTCAATTTAGTTAGAGTTAATATTTATTTTAGTCTCTTAATTTATATTTGTAAGTCATTTTAATCCTTGACTTTTAAAATGACTTAAATTAGTCCCTGACATTGCAAAATGTAAGTCATATTAGTTGCTTAACCCACTTTTATTTAACATTTCATCAATAAAATAATGATGTATAACATTAAGTAATATTTTGACATATATTGTATCATCTGAAGTATAATTAATTTAAAAATGCTCATTTTGGTTGTTCAAAATTATATAAAATGAGTTATTTTAATCTATATTTCAAGTCATAAAATGACTCATTTTATATAATTTTAGACATTAAAATGAGTTATATTAAACTTTATTATACTTTAGATGACACATAGCATGTCAAGACATTACTTAACGATACACATCTTCATTTAATTGGTAAAACATTAAATAAAAGTGGGATGAGTAACTAACTCAACTCACGTTTTACAATGCCAAAGACTAGTTTGACTCATTTTTAAAATTATGAACTAAAATGACTTACAAATATAAAGTCAGGAATTAAAATGAATGTGAACTCATTTAGTTATAGGCTTTTCATCCACTTATATTTACACTTTAAAACTTTATATAAGAATTAAAGATAATGTCAAATGGATTTAAATATGACTTATTATACTTATGTTATTTTTTTTGAATAAATTACAGTTATCTCCCAATATGTCAATTGATATTATATTTACTCTCTCATTGTTATTAAAATTACACCTACTTCCCTTAAAATAAATGGTGTTAATTTTTGTGAATATTATTTAGAGAATTTCTAACGTACCATTAATCATTAAAAACCCCAAGAACCCTACTTGTCCATTGTGTAGTTCTTTATCACTCCCAACTGTCATCATTTGCCGCTGCCACCACAGCAAGGCCCACCCCTTCCCTGAGAATGGAATCTCCACCAACAACTTCTAAAATGCACCGTAGATCTTCCACAATCACAAGGCCTCTATTTCCTCCATCATGTTATCATTCTCTTCTTCTTTCTCTTCCTCCTCCACATCCGTTTTCCTTAGTGTGCATGACTCCCACGATCCTTAGGTCGCTACAATACCATGACAAGATCATGGTGAGGAAGGAGGTATAGATACCGCTACTGACTTGCTCAATGCTGGAAGGCGCAAGGAGGACGTTAAAGGGGATTTTTAGGTTTTATAAGGTATTGTGATTCCTTCACAAAATTAGAAACTGGGGTTCTTGTGATTCTAATCCACCATAACTCCAACCACAACAAATAACTTTGATTCTCTTTGCAATTTCCTCATAATCTGTTCCAGGATCAGTGTATGCATTTTCTTTTCTTTTTTGTTTTTCCAGTTCTTCATGCCTTTGACATTGATCCAACTCAAGTTGGAAGCTTTTTTGGTTGAAAATCATGTTTTTCAAATACCCTTGTTGGTAAAAATGATGGGTTTCTTATAAAATCAATAATTGTTTCGAGTGATTGATCAGGTGACTAGTTGGAAGTTAAGTAGATAAAGGAAGAGGAAGATGATAGGGGCAATGATATGAAGGTTTTAGTTCATTTTATTCCATACAAAGGAGTATAAGATTATGGTTGTTAGGTTGGTCAATGCTAGCAAGACCGCCAACCTTTACAAGTTGTATGTGCAGTTAATGGAGGTGATTAGATGGTGATATGGAGGAATGACAATCAACTAGAAAGAAAGAAAATTATTATGGGTATAAAAATCATTTTATATATTTTAAAAACTTTTAAAAGTAAAAATCATATGAAATCTGTGGTCTCTTAATTATAAGGGAAGTACAGTGTAATGCCGCGCAAAAAATTAAGGGATGTTGTGTAATTTTAAATACAAGGAAAGGATATGTATAACATCAATTGACCTCAAGGGCGGAAGTTGTAATTTCCCTTATCTTTTTCTCTTTTATTTCCAGTTCAATCCTTGGCCCCTATGCTTGGTCATCCCATGGGTGTCATGCACCTTTATTTTTTTTTTCATTCCCTTCAAAAAATTTCCACTTTAACAATATATATTATATTTAGTAACATTTTTGATAATTTTAAAAGATCAAAAACTAAAATAAGAATACATTGAAAAATTTTAAGTGACAAGAATGAATACTTTCTAACATCTTGTCTTTGTTGACAATTTGGATTGTAATGAATATTTTTAATGTTTAATTATTCTATAAGTTCCTGTAATTCTTCTCAATTTACAATTAGGTCCTTTTCGTATAAAAATTTATAATCAAGTTTCTATAATATATAAAATTTTTCAATTAGTCCTTCCAATTAACCACCTTTACATAAACATTACATGCAATGTTATTGTGCACCAAATGAAGTCAAGTGTACCATATAGCTTATTGATCTAAATCATTTAATGTATATAGAAGGGAAATCTATGACAAAAAATAGCGTAGACTATCAATACACTCTTCTAGTGTAGTCTACTCTAGATCAACATTACCCTTTCATCCTTCATACTCCCAAGCCACCATAACGACCATAGCCACCCATCCACCCCAACCCATCAACCACCAAACCACCACCACCCTGTGACTGAACACACACACCCGCAACCCAAGATTCTCAAATCTAATCACATTATCTCATAGTATCTCATTATCCAATCACATTTGGACTAGTGGTCTTATTCGATGGTTTTATAGGTGAAGGTGAGGAAGATAAGTCTATTGCCACTTCTTCCTAGCTTGTGTAATTTCAAATAGCCATCAGATAGTATTTGTTTGCTATATATTTTTGGCTTATGATATATTATGTTTCTCGCAGGATCTTTTAAGCTGGAAAAGTTGTATTCCCCTGCATATTGTTACCTTTCCCAATAGTTGGCATTAGAGCTTGCTTAATTTTACTCGGGAATATTACTTGATTGAATGATGAAGCTAGTTATAGTAAAATGATTTGTCTTAATGGCACTAATTACCCTAGATGAAAAGGCAAGATCAAATATTTGCTTTTTGCAAAAGAGTTACGTTTGCTGGTATTTGATATGCATAAATCGGAGAATAAATCTAAAGAATAATGAGCTTTTGAGCATGAGATGGTTTGTGGCTATATTCAAAACTGGGTAGATGATAATGTTTGAACTATATTGCCAATAATTCAGATGCCAGGACTTTATAGGAGAAGCTTGAAACTTTATATGCCTCTAAATCTAGGAGCAACAAATTATTTTTGCCAAAGCATACGATGAATTTGAGGTATAAGAAAAGGTACTTATATTTCTACTAACTTGAGTGAATTTCAAGAATTGTTTGATCAGTTGTTTGGTACAAGTGTTAAATTTGAAGATGAAATTTTGCACTTTAGTTGGTTAATACTCTTCTAGATTCTTAGAAAAATCTCTGTGTTACTTTGACTAGTTCTGTTCTTACTAGTGTTGTGACCATGGATTATGTAAAAATTGCTCTTTCAAATAAAGAAGTCAGAAAACAAACTTGGCAAGCATCTTTTTCACAATCAAAGGTCTTGATTACTGGAAATAGGGCGGAGAAGTAGAGACAGAGATCAGGAAAATTACTAAAGAAGTAAAAGCAAGCATATAAGTAAATTAAAGGCCAAGAAGAAAAATTATGAATACGATTACTATGGTAAAAAAGGTCACTTTAGAAGTATTGTTATAAGCTGAAGAATGACAATAAAGACAAGAAAAAGGAAAAGAATAATGAGAATGATGACCGTGTTGCCACTATTATCACAAATGATCTTGTGATTGTTTGTGACGAGAATTTGGTCAATATTACATGTGATGATTCTCACAGTGTTACTGACAACGGTGCCAATTATAATGTGGCATCAAGGAAAGAGTTCTTTTCATCTTATATTCTGTGATACCTGAGGTATACGGGTCAGCAATAAGGTTCTGTATAGCCTCAAGGATTCCCTGGGAACCACCGTCGGGTCCTAAATTTTACTAAGTCTGGATCCTACACCTCCTTGAAGGGCTATATGATAGAACCATATTCTTGGAATCAAAAGTCCCGGTAATTATTCCTTGAAGGAAAACAAGTTGAAGAGTGATTTTTAATGAATTTTATGAAACCTGCAAATATTTCATTGTTAACCCACAAGTTTAGAAAATCTTGGAAATTCCCGGATTTGAACTAAAACTCAAAATTTGGATTCTGATTTGATGGAGTTTTGATTTTTGTGATATTTTATTTGAATCCAAATGGGGGGTATTTCCTTATTTACATTTATGTTTTAAAGTTAATGGAGAGTAAATAAGTGAGTGTTGGAACAACCAGATGCCAGAATGACTGAAAAACACAGAAGTTGGGGATTTCTGTCACCGCTATAGCGGTCACTAGAACATGTTCAAGAGGTGCAGCGGTCTGAGGTACCGCTATAGCGGTCATAAGTGTCTTCGTGGGGACCATCAGCTATAGCGGTCATATACCGCTATAGCGGTGTCAGTGAGAGTTTAAAACCCCCAAATCAGGTAGAAGGAAGCAGAAATGCGATTTTCTCCTTCTTCCTCCATTTTTTCTCTCTTTCTTTCAAATTCACTCCAATCCATCATTCCAAGCTTCAAAGTAAGTTCATGTTATTAGATTATATCTTTATTTCTCCATGATCTTGGATTTGGACCGATTATTTTTCTCATTTTTGTCAAGTGGGGGTGTTTCTCCAATTTTAGTAGAGTTAGAATAGAGCTCTCTAGAGATTTTTAGATGTTAATCTAGAGTTATGGTTGCTCCATGACAGTTATTAGTGCCATTCCAAGCTCTCCAAGTCAAGTTGATGGGGTCCGCATACTCCCGGCTTTAAATAGTCCCGGGTTCAGATCCTATGATCCTTATGTTGATCATTAGAATTAATTTCAGTAAATTATAGCATGAGATATATATATTTTTCTGAAAACTCATGGGACCATTATTGTTAAAGTGATTTTTTTATCAAAGAGTTAGAGTATATATTTAGAGCTTTGTGAAACATTATGATGATTTCCAGAGTAGAGAATATGTATATGCTAGAGCTTGTGAACTCTAGAGTAGAAGATTTATGAGATATAGAGAAAAGATTTAGATTTCTGATTGAACTGGATAGTAGTTATAGAGAAATAGACTGTGAGTTAACGGTAGTTATTCCGTTAACCTTGGTATACCAAGTCGCCTTAGGGCCAGAGAAATAATGAATGAGACCTAGTTAGGTGCCCCAGAGATTGGAGACTTTGTTATGCTATGCATAACCAGAGATTTGTTATGTCACATGAATTGGGCATAACCAGAGATTCCTGTTTCTTTGTTAGCATACTGTGATTTATGATTTCTACAGAATATTGATTTCAGAACTATTTGTTATTCCTAAGAATATGAACTTGAGAATTATTGCATTAACTGGTTTGATATATATATTATTATTTATTTTCCTTGACTGTCCCATGAGAGGGTTATGGGTGAGGACTTACTCATTGAGTATTAGATGAAACTCACCCCTCTCTCTTCCTCCATTACAGGTGCAGTAGACACTGTGGGTTCTTTTCTTCCATCTCCTCCCCCGCAGTAGAGATTTCCCAGTTAGTGAGCTTCACTTTGTGAGTGAAGTACTTTTGGTATTCTGTTTAGAGATAGAGTGCTCCAGTGTGCATGACGGGCAGGGTCCCGAACCATAGAGATAGACTGACATATTTTTATCATGAATATTTTGTATTTTCATGGTTACGAGTTCTATGGTTTATTTTGTATTAAGAGTAACTCATGTGTTTTGTATCAGAGATATTTACTAGAGCTTGATTATGAAAGTATTTATGATGATTTGTTTTTCAAAGAGTTAGATATATATGTCAGAGATGAATTTATGTTTTGGAAAAGGATTTTATATTAAATTATGCATATAGCGGGACTCAGAGATCACGAGGCTTATGTGGAAATGAGGATTCCTCACGTGCCGGTCATGTGCCCAAGTCGGGTCGTGACATATTCCAAGTGACTTTGGTGTGTTGATTAAGGGTAACCAAGATAAATCAAAGGTGGTTGGTACTATATAGTTGTTTTTGAAAACTAGCATTGGTGCAAAGTTAATTTTGTATAATGTCAGACACCCACCTAATGTCCATTTGAACTCTTCTAGAGTTCTTAACGATAGGGGTAATGTTAGTACCTTTAGTGGTGGTCAATGGAAGCTCACTAAAGGTTCTTTGGTCGTGGCACGTGTTAAGAAGGTTTCTCGTTTATATTGGATGAAAGCTTTAATTTTTATTGATGTTGTAAATGATGCTAATTGTGATAGCTTATCAAATTTATAGTATAAGAGATTTTGCCACATCAATGAGAAGGAACTGAACTCTTTGGCCAAGAAGAATTTATTTATAGGTTTTAGTTGAGCTTGGTCGAGTATTGGAGAAAATGGTGATTTTTGGATCTATAGGGCCCTTTGGGTCTATAGTCTTCCTGGAAATATGGAGGTCAGTTGCATATCCCGTGAGAAGTGACAATATAAGTAAAGAGAGCTTGTGTCGAAAGGATTCTTATCAATGTAGAGGCATGTTTTGTGTTCAACGACCGTATAAGTGAAGGGAGTAGGTATGAATCTTATTCACACCATTTAATATTTGGGAAATACAAAGGTTTTGCAATAAGAATACTTGTGGAGATAGGTGTTGTAGCCAGTGGTAAGATTTTGGCATAAATTTTATCTTTTTTTATTTAGTTTTTCTTTTTGTGTTATTGCCTCTAATTATTAGAGAGTTTGTTTTTATTATTTATTTTATTTTCGCTAGCCAACAAGTGGTATCAAAGCCTAGTTTGGGTTAGTTAGTTAGGCTTGATTGAGTATTGGAGAGAATAGTAGTTTTTTGATTCATATAGGAGTCCTTTTTATCAAAAGTTTTCCTGGCAATGTGGAGATCAGGTGGCAAGTTTTATGAGCAACGATGGTGCAAGTAGGGATAGTTTGTATCAAAAGTCTTCTTTGCAATGTGGAGGCCAAGTGGCGTATTTTATGTGCATTGGCAGTACAAATTAAGAGATCAAGTATGACTTTTATTTATATTATTGAATACTCGTGAAATTCAAGAGTTTTACAAGAAAAATGTTTCTAGAGACAATGGCAAGATTTTGGAACTCCTTATTAGGGTCATGGACGTAGGCAATCAAGGTTGAACCACATTATAGTTTTTATCTCTTTTATATTGTTTTTCTTCTTATGTTGTCTCCTTTATATTTCTTTTGTATTTCTTCCATGAAAATAAATTAAAAAAGTTGCCACTAAGTAAATAACCATTCACATCATAAAGAAGTCAACCGGGCTACTCCCTGATAGCCCTAAAAAGAGTAGCTTGCTTTACATCAACAATATCTAACCAATGCAAGCATTTTGAGAAGTCTAAATAATTTATTTGAGGATACTTTATCAATTAGAAAGTTTACTGAGTAAAATCTCTAATTCGTGGAGTTTGATGTTCCAATGGTTTTATCCACCTCTTTTTATTCTTTTTTTGTTTTACTAACCAAAAATTAGCAAACTATCATTGCTTCCTTTTTGTTACTTATGTTACAATACCTCCCTCTTAAAAGAAATTGTTTTCGAAATTCGAACTACTTACTAACCTCTCACTTCAAAAGCAGATACTTATCTTACATGATCATTTTTGGTTGCCACATGGTTTCTTCACTTGATGGTCCTCACCAAATGACTTTCACTGATGCAACATCCTTTGATCGGATGCACTTCACACTACAAGAAAATTGTCATTTTGTGGGAGCTTTTTCTGCCCCAAATGTGCTAAAATCTACCGCTAATTTAAAAGTCTTTTTATGTATTCTTTGGGGATCATTTTGTGATAGACATTTTTGCTAAAAAATATAAGAAAAAAATATTTTTGTTGGATTCATTTATAGTGGGCATTCTCATCGTAAATTCGAAACACTTTTAAAAAGGAATTGGATTAGTCTGCCATGGACATTCTCGCCATAGACATTTTTGCTGGAAATTCAAAAAATCAATTTTTGTTGAATTTATTTGTGGTGGATATTTCCATTGCAATTTAAAACATTTTTTCAAATAGTTTGGACTAGTTTGCGTCAATACTTTCTGCCACAAACTAATTGATAAGCTACATGCTTTTCCTTCTCTAACATCTCAAAAGGTCCAATGAACCTCGAACTTAACTTACCACTACTATCAAATCTCAAGATACCTTTAATGGGAGAAACACGTAACAACACATGTTCCCCTGCACCAAGCTCTAAAGGTCAATGTCTTTGATCTGCATAACATTTTTGCCTGCTTTGGGTAGTTATCAAGCATTCTCGAATTTGCTGAACTTTTTCAATAGTTTCCCAAATTAAATTTGAGCCAAGCAATTTGGATACCTCATCCTAGAACCAAACAACTGGTGATATGCATTGTCTTCCATATCAAGATTCAAATGGAGCCATCTTGATACTAGATTGACCACTACGTTTGAGTTTCATGGATAGTACATAATCATGCAATCATAGTCATTTAACAGCTCCATCCACCTTCTTTGCCTTGAATTTAAGTCCTTTTGTTGATATATGTACTTAAAACTTTTATGATCATTGTAGATATCACATGTCTCATTTAATAATGCCTCCAAATCTTAAGAGCAAATATCACTGCCATCTCTAAATCGTGAGTGGGATAATTTTACTCATGCTTCTTAAGTTGTTTAGAAGCATAAGCAATCATTCTCTCATGATACATTAACACACAACCAAGGCCAACTCTAAAAACACTATAGTAGACTCATAATCACCACCGAAAATAGGCAATGCTAACACCGGTGTGGATGTTAGTAAACTTTTTAATTGTTGAAAACTTTGCTTACATGCATCGGTCCATTGGAATTTAACTTACTTCCATCTCAACTTTGTCGAAGGACTTGCTAGTTTGGAGAAATCCTTAACAAACTGGTGATAATATTCGGCAATGATTATACCCTCTTTAGACATAATATAATCTAAGAATGTTACATTGTTCAACCAAAATTCATATTTAGAGTGCATTTGGTATTTGTCCTAAGACAAAAAGGACAGAGATAGTGAGGCATTAGAGACAAAGACGATATTAAAGAAGAAGTTAGAATTGTATTTTGGCAGTGATATTAAAAATATGTTGATTGATGAAAAGATGAAAAAGACTAAATTATAATTTGATGAAAAATTGAAAAGTAAGATGGGTAAATATGGCATATAAAATGGTTAAGTGGATATTCTTGGAAAAAATATTTTAAATTTGTGTCCGAGTTACAGGTCTCTAACATCTCTCCTTTTTAGAAGTATAGAAATTGGCTCAAAAATTGTTCAGGGATAGAGACGGTTTTGGGATTTCTATATTCATCCCCTCCTCCAAATACATTTCTACTATTCTCAGTGTTAGTCAAAATGCCTAATCAACTAATTCAAATAACATAAAATAAAATTCATGAACTTTAACAAATTAGTTTTTCCCATGAAAATAAACTTAAAATGTTGTCACTAAGTAAATAGACACTCACAATACAAATAAGTCAATTGGGTTGCTTTCTAACAGCTTCAGAGAAAGTAGCATGTTTCGCGTCAACAGTATATGACCAACCCAAGTATTTTGACAATTTTCAATAATTTATTTGAAGATTCTTCATCAATTTCAAAGCCTTATCAAGCAAAATTCCCAATTTGTGGATTCTAGGATTCCTAAGAATTTAAGGGAAAAAATCAAGGATTGAGTTTATCCACTACAATCTATTAATCTTAAAGCTTCTAACTCACTAGATTTGCATACAAAATACCAAATATTTACCTATTCATCATTTTTAAGAGCTCATAAATAAAGAGGAATATCTTATGGGTTACCTATCAAAAAAATATTTGAGATTGAAAACTCACTTCAACCTTTAGAAATTAGTGGATACTAAGTTTTGATGACCAAAAGGATCAAACAATGGAGTTTATGGCTGAAAATAAATAAAAGGTAGAAGAAGAGGAAGGGAAACGTAAGGTGATAGAGGAACAGAGCAAGAAGAAATGTGACATTTTAGGGGAAGAGAAATAGGGTTTAGTGGTTTTGTCCACCTTTTCTTTTTCCTTTTTGCACTAACTAAAAATTACCAAAATGTTATTGCTTCCTTTTGTTTTTTTTCCTTGCGTTTTGCATGCACCTTGTAAGAATAAGAGTTGAACTTATTGCCTTATATAAATTATGTAAACACATCACTACTATCTTAATGTTAATGACTTTATTGTATAGTATTTTAAATGGTTAAAAGTAGGAATTAATTTGATATTTTTAAACTTCAAATTCAAATCAATTTCTATCAAATCCTATTAAATTTAATAGAATTTAAAAAATAAAGGAGAACTGTCATTTTGACCTTTAAAAGATTATATCAATAACAAAATAATCCTTAAAAAAAACTTAATTTGTCCATGGCCCTCCAAATATTATATCATTTGACAAATTTACTTAAACATCAATCAGTCTCGATTTTTTTTAACAAAAGTAGTACGTTTCATATTTTATGCCATTTTTGCACTACAGAACCATCATTTTAATCCCAAAAGATCGTATATTTGAGAAATAGCCTCTTTTATGCAAAGTTAGTATTATATAATCACAATTTTAGCCTTCTAAAGATTATATATTTGACAAAACCGCCCTTAAAAGAATCATTTTTGTTAACAAAAATAGAGTTTAACTAATATTTAGATGAATTTCTTAAATAAGTTATATCTTTAAAGAGCCACAAGCAAATATAATTTCTTTCAATAATTATTTTGTCAATGATCTAATCTTTCGGAGATTAAAATAGTGATTCTTCCAAAAAAAATAGATTAATATAATACCATAAAATTTGATAATGAAATCATTTTTCAGTTTTAGAACATTAAAATATGAAATTTGATTCGGATTAAAAAAATTGATTTATAAATCAAATTAATTCATTCCCCTTCCCCGCATTAATATTGCCTTAAGGTAATGAATGATATTTACCACTTTGGGATAAGACATCTTCCAATTTTGAATGTTAGACAGTGAATTGTAATATTTAATTATTAATTATTTATTGCTTAAGGGTTATTTTTTTGTTTTTGGGTCGGGGTGAACTTAAAAATAGAACTTGTTACGTGAGATGTTATTAAACCTTCCGTTAATATAGCACCAGAAAAAATGCCTTCCGTTTATATACGCTAATAAAGAACATGTTTGACTTTTAAAAATTGAACGATGAATTTAAAATATTTATTTTTTAAAAATAAATAAAAAATAAATTATTTTATTTTATTATAAATTGTTTCTTTTATTATTTATAAAATTCATAAGAGGAGTTTTGAAAACCGCGATTAAATCACACGCGCGGAGTGGGTTCGTGATGATTTTTCCTTGCGATCTTATCTACATATTTGTCTAATTCCTAGGCATGGCAATCTCGTAGTTTTCTCCAAAATCGGTGTCATTAGCCCGACAATCGTTTTCCGATTTGTCGTTGTCGTTTTCTTTTGTGTAGATATATATACCCTCATAATTCAGGTGATACACTTACCGATTCACGTCTTATTTATTATTGGATAAGATGAGAATTTTATTTAAATAAGATCTATACCTTATTTAATGATGGATAGTCAACATAATATTTAATATATTATGAGTACAAATAACATAACTCATATGTGTATATCTTTTACTTTCCTTTGAAACCTTTTAATTTTATTTCATGTATGATCTCTCCCTTGTTTAATATAAGTTATTTTTTGGATTATTTTTTTAAATATAGATCATTTTCAAATTTAAATAACTTATTAATTATTGTATGTATATATATATTTTATTTCTCTATTTAATTGAAAAAAATAAAATAAGATAAGTTTATTGGAGTATTCATTTAGAAAGAAAATGAGTAAATGTTGAATTATAGAAGATAATTTTTATCTTATATTTCTATTTCATTCTAATCAATAAGATCTAATTATCATTTTAACTTTTGTTCAAAAGTTAAAATAGGATTTATATTGAGGATAAGTTAGTAATATACTTTCACTGTTCTTGAATAATTATTTATTTCAAAAATTTATTTTTAAAATTTAGATAGTATTAATTTTTTTATCAATAATAATCTTATTAAATATTATTGATTTACTAGTGAAGGGAAAAAGAGAAAATTGAAGTATTAAAAAGAAATAAGGATAATTTAATAAATTATTTCTAATTTTTATTAACATTAATCATTTTTTTAATTTCAATAAATATTTATAATTGATCAATTCTTAAAAGAAGGAGAGATTATTAGTTTAAACTTTATGTATTGATTATGTAAGTTTTATACTATTATTTAATTAAATATTAGTATATCAATAAAAATAATTAAGTTTTATATTCACTTAATATATGTATATATATATATATATTTGGGGCAGCAGAGTGCAAGACTTTCGCAAGATCAGGAAGGGGAAGGCTCACTTCGAAAGCAGTGACGAGGACATATGCATGTTCACGCACTCAACGGTCAAGATTCTTTCATATCCCATCGTCAAAGTCGACGCCTGCCGTTAGATTCTTCGCCTCTGAACACACCCCCAAATCGATCATGGCTAGGATCAGGTAACTATGGTTAAATAAATCTGTACCCAACCAAATGGGTTTGAGTTAAACTTGTTTTACTCTCTCTCTCTCTCTCTCTCTCGCTCTTTCTCTCTCTCTCTCTCTCTCTGACTTTGAAGTTTCAGCTTTAACAAAGAGGCATGTGAGTGTATCACAGAAAAAAGAAGAGAGAAGAAAGAGGGTTTGGTTCTCTCGCTCTAAGCTCACCTAAGAGGTGGTGTGTGTTAATGTAATTACGATCTGTGCAAAAGGCCTTAGATTTTCTCAGATCTATCCAACTTCATCCTTTTCCCTTTGCTTCTGTGTGTGTTTTTTTTCCCTTTTTGTTAATCCAATTTCTTTATCATTTGATTTGCAAGATCATATATTTGTTTCTCCTGTTTGGTTTTCTTCTCTTCCCCACCATTTTCCATTTTTCGCTTTTCTCTAGAGGGTGTTTTCCTGATAAAATTTGTGTTTATTTTTGTTAATCCTCCAAGCAGATCTAATCTGTGAAATTTAAAATTTAAAATTTTTATCAGTACCCTTTTGCCCTTGAGTTATTCTTGGCCCTGTTTTCAGATCCCCCATGATGTTCTAGATATCGAGATCTTGTTTTTTCACTCTTGTCTAGACCAAGATCTGTGTTCTCCCCCCTGTTCACCAAAGGGGTATCTTGTTGTTTAGATCTTGGGTTTGTCATGGTGTTGTAGAACCTTAAATTTGGTAGCTTAAGCCTTTTTGGGGTGTTTCCTTCTTTTTCTTCTTTTAGGATGGAAAATTTCCGGGAAAGTTGGGGGTGTCTGGATCAGTGAGGGGAAAAAGAAAAAAAGAAGAAGAAGAGAAGCTAGGGAAAAAGGCAAAAAAAGGATGAATTATTTTCCAGACGAGGTAATAGAGCACATCTTTGACTATGTGGTGTCACACCGTGACCGAAACTCTTTGTCTTTGGTGTGCAAAAGCTGGTACAGAATAGAGAGATGCACAAGGGAGAGGGTGTTCGTAGGAAACTGCTACTCCATCAGTCCTGAGAGGTTGATTCAGAGGTTTCCTGGGCTAAAGTCTCTGACTTTGAAGGGAAAGCCTCACTTTGCTGACTTCAGTCTAGTTCCATTTAGTTGGGGTGGGTTTGTGTATCCATGGATTGAGGCACTTGCCAATAGCAGGGTTGGGTTGGAGGAGCTGAGGTTGAAGAGGATGGTTGTCTCTGATGAGAGCCTGGAGCTGCTTTCTCGTGCTTTCCCAAATTTCAAGTCTCTAGTCCTTGTTAGCTGTGAAGGGTTCACCACTGATGGTCTTGCTGCTATAGCTGCTAATTGCAGGTAAGCAAGGACTTGTTTAGTTGGATATTCTGTTTTTAGTGACTCTTTGTTGTGGGACCTCCATGATCTGGTGTATTTGTTGGAGTATGTTGGTGTTTTATTGATCTGTTTTGGTGTTGGTATGGATTTTGTCTGTGGAATTTTGATGGTTCATGCTGTTTTGTTGTTTGGAAGCTGTATAGTTCAAGGATTATGGCACAGAATTTCTGGTTGTGATTGGTGTTGTCTTTGTCTTGCTGTACTGTCAAGTTTTAGGTTTGTTATGGATATTAGTTAGTTCAAAGTTGGCTCGTACTCTCTATGGTTACTAGTTAGAGAAAAGGAGTTCAATTAGTTAGGCCAAGTGGTTCAATGGCTTTGAGCCGAAATTCTTCTGCACTTGTTCCTGTTTGCAGACAACATAGTGCTTAAGGCTCAAGAGTATCTCAAGAGCTTTATTGATATATTATGACATCAGTTAGACTTTAATTTTGTGAATTCTTGATGATTAGGATTGAAGAGTTTTTTCTTGGAACAATATCTTTTGATATTAATATATGTTGTATGTTTGTGGTGGGGGTTGGAATGGATGACCAGTGTTGAGAAATCTATTCTGCTTATTGGTTGGACTGGATGAACGATGTTGAGAAATCTATTCTGCTTATTGAGAATGTTCGGAAGTATGATGAGAATATGTTCTGGACTCATCATTTTGCAATTTTTTTGGTTGAGATGCAGGTCTCTCAGGGAGCTGGACCTGCAAGAGAATGAAGTTGATGATCCCAAAGGCCAGTGGCTAAGTTGTTTTCCTGATAGCTGCACATCACTTGTCTCTCTTAATTTTGCTTGCCTTAAGGGAGATATTAGCCTGGGGGCCCTTGAGAGACTTGTGGCCAGATCTCCTAACCTTAAGAGTTTAAGGTTAAACAGGTCTGTGCCCCTTGATACACTCCAAAAGATATTGATCCGAGCACCTCAACTAGTGGATTTGGGGATTGGATTGTTTATCAACGATCCAGATTCCGAGACCTTCACCAAGCTAAAGCGTACCATACCTAAGTGCAAGTCAATAACTAGCTTGTCAGGATTTCTGGAAGCTACTCCTCACTGCCTTTCAGCTATATATCCCATTTGTCCAAACTTAACATCCTTAAACCTGAGCTATGCAACAGGCATTCAGGGCAGTGAGCTGATAAAACTGATTCGCCATTGTAGGAAGCTTCAGCGCTTATGGGTAAATATATTGAGTTTATAAAACCTTTTCCTTTTGTGTATTGAATCTTCTATTGTTGCATGTCAATAACTTCTAGACTTGCGCAGATAATGGATTGCATTGGAGACAAAGGACTAGGTGTTGTAGCTAGCACATGTAAAGAATTGCAAGAATTGAGAGTTTTCCCATCTGTTCCCTTTGGAAATCCTGCAGCTGTCACCGAAAAAGGATTGGTTGCAATATCCGGGGGCTGTCCTAAGCTTCATTCATTGCTTTACTTCTGCCACCAGATGACAAATGCTGCCCTAATAACAGTGGCAAAGAACTGCCCAAATTTTATCCGCTTTAGGTTGTGCATCCTTGATGCAACAAAACCCGACCCTGATACAATGCAGCCACTAGATGAAGGTTTTGGGGCAATTGTGCAATCTTGCAGGCGTCTCAGGCGGCTATCACTCTCTGGCCAGTTGACCGATCGCGTATTCCTTTACATTGGAATGTATGCTGAGCAGCTTGAAATGCTCTCAATCGCATTTGCTGGGGAGAGCGACAAGGGAATGCTATATGTGTTGAACGGATGCAAGAAACTCCGCAAGCTCGAGATAAGAGACTGCCCTTTTGGCAACACGGCACTTCTGACGGACGTAGGGAAGTATGAAACAATGCGATCCCTTTGGATGTCGTCCTGTGAAGTGACCGTCGGAGCCTGCAAGTTGCTAGCCAAGAAGATGCCAAGGCTGAACGTGGAGATCTTCAATGAGAATGAGCAACCTGATTGTAATATGGAGGATGGGCAGAGGGTAGAGAAGATGTATTTATATCGCACATTGGCTGGGAAGAGGAAAGATGCACCAGAATATGTGTGGACCCTGTAGGTGCATTTTAGGTCATTTAATTCCTTCTTGTTGAGCAGTTTGTACTTGTTTAGGCTGACTGATTAATGCAATTTTAGCCTGGTGTAGCAGTTTGTTTGTTATTTCCTTGCATTTGCTAGATTTATACATATATTAGATGCCTTAACTTCTCTCTAGCCCTTATATTATTCCATAATAATGCCTTCCTTGTTTGATAGGTGAAGTTATTTGACTGTCTATATACATTTCTGTTCCTAATGAAGAAGGCTCGTTAGCCTTGTCATAACTGAAGATAATTTCTTTCAGCATTCTTAAATTCAATTGTGTAAGCGGGAGTGCAGTGTGAGATGATGAACTCAATCCTTGGAAACTGTAGGAGGAGGATTGATGGACAACTGGGTCACCCTGCCTTGGTTTACCGTTTGTTTCAGCTTTTCGCGTTAAAAAGTAATTTTCTTACGTAGAAATGTTTTTTGTATAGAAATTAATCATTTTAGTATTTACACAAGCTAAAGGAAAGGCATCGTTACAAAATTGATAGGCTTTTAAGTAGGTATTAAAATGATGAAGAATCAATAATTGGGATGATTAGTGTGAGCTTTAGAAGTTAGATAGGAAGGGTCTTGAAAATGAGCTTCTCTTCGAAGAGTTTCAGTTTGTATTTCCAGTGAGTTATTGATGGCTATTGGCCAATCCCAACAACTAATGTTAACGTGCATTACTAGTCTGTCAAAATAAATGTGGGCTGTCTAGCATTTTCAGTCTCAAATTGACTTATTTTTCATCAGTTTGGTGAACAAATTGAATACTACTATTCCTTTGATTTCAAAATAAGGCAGTTTCTCACCTATTGGTCCATCCCTTCTTATGTAGTTATATTTAGCCACATTTCATAAACGTAGTTAAATGAAATTTTTTATGTGGTAAAAGCCAACAAATTCAGCCCTCTTTCGCCCTCTCTCAATTTTACTCCTCCACTTTCATTAGCATTCCCCACCTTCGCCACACCCTCCAACAACTTAAACTCCCCGGATCTGACAAATCTTTGAAAAATGACACCAGAAAACTTGAGCCATCGAGAAGAGCGCATATGATGCTGGAGAGCACATCATTGGTGGAGGACAAAGAACAAATCAACAGAAGTAGACAAGTTGAACGATGGTGGTAGCTACGAGTTGGATGGGTCAGTGACGGTGGTTTATGCTCTCATCAATCAAAGTCAATGATGTTCCTTTCACATCCATTTCTAGAATGCTTGTGTAGAATATAATGGCTTCAACTTTTGCTTCTGCCAAGGTAGCTAAGGTGAGGATAGTTGGTTTCTTTTTGGAGATGAAGACCAGTGCCCCAAATGGATGCAGCGTGCTAGCTAATATGACAAGTAAGATGGGGAAAGAAGTGGTCAAATTCGAAGATGATGGTTTTGATGACAGCGATTGCCTTATGAGGCCTTCATTTTTTATGTTTTCTTTTTTATTCATCTATTATTATGAATTTTTCTAAAAACTAATGTGTAAATGTTAAAAAATTTTGCACCATGTGTTGTTGGTTTGGTTCTATTGGATTTTTACCCTAACAATCTGAAGGCCTTTTGTTCTTTTTCTTGACCAAGAGGAGATTGCGGGGGAATGGAAAGAGGTAGAGTGTGTGTGGTTGTTTAGCCACAAAATTAATTTTATTTAATCATATTTTAAAAATATGGTTAATTGCAACTTGCCACACTATTTGCGTTTAACCACATTTACAAAATGTGGTTAAAGACACCTAAATTTTTATTATTTGTACAGTAACTTATACATTACTTTGTACAATCCACTCAACATCTGATGTGCATTTAGCCATACTTTTATCAGTGTTTAACCACATTTCACGTCTGATGTGTGTTTGGCTAAATTTTTATCTGTGTTTAAAAGCAACGGCAACCAACTGCAAGGACTCTCAACTGTAGGAGAGTGGGCACCTTCAAATAATCATTCAATTTTAGATGTGTAAATAGATTAAAGAAATAAAATTAATTTCTATGCATTGATAATATAAAAGACACTTAAAAAGCCATACAAATGAAAAAATTGAGTAGATGACTGTATAGTGTTAGTGTAACCAAATTAAACTAAAGAATAATTGAAAATGTTTTAATACTAGAAAAATTTGTGGGTTTTTCTCTTTCATTGCTCTCATTCATTTATTTCATAAAGATATAACTGAAAACAAATAATTAATATCATCTAAATCTTTTAGAAGTCAAATATTTATAGAAAAAATAAAATTTTAAAAGTGAACAGTGATTTAAGACAATTTATAGTTTTGATAATATGCCATAGGCATAAAGTAGCGCTATCTAGTCGTTGGTCATAAATTTATTACATTCCATGGAATATTCTTTTATCAACAAGCATCCAAGCGTTTGTGTTTTTCCTTGTGTCATTAATGGTTGAGTTTCACAATTATAACTTTAAATTATAGCCTCTTATTATTGTTATTATTATTTTGGGTACGGAGTTTAGGTCCACGAACACAGGCAATTCTTTCGGAATACACAGATCACCCAAAGTGATAAAGCAAGAGATACTACTCACGAAGAAAATTTGAAGCCAGATGCGCTGTGTGTTATTCTAAGCTTGCAGGTGACTTACGAATGAAGAACAGTAACTTTTTTTTTTTAATCAATCTTTCATACGTAACAGTAGAGCCAACTTCATTTGCTATTGCCAGTGTTTCAATGACATCGCGAATCTTTATTCTTCATTATTACAGACGACTAGAAAATCAATGATTGTTAAAAGAGATTGGAAGAATAAAATTATGAAAGACCACTGCGTGTCATTTTGGCTGAAACTTCTTGGCTGAGGTTGCAAATGGGAAATTGAAGTTTATGGAAATGAAAGCAAAGTAACGGCATCTTGTTCTTGTTTAAATTCATTGCATATAGGAATTAGCTTGAAAGTATTCCTGGAACACTCTCTAGTACCAAATGTAATATAATTCACATATACTACATATGACCAAACAAATAGAATCTCGAAATAACACCTGCACCGGCCATTGTTATCGTTGAAATATTGTCCTTCCTGGTTCTCTAGCGGAAGAGACCTTTTTGACTTAAGTCGTCACGCTAAGTATAAAAGAATGAGTTGAATGTGTATGATGTTTAAAGACGAGAACAAGGCATAGGCTGTCATTCCACATTGAAAGACTTTAACAATTTCCAAATGATACAAGTGTTCATACAAAAAAAAAAAAAAAAGTTCACAAAGGAGACATCATGGAATCTATGAACATTTTGAACAACCCAGAATTGAGTTGTGAAAGGGTAAAGACCATGAGTTACAAGAATAGCAAATACTCACCAGATCCCACACATACCAAGACATCAGAGCAACATTTCTCCAGAAAGCTATAACCAACCAAGTGTACCAAACTGAAGATTCAAATTTGAATGTGAATCTCAAAAACACTCCTCTAGCAAACAACAGCAGCAGAGTGCTGCCAAGCTGCACATGTCAAGAAAGGAATCTTACAAAATTAAAACTAAAAGAAAACAAAGGACAAGAAATATAACATTGAAACTAAAAAATATTTCATATACATATTTTTTTTAATTTAAACAAATCCAGAGAAACAGAAAAGGAAAGTGATGACAATCCAAGTTGTCAGATGAAAGCTTGATTTAGTATTAATAAAAAATATTCAAATGTGAATGCATTGCTGCAACCATAAAAGACTGAGATTACCAGCAATGAAATGAATATGTTAAGCTTATCACTGAAATTTACTTGACACTGGTGTAAGAGCTAAAAATTAACTTATTTTTTGCCTTAGCTTTTATCATGATCTGAGGTTTCACATTAACCAATTTGTAGTGTAATATGAAATTAATTAAGAAAGACAATAGTGGAAGCTGACTTCAGTAAATGACAAGAAGATGACTCTACTTAAATAAGTGAAGTTTCAAATTAAGCTCATAATATTCATTTGTTTTTCCTGGAAATTCAATATTTGCTCAATGAATTCCTCGAAACTGTAGGTTTGGTGGCTGATTGATCAGCATCAACGAAAAGTAGATTCTGGAAAACAGGATATGTAGCCAGGAGAGGGCACAGAGTAGTCTAAAGGATTTTGTTCTACATATCCAGAGTACTTTTGGCCTCAAGCAGTGTTTCTATATCTAGTTTTACTTATCCATTATTTTTGTGAAATTTTACAAGACCAAAGAAATGTAACCTGGACCTCCAAATCCTTATTCCTTGATGATGTGATGGGCAGGGGGTATCAAGAAATTCCATGCAGATAAACAGTGCAGGTGCCATTAACTCACTAGTGCAGAGTGGAAACTGTTTCTAAGTGGCCTAGAGGTTTTGTCTCACTAGTGCAGACTCCACTAACCAGTACTTACGTTGTGCATCACTGTCTTCTTTCAATTACGTCAATGGTTTAGGCATTCAAAAGTTAGCTTCGCAAGAAACGAAATGGTAGTTTTGCATTGTAGTGACTTGGCAGCAACAAAGGGAGCATTACTATGATTGATGTTGTCAAACAAGTTGCAATACTAAAGGTGATCACTAATGAAAAAGCAATAATGAAAAAGCAATAATAGCTTTTTCCTGTCGGTGCACAATCAACTCATTGTGGCAAAAGAAAGAAAAATAGAAGGAAAAGGATTACTTAGAAAAAGTTCATAATTGAAGCTTGGATATCCAGGGGTTGGCAGTGTGTAACACACGGCCTGGCTATATTCCTGGACATGGCCTGGTTCAACAGGGCTATATTTTTAAAAATTCGGCTTTGCCAGCCCTAAAACGTCAAAAAATTCTGTTTTTCTAGCTCCTTGATGCTCTAGATGCAGTTTTATCGGAACTCTATCCTCTCTGTAAGCACTCCCAATCACTTTATACCTCTCTTGATAATAGCCATATCTTGGGAAATCTATTCAAATTAAGCATAACACCTAATATGGCTAACATTACATTACAAATTGATCAAGGTCACCCTACTTATTCACTGCATACCTTATCCCGAATTCAAACTTCTGTATGCTGATTTCAATTACAAGGTCTCGTCTCTCAACCCTTCTAGAAGCGAGAAAGCTCGTCAACTTTAGGTTTCCTAAGAGTCATCAGATTGATGCGTTCTTAACTTTCCTAATTATACTTAAGCTCATACTCTCTATGTTATGCATCTGGAGCTCATATTTTCCATCTATATTCCTTCAAGATTCACGGGCTCCTGGATACCCTTTTCTGGATAATCCTCACCTTATCCTCCTCAAATAGCTTATATATATTGGACCTTTCATGACAAGACTATCCAACATCTACATGCCATTTTGCTGAGTTCTAGCTTACTTTCCCATCTAAAAGTGTGTTTATGAGTTTAATTTTGGAGGGAAAGCAAGGGGATTCCCTTCCCTTGCCTTCATTCCCCTCAAAAAGTGAAACTCAAACACTCCCTCAAGGTCTAAGAAGTAGACACTTAGATGATGTTTGGTTGGAGGGTAAAAATGAGGATAAATTTTTCATGATTGAGTTTTAAATGTAATTTTACACATGTAACTCAATCATGGAAAATTTATCCCCTCTCCCAATTCTTCACATTGTACTTTCAAGGAATTGAATGACCATAGAATTCCTCAACACTGTTTCATGTGTCTTGCATCCCCATGACCTAATAATGAAAGGGAAATCCGATGATATCATATTGGAAGACCCTGCATGAGCGTAACTTTATATGTGGCTTTCTGTTCCATCTGAAGTCACTTGATTTATTTCTCATTCCTATATCAGCAAATTGGCTTGGTGGGCTCTCATCGATAGAGCATGCTACACTCAACCCTTTTCCTTGCATGCCTCTTCACTCATAATTTGAAATTTTGGATCAGCATTCCAACCGAATTATCCATTATTGGATAGCTAATACAATATTTAGACTTATTTTACCACGATGAACTATTTATTTGGACTGCATTCATGCCCTGTGGCTAGCAAGTAGATTCTGGATATTAGCTATGTCGCCAACTACTCTGTTTCATGTTACTCATGTCCAAGAGGGAAGTATTGTCATTAGAGGATTTCTGATGATAATAGCAGAACATTTCAAGGTTGACATCTATGCACTGTTTCTGGTGTAAGTTTCTTAGGAATTTTTGGAAAGAAAGTAATGTCTGATCGCTGATCACTGATCACGGATCACTGATCAAACAGCAATAATAATTTTGTTTCTTAGGAATTTTTGGAAAGAAAGTAATGTCTGATCGCTGATCACTGATCACGGATCACTGATCAAACAGCAATAATAATTTTTTTCCTGCCTGTACACCATCAACTTGTGTTGTGCGGAAAGATATAAACAAAGGTAGGAAGATAGAAGGAACTAAGATAATACTTAAAATGTGGTCCAATAACAATAGGCAGTTTCTGTGGGAAGTTCATAAGATTTTGTACTTACTGTATTAATACAAAAGCAGCTGTGTTATCTATATGTTCATCTTTAAGAGTTCTATATTTTGAGAAATGCCTTGATTTGCACGTGTGATCTCTTAGGGGAGTCTAATGGGATGGGAGGATGAGAAGAATGGGATGCATTTTTTATTTTTTTATTTGGGTTCTGCGGCATCACATTAGGAGAGTGGTGCAAAGATCCTTGCGAGTGTTCTGTTTCTATGTATGGGCAATCATCAAGCAAATATTTGATTCAGAGAGAGTCATAAATAATATTTTTTAGTAAAGCCAAATTCTCCTTTTTCATTGAAGCAAGATCCAACGATCCACCTTTTTCATTAATTTCACATTATAACTATAAAAGGGTCAAAAATTGGTGTAAGAAATTTACTTATATAGGGGTCAATTGGGAACCCCTATATCAATGTAAGGTTCTAGCAATATAACTTCAGCATTTGAAAGTAAAAGCATGTTATGATGTTATGATCTTTAACCTTCAAATTATGCCATTACTGCTTTGAACATGGCAATTGGGATCAAGTTTGCAGTACCCATGGTGCACCATCAAGTCACACACTAGACCAATGCGAACTAACAGTTGGTTTGAGGCTGTCAAATATGGGTGCTACAACTGAGTATTATTATTGATCTAGAGTTCCAAATTCAAACTAGGTGATTGATTCACCATGATTTATGAATATGACAGAATCTCTCCAAGCTTGGCGTATCTTTTTGACCAAAAGAAAAAAAATAAAATTCAAGTGTTCTCTTTCAATGTTCAGATCCAGGTGCATTAGCCCAAGCTCATCCTAAAACATATATGCTAGGCCCTCTATTTTCAACTAAGCTCAATAGCACACAGAAGAACAAAGAAATTGTCTTATACTTTTTAATCTTCAATCCTTATTTCCTATCACATTCTTTCACTTAAAATATTTTATCAAGTGAGAAGGCAAGGAACACATACTCCCTATTTATCCTTCTTTTATCAAAAAACGAAAAAATCACACACTCTCCCTTTCAAAACCAATAGTCAGGTTATCAATAGTTAAGCGTTCCAATGAAATAATGATTGCACTAACAGTGTGTTTTGATGAAAGGTAATTGGGGTAAGGGAAGAGCAATGATGGGTAGAAGAACTTATTCTCTTGTTTGGGATTTTAATAATAGGTAGGAAGGGAAAGGAATTCAATGGGAATAGTTCCCACTCTTTCCCCCTCAAAATTGGGGTGGAATGAGGGGAATTACAAATTTGGGAAGTTAATAACCATAAATGTTCCAATCTGTTCCTTTATAATATAACTTCCAAACACAATTAATGCATTTTCATTCCATTCCCTTATTAATCTTCCAAATAAGCAAGAAGGTAACTTCATTTCCTCCCTTTCCTTTCCTTTCCAATCCCTCTCTACTAACTCCGATCAATTCCGTTAATTAAAAACATACAAACACACCATAAACATCTTGCTCTCATATATCAGAAGTTCAGAGCAAAATGGACCCCCAAATATGTATAACTCTTGTTGGTGATGTGTCACCACCACTCCCCCAAGTGCTTGTTTGGAAATCAAAAATCATCGACTACTTAACATGAACTCCTAAATCCTTGTGTTTGTGTTTCATAAGTAGCAGGTGGGAAAAAGACCACATTGTTGATTAACATTGCAATTCAAGTTTAAGATATAACATGTTTAATTTTTGACAATAAAGATCCACAGAAGAACAGGCAAAGCAAGCATTGCCAGAATTCAAGCATCATGACAATTAATCATCTATCAAATCTAATCTCATCAGGCGAAAACTATCCTCACCCAGCAACCTGAACACCATTTATCAAACTTTCCGAAATATTCACGAACAAAAGATCGTCTTTTGCATCGCAAGTTTGAGCCTCACAAGGTATAACTACTTTTCCATTACCAACTTTGAGAATTTATCAACTATCACAAATGAAGCAAAAAACAAATAATCCCCTAAATTTTATAACCACCATGGAGGGAGAAAATATATATATATATATATATAACAAGGAAACCAACAGAAAGCATGTAATAAAAAGCAAATAATAATAATAAACATAGAGAAGCATACCAGCCTCGAAAGAACGAAGAAAGACCGTCGTCTCCATTGTCGTGATGATGGTGGTGCTGGCAGTGGTATTGTGGTGGTGGATACCCGTCATTGAAATACCCTTGGTACCCAGCGTATTGCGGACGCTGTGGCGGAGGGTACGCCGCGTACCCGTGAGGCGATGGCGGAGGAGGGTACCCCTCGTACGGCGGTGGCGGTGATGCTGCCTGGTAACCCCCAGGAGGCGGCGGCGCTGAAGGGTACCCCGGTGGCGGTTGTGCTATCGGGATGCCTTGTGGGGGAGGATAATGAGATCCGTACCCTGCACAGGAGAAAAATTGACCAGGTTATGGGAATTGATGAGAATTTGGAATTTGAGATTGAGATTGGAAGGTTTGAAAACATGTAAGTTGGATTTTGAATTTTGATTGATTGTTGAGGAGGAAGAGGGGGGGGGGGGGGGGGGTACCTGGAGGAGGATAGGGTTCTTGGGGTGCTCTCTGGTAGTTGCTCATTCTGGCAATTGAGATGATGAGAGGAAGGCCTCTCCTCTGCTTTGCTCTGTTCTGTTCGTTTCCGTGGACTGAGAAAAATTGACGGGCAATAATATTTTGATACTTAAAAAATACGTGCCTATTCAAATATTTATTTTACAATTATTGGATGTGATGATAATTTCTATTTATCCTTAATATTCATCACACCCAATAATTATGAAGTCGGTGTACACTCACTTTTTGTGAGTCAAACTAGTATTACACAAAATTGCCGGGTGAAAACTCAACGTACATTAATTATGGTGGGGACGGTTAATTAGTTGTCTGGGCCGATAGTGAGTTGCCACGTCTTAACCAGAGAACAGGGTTAATTTGCTTGTGTTTTGTGTAATAGGGAAAAAATGGATTAGATATTTTCATAGATGAGGTTTCATATATGCGTTGGATCAAAATAAAATCAGTTAAGAATGACTCTAATTGTATTCAAGACCCTAAAGATTAGACGATTTTGAACTAGAAATGGCACTGTGCTTTCTAGTCAATGGATTCCTCGACTCACTATAAAAAGTGTCTGGGCAAGATCAATTTAACACCAAGAATACGATGAGCTAACGAAAGTAAGAATTTACATTTATTATGGGATTGAAATACAATAATGAAACTAAACTGAAATAAAACTAAACTAAGCTAGAAGCTACGAACTACTAAGGGAAATACACAACTTAAAACATAGTAGATTAAGTGAGATTATTTAATCAGTGTTTGCATCAAAAACTTTTAAGTAGAGGTGTCAAATAATTTAATCCATCCCCTATTTAGTCTTGGCTCACAAAAGATTTATAGGGCAAAAAAGTCCACAACTATAAAAAATCCATAGGACTAAAAGCACACGTGGACCTTGTGAGTCAGGGCTAGTCCATAAGCCACTCCACTTATAAAATTTTAAAAAATTATCAACGCTTAAAATGAGTTGATCCATAGATTGGCGTACCTATGAGCTAGCCCCAACCCACTTATAAGTTAACCTTAGCTCACATAGATTATCCCAAAAAAAAATTTCAGATTTTGATATATTTTTTAAATAAATTAGATAAGCACTAAACTACATATACAATTAAGTTAAATTGAAAAGGAAATAAAAGAATGAAATAAATTATTAAAAGGGAAGAAAAACAAAACGGTAGCCCAAAGCAAATCATTCAATATATGATTAATTTATGCCATACCATGGCATGGGCACGGGCCCAGATTTTAACAGCTCGTATGTTTTACTAGCTTATTTCATCTTTAACCAAATAAAACTAAAAGAAAAAGAAAACCAAAAATGATTAAAAAATAAATAAAAAGCCGCAGAACATTTTATTTTGAAGTTCAAAACAGAGGAGAACAGAGAGAACATAGGACGAGAGAGAAAGAGAGACCACAAGAGAGAGAGAGAAGTAAAGGATTTGAATGAGATGATTTTTCTGATGCTGATTGTGAACGCGGTTGTTGGTGTTTGGCAAAAGAGTAATGCGGAGAAGGCTCTAGAAGCCTTAAAGGAGATCCAATTAGAGCACACTTTTGTTATCAGAGACAAACAGAAAATCCCTAGCTTACCGATGAAGGGAGTGTGTTTCAGACGTGAAGTTGAATAGAGAAGCTGAGAAATAAGTCATGGTACAAATCCAACTATGTTTTAATTATTAAGATGGGTTGACCCATAGCCTATGGAAGTTGACCCATTGTTTTAATAGGTTTAGTGAGTTAGGGGCTTATTAAACCTGTTATATTGTGAGCTGAAATTTTAGTAGAGCTGAAATGATTGGCTTGAGGGTTAGCCTAAAGGCTTAGAGTCACTTTGACATCACTACTTTTAAGTATATATAGTCATCCTAATAACTAGGCATAATGCACACTGTAGTCATAGCTTTTTCTTTATGTGAATTAATTGCTACTCATGTCCTTGCATGTCTTTCAGCTCATGTTATTTGGGCTTGTGTGCATTTCAACCAAATCTTCAGCTTTTTCATTAGGCTTTTCTTCTTATCTTGCTTTTAGACTTCATCTGTGGCCCGACTCTTCTTCCCTTATCCTCATTTACCTGTTTGGCTTAAGTCACTAACGACCCAAAATTTTTTGCAACCAACAATATGTAAAAAATTCTGATGGGTTATATTTATGCACCCATTTTCTACCATAACTCTGAATAATTTGTATCTGAATTGTACACAATTGATAGCTAAATTACTGAATTTGTACTGTGTCCTCAATATGCATCATTGGTTAATTTCATAGCCTTCAGTATCATTTTCAGTGCATAATCATTTTTTGGAAGTGCTTTGTGCTTTTAACCTCTTTGTGGGAGTGTTGTTAGTAACAGGGACTCCCAGGTTGGTGCATTGGAGCAAAAAGAAGTGACTCAACAACACTAGAGATCGCCCAGGCGGTAAACAGAAGGAGCGCATTTTGGAGACGCTTCATAGGATCGCTTAGTGGTCTTTAACCGCCCAGGCGGTTATATGTTTTTGGACCGCAGCGTATTAGGCCTGTCCTAGCTGGCCAAAGGAAGGAAAAAAGACACGGATGCTCTCGTATAGGGGAGAAAACTCTCGTTCATGCTCAAACTCTCTTCCTCACGTTTTGATTTTAGTTTTCTCTCACTAGGATTCTCTCACTCTCTCACTAGGTTAGGGTTCTCAGTCACTGCTTGCTCTTAATTTCTCATTGTAATTTATAACTTTTCTTCAAATTATGAATGTGACACTCCCCCTATGGAGGAGTAATCCCTTTATCGTGTACAGGAGTGACTAAAGGTTGAAATTGTTCACAAGATTCTTGTGCGTTTATCACAAATTGTGGTTGGTTTTCCTTTTCCCTTTGTCAATTCTTTCAATTATCGATTGTGTGGATTATCGCAATTATATTTTTTGCTAGAGTTGTCCTTTTGATATGATGTTTATCCATTAGGTAAGGGATTAGAATTAATTTCGTTAGGAATTAGGTTGCTATAATTGGTAGTCAAACTGGCATAGAATCATAGAATCACATTGGTGTATTACTAGTTTATATGTTAGCCAAACCCTTAGCTGGATTGTATATCCGTTAAGTTGAATTATGCCATTGTTATGTGTTAACATTTTAATAGAAGCAGCCACCACCACGATTTAATCTTTTGAATCAATGATTGAACAATTTTAATCCGAAGGAACCTTTGTGCAGGTAATTTTTTCCCATTAGAATTCTTCTTAATTTAATATACTTTCAGCAATTTTGAAAACCCCAAATTTTCCAGAATCAATTACAACGCTTCCACGTAAGATGACCTAGATCGCACCCTTGCTGCATTTATGGTGCAATTTAGTAATTAAAACTATTTTTAATTTGTTGCGGGTAACAACAGCTCACATTAAATTCTCACCCTATTTTTTTTCCCAAGTCAATTACCTTTATGTAGTGTTTGATTGCGAGAAAAAATGGAGTAGAAATTATGTGTTTGGATAGGAGTAAAAATGCGGGGTAAGTTTTCATGAATGAATTTCATAGGATATTTAGGTTCATAAGCCAGTCCACAACCTTAATCATTGGAAGTGTCTACGAGGGTGTTACGATTGTTACCATTTGTTGAAATATGATTGATTGTAAGTTGTTATAATTAGGCTCGGATTGATTCATTGTAATTATTTCACCATGCCTATATATAGGCACCCTCCCTTGTTCATTTATATAGACAATTGTGCCATCTTTTGTGTTTTCTATTTTCTAGCTCGTAGTTTCTAACATGGTATCATAGTTGAGGTTCTTGGTGCCATTAGTTGGTTCTTCCCCATTTCTCAAATATTTTCCAACTGTGGCACATCTTTTATGTCATCATCCACTGCTTTTCCAAGTTCACTACTTTCTAGTGCATCGTTCAAGAGCTGCCACCATTAGCTTCGTTGCCTTTTGTCGACCACAGGGTCCAAAGCTCATTGCCATCTAGTGCTGCATGCATTGCCATGTGTAGATTAAAGTAACGGCGTGTAAAGCCTAAATTGAAAAGCGCAACACGCCACTGTCGGCCTCATTCTGCACTTTCCTATGCTCCGATTGTGGCACTGCTTCCACCATTGTTTTTGCCTTGCTTTGCCGATCACGGCATCCAAATTTTGCTGCTGTCTAACTACCTATGCTCCGCTCTAAGTTTCCGCGTGTGAAGCCATGTACCAAGACCAAATTTTCATCTCTCTTGCCTACGACGTTGCCTGACTCGCCTGTGTACTGCCCAACCCGTGTATTAATATGCATTGACCCATGTGTTGACCCTGTTGCTGACATGGCTACAAACAATTACATGGTGACACGTGTCTCTCTACTGACATGGTAGTGTTAACATGACACTTTAGGGGCCCTTTTCCTAGGTTTTTCGATGAGATCCTTTCGTTCTTAGCTTTTATTTTGCCGATTCTGCTCCAAAAGTGCAATTTTTGATATGTTGATGATTAAAAATACTCCTAAAATTTTGTTATTATTGCAAATTGTCAGGACACTTGATTGCGTATTACCTTACTCATCCATCGAGGTCTAATTAGGACAGGTTTTAGCCCCATTCTAGTCCATCCACTGTGACCACTATTGCTGTTGCTGCCAATGGTGCTTGGACTACTAGTCCCTTCTTTTTGCTGCCAATTGCTAAAGTACCGTTCAATCCCTCTTTATACAACTTCTTCAACTCCTTTCCCTTTTCGGTTATACTCTAATTGTTGTATCTTTCGCCCTAGGTAACACCAAATTGTATTATGACTTTGTTTACTCTAACCACATGACCTCTATGTCCACCATATTCTTTTCCATATCTACCACTGATTCTGCACCTTCTATACATACTATTAATGAATCTCTTATGCACATAAGATATAATGGCACCATCTCTTTATTTAACCTCACCATACCCGATACACACCTTATTCCCATATTAAATTTCAACATTTTCTCTATGTTTCAATTTTATGATCTTGGTTATGATATTAATTTCTCTTCTTTTGGTTGTCATGTACTGGATCCACAGATAGGACAGATCATCAGGATAAGAAGGAAGGTTAGAAGAACGTTTGAGCTTACTGAACTTCATGTTCTTCCTCCAAAGAACATTTGTGCTGCTTCCCCATAATCCTCTCTCCAGATCTGGCTTAAGTGTCTTACTCATAGCTCATTAGGGATAATGCATCCCCTCATCTTTAAGGGAACCTTGGGATTGTTAGTAGTGTTTCACTGTGTTTCTTGTCAAGCTGATAAACAACCAGCTTTGTACTTTCCTAAAAGTACCTTTAATTTTGATTCTCCCTTTGATCTTATGCATTCTAATGTTTGGAGACTAGCTCTGTCACCCACAATGGGTGGATCATGATGTTTTGTCATTTTCATTAATGATTATTCTTGTTACACTTGGATATATTTAATGAAAAATCAGCATGAGTTACCTCAGATTTATATTGACCTAGCCAAAATGATAAAACATAATTTTCTAAGGTAACTAAAGTTTTTCACTGTAGTTCAAATCTTCTGATTTTTATTGATCAGGGAACCCTATTCGAATTCTCTTATCTGGGCACCTTTCAACAAAATGGCTGTTCTAAGCAAAAACATTATCATGTTCTTGACTTTGTCCGCACTATGATTTTCTCTTCCTTTTACCTTATTCATGCTGTCTACATCTACCATCCCTTGTCCTCGATAATATTTCCTCTTTTGAGCATCTCTATCATACTCCTCCAAACAATAGAGCTCTCAAACTTTTTGTTCTGCCTATTCTATGCTCCTTCAACCTTAGGAATATACTAAACTAGAACCCTATATCTGTCTTTGTTGATTTCTTGGGTATGGAATAAAGCATAAAGGTTGTTGGGAGGTTACTGTTGTTAGGATCTATCTCTCAACTTATTCGTGTCTTATGGTATGTCGTCTTCTAGGAACATCACAAGTTTTAATCTTCGTTTTCCTTTATGTCCACTCCTTCTACCTCGAGTTCTTTCTCTGCTAACACGTTTGTTGATATGTTCCTTAGTGAAATTGATGCAGGTCCCTCTTGTGAGCTCACAGTTTCTTCTGATGCTTCAATAGTTCCTGATTGCCTAGTTCCAAATGTGGGTCTTGCACCTGCTACCCCTTTTCCTCTTGAACCATAGTCCAATCAAGGTAACACAACCTCCTCCTTATCTTCCACCATGCTTCACTTACATGAATCACAGTCCTATAAAGAAGCCTCTATAGATCCCTATTAGCAGCTTGCTATACAAGAAGAGCTATAGACATTGAAGAAGACTTATTCTTGGTGCCTAGTTTATCTTCTTTCTGCTAAGGCATTGGTGGGATGTAACTGGGTCTACAAGATCAAGACTCATTCTAACAGACCTATTGAGCGATATAAGACTCGTTTGGTTACTAAGGGTTTAACTTAGGAGTATTGTATTGATTATGAGGAAGCTTTTGCTCTTATTACTTGCATCAATTTTGTTCGTGCTTTACTTGCTATTGCAGCCACTCAAAAGTGGTCCATCAATCAGATGGATGTAAAGAATATCTTTCTCAATAGAGATTTAATCGAAGAAGTCTATATGATACCACCACTTGACTACACTTGTCCATCGAACAAAGTTTGTCTAGTTCATAAGGCTTTGTATGGCCTTAAGCAGGCTCCCCGAGCATGGTTTGACAAGTTAAGCTTGACTATTTGTCAACTTGGTTTCTCATCCAGTCCGCATGACTTTACTCTCGTTGTTTGTCGAACTGGTCATGGCATAATGTTGTTACTTTATGTTCATGACATGATCATTACTGGTGATGACACTTCTGGCATCACAAATCTAAAGGCTTCCCTAAGCAGACAATTTGAGATGAAGGATCTTGGTTCCCTTAGCTATTCCTTGGGTCTTGAAATTATCTCCTTTGATGATCGCCTCTATTGATCTCAATTCAAGTATGGTTCTAATCTTATCTTCAGAGTTGGTCTTATAGATAGTAGCACAAAATCTATACCTCTTAAGCCTAATATGCGCTTCATTCCTATGGATGGCACCATCTTGGATAATCCTACTCTTTACAAGTAGTTAGTTGGAAATTTGATCTATTTTACAATTATGTAGCCCAACATTTCCTATGCTGTTCATTTGATTAGTCAATTTGTGTATGCTCTATGCTTTGTTCATTATACCACTATTCTTCGCATTCTCCATTATGTCAAGGGAACATTGTTCCATGGACTTCACTTCTTTGCTTGTTCTCCCTAGGTTCTTCGAGCTTAC
This sequence comes from Dalbergia cochinchinensis, assembly GCA_031216125.1. Lineage (NCBI taxonomy): Eukaryota > Viridiplantae > Streptophyta > Magnoliopsida > Fabales > Fabaceae > Dalbergia > Dalbergia cochinchinensis. The sequence continues at coordinate 27,077,351 of CM062368.1, forward strand.
TTTGATGCTGATTGGGGTAGAGATCCCACTTACCGTTGCTCTATCCCTGGCTACTATATCTTTTTGGAGACTTTCCTGGAACAGCAATAAACAAACTTTGGTTGATCGCCTCAGTACTAAAGCCAAATTTTGGGCTCTTGCTGATACTACTTCTGAGGTTCTTTGGATTCATTGGCTCCTTGATGATCTGGGCTTCTCTCGATCCTTCCCTACTGATCTTTACTGTGACAACCAAAGTGCCATTTAGATTATGTGTAATGATATTTTCCATGGGCGCCTTAAACACATTGATATTGACTGCCACTTTAATTGTCAATACATTGTTTATGGTTCTATTCACCTCGTCTCCATTGGAAAACTTGACTAACCCGTTGACTTGTTCACTAAAGCCCATGATCATGGTCGCTTCCGTGGCTTTACAAACTCAAGTTGGTTTCCTTACCTCCCACTTGAGTTTCAGGAGGGATGTTATGATATGTTACCAATTGTTGAGATTTGATTGGGATATGATTGATTGTACATGATTATAATTTGGCTCAGACTAATTCCTTTGTACATTGATACATATACTCAATATATGGGCAATTCAACCATTTTTCATGTTTTCTATTTTTCAGTTCTTAGTTTCTAACAAAGGGTATATCCCTAGCTATATTCTAAGCTTCACAGTAAAAAAATAAAATGAAAAAAGAGCTATATTCTAAGCTATTTCAATTATGTTAAGGTTTGATAAGGTGGTTGAGGCCTGCAGTGTACTGATAAGATCTTTTATCTTAAGTAACCAACCACTTACCCCTATATTCCCCCTCCCTAGTTGCATGCATGATAAGGAAAAAAAAAAAGGATAAGTAACATCCTACTATCAATTCAACTACCCTATACTTTTAGGGATATCCTAGGTAACTATGGGTATCAACATGATTGGATACTAAAATTTTCCTAGTTGCGTCAATAAGAAGTGGTTTTCAAAAAATAAATGAAGATTTAATTTTTTTTTTACTTTTACTTTTTCATCGCATATTAAAGCATTGCTTAGATAAATAACTTATTTAAGTATTTATACAAAAATAACTTTTAAAAAATAACTACAAAAATAACTTTTAAAAGGTAACTCATAAATATATTATTTTGCATTTAAATATGTAATAATAAAAATATTTATTTTTAGTGTTTTAAAAATTGCTTCTTAAGAAGTTGATTATTTTAACTCTCAAAGACACTGAGGGTTTATTTGAATACTATAACTTTTCACTTTTTCTAATTTTCAAAAGTTAAAAGTCATATTTTTACTTTTTATCCTATTTGGATAAAGAACTTATTACTTCTCTAAAAGTTATTCTTAGTACTTTTTAAAAAGTCAAAATATATAACTTCTTAATAAGCACTTTCTAAAACACTGAAAGTAAGCACTTTTATTATTATATATTTAAACATAAAATAACTTATTTATAAATTACTTTTCAAAAATTACTTCTATATAAAAGTTTAAATTAATTATTTATCCAAACATGACCGAAGAATAACTTCTGGATCATAGTTGTAAAAACCGAATCAACCAGCTCAAATCAAAACTCTACATGTGAACCAGTCAAAGTCAAACCTGAAGTGAATTAGCGAGTTTACATTGAACTGGCCCACTGGATCATCGTTGACCACACCTCCAGCTTTGACCAAGCATTAAGGAATTTTTTCTCAAAAACTCTTAATGCAAGGTTTGAACATGTGATGTGAAAGTGTGAGCTCCGCATTCCGCTGAGTCAACTCGTTCCCTATTATAATATATGTACAGAATTATATACATTATATGTTTCTCTTAATGTTCGAACCCACCTAAGCAGTCCGCAAGGTGCACTTGCCTTCCATTGGGCCAATCTTGACGCTTGTTATAAAAAATTATATATATTATATATTTCACTAAATAATTTTTTTTTATAAATTGATTTAATTATAGTTAATTTAACCGGTTGAACCAGTGATCCATTAGCTGAACTAGTGACCTAATGTCTTGACCGAGTCGATTTCCGGATCAAGTCTAATAACTATAAGCTGGATAATTAAAGAGGATAAAATATAAATAAATAAACAAATTATGACCTTTTACTTCCAAAAAGTTTTAAAAAATTACAAGCTTTGTTATCTAAAGAGGCCCTAATTATATTCTTCTAAACTCATTTTTCTAATATATCATTCCCAAACTCATCCATTCTTATGAAATCAATTGTTCTAAAATTAATTATTTCAACTTTAATAATTCAAAACAATTTATTATTGTACACATTCATATTGATAGGTCCCATAATGAGGTGAGTATATCATAAATAAAAATAACAGATCTAACTTTTATTAAGAGTGTATATAAATATGAAATGCTAGGGTTGTATGTACACAAATGACCCCTGGGGAGTGGCTTGATCCCATTGGAATCTTTCCTCTCAAACAGGTACAGACAATGTTGATTTGCTTTCATTCCCTTTGATCATATGCTACCTTCAACGTGGGAATTCTACCTAACCGTTGGAGTCTTCAACCTAGATGTAGAATCCACCTTAATTATCCTTCACATAAGAGCAATAAAATTAATTAAAAAATTGCACCAAAGATCTACCATCTTGTAAACCTGATCCCCTCCTTCATCACTGTTTTGACAAGTAGTAATGCCAATTCTTGTGACGATCGATTCAATCTTAATTTGCTGTTACCTGCCGCAAATACGCATGCAAATGAAAGAAATTACTACCAAAACTGTATGACTTCGAAGAAAGTCACTTACTTACGAATTAAGACACAAAAAAGTGGCGTGTACTAGGCAACTTTCTTTGTATTTTGGGAACACGTATTTGCAAAAGAACACTCCTGATGGAGTTATTATTTATTATATTATTTGTCGGTCAAAGGAGTTGTAATCACGTCGGCATAGGATATTGTTGAGAGAAATACTTTTACGTTACGTGAGGAAGAAAATACACTTATTTTATTAATTAATTGATACATAAATTTTACGAATTATTATTATTATTTTTTATTTTATTAATTTTTTTAATATAATAATTGATGATATATCAAATTAATAAATAGATCAAAATGAATAGTTTATTTGAGAGCACATAAAAAATTTTCTGTTATTATATTGGAGGTGATGACGATGCAAGTAAATGAAAGGAATTATCAAAGTAACATTACACTCAACTACTCGTGTCCGTCTTAAAGACTCTTATTTGTGTTAACAATTATGCCTTTGTCGCCCACATTCAAGTTCAGTTTAGCTCAATAATAAATTTTATAATTATTTTAAGTTAAACTACTAAAGTATAAATAAAATAAAGATTTCTTTGGTACCTATATAAAATTCAAGAGTATCAATACATTTTAGTTATTTGTGGTTAAGAATGAACTACATGTCCCATTCTAATTCAAGTTTTTTAAATTTATCAAATCAATTATCTAATCACAATCATTAATTATATAAGAATACTTGTACCCATAGAGTACCGAAGGAAAAACTACCAAACAAATATAATTCTCCAAAAATACACTAATTTTTAATACGATCGGTCTACCTCAATAGGTCATCAAATAAATATGTACCGATGAAATCCATGATAAATATGATCAATAAAAGAAATTGGTAGAAAATACACCAAACTTTTCTTGTTGGAAAAAAAATAAATTCTTCCTTCAAATTGTGGGGTTCTTCTATGATACCCAAATTAAATTATGGGTTTTAAAATCCTTGTCTACATGGACTAATAAAAAATCTCAATATAGATTTGTAATAAAGACATGTAAATATTTTTTTCGTAAAAAATAATATTGCAAAGTAGTACTAATAAAATTTATAACATGAATATTTATTTTTTGTAAAATACAAATCTTTCGTTAGAAGATGATATTATTATTACACTTTTATCCCTTCATATGTGAAGAAGACTTTTAGACTTAGGACTTTCCCACAAGATCACTGAAGCTCTTCAATACCTTTTCTGAAAGTTCATTACATCTTGTAATTAGTTTCTATAAAAATCTTCTTTCTAGCTTTCATTAGATAACATTTTCTTTTGATGGCCACTTACAAAAGCGAGTAGAACATTGCTAGTGCACGGGTCATTCAAGTAATATAGTAGTGAGTGCAAGAGTATCATATCTACAGAGATTTGATAGAAGTATGCTACTGATCAACTAAATTACCGTGTTCAGGCTAAAGCAATATCGATATAGTGAGAATTAAGGGAAAACGCTAAAAGAACAAGTGACTATAAAACACTAATCACAACTAAAATGAGAGACAACCAAGATTAAAGGCCTAAGGATCTTTTTCACCCTCTACTTCACTTAGATATGCAAATCACTTAAATAAACATCAACAAGTTAGTTTTGTTAGTATGCCAATCATAGTGAAAGTCTACGTCTAGGTCAATTAACCGCGTCTCTTTTACCTAAAATACTAAGTGTCCTTGTGAATTAGTGTGAAATCAACCCATTATTGAGAACTAACATCGAGCATTTACTATACATGGCCAATGACGGATATGTTTCCATCCCATTTACTAATCCTCACACCTAAGCCAATTAAGTGTAAAAGAACAAGCATTACCCATAACCAAGGTCCAACATCCCTATTCCTATGTTAGTTCAAGAGAATCCCCAAAATCAACTTAAATAATGGACAAACATATAAGAGCATTAATGCAAGAAATGTGTAACCAAAACCAACATCATTAACATTTAAACAAGTAAATCTACAAACATCCAAGATCCATAGAGTGGTCCAAAGGATCCCCTAACTAGAAGTTTAACTATTCATAACAATAAATAGACTAACTACTATTTCAAGAAACATAATGAACATTAAAGACACAAAAAGAGAAAGGAAGAGAAGAACAAATGGTAATTCAATCATCCTCCAAGCTTTTGGTCTTCAATCTCCAAGATCAACTCTTTTAGCCTCCCCCAAAACCTTGGTTTTTCTCTCTAAAAATGTCCTAAAAGAGACTGAAAATGAACTGCTCTTGTGTTGCCCTAAAACTGGTTTAAAACATTGCTAAAAATAGGTCTGGGCTGCTTCAGGTTGCAACCTGGCAAAACATCAGGTTGCAGCCCAACCTTTAAAAATTGCTAAAACACTTGTGCACCTAGTAGCTTGCAACCCAGCGCATATTAGGTCGCGGCCCAGAAGCAAAAACTTCATTTTCTTCATTCCTTGCTTCCTTCCTCTTGGCTTCCAATTAGATTCTTTTCAAGCTCCAAAAATCTATATTCCATTGTCAAAAATCATCAAATAAGATTTTAATAAATAATATGCAATTTTAGTCAATTAAATCATGAATTATGGCTTTAATTTTCAACAAAATCTCCAAGGCAACAATAAGCCATATTCTTCTTATTTTAAAATGTTTTACGTAGAAAACTAAGGATAAAGCATGCAATTTCAAGCCAAATTAGAAGCTAAATAACTCCAAAAATTGGAGTTATCATCTTCTTAAGAAGGATTTTAGAAAAAAGTCATTTAGGTTTTCAATTCATACATTGTTTTATTCTTAGAAAACTTGAATATAACTTTCATTGGAGTGTACCAACCAAACCAAAATCATTGTATCCTGATCCGGTAATGATCATTGTGAGATTAACTTGAAGAGGCTAGTAAAAAGACTACTTGGAGTGAGAGTAAATTGGAACTATTACTCATTGGATATAGCTTGAGAAGGCTATCCAAAGACTATCTCACTTTCTCTAGGTTGAGAAAGGTCAGTTAGTGGAACTCAACATGTTGTTGATAATTGGATATAGGCAGTGTTAACTGAATCAGTATAAAAATCTCTAAATAATATCTCTCTATCTCTCCTCATCTATTTACCATTTAGCATTTGTGTTTATCTATGTTATATATTTGTTGAAAATGACTATAAACATTTTTTGAGTATTTCATTATTTTTTGAACCTTACTAACAAAGATTTCTATTGCCTTCAAGTGAGAAAATTGATAGACTTTGTTTAGTATTTCAGAAACAAAAGAAGTGTAAAGCATGATTCAACCTCCCTTCTCGTGCTACTTTCAATCTACACCATGTTGTCGAGAAGGCCTCGAGAGCTCAAGATCATGTAAAGTGTAGGAAAAAAATTCAAAAAAATTCATACCTGAGACTGCTATAGCCGTTGAGAACCATTATAGCGGTCATGGTTAGGTCATGGGTCACACGAGAGCAGGGTCTCTGGAGACCACTATAGTAGTCCTGTGTTTGAGTGAACACCCGCCAATCACTGTAGTTGTATCCTCGGACTCGGAACAATGCAAAATGATATAGTTTCATTTAAGTGGCCCCCACCTTATATATATACCCTTCCAAACGTGTTTTACCCCAAATTTCAAACCCTAATAGCCTCTTCTCCTTTTGCTACCTCTTTACTCCCATCCTCCATTAATCTCACCTCTTCTAAGCTCCAAGGTTAAGGATTTTTTATGGTTTATGCTTCCTTTCTCTTCTTTCCTTTATGTTCATGAGTTAGAGTGTTTACATTCTTAGCGGTTGTCAAGTTTGGGTACTTTCATAATGTCTTTAGAGCTGCCCTAGTGTGTTTATGGTATGCTCATGAGTTATTGTGATTCCGTTGCAATTGTTAATGTCATTCGCAGCTCGCAAGATCAAGTTGGTAGTACCCACACACTCCTAGCTCCAAATGGTTAGTGGATTCAAAATCATGACCTTATTTTTAGTCATTATGAATATGTTTATGTATTATAATTGTCAAACATGAAATTAGAGATGAGAATATGTATAGAATATGATTTTACACATTATGTTAAGCTAGCAAAATTTATGATTTATGATGATAGCATGAAAGAAATGTGTTTTAGAAAACCATGAGACCATAATTGATATGTTGTATGCTATGAAAATGTTTTATGTTCTCAAGAAAAGATTTATTTGGGAAATATGTATTTTAGCAAGTTTGCCAATTTATCAAACATGTTTTCATGAATTTTTGACATCACTATGTTTTCAAGATTTGAGATTTTAGACTATGCTTTAAAGTATCAATTAAGATATATTGGAAAAATATTGAATAGAGTATGATTTAGCTTCATGAATACATATATTATTATGATTTCAAAGTTATCATGATTATAAACTTTATTGTTTTGAAGTATGATATTAGAACTATCAAGTTTATGAAAATATGTTCGCCTAATATATATGACTTTAGAATTTTAGTTTACATGGTACTGCGAAGTATGTAATTCGGTATGATTCATAGCAACTCTCAGTACATATTTGGTGGGCTTTTACAATTGCAATGCCTACTGGTGATCCCTTAGGCATATGATTTCATAGCCACGGTTATGCTAAGTTGAATTGTTAGAGTTATATAAATCCAATTTGAGAGTTTTAAAAGCTTTCAGATGTATTCAATTAATGTATAAAACTAGTTTAGACGGTAGTTATAGAGAAACAGACAGTGAGTTAATGGCTATGAGAGATCAATAGCTTTGGTATCAAGTTATCCACTGGAGTACAATCTCGTCTCCCAGAGCATTCAGAGAATAAAACCTAGTTAGATGTCCAAATTCAAGACCTTAAGAGGTACCCATAGAGATTAAAGAAATTTAAAGATCATTATTATAATACTATATATAGAGATATCCACAGATTACTATTTCTCGAGGAGTTGCTGCATTATCAGTTTAAAAGGATTTTATGATAGATTGTTTATTTAGAAAAGCTTTCCTATGTAATTATATATGTAAATATCAAATGATTTATACTTGTTACCTTTATATTGTATTTATGCATATCCCTTGGATGTCCTATGTGGGTCGTGGGTAAGAATCCATTCATTGATTCCAATAACTCATCCCTCTCCCTTCCTCCTTATTACAGTTGCAAGTCCAATTATTGCATAGTCACTGATTCAGTAGCTTGCAGCTGTCCAGTGGTGAACTTTACATTGCAGTGAGGTTTAGCTAGGTTATGTTAGAATTAGAGTGCTCCAGTAGATATGCAGGTAGGATCCAAATTGTGGATAATATTTTGAGATATTATAGTTATTTTCAGAATTTGTCTATATTTCTATAAGTTTACAAAACATAAGCATGAATTTGGATTGTAGATTATGGTCAAAGATTTATGTAGCGGACCAAATAAGTATTCATGATTTAGTTTTTATTCAAAGTTAAACAGATTTTTAGATTATGATTGAGATCATGAAATGAAATAGTTTATGCTTTCATAAACAATAGATTTGTTTAAGATACTTTTAGAGCAATGTATGTTATAAGATAGTTCAATTTTACGAATTCGAACATTATGTTTTTAAGAGAATATTAGATGGCAAGTTAGACTTAATTATGTTTTAAGAACGAAAATCACGATAGTGCATGCATTCAATATGATCATGTTACCATGAGACTTGTGTGGGGATGAGATTCATCATGTGTCATTCACGTTCCTAAATTGAGTCGTGACACCACTAATATCCGACAGATTCCTTTAAGTGATAATCTAGCTGATTTATTCACGAAGTCACTTATTACTTCTTCTTTTGAGGAAGTGGCACACAAAATTGTGATGCATCGTTTGAGAGACCTTTATGAATACTACCAAGAAGGGGAGACATATCGTGCTTTTTTTTTTTTCCTTAATCAAAATTATATTTTATTCTATTTTGTATTGAATTACATTACAAATTTTATTAATATAATGTTATATTAATAGAAAACTATATTATTCTAGTTTTAGTTTTGGTCACTATCACAATTTTTTAAAAAATTGTTTTATTAATATAGGTGATTGAAAAATAAATAAATTCATACAATGCACAGGATTATACATACTTTATATGTATAGTTTAATTTTAAAATTGTACTATATTAAGAAAATAGATATTAACAGTAACAATAATTTGTAAAACTAATAATTATCTTTTAAAAAATAAAAGTTACATGTTTTCTTAATTATTAATATTAGAAATTCATATAATAATAAAAATATTTGGTAATATGGTATATAATGACGAATCATGAAGAAGGTAACAAGAAAAATATTGTTATTTTACTATATATATATATATATAGGCACACACTAGTATTCTAAAATTAATAGTTGAGAAAATATGTGACTTTTGTCTTTTAGGATAATTATTATAAATTATTGTTACTATCAATAATTTGTTCTCTTGATATGGTAATAATAAAATGTCAAATATTTTATATTATTATAAGCCACATATATTTCATTTTGTTAAGAATTAAACAATATAAGTTTTAATAAGTGTTATTTTGGTAAAAATAAATATAAATATAAGAAAATATAGAATTAACAAAAAAATTAAAATAAATTAAGTATATCATATCTTAATTTTTTAGGGGATAGAAATAGATACTTTAGAAATAGAAGAGATAAAAATGTAATAATATCATCTCTCAATAAAAGAATTATATTTTACAAAAAATAAAGATTCATTTTATAAATTATATTTATTTAAGAACTGGTTTACAAAATTAATTTTGACAAAAAAAATTCATATGTATTTGTTACAAACCTATATGGAGATTTCTTATTGGTCCATGTAGGTAGAACCCAAGACTTAGCTTGGATTCCATAGAATTACCCCAAATTGTGAGGTTTAACAAAAGTAAGAACCACGCTACACAGAAAGAAAAGTATGGATAGAATTTTGTATAAAAATCATGATAATTGTTATTAAATGAAATAAAAATGGCATGATTCACTTATTTTTTTAAAGGTTAATCATGATATATCATTCTAGTAATAAAATTCTCAAAATTTCTAGTGATCTAATATTTTTTTTCCAAAAATAAATGACAACAATATCTTGTGGACGATTTTTTTTTTTTTTGTTCCATACACTTTTAACTTACATCGTTTTTGCTCAATGCATAAAGAATATGTGGAAACAAGAATTTACAGTATAAAATTGGAGGCCGATTCTGTTATGCGCTATATAAGTCTAGGCATTGCGCGCTTGTTTAACCTTTACGTGTGACAAATGAATCTTAAGTGTAGATAAATGCATTTAATGGCATTTATTTATATATAGAAAATGTGGTTAAATGAAGGTACACCAAACTCCTTCCCTTACAAGGATCATTGCACACACCGCCAAAATTAAACAACAATAAACAAATGGTTCATGAGCCCCAGAACAAATACAATCCATGATCCTGCGAAAAAGGTATTAACAACGTTAGAAGGATGAGTGAGAAAGCACCATGTCCCATACGCGGCTAAGCAACCAAACCGTACAGCACGCAGCAAAAACATTATTTAAACACCGATGTTTATTACGACAACTATTATTTAATAATTTTGAAGTTGATATCCAAATAAAACTTATTTTTTAAATATTTAAATAGGAGAACTAAAGAAATAATGATTATAATCATGCAGATATATATATATATATATATATATATATATATATATTATCTATTAGTTATCGGGTAATGTTATTCAAATATTAAAAAAAAGATTTTTATCGGAATACCCATTTAATAATAAGTAAATGTGATATAATAAATAAAGTATATGAAATTTATTATCACATCCCATAATTATTAAATAGGTGTTTGAATAAATATTAATTTTTTGAGTATTTGAATAGTGTTGGTTATCCACGCGGCTCTTTTAAATATCATCACCGCTCTAGCACGCAGGATTTCATGAACGCTGTTCCAGGTGTCCTCTTAACCGCGTACAAATAAAAGCACAACTCGCTCTTTTTACTCAAACCATTTCTACTTTCTTTGCTATATCGGATTCCCCTCGCATTCACAAATCAAGATGAACAGCAACACCACCGATAACAACACCCAAAACAATCCACCCCAACACTTCCCCACACCTACCCAATCTGCACCATCTTCATCATCATCTTCCCCACCGAACCAGGGAACTGGGAATTGGGGAACTCACATCATGGGGCCCCCTGCTGTACCAAGCAGCCACCCAGACAACAAGAAAGCAGCTTTGCAAGGTGGTTCTAGTGAACACCAGCCTCAGGTTCAGTACTACCACCATCCGGCATATCCCTATGTTCAACACAGCCCCGTTGATAAGCCAAGCAACAGCCCCATGGAATCCATCCTCAACATGTTTGATTCTTGGAGTAAAAAGGCTGAAGCCACCGCCAACAACATCTGGCACAATCGTGAGTTCCTATTCACCTTTGATCAAGATCAATATACTAGTTGTTGAAAGTTTGAAACTAGCCCTTAAAGCGGTGGTTTTGATATTCCAATCTTCCATTTTTATATTGCTGCTATTCACACACCAGTTTTTCGCATGCTGAACGATTGTTGGATTTGTTGGTCATCGTATAATGTTATATGTATTGATGAATTTTAATTAAAATTTTAAAAAGTTAAATACTGGTGTTGGTGGTTTGTAGTAGTTGTTTGGTAGTTTTGAAGTAATGGACATAACATAGCTGTAGTAGTTGATGGTTGGTAGATAAAGGAAGGGGTTAAAATTGAAAAAATAAAATAAAATTGAATACCAAATCATCTTATTTTCCCTTTTTTTTGTTTGTTGGTGAATTTTATTTACCTTTATTATTTGTAATAGAAGTAATTGATTATTAGTGATAGATATAAAACACCAATACTCACAAAGTGTTAACTCAATTGTTACTCTTAATTACATGATACAAGCTAATCATTTAATTGTATACAGATATATGTATAAATCGTGTGTATGTAGTTGGTCGGTAAGTATCTTCTCATTTTTATATAATTTTTTAGAGTTTAATTTTTATACTTTTATATGCAGTTAGAACAAGCCCATCAGTATCTTCTGCTGCACTTGGGAAGATGAATCTGACGGTGAAAGCGATATCAGAGGGTGGATTTGAGTCCCTTTACAAACAAACATTCACAACATATCCAAATGAGAAGCTGAAAAAAAGCTTTGCTTGTTACCTTTCAACATCAACAGGCCCTGTTGCAGGAACCCTTTACCTGTCTAACATTCATGTAGCATTTTGCAGTGATCGTCCTTTGTGTTTCACCGCACCCTCTGGCCAGCAAACTTGGAGCTACTACAAGGTACCATAGTGAAAATCCCTAATCAGAGCTATTTCATTTTAGTTAGAGAAAGAGTGGCAGGGTGGAAATGCCCTCCAAAAAAAAAAAAAAAAGTGTGCACTAGAGAATAATTTCTAGACGTGAGAAATACTCAAAAGTTTAGATAAACACATCTTTGTATGATAAGATCTTAAAATCGTAAAAAATTAAGAGTTAACTTGAAAGTTTAATAATCATTCAGTCTTGCAGAGTTATCAATCTTGAGAGTTTAGATAAACTCATTTTTGTATGGTAAAATCGTAAACTCGTAAGAATTTAAGAGTTAATTTGAGAGTGAGACATCAATTTGGTCCTTAAAATATTTGAAATATGTCCTCGAAAGATTAGCTTTTTTGAAAAACATAGGGAACTGATATATGATGTGTTTGGTTAGGTAAAACTAATAAATAGTTACAGGACATATCAAACATTAAATTACGTGACATATCAAAAATTACTTAGCGGTTCCTTTTTTTTCAATGGTCAAACAATACTACAAATCATTTTTAGAATCACCTTGATATCTAACAATTCTCTCAAGTCAATGACCAATTTGAAGTCTTGCTTGTTTAGATAATGAATTGTCTGAGAGGCTTTTAGTCACCTAAATAATAGCTGCAGTGGGTATAAGTAAAATAAGCGCGCGATTTTTTGGTATGTGAAATGACATAAATTGTGTTGTTGTGACAGATAATTGTGCCTTTGGGGAAGGTTGGAGCGGTCAACCCAGTGATCATGAGGGAGAACTCATCAGAAAAGTACATCCAGATTGTTACAGTAGATGGACATGATTTTTGGTTCATGGGTTTTGTTAGTTTTGACAAGGCAACCAAGCACCTTTCAGAAGCTATATCAAATTTCGTGGTTCCTGGAATAGCGGTACAACCCACCATCAATTCTTGAGCAGTGACTTATGTTGCCGGAATTATTATTATTATTTTCATTTTCTCCTTTCTGTTAGTGTTTGTGATTATTTTAGTTTCTAGTTTGTGGATTGTTATGTTGGATATTTTTCTGTAATAAATGGGAAGGATATGTTTTTGTCTTTATGGTTTGTGCACTGAATCGATCTTTGATTATCGAAATTTTGTAGGCTGTATGATAAGTTCACAACTCTTATAACTAAAATGCGGTATCTGCTGTGCATCTGTTCTTCCCCTTCCCCTGATAAGTTCTTGCATTTTTCAATTATTTTGATCTCTAACGAAAAGCATAATCTCAAAACACGCTTACAGGTGTCTTCAATCTAGACTCTAGATATGAAGAGCAACATGCTCTTTGATTAAAGGATCTTTTGGTCCTTAAAATTATAAACATATTTCATTTTAGTTTTTAAAATTTCAAAATTAGCTTTTAGTTTCTAAAATTTTATTATGTGTCACTTTAATTTTTTATCAGACAATTATTAGTCAATTATTATTGTTCTTTTGATGTGATATGTCACGTGACTTATTGATGTGATACCAAATTAAAATAGATTCATATTATTTACTAAAACTTTCAAATGTGTCAAAATAGTCCTTGACATTTTCTAAAATGTGTCCAAAAAATTCAAAATCTCCAAATTTCTCCTATTTTGCTTAACAAAATCTAAATTCTCAATATTTCTTAAATCTAATTATTTCTCTCTCATTTTCACATCCTACTTAGACGCATATCTTTTTCACATAAAATAACAATGAGAAGAGAATATCACCAACAAACTATTATTGTTGGATGAGTGGTAAAGAATTTAATCTCTGTAAAGACGAAGACATGTTGGGAGGAGAGATAAGCATAAATGTTTTATTTCAAGTTGATCCTATTGTGTTTGTCTTATTTACATCAACATCCCGAAAATACTTCTCTATCTTCAATGTGACAAACTTGTCACATCAATTGAGAATAATAGCTCTAAGTCCATAAGCATCTTCATCTCTAAATGTGGCACCATTATTATTCAACTTGTACGCCGTTTACTATCCACTATCATTGAGATAAAATGAGATATATGATCCTCTATTTGAACTCGATTAAAATTCTTTATATTTGCGATGATTTGGGGGTATATCTGACATAGGAGTGAAGTTTATTTTTCTTGTCATGCTAGATTCCTTTGATACTAAATTTCGTTTCAAATAACCCTTGATGAACTCCATCTGCATATGATAATATAATGTTCTCCTCCATCCCATTTTTCATATTTTAAAAACATATTAAATGACATAAAAGAATAAAAAAATATTTAATGTTGTTATAAATAATATCTATTTTGAAAAATAATATACCTTGTTTTGTTCAGGTACTATTTAAAAATTCGTGCAAAATATAGAGCATAATCAACTAAGGATCTAAAAAAAAAAATTTATAGTCAATTTATAAAAATTATATCACATGCTTTTTTTTGCTTTAGTTGTGAAGTATGAACATCATAATGTTAATGCAATAATAGGAAGAAAACATGACGAATTGAAACTGCTATAAGGATATTTATTAGCTATTGTATTTCATTATCTCATTTCTAAATATTTTTATATATTTTGTTTACGTTATAGAATTTGGACTAAGCAGGGTGTAAAAATAAGAAAAAAATAATTGGGTTTAGAAAAAATTAAGAATTTAGATTTTACAAAATTAAATAGGAGAAATTTGGGGATTTTAGACTTTTTAAATCCATTTTAGAAAATTTTAAGGACTTTGCTTGGCACATAAAAATTAATAAACTAATTTAAATCTATTTTAATTTGATGTAATGTCAACATATCATGTGACATTTGACGTATGCTTAACATGACATGCCCAACATGTGGCATGCTATATGGAATCAACAAGATACGTTATCAACACGCGATATGCCACTTGTTTATGTGTCACGTCGTAAAACAGTAATTGTAAACCAATGTTTGTTTCTCTAGGAATTAAAGTAACCCATGGAATATAATTTTAGGTACTAAATAATTAATTTTTAAAATTTTAAAGATTAAAATAAGATACATTTATAATTTCAAGGATTAAATTCAACATTTACTTCAAATTCTTCTATGAGGGCAAGTGGCAGCACCGGGCCCTTAGACCCACTTGACTTCCCTTATGGGCGTTTTTAATTTTTGTTTTAGGAGTAAACTACCATTTCCATCTTTAAAAAATCGATAAGTCAATAAATTTGTTTCTAAAAGATTTTTTTATAATCCGTGCTTCTTTTATATGACCAGTTTAGTTAATTCTAGCTATTTTCTACGATTATATTCTCAATACCACATTAAAAACACCAACAACCATTCATTATTCTTAAAATTAAATTTAGGGCGCGGTTGGCCAAAAGTAAAATATGGGAATAAAATTTATAGAGATAAATTTTATGTGTAAAATTACACATAAAGTTAATTTAGATAGTTGTTATACTCCTTTTTACATTTTAACCAAATACATTCTTAGAGTAAATTACACTCATCTCCTAAAATTAACGAAATTCAACTCATATCTTTTTTAGTTATCCAATTTATAATAATTTCCTCTAATTTATCTTTTTTTTTTTTTTGCTAAAAATGCTAGTCTCCACCCTCATTCTCTCACACTCTCCTCCTCGGTGATTCATTTTTTTCTTTTTCTTTTTTGTAAATTTCATGGTTGTACTTGAATAACGGAAACTCGATACCATTACCATAATACTACCATATGGTAAGAATTTTAACCCTAATGATACTGAAAATGTAAATCAAACGAATAATATTTGATTATAAGTCATTTTAGATATATGCAAAGAAAAGTAACAACGAAGAGAACAGACACCTCACTGGTAAATGTTAAGGCAGTGGGCAAGGCCATGATGAAATTATTATGGCCGCATTTGTTTGTGATTATTTTAGTAAATAATTATTTTTTTTATAAAAAGTCACTTTTTATAAATTTGAATATTTTTTAAAAATAATTATAATTTGAAAGAAATTAATTTTATTTTTTTTGTAGAAGTTAAAATTGATAGCTCCCGAAAAGAATTAATTTTTAATTTTTTAATTATATATAAAATTTAATTTTTATAATTTTTTTTAAAATTTGAAACAAAGGTACACGTCGTGTCGTGTACAGGTGTTGAATGAAAAGCCTAATACAAGATATCAGCAAGCCATACCGATTACGAATCAGGCCAAAATGATGATGGTGGTGCGGCGAAGAAGGACGGCACGCTGAGGGACCAATGACTGTTATGAATTTCTTCTTTTCATTTTGTTACTTGTTTTTCTAATATTTTGAACTTTTATTTTGGCCTTGTTCCTATCTTGCTCTCATTTGTCTTTTTCAGACAGGCATACCTTTGCATTGGTAGCATCATCAGAAAGTAAGGGAGAGAGGGTGAGGGCGGTGGTGAGGATGAGACACTTCTAGTAACACATCTGAAAAATGGATAGATTAGATGAGGATAATGTAAGTCAGATAATTAGTGGCAATATTGGTTGAATTTTGATCAATTCTAAAAGAATTGAGTGTTATTTGTCTTTAAATTTACTTTTTTAATAATTATTATTCATTATCAAAGTAGGGATGAAGACATAGAATAATAAAAGAATAATCTCAATCACAAAATATATAGTTTACCTTCTAATAATCCTCCATGTGCAAGACACCAAAGGATAAAATTATTAAATCTTATGCAATCAGCTAGTGCTATAAAGCAAATTAAAAATATTATGATCAGACTTTCAAATTTACTCTGATAAAAAACTTCTTCATGTCAAAGCCAGAATTTTTGCCACAACATAAGTTACCACTCAGCTAGTCATGTCACGTAAAGTCTTCAATTACATGTCCACAAGTTGACCCCTACGACATAGTTATCAAGGTCACTTATATAGCCAAAGAGCATATATGCTATCTCTTTCACATCATTACTCAGAAATATTATCCAATACATTTATTGTCATAGTCTCATTTATGGAGCAATGTGGACCAAATATGTCACTTCTTTGCATTGACCTTTAAATTTATTATTTTTTAAAAAATTTATTAAATCTTTGTTTCCAGATTCTCGTTTATTTTAGTATTCATTTTATCGGAAAATGATTTCGGAATCAGCCTTGAGGTGAAGAAGAGAGAAAGCGGTAAGAAATTGTGATTTAACTTTGAGAAAGAAGTGTGAGGCCGTGTGGAATTTTAATTTTATAATGCAATCTACTTAGTCATACCCTTTTTTTTTTCTTTTCTTATACATCGAAAAGATAAAATGAAGTTTAAATTCATTACCTTATGGTAAACTATTCAAATCATTTATCATTAGCCCAATTCTAGTGTTTTACATCTCAGTCATATATTTTGATTCAACGATTGAAAGCTTCTTTTTCATTTCTCATTTAATGAAATAATTTTCACTTAATATATCTCTAATTAATCAATCTCGTACTCATCATTATTTTTATTTTAAGGAAGGTGAATATTTGAGAGAGAGAGAGACAGAGAGTGGGGTATTCTAAGGCCTCAATTATATTCTCATTTTTATTTTTTTAGGCAGAATACACTTTTTGATCCTCTAGCTATTTTTATTTTTCATTTTGATTCCTTAGGTTTAGGTTTTTGGGTCCCTCAATTTTTTTTTTTCATTTTGGTCTCCTAACTAGTTTTCCATTCTATTTGGTCCATTAACTTTTTTCTTTTTAATTTTGGTTCTCTAACTAGTTTATTATTATTTTTGAATTTATTTTATTTTATTTTATTTTCTATTCTTGTAGTATAATGCAGTAAATTAAAATAAAAGATACTGAAAAAATAAAATCGAAACTGATTTTCTAGCAAGAAACTGATTTTTATAGCTAAGGTTATGTCTTTTTAATTTGCTATTATTCAATTTAAGTCGTCTATATTCTAATTATTTTCTTAATTTTTAATTTTATTTTAATATATATTTTATTTAATTTCTGTTTTCGTTTTACAGTTTAAAAAAGTGTAAATATATTGTTCAGTTTTTTTTCTGTTTCTTTTATTTAAATTTATTACATAAGAATAGAAAATAAATAAAATAAATCCAGAAAGAATAAAAATAGTTAGGAGACCAAAATAAAAAAAAATTAGTTAAAAAAACTAAAATGAAAAACAAAAATAAATTAGGAAATAAAAAAGTATATATCCCCCCTCCCCCCCCCTCATCTTTTGCCTTTTCTTCTTTTTTTTTTATGTCATTTTTTTTTTGTATTTCTTTTATCACTTTAAAAGTGTATCACTTTTGCAATGGACTCTTGTTTTATTAAGCCCATAGCTAACCCAAACGGAAAGATTTTAGGACCCAGCAAAGATTAGGGTAAACACGCAAGTTCATACCTAAATTATGCCGGACTTCGACCAAAAAAACGAAAATTCTACCAGACGAAATGGTCCCACAAGAAGAAGGCATATTTTGCGATTTCTCACAATTAAAATTGTAGGACATTAGTTCTTTCTCAGAATTCCAATAGACATTATTTTTAGACAAAACTCGCAAATTGACCTATCTCAAATTTTGCGTTGAATAAATTTATCCCTATTAAAAAAATAGCCAAAAAATACCTACCAATTTAAAAATGCTGGACAAGTTGATTTCTTTAAAAGGAAATACCTAAAGAAGTCATGTTGGATAAGTTAGTTCTTTGTATAGGGATTAATTTGAACTCTTCATGATTTTGAGCCTAATTTGTCCTTTTTTTTTAAGAAACTAATTTGTTCAATGTTTTTAAATGATACAAACCTCTTTGGATACCTTTTTTTTTTTTAGAGAAATCAATTCGTCTAATGTAAAATCTAAGGACCAATATGAGGGTTTTGTCCTATTTTTTCAGATTGCTAGGGACTAATTTGTCTTTTTAATCATGACTTCATGAGGACCAAAAATGATATTTACTTTCGTAAAGGATGCATATGTCCACTGTTATTTTTATTGGGGATCAAATTGGAGGTTTCAAAAAAAAAGTGTATTCAAAGACTAAATAGAGTTGATATAAAAAATTGGATAATCAAACCAAATCTCAAACCAAATTGAACTAACTCATTAAAAATCGATTTTTTTTCAAATGAAAATGTTATTTACATTCATAAGGCATGAGACACCGTGTCAACTCACATCTCACCTACCATTGAATAAAATATGAATCCTACTTAAATAAGGTCCATATTTCATCCAACAGTGGATGAAATATTAGTCAGCATGATATCCTATATATTGAATACAAATAACATAACTCTTTAAATACATTATTGCTATTTTAACACCTAAAAATGGGTGTTTAAGTGAGACATCCACTTTATCCTTATTAGATCAGATGATAATTCCTAATATCTTCATCAGATCCATCACATCACCCACAAAGAGTTTAAGTGTTTTTTTTTTATCGAATCAATTAATCGATATGAAATTTTAGAAGCATGAATTTTGTAGTTTTACTTTTAACAAATGAAAGGGCGTTTGAATGATTTTGCATCAGCAAGTCCCCACAGATTTTTGATCCCTTGTTGGATGGAAAGAGAGGGAAGGATGTGGTTAGGAAGATTTTCAGTGCCACCATATATCTGCACAAACTCTCATTCATTTGCATACAGTTCCATTCTTATCCTTCGTGAAACCAACCAAAGGAAAGGGAAGTCTCTCTTCATTTTCACTGGGTGATATCCAACAAGAGGACTCGTTGAATGTAAAACCACACATAACTCTTTATCCCTATTGGGAGAGCGAGTTCTTATCAGGAATGAACACTCGATCAATCTCTTTTAATTTTCATCTTGTTTCTTTGAGGCACAACAAGGACAAACGCAGCTACAAGAAAAGGACATACGTATGTTTGTTAATTTGAGTTTTGGAGAGGGATGGAAGAAAAGAAAGGGCTTCAATCAAATCTTAAAAATTTTACTCCACACATCCTACCTTCCCTTCCAAAATTCAAACTCGCATGCATATTTTAAAAAGAAGATAATGGCCAGTAGACAGTAGACTATTGAATGAGGCATAGGAAGGAAGGATGAAGTGACCCCTGAAGTTTAGCAAGGCCACGCTACAGAATTGTAAATGATTGATCTCATGAAGTAGCCAATAATTCATCGATGGAAAGATCATCAGAAGTTAATATATGGTATTCAATTCAAAATAGCTACGAGATTACGTGATCAATAAATATACTTTGCTAGCTAAGATCCATCTAGTCCAGTGAGATTTGAAAACAACCTGTTCAGGCTACAAGAAATTAATGTTCTCTCACTAACATTTGATCCTTCATTCAAAAAAAGTCCCAACAACATCGTACACTCACTCTAACTAGGGGAAAAAAACCTGAAGACTCAGAATATCTCTAGCCTCCTAAATGGCTGATTGCGAACGCACTAATCTGCTCTGCTTAACGCTTCTTCTTGCTTCCTTTTGAACTGGATTTTGATGGTGTAGCCACGAGGTATACGAACAGAACCACAATGGATATCACTGAGATCAGAGATCCATACTTAGCCAGCAACCTCTGTGGACAATAACATTTTGACATTAAGATAATGATTTACACTAGAAAATAGTAGTAAAGAACATATCATCATAAAGATATGAAACTGCAGCATTCCCTAGGTGAAACTCACACCTGTAGAGAAAAGTGCACAAGCATGCAAAAACAGATCAACTTTGTTTTATTCATCACTACATACACGACTTGTCAAACAATATATTTCTCAAGAATGGATAGAGTTTCATTCGAAAGGAAAGGTAAATGTGGTCCATATTGTCCATATCATCATGGTTGACCCATGACATGCAAAATCAACTACCAAATTAGGTAGTACTCGTGGTAATTCAAAGTGATGTCATTCACATCAGAAATAGTTTTGAAGACTGCAAATACAAAGACCAAAAATAATTGTTCATACCTTAGCCTGAGAAATCGGGTTCAACCAGATATGATTACATGCAACCAAAAAGCAGCACGTTAGTCAGCAAAAGAAATTGAAGTTGATTCATGTATAAGTCAGGTAAGAAGAAACATACCCATTCAAATTTCTTCTCGGGAGGTCTATCAGCAAGAACATCTAAAGGCAATATGGGACTTGAAAATGCCACCTAATAGCAAGAAATTATTACTATAAGAAAAGTTTGCTCACCAGATAGGCAGATACGAAAATAGACAACAACACAAATATATATTAAACCTGTAAAGCAGCCTTTGTGGGAATGCGGAACTTTATGACAGCTGGTTCACTAGAAAATACTCCTTTTGTGTTTGCCTCCAGCTCAAATGTGTGGGAGAGGATGCCACCACTGAAAAAAACATGATTTCTTTGTAAATAAAAAAATGAAACAAACCAGAATGCAACAGAGGAAAAACAGGAGCAGGTAACAGAGTAGTAAAAATGTTACAGAAAATAACATGAAACTCACGCATCAAGCTTTTCCCATGACTTTGAAGTGCTACCACTGATTACATTAAAAACATCACTTGGCCAGCTATCGTCTCCTAGACTTACATCATATGCAGTCCTTTCAACAAAAGGAACAGAAGGGTAAGTACAAAGGATAAGCAAAAATTAAAGGCAAACATAGAAATAAAATTAGATACCATAAAATAATTAATAGCTATAAGTGAAATGAAATATTCACTGGCTCATCATGCAAAATTGCAAACTCATCCTCTAACTGTGACCTCTATCTTTTAGCTTTACATGAATACCTTCATTGATGACCTCTATCTTTTAGCTTTACTTGAATACCTTCATTGACCTTAAGGTTCATTTTACATCTCTACTACTTGCACCAAAGAAACAATCATCTAAAGTACATTTACAGGCATCAATTTGCCAAAATGGATCAGCAAAGTTATTCTATGTGTGAGCACATGCACAAGCCAGCACAACCAAAATTCCTTATATTAATGTACCTCCTGTCTTGAATAACAGAAAATACTTATTTTAACAACTCACCAAGACAGTCAAGGAATCACAACTTACAAGGCCTATTTACACAAGCTTGCTAGCCTATTTCATTGTGAGATAAACAGAGGGACTCAAAAGGTCACACGTCATAAGTTAGGGAAAAAAAACCACGATTCAATCGTAGTCACAGCACACAAGGTCCCATCTTACTGATTTACACCCTCTAATACCATAGTCAATGCCAGTAATTAAACCCACAATCCAATAGAAACAAGGATGGAATTCGCATTTTGGTACTGTCCTCCAGCCAACATTTAACAATTTAAGCACCGAAATAAGCAAACTAATTATACTTCTTCATATTTTGAAACATCCACACATCAAATCTGAAGTAGCACCAGGATAAATCCTAGAAACTCCAACTGACCTCCCAAAAGGATCGATTTTTCACAACTAATTGGAAAAGCTATCAAAATACACAGGAACTCCTCATATATTCAACAATCGGATCAAAACCCATCTGTTTCCTTCCACTGAATTACTCATGCAAGCAAAAGGGGCACGCCCTAGAAGCTAAAATAAATCGATTACTAACAAAATTACCATTTTTTAGTTCGCTAGCTTTACCTATACCTTCATCCCAGCACATAAAAAACTACACTTTTATTTTTAATTTTCCACTCACACAAAAAAAAAAAATCATAAACAAACACCCGAGATCCACAATAAATTTCTTCTCTTACCAACATTTCATCAAAAGCCATATAGCACAAATAAAAATCACTCACCACAAAAAAAAAATTAAAAAAAAAACATAAAGATCCAATTCTAGCAATCGATCAGAGCATGCATGCACATGGGGAATTGAGATCTGGGACATATAACACAAAAATCTTGAAAAAGAAAAGGAGAATCGTGGGTGGCAGATCGGAGCATACGAGGATCCTTGGTTGTAGATGTCGATGGAGACGGAGACCCTTTCGGCGCCGGACTTGAGCCTGTTGAGTGAGGCCTTCTTGTGAGCCACGATGAAAGGGACGTCGGAGGAAGCGTGTGACGAGCACGCCAACAACGACGCTACCAGCGCTAAGGCCATCAGGACCTTCCAGATTGGATCCGCCATTGCCATCGCCACTGCTCAGAGAGAGAGAGAGAGAGAGAGAGAGAGAGAGAGAGAGAGAGAGAGATGGAGAGAGGGTCAATGAGGAAGACAGAGGAGATCTTTGGTTGGGAGTCTATTTTATTTTATGTGGTTTATATGTAAAATGATTCCAGATTTGGGAGAGTTGAATAAATTAATACAAAACCAGGAAAGGAAGACTAGGGTTCGTAATGTCAAGGAATGCCAAGCTAAAATACTGAGTGCTGCCCGCATACAAGAAAAATACAATCGATATAGTTCAAGATTAAAATTTAGGGTCATTTTTTTACGTGGGATTTGCACCAGAATTTGTCACAATACTAGTTTTTATGATTATTTATAAGAATATGATATTTTAAAGAACAAATCTCTTAAATCATAAAATATTATTTTTAAATCAAAATTTTCTAATGGCAAGATTTACACATTATATTTATGTAAATTTTTCCATAATGTTGTATATAAGGAATTGTTAAATTAAAGGATTTAATTGTTATACATTAATAGTGTAAAATTTTTTTACATAATCATTCAATTATTTATTGCCCAAATAAGTCATGATAGTTGATTTTTATATCCACTACCTGAAAAGTCATCCAAACTAAGTATTTTGATTGGATGAGAGTATAAAACTATTTTACATTATCAGTACATCAAAATTAAACTCTAAATTAAAACACCATATCAAAAATAAAAACCCTAACTTTTTTGGTTACTATTTGGATAATTTTTTAATAATGTAAGTTTAATTTTACTAGCTTTGTGCCAGTGCAGCACACAGCTAAACGAACCTTCTTAGTGTAAATTGAAAATTTTGTTTTTACTTTTTATTTTATATTTTTTAATGTAAATTGAAAAAACTGTTTTTACTTTTTATTTTATATATATATATATAAAAGTGGAGATCCATTTATTGCAACAGTAAATCTTACACACTTACTTCATTCAATAACTCTTTATAGAAATTGAATTTGATTAATTCAATCATTAAATTAAGTGATATTAATCTAATGACTAGGCATATCAAATTTCAAACTAATTGGATAACAACAGGGATGTAATCTAATAAGTAATATTTACTTGTATTTTTAAAAACATATTATCCGTTAAATTAAAGTAATATGATGAAGTATCAAATCATTTTCAAATGGTATAAAATTTGATATACTTGATCTACTTAACAAGAATTTTGAATTTAATAGTTAAATTGATAAAATCTCATGTCCATGAAGAGTTATTGAATGAAATAAGTGTAACATAACTTACTCTTGGATATGTGTGTATATATATACACATATACACACACATATGGGCCAAAGCCCAACAAAGAAAAATTACTAAAACATATACTATAAGAAAATAGGTATTTTCAATGGTTTTCAATAATTAAAGTGTCAATAAAAGTAATATCAAAAAAAGTAATTTTGACAATGACAGTTGAAAATAGTTATAAACTTTTATCGACAATTAGTGCATGTTGAAAACACATATTTTAGGTATTTTCAACATGTACTAATTGTCGTTAAAAGTTTATAAGTATTTTTAATAGTCGCTTGATATCGAAATTACTTTTCTTGACAATATTTTTATCAACACTTTAATTGTTAAGAACCATTGAAAATATCTATTTTTCTTGAAGTGATAGTAGAAGGTTTATAAATTCCAAGAACATCAGCTAAAAACTCAACCCAAAGGAAAAATAGAACTCTTTCAAATAAAATTCCACCTAATTAAGGAAGTACTATGCCCATGTTTAGTAAACTTATTGGCACACACGTTAACTTCACAATACACAAGACAAATTTCAACAATTAATCATCTCTCTCTACTAGGTTCCTAATAGCTTCAACTAATGAGGCATGACAATGATACGTCAACACCCCCGATAAACTGAAAAATACACAAAGAATCAATCCCTAAAATAAGATTTTTAATGGCCATATTTTCTTGCAACATACAAACCCAAGAAAGCAACCCACAGCTCAGATAAATTATTGGAACAAGTTTCAAGATTGAAACTCCAACCTGCCTAAAACCATCCTCATGATTCCTAATTAGGCCACCATAAGTTGCAACAGAATTGTCTAGTATACAACAATCATTGGGGCGGAGGCTTCCTCCTGATCTGTTTTATTTCCACAGACTGCAAATTCAAGTTTCCCTCATAATCCCTAGCAAGTATTTGAACCCTATAAGCAAGTAAAGAATAAGCATTAGTCTTTTCTTAAAAAATAACTAAATCTCGATAGTACCATAATGAATTACAAGTTGTTAATTATGAATAAAACGAGTCTTATTCAACAAATTGCCTTCCAGCCAACTCGTTGAAGGTCGGTTAAAGAAAATATTTGAACTAAGACTAAGATCAATGATCTTCCATGTTTACTTTGCAATCTTACAATCACAAATCACATAGAGCATTGTTTCATACACTTTATTACAAACAATACAAATGTCTTGCGATGCCACTACCAGAAAAAAAAATGCTTTTACTGGCGGATTTTTTTGTTATTGACAAAAAATTTAATTTTTGATAAATTTTTTGACGAATTTTGACTATCGGTAATAACGTAATCGGTAATAATTATCGACGGAAAAAACTCGTCGAAAAAAAATTACTAACAGATTTTTTCTTCAAAATCCATCGGTAATGAGCTGAACATTTAATCAGCAAATTTGTTAAGGTTTAGGTATTATCGGGGATTTTGTTTCATTACCGATAGATTTTTCCGTTGATAATTATTGAATTTCATAAATTTTTGTTTTTATTTTTGGTTTACCAACAGATTTAATTATAAATTTTTAAATTATTTTTTATTTATTCATTTTACCAATGGAAAAAACTGTAGGTAAAATTAAAAAAATTTATTTTTTCTTTACTTTATCGGCGAAAAAAATTTGTCGGAAAATCTTAATTTTTTTATTTTATCATTTACTTACCAATGGAAAATTTTTAAATATTATATTTTATCATATTTTATATTTTAATTTTCCGTGGAACCACTGATGATATATAAAGAATAAACTCCCAATCGATTGATTAGTCAGTTGCTTTTATTCAATCAATTGACACTCTTGAACATTCTCTTGCGTCAATCCAAAATTACAAATAGAACAGTATAAATTTTACTGATGCTGACCGATTAATAATCTATAAAAGCAATGCTAAATCTATCAAAAAATAAAAGCAATGCGACGATAACAATTGTGCCACGAAGGGGCATGTTACTAGAGAACTTGTATGAAAATGCGATCGTTCAGACAAAACGTCCCATTCTTTGCTATGAATGCATTCATTGCTTGAGTCCTTGATGCACAACGTACCGTGGCCATTCTAATGGGTTCTGAACCTTCTCCAAGTCTAAAAAAGCAAGAGCAATCATCTCAAGACAATAACAACATCAAACACTACAAAAAATTTATAAAATACATGACACTAACCTTGAAAAGACATTGAACAAGGAGTGATCATATTCACAACCAGACAGGATGCATTTTATATCCAATTAACTCTCAACATAAATTTAACCATCTTATCAAAGATCCACTTAACATTCCATCAAAATCCAAGTAATCTGCAGAATATATACATTCGATTTTAGTGTTCAATAAGTCATGCATACGCCACAACAATTTGATCAAATAGTCACATGCTGCTACATTGTTCTGGACAGAAATGTAATGGACACTGACAGTTCTAGTGTAAGCTAAAAATGTTCAGACTCACTAATCAAACCCTTTGGGTTGCCTATGCATCGGTCAGAAAGCATTATACAATCCCATATGAATATGAAATCTGAATTCCATACTTATTCAAAGAGTCACGTAAGTAGTGCTATTTTTGCTTGTCAACTCTCAAGCGAGAATTATCCTAAAAGAACTTTGATTATAATGCTTAATTGTCCCATATAATGCCTTGAAAAAAAGTATATTGTAGGCAATACCTCCCTTTTTCTAATGTGTTGTCAAGCTTTAAATTGAGAATTAACAAAGAAAGAGAATGGGTGGAACTTGCGAATTGAGATTTCACTAACGAAGATATGAAATATATTCAAGCTATATGTTTTGTTCATTGTGATTTGTGGAGCAATCATACAATTAAGATGATATTGATTGACAAAAAAAGGTCTTAATCCCCTATCCTTTCAAAGGACCATGTACAAAACGTTGCTCTTTTAAGTAAATAGATTATACTCTTTAACTTAACAAAATTGCGGCAGAACCTCCGCTTAAATTAAGATTCAACTCTTTGAATTAAAAACAAAATCAAAAGCACCTCCTCGTAAACAAAGACATCCCAAGAAATTGATTTCATGACATACATATATCAATCCAGTCAACTTAAAATTCACAATACAATCAAACAAACATTTAAAGATCCAAAAACTGTTCTAGAGCACACCCCTTATAACATCACAACATGCATATCCTACAATCTCTGCATACACAATCAATCTCTAGAGCAAACAATGCAAACTAGTCAAGGAAGGACCTCTATGCTCTTCCCCCCAATCATGCAATCCCAATTTCCTACAACTCTATCTTAGAAATCGTAAGTCTCTATCCTAACAAAAATGTAGTTAAATAAGGAGAAGAAACAATTATTTACCTTAATGTCGGCAAAAGAATTATATGCTCCACCAAAGAAATGCTCCAATCAGATTTGACGTTCTCTAACAAAATCAATTATTTGAATTAATAAATCAATTCATCAAAAATGCCTCAATCCAACCATATTTATGTGTTAAAAAATATAGCTAGCTTGAAAAACCACATTTGTTCATATTTCATTAACCAATCCTTCTAAACTCACATTTTTATTGACCCATCCAATCCAAGCTTCAATTCATATTTCGCTAATCAATCCTTCCTAATTCACATTTTGTTAATTTATTGAAAAGGTGAAATTATGCACATGAGGGTGTGACCAAAAATCATGCTCATGAGGTTACAGATCAACATTCTCAATGCAATATAAGAGTGACTTGAATGCTACACTATAGAACAAGAAAATCATATGTTTGGATTACTCTATTTTTAGTTCAAAACAGTATAATCAAAATCTTCTTAGACAAATTGCCCCAAGCTTTTACTTAATAGTTCTCTTCAAACAAGGCTAATATGCAATACAAGAATACATCAATTCACTCCATATATAAACAAAATTTCACCTTATATTAGCTATGAAAATCATAGCCAAATAACTCATGAAACATGGGCCATCCAAATCATAGCCAAAATCAAACTAAAAAAAAAAAGATGCTTACCTGGAAGCAGTTCACACACAAAGCTGTTCACGCAGGTGGCTATTCGAGCAGAGGGAGAAAGATTCGCATTGGGTGGTGGGAGGCGAAGCTACAGTGCCGGCGACTGGCTGGAGTAAGTCGCAGTCACGCAGGAGGTTTGAGATCTGGTGCTAGATCATCGGCGCTATTTGCACAAAAGGGGTCCGAGTTCGCCGGCGCCGTTTGTGCAAAGTGGAGCCGAGATCTGGCGGGCACCACCAGCCTACTTGCTGCGTAGCTCGCTTCTCCGGTGAGGCTAGGCGATAGAGAGAGAAACAGATCTAGAAAAAGAGAGAGAGAGAGAGAGAGAGAGAGAGCAAAAAGAAAGAAAGAAAGAAAGAAACAACCTTTAATATTTTTGGTCTATTGTTTCTAATGGAATTTTGAATTTTCAACGGAAAATATCCGTCGAAAATAGCCACAAAAGTGCCATTTCACAATTTTTTTCTCCAAAAATTACCGTTGGATTTTTCCATCAGTAATTATTTTAAGAATTATTTTTGAAATTAAAAAAGTTTTAGCTAATTACCAACGGAAAAGTTTACGTTGGTAACATTATTTTCAAATAAAAAAACTTTAAAAAAATAATTATCGATGGAAAAATCTGTCGGTAATGTTAATTTCTTCATAAAAATAATTCATACTAGTTATCGATGGAAAATATCCGTCGGTAATTTGCACGCCATTTTCATGTAAAGTAGGTGGGTATTATACTGACGGAAAAATTTGTCGGTAATGACTGAAACCTAAAATTTTCAAATTTCATGTTTTCCATCGGTAAATCCATCGAAAATACCGACGGATTTTATCCCTTGGTAAAATTCATCAGCTCGCATGTTTCTTGTTGTGTGTTAAGCCCTTTCTAAAATGTGCAGTGTTTGTGAGTAAAGCATCATTAGCCACCACCTACGTGAAGGTTTTCAATCTTTGAGAAGAATTTATCCTCCAAATATCTTTAAACACTCTAGTATGCTCAAAGTTCTCAACATCCAACCAACTATTATAAGCTCACTTGAGAGAAAATAGCCCCAAAACAGTAGGAAACCAAGCAACAAGATCTGAACCTGGCCTGCACATGGAGAAGGGGCTTTCATAGGAACAATAATATTAAAATAGTCAAGAGATAAAAAAGACCTAATCTCTCCCGATCCCAACTACCACTTTTTGTAATATATTTATTCACTATATGATTTAAAGATGCTTCATCCAACAGCATTAAGGAAAGATCACCTAGGGCATGAACACCCAAAAGCCAATGGTCTAGCCAAATTTTAATGGTCTCACAATCACCTAATCTCCAAATTAGGTTATTCTTAAAATAAACCAAACTTGCATAATACCTTTCCAAGCGTTTGACGCGTTTGTCCTAGATTTATTATCCAAAATTGTTCCATCTATATAGTGATATTTGCATTACATTGCCCTATCCCAAAGACAATCAGGATTGCTACCTATATTCCAAGCTAATCTATAATCCATAATACTAATATTCGAAAATCCTTTGGAAGAAAGTTTTCCAAGTGTCAATTCCAGAGTAATTTAGGACCCACAATTTTCATAACTTTAATAATTAACACTTTTTTTGAAAAAAATATAATTGTAATTATTATATATCATTAGAATATTATGCATTTAATAGCAGAATTGCACTGTACTACGTAAAGAATGAATTTTTAGATATTTCCCTACAATTCAATTTTTAACATTCAATTTTTTAATTCAGTTCGTGATTGTAATTAGCTTTACATGTGTTAAATTAGGGTAATCAAAATTGTGGAAAATCGCTAAAAAAATGGAATACAGGTTGAAAAAATGAGATAAATTTGGGAGTATTTTGATTGACAAGGACATAATCTGAACTAGTTTGTTTCAAGGAAAATCAATGTGCACACACGAAACTATTCATACATATGATCCCCCCCCCCCACACACATATATATGTCATCTGTTTCTATTTGTTCATTATGTGCTCAAATGGCAGTTCGCGGTGGTGTGTAATGGAGGACGTGGTGGAGCTCTAAACAAAGGTGGGTGGCTTGATTAGTGATGATGTAGTTTGCTTCTCATCTATTCTATGTTTGTTGAGTTGAAATCTTTTATAAGCTAGATTTGAAGAACTTCTTATCTATTATATTAATTTCAGCTTCTTAAAAAGAAAAATATTTTTTGTTGTAAATCTTAGCAAGCATTCTTCATTAGAAGATTAGAAAGAAGTCTCTCAAGTTGTTTACTTATACACTTTATTATCTTAGGAAATTTGAGTATTTTCTTGGAGTGTTAAATGCCAAAACCTTATATCTTTTGTACCTTGATCCATTAGTGATCAATGTAAAATTAGCTGGAAAGGTTATGATCAAAACTACTTGTGAGTAAGGGTTGACTGTACAAACTACTAACTGGAAATAGCTTGAAAAAGCTAGTAAAAAGAATATTGGACTTTCTCAGGTTGAGAAAGTGGTTGATAGTGGAACTCAACAGATTTGTTAAGGACTGGATATAGGCAGTGTCTGGTCAAATCAGTATAAAATCATTTGTATGATATTCTCTTTTTCCTGTCTCTTTAAATTATTGTGCTATTTATTTATGTTGTGTGAATCTTTAAACTTGCTTAAACAGGTTAATTTATGGAATTTTTATTTAGTTTCTAAACACTTCAGAAAGTAATTTCTAAAGCCTATTAACTCATGTTTTTCCACTGCTTTCAAGTTCAAAACAATTGATATACCTTGTTTGAGTTTAAAGAAAGTTAAAGATTTAAAAGCAAGATTCAACCCTCTTCTCGTGCTATATCTTCACTTCCACTTTGCCACGTTACAAGCTTAATAAAGTCCATTATGATCTATGATGATTGCTTTCGCTTTCGTTCATTTTAATTATAAGACAAATGTTCCATTGTCCCCCCTTAAAAAATTTTAAACAAAGGGCTATGTCATCTAGAAGGAAGCAACTATTTGGACTGGCAAGTGCTATTTGGAACTTTAACTTGGGGGCTTTTAAAGGAATTCCTCATGATGAAAGATGTTGAAGATTATTGAATTATAATTTGCATAAGTGTCTTTAGTAAGCTTAGGGGCCTAAACTCATTTCAAGATGACTCAGCCATATTACTGTCTATCCCAAACACTCTTGCTGATTAAAGCCCATATCACGTACCTTTGGACAATGTGAACTTGAGATGTGTCATAGTGATAAATGTTTATAAGTATTTTCAAAATGCAACTCTATTTGAATTCCTCATGGCCATTTTGTCCAAAACAAAAGGTTGAAATTTCTTGTTTCATAATTTGCATGGTATTGAGAAGCCTAGTTCATTTGCATCCTAATTCATTTCCATTCTAGGCATTAAGAAGCCTAGCTCATTTGCTCATTTGCATCCTAAGTATTGAGACACCTAATTTATCCTTTAAAGGTATTGTGAAGCTTTCTTTTCCTTTTTGAGGTATCGTGATGTCTCATTTTTATCCATTGTAGGTATTGTGATGCCTACGCAACTCTTTGAACGAATTGTGATGCTTCTTTCTCTTTTTAAGACTTTGAAGGTATTGTGACGCCTCATTTTATCCATTGTAGATATTGTGATGCCTATTTAACTCATTGGAGGTATTGTAATGTCTTCTTTTCCTTTTTGAGATATTGTGACGCCGTATTTTTATCCGTTATGGGTATTGTATCGCCCATTTAACTCATTGAGTTATTGTGACGCCTTCTTTTTTTTTTCTTTTTGAGTTATTGTGACACCTCATCTATTGAAGGTATTGTGATGCCTTGCTTTTTGCTTGTTAAA
Source organism: Dalbergia cochinchinensis (assembly GCA_031216125.1). NCBI lineage: Eukaryota > Viridiplantae > Streptophyta > Magnoliopsida > Fabales > Fabaceae > Dalbergia > Dalbergia cochinchinensis. Next base: position 27,109,474 of record CM062368.1, read on the forward strand.
GGTATTAAGAGGCCTTTCCTCTTCCTTTTATTGCGAGCCCTACACTCTCTAGAGTATTGTGATGTTGGTGGTTGAGTTTAATCGTTGTCTTGTAAATAATTTGGAAAAAAAAACTCTACTCGAGAAAAAAATGGGTGCTTATTACTTTCCGTGTCCTCTTAGGTTAAAAGACAAGGCAAGGGGGACTACTGTCAGCACCAAATTTTTGATTGAGTCACAATTTTTTTAATTTAAAAAATAAATAAAATATTAGAAACAAAAAAATCAAGATTCTAATGAGTTTTTTTTAATTAGCTTAATTAGTTTGATTTTGTTCTTCAATTAGGATCACAGATTTTTGCAATTGATTCTAATCAGCATTAGATCTTAATCCATTAGCATCAATGATCTCTTTAATTGATTTCAATTAGATCAAATATTAAAAACTTAGCATAAGCTTAAACATTGTCTAATTAATTTGTATTCATTTTCATTTTGTATATAAATTAACATAACTTTTTGTAAAGAGAGCAGAAGCATTGCACGATGATCAATGGAAAACAACCAATTTTGTGACATGGTGGCACCATCTTGACACCACACATAGAACTTGCACCCTTTCACGTTAAGGTATGTTTGTAAGTTTGGATTTGAAGGGAAAAGGAGAAAATGGGAGGTCTTATAGTGTAAAATCATATTACAAGTCCTCCCCTCCTCTCCCTTCTCCTCCAAAACCCAAACTCACAAACATATTGTTAGTCTACACTTACTATCGCTTTCACCTCCAAACCATACCAACACGTAGCCACCATCATCTCATCACAACCAAAAGAACCACCATCCACAGCCTGTCCTTACTGCAACCTCACTACCACAGCTCCCATCGCCCTTCCACTACTAGAAAAAATGTTATTAACGATGGATTTTTTACCATTACCGATGGAAAATTTTGTTTCCGATGGATTTTTTGATGGATTTTGACCATAGAAAATAATGTAGTTCGAAATAATTATTGACGAAAAAAATCTGTCGAAAACTGTTACCAATAGATTTTGGTAAATAAAATCTGTTGGTAATGAGTTGGAAAAATCGCCAGGAAATTCGTCAACTTGATTCTCATTACCGACGGATTTTCTTCGAAATCCGTCGGTAATTATAATTTTTTATTTATGTTATTGACGAAAAAATCTATCGGTAATTATAATTTTTTTAAAAATTATTTTTTTATTTTTTAGTTTACTGACGAAAAAATCCATCAGTAAATATTATTTTCAAAAAAATTATTTTTCATTTTTTAGTTTACAGACGGAAAAAATCCGTTGAAAATCATAATTTTTTATTTTTCTTTTAGTTTGCCGATGGAAAAATTCATTGGTAATTAAAATTTATATTCAATGACCATTCAGTAATTTGCGTGTTACCTGATCATTTAGGAATTTATTTTTATTTAAAGCTAATTATAAATATATTTACAATAAAAAATTTTCAATAAATAATAAACACAACAAATTTTACTTGAAATGAAAAATAGATAAAAGTATCAGAAAGTGTACAGACACAAATATCAAAATTCAACATATAACAAAGAAAGAAAAAAACAATGACTAAAATTAAAAGAAGTCAGCAACATCATCATCAGTATCACTGAATTCCCTTTGAATCAGCATTTGAATTCCCTCTTGGCGAGATCCCACTGCTAGGACAGCTTCCTTCCATTAATATCTGATTTTGGCCATTAAATCCTAAATTGTGCTTTAATTTGCTATCCAAAGACACATTAAATGATGATGAATTTGACTTGCTTGCAAAAATCCTTGTCACAATTGCTTAGTCTGGATTGGAAGCAAAATGTTCTCTAGTAAATTCTACATCACCTACTAAGTATTTTACTTTCACTATTGCAGTATCCAAATTTAGTTCTCTGTGATAAGACTTTTTCGAATATGCAAGATGAGAAGCATCAAATTCTAACTTAATATCACCAAGAAGTTGGTACACCTTCACATTAAGAATTAACAATGTTAACATTGCTTTGAGCTTCCTTAACTCATTAAGCAACTCCAAAATCCAAATGAACATGAATCAGCACACATTAAAAGGAGTAGAGTAGACAACCCAAACAATGAGAATCCTAGTTAAACAAAAGCATGTAACTTAGGCATATGAAAAATAGTAGCTACTTATGCGTAGAAGAGAGATGATTATATTAATTGTAGTATTGGCCACCATATGCCAAGCAAAATATTGAACTATCAGAGACAATCTTTATCCCTTATCCCTATTGAATCCAACAAACATCTTGATGAAGAATTTGCAAAATGAATGATGATAAATTAAGGACAAAATGATGTCTTCCTAATTCCTCAAAGTACCTATATGTGATGTGCGTTCACAGTCATTGTCTCTTGTTTGAAACAATTGATAGCAATTAACATTCAAAGTCCAAAAGAAAATAAAGTGCTGATGCCTGTGTTGTTAGCCAAGACTTTCTGCAACAAATTAAACTTCTCATACATAGCATTGTATAATCAAATACATAGACAGAACCAAGTTTCCTATTATTTATTTTTAAGTCACAATGAATTTTAAGAATATACCCTTTTAAACGTTAAGTTCTTTGAAACCAAGTTCTTTGATGCGTCAGCATCATCGGCAACACCTCCCCTTAAATTAATATTCCACTATTTAAATTAAAAAAAAATGGACAGAACCTCCCCTAGAGCTAAGACATCCCAACAAAATTAATTTCAATATATACATATATCAATCCTGTCAAATAAAATTCACAATACAATCAAACAAACATTTAAAGATCTTAAAACTATTCTAGAGCACACCCCCTTATGACATCACAATATGCATATCCTGCAATCTCCACACACACAATCAATCTCCATAGCAAATAATGCAAACAAGTCGGGGAAGGACCTCTATGTCTTTCCCCTCAGTCATACAATCCCATTTTTCTACAACTTTATCTTAGAAATCATAAGTCTCTATCCTAACAACAAATGTAATTAAATAAGGAGAAACAATTACTTATATTACCTTAAAAAAGACAAGAGAATTATATGCTCCATCACAGAAATGTTCTAAGCGGACTCGACACTCTCAAACAAAATTAGATCCTGCTAAAGATGGAAAATAATGAGAGAATACAAGCCAAACTACTTAAAAAAAATTAATAGTTTCATGATTCACATTTGGATTTAATACCAAATACACTAAGCCAAGGTCATTGTTCTAAAAATGATTCCAATTCAAAAGCTTTGAAATTACACAAATCCAAACTTAGTTCAACCAAACCCCACAATTAAATAGATCCAACCTTCTTCAACCCAAATTAACAAGAAAATATCAAACCAAATCATATCAACAAATAAACAATCCTAATTTCTTGTAATCAAAATTAACAAACAAAAACCAAAATTAACCAAATATCAATAAGAGAATCCATATACACTTGAAAAAAATATATACAAACAATGAGAGGGGTGAGCTTACCTTCTTCTCCGAAATAGCTGGCCGGTGAGAGGGGTGGCAGGGTCGGAGAGGTCGCGCTGGGTCAAAAGGGTCATCGGCATCGTAAGGTCACACCGGGTCACTGGGGGGTCACCAACGTTGCGCTTGGGTCACCGGGAGTCTCAAGGTCCCGCCTGGGTCCTCGAGGATCGCCGAGTCGCGCCGGTGACTGGGGTTTCCTAGGTCGCACGGGTCGCATCGGCTAGGTCGCCAGTAATGGATGTTGTCGGTCGTGCAGTGGGAGGTCGAAAAGGTCGCGCGCGGGATTTGGTGGCTATGTGCTTGTCTCCCAAGAGAGTGAAAGGGAGAGGGAGAGAAAGGAGTGAGGGACCTTTTTTTTAAGTTATGGATTTTCCGCCAAAAAAAATTGAAAAAAAGCTCTAAAAATCCCTTTATTACCAATGGAATTTTTACAGTTATAGACGGATTATCCGTCAGTAACAAAAAAAATTTATTTTTTAATATTTTTGCTGAAAATTCCACCAATAATATTATTTTTAAATAAATTTATTTTACTAAAATTCTTCCAACGGATTTTTTCTGTCAGTAATATTATTTTTCAATAAATTTATTTTCATAATTAGCTACCGACGGAAAAATCTGTTGGTAATTGCTGTCCACATATGGCACCTTTGGACGCGAAATTTTCCAACGGATATTCTTTCAGTAACTGTGTAAAAAAAAAAATTTCCTTCCATTTTTCTCTATTTCCGTCGAAAATATCGACAGAACTCACTTATTTCTAGTAGTGTTCACCATTAAGCTTCCATGATTGCAACCCATTTTCTACCAACCACCATGAATGCACGTAAGCCAGCGCCTAAGACCGCAAGTAGAGTTGCCGTCCCCATTGTGGATGACGCCACCCGTGTTCCTTTTTGTCATCACTTGTCAAGAAGTTCTTCTTCCTCTTGGTTGCACCACATAGCTACCCTTGGATCCTCGTTTTGTAATTTATTCTTGTGCATTGGGATTTGCTTTTTTTTTTCCTTTTTACTTTTCCTTCATTTTGTGGACGCATTCTTTTTCCTCTATTGTAACAGACTAACTTCATTTTCGACCTTGTGTTATGGTTATGTTTACTTTCTAGATTACTAATTTTCTTGTTTTCTTTCTTCTTTTTTTTCAAAGAAGCAAAGCTGTTAGTATGTAGGAATGTAGGATGTTTGTGTGGGTGATTTAAACATCATGAAACTTCAGCATTTTTTTTTATTGTTGAGCATGAAATTAAAAACCATAAAAAAGGAAAGATATTTGAATAATTTTGTTGATTCAAATTATGTCATTGTTATCGATTGCTGATTTGATTCATTACCTTATGACAGCATGTTGCTTTGATTGAAACTAATTTATTGCCAATTAATTGTGTTTCACTTTCTATCTTTCTTAATCCATGCAACAAGTTTATGACATTGATGTATGATTTGATCATCTCAAAGGTTGTAAGAATTGTAAGGATTTATCGTATGACTTATGTCATCCTTAATCGTGTGCAAGAGTGGATTTGATCTGTTTTCTAAAGAAATCATTTGTAAATAATTAAAATTAACAAACACATAATTATTTTTTAGAAGAACTACATGATTTTGAGTTTCTCATTGCACTAAAGAATACATACGAGCGGATGTTTTTTCTTTCAAGTCAAAATTAAAGCTTCTTAAATTTGTTTTCTCTTTTTGTAAATATTTTTTATAATATTAGATTCTAAAAATATTTTTAGGTTTTTTTTGGGAAAAGTAAAATTATTAAAGGTATCATTTGATATGCAAAGCAAACTTTAGGTAATGATTGTGAGACGGATGTATTAGAGGTGTAGTGGGATTAAGTTTCCACTCTTTTCTAATCATAATTAGACTCTCGAACCCAATTCCTTTTTAAAAGACTAGTTTTGCCAAATTGAAAAGGTTTTCCAATTTTTATCGAGGATAAAAACTGATTGCGACTCCATTGACCCATTGAAAATTAAAATTTTTTTCTAGTTGTGGTGCCTTTCCTTTAGGGACATTGTGACAAATTTAACTCCAAAGTAAGATAGTTTGAATTATTCCATAGAATGTAGAAGAAAAACTGCTCTATTAACATCAACTGATAAAGGTAATTTAATTATAATCTTCTTTCTATTATACTTATTCTATGTTTTGTCTAATTTTCACTTTTTGAAAGCATATGAAAGTCTACTTCAAATTGTAAATGATGAAGCTGGGTCTGTGATTGATGCAATGGATGTTTTATTCAATGCTAGCAAGAATTAAGGAATACTCGAATATTCAATTTTTTTTATAGATTGAATATCCAAATTTTAATTATAATTTTTGTTACTTTCATAGACATATTTTACATTAATCATGTTTTAATTTTATTTTTACACTATTATGTCATTTTATCTTTTAGCAGAATGTTTAGATATTGGGGACTTTGATTACAAATGTCAAATTTGTCAAATCAAAAAAAAAAATAAAGAATACTTCTACCTTTAATTTTCAGTTTGTTGTATGAAAGTAAAGATACAACTCCCATTGTTACATAGACCTCCACAATTAGTATGAAATTTGGTAAATGACAGGAGAAGTTGAAGCTCTCACATTTTTTTGTAAAATATTGGCAAATACAACACATTGGCATTCACTTCTACCGATGGTAAGATTGATAGATCTTTAAATAATGGTGAAGCTACTCAATAGTTTATTCATGTGGACATGATTTTCATAGAATAGGTTCTTTACTTCTAATTGAAGGTTGACAACTAAAATTTTCTCAACTATATATGCATATATGTCCATATATATTCCTTTTTTAAATTTCATTCATTGTCTTTGTCATTTATTAATTATTTTAAATTTTTATATGATTTTAGGAAACTGAAACTACTACATCAAACTTAGATCAATCATTAAGTATTTGAAATATATGATTGATGAACACACTTTATTGGCTAAATTCTTTAGAAGAGCCAATGACTTCTTAGATCAAGAACAGACATCCTATGTTCGTCTTACATTGTTCAAAAATCGATCTAAAGGTATGATAACCTATAATCTTCCATCTATTGATGATGTTGCGGCCTTAATTGTTGGAGATTTATATAGAGTTCATAAATCAAAAGAGACATTATTGTAAAAAAAGAGTGATGGTTATACTTGAAGAGAATTCACGAAACCTATATAGCTTTCATACCTCTTCAATATCCTCTATTGTTTCCATTTAGAGAAGAAGATTATTAGGAGGATATACCAGTAAAGGATTCTTTAAGAGAGTCAGGGTTACATTGAGAGAATTCCTTGCCTTTAGAATTATGAATACAGAAACATCCTAGCAACAAGAAGATTCTTAGTGGCTTAGAAGAAACTATTACAAGAGGTGAAATAGACCCATCATGTTTTGGAATGTAAATTATATTACCTTCATCTTTTACTATAAAAATGAGATATATATTTAATAATTGTCAAGATGTTATCGCCAAGAGATTTCGATGCCCTAATTTATTTGACACTTTTACTTGTAATCCTTAGTGGCTTGAAGTTCAAAGACTTGTTAATTAAAGAGGAATTAGAGCCAGGGATCATTTGGATATTGCATGTAGATGATTTCAAATCAAATTAGATCAAATGATTCTAACTTCAAGAAATGATGTTTCTTTGGTCGGGTAATAACCGATAAGAAATTCAATAAATCTTCCCAAGTAATTAACATTGTTATTTATTAAAGTAATTTAGGGTCTCTAACTTTTGATTAATATTGTACTCTATTGTGCTTTCATTTAATTAGGAATTTAATTCTTGCATGCATATATGTTACAGCCATATACGCAATAGAATTTTTTTAAAAAAAAGATTGCCACATGCCCATATTCTTCTATGCTTACTCCCAAATGATAAGTTACAAAGTCCATAGCAGATTAATCAAGTCATATCTACTTAACTACCTGATAAAGATGTACAAGTTATGAAAGTTTAAGAACAATTGACAATGTTACACAAAACTCCCTTAATTTGAACAAATATCTTATACTATAGGGCTCTTATTAGTAGACGATAGAGAATTTATTGATGGTATAAAGGAAGCTGCCAAATTTGGCATCTAGAAATCAACTAAGGAAGTTATTTTTTACATTGTTGTTATCAAACACGTACAATGAGTAGGTTAGGGTAAGTGTTTGAGAAAATATGAGAATTTTTAGCGGATGTAATTATTTATGATCGAAGGAGAATTCTTTAAAATTCTCCTATGAACTAATCATTGCTTTAAATATTTATTTTGGTTTTCACTACTTTTATTACCATTTTGGACTAATAAATTTTACTAACTAATCGTATTTGATCGTTAATCATATTTGAATATTATAAATCAGATATATAATATTTATTATTCAATGATAGATCCTTCAATCCCAAGTGTTGAATAGAAGGACTTGTTCTTAATTGAAAAAAAGAGTTACTCTTCTCAAATGGAACATCTTTAAAATATTATTCCATGTCAATGTCTAATCATTGTCCAATCAATGAATATCAAAATCACTTATTGGTTCATGAATTGAATTATACCAAAGAAGAAATGCTTGCTGACCAAAGACAATGCTTATCTTATATGGGTATAAGTTCATAAAAAGATTTTCAATGAGATAACAAAAGTTGTGCAAGAGGAAAACATGGCTTTTACTTTGTTGTCTACTGAAGGGAAAATTCTTTTAAATGTCACATCAAGTGGTATTGTTTCACTATTTTCATTTGGAAGGAGCTGTTTATTTTAGATTCTCAATTCCTTTAAATCTTATTGAATTATCTATATGAAACATTGAACAAGTACGCTGGAAAGCGAAATTTCTTCAACAGGCAAGTTTGATTATATGGGATGAAGCACCATGGCCATCAAATTTGCTTTCGAGGCTTTTGAATGTACTCTTGGAGACAATATGAGATTCTCTACTATATACTCGATAAATAAACCATTTGGTGGAAAAACAATTGTTCTTGGAAGTTATTTACATCATAGTTTGCCAATAATACACGCAGAGAAGACATAGTGTTTGCAATTATAAACTCATCAAAGTTATGCAGCCATAAAAACGGCTATTCCCGGTGGATTTTTCGTGTTACTAGCAGAAAATTTCATTACCAACAAATCTTTACGCATTGTAATAATGTCATCAGAAATCATCACTAACAGTTTTTTTTTTCTGCCAGTAACTGTTTCTAAGGGAATTACCTATTGATTTTGCAAAATAAAAAAATGGAAAACAGGCTGAAAAAATTCATAAAAATTTTGTCATGGGAAATCATTAATGGCGGATTTTTTGGGTGTTACCGCAGATTTTTCCCTTGGTAATACATTTTATTTGTTAATAAAAAAATTACACTTACTAGCATATTTTTCGACCGGTAATATTAATTCAGAATTTTTTAATTTTATATTATCGGGGGGAAAAATATGCTGGAAAATCCTTTTTTAAAATAATTGAATTTTTGTTACGACTCTAACGGCGGTAGTGGCAGGCGGTGGCGATATAACTAAAAAAAACCTATTACTACTTTAAAAAAAGACTCACCTGTAGTAGCGTCTCCTCCAACAGCAATCATGAGCAGTGCTAGTGGCATACAATGATAGCAATGGTAGCAATAGAATTACACATGAAAACCCAAAAAAAAAAATAGAAATGTGTAAGAAGAAAAAGGTAACAAAACATAACCGAATTAAGAAACAAAACCGATTAAGTTGTAGAGAACTTCAAGACAAAGACAATGGTAGTCTCCTTACTAAAAACGACGGTGCAATGGCGAAGCAATGGCTAAAAAACTGTTGATAGGGATAGGAAAGATGGAGAGGAGAAATAGACTAATAGGAGAAAAATGGTGGAAGAGCATCAGTGGTTGGATATTTAAAACATTTACTGGCAGATTTTCCATCAATAACTTAACCAAAAAACGCGGTGTCTCACTTATATATTACCAGTGAAAAAAATCTGTTAGTAATATTATAGTTTTTTAGCCCATTATTTGTGAATTTTTCCACTGGTAATATTAAAATAAAAAAATTAACTTGTTATTGGGGATTTTTTCTGCTGAAAAATCCACCGATAACTCCAATAGTTAAGCACGATATTTGAAAATTTGAATATCGACGAAAAAATCTGCTGTAATGGCTAAATATTTATTTTTGTTTTAATTGCTTCTTTTATCATTTTGGACTAATAAATTTTACTAATTAATCATATTTGATCGTTAATCATATTTGATCGTTAATTATATTTGAACATTATCAATAAGATATTTACTACTTATTATTGAATGTTAGGTCTTTCATTCATAACAGTTCAATAGAGAACTTGTGCTTAATTGAAATAAAGAATTACTCTACTCAAATGGAACATCTTTAAAAGATAATTCCATATCAATGCCTAATCATTGTCCAATCAACAAATATCAAAATCACTTATTGGTTGATGAATTGAATTACAACACAAAAGAAATGCTTGCTGACCAAAGACAATTCTTGTCTTATATGAGTGAAGATCAGAAAAAGATTTTCAATGAGATAAAAAGGTCATGCAAGATGAAAACGTGGCTTTTACTTTGTCTATGGTTATGGCGGAACTGGAAAGACTTTTATTTGGAACACATTGTTGTCTATTGCACTTTCATCTGAAAGGAAAATTATTTTAAATGTAATATCAAGTGGTATTGCTTCACTATTTCCATTTGGAGGGAGAGCTACTCATTCTAGATTCTCAATTCCTTTAAATCTTATTGAATTGCCTATATGAAACATTAAACAAGGAAGCTGGAAAGCGGAGCTTCTTAAAAACCAAGTTTGATTACATGGGATGAAGCATCATGGCCAACAAATTTGCTTTTGAGGCTTTTGAATGTACTCTTAGAGACATTATGAGATTATCTACTATATATTCGATTGTAATACCCTAGTCCTAAATAAAAAGAAAGGGTTAGAAAATATTTTGAACTAGGAATGGTGCCAGTACCCTTACTTATCATTCCGGGTTCTGAATCTCACCAAGTCTAGATCCTACACGTCCTTAGAAGGCTATATGATAGAACCACCGCATTCTTGGGATCAAAAGTCCTAGTTATTGTTTCCAAAAGAAAAATAAGTTAAAGAACAATTTTTAATGAATTTTATGAAACCTTTAAATGTAACGCCCCAGTTTTCGCTAAACTTTCATAATGACCAAAATGCCCCTGAGGTCATTTTTACCCGAAACACGAGGACGGCCGGCTTTGGCCATCCTCATAGGGTTCATATGTTATATGAAGGGGATTGTATGAGCATGAGTGCCTAACAAAGCAGGAAAACCTCATTTCTGAGATTTCTCAAGCGTAAATGACCAAAAAATACCTGCAATGCACTAATTAAGGTAGTTTTAAGTTCCGTTTCGACCCGGACTTTGTTCTAGGTTCAAAACAATGATTTTAAGGCATGAACTATGTTTGTTTAAGTCCCGGAGGTTCCGGACAACTCTTGGTGAAAATTACGGTTTTGCCCATGCATATCGCATTTTCAGCTTAATGAGCCGTTTAACTCCAAACCTAAGCAATATTAGGCTCTAATTAAAGGTTAATTAATTTCCATAATTAACCTAGAGCCAAAACCATCATTTAGAATTAATTGGAACCTAAAATTGCTTAGGAAAATTCAAATCTCATCCTAGTCTTATTCTTTAAAAAAGAATAAGAATCTGTGAATAGTGTTGAATAGTGTTTCCACTATTCACATCAACTTTTCTTTTCAAGACAAGTTGTCACACCCACATCACTAATCTTAGAGGTGTTGACTCCCCTAATCCTTCTAGACCACCTCTAATCTAGGGATTATTGGTTTTAAATAACCTATTAGTGCACCTAAGTACCTACTTAGCAACTTTTAATCCTAAGCCTAATCTATGTCACACCAAAGCACACTTCTAGAACATGGTTTAAGGAGATATTTCTCCTCCCCAAGGCTGCCAAGAATGGCGCCATTTCTCCCTAGGAAATCATCAAAAAGTTAGTCTATGTGTTCAAGCTATCTTGTGACATATGTCTTGAACACTTTCAATCAATGATCAACTTTCAAGAAAAATTGTCACTCAAGACTCAAAGAATATTTTATATGGTCAATCAAGGCTTTCAATTCATTTCTAAAATGAAAATAATTATGTCTTTCAAACTCAAAAAGAATGATTTATTTTTGTGGTCATTCAAGCTTTCCATCAAACTTTTTCAAGACAACATGTCTTACAACACATTACCTATGCTTTGGAATTTAAGTCTAGAAAATTTTCTCCTCTTTTTGGGCATGAGAAGCATGGTTTCTCTTCAGATTTTGCAGTCCAAAATTTTAAGTTTTTATGCATTTTTAAAGGTTTGAAAATAAGGTACATGCTAGCCATACTTTAGGACATGCATAGCTAGACTTTTCACCATGCTTTGAATGACTTTACACCATGCTTTGAACAAGATTTTTCCTCCCTCATGTGGCTGTAAAAGTGGCCGAATTCTTCCCCCCAAAAAGGCCTCCAATATTCAATTCATTTCACTTCTCTATAAATAGGTAGCTTAGGGAACTTGAAGCACCTTTGTTCATTCCACTAAAGCTTTGAGTTAGAGCACTTTGAGTTTCTTTCTCTCAAGTTCAAGAGCTCATCCTCTCCAACCTCTTCATCTTCTTCACTTCCTCTCAAATCCCAAACTCTAGGTAGGGAGCTCTTCAAGAATGCTTTCTTTTATTTTCATGCTCAATGTTTATCTTGCTTGAAAGTTGTGTTGTTAGTAAGTTTTTCTCCCAAGCATTCTTTTCGATTTCTTCTTTTCTTTTCCTTTTCATTTTCGGCCTTAAGGCCATGGTAGTGAGAGCTTGATGATGAGTGCTCTCAAAGATGAAACCATAAGTTCATCTTAAAGTGAGGCCTCTAAAGCTTGAACCTTTCTTAAGAAAAAGTTCCATCATTTCTCCTTTTTCTTTCATTTTCGGCCTCAAGACCAAAATGAGGAGAGCTTGATGATGAGTACTCTCTTGGGATAACCATGTGTTCATCCTAACATGAGACCTCTAAAGCTTGAGTTTTGTTTGAGAAAAGTTTTATCTTTTTCATGTTTTGGTTAAGACAAGGCTATGTTTTTCATGAAAACTCTTTTTGAGCTTTTTGTTCCTAGATGTTTCGGCCATGGAGGCTTAAGGTGCTTGGAAAAATGGTAGCTTTGTAATGAGTGCTTCATGTTGGCCTTTGTCACATGAACAAACTCTAAAGCTTGAGTTTTTCCAAGAAAGGTTTCTCTTTCAAGTCTTGGTCAAGAATGAGTTATGTTTCTTTGATGTCTTGAAACTTTCCTTTTCTTTTGTTTAGGTTTCCATGGAGGCCTCTTGGACTTGAAATATGAGAAGCTTGAAGATTTAGAGTTGTGTGATGATGTTTGTCACATGAACAATCTCTAAAGCTTGGAGTTTTCTAAAAATAAGTTTACTATTTTCAAGTTTTGCTCAAGACATAGTTATGTTTCTCTTGAACCTTGAAAACCTCATTTCTTTTCCCTTGAGTTTTCGGCCTTGAAGGCCTTTGGGACTTAGAAAAATGGTAGCTTGATGATGAGGGCTTCATGTTGATGTATGTCACATGAACAAAACTCATAGAGCATAAATTTGGTTTCTAGGCCAAGTATGTTTTGCTTCTTTCCTTTATGTTGGTCATGAGTTTTGTGTTGTTAATACATGTAGAGCATTGTAAAAATACTCAATGGTGAGGACTTGAGATGTTGGTGTTTGAATCACCAAAATCTTGGTCCCTAGAGTTCAAAAATAAGGTTGTTTCCTCATGATGAGGATTCGCCACCTCATGGACTTTGAGGATATGATTTTCTTTTATACAACTTAGCAAACACTAGTGTTTTCTTCTTCTTGTGAGGATGAGTTATGGGTTGAAACTTTGTTTCCTTTAAAGTCTTGCAAGAGCTCTAAACAAGATATAAAAGAAGTTGCATCCACGTTTACGTTTATGCTTTGCACCAGCACGTTTATTTCTTATGCCATCACTAAGACCCAAGATAATGAATGAACTTGCACAATGCACGTTATGTTTCAAGCTTTGCATCTCATTTTATATTTCAAGTCATCACTAAACTCTAAGAATAAGAATGGAGATGCATTTCATCTTTTACTTTGTGCTATCACTTTGTTTTCTAAAGGACTATAAAATGAAATGCATATGCGCTTTATTCTATGTCATCACTTGAAACTTTAGAGCTCAAAGACTTGCCCATTTCATCTTAAGAAAAGAATTAAATCAAGGAGGTATCTCCTTGAACATCATTCAGCCATGTGGTGTAAATGGCTCTAGGATGAGTTTCATTTAACTACAAGGGCCTATAATGCATGTCTTAGAATTTTTCTAAGCTTTGATGCACTTAACCAAGGTTTTAAACATGTTCTCAAGTTTTGAATCATTGTCAAGAGCAAGCTTCTAAAATGGCTGCTGCCCTTGATGTTCCATGATGAGTTTTGGCAAAATAAACTTTGATTTTTCATGGTCTTGAAGTCCCAAAAAGGTTCCAAGGGAAACTAGCAAGTTATATGGTGGAAAGAAAGTTTTTTTCTCATGATTTTATGCCTTAAAGGTTTTCGATTCTGCCTTAGTAATTCCAGCACCTTAAATTCTGTTTTGGGTGATCTAAATATGTTGTAATACCTTGCCAAGTATGTGATAATTGTTCTAGACTCTTTAAAGCATTATTAGTGACTTTGTTTGCTTAATATGTGAATTCTAGAACTATAAGGAATGGCAAAATGAGTTTCACTTAGCCTTGATAAAATATTTAGAATCACATTAGATTATGTCTAGATGTGTGGGAGTGACTCATAATTGGCCTAGGTATTAATTATTGCACCATAGAAAAAGTCGGATCACGAGAGTACTTAAACGCATTTTCTAGAACACGTAATTCATCAAATATGAACAACTACATAAAGCTGTCCAACCATAATTAATTAGGATTTAGAACTTAATGGATTATGGTAATGAGGTTAATCAATCCCATAAACATACTAGAAAGTAATGGGAAAGTTTGAGGTTACCCGATTTAGGGATTTTTTACCTTAAGGGATGATTATGCTACCTAAGTTTGGTGATGAATTGATGTGTTAGCTCATGACGTGTATGGTGCCATGTGAACTATTATCCCTATGTGATAGCTTGTATTAACATGTTATTATTTCTTTAAAAGAACTTTGGAGATGCCGAGGTAGTAATTATGTGCTATGCATTAATTATGTGGCATCTCAAAGAAACATGTTAAACTTAGGATGACTCAGAACATAAGAATGTAATCCTTTGAAACCGCCGAATTAAGGGTGGGGACAATGTGATTCTAGCCCCCTAAACCCGTACTTAAAGTCGGGAAGTTGACTTATCCAAATGGATAAAGTCTAGATGCTAGTGACGACTAGTGTGGTATGAGCTCATAACCTAGAGTTTTCTCAAAGGAGAAATATTAGGGGCCTGGCTTAAGTAAAGGTTCTTATGTCACCTAAGTAACCCAGTTATGTGTTTTATATTCCATGTACCAGTTATATGATTTATGTTCTACATACCAAGCTACATGATTTATGTCTATGATTTTAGTATATAGCCTATGTAACACAAGTGCCATGTTAAAAGAACGTGATTTCTGAAATGAGATTTTGGAAAACTCATAATTGAACCTATGTATGTCCATTATTTTATAGATAACTTGAGATTCCCCGGAGACGATATGATGACACCTAGGATAGAAGGAAAACCTCACTGAGTTTCTTTAGTAAGAATCTCACTCCTTCTCTATCTTTTCTTTCCCATTACGCCTTCGTGAGCGAGATGGCGACCTTCGCCCTATTCATTGACACTCCACTGGGAGATCCACCACGACCCTGAGTATGGGTCCTATCATTTTGAGGGCCGATGTACCTTACGCGTATTCATGTTCGTTGGACGGCCATTTTTGCACCGTGGTTCATAGCTACCACTTCACCCCGGCATCCCCTACGACGATCCCGCGATTTTCTCGAGCTTGCACGACCACAATGGGAGCAGAACTCGCGGGCCCTCTCGACCGCTCAGCCGATATGCCGGTGTATCGCATCACGACACAACACTCGGAGGAGGACCCCATGGGGATGTCCCTATGGGTCATGAGGACTCGCCCACTCCATCGCAATGCCGACCGACGGGCGAGGAGACGGTTACCCAATGGGCGTCGGAGGGCCGGCACGAGACCACGACTGCGGACGTGGGCGGCCCATCCGATCCCAGGGCATGCCCAGACGCCAAGTTCCGCCCATGGATTGGCTACGCCCCTCCATACCCGTGATCTCATTGCATAGGCGGAGGGTAGACCTTAGTGCACGACACCACTAGTATAGATGAAACCTCTTTGTGTTGAGGTTATCCATCATAGATTACTCTGGGGTCGAGATGTTTTCTTCGCCTTTTTTTCTATGTGTTTCGTATTCGCTGTATTTATATTTACATTATGTACTTGAAGAGTCCTCGCCATGGGTAGGCATTTATCTATGAGGTATTTTAGCTTATGATTGATGTTATGTTCGATGATGTTATGTTTTGGAGCCATTCCTATGTTATCGTTCCATACTATGATATCGACTTGTGAAGTTACGCTGACTTCTATTTTAAGTAATGATTTCAAAAAAAAAAACAGTTGGGTCATATGTTGCTTAAGTCTATTTTCCAAGGAAATGAACCATGTCAGTAAGTAACGACTAATATTTGGCCTAAGTACGTACTAGTAGTATTGGGTCGAATATTTGGGTGTTACATTAAACATTTTGTTTTTAGCCTAAAAGTTTATAAAACCTTAAAAATTCCTGAATTTGAACTAAAACCTAGAATTTGGACTTTGATTTGTTGGGATTTTAATTTTGTGATATTTTATTTGAATCTAAATGGGAAGTACTTTCTTATTTAAGAAATGTAAATAAGTAAGTATTGAGACAATCAAGCCCAATACATACCAACATTTGAATTATGGCTCAAAGATCTAAGAAAAATCACTGTGGAGAGCACTACAGAAGTTAAGGAACAGTATAGCGATGTAAGACAACAAAAAACCATGTGCTCTGGTGAGTGCTATAGCACTCAATGAGCATTGTAGTGCTCGAAGTTTTATAAAAACCCTTATTTCGAGTTTTCAGCCATAAAAACATGACCCCACCCTACTAAAATGCAAACCCTTATCTCCCACACTCTTCTACCCTCATTTTCATTAATCTAACTCTAATCTTTCACTTTCAAGGCTTAAAGGTAAGAGGTTTTACTAGTTTTACTTCCTATTTCCTCTAATCTCTGCTTGTTCTTGGGGTGGCATGGTGGCTTGTCATGTTGTCAGAGGGAATGAAGTTGATTTGACCTATTTAGGGATCATTAGAGGTTAATCTAGTGTATTATGGCCATTATGTCAGATACTGGTGCTATCCATGCCTCCCAAGGGTCTGTTGGTGTCAATCCTGTGTATTCTACCACTCCAGGTGAGTAGGTTCACATATGTGATTGTGCATTAATGGTATTTTCATGAAATATGGTTTAAATCAGAATTTTAGAAGTTTCTGCAAAGAGATTAGAGATTTCTACTGATTTAATGAGATTATGAAAATGTGATTTTTCAAATAGCATGAACGATATGTTTTGTGTAAAACCATGGAACCATTGTTGATAAGCTGGATTTTGATTATGATTATTTAGAGATGATATGATTTCCATAACTATTTGTTTTATATGATTGAGCTTTTGAACCCTAGGATAGAAGACCTTATGAAATGTTGTAAAAATGACTGGTTTAGAATGGGGAATTACTGAGAGGAATAGAGTTATGAGTAAACAACAGCTATATCATTAACCTTGGTATACCAAGGCTCGCCCAGGACAAGTTTATCCTTATCTAGATCAATCTGCCAAGGACATGATTTGCCAGGGGCTATTAAAATCTCATTTAGAAAGGGGTTCTTATTCACCAAGAATTGAGCACCCTCTTGACAGTTGATGGATAGTTTGTTCCTTTTTTAAAGTTCTTTAAGAATAATCTGTTTTCATATTTCTAGCAAATTCTGATTTGTAACTATTATGTAAATATAAATAAAATGATTTGTACATGATGCATTACTATTATATATTCTCTCTTATGTCCCATGAAGGGGGTTTCAAGTAAGGATTCATTCACTAAGTTTTGTATAAAACTCACCATTCTCCTCTTTTCCTATTTACAGATATAGCAGCTGCTACAGGTCCTTTTTAGCCATCTTCTTCCTAACAACAATAGAGATTTCAATTAGGGAGCTTCACTTGAGTGAAGCATCCTCAATTCAATTTAGAGTGCTCTAATGTCATTTGTAGGCAGGAGTCTTGGAGCATTTATTGATTATTTTGCATTTTGCACAATTTGATTACATTGTGATTTGTATTTAAAAATTGGGATGTTATGGATATTTGAATGAAAGTAGTTGACATGTAAACATTTATAGATAATATCATGACTTTAGACTTTAGATGTTGATTATGAAAGTTCAGTTATGATTATCTTGATTTCAGAAAACAAGTGATTTGAATGTAGAAAAGATCACAATTATGTTTTAAATGGGTTTTCTGTATAAATTATGCATATAGACGGGTACATAAGTCACGAGGCTTATGTGGGAATGAGATTTCTCACATGCCAGTCACGATCCAAGTCAGGTAATGACATCGACAGATAAAACATTTGGTAGAAAACAATAGGTCTTGGAGGTGATTTTCGTCATATTTTGTCAATAATACCAAGAGCAAGCAGAGAAGACATAGTGTTTGCAACTATTAACTTATCAACATTATGGAGTCATCATTGTTAAGTTTTGACACTGGCTAAGAATATAAGATTGGAAGCAGTTGGTATAGAAATTCCAAGTGACCTTCTCATATTAGAATCAAGCTCTCCTTTCACAAGTATTGTTGAGTTCATGTATCCAAATTTAGTGGATCACGTGAAAAAATTTAAATGTTTTGAGGAAAGAGCTCTACTAGCACCTACTCTTAAAATAGTTAAAATGGAAAATGAATTCTTTCTTTCTTAAATACTTGGTGAAGAAAAAGAATATTCGAGTTCAAACTCATATTGCATATTAGATAAAGATGATGGCATTGAATTGGCCAGGTTTACAAATGAATTCTTAAATGAAATCTAGTGTCATGGAATACCAACTCATAAATTGGTCTTGGAAAAAGGAGCTCCAATTATTCTTATAAGAAATATCAATCAGACCTCAAGATTGTGCAATGGAATAAGACTAATTATTCAAGAATTAATAGATACATTACATGGGCAATCATTGTTAAATGAAATCATACTAGTTGCAAGGTTTACATTCCTTAGATGAATATGATTTCATCAGATCCTGGAATCCCTTTGAAATTCCAAAGTAGACAATTTCCAATAACACTTTGCTTTACAATGACTGCTAATAAGAGTCAAAGCCTATTTTTCACTCAGAGAGAACTTTATGTAGTTATTTCAAGAGTTAAATATAAGGGTGGTCTAAAGATTTTGATATTAGTTGACAATGGAAATCCATGCAACCAAATTAGAAATGTGGCATACCTAGATGTATTTCAGAAGATTTACAACTTAGGTAATGAATTTAAATTTACTAGTTATTTTCCTAATCTAAAATGCATTTACTAATATTAATTATTGTTCTTCATTTTTTGTTTTTTCATTATTGAACATTATATACAATAATTTTTTATATTTATACTTATATTATGTAGTGTAATAAAGGAAAGATTTCAAAGGAATGCAAAATTATAAGACCTCATTATTGTATTTGTACTAATCTTTTTCTCATTGTATTTCATATTATATTTTAGGTTCTTGGTTAATTTATTTATTATTATAAAAATATGTATCACCTCAAATAACAGTTTGTTATTTTCTATGAAAACTAAATTATTTCCTCTATATTATCATTTAGTCAAATTACATTTTAATATAATTTTATATTGAAGTAATATTTTATAATTTCTTGCATTGCATAGGTCGCAAAATACTAGCTTATTGTTGTCCATTAACATAAGATAAATCACTTCACATTATTTTTTTGGGGATATATATATATATATCAACATTATTCATTCAGCCTTAACTATCAGGAATTACTTTCTTATTCCTTATTCTCTTCCAATATAAGTCAATTTTTTTGTTTATACTCTAACTAATATTCTTTTTTTTCCTTTGTTTTATTCATTTTCTTATTTTCATCATGCAATTTATCTTTTTTATTCTCAAATTCAATTCAATTGCTCATTGTTTATTTTGATGCAGTGAGATTGTGTTTCAATTGCTATAGAATATCCACTTCTATCAATAGTTTTTTTTTTTTATCTCATTAGTTTTTCTTCACCATTATATATTTATATTTCTTATATTAATTGATTTTCTATTTTAGTTATTTCAAGTTTTATTGGCTCTAATTCATTCATGTTGATTTCAACAGTGGACTTTTTATTCTGTTGGAAGTCTTTCAGTAAAATAGATCAAGCAACGAGATTACATATGCAAGGGAGACAAGGAGGCTTTTAAGGCCTAAAGATCGTTGGTAATGCTTGTGGAGATCAACAATTAGTATTTTTACGTAATTGTGGAATTGTCGATAATATGGAGAGAAGAGATCTTATGTTGGATACTCACTAATTTACAAATGTGCTGTCCAAAAAGTGTTTTTCTTTTTTCTTCTTTTGCTTTCATTCGAAATTAGTGGATGCAATATTTAAAAGAGCTTTTTTTTTCAAATGTAGCATGAAGTTTTTAATATACATTTTGATCATTCACATGCGTTGTCATTATGTTTATATTGTTTTTTCTGCTATGGCCTATTTATTCTCAATTTGTCCTTTTGCTCCTCTTCTTATGCTGAACAAATATGAGATTTCAAAATAAATTTTTTTCTTCATTTGTGGTTGGTAGGAAGTCCCGGGCAGCAATATCTTCTGATCATTTTTTCAATAGGATTGTCCGATCAAATGTTATTTCTAGGTTATATATGCAATTTCATTTGGTGTCAGATAATTTGGTTTTGAGTATGTATTAAATTGTCGAAATTACTTATACCTTAAAATCTTCTTGCCATTGTCCATACATCTCTAAACAGAAAAAAGTTGAACGAGATTCTTTTGATTTGAATTGTTGCCATTTTGGAAGGCATTTCACATTTATATTTTCTATTTTGTTATGCACATGTAATGGTTTATTATGAATTATTAATAAAAAATGAATTCCAACACTGAAAGCTATGAGAATAAATATTTTCTGTTAAATATCGGCAATTAATATAACACCGTCACTTAGCATTATATTGCTATTAATGAAAAAAAGATTCTTCAAGATTCCAATTTCAAACCAAAATCTCACCAAAAAATGCTAGAATATGAATTGAACATCTATTTAACTACATGAAAATATTCGATTGGATTTAGTCAAGATCCCATTACAACCGAAAAAAACAACTAATCAATAAAAAAGATATGGACTTAAACTGGATCGATCATTGAAGAAAGTTAGAACACAAATACATCATTTCTAGCCATGTTCACTGACGATATATATAGGCCTAAATAAATTCAACTCCTAATAAAAAAAATAAAAATTGATTAATTTAAATTTAAATTTAAATATTACAACATGTATCAATTTGATATTATCTTTTATTTGATATTATCTTTTATTTGATATCAATTTTATTTATCTTTGATTGATATCAATTTAATATGAAATCTCTTATAAAATTCAAATAATTAGTGTTGCTCTTAACTACTTGATATCGAATAATTACTTTTGATGCACTTAATTTTAGCAAGTATTGAATCTAATTGATCATTATATGACAATAATTTAAATTTTCAATTGAAAGAAAAAATAAAAAAATACGGATTTGTTATATGTCTCATGATTCAAACTTTAATCTTTAAATAAATTTTCAATTTAATTAAAACCACATCTCATCATATAATGTCTTATGCCTTTTAAATAATATATTTAGAGAAGTTAAAGTGAGCCAATCTGACTCACCCGAGTTGGCCCACCACGGGTTAACTGCGGGTTAGAATAGAAAAAACAGGTCGGCTCACTTTAGTAGCAAGCTAGAAAAAATATGAACCCAGTTCAACCCACCAAACTTGATAGGTGAAATGGATTGGCTCACTTACTAATTAAAACTAAAAATAAAATATTTAAAACCTTCAAACCAAAGTCAACAAACTTTAAAACTCAGCAAAAAAAAAATTGTAAAATGATAATAACAAAAACCTTAACACAAATTTGCAAACCCTGAACATCAAATCTCACAATCCTACGCTCAAATCTTTTGTTATAAACCCTACACAAAAGAAAACAAGAATAATAACCATGAAGTGAAGCTTTTTTTATTTATTTAAATATCAATGAACCAAATCAACCCACAGGTTATATATGTCAATCAAATAGACCAACTTTTAAATAGGCCAATACTTTACCAACCTAACCCACCATTTTGGTGGGTTGAACTGGGTTGGCTCACATTTGTTAGCTCACTTTGAGAGCTCCAAATATATTTAATAGTTAAAACTGAATAAAGTAATGACATATAATTGAAAATTAATTACCTTGTCATACTTTATTAGCTCCATAATCCTTGAGAAATTTATCACAGCTTAAGTTTTGAATGGTAACAAAGCAAATTTTGTTAAAATATTTTTATAGAAATAACTAATGCATTGCTTGAGTTTTTTTAGTGCTTAACATGAATTTTCTCATATACAAGTAACTTTTTTCTTGATATATTTTTTATATCATCATGATTGAACATGATAGAAATCTCATTCAAAGAGATTTAGGTGCTTAAGAATATGAA
Source organism: Dalbergia cochinchinensis (assembly GCA_031216125.1). Classification (NCBI taxonomy): domain Eukaryota; kingdom Viridiplantae; phylum Streptophyta; class Magnoliopsida; order Fabales; family Fabaceae; genus Dalbergia; species Dalbergia cochinchinensis. Next base: position 27,131,860 of record CM062368.1, read on the forward strand.
AGATAGCTTAGAAAGTGAGTTACGGTATGTAAGAAACTTGAAAAAGCAAGCTAGAGCATCAAAAAATAAAATGGGGACTTCAGAAACTAGTCTGAGACATCAAAAAGTGGCTTGACAACTCATGAAAGTGCTCTCTCATGACCAAATCCAGCACATCTTCATCATATTCATTCATGCTTATCATTTAAGAAGATCAACACTCTTTGAAGTTCATTATCCATCTCAAACAGAAGTTCAACATAAGTATAAAGAGCTTAGAAAGTGTAGAAGTGCATCAAAAACTACAGCATACATCAGAAACCACACTAGGTCAACAGAAACTGAAAGGAAATTTGAATTTAAATGAAATCAAAACCTCATAAAGTTATGATTGTGACGTATCAAATTTACACTTGAAAACTCATACCATCCCCAAAGAAGTCTTCACAAGACAAGAAGTTCAAAAACCACACTCTATGTGAAAGATAGTTTTTGAAACTCTATTAGAAATGAAGGACAACGATTTTTGGTACCATAATAGCTATCACTGACACAGCTAAGTTCACATGCCTAGAAGACTAAATCCTTGGGCACACAAAGATTGATCAATACATGTTAAGAGGAGAAAAGATCACGGGGCAATGGTCCTATTCAAAATTCAAGAATAAAAGCACAACACTTTCAAATTGGTGGGAGCTTTTACACATAAGACATTCAAGCATTCTTCATACTTTTTGAAGTTCTATTCTTAATTATTTTCATTTTCTCAAAAGCAAAATATTCTTTCTTGTAATCAATAGCTAGCATTCTTCTTTAGAAGATTAGAAATGAGTCTCTCAAGTAATTTCCTTACACATTTCTTTATCTTAGGAAACTTGAGTGTATTCTTGGACTGAAAAACACCAAACTCATATCTCTTATATCTTGATCCAATAGTGATCAGCGTGAGATTTGCTTGAAAAAGCTAGGAACAAAACTATTTATGACTTGTGAGTGAGAGTTGACTGTACAAACGACTTACTATGATGTAAAAAGACTATCTTGAGTTCTCTTGTAAGAGAAAGAGGTTCGCTAGAATTCTCAACGATTGTTAGTTGAGGACTGGATGTAGACAGAGCTTAGTGAAACTAGTATAAATTCTCTGTGTGATTATCTCTATCCCTCCTTCTTACAGTTTGTTTCATGTGTGTGTATATTTACTTGTGTGTGCTATAAAATTTTTCATTTCACTTTTTGAATTTGGTTTTCTTATTGATCACTTCAAAAAGTCACTTTCTGAAGTATAATAACTTGTAATTTCCACAGCTTCAAGTCTTAAGACTTGATAGATCTTGTTTAAGTGTTTTAGAAAGCAAAAGTTTTTGAAGGCACGATTTAACCTTTTTTCCCTGCTTTCTATTCATAACCTACATACTTAAGGGTCCTTTGCCAAATCATTTAAGCACACCAACTTCGAGAAATTGTTTCTGACTTAACAACAATGTTTTCTTTAAAGGAAAAAAAAAAACCTAATGTTAGTATATGTGAAATTATAATTTTAAGTCTCATTTAGTAATAAGATAGAGTTACTTTATACTATCAAGAATAAGTCTCATTTGGTGTTAATTTATTATAATTACTATTAATTTCTATTTAATTTAAATTGATATGTTATATTCAAATGCTTTTCATCATATGACTAATAATTTTCAAATTGTGATTAAAAAAATACAAGCATCATACATGTACCATTAACAATTATTTTTAATCTGAAAAATAATTATGTAATTTAGGCTTTTTGGCTTTTCAAATCCCTCGAGGCCTAGATTGGGGATAGGGACAAAAAAATTGCATAGACCTGAGATGAGAAGCACAAATTTTATATAGTTTATATGGAAGAAGAAGAAGAGCGAAAATATTATACATTTTGTATAAAGTGGGCAGGATAAGTATAGAAATGTTAAATAATTTATTTTGAGCATTAATAAAGAGCACAAAAGTTACATAATTTGTATGGAGAAGGAACGTGGAGCAAATATGCTACACAAATTTAATCAAATTTTATTGATTTTATATTAAATTTATTAATTTAGCAAATAACATTTATATATATTGTTAAATTTAATAATTGTTTTCAATTAAAGTAATTTTTAAAATACAAATAATAAAATCTAAACAATTTAAATTGTTATTAACTATATTTTAATCATACATTACTCAAAAGATGCACAATATAATATTGGTTTAATAAAGTAATCACATTTATTTATCACAAAAATACTAATTTAATAAATCGAAGCAACACATGATGAGTATTTCAAAAAGAAGTTTTTAAATATTTTAATAATTATAAAATAATATTAAATTAATTTAATATATTTATCATATTTATATTTAACTTATTTAATTGAATCATGTACCGTAGAAGTACAACATTAGTTGTGAAATATGAAAAAGTAAAAAATTAATAATTACTATGAAACGAATGAAGTATTTAACTAACTAACACATTTATATTAACAATATAAATAGAAGAAAAAAATTATTGCCATCAAAATATTGCAAGTAAAGAAATATTTTTAAATATAAAAAGTGAAATCAATATTTATTCTAAAATGGAAGGGCTATTTAATAAGAGGAATGATACACACACATAAGCACAGTTATACCATACTCTTTCACCTCCCTAGATGATAAAATTAGAGCATGTGTGGACTACATGACTATAGAGAGGCTAAATGGAAAGAGAAAAAAGAAAAGAAAAAGTAATGTCCCTTCCTTCTTTCCTTTCAAAACCTCTCTCTCTCTCTCTCTCTCACCTATCATCCCTACAAAAGCTTCTATTCTCCCTCTCTTTGTCACATTTCTCTTTCTAATTCTTCATCGTTCACAGAAAGAAAAAGAAGAAGAAGAATCAAGATCTGTAGGTAACACGTAAAACTAATCCTTGCACATGAAAACTTAGTTCATTCCATTTGATTTTTCATGTGTTTGTGGTTTATGTTCCAAAACATGAATGATTATTTTTTTTTCTAGCAACAAAACGAACTAAGAATGGCTCTATTAGAAGCTGAGATTTGCTGATATTGTTGGAAACTAGAGTTAAAAAACTATAAATGTGTGTTATAAAAAGTTGTAAACTAATATGTAAAAAGTTATAAACTAATTGAGGACACACACTAAATAGGTTCAGGATTAAATGTGAAATTATATATAAAAAATTTATAAACCAGTATATAAAAAATTGTAAATTAATATGCAAAAGACTATAAATCAATATGCAAAAAATTGTAAACTAATTTAATTATGTACCTACAAACATCATTCATGACATTAAAACAGTGACTTGTCTCTTTGTTCTACTAGCACGTTACCCCATCACATGCCTTTTCATTCATCACACTTTTTATTGCATCATATTTTCTTTAAAAAAAATTTAGTAATTACTCTTAGTTATTTTAAGATAAGCCATGATGTATTTTATTTTGTTCTTATTTGAAAATTATATTTAAATTTTTTTATGTGTATATATATATATATTTAAATTTTTGTTTTATATGCAATTCTTATATTGATATCATATTTATATTTTCTTTTATGTTTTTTATGTTATTTTTACTATAATTAATAAAATTAAAAATAAGTGTAATTTTTTTGAAAGAACATGGTGGAAAAAGAACTTCAAAGATTAGCAACAGTAAATTATGGGCAACTTTTTTTTAGTATTAATTGTATATAAGTTTATAACTTTTTACAAATTGTTTTGCAACTTTTTATATATAGGTTTATAACTTTTTATATATTTATTTATAACTTTTTTTGAATATGATTTTATATTTAATTATGAATCTATTTATCATGTGCCTTCAATTGGTTTATGAAAAGTTAGAAACCAGTATGCAAAAAATTATAAATCAATACGTAAAATGTTATAGACCAATTGAAGATACATACTAAACAGGTTTAGGATTAAATATGAAACCATATGTAGAAAAGTTATAAATCAGTACATAAAAAGTTGTAAACTATACTAAACAAATTTAAAATTAAATATTAAATTATATACAGAAAAAATTATACACCAATATAAAAAAATTATAAAGCTATACGCTTGTAAACCTATTTCCTCTTTTTCTTCTCCTCACTTTAGCTCTCCATATTCATACGGTCGCTACATTCTAATTTTGTGATATAATAAAGTGAAAGAGTATTGTATCAGTGTACTTGTATACAAGCATCATTCCTCATTTAATAATTGAGACATCACCTTATCATTATTATCATTTTTCAAAGTGGCCGTGTTTCTCGCTAGCTCCCACCCATCATCAAATCAAATCAGGGGTGGTAAGGTGACAATTTAAATGTTGAAAATAAATTGTAATTACAGCGATCTGCAGCATTATAAAAATGATTTTTATGGTGCAATAATTTTTATGGTACGGAGAGCCAGGGAGGTGGAAATGGCGAAACAGGGAAGCGCACATGCAAGAAGCGCCAGCTCGGCCCAAAAAGCGAAGATATCTTTCTTTCTTTCTCTCCCGCGTCGGTCCCCACTCCCATCCCTCTCCCAATCCTTCAGATTGCGTCTGCACCTTCCCCATGCTTATCATGTGCTCTTTCATCATCACTACCATTCTACTCTCCTCCTACTAGTACTCCTATACTGATACCCTTCCTTCTACTCTTTTCTCTTTCTCTCTCAGCTCACCAACCTCCTCACTTCCCTAATTCCCTTCTTCTCTTCAAACCCCCAAACCTCTCTTTCTCTTTCTCTTTCCCTTTTTTCTTTTTTCTCTTCCTTTAACGTCGAAACGGCATCAACGGCACCGCCGCTTCGTAATTGAAAAAAGATGCTGCTGCCGTGCGACTACTGCGACTCCAAAACGGCGGTCCTGTTCTGCCGGGCGGACTCTGCGAAGCTGTGCCTGTCGTGCGACCAGCACGTGCACTCCGCGAACGCCCTCTCCCTCAAGCACGTGCGCTCCCAGATTTGCGACAACTGCCGGAACGAGCCGGCCGCCGTGCGCTGCTCCACCGACAACCTCGTGCTCTGCAACGACTGCGACTCCGACGCCCACAACGCCTCCTCGGTGGCCTCCTCCCTCCACGCGCGCCGCCGCATCGACGGCTTCTCCGGCTGCCCCTCCGCCCTCGAGATCGCGGCGGCCCTCGGCATCGACCTCAAGTCCGACGACGGCCCTGTGCGGTCGGGCCGTCGGGAGTTCGAGGAGTTCAAGGGTCCCGTGGTCCCAATTGTGCGGTGCTCTGTCTCTTCGGGCAAAGGTCAGGGGGTGCTGAAGGACGAGGTGTATGAGCAGGTGGCGGAGATGGCGAGGAGGAAGAGCGCTGCGGCTCATGATGGAAATGGAGATGAAGATGAAGATGAGTTGGGTCCTGTTACGCCGCCGACGCCGTGTGTGCAGGGTGCTGTGGAGGGCGTTGAATTGAATAATAATAGCTACAATAACATTAATAATAGTAGTAATAATAGTGGGAATAATGATGCTGAGTTATTGATCCAGCAAACGCCGTTCACGTCTTTGCTCACGTTACCGTCTGATGGTGGCGAAGTTAGGAGAAACGATTACGGCAGTGAAGGGGATCTTCTTTGGACTTGTAATCCCGCGTATCAGCCTCCTCAGGTTTGTGTTTTGTAACCAACAAACATATCTCAATTCCACTTTTTTTATCATGATATTTTCAGTCTGACAATAATAAAATCTTGTACATTAATTTGATTAGGGGGGGGGGGGGGAATTGCTTCTGTACTCCTTTTGACATTAATTTAACCAAACATCAATTTTTGATCTCGATCTGACTTTGTTCATTGTTGTTATTTTCGAATTTTGAGCTTGTGATTTTTTTCCTTCCTTCTCTTTTGGTTGGAAGTTTGGTTACGACTGCAATAAGTTGTGGTGGATAATAATGGATTCGAGCTGCGAGGTTGCGTTGGAATTGGGTGATTGGGTAGAACTGACAGATTTGATTTTATTTGCTTTTGGTGGATTTTGAGACGTCTCTTGCTGTTAGTAGTAGTTGTTTATTTTAGGGAAGGCTCTATGAAAAATTCTTAGATACACCTAGAGCACCACGCCTATATCCACCCCATTAAGCAATCATTTTTAGTTGAACTGCCACCTTGGTAGCGCATATGGAGCATATCAACGTGACAATCTAGGTACATACAGGACTTTCTCAGTTCTTCAATATAAGATTTTATACCGTGTGTGTTTTTATTGCGTGAGACTGTTTCAAAGTTTAGCAGTACAGGCTCAGTTTGAGGGATGGGATGATTTTTTTATTTCCGTTAATCTTGGTTACTTGGACAATTTTGCCTCGTAACCATTCGTTGTCACTTTTACATACCTTTCTGAATGATGATTGCATTCACACTTGATATTATTTGGTCAGACTATCACTGATAGTTGATTATAATTGATTACTAGTTAATTGACAGGCACTTGTGTGTCTATCAATCGACAATTTTTTTTTATTTTTGTACTTTCTTTCAATTTCTTTTTTAACTACTTTCATTTATTTTTGTAACTTCCTCCAATTCTATATGCATCAAGGGTATTTTGGGAAATAGAAATTTTGGACACCAAAAGTAGTTAAAAGGGACTATTCCCTTTATATATAGTATAGATTATGGGGTCATCTGACATTATGATTTTCAAGCTTGAAAATTTGGACAGCGACATTTCTGGTTCAAGTTCCTTGTCTTGTGCAGCTCCCTTTAATAATTTTACCGTCATGCATTTTCGTTTTGGTAACAAGCTCACAGCTTCGTTTTACTTTAACATGAGGTAAAACATTATAGGCATGAACAGCTCTTTCTAAAACTGTTTAAAATTTGCTTTTGAAATCTTTTGAATATGTATAATCTTGTATTGCACTTGGCTTATTTATGTGGAAAAGGGAAACTCTTTTTAAGTTACTTTTCCTCTTATCTGCTTTTGAATTTTATGCTTTACCCCAAGTTTGGGGTGTTTCAAGTTTGCGCTGTATCGATCAGATTTATTGTGGTGTTGGTTCAACTGATGTCTTGGCATGTGTGCATGTGGAGTGGCAGGTTTTCAGGAGTAAAATATGTGCTATAATTAGTGGGAGTGTTGTTTTTTATTCTTTTGCAGGTATGGGATTTTCAGTTGCAGAAATCAAGAGATTGTAGTGAAGCAGGAATGCTTGCATTTGATAGTCTAGAAGAAGCTTCCATAGTGATTCCAAAAACATTGCAGCATGTCCACAATATGAATTCCTCAACAATTGATGATATTCTATCAAGAAATGTAAGTCATTCCTGGCACCGAATGCTTTCCAATTTATGCCAGTTTACTTTGTACGCATGTTGTCTTTCACCTTGTGGGTCTTTGAACTTAATTTATGGGGAGTCAAGTGCTAGAGGAGTCTTCTAATTTAGGACCTTTACCGGCTTATGCAACTTGTTACCTGTGAAGTGAGAGTCATTAGACTGCAACTGTGTTGTGGGAATGTGATGGCATGGTTTTGAATTGCAAGGACATATTGAGTATCATTTAGGTTCTCTAATGTGATGATTCTGATGGAGTGCACATGCTATATGGGCTTCTTGGTCTTCCTATGTTGATAAATATGCAAGGTTCTGAGTTCTGATGCATCTTAGTTATACTGAATCCTGAGATCGCTAAAAATAAATGAAAAAAGAAAATCAATGTTGGAAGAGAAAGTTGCTGTAGAAGTGGGTTAATAGCTTTGAAATCTAAACACACTGACAAAATTGTGGGCCTTCAGAGATTTGATTTATAGTGTACAGAGCTCACATGGGGAGGTACAATGGAGGACGGCAGGATTTTATTACTCAAGATGCTGAGATAGTCTTGCAAGTTGCAACTGTGATGGTCCCTTGTTTAACTTTTAATTAAGCTACAATCCTACAACCATAGACATATCTTTTGTATTGTCACAAAGTTAATTATAATCCACTTTCTCAGGGGCGAGATGATACTAAGAGCATATAAGATATATTATACTGTGACTCTGTAAGCACTCTTCCATGTTATGCATTGGCTATTTTCCACCATTTAGTGTGTCGTGAACTGTTGTGCCAAAATTGCGGCAAAGTTCCCATATGATTTGGCCTTTTTCATGGCTTATTTCATTCATGATTTTGTCTCATATTTCTCTCATGCTTTATTTTTTCTGTAGAGAACCAATAATTAGTGAATTATTATTCTTTACAAAAATTGCAGAATCAATCAGATCAGTCATCATCAAACCATGTGATGAAGAAAGAAGAAAGCAACAAGAAAGGTAGATGTGGAATGCCATCAGAGTCCAGAGTCATTGAATCCATAACGTACAGTAGAGCCAACAAGGCCACATACGTGGAGCGTCTTGTGGGTGGGAGTGAAACCATTAAAGACAAAGTTAGCTCGGAAGAGCTAGCAAAAAATAGAGGTGATGCCATGCTTCGCTACAAGGAAAAGAAGAAAACTCGGAGGTATATTTCGTCTAATAATGGTTACACATATGGAGCAAGTGCAAATGAATAGATACAAAAATGAGAAATTTATACATGCAGGCTTTTGGTTTAGAATGAAGATTAATTTTTATATATTATGTTGACAATGCAAAATAACTTTACATAGTCAATAAATAAAAATTTGAGGAAAATAACAAATTATGGTGGATAATTATCATGATTTGACGTTTTGCTTGAATTCTATTGTTTGACAGGAGAAGGTTATTTAATACTATCATTTAAAAGGATGCTTTCGTTTGAAGAGTTTAATTTTAATGCGTTGGTAATAAATACTTTTACATTGTTATCTAATTAATCCTTTAATTTTCTTTCAAGTAGTAGATATGAAAGTCAATCACATTGTCTTTGTCTAGCATGGATTGTCTAATATGTCAATACTGGATTAGATGATAGTGAGTACTTATTTAATTTTGGAAAGATCATATTCTATCTTCTTTATATCAGAATTGTGGCATCGAATTTGTACAGGTACGATAAGCACATTCGCTATGAATCAAGGAAGGCCAGGGCTGATACGAGACAGAGGGTGAAAGGACGATTTGTGAAGGCAAGTGATACAACTGAGGATCAAAATCAAGCATGATAATATTAGTGCCCTTTTCAGGAAAACATCACCCCAGTACCATTGCCCTTGTGTATATATGTATCTTACACTGAATGAGAAATGTTGATATGGTAGTTTTCACTCGGACCTCCCTGATGTATTTATTGATTTGTTTGAATCGTTTTTTGCTACATGTTTTATTTGAGTTTTAACTTTTTACTTCTATTCCCTCATTTCAGCTCCGAAATATGCTGAATGCGGAGGAAAAATTTTGGCTATTGGCTAGCTGTTCCCTACACAAGGCAATAGCTGAATAGTTCAACTTAAAAATGTCAAATTCAAACAGTCAAGTGAATTTCACCCCTTCGACGTAAATGATCCAATACTATTTTGTAATTTCACTTGAAGCGTAGTTTGCACTCAAAATTTCTGTTAACCTGTTAAAATGATCAAAATAAATAAAAATGAAATGTACATCGCTTTACCCTTAGCCCGCTGTAAGTAGAGAGGTTGTTTCTAGAATTTTAACCTGTGATCTGATCACAGGACAATAATTTTGTTGTTGGGTTGAGATTCAGCCCCTTGAAAGTTTGCTATATTTAAAATGGCTGAAAATATATTTAAGTCAATATTTTATCATACATTTGATCCTAAGTTATTTTGAAAATTTTAGATTTTAACAGAACTTATTTTTTTCGAGTTTTGATACTAGTAGTAAGGATTTATCCTACACTGGGATTATTGCTACCTTAAATGTTTTGAGTTTAATTTATTTTGAAGCACAATTTGTCCCAAAGTTTGGTAATTTAGTGGTAGATAGATTAGCTCATTTAGCTACTAGACCTCTGATTATATTTGGGATGTTCTTATTTTTGAGGCTTCTGATCGAATCAATTTTCAGACATCATATCAAGGAAAAAATCTAGATTTTAGAGACTGTTTGCCAACTTTAAAAATCAGTTAACGGGATATAAAATAAAGCCCGTTATATTAAACTATACAACAGTAACCCTCAAATACATTTATTTCCACCTAACATTTATTTCTTTGGACTGGTCATTACCATGAAGCAAAATTTTAGCCTCAGCAGTTGCATAACTGATCTTCTCTATTTGTCCTATGGGTGAAGTTTAGAATTGATCTCCTTATCCATTACGCAAACGCAAACGCAATGGTCTCCTGCTGGCTACGAGCCTACGATTAAGAAAATCTCTTAAGCTTTCTAATCGCGGCCCTTATTCTATGCTTTTACAAAGGGTAGTAAAATCAACTAAAATTGGAATCCTTCATAGCTTTTAAAAGAACGAATGGACCCAAAATTATTACCAATTTGTCCCTTGTCAGCATCCAAATATCAAACAAATCCCTTCATCAAATGCATTAGCATATAGAAAAAATACTGACTCCAATCTTCCTTCAACCTTTCTCAAATGATCAATTGACAAGAATCATGAGCTAGCATTTAGTAAATTTAATTAAATGAAGAAAAAGAACTCAAGTCAAAATAAACTCCAACTTTAAAGGAGCCAAATCTTAAAACGTATCACTTTGCCTTAATGTGCAGTGACAAGGCATCCTATTCTAAATTCATACACAAATACCCTCTTACATTCATTATTGCCATATCTCTGCTGATTCAATGTCAACAATTTTTTATACAAGAGCAAGCACTCCTATTATTCTTAGTTTAACTGCTAGAGCAATCACGTTTAGGGAGAGCATGATTTGATCAAGCACAAGGGATGTTTAAGCAAGTTATGCAAAATTTGTGTTGTGTCAAGGGTTCCAGTAGAGGACATAAGAAATTGGAACCAAGCAAATAAAAGCAACAAACCTTCTCTTTGTTCCATCTTCTCACTGATAGATAACAACAGCTATGTCAAATTCAAATCAAAAGTGAAAACAATGCAGGGCTATGTCTATGCGAAAGTCAAGCAGATAAAGCCGAAGTAGGGATCTGTGAAACTTAAAACGCATTAATCCAAGTATTTAAAGACTGGCTTATGGGTTAGGTGGGGACTTCAATTTCACTGTGTCATTTTCCCCTTCCCTCTTAAGGAACCCAATTGAGGTCTCCATGGCCTAGTGCAACACAGATAATCTACTACTATTATACCAAGCAATAGGATAAGAAAGTATTCAAGTATCAATTCTAGAAGCCTGCTCTACTACATATATAGGAACAATTTTAAGAGAAAATCCAAGTCAGTATAAAAGATTAGCATTTAACACACACCAAAGAACTCTGTACCCAAAAATACCTTGACAAAACAGAGAAAAGTATATTGTGAAACTTAAATTCTAAAAATGCTCTCCATCTGCTTCGGATGATGCAGAAAATACCTTCAGATAATATTGGTCATAAAGACTTGCATCACATGCAAAATGCCGAGTTTGTAGCCAAAAAATCTTGACAAAAACAAATGGATTAGCCTATGTTGGCTATAATGGGCTCAAAGATGAGCTCGACCTCCTTCAGACACTCCTTAAACACATCTATTTCTTCCTGCTGATTATTGACATCAATCAAACTTTTGGCCTTACCAATTGCAGAACTGATCTTTTCCTTGTCCTGTGAGCAAATCTGAGGACTGATATCCATATTTTCTAAAGCTCTCTCCATCTTGTAAACATAATCATCCAAAGCCTCCATTGCTCTAACCTTCTCAAGGAACTTCTTATCTTCAGCCTCGTAATTCTTTGCTTCCTGCATCAATCTTGTAATTTCTTCACTTGACAGTCTCCCTATGTCATTGGTTATGGTAATCCCATTCTTATTGCCGGTAGTTTCTTCTTCAGCAGAGACAGTTAAGATACCATTTTCGTCTACATCAAAGGTAACATAGAAAGGATAACCGCGACGAGCAGGAGGAATGCCATGGAGACGAAACCGACCAAGCAAATGGTTATAACTGGCTCTTGTTCTTTCACCTTCATGAACATCAATCAATACAGAAGTTTGGTTATCATAAGCTGTGACAAAGTCTAGTGTTTTTGTTACAGGAATAGGAGTATTCCTAGGAATCATTACACTCATGACATCTCCTTCTAATGCCCATCCAAGAGACAGCGGAGTAACATCCAATAACACTAAGTCTGGAACATTCTTAACATCTTCACTCAACAAAGCAGCCTGAACTGCTGCTCCATAAGCAATGGCTTCATCAGGATTAATGCTCTGGTACAACTCCTTTCCCTTGAAAAAGTCCCGCAATAGCTGCTGCACTTTGGAAATTCTAGAAGAGCCACCAACAAGGACAACATCATCTATACAACTCTTGTCCATCTTAGCATCAGTAAGGCACCTATCTATTGTTTCCACGCATTCTTTAAAGAGGTCAATATTGAGTTCCTCAAACCTGGCTCTAGTGATTGATGAACAAAAATCAGTGCCTTGAAATAAGCCATCTATGTCAATGATGGTATCAACTGCATATGAGAGTGTCCGTTTTGCCCTCTTGCATGCACTTCTCAACCTCCTCAAGGCTCTTGGATTTTCACTGATGTCCACTTTGTTCTTCTTTTTTATCTCCTGCACAAAGTAGTTCAACATTCTATTATCAAAGTCTTGTCCACCAAGGTGAGTGTTTCCAGCAGTGGCCTTAACTTGAAAGACCTTGTCCTTAATAGTAAGGAGAGACACATCAAACGTGCCACCACCAAGATCAAAGACGAAAATATTTCGCTCTCCAACACAATTGGCTCTCTTTTGAAGGCCATATGCAATCGCTGCAGCAGTGGGTTCATTGATTATCCGCATAACATTGAGGCCAGCAATGGCAGCAGCATCTTTAGTGGCTTTACGCTGGGAATCATTGAAATATGCAGGAACTGTAACAACCGCGTTCTTTACAGGTGACTCCAAATATGCCTCCGCAATTTCACGCATCTTAATGAGGACCATAGATGAGACTTCCTCTGCAGCAAGTTGTTTCTCCTGACCCTTGTAGTTAACAACAATCATTGGTTTATCCTTGTCACCAGCAATGACCTTAAATGGCCACATCTTGAGGTCATCCTTAACAGAAGGGTCGCTATATTTTCTACCAATCAACCTCTTAGCATCTGCAAAAATAATAATGATCCTTAATCTTCGCTATAGCCTAGTACCAAAATAATAATAATAATAATGAAGTAAAGCAAGTTACAAGAAGCCACCAATAAAAGAACACCGGTTTGACATGTACCAAAAACTGTATTAGTTGGGTTGGCAGCAGCCTGGTTCTTAGCAGCATCACCAATCAATCTTTGCTTATCGGTGAAGGCAACATAAGAAGGTGTTGTTTTGTTGCCTTGATCATTGTGGATGATCTCCGCTCGTTGGTGTTCTTCCTGCCACACTGCAACACAAGACTATGTTGTGCCAAGGTCGATTCCCACTGCACATCCCTCGTATTTTCTGGCCATGCTCTTTCAGGTGAATACTGAAGTTGAAATGCTGTCACAAATAAAAAAGTAAAGTCAGGTTTTGGGAAAGAAGATAATATATATATATATATTTGCACAGGTTGTTTTTTAATATCTTTGCAACTGGAAAGTCATTTGGATATTTGCACAGTTTAATATTAATTTTAAACTTGTGGTGTGAAGAGAAACCTTTCCAACCTAGGATGCAGACTAAAAGGAATGAGGTTGATGAGGGAGTGGCAGTGTTGGAAGACCAAACTCAGAGAGTAGTATAGTCATGCAAACAAAATATTCAGACCTTTACCTTGTAAAAGGTAAGTGAATGAAAATGAGAAACCCACTTTGGATGAGTGAGGCGTTTCTTCTTGCTCCGCCTTCTTCAGACCCGGATTCCTTTACAATGAAGCAAGTCTCTCTTCTTGAGGAACTCAATCGTTCAGAGTGGTTGGACTAAAGTAACGGCAGAAAAGGACCGTGAGATGACTGATGGCATAAAAAGAGGAAAGAGTAGACTAATTTGTTCCTTAACAAGAATATCTTTAAAAAATTTAGTCCGAAGGCAAAATTCCCAATCACTTTGTGTGTTAAATTTTAAGGTAGAGAGGTATTCCTCCTAGGAAATGGGGGAAAAAAAAAATCTAAACAGATCTCTACTAATTTAAAACGTCATATAAATTGGTTCCTAGGAGCGAAAAAAAAAAGAGTAGTTGTCCAATATTTTTAGTTGGTAAGAATATTTTTATATTTTATTTTATTTTTGAATGAATCAATTTATTCAATGATTTCAGAGGGAATAATTTATTTGTCATGAAATTTAAGGTGAACCAATTTAAAAATTTCTTCTAAAAATATTACGCATCATGATTCCACATAATAAAAATTGGATAAATTTATCATTAACAATTTGTAAAATTAAATTAAATTGATTTTGGATAAATAAATTCATCAAAATAGGAATTAATTTGTCCTACTTTTTAATTGTGAAGATAACAAAATTTATTTTTTGAGATAATTTTGTCCAATATAATTTTTATTAGGATCAATTCGAGCGTTATTCAAAAGGAAGAGTGTTACTTTAAGAACCCTATTAAATTCTCTTTTTTCTTTTTTGGTAATGAAAATCTCATGTATTTACATATAGGGGTGGATACTTTAAAAAAGCAGCCCCGACTCTGTTTATTGCAAATTCTTTTTAAGGCCTTAGTTTGATTTTTTTGAGAGTTTGACGAGGGGCGGAGGTCTATGGTTTCTTTTTCCTTGGTGAGGTGGAAAGTGAAAACAAAAGACCACAGCCCCAAAGAAACAATTCCTAAGCTATCAGCAAGTTTGGTGCATGTTTGAAATTGTTTTTTCACATAAACAATTTCAAGCAATTAGGGGTAAGGTATTCGTAATAGAATTGGAGGTTGGAATTGGAATTGAAATTGGATAGTCCAATTTTAAATTTCTTATTTAAAGTAATAAATAGAATTGAAATTATAATTCTATAGTTCTTTTCTATAAAATTAAAAAATAATTAAAATTGGTTATTCTTAACTCTTAGGAAATGACTATTCTCACATGTTTATATCTATTATCAGGTCCTTTTAATGGACTTTTTTTAATACTCTTAAAATGTCCTTAACTAATGGTCATTTTAATATTTTATCTATTATCACACTCTTTTCTTCATATTAATCTAATGTCTCACTCTTATTTATAATTATCTGTCTTATAAACTTTTCCCAAAAAAAAAATCATGACATTGTTTCCATGGATAATTTAAAAATAATTCTTAAACCAACTTATTTTAACAAATCTAGACACAATACACTGACAAATAAAGGAAACAAATAATAATTTAAAAATTAGTGATTGACATGAATGTTAATCATGGATTTCAATTCTCTAATTACAGGCGAGACTTTAATAAGTTGAACAGATAATGAACTAGATTTATTATTTACATTGTTATATTGAGAGCCTGTGTAAAAAACTTTTTATTGTATAATTTAAAAAATGTTTTAAAAGTCGTGCTTAAATCATATGTGTTTCGTATCTTATACTTATGCATGTCAAAATTTATTTTTCAAACCAAACACTTATCCAACAATAGAGTGAAAATCATAATTAGTAGATTGGTGGGTTATTATAATTTCATTTAATTTTGAAGTAAGTTTCTATAGTTTCAATTTTTTTAAATCAAAGTTCACATTGTAAAATTTTTTCTAATCAAGTCCTAGCAACATATTGCTTCAAAATTTATTAAACATACTTCTTATTAGAAAAACAAAGGCCCACATGGTATAATGTAGATTTGGGAGTGGCTATTGCCACACCTCATTATCTATTGTCACATCCACTTCAGTTTCTTTCACAATAAAATTAATAATATGTTATTATTTCATTATTAATTCATCATATGTAATACTATTGATATTTTTTCCTGTAATATCTTATTTTAATTTATAAAGATATTTTCATTTTTGACTCACTTTTCTCATTAAATATATAAAATTTCTATTTTCACATAAAGACAAAAACTTATGTAACAAATTCATTTTCTAAACCGTAAACAGTGTTCAAATTGAATTAAGTTTTTCACTTCAAATAACTTTAACTAAACATAATAACATTTCAATACTTTTCATTTTTAATATTCTATAAATATGATATGATACAAAAAGACCACGATCAATTTAGTAATAAAATAAAAAGTATTAAACTTTTGAATTATAATAGTAGTAACAAAAATTGAATTAAATAAAACAAATCTTAGTAATAATTTTAAAATTCAATTTTCAGTATCAATGTAAAAGAAAATAATATAAAAAAATAATTTTTCTAATTTATTTAATGAGTTTACTATCTCATATATTATTAAAACACATTAATTAATGTGTAAACATATTATCAAATATTAGTATACAATTTTTATTGTGACAATGTATATAATTATCAAGTGGGTAACTAATTTAAAGAATTGTTACCTTAATTTTTAGGAATAAAAATAAGAAATAAAAATTATGATAAAGTTTGAGATGTCGACACTAAAAATATTGATATCAATGCTAAACTTAACTATGCAAACACAAACTTCAAAAACCTTGAGCGTGTACGTTATACATAATAATTTATTTGTTCAATTTTTTAATTATTATTTATTTAATATAGTTACTATTATATTCTGTAAATAATTATTACATTATAATAAAATTATAAATTAATTTAAAATTTATATCAGATAAATTAATAAAAAACACTTGCAATGTTTAATGGTCCTTTCAAAAATAAAATATATAATTAATTGTTAAATATTTTGAAATTAGATTAATAGTCATTTGATAAAAAAAATGGTATATAACTGTTATGAAAACTTTTTCACAACAGAAAAGTATAAAAACCATATTAGAAGAAGATTTATTTAACAATATTAATAATAGTGAGCTTGAATAATATTAAAGTAATAATTAACTATTATTAGATCAAACCTTTTATGAAGGTCATTTTTGTATAATTAATCAAAAATTCATTAAAGAGAGTATGACAATAGATATTAGGGTGTGAATGTAACAATAGCCACTCCCTCTAAATTTGTAGTGAAAATTTAGAAATGTAAAGAATATAATATATATAGTATGTGATTTTTTTTTTTTAATGTTGTTGAAATAAAATACAAACAAACAGACTAAAAACGAACAAAGGAGGATCCCATAATGTCACCCATGAGGAGCTCATGAAAACGCAAAGGAGGGACGCCCCAGAACTGAAGTTGGTCCCCTGCTAAGCAACCCTTCTTGGCTAGCCAGTCGGCACAAGCATTACCTCCTCATAAAACTTGAAAAAGAGACACAGCCCACTTCCCGAGCCAGAACCTGCTAAGTACTGGTGATGATACCTACAAAAGCATGAAACTGCGAGGTACCATTCTTGACAAGATCCACAGCCATTTGTGAGTCAGATTGACACGTGATATTACAATGAGTAATGCTAGTTTGACACCCAAAAAATAGGTGTCTGTTCAGACATCCGTTTTATAACTATTAGATGTGATGAATATTAAGTAGAAATGGGGACTATCATTATATCTAATGATTGGTTACCCTATTACAATACCCACTCTGCCATGCCATATCTAAGCCCGCTTCAATAGCCTTCAATTCAGCATGCGAATCGTCGATGAACCTAAGAAACCAGAAAAGCCCACAACCCAAACTCCATTGCTAGTACAAACCAAACCACCAAGTCCAGCCCTTAAACCATGCTGTTGAACATTTCCATCAACATTCAAGTAGTAAGTAACACTGGGAGGTTTGAGCCAACCCACCACACATAGAATTCTTGGCCTAGAATTCTGCCCTTCATGGCATCTAGTGATATCCTGAAGAATCACTCTTTCCTGCCCAACCATCTTATAGTATGACCAATTCTCATTATTCAAGCAAAAAATAGATTGAGAACACAAATACACCATAGGACAACCACCAAGATGGTAGACCATTCTCCAAAAAGAAAGGTCTGAAACCAAGCCTCATAATCAAGAGTGAGAAACCCTCGCAGCTTTGTAAAGCCCATCAGACAACAAATAGGCTGCACACGAGGGCACTGCCTTAAACAATGCTTATAATCCTCAGTTGCATTAGTACAGTAGTCGCAAGCATCATCCCTTGTCAGATGACAAAACTAGCACATCTCGTTCGTCGAAGTAGCAGAACGAAGGAGTTGCCAAACAAAGAAACACAACTTGGTGGGGAGTTTAAATTTCCATACCTTCGTCCATGGCCCATCGCACGGTGACAGATGAAGATGATTCAAAAGCCACTGATAGGCCAATGCCATAGAGTAGCACCTCGATGCCGAAGAGCTCCAAATCATACATGACTAGTTCATTGCATTCTCCGAAATTGGTGCAGAAAGAATGATCTTATGAACTTTAAAATTAAAGGAGGTAGCCTGCTGATTTAAATCCCATCTGTGTTGCCTATAAATATCCTGAAGACGAAGAGTGGTGTCTTGAATATGCACATACAGAACTAATTCATATAGCGGGCCCTTTCCTCCAGTTATCATACCAGAGGGAAATATCTCCATTCCTAACAATGAGTCTGAACCTATCTTGAAGCTCATCCCTTGCCTTTAGATTTAATTTCCTAATGTGAGAGCCGTTAGTCTCTTTTTGAACCTTCCAAATATTTTGCTCCTATAGATATTTAGTTGAAAGCAATTGGACCCCATGAAAGTTGTATTGCATAACCTTGCTCTCATAATATCCAGCCTCCCATCCCTTTGGGTTGTACAATAATATCCCATTTGACAATGTGTCAACCATGAGACCGGTTAGCCTTTCCCCTCCAAATGAAACCCCTTACCACCGTGTCCACAGTAGAGAAAATACCCTTGGGTAACCAAAAATTCTCAATGGTATATGCAGGGATAGAAGTAAGAATAGAATTGGCAAGAGCAAGACAACCAACCTTACTAAGAAGTCTCCTTTTTCCATACCACCAACCTGGTATTCATTTTCTCCATAATGTAATTAAAATGAATGACTGTCACTTTACCCCAAATCATGGGAAAACCCAAATGTTTCTCCATATTAGAATTGGCTTGGATAAACATAATACCCAGCAAACTTACTACATTTGGCCCTAGTCACCTCCTTCGAAGCCATAAAATTTGAATTCTCCAAATTAATAGAGCCCCAAAGCACAACAGAACTCATCCAACACCGAAGTAAATAAATGCATTTGGATGTACTTGGTGTGAACAAAAAGCAAGCAATCATCAGCAAAAAAAAAAAATGAGATATACCAGGCTCATTCTGAGAAATTTTGACAGGCTGCAGCTGCCATCAACTACCTTCTAACTCTAGAAGGCTTAAAATTGTCCAACTTATCCGAATTCCAAAAATTGATATGAAAAACATAATAAGACTAACAATATGGGATGCACGCTAAAATCTATGGGAGTCCCCTCAAGAAACTCGCAGTTGACCCTTCATAAGCTTTTTCCAGAACTAACTTGAAAAGCAAGGACCCTATCTTCCTTGTGTAGGTGTGCATATAATGAATTACCTCTTGTTGACAAATAATAGTATTGTTCAAAGTATCCTACTAGGAATAAAGCTACTCCAAAGGGGAACAATAATCTCCTCAAGAAAGGGCCACAACCGGTTAACCAGTACCTTTGAAATGAGTTTTAGGACCACATTACACAAACTAATTGGCCTAAATTCCTTGAGATGAGTAGGAACATCCACCTTAGGGATAAGCACCACAGGCATTTCAGCAAAGGAGAGGTCAATGGTTCTCGTTTCAAAAACAAGCCTAATCACATTCCATATTTTCTTCCCACCATCTCCCAATGCGCCTTGGAAAACATTGCCTGGAACCCATCAAGACCAGGAGCCCTGAAGGAATCCATAAACATAATAGCTAAGCGAACCTCCTCCTTCTCAATTGGTCGCGCCAACACCCTACATGCGCTAGGACTCAAGATAGGGATGTGTTGAAGAACTATACTATGAGGCTGACAAGCATTGTTCACACGAAAAAGCATTTTATAGAAAACCAAAGTCTCCTGCTTTAGAACTTCATTATCCATACGCCAACACATTATTAATAAACAAGCCCAAAATCTTATTCCTCTACCGCGCACCACCATTTGGGCATGAAAAAACCACGTGTTTCGATCCCCATGCTTGATCTAATTATCTCTAGAATTTTGGAACCACAAGATCTCCTTGTGACTGAGTACCTTAAGAAGTTGAGCCTGAAGATCTTGCTCTAGTCTAATCAAATCTGATGAAAGGTGCAACTCTATGCATCTTTGAGCAACCTTGATACTAGCCTCAAGAATTCTTTTCTTCCTAAAAATATTGCCAAAGGTCTTCGTATTAAATTCCAAACAATCCCGACAAACAACATCCAGTTTACCAAAAACTGAACCAACATTAGAAGACCAAGCACGTCACACAACCATAGAAAACTCAGGATGCGAATTCCATGCGACCAAGAAACGGATTGGCTAAGCAAAAGACCACCTCTCCACTTCCCCACACATAAGAAGAAAAGAATTATGGTATAAACAAACTCAACAAAGCACTTCACTAGATGCACAGGGAAATGCTAACCCCAAGAAGAGTCACCTATACCTCTATCTAATATCTTGAACAGACATGGACCCATGGAATGTTCCTTACCCAAGTGAATTTTCGAAGGGGAAGAGAACTTCATTAAGAGCCCAAGGGTGGTTAATTTACAACCGTAGATTAACCACGTAGTCCCAAAAGGTTGAACGCGTGGAGGGGTAGGGACCAGCATAAACAGAAGAATAAACCCAAGTACTAGCACCCTTCGATATGGAAAAGGTAATGGCGTGCTGATGGTATCTATAACAGATAAACCAAACAATATTGAGGCCTTGAGAACCCAAATACTATTGGAATGCCCATTCGCGTTCACAATTGCAACTATAACCCAACTTCTAATAGAAGACTGCCATCTTAGAAAAATCAACATGATTTTCGTATAGAAGAATCGCCAAAGGATAAAACCTAGAAACTGTTTGCACCTTTATTAACAGCTCCCATGACATTCCAAGAAAGCATGGAGAAGTCATTGAATTCCATCATCAATGTAACCAACCTAGAATCAAAGCCCTCCCAAAACCCCATTCAATCACACTGAGGAGCATAAACCTCCTCCCTCGTGGCCATGCAGCCCTCAGCGCCATCACGAACCACAATCTCCTCTTTCTCACACTCACACTAATGCTAGACAAAATTAGTGTGGAAAAACCGAGAAAAGAAAGCAAAGGAAAAAACTATGTTGGAGATTTAAGGCATTTTTGACCCAAAAAATAAATTAAAAAATGAAGGCTTTTGGCCTTTTGCTAGTGTAGTGTGCTTTTTTTTTTTTTTACATTTTATGTGAAAAACAATCGACTTTGAATCTATACCCTCATAGTAAATTAACTACCCAAATCCCTCATTATTAACCTAACCAAATTCTAGTGGTTTAATTTGAGTTTTTTAAGTTATAATAATGTGAATCATTGAAGAACATATATTACGATCTCAAAAAAAAAATTACATTATCATCTAATCTTATATTTTACTTTTAGAGTTAATGATGGTGTAATAAAATACTTTTATTAATATGATAATAAATAATTAAATTTTCATATAAAATGACTATGTTCTGACGTAGATTAAGCATTATTTTTAAATGGATATCTGTATATCTAATTATTTTTAATTTTATAGAGCTTGATGGGCGAGGAATTCATAAACAGCTAAAAACAATTTGTAGCTCATCAACAATTTTTATTTATTCACCAAATTTACTCCATTTTTATGGCACAACAACAAACAAATTATCATTTATTAGTATATACCAGCTTGCCGACTGTAGGGGCATGCATTCATAGAAAGCGATCCATGGCGGGGGGGACCCACTAATTTCTTCATCCTTAATCCATGTGCCAACCAACATTTTCGAAGTCCAACCTAGGACCGACCTCACAATACAACGTCTCATATGAATCAGATCCATGCAAACCAATTACAATTACTAAACATAAAGATCGACATCTACAAAAACAAAAGTAATAGATTCAATGGTAACTTGTTTTTATTCATAAACTATACAATAGCAACATTAATCACAAGTAAATTCCTACTATTACCCAAAAGAAAAAAACTAATGATAGAATAATCTCAGGATAAATCATTCACATAGTAGCATATTAACTATTTAAAATATGATTTAAAATTAAAAACATATAAATATTATAAAAGTAAGCATATCACATGCAAATTTGTCAATAAATTTGAGTTTATATTAACATTTTCTGCGATAAATTCGTACTAGCTTTTAGCGTTTACTAAATGGAAAAAATAATTCAACAATTGAACGTGCTCCTCTCATCGAAGCAGAGACTTCTACGGCTTCGCCATGTGAGATATGCCTCGGTTCCTGAGCTTCCTTATTCACTCACACAGATACCCATAATATTAAGTAACATGTTGTGTGCCTCTCCTCGAACCTTCACTGTCTTCTTCCTCTGCTTCTCTCGTCTCTGTATCCAGTAAGTCACTCCATTCTTTGTCTCTCATGCTGATCATTCTTCCTCTTAGTAATAATCCCATTTATTTTCTCCTTACCTGATTTCTCATGTATCTGTATAAGTGTTTTTTTCTTTCCTCCCCATGACTCTGGATTTTATGATTTTAATATTCTTGAATCAGGCACATTTGAATCTACCAGTCTTAACTGTCCTTTCTGTCCCACACATGTAGATGGTGCAAGTGTGCAACTGTTTTTTTCTTTTTCTTTTTTTCTAATATACTAATCTATGTTTCACCACCCAATTAATGCTCATCATGGAAGCTGGGGCTAGATGAGATTTAGTTATATTTTTTCATTCCTCACCCATTTCATCAGAGCTGAATTCCAGCACTTTTCTGCTGTCAGAATGTGCCAACTATGCTCACTTTGACAAAGAATGCTTGTCCATAAAAACCTTTGCTAAAATTTTGTTACCAAGAATAATATGACATAATTGTTGGCTTTTTAGATGAATAAGTGGGTCATAAGATTTTATGTCAGTTAAAAATCAGCATGATTTTTGACAAAGATTATGACAATATTTTTTTAGGTAAGTGGGTGGTTATACGATTTTATTTCATTGAACAATCAACATGACTTTCGATAAAGATTATGATAATATATTTTAAGTGAATAAGTGGTTCATGCAATTTTATTTCATTTAACAATTTTTGTTTGTTTGTTGCATAACATTACTCTATTTTAGCTCCCATCCGTTTCCCATTCAGTGCTCCATCATCATGCCCATATCATCATTAATGCTCAGTTTTTTTTTCCAGAACAGTGCCATTTTTCATGGACATAAGTTGTGAACATGGATGGTTGATTTTTGTGTAGGATGCTGTTATGCTTGAAAGGGCTCCTCCTCCTCATCAGTCAAAAGAATAATGGGGTGCACTTACTCAGTGTATAGGAAGAAGAAGTCAAGCTTCCCTGAAGTGGTTGTCTTGGTTCCATCAACCAGGATTCCAGTGCAATGTGATCTTCAAAGGGCGCTTAAAGGAATAGTTCCGAGGGATCTTGCTGATAAATTGTCTTCACTTCGGAATCAGATAGTGTTGGTAGCAGAGGATACTGGTATGTCCCAACTTTCTGATTCAGCTCTTTTCTTTCTCTTCACTATTCTGCTTCACCTTTTTGCTGAAAAAATATGTAGAAGAATCAAATAAGGAGCACCTGGATGTAACCTTCAACGTTTTCAATTTTCAATTGGGTCAATTCTCTGCTGCAGTTGAACATCGATTGCATTTGGTGCAATTTACATGAGTAGCGAATAAAAAGATGCTATACTTTTAGTTCTGCTTCATTTTTTCCGGAGAAAGGAGAATAATTTGTTCAGATATATATACTCATAGAAACAACTACACCAAATGCACTGATCTGCAGCTACACTAGAGAATTCACCTTTCGATCTAGTTTTTGAATTGTGAATTTTTTTTTTAAAAAGAATTCTTCCAGTAAGTCCACGTTTTCAATTCGTAACATCCACAGAGAAATTCCAAATTTCCTTTCAAATAAAATAGCATGGTAAAAGTGTTTTTCTGTTCTGAAATATGTATCTTTGCTGCAGGTGGATCAGCTATAGCTGAATTGAAACGAGCTTTGAATGAGTACTTGTCTGTTCTGATTGGGCTAACAAAGAAAGGTTTCAAAACTTAACACATTACAAGTTCTCCCCCCCCCCCCCCCCCCTTCCTCTATTTTTTTCTCCCTATCTCCAAAGGTTTGTAACTTTCTCATGTCATAGAGTATGGTCTTGAGGGACTAATAGACTTCAAGTGGAAAAATTTTGAAGATGGGAGACAAGTATGGCCATCAACAAGCTCATTCTTATTTTTTTATTTATTCATCGTTCATCATTTATTTATTTATTTATTTAAGTTTCTTTGACATTGTAAACTGCATTTGGCAGGACAGCAATATAGCAAATGCCTGGTATGAGGTGCTATCAGCTGTTCACCTTATGGCTATGCTCACACTGTCTGAGGCTGACTCACTGATGATTCCAAAGGACCTTTCAGGCTCTGGAATCAGGGTTGTATCTTCAGGTCTTGTGCCAATATATTAGCTTTCTAGATACTCTCTACTAGTGTAACACTAAGTCAGATCCAATTAAAGGATCCATAAGTTGGATTAATCTTTAATCAGTGATCTTTCACTTTTGTACTGTCAGATAGCAAGAGGGAAGCAGTTGATTTGTTACTCAAGGCATCCGGATACCTTGAGTTTTGTGTAAGGGATATTCTTACCCAGATACCTGCTGAAACAAAGTATGTCTCTATAACTGTTTTTAAGTTTACTAAACCAGTTTTGAATCAATATTGAACACCCTATTAAGAAATCGTCTCAAAACAATATCCAGGAAAATTTTTCCCCATGACTTGCAGGATGGTGTATTGGAGGCTATAGCTATTCAAGCACTAGGCCAGGTATTTATTGGCCAACGTCTCTAGATTAGACTCTTCTAGTCTATTTCATTGTCATGGTAGAATGTTTATTCCATACATATTTTGTAGTTCCAATTATGGGATTGTGATCATGGCTAATTTTTCTTCTCTGTGGCATAGAGCCCCCCTTTTCTTCAAATTTGGTTTTGTTGGCAGTTGTCAATATAGCTTGTAAAACAAGTCTCCAGGTAGCGTATAATAGCTGAACTTGATGATGATTTTAGGGAACTGAAATTCAGCTTGGTCTTGCTGTGGAAAGTCAGAAGGCAACTTTGTCTGTGAAGAGGAGGTTGGCATGTGAACTGTTGATCTACTTTAGTCAGGTTTTTGCTTCAATCCTTTCAAGCATCTGCACATCATTAACGTTTTAAGTCACTAACTTTATAACTGCAAACCATTTGGCTTCATAAACTTTTCTTAAGAGATTATTTGACTGAAATCTAGCATTTCCTTTAAAATGAGGTTTAGAAATTCAGTTGCTTCTCAAAATAATAGTATTTTCCACTTTCATAAGCAGGCCTATCACTGCTTGTCAGGATGTGATTTAAATCAAGGGCATGGAAAGAAGCATCTCCGGTTCATCAAATGGAAATTCCTTGAAGCCAAGGTCAGTAGTTTTATCAAGATTGTTTAAATATATTTAGAGGGGGGGAAAATAGGACAAAACTTGCATAAGTTTCTTATATGTCTGCTATTCAGTTCTCAAATCTAGAGATGTAGAATTCTTTTCTGAGATGATTAATTCAAAAGTTAAGTTTGTATTCTCATGTGAAGAAAAATATTCAGACGTCTTTACTAGATTTGACAACTGGATGTGAAGAAATAAAAACTGAAAACAAGATTTTAATTGTTTTCACTGGTTTTAGTATTTCTTCATGATATTTTGAAAACATAAAACGCATAAAATGAAATCAAGAAATGGAAATAATAACCAAACAGGCCCTAAGAAACTTAATCCAAGTTTTGTCCAAAATGAAACCTCTGAGATATCTAATTAGTATGGATGATCAATTCCTGACCATTTTTCGTAATGTGGTCAGGCCGCAGCTTATTACTACCATGGCCTGATCCTTGACAAGGGTAATGAACCAAGCAATCACATTGGCGCTGTGTCTTGTTTTCTTGCTGCAGAAGAACTTCTGGTTGAAAGCAAGAAGGCCTCCTTAAGCTTTTGTCTTGCAGCTCCAGTGACAAGGTGGGTTTTGATCTTTTGATTTTGTCTGTGGCACATTCCTTTTCCTCAAATGTCTAAATTTTCTTTGCCAAGGGCTCCTCCACTCTGGGGTGCTATGAAGCATTTACATCAGAAAATCCCTGAAGTTGCAGCAAGGAAATCCCAGATGTATGGCTACCTGTTGGAGCAAGAGAAGTAAGGACCTTGTTTTGTTTACAAATCTGTGATTAGTTCATTTGATTTTCTTATCAAATCCCTTATATATGTTTGAAGGTAAACCACCATTTTTACCTTTTAAAGATCAATGCGCTGACAAATTAGACCCTAAAAGCTGTTATTTATTAATTGTGGCATCCCAATGATCATTTCATTGTTGCAAAAAGGCTCTGTTAGTGTAAACAAAATATATTAATCTGTTAGCACATTGATATTTTTTAGACTAATTTGTCGGAGCATTGATCTTTTAGGGGCTAATTTGCTAGTATGCCAATATTCGAGGTACTACAAGCTAATAAAACATATCTTAAAGACAAGTTTATCGGCACATTGATTTTTTGAGGATCAAAATAGTGGTTCTCCCTTCCTTGAAAGATAACAAGGATTTGTGTGGAATTTTGGTATTGATGCAGGAATCTCCAAGCATTGCCGGACCTACCTGAGTTCCAATTATCATTACGTCCAGATGACTATGAACTTCCTGAAATGGATTCAGCATGGGACAATAAAAATTGGGAAGCTCTAGGACAGCCATTGAAAGAGCACCTTAGAGATAGTGATGAGAATCCAGCTGATTGATACACTAATTAATATGGCCTTCTTCTGTTTCTATTTATAGTACCTGCTTGATTGTCAAACTTCTTATATATGCTAACATTTTACCATGGAATACAGTGGTCATTAATTATTCACAATATGGCTCCCAAATCCCAATTTCTAAGTGAACAACAAACTCATCAGTAAGACGTATCAAAATCAGACGATGGATATTAGTAATTGATTGTTTTATAAGCAGTCCAGATCTCATTTACTTTAGGCAAAGTCTTCGATTCGAGCGTTGCAAAATAAACAAATTTAACATTAAAAGAAGTTTCATTTTATATTATAATCCAATTAAACTTGCAACTTCAAGTATCAACTCATTGTCATGAATGGAAGACCTACTATTTTGACCTCCAAAAGATTATGTTGCTGATAAAATAGTTCTCAAAATAAACTATATTTGTTTGTGACCCTCAAAAGATTTACATTGTTTGACTAATTCACCCAGAGATCAACTGATCTCCATTTTCACCCAGAGATCAACTGATCTCCATTTTTGTTAGCAGGAGTGATTATATTTTATGTTTTATGTCAAATTCGCACTATAAAACCACTATTTAGTTTTAAAATATCATATCTTTAACAAAATAGCTTATTTTACGATAAGTTAACGTTATAGAATGAACACTTTAACCCCTTAAAAGATCATAAATTTGAAAAAATAGCCCTTAAAATAATTACTTTTATTAACGAAAATAGAGATCAATTTACATACATTGGGGTCAATTTGTTAAAAGGGATGGATCTTTAGAGGGTCACGGGTAAATATAGTTTCTTTTAGAGATTATTTTGTGAGTGATATAATCTTTCAGGACTAAAAATGATGGTTCTCCTGTCCCATTATAAATTCATAAGATTCATTTTACTTTATACTAAAATTTAATATGTGATCCACATGGAGTTCCTATATCCACTGATCCAGGCCATTCACATTAATAGCAAGAACCTCCCCATCCCCTGTAAAGACCACAATATTTGTAACGGTTTATCGAAGTACCTATTTTATCTCCCAATAAAATATTTTTCATACACACAATCATGAATCGAACCTTGATACCATGTTTAAGGGACCAACTATCTACCAACTTTGTCAAAATTTCAGTTTTGCTACAACTTCTTTTAAACCTTTTGATTGAGCTTAAAGACAAAAAGAATAATAAATTTCTCACATAAATCATATACGAAACTTTTGAATTTAGTAATACCAAAAAATAGTGCATATAAGTACTTAGAAAAAAAAAAGAAAAGCAATTCATTTTTATTTACAAATAATTTGCCATGTTATGCTAAAGTGCAAAAAAGAAATGAAAGAGACTCTACTTAAATCTTAATCAATGTAATGTATAAATATCTAAGTTATACATGGCTTATTACTTTTTAGGGTTGTAAAGTAAAAATGAAGATAAATTTTTTATGATTGAGTTGTATGTGTAGTTTAATAAATAGAACTCACTAAAGAAAAATTTATTCCCATTTTTACCTTTCAACCAAACACACCCTTAGAATAAACACTAAAATTGGTCCCTAAAAAAAAATATTAGTGTTGAGATCCTTTATAATTATAAAAATAAGACACTATAAGTCTATGACAATTTCATTAATGGATAAATTGGCCTTTGACAAAAAAAAATTAGTGTTGTGGTCCCTCATAATTGCAAAAATAGAGCACTATAGATCCTTGAAATTTTCACTTTTATGGATAAATTGTTTCCTGATAAAAAAATATTAGTGTTGAGGTCTCTCACAATTGTAAAAATAAGGCCCTATTGTGTTGTTTTGTAACATACAATCATTATGCTCTTTGGGAAAATAATTATGAATTTATGATATTAGTACCATTGTGCATCAGAATAAGATAGTGATAAAGCATAAGGAATTTAATTCTAAATCATATTCCCTTCTTAGAATTATAAGATGTAGGCCAAGGGTTTCATCCTTAATAATGCGCACAGTGAAATATTGAAACATTTAGGGTAGGAATTTACAAAAATAAAAAATAAATAAAAATAAAAATAAAAGAATGTATTTTAGTTAGTGTTGATTAGGATTAATGGATGTCATATAGATAAATAATTAAAGTTCATGTTTGCATTTAACATTTTTCAAGTGAGTCAGGGACCTATATATCCTATTTTTATAATTGTGAGGGATTGCAATACTAATTTTTTATTGTTAGGGACCAATTTGTCTATTAACAAAATTGCCAAAGACCTATAGTGTTCTACTTTTGCAATTGTGAAGAACTTCAATACAAATTTTTTTTGTCAGAGACTAATTTGTCCATCAATAAAATTGTTAAGGACTAATTTAAGTGTTTATTCTACTTTTTATGAAAAGGTAATTATATGTTCCAACTATGTTGCTTGCAATTTAAGATAAATTTTATATATTTGAATTATGATTAAGAGGATGTTTATGTAGAGTAAAACATAATTATAGTATTCTATGAATGAATTTTATTAATTCTTCTCAATAATCTAAATATTTTATATTTCTCAAAATTAAATATTTTGTGGTTCTTAACATCAAGATTATCCATATTTTAAACTTAGATAGATACTACAAATTCATCGAGGATTAAATGAGTACATATAATTTCTTTTAATGCAATTAGCATGACATGGTCACATGCCTTATTTAGATTTGGTTTGGTACAGCTATGGCTTTTTGATAGCCATTGAACTCTTCGAATTCTCCAAAAGCTACTCTAAAAAAACTATAGTAATAATGTTTGGTAAGATAATGTAAAAGTTTCTCTTAACAAACAAAAGACATGATAGTAGTATTTAGTAAATAAATTATAAAGTTATTCTAGATATATATGTATATGAGGGATTCGTTTACTCTAATAGTAATTATCATAGTTTTAAAACTCGGTTCGATAATCGACTCAGTCGAGGCACTCAGTTACTGGGTCACTGGTTCAATTGGTTGAACCAGATATAATTAAATAAATATATGAAAACTCAAATAGATAGAATAAAATAACATAAATAATTAACAATTTAACACATTTTAAACATTTGTTTCCTTGTATAAATATACATAACATATATGTAATTAATAATCATTGAAATTAACTTATAAAGAACATAATTCTAAAACGAAAATTTGTTTGATTTTATTTGTCAAAATCCCCAAGGGAAGAAAAGATTTACTAGAGGCCTAAATGATCCATATGCGACGTTATTAAAAGAATAGCTCAAGGGCTTTGGCCCATATTCAACAAATAATGATACTGAAGTCTGAAGCAACGTAACATGTTTTCTTTTTCGAGAAAAAAGGTGAACAAAAGACAAAAGGTGACCTAACCCTATCACTTCAATTGCCCTTCTCCTTCTCAGAGTGTCACAGCGTCGCAGCACCTCCTTACCTGCCCACTACATCATCTTCTTCCTCAACTCGCCTCTGTTTATCTCTCTCTCTCTCTCTCTCTCTCTCTCATGGCACAGTGCAATGGCAGCAAATCTAAATCATTGCCGACGATGCAATATCTCCCCCTTCCTTGCGAGGCAATAGCTAGCGACTTCCAAGATTTTTTTTCTTCTTTTCTCTCCTAGATGGTTGAATCGGTGAATCACGGGGTCACCGGGTCACCGAGTTTTCCAAAAAGTCGGCAAGTCAACCGGTTGGTATGCATCTCCGATCTATTGGGTTGCTCGGATCGGTCACCTGGCTGGTTTACTGGTTCACCGGTCAAACCAACTGGTCTGGTTCAAGTTTTAAAACACTAGTAATCATGCTACACTTACTTCATTGAATATCTTCTTATTAACAACATATTTCATCAATTCAATCATTAAATTATGTGATATTTGTAGCGCTCAGCGACAAGGGCAGGAGTGATCGCCGATGCAAGAAGACACAGATAAGGAGTGGCTCCTGGCAAGACCTTTAAGTGGAGGGGTACATGAATGAACCAATTACACACCCGAATGAGAGGAATCTCGAGACTATATAGGTATAGGACTATACAATTAAGGAGGGCTTATATGAATTAATTTATACTACCTATACCAACAAGATGCATCTTCTTTTTGGTAATCCATCACCAAAGAACTCCACAGTTAAGCATGCATGACTTAGAGAAATTTTGTGATGGGTGACCTCCTAAGAAGTTTTCCAAGGAAGTGTGTGAGTAAGGATAAAGCACGCTAAGAAGACCCATGTTAGTTTATGGGGACAATCATCATTCCATAAAGCAGCATGATATGTTATAATATTATCTTGATGATTAAGCATATCAAATTTTAGAAAAAATAGACATTGATCAATATATTATTTAATACTCAAGATTTATATATATTTTCAAAACTATGTTGTACGTTGAAATAAAAAGGAGTGGTAAGTACCAAACTGTTTTGAAATTATATGAAATTTTATACACTTGATTTATTTATTGGAAACTTATAATTTAACGATTGGATTGGTAAAATTTGATATTTATAAAAAATTATTCAATGGAGTAAGTACACATATATAAGGACATTGCTAGCATAGTTGGTGATATCATGGAACTAATAATTTTCACAAATTCTCTTGGTGGCCGGTAGACCTTGAATAATTATTTTTAGAGTTTAATTTTGATGAACTGACAATGTAAAAGAGTTTTATAATCAAATCTCTCCTTTTGCATGAATTTTTAAGTAATAGGGTGAAAAATAATCATGTTTGCTAATGTGTTATTATATAATTAGATAAATATATAAAAAAAATTTATATTATCAGTTCATTCTAATTAAATCTATATTTTGTTTTGGGTGTACAGAGAAAAGAAAGGAAAAGGACAAGAAGGAAATTAAGAACGAAAGTAAACTAAGCCATTAGCATCTGAAGAGAACCGATGTTGAAGATCAGAAAGGGGAGAGATCTAAGTCCATAATTTCTGGTGCTGGTTAGCGCCCCATTTAACCAAGAAATCAGCACAAGCATTTGCCTCGCGTAAGGTGTGATGAATAGTGACATTCCAGGTTCGCTGAATGAGGTGGAGAATGTCAGAGATGACAGTCCCATAGATATGGAATTCACTATGATCTTGATTCACAAGATGATAAGCCTCCATTGAGTCAGTTTCGAGCATAACACTGCAAAAATTAAGATTCCAAGCACAAATCAAACCCATCTTTATGGCCATCAACTCAGCAAATAAGATATCTCTCTGACCTAAGAAACTAGTGAAGCCCATAATCCACTCGCCATATGATTTCTAATCAAACCTCCAAACCCAGCTTGCCAGGGATTACTCATCACACTCCTATCAACATTAATTATAACGGTTCCCTCAGAAGGCCTAATCCACATCACCTCACACGGGCAATGAATGGTAGTCTCAGGAGGAAAAACGCGATGCAATTTAGGAAGAGAATTCTGAATATGAAACAAAACCTGAAAGAGATTCCAAGAATTGTCACCAATGACATGGTTATTGCGCCAGTGCCAGCACCACTAAAGAGTAGTCAGAAACAGAGAAGAGGTTGGGCTACTGAGAAAGAAACAAAGCCAAGGTTTGAAGTCTAAAGAGAAGAAATTGATATCTGAAGCAATACCAACACGCTCCCAAATATTGCTAAGATTGGGACACTCTCAAAGGCAATGGATAATAGTCTCAAGTGCGGTCCTACATCTAGTGCAAAAGGGGGAGGTAGCAAGGCCTCTCCTATGACGAAACTCATTAGAAGGAAGAGCCTCATGGAAGCAGAGCCACACAAAGAAAAGAAATTTAGTAGGGGCCTTAAGTTTCCAAATCCAATTCCAATGTTCATCATATCCATCATTCCGGGCAACTAGCTACTTGTAGCCACTGGAAGTTGTGTAGATACCTAAGGCATTTCTAGTCCAAGTCCAGCAATCATGGCAGCCCTCATAATCGGGGATATCAATAGAAGAAATACGGTCAATAATATGGGGGGCAAGTGGGGTAGCAAGGTGCTGGAAATCCCAGACCCCATTCCTCCAAATATCACTAACCTTAAAAGTTGTATCACTAATATGGACATAAGCAACTTCATCGCAAAGTTTGTTGTTCCCAATCCAATAATCATACCAAAGAGAAATATTACCACTGCCCAGACGGAAGGAGAAACCGTCCCTAAGAATTGAAGCAGTCTTCATTATGCCCCTCCAAAGATAAGAATTGCCAACTCTATTAGTGGCTAAAAAAAGAAAGTCACCTGTCCCATATTTAGTGTACAGAATCCGGGAGCTAAATTTCTCCGGATGATTGAGTAAATTCCAGATGTGTTTTTCGAGCAAAGCAGTATTAGTCTTTCTACTATCCCGAATACCAGCCCACCAAACTTTTTGGGCATAGAAATAGTAGCCCAGTTAACAAGATGAAAACCACGAGAACCATCCTTTTTGCCCCAAAGAAAGCCCCTAGTCAATCTGTCCATATGAGTACAGACTGATTCAGGGATCCATAAGGATTGCATGACATGAATAGACATAGCAGAGACCACTGATTGAGCTAAGCACAACTTACCAGCCTTGTTAAGGAGCTTTCCTTTCCAGGAAGCTAACCTGGTGGTGATTTTTTCAATAATTAGATTGAAGGTAGCTCTTTTAACTCTACCCTTTCATAATAGAGACAACAAGGTACTTACCCAAGTCACTAACAAATCTAATAGTGGTTAGCCCTGCAATGGTTCTTCTTTTACCGGGGTTCAAATTAGGGGAGCAAAGGGCCCCAGATTTATCAAGACTGACCTTGAGTCTGGACATCCGGCAGAAAATCGATTGAGAGTGTCCATTGCTACTTGAACTTAAAGAACTATTTTAAAAACCATATTAATTCTTTAACATTTATGTATACTTTCTTGAAAGTTTTTATGACTTATGAATGTTTACTCAAATTTATGCATGCTGAAACTTATATTTATGCTTGTTAAAAGATATGATATTATATATCTGGTAAGGACTCAAATGAGAAAGGTGGTTTATTATGAGAGTGAAGAAAACAAGTATGGATCTTGGATCTTACATAAATTATTAAGATTAAAATATAAAATCATGTGACAATTTTAAATGATCACGTGGTCATTAATTATCATTAATGACTTTCAATTTTGAATATCTATGTATGATCGATTATATATATGATTCAGATTTACTTATCTCACTCATAATAAACCACTTTTCTCACAAGAGAGTAGGAGAATCAAATCTAGGCTGTATAACTATATATAAATCATCAGGATTGAAATTTAATTAATGTAATTAAAATTTACTTGCTCATTTAAAAAAAGTCATATAACTTTATATTTTAATCTTGACAATTCATATAAGATTCAACGATTAAGATTCACTTCTCTCACTTTATAATAAACCACTCTTCTCATATGGTGTACTCCTTATATATATATATATATATATATATATATATATATATATATATATATATATATATATATATATTAGGTTATATATTTTTGACATTTTTTAATTAGTAAAATTTTTTAAATGTGTATTTAGCTCATGAATTTGACTTGACTTAACTCGTAAGTGGGCAAGGCTAGGTTAGACTGAAAGGAAAACTTTGCCCTATATAATCCAACCCAACCCATTATTTAAGTAAGTTGATTGAATTGAAAGAGCAACTCAAAGCCATCCAACCAACCCATGGACACATACGCCTAGTCTCTTTAGTTATTTGTACAAGAAATAAGGAACCAAAAATCATGATTTGATTAAGAAATATGTTTACTAAAATATTTTTTGGATGGAGATCTATTTACTCCTAGAGTAAGTCATGTATATTCACTCCATTCAATAAATTTTTGTGAATATGGAATTTAATCAATCCGACCATTGAATATGTGATATTATAATAATGATTAAGCACGTCAAATTTCAGAAAAAATAAAGAACAATATGTATATAATCTAGTAGTTGATATTTATTTATATTTTCAAAAATATTTTATCCATTAAAATAAAATGAAAGGATGGAATATCAAATTCTATGCAATTTTATAGTTTATCTACTTGATAAAAACTTTCAATTTAACAATTAGATTAATTAAATTCTATGTCCATAAGAATTATTGAGTAGAGTTAATACACTATAGTACTCTTGGATTTAAATAGATCCCTTCCCCATATTTTTAGGTCTAAATTTATTTTTGCCTCTAAAAAAAAGAAAATTTAGTTTTTTGATCCCTAATCTTTTTATTTGATTTTGGTCCAAACATTTTTTAAATTATTTGATTTTGATCCAAATTGTTAGATTGTGTATGTTAAATGCTAAGGGGCCTAACAGAAGGTCACATCATTCAGTTATACATGATAAGCAGTAATCATACCTCATGGGAACAAAAACCAAATGATTTTAGAAATGGTTGAATGGAAATCTAAGAACATTTCATTTCAAAGACCAAAACTGAAATGTACTTATTTTTCAAGGACCAAAATCATATTTAACTCCTATCTTCATTTAATTTTCAACATCTAATTAATTCACTCTATTAATATCAATACCTCATTTTATTTTTAAAATTATTGATATGTTTAAAATATAGTAAAAGGTAAAATTGAAAAGTTAATTATAATTTTTTTGTTCTATTAACTTTAGAGGATGTTTGCTTCAAGATTTAGAATTATGCTCCTAGGAAGCTCATTCCTAGAATATAATACCTATGAATGTTATTCCTAGGAATTTTAAAAAATTTGCTTATATAGCATTAAATAATCATAGGATTATTTATTAAGATTCGTAGAAATAAAATTTAAAACTTGTTTGTTTTATAATACAAATTATTGAGAATATATATATATATATATATATATATATATATATATATCAATCATAATTTTCAAAATATTCGTAACACATTTGATAGTATTATTATTATTATTATTTAGGGATATTTTAGGATTTATACTCAATAATTATCATTTTTAAGTCTTGGGAAACTTTTATTCCCATCTTTCAACATGTGAATAAAATCTCATTAAAATATGAGAATATTTTTTTTTAGAATAATTAATATCTAAGAATAATTTTATAAAAACTTACAATAAATATAGAAACAAATTATTCTCAAATAATTATTCCCGTGAGTAGATCAGTATATCTTGAAACAAAAGTCCGCTAACTATTTTATCAACTCACGAGAATAATAGAAAATATAAAAGAGTGGAAGGAAATTAAATGCTACAAAAAAACGTTGTATACACCAACCCTAATACGTGCTCGACATGTGCATGCAACAACAAAATAGGGTGTCTATGCTGCTTTGTAAATTATAGAGCACCATTTAGTGTTGCATTTTTGCAATGTTAATTTGGACCACTAGAGTGCAGAACAGAGGCCATCTCTCACGTTAATAAATGTGATGAAAGCTATAACGAAGGTGATGCAATCAAAACCCAATTGAACAATTAATGACCCTTGCTCACACATGACCGGCATGTATATCAACCACCAGATCAATAATGTAACGATGGAATGGGCCATTTGCCTGTTCTAGAAGTTCATTAAACTGAAAAGCCTTTTCTTTGAATAAACGAAAGGTACAAGTCTAGGTAATAAATAAGAGAAGACATGCTCGTTCATCAAATTGGCAAATAGCATTAATAAATAGTAAAAGATTTTGCTGCTGGTAAGGGTACTAGTTAAGGATCAATAAAATAAAAAAATTTAAGATGTTTAAGTGGGTATCAGCTTTGAAAATATAAAAGTTCTCCTTTCCAAAACGAAGAGGCTGTTGAAAGTATTTTTATATTATTGTTTTCTAAAACTGCTTTACGAAATAAGTTTCGATTCAATTAAACGTGTGCATGCACTATGCCAAATTTTTCATCCAAGCTTTTGAAGTTTGATGCGAGTTGTCGCTACTCGCAACAAATTAAAAATTATTTTAGTAACTAAATTACAACAAAAATGTACTTAGGGTGTAATCTAGGTCGTCTCACAAGGAAGTGTTCAAATTAATTCGAGAAAATGAGGGTTTTTGAAATTATTGAAAGCAATTAAATTGAGAAGAATTCTAATGGGAAGAATTACTTGCACAAAGGTTCCTTCAGATTAAGAAATGTTCAATCATTGACTCAAAAGATAAAATCGTGGTAGTAGTTTCCTTCATTAATATGTTAACACACAACAATAACATAATTCTGCTTAACGGACATACAAACGCACTCCTGCTAAGGGTTTGGCTAACATATGTAAACTAGTAATTCACGATCGTGATTCTATAAATCTATGCTAGTCTGACTACCAATTATAGCAACCTAATTTTCAACAAAATTAATTTCAATCCCTTATCCAACGGATAAACATCACATAAAAGGGCAACTCTCAAAAATGCAATTACGATAATCACACAATCAATCAAAAGAGCTGACAAAGGGAAAGGAAAACCAACCACAAATTGAGATAAAAGAACAAGAGTCTCGTGAATAATCTTAATCTTCAGTCACCCCTGTGCATGGTAAAGAGATCATTCCTCCATAGGGGAGTTTCACAATCGATGTTGAAGAAAAGTGATAAATTACAACCCAAAAAAATACCAAAATCCAAAATGACTTAGAATCCTAACCTAGAGAAAAAAGTCAGAAAATTCTAGTGAGAAAGAAAATAAAATTCAAAAATGGCGTGGATGAATGAGTCTGTGAAAGAAAAAGTTTGGGAATAATCGCATTCTGTTCTTTTTCTTTTCCTTGCAAAGGCCTCGCAATAAGAACCCAAATGGGGCCCAACTGACGTGGCCCATTGACTTACGACGCCTGGGCAGTCCTGTGAGGAGTTCCCAAAATTGTGTCCCTTTGTTCATCGCCTAGGCAGTCATTGATCACTGGGGTAGTGAACAGTATGCCTGGGTCCCTTCTTTTGCTCTAATGCACCAACCTGGAAGTCCCTGTTACTCAACAATGCTCAAACAAAAGGTTAAAAATACAGGCAACTTTTACTTTAAAATGGTCCCAACAGCCATGAAATTACTCAGTGATGCATGATGAGGACAAAGTCTAATTTCATCAATTAAACATCAATTAAGCACAACTCAAATGCAACATATTCATAGTTAAGATGGAAAATGGATGCATAAACCCATCAAAGTTGATGAACCTCTAGTTCAACATTCATTGCTTCTGAACCAAGTACGACGTAGAATCTAATTTCTTAAGCTTTGCATTAGTCAAAACACTCCTAGAGAGATTTGATAAAACATAATTCACTTAAGAATTATGTTATTATTTGTACTCATGGGGTGTGGGATATCGTGTCGACTCACACCCTAGCCACCATTAGATGGGGAGTAGATCCCATTTACGTAGAGTCCACACCTTATTCAATAGTGGATAAAGTATGAGTCGATACAGTGTTCCATAATCTATGAGTACAATTAACATTTCTCTTCACCTAAGCCAAATTGTATATGTTCACTTATTAGATTTACCGTCACATGCCTCATAATGTGCTCTTTCTTAGTTACTTAACTATTTCTTAAGTGTCTATGTAACTAACTTCCCTTTTTGTGTAAATACTTCAATAATGAATATTAAACATACCTTTTGGCATTATCTAATACTAGCTGTAATATGGTGTTAGTAGATTCTTATTTCTCTTCACTCTTTTATGCCATTACTCTCTTCTTCTTCTTATTTTTTCTTGTGATTATTGAGAATTCATCCATGGCTCATGAATCGATCAATCTTATGCTCTTCATGCCTCAGACTAACCTAGTTCACTCCTAATCTACCAAACTCTCACTGAGCTGAATTGCAGTTCTTGGTCCCACTCAATAAATATGGCTATCAATTCAAAGCGCAAATTAGGGTTCACTGGCAACTCAATTTCAAAGCTTAATCCTGAGCAAGATTTTGTACTTTGACTTGTGGCAATGTAATACTGATATTGTCTCTTCTTTGATCTTGAATTGTGTTTCCAAGGACATTACATAGAGTGATATATCTTGATTCTACTACAATGCTTTGCCAATATCTCAATTATCACTTCCATCAAGCTAATGGCTCTCACTTGTTCAAGTTAAAGAAGGATTTGGTAAGTCAAGTTCAAGGCTTTCTCACTATTCCTTAATACTATACTAAGATCAAGAGTTTTTGGGAAGAATTAACTGCTTTACACCCTATCACTCAATGCACCTATGAAGGACCTCGACCTCTTCGTGATTTCTTTCAAACAAGATATGTTTCAACATTTCTCATGGGTCTTAATGAATCCTTTTTTGCCATTCGAGGCTAGATCTTGGCTATTAGCCTTATTCCTTTGGTTGGAAAAGTGCTTTTTGTGATTTTGCAAAAAGAAAAAAAGTTGTTGTTGCTAGTAATGCTCAACCTCCTCGAGTTGCTTTTCCTGCCAAATCTATTGTGGCCCCTAGAATTGGTGATTCCAAGACAAAATTGATCAAGAAAGATTGACCATTGTGCACTTATTATGGTGTTCAGGCTACACGCATGACAAATGCTTAAAATTGCATAGGTGCCCCTGATTATGAGAAATCTAGAGGAAAGACTACACCACATGTTCACCATGTGACAATTCTTGATTCTGTATCTACTATTGATCAGTCTACTACTATGACTATTGTAGTGGAACAACTTCTTATACTTCTTCAAGTGCATCAAGTAAGCACCTCAATTGATACAAATGTCACCTTTCCTTTGATCACATCAACTGGTATTTTTTTTTTATTTATTTATTTATTATTAGTAATAGTGAATCTAACATAGAAACCAAATGTTATATATTAGGCTCAAGGGCTAGTTCTCATATAACTTGTGATTCTTCTTATTTTCATTTTTTGAACCCTTACAAAATTTTCGTTTTCTTACCAAATCATACTAGAGTCAATATTCAATCTATTAGTAACATTTCTTTTACTACTTCCCTTGTTCTTACAAATGTACTTTGTAACATTCTTTTTATTTTAATTTACTTTCTGTTCTTGCACTATTGCACAATAGTCCATATTCAGTTTCCTTTTTCACTAACCATTTTCTCATACAAGAACTCTATGCTATGAAGGTAATTGGCTAGGATGGATTGGTTAGAGGCTTGTATCTCCTTTAGCCAACACCTGCTACTTACTCTTCATAAGTTCCTAGTTCTATATTCTCAATTAATTTTGTTTCTATATGTATATGACACCATCTAGGACATCTTTCTAATTCTATATTACATAAACTCATATATGTTCTTTTCCTCAATAAAAACTTTACCACTTTATATAATTGTGATGTATGCCCCTTAGCTAAATTGAACAGGTTATCATTTGTGTCTAATAATAATCTGGGTGTGAATGTGCTCGATTTAATTCACTATGATCTATAGGGACCTTATAGTGTTACAGCTCATAATTGCAATAAATATTTCTTGGCCATTGTTGATAACAAAAGGAGGTTTACATTGACTATCTGTTAAAACATAAATTTGATGGTAGCTCTGTGTTGATTTGATCTATCAAGATGGTTTAAACAAAATTTGGGAAGGCTATGAAACAATTGAGGTATGATAATGCAAGAGAACTTACACTCTCACTATTCCTCTTGAGGCATGGGATTCTACATCAATACTCATGTTTAATGGCCAAAACAAAACTTAATAGTCAAATGCAAATATCAATACTTGTTGAATGTTGCCTGATTTTGTTATTTTCAATCCAAGTTACTGCTTTTTTTTTTTTAGGAAAATGTATAGCAGTAGTAACCTTCCATAATAATAGACTGTCGAGTCCACTTATCCAGTTCAAATCTACTTATGAGTTTTTGTTTGAAAATGACCAGACTACGTATGGCTTAGAATTTTTGGATGTTTGTGTTATGCTTCCTCCCTTCCTACAAGCATAACCAAGTTTGAGGCTAGAGCAACAAGGTTGTATTCATGGGGTATCTGGTAGGGTAGAGGGTTACAAGCATCTCAATCTTGCCACAAGTGAATTGTTTATTTCTCAAGATATTGAGTTTGTGGAGGATAAATTTCCCTTTATCACATTACCTAATAATTCACCTTAAGCCACCACAAATTTTTTTCTCCAAACTATTTTTCCTATCTTGCCCAATTCATCCACCCTTGAACCCCAACCTCTACTTTCTCATCTTTTTCTGCATATGACTGTTATCATACCACATTTATATATATCCCATCACTGCTCATGTTTCATGTGACATACTTTCCCCTTCATATAAACAATTTATTATGCAATTTTCTTCTATTTTTGAACCTTCCTTTTACCATCAAGTTGTCAAGCTTCCTGAATGGCGAGTAGCTGTGGCAGAAGAACTTCGAGTTAAGGAATCCAATCGCATTTGGATTGTTTTAAGGTTTCCTTTTGGCAAGTACACCATCGATCATAGATGGATTTATGAGGTCAAATAGAAAGTGGATGGCAAAGTTGAAAGGCATGAACATGTTGCCAAAGGATATACACAAGACGAAGTTTTTTCTTTAGATATCTTCTCACTCGTAGCAAAAATCACCACCATCAAACTTTTGCTCTCTATTATTGCAGTCAAGAATCGACATTTCTTACAAATGGACCTCAGTAATGTATTCTTGAATGGTGATTTATTTGAAAAAATTTATATGGCATTGCCATTGGGTTAGCATAAAAAAGAGGAGAATCAAGTGTATCGATTAAACAAACCCATTGTATCAAGGCAATGGTTCCACAAATTCTCATATACCCTATTACAAATGATTTTCATCAATCTAAAATTGACTACAACTTGTTTCATATATGGGTTGGTTCCAAGATGGTTTTTCTATTAATATATGTTGATGATATAATCATTTTTAGTCTTGAAAAAACTCAATTTGCTATTGTTCAACATAACCTAGAATCATTGCTCAAAATGAAAATTCTTGGTGATCACAAGTACTTCCAAGGCCTAGTAATCGCTCAATCTGCCAAGGGCATTTGCTTATCACAAAGAAAGTACACTTTGTCTCTCTTAGAAGATACTGGATTCCTAGATGCAAAACCTGTTGTAGCACCTACGGACCTTGGATTAAAGCTCTCTACAAGTGAAGGTGAACCAGTTAGTGACCCCTCTTTGTACAGGAGGATGGTAGGCCACTTGATGTATCTTACCATATCACGACTAAAAATCAACTTCAATATTTCCAAGCTAAGTCAATATGTTGGCATATCCTCAAAATTCCATGTGAGCAAGATTTGATTACACCACTTACTTCACTACTTAAAATCATCCCCGGGCTAAGGAGTTTTGTTTGCTACAACTTCCTCCTTCATTTCGAGAGCCTTTGCAGTTGCAGATTGGGGAAGTTGCTTTGATACTAGGTGATCCATAACTGGATTTATGGTCCTCCTTGGCCATTTTTTGATTTTGTGGAAGATCGAAAAGCAGCAAACTATCAACAAGTCATCGACAGAATCTGAGTATGGATCAATTTTAGCAATCGCTTGTGAAATCACATGGCTGCATTCCAATTTCCATCCTTTCTAAGTTTAGCATGGACATTGGCACTACAATATTATTTTGTGGCAACCAATCAACTATATACTTGTCCTCAAATCTAACCTTCCATGAGCGCCTTAGATACATTGAAATTGATTGTCATTTCATTCATGAAAAGGTCAATCAAGGATTACTTAAACTAGTGCACTTAAAAACTCAACA
Source organism: Dalbergia cochinchinensis (assembly GCA_031216125.1). Taxonomy (NCBI): domain Eukaryota; kingdom Viridiplantae; phylum Streptophyta; class Magnoliopsida; order Fabales; family Fabaceae; genus Dalbergia; species Dalbergia cochinchinensis. Next base: position 27,174,418 of record CM062368.1, read on the forward strand.
TAAATAATAGATCTTCTCATAAAACCTTTACCCCTAGTTGGTTTCAATCTTTAGTGTCCAAGTTGGGACTTCTTAACTTGTAGCTGCCAACTGGAGGGGGAGTATTAGATTACTCTCACATGCCTCATATGTGCTCTTTGTTAGTTATTCAACTATTTCTCAGTTGTCATTGTAAGTGACTTCACTTCTTGTATAAATACTCTAGTAATGAAAATCAAACTTACCTTTTGGAATTATTCAATACCAGTTGTAATAATTGTTGTATTTGATAAATTATATATATATTTCAAAAGGTTTAATTAATTATATCTTAATTAATTATTTAAAATAAACTATAATCGTTTAGAAACATGCTTCAAATAGAAAATGATTTCAAAATCACAAATGACTTTACTTTATTTTACTAATCAAGGAATCTTTTAAATATGGCAGTGTATTAATAGGTAATGTTATGTTTCTTTGGTTAATTCCTTTTCCTTTAAAACCAAAACTGATTGTGTGTTTTAATTTCTTTTAACTTCAATATCCTAAATATCCTTTAAGACAAAGCCATTGATTTGTCTTGCCATTTGTGGTGCTCAATTACTAGCATTATTGCATCATAACGTTATGTTATCATTGGGCATCATACATTGAAAAAGTCTTTGTTTTGGCATATGATAAAAACATGGGTTTATGATAATAACAACATAGTTTTTAGTTTCTAGTTACACAATTATTCTATTGTTTGGGTTATACGTCAGAGCATATTCTCTATTGTAGTTCTTGTGTTCCTGGTTAATACCAAAAGAGCCTTCTGTATCCTGGGGGATTTCTGCACTGTGACAGAATAATCCTTAAGGACAGTGCAGTGCACGCCTCAGGCATAACAAACCTCTTGTTTTATTTTCCTATTTTCTTATTTTATAGGAGTAGAGTTCTAATTTTTCAACAATCTTAAGGATCATCTCATCTTTTTATTTTATTCATATCTTGTGTTATCTATTAGGAATTATTATTATCGTTATATATTTTTGCGATTCTGTCTTTCATTGTCCAGGTTCTTATTCTTATTATGGAGCCTGGAAACATTGAAGAGGACAACATCGATGGTTCAACCTTCATTCAAGATGACTCATATGAAAACTTTGAGACCCTTAAATTGACTATGGTAGGCACAAGAGGTAAGTATTATACTTCTGCAAAATTTTAGACATGATATGATAATGGTTGTTTCTAAAACTAATTTAGTGATAGAGAAAAAATGTTGGATGGTAGATTCTGGGGCTACTAGACATGTTTGTGCAAATAGAAATGTTTTTACCTTTTTCAAAATTGTTGGGAAAGGAGAAGAAGTTGTATGTGTTGGTAACTTTAAAAAAGTTACAATTCTTGGTAAAGGAATAGTCAAATTAAAACTCAATTCTGGAAAAATGCTTTCGTTAAATGATCTTCTTTATATGCCTTAAATGTGTTATAATTTGATATCTGTGTCTGTATTGGCTAAAGTTGGTGTTAATGTCATTTTTGAAAATGATGAAGTTGTTCTCTCAAAATGTAGAGTTTTGTGGGAAAAATTTCTTATAATAGTGGTTTATTTATGTTAAATGTTTCCTATGTTATGAATGAAAATGCATGCTCTTATGCTTATATGCTTGATACTATGAATATGTGTCATGCAAGATTAGGACATGTTAGTGTACCTTATATTAAAAAAATGCAAAGTTTAGGCTTAATTTCTACTTTTTCTTATTCATGCTTAGAAAAGTGTGAAATATGAATTGAATCAAAATTAACTAAAAAATCATGTCCATCTATACACAGAGAATCTGAACTCTTACAAGTAATTCACTCTGATTTAGGAGATTTAAAACAAACCATTACAAGAGGAGGTAAAAAATATTACGTAACTTTCATAGATGATTTTTCTAGATATACTAAAGTATATTTAATTAAAAATAAGGATGAAGCTTTTGACATGTTTCTTATATATAAAACTGAAGTAGAAAATCAATTAAATAAGAAAATTAAAAGAGTAAGATCAGATAAAGGAGGAGAATATATTTTGTTTAATGATTTTTTTGAAAAGAAAGAATAATACATGAAATAATTCCACCATATTCTCCTGAGTCTAATAGAGTCGCAGAAAGGAAAAATAGAACTTTAAAAGAAATGATGAATGCTCTTTTGGTTAGTTCTAATGCACCCAAAATCTTTGGGGTGAAGCTTTATTATCTATATGGCATTTGCAAAATAGAATTCCCCATAAGAATACAAATAAAACACCATATGAATTGTGGAAAGAGTATAAGCCAAATTTAAAATATTTAAAAGTATGGGGATATTTGGTTAAAGCCATGTTACCAGATCCCAAGAAGAGAAAAATAGGATAAAAAACATCCGATTGTTTGTTCATAGGATATGCTGAATATAGTGTTGTTTATAGGTTTTTTGGTTTTAAAAAGTAATGTTCTTGATCATAACTCTATAGTTGAAACAAAAAATGTAGAATTTTTTGAACATCTTTTTCCTTTAAAATCAGAAATTATTCCTAAAATACCAACTCAAAATACAAGTATATCAACTGATAATACTTCTCAAAATATTGATGACAATGCAAGTGAAGGTTTAAGGAGAAGTAAACGGCAAAGAAAAGAAACCTCCTTTGGGAATTACTATTTTACATATCTTATAGGAAATGATCCACTAACCTTTTCTGAAGAAATAAGTTCTTCTGATGCACCTCTTTGGAAAGAAGCAATTAAATCTGAAATCAACTTAATTAAAAAAATGCAACACTTGGGTTTTAGTAGATTTAACTCTAGGAGCAAAACCTATAGGTTGTAAATGAATTTTTAAAAGAAAATATAACCCAAATGGAACAATAGAAAAGTACAAAGCTAGATTAGTGGCTAAAGGTTATACTCAAAAGCAAAATATAGATTATTTTGATATATTTGCTCCAATGACAAGAATTTCTTCAATAAGAGTTTTAATTGCTTTAGCGTCAATTCATAATTTAGTTATTCATCAGATGGATGTTAAAATAGCTTTTTTAAATGGAGATTTAGAAGAGAAAATTTATATGGTACAACCTGAAGGGTGTGTCGAACCTGGTCAAAAAAATAAAGTATGCAAACTTATTAAGTCTTTATATGGCCTAAAACAAGCACCAAAGTAATGGCATGAGAAATTTGATCAAACAGTAATCTTTGTTGGTTTTTTTGCTATAGAAGTAGATAAGTGTGTGTATACTAAATTAATCAATGGTGAATGTGTAATTATTTGCTTATATGTTGATGATATGCTTATTTTCAGTACTACTATTGAAGTTGTAATTGAAATAAAGAATTTTCTTGCATCAAAATTTGATATGAAAGACATGGGTGAAGCAAGTGTGATTTTGGGTGTTAAAATCATAAGGAAGTGTGATAGTATAATATTATCACAAGATCAATATGCTGAAAAGATTTTGAAAAGGTTTGGACATTTTGATGTTAAATCTGTGAATACCCCTTATGATGCTAACACTTAATTAAAGAAAAATAAGGGTGAACCTGTTGACCAATCTGAGTATGCACAAATTATTAGGAGTTTGATGCACTTGATGAGTTTTACTTGACTTGACATAGCATGTGTAGTGTGCAGATTGAGTAGATATACACATAACCCAAACCATGATCATTGGGCCGCATTGACTAGATTGATGAAATATTTGAAAGGGACCATAAATTATGGTATTGAGTATATTGGATATCCCACTGTATTAGAAGGATACAGTGATACTAACTGGATCTCAAATTCAGATGAGATTAAATCCATTAGTGGTTATGTGTTTATTTTGGGAGGTGATGTTGTTACTTGGAAATCAGCTAAGCAAACAATTATTGCGAAGTCCACCATATAATCAGAGTTTATTGCTCTGGAACAAGCCTATAATGAACCTGAGTGGTTGAAAAACTTTTTGAGTAATATTCCTTTAGGAATAAAGCCAATGCCTCCTGTGTTTGTACACTGTCATAATAAAGTGACAATAGCTATTGTGAATAACAAGGTATATATCTATAAAAACAAACACATTAGGCTGAGACATGATGTCATAAAGCAGCTGCTAAAAGATAAAATTATATCAATTGATTATGTGAAGTCAGAAGTGGATCTTGCAGATCCTTTGACTAAGCCTCTTAGAAGGAATTTTATAATTGCCACATCAAGGGGAATGAGACTTAAACCAATTTGAAAATTAACAATGATGGGAACCCAACCTTTATGGATAGAGATCCCAGGAAGAAGGTTCATATGGGTAATAACAAGTCACTTGTTAATTCTTGCTAGCACATTATGTGTCCCTTCTTATGGTGTGAGAAATATGAGTTGTGCTAGACTACATTTATGTAAGGATAAGCAAAAATGCTTTTAATGAATTTCATAGCCGTTATGGGTGGTGTATAAAGTGCAATATACACTTGATGAACATCACCTATATGAGTGTAGGAGTGGGGCCACTCCTATGAGATTATGGCTAAATCTCTAGAGCACTCATGAACTACTAGGCATGCGCATGGCCAAAAAGCGCAAAAGAGTGTTAACAATGATGGTGATATGTTTTGAGGGTGTAAATGTGATCAGATAGGACTCTAAGTTACGCAAAAAATGTTTGGTTCATAGAAGTAAATGAAACTTCACCAATACATTGTAATTCAAAGTCCTTTTTATCTAGGTCTTCTTCATAGTTTAAAAGACACCAGATTCAAAGCATTTTCACCCAAATATAATCTAATTTCTTTTTTTTATTATTATCAGTATTTTAAATGAGAACCTTTTGAAATAGGTGGGAAATTGTTGTATTTTGATAAATTATATATATTTCAAAAGTTTTAATTAACTATATCTTAATTAATTATTTAAAATAAAAATATAATAATTTAGAAACATGCTTCAAATAGAAAATGATTTCAAAATCACAAATGACTTTACTTTACTTTACTAATCAAGGAATCTTTTAAATATGGCAGTGTATTAATAGTTAATGTTATGTTTATTTGGTTAATTCCTTTTCCTTTAAAACCAAAACTGAATGTGTGTTTTAATTTCTTTTAACTTCAATATCTTGAATATCCTTTAAGACAAAGCCATTGATTTGCCTTGCCATTTGTGATGCTCAATTACTAGCATTATTGCATCATAACGTTATGTTATCGTTGGGCATCATACATTGAAAAAGTCTTTGTTTTGGCATATGTATAAAAACATGGGTTTATGATAATAACAACATAGCTTTTAGTTTCTAGTTACACAATTATTCTATTGTTTGGGTTATACATCAGAGCATATTCTCCATTGTAATTCTTGTATTCCTGGTTAATGCCAGAAGAGCCTGCTGTATCCTGGGGGATTTCTACACTATGAAAAAATAATCTTTAAAGACAGTGCATTGCATGCTTCATGCATAACAAACCTCTTGTTTTATTTTCCTATTTTCTTATTTTGCAGGAGCAGAGTTCTAATTTTCGAACAATAACACGTCATGTAACTCACTCGTGAGAGTGTTCCAAACACAAACCTTTCTTTTTAATGCTTTATAGTAGTCAAAATTGCTTGAAACGAAGTTTCAAATAACACTTGGTTTTAATATCTTAGAAAGGCGGGAATAAATACTACTCAAACATATTAAAAATTTCTCAAAGACCGAACAAGTATTAATCCTTTTAATTATCTTTTATCACTTTTTTCTCAGCATTTTTTATCGCTTGAACATCAAGTGTATGTCAGAAAGATCCTAGAGATGTGTGGTTTGTGAAATGTTTTAACATCCCCGAGAATCTAAGAAACATTCCCATGTTTGGCTTACTAGTAGAAAAAAAAAAATCTAGGAAAGTTGTATTCTCGGAATAAAAATGAGCCTTTTTTTATTCCAACCGTTGCTCAAGGGAATGTTGAATAGGAATGGAATGTTTCAGGAAACAAAAAGACTAAATTTCCCTAAACCTTAAAACTTGAAAATTAGCACAACTGTCATACCACCATTGATCAATGTCAAACAAACACAATGTCAGACCAACACCACCGATTGGCACTGGATCATTGATGACTAGTGTCGAACTGACGATCAGCGTCGAACCACCAGTGACGGTTGCCGATCATGGTTGGACCACCGCCAGTTGACGCCATTTTATCATGGGTATTTCTTGAAAAAATAAATCGTGTTCCTTGGAATGCCATTTGATATTCAAATTGCATGCCAAGTACCTCTATAATGTATTTTTGGCAAAGTTATTCCTAGAAATAGCTTTTCCAAGAAAAGTATTCCCAAGAATGAAAAATCATTTCGCGAACCACATGACACCTTATTGGATCAAAGTTTTCATAAAAATAAAAAGTACTAGATATTAAAATCAAATCTAACAAATTTTCTACCGTAGTTCTGTTGAAATATTCTTGAAAAAAATTTTATTTTAGTATTCAAGTTTAAAGGATTTTTCTAGTTATGATTCAACACCTCCCAACTTAGGCTTAAGCCATTTACAAAATCCTGATTATTTTGCTGTCAGTAAATATATTATTTGGGAGTTCCTGGTGGTGTTAGAAAGAGATAGAGAAAGGGATGTACAAATGGAGGCTGTAGTCCAAACCCAAACCATGCCATTTTTGTTATCACATGGCTCAGGAGATATGCTGCTTGAACCATAACTCATTTGCCAAATATTTAAAAAAATAAAAATAAAACAAACAAACAAATTGATACCTATGCGAGTAGAGTGTCATTATCATAACACCATAATTAATATTCACTAGCAAAATATTCAGTGTAGTTCCATAAAAGGTCAAGGATCGATATCTATTATTTGATTGGAAATCATCAGTTTCCAAATTATGTTTCATATTTTGTCATACCAATCAATTTTTAGCATACAGAAAATAAATAATATATATTTAATAATTTTTTTAAAATCTTAAATATTGTTAAATATTTACGTTTCATATGATAAGAAATAATTTATAGGATATGAAAGGAAATATAATTTGAATACGGCACTCCAATCAATACAAATAGCCAAGAGGACTCCCTTTGCCAACATAGTCAGTGTCTCCCAAGCCTATGCCGTCAGGAAGTGGTCATCACTTGTGATTACTAATTGTCGTATAATAAGAATTATCGTTGTCCAGAAGAAGGACGAATAAATTCTTTGAAATCAGTGTTATCTAAAAAGAAAAATGAAATCTATTTGTAATTGACTGAAAATAATAAGAGACATCGCATAAAAAAAAATTGTGACAGATATTTCTTATGAAAGGTTAAATAAAAAAATTGAAAAAGAATATTTTCTTAGTTCTTATGATTATTTATGCTTGATGTATTATGATCACAGAAATCAAAACGGGTTGGTTCGCCTTGCCAATAGTCCGTCAAAATAGGATGGGATGGATCAGTCCGTCAAAATTAAATGGGCTAAACTAGTCAGCCTAACCCATTTTGGGACGGACTGATGGGTTGACAAGCTAGTCCATCTAAAAAAAATTTAAAAATAAAACTTTTTAATAGTTTAATGATTTTATTTAAAAAATTAAAAGATTTTTTATTAATTGATGTATATCCAAATTTTTAAGATTCATAACAACTATACTGCAACTCATTAAATATAATCATTTACATATTACAGATTATAATTTATTACATACAATGTCTGTGTTTTGTCCTTTATTTTGGGTCAGAAACATATTAAATTTAGTTTGGCCTTGGTCTCATATCTATTTAGTATGGGCCTTTTGGGTTGTTGTAAAAGAGGAGTGATACACAACTATCACCACACTTTCACTATACACTTACACTAAGTTAAAAGTTGTAAATTAGTATATAAAAACTTATAAACCAGTATGCAAAAAGTTATGAACCAAAATAGAAAAAGTTATAACCCAGTATGCAAAAACTTTTTACATATTAGTTTACAACTTTTTATATATTGGTTTATAACTTTTTGCATATTGATTTACAACTTTTAATTTGGTATAAGTGTATAATGTAAGTTTGGTGATAGTTGTTTATCATTGCTCATTGTAAAATAAAAACCAATAAATTATGAGTTTTTTATTCTTAAAAAAAGGGCTTGGCCTGACATAACCAGCCTAAATCCACATGCTAAGCGAGACAGGTTAGACGGGCTGGACCTTTTTGGTGAGTTCAAAAGTTCAACATAACCCGCTGAAAATGACAATTTTGACGAACTAATTTGGCGGACCGAGATTGTTTGAAATCTCTATATGATGATAATAAACTTACCAACAAGTGCTTCAAAAGAATTTGTTAAAGAATATAAAGTAAATATTAAAAGTGAAACTATTTTCTATTTTTTAATGCATGTTACTTTTTCTTTTTTTCTTTTTTCGCAGATTTTATCAATGTTCTTAAAGCACACATAGAAGAACATTCATTTTCTCTCATTAAACAAATTCAATTATTTTAAAAATATTAAATAGTTCCAAATTGTTAAATATTAATTACTTATTTTTTATTTGAATATTTTTAAATTCTTTAACATATTTATTTGATACTAAAAAAAATCCAGGATTTTTTTGCACTTAGATCATAACATCATTGTCTCATTCTATTTTTTTAAAAAAAAAACAAATTCCAAGATCAAGCTCTAACGAACAATAATTTGACACATAATTGATCAAAAAAATAATATGATACACAAAATGCTATCTATCAAATGTGCCCGAGATATAGATGTTAAAATAGGCTTAACCTGTCATACTGATCTACTTAACCCACCATTTTTGGCGGGTTAAGCTACACTTTAAAGCCCATCAAAAGAATTTGGCCTGCTGCCTAAGTAGTCCCCGCCTAACCTTGAGGGTTTTAGAGGGTTGGGGTGAGCTTGACCAGTGGATCGATGTGCTTTATGTTGTAAGAAAAAAATGGAATATTAGTTTTATTTTGAGACTAAATATCATTTTATTGCTATTGAATACAGTATATTGGTATTAACTTCTAAGGTTGGGTTATTGTTTTATTATTATAGTTGTTCATATTAGAAATTTTTTACTATTATGTTGGTGTGATTGTTAATTTTTTTAACACCTAATTTTAAAAAATTCATTAATTTATTAAAATAAATTTGTTGATTATTTTTGAATTTTTTGACTAGCTATCCACCCAAAAATGAAACATGGCTCACTATCTAAGTCCATTTTATTTTAACAGTCTAGGCCATCCTACCTCATTTTGGTAGATTTCTTATGGAGCAGGCTTAAATGAGATAGATTGACTCGTTTTGATAGCTCTAGCTTGAGATACAAAGACCAATTCATATGGCAGTCCCTATTCCATATTTACATCTGTTACCTTAATAAGATGTAGAACATTTTTTTCAAATGCTTATTTATAAAATATTTATATAAAGAATATCTTTGCTCAATTTTTAATATCTAAATATATCACTTTATTAACGTTGGAGTATATATATTCAATTAACAATAAATTATAAAGAACAAAATAAAAATTAACCATGATTCCTTATCAAAATACTAGAATAATAAATAGATTTAAATATATTTTTAGGGGAACGACTCAAGTTAGAGGAGTGGTTTATTGTGAGAGTGAGATAATTAAATCTATGTCATTGGATCTTAGATGAATAGTCAAGTTTAAAACATAAAATCACATGGCATTTTTAAATAATTACATGATAATTAATTATCATTAATAACTTTTATATGTATAATTATACGGCCCAGATTTACTCTTCTCACTCTCATAATAAACCATTCTTCTTAGTAGAATCATCCCCTATCTTAGTTGCACATAACTATCGATCGTTCTAATTTTTGTCTGTTTGAATTTTTGTTTTGATTTTAGTCTCTCTTTTGTCTATCATTAGTCCCTTCCGCAGCATAAACTCGTGTTTAAGGATGATATTTATAAGGATCAAGATAATATTCTTGAAATATTTATATGGATAAAAATAAAATATTTTAATATTTGTAATGATTAAATGCAAGGTTATTAAACTCAAGAGTGTAGATAACCTTATTTTCGTGTAGTAAGATCGTAAGCTCATAAAAATTTAATAATTATTCTATCTTATAAAGTTATCAAACTTGAGAGTTTAGATAAACTCATTTTTGTGTGGTAAGATCGTAAACTCAAAAGAGTTTAAGAGTTAACTGAGTATGATAAACATAATTAAATACATATTCAAAAATATCTATTGAGACTAAAATTTAGAACAACAGAGGCAAAAAATAAAAGAAAAAAATGAAATTAAAACTAAAACAACAATTTTAAAAGAATCAAAACCAAAATGCCTTACATTTACCGCAACTAAAGTTATATTTAATTCATAATAAATATTATAGTCTGACAAAACTTTCTCCAAATTGACAATTAAAATAGGAGTAAATACTCAAATTAGTTCCTGACAATTTTTTTATAGACAAATTGATCCCTAACAATTGTAAAAACCCAAATTGGTCCTTCACAATTATAAAAATAGGACACTGTAGGTCTCTGACCGGCCGGTCAAGGCTCAATTGAGAGGCAGAAATGGAAAAAGAATTTGGCTAGGAGAAGGTGGAGCTCGCTTGAGAGGAACTAGAGATCGGCTAGGAGGAGGCAGAGCTTGTCTGAGAAGGAGGATGTCGGCTGACAGATGGCTGAGCTCCGTCACATATTTGTCATACTCGACCCCTATCAACCGAGCTCTTTATAGTCTTGGCCAAGCTCTATTGGCCGATCCTTGAATGGTCGGTCAGGGACCTATAGTGTCCTATTTTTAGAATTGTGAGGGACTAATTTGGGAGTTTACAATTGTTAGGGATCAATTTGTTCATCAAAGAAATTGTTAAGAACCAATTTGGGTGCTTACTTTTAAAATAGACTACAGGTAACAGATAGTGAAGGTGAGAAGTTATGAATATGATTTCCATGACAACATTTTATTGAAACAAGCCAAGTGATTATTCATGATGTATCATCAATAGTTGAAAATTTACTGCTCCTACGGTGTGTGCTGTTTGTTCTACCCTGAATAAACCAGACACAACCGAAAATTTCTCTGCAAGCTAAAAATACAAGGATGACATAACATAACCTTCAATTGGCTATTATATAACCAATGTATATCTCTGATTGATTTAGTTCCTGGGCGAATTTGAGATGCACTTGTAGGCCGTTAAAACAGTGAGTCCCAAATAGGCTAAGAAGGCCAAATATGAAAGCAAAAGGGAAGCCAAATTTGTTTTGCAGAACTTTCTCACATGGTCACAGAGTGGCTGCCAACCCATATGCTCCTCCCCATACTGACCCACATACCCAATTGCTGTTGCAGCCGCACATCCAGCTATCAATAGCACAGTCATCATCTGCAAAATCAAATCAATTCAAATGATAACAATAAAATTTTTCAAATGAAAAAATGAAAAGTAAGAATGTTTTTCTTGCTTTTCATTATTATTATTTTATTATGTTTGGTTTACAAGAAAATAAGATGTTCCTGAATTGTTGTTTTCAGAAGTCAGAATATTCTGCTGTTGAGCATTAATGGAGCTAGAAAGAAAAAAGGGATTAATTGAGCTTACTACGTCATGTGTGAATAGGAAGAAAAATAAGTCCTTTCTTTGCGATACTTGTTTTCTCAGCAGGAAGTTGAGTGTCAGTCTGAGCACAGAGAAGAAACAAACTACCCCATTTGCAGCTACCAAGAATCTGTGGGACGGGGGAAAATAAAATAAAAAAAAAAAACGGGAAATTGAACAACTTCATCATTTTCCTTCTTTTTCTTCTTTTCTTTTTATGAGATATTCATATGAAATTGAGATTGGAGACTTACTTGAAGGCTGATGAGTAGTAAAAATGGGCCTCGAGCGGCAAAGAGAAGAGGTAAACGGTTTGGTTGTTGGTGACCATGACTGCAATTGAAGCAGCTGAGAGGACAATGGCTAGGAGTCTGAGGATGTCCTGAGCCATGAGAAGATTCGTACGTTGTGGGGTTAAGGTTTCGGAGCCTGGAGATTTGGGTTCGATTGCCATGGAGGAATCTTTGGCGCCAGCCATATGGGAAACCGTTTGGAGTGGCTTTAGCGGCAGGAAAATTGGATAGAAGCTCAGTGAAGCAAGAACATGACACAGAATAAAGGGCACATATTGGGGGTAAAGAGTGACTCACTCCTGCTTTTTATAGGAGAAAAATTGGGTTAGGACTCCAGAGGGAGAGGGAGTGCGAGAGACACTCAGGGAACAATAAATGAATCAACGGACCTTGTAAAAAGGGTCATTCTATAGTGGATATGGTCATTAAGATACACTGGTGGAACTTGACGTGGACAAATAATAAAAAGACATGTGGATTATTTCTACTTGTAGATTTGTCCCCAACAATCGTCCTTTCTTTTTCTTCCCCACTCTCTCATTTCAATTTCCATGGATCCCAAAATTCTCAGTACGGAGGATGTCAAAATGAGTTCCTACAAGTTAGAGCTATTAAAGCGAGTTGCGGCTTGCTGAGCTAACCAAGCTTAGCTCATTAAAATGGGTGGGTGGGGTTGCTAAAAATCCCAGCTTAGATATAAAAGTTGGTTGATTTGGCTCCATATGTGTAACTTGTGGGTTAAGTGGATTTGGGTTAGATTAGAGGTGAATTGACCCAATTATACAACACGCTAAAAACAAAAAAAAATCCACTATCATGTGAGAAGCAACATGTATATTGTTTTTGAATTGAATTTGAACTTGATTTAATATTGTACATATTTTTATAAGCTTTTGAAAATAGAACCGAACATTGAACTAGACAAAGTATGGTCAAAAGATTCATTGATCCAACTGTGGTTGAATTGATTCAACTGAAATATAGCAAAATATATATTTATGTAGACATATAAATGTACATGATTATTTATAAAGGTCTAAATGGTTTTTCTTAGATAAAGATACTTTTTTTTATCAATGATGATTTAATGAAAATCTATTAATATTTTATATTAAAAAAACTATGTTAAAAATGACCATTTGGCATGTTAATAGTGTATTATTACCTTGTTTGCTAATAGATATGAGTGACAAAACAGGTCGTACCCGATGAATTGACCTACAGAATTCCCCACTTATGATGGGGTGGAGTAGTCTTTTCAACCTGTCAAAATTTCCAATCTATCTAACCCACCCCGCTTGACTCACGAGTTACGATTGGTCAGGGTGGGTTGAACTTGCAAGTTATGAACTTGATCGACCCCACCTCTTTGTGTGAACATGAATCCTATGTCACACATTACCTCTTTGCGCAACGACACCTTTATCCTTCATCCCACATAATATCAGAGCCACAACATAGGAATCAAAGCCACAACAAAAATTCAAAGCCAAAATCAATTTTTAGGTGGTAATGCCTCCCTTAAAGCTAACATGCATATTCCATAGCCGCAATCTTCCTATACCTCTCCTTAGTGATGTCAACGGGGCGGGATAAGGGATAATTCCCACCCCTACCCTCATGGATGAATATCTACTCCTCATCCTCATCCCATACATGTGGGGGTATCCATTATTATGTTTCCCTATAAATAAATGAATACATCCAGATATTTGTGGGTAACCAACATATCATTAAAAATTATAAAAGAACTTGAAAATTAAAATAAATGAAGAAGAATTCTGATGTCATAATTTTAAATTTGCCCAATAAACTAAACATATCCAAACATAATTCAAATGTGTTTTAAATTTGACAACTTAAGCACTTGAAATAGTAGCATTAAACCAATCCAACGCTATCTTTATTTCTGGACAGGTAGCAATAACAAAAATAAGCTGTCTGATTGTGAAAAATGCCTAAGTGGTAGTAACACTACACAAAAAAAGAAAGGACAATAGGAATAAGAAAATAGGTTTTTAAATTTTAATATAAACAGGTGGTAATAATTAAGTAATTTATAGTGGGTACCTGCAGGCACAAGGATGATGATCCCTACCCTTGTCCATTTAACAATTGGGTTTTTAAAATCCTCATCCTTATTACCCTTGGGGTAATCTTTCCCCCTATATCCACCTCATCGCAGGTATTATTGGTGGTTAAGGATATTATTTGTTAGCTTCACAGCCCTTCAAAAAGCTAATATAGCTATGTTTTAAATGACAACAAAGAAAATTTTGTTAAAATATTTTGAAAAAAAGACTAACAGTTTATGAGATAATTAATAGAACCATTTTCGTAGCATGTAAATTCAAATCGTGACATATTTTTCACAATATCATGTTTTAACATGATTAAAATCTCATTCAAATAGATTTGATATTTTATTGATGTGAAAAATAGTTCAGTGAGTGAACTGAAATATGTAAGAGACATGAGAAAGTGTCATATAGCATCAGAAACTAAGTCTGGGTCTTCAGAAAGTAATTCACGTGCTCAGAAAGTCTGGGTCTTCTCGCAAATTGAATACTCATTCAAATAGATTTGTTTGTCTTCATTTGATCTCTCTCATGATTATATCAAGATTATCATCAACAATCACGTTAGTCATTATCTCGAAAGAGTATTCAATTTGCGAGAAGATCTTTATAAAGCTCAGAGATAAATTTAGAAGACAAACAAATAGCTCAAAAAGTGTGGAAGCACTTCAGAAAGCACATTTTCATTAGAAATCACACTTAATCAACAAAAATTGAATGAAATTTGAATTTCAAATGAAATTAACTCTAAGAAAGTTTTGGCAATGACACATCAACTTTATACTTGGACATTCTTCGTACTCTAGAAAAGAAAGTTCAGAAACCATGCTCAAAAAGTAAAAGTTGTTTCTAAAGTTTTATTCAGAAACCAATGTCAACACTTTTGTACTAACAAGAACAACTCTGGCACAGCTCAACTACTCTTCTAAAGGACAACTCCTAGGGCACAAAAAAGGAAGATAACACATGTCAAGAGGAGGTGAAATCAAGAGACAATGGTCCAATTCAAAATCCAAGCATCAAAGGATGAAACCTTCAAACGTGAAGAAACTTTTGCACATCAAGCATTGAAACTTTCTAATACTTTTTGAAGCTCATCTATCTCTTTGTAATCAGTTTCTATAAAGAAAATCTTCTTTCCTATACTCATTAGCAAACATTTTCTTCTTAGGAAGAATTAGAAGGAAGTCTCTCAAGTCATACCCTTAAACACTATTTTATTCTTAGGAAAACTTAAGCATTATTTGTTGGAGTGTAACACCCCAAACTAATTCATTCTTGTACCCTGATCTAGTAGTGATTAAGTAAGATTAGCTTGGAGAGGCTAGTACAAAATTACTTATAAGCAAAAGTAAATTGGAACTACTGCGTACTAGAGATGGTTTTGAGAAGACTATTCAAAGAATATCTTACTTTCTCAAGTTGAGAAAGTTATGGATTAGTGGAACTCAATAAGGTTGTTGAGAACTGGATATTGGTAGCATTTTGCTAAACCAGTATAAAAATTATTGAGTAATATCTCTCTATCTCTATCCTTTCTACTTTTAGCACTTGATTTAATATTTGTTGTATGACTCTTAAACATTTTCTTAAAGCAATTTTTGAAGCTTGTTAAGCTTTCAACTATTTTAGAAAGTAACTTTCTAAAGGTTTATAACAATTGTTTTTCCACTGCCTTCAAGTGAAAATCACTTGATAGATTTTGTTTAGTTTCAGAAACCAAAAAGATTTAAGAGCACAATTTAACCCCCTTTCTTATGCTACTTTCTACTTACAATTGGTATCAAAGCTTAGGCCGTTAAAGGGTTAAGCATCCAAATAATTGCAGAAGAAAAGATCCTTAGAAAAGATGGCACACAATAATGTACATATTTCTGAAGGACACTATATAAATAGACCTACATTCTTTGATGGTGGTGACCATGCCTATTGGAGAGATAAAATGGAGCTATTTGTAAAATACACAAGTCTTGATTTGTGGAAAATAATCTAAGAAGGTGATTGCACTCCTATGGAGGATGTATCAAGGAATGAAGGTGAACCTTCTACATCAAGAGAAGTTCTCAGAAGTAGATGGACAAAGTGACATAAAACAAGAGTTCAACTGAACTCTTACTTGTGCACTAAACAGAGCAGAATATGATAAAATCATTGCTTGTGATACAGCCAAAGAAATCTAGGACAAATTACACATGCTCCATGAAAGTGTGTGTATATATGTATATGATAACCTTGGTTTTCTAGTAAGCTAAGCTAGAAACTATCTTGATGATAGAACATTAAAGGTTATATATACAATTGATCAGTAGATATGCGGATTCTTGGAAGTTCAACCAACCGATTAATTATGATATGTGGTAGACAGATTGATTTTTTCTTGGGAATAAGATTCAAAGGAATCATATTCCCAAGTAGAATGTTTGGTTGCATTTTGTATGTTGACTAAAATGTCATGAATCTTTTAAATTATACCCAAGAATAAATTATTTACGTGTTTGGCAGACATTGACATTCCCATAAATACTATGTATTTTTTCAAAAGTTCCCCTAACAATATGGTAGTGATGGCAGCAGTGGCTTAGTGACTAATGGTTTTAGTCCAACAACTGGAGGCAATAGCCCAATAGGGGCTTTTGGTAATAGGTAGTGATGGTCTATTGGCAACAATAATCTTGTGGTGACAACAGTGATTTGGTGATTGATGACAAAGGTTTGGTGACCAGTGGCAACGGTAATCCGACGCTGGCAGTGGTGTGTGCGGCATAAGTCACAGTGGTGGTTTGGCTATAATGGGCTAACATCGATGGTGGTGGCATGGTGATGCAATGGTTCCAATGATCAGTGTGGTGATTTATGGTTAAGGGCAATTTGGCCTTTTACTTTGTAGGAACATACTCTTCCCATGTAAATTTTACACTGCCATGTGGTAGGCAAGAATGAAAATAAGTCAATCTTTATTTCCAGAAATGCATCCTACTTGGGAATTATTTTTAATATGTCTATCAAACATGAAAATCTTACATTATCATGGTCATATATTCTTCAGCATACAAAATAATTAGCAACTAATTATGAGTGTATCATAAACATTGATCGATTGAGTGAAATGCTTGATAAAAAATAACCTTACAATTGGATGGGCTTAGAGCCCAATCAAGTCTAGTCCAATATCCTAAACTATAGGTAACATTCACTTTTTCTTCGTAATTTTAGAAAAGTATAAATCAAACCTTGAATTTTTTTGAATGTGCAATTTGGTGATTTGGTTGAACTTTCATCTATTGTTATAATATCCTAAACTAAATAACATATAACTTGATATTTTAAACTTTCTTGTACATATGTTATTTTTATTAATAATAGATAAAAAAGTTAATGAAAAGATTTATTTGCATGAAAAAAGTATTAGGGTTTAATTTATATTTTTTTTAAAATTCTGAAAATAAAGTACAAAATACATACAATTTAGACAGATAAAGTACTGTTTTTCTTAATAATGCACCCAATAATTCCTATAATTGAGATCTAGGCTTGATATATATATGCAGAAATTAACAAGTTACCATGGGTCTTTAATTCCTTTCTTTTTGTGACTTCACGTGCGCACTGTCCCTTAGTGGGTAGATAACAAAGCATATATAAAAACCCCACTAATAGCAGTCACTATCTGCATGCTAGTTACCAAAATAATAATAATATTTTAATATTTATTTTTAGATATCTTATTTACATACCCATTTTATTATTATCAAATAAGATTACGATCTACACTTATTCCTATTTATTCATCTTATCAAATAATGATAGAGTGGATATCTAACTGAGATATCAAAAAATGGCGTTGAAATATGATTATTGTTGCCAAAAACAAGTCCCTATATCTGCATACTGCATCCAAACAAACAGGAAGTCTTTCATCCTTATCTGAATTGAAAGAAACGGGACTCCTTTTCCCTTCATCGTTTTCGTTCACTTACGTCAATCAAACTAAAGAATGAATGGAAGCATAGCACCTTCTTCCTCCCCTCTCCCAATATAGTATTATAAGAAAAATAATATTTAGTATACAATAAAATTATATAATAAATATACACCACACATATGATGTGTGGTCCTCACTTATTCCACTCACTCATTATATCCAATGATAATAAAATATTTGATATGTATTTATTGTGTAATTTTATTATATATTAAATATTACTCTTATAAAAATACAGTCTCTCAGCCGCTGATAGCATCAAATCTTTTATTTTTTTGATTCACAGGGGGACAGAAAGCCCAAACAAAAGAAGACTAAGCAACAACCAGTCTCGGAGAACTATGTCCACACAAATCTTTTATATTATCCATCAATAATGTAGTAGATAGTATATCATTACACAATATCAAAGAGTTCAACTTTTCATATTGGTATCATCATAGTTAAATTCTTTTATTTATACAATTTTAAAACAGTATAAATAATAACTTGTACTGAGAAATGGTTAAAATTAAGAGCAAATAATTATTTTTGCCTTTAACGTTTTCAATTTAGTATTAACTTGATTCAGGCAAAATTTGCAATATTAACGTAGTTTTAACATTTTTTTTATTTCGATACCAATTTAGCTATTTTATTAATATTCACTTTAATGGAAGGATTAGATGGATAGATTTTCACTTTAAAGAAATTATTAAATTGATATTCAAATAAAAAAATATCAGATTGAATTGATATTAAAATTAAAAGTATTAATATCAAATTAAAGAAAAATGTTTGTTAGGATCAAATTAATATCATCAAAATTAAAAATGTTTGAATTAAATCAATGTCAAATTTTTTGTTAGGATGAATTGGCATCAAATTAAAAAAATTAAGATAAAAAACTTACATACTTTAAAATTAAACTTTGATATAACATCTAGTCGATATCAATATCAATCAATCATCAATATATATATATATTACTTAGCATTCATTGCTGTGTGTGATTAACGTCAAATGCACCAAAAATAAATAAATATAATTATGTTTATATTGATATAACTAATTAATTATATGACTCTGATGTATTATCTTCTAATATTATATATATATATGCAATCAACGTGAGATGCATTATAAAAATATTTATATAAGTGCTATGTGTAATTAAAGTGAAATGTATCAAAAATAAATAAATTTAATTATATTTATATAATTAATTTTGACTATGCTATTGTGAATTACTTTTTAATATTGTACATGTTCCCAACGGGACATGCATAAAAAAATAATTTTAATCAATTAAATAATTTAAAATAAAAACATTTTGTCTAATCTTAAAATAAATTTAGTTTTATTTTTTAAAAACTTAATCTAATTATTTATAAACATTCAAATGACGAAAATAAAGTCAAAATAATGATCTTTTTTTGGTGAGTCTGAAAAGTAAAAGACAAATTACACTATACAAGTATCAAACCTAATTACACCTTAGTCAGAATATTATTTAAAAGTCATAATAATCTAAAATATTAATTTTATTATTTAAATTTAACCTAATGAAATTTAAAGATATAAAATTAAGATTATTATGTTTTAATGTAGAAAGTGTCATGCAAAATTAATTTTTTAGAGAATGTTGGTATCATATTCCTTTAAACTTGGCCATTGAATCATTCAAAAGTCTAAATATTTTTATTCCACTTTAAAAATTAATCAAAATCAATATATATGTGTGTGTGTGTGTGTGTGTTTGTACGCAATGAATAATTAAGTGAAATGTTTGTACATTTATATAATTACATAATATTAAATATTATGCATTGTATATAAAAAATGAATGGTCATACAATTATTTAATTATCATTATATATTATAATTGGATTGTTATTTACCACAAAATTTATGCAAAGTAATAGGAATGACTTAACCTAAATTTTCATTCTATATCAGTGAAATATGAATAGCTCATGCCAAAAACTTAGGGCCTATTTGCTTTGCCTGGTTTTAGTTTTCAATTTTCTGTTTTCTGTTTTGTGAAGGAAAAATTGAAAACTGAAAATTTCAGTTTTCAGTTTTTTCAATTTTTCCTTTACAAATCTGAAAAACTGAAAATTGAAAACTGAAAATTAAAAACTGAAAAATGCAAAGCAAATAGGCCTTAATGTTTTCATTTAAATTCTTGAAACAGTTTGCATTAGTGTATTTTGATGCGATAAAATAAATTCATCATCATATATCATATCAAAAGTCAGAACTAAATCATCAAGCCACTTAGCTTGCCAATATATAATGAACATAAATTTACTGCATACAACATTTATTAGAGTGTATATTCAAGCTAAAAATATTGTATTAAAATTAATATTAGTACATAATTTTAAATATCATCTATTTTACATAGAAACTCAATGGTCAATAAGTTTTTTTGAACCATTAGTGCAAGGTTTTTGGATAGAAAACTCAATCATCAATATAATTGTTATCTTTTCGTTAAAAATTTAAGGGCCATAAAAAAAAATTTTCTGTCCATGAACTAATTTTTCAGTTTTAATTTAGTGGGTGATGAATTAGAAGTTTTAATGAAAAAAAAAGTATCTTCCACGGATATTCAAATTTGAAAAGGTGTTGGATTCTTTTGTCTTTTAAAATACAATTTTTTGAAATTTAATTTTGAAAATGATTCTATTAAAAAAATTTAAAATTATATTTATTTTTAAAGTTGAATCTAAGACGGAAGCTGCATATTCAACAACTGTTGTACTAAAGATTTTAAAAATTATATTTTTTAAACCTTAAATCCAACATTCTATTCTCCCTTTTAAGGAATATGAGAAATTGTGTTAATTATTTACACTCTTTTTTCCACAGCTAATGGCATGGTATTGCCAGCCCATAATTAATTAGTTAACTTAATTGTGATATATTCTAAATTGTCTTTTAAAATTTTGCAACTCCCTATTTATTTGATGGAGACTCTCAATTCATGTATTTATTGAAATTGCGCTACTCATGTTTGTTGATATTTTTTGTAGAGTTTTTGAACTACTTTGGTAACGATTGATTACATTATATATTACTATATTTTCCTTTTTAATGAGTATTTTGTGAATTAGTTTGAATGAGTCTCATTAGTTTCAAAGATTATTCTCTTGTCTATTTAATGGATGATAACAAAGACTAAAATATATTTTGAATTTGGTATAATAAATGATAAGTAGTAATTCATAAATGATTAAAATTTAACAATTATTAGAATAAAAGACATATATAATCAATCAATCAATCGATATCAATATATACAACAAAAACTAGCAATTGAATATTTAAAACCTTTTATTTTACTTGTTATCTTTTTGTATTCTGCAATTAATACACAAAAAGTAGCAATTGAATACAAAATTTGAGGATTAATATAACGCATTAAAAGTATTAACAATTTGAGGGGAATTTGGTTTTAATGCATATTATAATTAATCTTCACACACACACACGCGCACACACATATATTGATTTTTTTTTTTTTTGGTAGTATCTTGATTGTTTGCACTTATCCTTTTAGCTTACGTGCCATGTTTACGTTTCACATATTTTGTATTCTGAATGTTTGTACTGGAGCTTTTATTTTGCGTTTCATATTTTGTATGTAGAACGAATTAGATGAATTCAATAAAGCTTATAAATAAATTTAATTGTGATAACATGTTTGGAGATCTATAATTTGTGTGCTTGCACCGAACCTTTTATTTGGTTGTTCAGCTGAGGTTATTTCTTTATCCTTCTCTTTTGGATTAGAGCTATTCAAAATAAATATGGTATGATCTAGGCATTTTGATATCTTATGATATGAGCTTAGAAGGTCCAAATGGACATTTCAGTACCAAAAGAAAGAAATATTATTATTAGTGAATTTGTATTGATAATATATTCCGATCATATTGGGCCAAGTTTAATTTACTTAATCTATTAGTTTACATTTTAAAAATATTTCAAGACTTGTTTTATTTTTATGTTAGTTAAGTCCAATTGTCAGTGCTGTAATTTGGATCTATTCTAGTTGGGTTAGGAAATTAGTTTAACCTAAATAAGAGGAATAAATATTTCTAAATTTGACAGTCACTACTCCTCAATTTTTGATTTTAAATGAAATTTTCCTAGTTTCTTTTTAGAAATTTTGTACGTATAAATGAGGTTGAGTTATTCCCTTAACTTATTACATCAGAAAACTGGATAGAAGATGACAAGGTAGAGTAATTGCCTTGTGATATTTTATTTGATTTTCAATTACATCTTCTATATGTGTTGGAGTTTCTGGATTTTGATATTCATAGGTTATGCATCATCTTATGTATGTTTCCTGAGTTTTTTCTGCAACAGATATTGTGAGGATACTGATTCTCTTGGTATTCATGCTGCCTGGATAGCATGGATGCGGGTAGAGTCTTTGCCTTGGTTCTTTATCATTTAGTTTTTGCTTTTGTAATATTTGCTTTTGGCACATATTTTCTGTTGGCCTTTGCTTAGACTTTTTCGTATCCTTTTATGTTTGTATTTGTTGTACATATCTTGATATACATGATTATATATGTGTATCTCTTTTCCCTCCTTTTATTCAGAGAGTTGATTCTGAGCCATCTATTTTCATTTAAAAAAAAAAGTGATCATTTATTTGTTCCTTTTCTGGAGAAGGATGATATTCAACCACATCCAGTTCAAGTGTTTTATCTTGATTTTCATTCAAATGTTTCTACGGTTGTGTGTGACACTATTGAGTTTGACTCCACAGGACAAGAAGCCGTGGCCAAAGGTGTTACGAGAAGATTGCTTCTACCCATTTGTCAAATTTTGAGTTCAAGATTATTTTAAGGTATTCTCTCTTTTGTTCTTTTTGAGTTTCTATTTTTCAATTGAATTTTTGTTTGATTTTATGTGCTAGCCAAACATTCCTTTTTTTTTTTTAACATGATTTTTTTTAACCAATGATATATCTTTATTGAACCTTCAATAATGAAAAATATGTATTAATTGATATAATTAATAGTATTATTTTGATGAATAAGTATTGTGACATATCTAACATATTCTTCATCTCGCACATCTGTCATAAATTTGGATTTATGCTCTCAATAAATTGTGTCTTTGAATTCTAATCTAACATTGGAATCTCTATGTTATTTCGTTGTCAATATATTAGTATGTCTATTTATTTGTATTTCATAAAATGTTTATTGATAATAAATATAAATTTATTTACTGAAACATATTTTAAAAAATTGGAAATCGAGAGTATTTTTAAAAATAAATTATGAAATAAGTGTAGGAATATTTTTAGAAATTTTCAGTTATTTTATAATTAATAATGTCAAATATGTTATTTTCATCGGCCAAAACCACCCGACAATATTACCGAAAAGCTTCATATAAAAATATTTCTTTTAAACTTACAATCTCTTGAAAATAAATAAACAAACAAATTGTGTTTTCAATGTTTTCACTTTTTTCACTTTTTTACATAGAAAATATAAAGCCAAAATAAAAATATTTTTGATATTTGAAAATAAAATTACTTTTGAAAATTAAAATATGAAACAAAAATAAATTTTTTGGAAACTAAAGTTTGGAAACAGTTAAAATTAACGTGACTACCCAAACAAAAAAAAAGGAAAAAAAACTCTAATTTGTACCCTTGCACATCCTCAATTAGTAACAACCAGTCGCGGACAACTGTGCCCACACAAATATTTTATATTATCCTTCAATTATGTGGCAGATAATATATCATTACACAATATCACAGAGTTCGACTTTTCATATTGGTATCATCATAGTTAAATTATTTTATTTATACAATTTAAAAACAGTATAAATATAATTTGTACTGAGAAATGGTTAAAATTAAGAGTAAATAATTGTTTTCGCCTTTAACGTTTTCAATTTGGTATTAATTTGATTTGAGCAAAATTTACAATAAAATATTGTAGTTTTAATATTTTTTATTTTGATACCAATTTAACTATTTTATTGATCTTCATTTTAAAAGGAAGGGCTAAATTGATGGATCTTCGCTCTAATGAAATAATTAAATTGATATTCAAATAAAAAAATATTATGATTGAATTGATATCAAAATTAAAAATTTTAATATTAAATTGAAAGAAAAATGTTTGATAGGATCAAATTGATGTCATCAAAATAGAAAATGTTTCAATTAAATCAATGCCAAATTTTTTATTAGGATGAATTGACGTCAAATTTAAAAAAAATTAAGATAAAAAAGTTACTTACTTTAAAATTAAACTATGATATAACATCTAGTCAATATCACTGAATCACCGTCATCATCATATATATATATATATATATATATATATATATATATATATATATATATATATATATATATATATAAAATACTAATATTTCAGTCATTTGAGGAAAAGCTTTATACATTTCGTCGCAATGAGAATGCTTTTGGTGTGACTCCTACATCTTTAAGAAATTATTCATTATTTTTTTAAAAAAATAAAATCACAATTATTACATATTATTAGCATATCATTGATAATCATCTATTTTTAATAATAGAATTACATTATATTAATTAAATATCTTTAATTATTGCGATGTTGAAATCATGAATTATATTAATAAATTAATTTCACAATTTAAGTATTAATTTCACATCTAATTTATATTTGATGTAGGTGGTATTTTCTTTTGAATACTATTATATTAAATTTATGAAATTAAGTATATAAAGTATAAGAAATATGCAAAATATATGCGTTACGTTATAGCATTTATCATTTTTATTAACAATAAGATTATGATGAATTTAATTATTTAAAGATAGAATATTTTTGGTGTAATTAGTGATCATATTATTTGATTATATACATAGACTAATTTAATGATGCGAAGACCAATAATACGTCAATTCAATAAAAAAAATTCTATATGTACGCAGGTGAAAATAAAAATCCTAGGATCACCTGGAATAGCTGTAAAATTATATCTTTAATAACCTTTGAGTTCTTGCAAATAATTTTGATAATTTTATATTTTAAAAAATTTGAATGAATTTCGAAAAAAAATAATCATAAAATTCATGACAATTTTGATAATTTTATATGTTAAAAGATTTGAATAAATTTTGAAAAAAAAGTTAGTGTTGAAAAAAATTTAAAAAAATTGGAGAAGATTTTAAAAAGAAAAAAATGATAGAGATTTATCAAAATCTTATTTATAATTAAAAGTTATTAATGATTAAGATTTCGTATAAAATTTATTGATTATATAAATCTACTATACTAATATTTCATACTTATTTCATGAAAACTATTATACATGTCATTTATACAGTGATTTAGACCCACTTTTTCTCAATCTTTATGTCTAAAGATTTTTTTAAACTTAATTTATAATTTAATTATTAATTATTTTTCATATGAAATAAAATTATATATTACAACCATTAAAGAATCAAATATTATAATCATTAAATATATAATTTATACTAAGAGGAAACCTATGTTAATATAATTATGATCTACAATTAAATTAAGAACCATTAATAGCCTCATATTATGAAGATAATATAACAAGTTATAAAAAAATATTTTCAAAATAAATAAGCTTTAAAATCAACATGTTTTTTTAAAGAAAATGGGTAGATCAAATTATTAACGAATTGCTAATTGATAATAATTCAAAATTCAATTTATATCAAATTTATTCTTAATCAAATATTTAAGACACATTATAATACTAATATAATAATTTATTCTTAATTAAATATAATAATAATTAATATAATACTAATACTTAAGACTCATTACATAAATTTTTTTTCATGTGTTATTTATAGAAAGATTATATCCCACCCTTTTTATAATCTTAACACTTAATGTAAGTTTTTAAATTTAATTTGTCCTCTAATTATCAATTATTTTTTTCCAATCATACATTCATATCTCTCTACCATTATCAAAATCAATATGAAAATAAAAAATAGCATAAACAAAATTATAATTCAATATATTATACCATAAAAATTATATATATATATATAATTACAGTATTGACGATAACAAACCTATTATAATTATATTGCATTAGTAGTACTTTTTATTATAGATATTTATATTTTAAAGTTCAAAGTATTTTTAAATTTTTTTAATTAAACCATAAATATCGATAAAAAATCAAATCTCCATGTGAAATGAAAAATAGGGACCTGTGACTGAGATGTGTATGAGAATAAAGACAAAATTTTAAATGAAGATGAGATTAGGGAAAAAATTTTAATTTTAAATGTAAAATTTTTGAAAATCATAATAAAAAAGATTATCTATCTACATGTATCACTATATTCTATTTAATATTTTACAACTTATACATTCCAATCTATCAATTTCATAATTTTCTCATGCTAATTTTTTTAAAAAAACATACCTTCAATTTTTTAACACTAAAATATTTTAAAAAATCAATTCTATAATTTACACTTCTTTAATAATGATATTAAATATTTATTAATTTTTAAAACTAAAATCATAATTATAAAAAATTAATAATGATATTATATTTTACACTAATTCGAGGGATTATTAATAGAATCATACAATATTGTATTATTTTTCTAATATTATTATAATTGTATTATATTTTATTGATTAAAATGTACAATTAATAATTGAAATCATATAAATTAGAATTATAATTTTTGTTAATTAGATCATAATATATAATAAATACATACATATTTTAAAATCGATATATTTATAATTGATTAAAAGGATGTACACACTAATATTTATGTAATTGTAAATCAAAAGGATGTAAACTAAATTATGCTATTTTTATTAATTGAAATCATATAAATTAATATTTTATTTTTTATTTTTATTAAATTAAATATTTTAATATACTAAAATGATATAAACGGCTCTGGATGATAAAAAAATTAAAAATGGGTACACACTGGAATTATCCAATGGGGAAAGGAATTGACACATATTTTACCTTTATAGGGATGATCTATGAGGGCTAAATTTCTATTTGTTAAATGAGATGGGGACATAAATAATACATCTTTATTTTTTAATTATTTTTATTATATTTATATTATGTATATATTTTTAATTTTAATTTGGATTATGTTGCATTAATAATATTTGTTATTATAGATATTTATGTTTCAAATTGTAAAATATTTTTAAAGTTTTCAACTTTTTCTTTGAAATTCAATATTGTTAATAAACTGAATACCATTAATTATTCACAATCCCCACGAAGATCACGAAATTTAAATGGGATTACAGGGGATTTTTTAATGTGAAAAGTGATAAGAGACAAAATTACTAAGATCCACAGTGAAGGGAAGATTTTTATACATGTTTGCGCTTTATTTTCTCAATGATACTTATTATTCACTGCTATTCCTATAAGCACGACAGGTTACGATATAAGAAAATTATCAACATTTATTACTACGTGGGATCAACCTGAAATGTACCAAAAATAAATAAATTTAAAGGGTAATTACAAGTAGTTCTCTTAAGATTTTTCGATATTATATTTCCTCCCTCTAATTTATAATATTACACACATCTCTCTCTTATAGAATTGTAAAAAGTCTATTTTATCTTTATAATTAACATTCTTTTCCTCCAATTTTTACTCGCTGAATTCCTAATCCTCTCTCCTCTCCCCATGCTCCTTTCACCATCCACGCCCTCCGCCATCCCTCCATCAACGGCCACAGTCACTGCAACGGTGCTTTCTTGGTGAGCTTCGAAGCGGGCTTCGTGAGGACTTCGCAGTGGTGCTGCTGTCGCGCGGAAGGGGAGGCGTGGGGTTGGTAGCTCGTGACGGGATGATGGCCGGCTGTTGACAGAGGGAGGTCGCGACGACAAGGGGCAGGGATTAGGTGGATTCACGCGGCGCATAGGGGCAGTAGAGGAGCGAAGCTTCGCAACGGCTGAAGCTGGCAGGCGCAGAAGTGTTGCAGTGATATTCAGGCAAAGGCAGGAAAGGACAACACCGTGGTGAGGTGAAGGCGCAATGGTGCGGTTGAGCAGAGAGAGAGTGAGAGGTGGAAGGCGGAGGTCGCGGTGATGGCTTCAGATCTAGTTGATGGTGGCGGTTATGGCGGTAGAACAGGAGACGAGGCCTCAGTGGTGGTGAGTAAAGATGCGGCTCAACCGCAAGGTGGATGTCGAGATGGTGGTCCGTGGCAGTGGCGTTTTTTGCGGTTGAGGGCGGCGAAGAGCTCTATGACTTCTCCTGCTTTTTCTTTTTTATTTTTATTTTTGGTCTTAGGTTTGGTTTGGTTTTGTTCCACTGTTGGTTTTATTTTGTTTCAAGCTTGATTTTGGTTGGGTTGCGGATAATGGAGATTGCAATGGTTCTAGATCGTAGTGATGGTAATGGTTGTGGTGGCGAATGATGGTGGTGTATGATGGTAGTGATGGTGGTGTTTGTGACTGGCTTGTGTTTGTGAATGAATGGAGTCGTAGAAGAAGGATGGGAGGTGGTGGCAGTGCTGATAGAGGAGATGGAGGAGAGGAAGAAAGTTTGGGTATTTTTTTTAATAAAGGGTAATATTAAAATTTTGAAAAGTTATTTAGAAATAAAGGAGGTAAATGCAGATATTAGAAACTAGAGAGAGATAAGTGTAATATCGAAGAATTTCAGGAAAGGTACCTGTAATTACCCCTAAATTTAATTATATTTATATAATTAATTATAACTATGCTAATATGAATTACTTTTTAATATTGTATATGTAATCAGCTGAGGTTCTTTCTTTATCCTTCTCTTTTAGAGCTACTCAAAATAGATATGGTATGATTTGTGTATTTTGAAATCTTATTATGTTTCATGAGTGTTTTTTTCTGCAACATATAATGTGAGGATGCTGATTCTCTTGGTATTCATGCTGCCTGGATAGCATGGATGCGGGTAGAGTCTTTGCCTTGGTTCTTTATCATTTAGTTTTTTCTTTTGTAATACTTGCTTTTGGCACATATTTTTTGTTGGTCTTTGCTTGGACCTTTTCATGTCCTTTGATGTTTGTATTAGCTGTACATATACCTTGATATACATGATTATCTATGTGTATCTCTTTTCGCTCCTTTTATTCAGAGTTGTTTCTGAGCCATCTATTTTCATTTGAAAAAAATTTGATCATTTGTTTGTTCCTTTTCTGGAGAAGGATCATATTCAACCAGTTCAAGTGTTTGATCTTGATTTTCATTCCAGTGTTTCTACTGTTGTGTGTGACACTGTTGAGTTTGACTCCATAGGACAAGAAGCTGCGACCATAAGTGTCATGAGAAGATTGCTTCTACCCATTTGTCAAATTTAGAGTTAAAGATTGTTTCCAAGTGATATCCTCTCTTTTACTCTTTTTGCGTTTCTATCTTTCAATTGAATATTGATTTGACTTTATGTGCTGGCTAGACATTTTTTGTAACATGAAGTTTTCTTAGTAAATGATATATCTATATTGAACCTTCAATACTGAAAAATATGAATTAATTGATATAATTAATAGTATTATTTCAATGAATAAGTATTGTGACATATCTAAGATCGGAATCTCTATGTTATTTCATTGTCAATATATTAAGTATGTATACTTATTTGTATTTCATAAAATATTTATTGATAATAAATATAAATTTATTTACTAAAAAACATTTAAAAAAATTAGAAATCAAGAGTATTTAAAAATAAATTATGAAATAAGTGTAGGAATTTTTGTTGAAAACAAAGTTTGGAGTTTTTGCTGTTTTTTTATATAATCAATAATTTCAAATATGTTATTTTCATCGGCCAAAAAACACCAGTCAATATTACTGAAAAACTTCACATAAAAATATTTCTTTTAAACTTAAAATTTCTTGAAAATAAACAAACAAATTGTGTTTTCAATGTTTTCATTTTTTGGACCTAGAAAACATAAAATCAAAACAAAAATATTTTTGATATTTCAAAGTAAAATTACTTTTAAAAATCAAAATAAGAAATAAAAATAAAATTTTTTGGAAACCAAAGTTTGTAAACAGTTAAAATTAACGTCACTACCCAAAAAAAAAAGAAGAAAAAAACTATAATTTGTAACTATTGCACATCCTTCAAATAGTGATGGTGTTAATATTTTCAATCCTCAAATATATTTAATTAGATTAAAATTAAAAAATTTAGTTTGTTAGTTTATGCAAGCATAAGTTTTGTTATTTTAATTTTAAGAGTCAATCCATACTTAATCTTTTTAAAAAATATAAGCAAACAAATAAAAAAATTTCTTAAAAAAAAGTTAAATAATCAAGTTTAAATCAAGAAATAACATTAACATTCTAAAGAAAAATTAGTTTCACATGACAATTTATTTAATTGCACATAACATATTAATAATTTATCTACAAATTTTATAAAATTGAAATTCAGATGAATACATTAATCTATTAGCTAATGATAACATCATTTTTGTGATTTAAGTTTCTAAGAATTAATTTGATTAAAAAATTTTAAAAATGTAAACTTAAAATAATTTTTAAAATAGACAAATAAAGTATGTTTGCTCTTAAATTATTTATCAAATAAATATTTATATGATATTATGGTGGATATAAGTTAAAATTATTATAATTATTGTATAGAACAATTAAAAGGTTGAATATGTTATTATCACTTATATTTTTAGCTACTAATACATATTTTTAAAAAGTATTCTTATTAAAAATAATTTAAAAAAAACCCTCTAGTATGGATTGTTAATTATACTGTATAAGTAAATAAATATATTAACTTGATGAATATTATTTATGCTATTTTGAGATAGAAGACATAAGGTGTTAATATTATTTATGCTATTTTGGGATAGAAGACATAAGAACGCAACGTAACGCATTATCTATGAACGTTGATAAACGAGTCATGAGCACGAAGAAAAAAGAAACAATCATGTAATAAAAACATGAATTCGTGAATCATGAAGATTAATAACCCGTAGCCAGAAGATTTGCTATTACTCTCAAATCATTTTTCACTGTATTGGTCTCTTTTCCTTCGTTTGTTTTTTTAATTTTTCTGGTGATCCCCGTTTGGATCCGATTGTTATTGGTTGTGTACGGGTGGCTTAGTGATAAGTTGGACCAATATGTTGTATGGCCATGATCGGATGTTTTGGACACGACTAAAAGCCCAAGCTGAGTGTGCAACAAATGCTCAACCTAAAATCTGTCGTTTTTCATTATAAATTAAAAGGTTTGCAATAGCCCAGAAACAAAAAAAAAAAAAAGAAGAAGAACAAAAGGGGTTAGTAGCCATGTAGCGAGTGATATGTAGCAAGAGCTATTATATTAGCTTTCTTTTTTTCATTTTGCATGAACTATTATATTAGTTTACGTAACATGAACCTAGACAATAAGATAAGGAAGAAAAATGTTAGAAAGTTTTTTATGTCAATAATTGACTAGCAGGAATAATGTGATATACAATTTTAAAAAGATTAGTAAAAATATGAAATATTACCTTTTCTCTATATCCTAGAATGTTAAATATTTCTTGATAAGATAATAAAATCTTTAAAAAAATTAATGAAAATTAATAGATTTCCTAAACACACAAGACTTAACAAAAACTCTTGAAGTATTTAACAGTGTTTTAAATAGAAAATTTTAAACAAAAGCTATTAAAAGAATCGCATTCACCTTGAAATTTTAAGAAATATATTCATGCTTTACGTTTAATTAAATAAACAAAGAATAGAAATTGGTACCTTTTTTTGTAGTGAACTGGTATTAGTTTTATTCATGTAGGCACATGACGTTAACTCTTCTCTAGAAACCTTTTTTAAACCAAGGAAGAGGTGGATATAAGGCTCTATTCTTATTTAATTAAGTATGAATGGTTTAATTTTCATATTAAAAGTAAAGTAGTTTTAAAATTTATGGATGTCTCGGGAAACAAAAAAGAAAATAAAAACCTTGAGACTCTTTATTTTTGGGCAGTGAAACAGGGCAAGGCTGTCGTCTCGAAACTAACAATGACCAAGGAAAATTAATAATAATAATAATAATAATAATATATTATTTGATTTATTTCTTTATTTGAAAACCAAATTCAGAAAATTAATAATTTGTGTGCGTGAAATAACAAAGTACTGGCCACGCAGACACAAAAGGTAAATACTGGATACACGCATCCCGGAAACTTCAACACCACCCATCAAAGAACAACGAACAAGCCTTGCATTGTCAGATATTTCCGTCATTATGCAATTCACTTTTTTGAAAAAAAGAAAAATAAAATATCATCATATAAATTATTTCATACACATTGTACGCCTGTGCATGTTCGCTTTCCAGATTCAAATTTCATTATTCCAATCATTGGAATTTCCAAGCGCAACAAAATTCATTCACACAATCATTCGTTCTCTGATTCACCTTCGATTCTGTAAAAGCTTCTCTCTTTTTTTTTTTCCTTTGGATTATTTCACTTTCTCACTCTCAGAAATCTCACCTCACCTACCATGGCGGCCACCGCAGCTTCTCTCTTTCTTGGAACCATCCGCTGCGATACGACGCCATCTCCGGTCGGGAAATTCCGGTCCGTCCGGATGCCGAGCATGTCCCCACGCTTCGCGGTGGCCGTCGACGGACCTCCGGAGACGTCCACGGCGATGATATCGCCGGAGAAGAGGGTTCCGGTTGTGAAGCGAGAAGAAGAACAGAGAGGAGGTGGCGTGGCGAAGAAAGAGGTGGAGGAGAAGAGAAGCGTGTTGAGTGGTTGGAAGGAGTACTTGGAGGAAGCGAAAGTGATGATCGGAGAAGGCGGAGAGCCGCGGTGGTTCTCTCCGCCGTCATTGGAGCGCGGTTCGCGGCTGGAGAACTCGCCCCTGCTCCTCTACTTGCCTGGTTAGTCCTCTTTGTTTTGTCTTTCCTTCTTGTATCGTTTCTGTCTCGTTTTGTTTGGTTGGTTACTGTAGCGTGCGTGGTTTTGCTCCTTCTTTTGCGGGTCTTCTTTTGGTGTTTTCGGATTTTGTCGTCTACTTTTCAACTGTCTGTTCCCGCTAACTAGCACTGGTGTGTACTGTACTCGTGTGTGATTTTTTGTTTTTTGGTTTTTTTTTTTTGGTAATTAATAGTGACTTCCTTGTAACAAAAGAAACATCTAAAATGTATGGGTTAAGTAAATATTTTAATTATTTGATGATTTATGAGTTTAATTTGAATAAATTGTTGGTGTAAAATAATTTGATATGGATATTTACATGATATTTCAAGTAGTAAATGTGAGAGTTAATTATATTTATTGAATTGACAATGTATGATTGAATGATAGTGTAAAATTTTTTTATAAAGTTAGTAGATCAAAATTAAATCACATCTTAAAAGTCACAATATAGTACTCCATTCGTCCAACATTTTTTCAACGTATCAGATATGTTGAAAAAATTATAATTATTGTTGGACGAATGGAGTAAGATTTTAATTTTAATGCATTGATAATGCTTTTACACTATCATCCAATCAAAATATTTCGTAGTAGTGGATGAGAGTGTTAACTATCATGGTAGATGTGGCGATACATGATTAAATGATTATGTAAAAAAAATTTATACTATCAATGAATAAAAATTAAATCTATATAATAATATATGAGATTAATTGATAGGTACTGAAAGTGCAAACTCATTTTATACTGTAACCAATTAAAACTTGATATATCAGTTAATTGGTGAGAAAAAAAAAGTGGTGCAGTTACTAAAATTATAGGAGAAAGTAGTGCAATTACTAAAGTTATAGTGATGTGTTAAGTTTTAATTGGTTAACAATGTAAAGCACGTATACAACGTCAGTACATACCAATTAATCTCATAATATATAATACCTTTTAAAATTAATTACTCTACAGGTTTCTATAATTTTACTTAAGGTTTTATTAGATCATGTAGTTTAAAAATTTATAATCAAATCCTTATATTGTATAAAAAATTTTAATTAGGTCCATAGAATTAACAACAGTTAACAATTACAACATATTTCATAGATATTTCATTTCATTCTCCATCTTCACTCTCTCTTTTTTTTAATCCTTAGCCACCCTAACCATCCAATCATTCTCATTCGCCTTTAACTTTCTGAAATATGCAAATTGACCATTTCATTAACTTTTCAATCAAGTGCTAGAAAAAATATCATAAACTTAAGAAAGTACACTTTTAGGTTCTCAGATTGCACATTTAGATAGGTTTATGGTGTCAATTTCCACATGCTCCAATAGGGGGTATAGTATATTTTGGCTAAAATGCATATTTATATAAGTTTAGGGTTAATTTGGATATTTTTAAAGTTTAAAGACTAAAATGCACATGCCCTATACTTTAGGGTGTAAAGAGTATTTTTCCCAATATATAATAATATTTCAACCGTATACTAATATCCATGGTTATCAAATTCAAGAGTTTAGATAAACTCATGAAGGCATGATAAACTTGACTTGTAAATCCGTAAGAGTTTACATATTTGAGAAATATTATATAAAACATATATTTTGGTAATTAAGTATAATTAAATAATTTTAACATTATAACAGTATGAATGAAAGAAATATCATAAAATATATCCAAATACATGTCTCAATTTTTATAACTTACTTTAACTCCATGCGCACATATTATTTTGTAGTTAACAACATATAATCAAATAGCAACAAACAGATAAAATAAACTAAATAAAATCAATAAATATTACGTAAGATAAACAAAAATGATTAATAATTAACATTTGAATAGAAAAATCAAGCATAAATCTAAACTTGTAAACTCATAGTATAATTGAAAATTTACTGATTTTATTAGAGTTTACTTAAACTTGCACGATTTTGAAAAAAAAAGAGTTTATACATAATTAACTCATTTTTATGTGATAAAATCATAAACTGATAAGATTCTAAGAGTTAACTCATGAGACTGTGCTATTATCTATATCAATAGATAAAGGGAATTACCAACAATAACTAATTTTTCAGTGCATAATTTTCCTATTTTCAAGAATACCCTTAGTTTATAAAAAGTTAAGAAAGTTACAAACAAAAAATAAAAGAAGTTATAATAATCTTAACATAGAAAATTAAATTTAAAAAAATATTAAAACTGAAAAAATGTGAATTGATAGGTATGCAAATGTCTATCAATCCACTAGTATTGTTAAAAGTGTTTTACTTTTACAGCGTCTCATATTATGTTGATATCTAATTAGTCGATGGTGTAAACATTTTAAACTTGTCAAAATTAATCTCTTTTACATATGATATAGAGAATCTTAATTTTCATGTCATATAATCAAGCAACAACGTTACTCATGAAAATATTGGTATAAATTACTTGTATTATAAATTTTGCAGGGATTGATGGCGTGGGACTTGGACTAATTTTACATCATCAGAAACTGGGAAGGTTTGTGTTCATTTAAGAATGCACAAAATTGTAATATGAAGACCAAAGTACAGCACAGAATTCTCATTCTCGGAATGCACTCCACCTAGTTAACGAGATGAATTGGACGCCGTAGAGTTTGTTCTTTCTAGATTTTGCATTGACATTATTTATTGAAATTTAAGAACTACTCTCTGTTATTTTTTTCTTGAATGCAGGATTTTTGATATATCGTGCTTCCATATTCCAGTTGCGGATCGCACACCATTTCCTGGTACTTCTTTTTCCTTTCCAACTTAAAACTTCACTCACATGTCTTGAACAGTATTTGGATGTTGTATGAATCACAATTCATGCACTTGTAAGTGAAATTTTCAGTTAAGAGGATTTTTAGGCTGATTGTCAGGAGAATACATAGCACTCTTTTGCTCCACTTATAGATATGCGTTTTCATAAAATTGCTATAAAATTCATGTTTCCCTGTTTGTCGTGTTGAAAATAGGATCAAGTGCCTCTTCCTTACATATTCAGAAAATTCAGGTTACCTTCTAGTGGTGCATTCCAGCATGATTTATTGTTCTGTATGTTTCCCTGATGCAGACCTTGTGAAAATAGTTGAGAGTAGAATCAGGTCAGAAAATCAACGTTCACCAAATAAACCTATATATCTTGTTGGAGAATCTTTAGGAGCATGCCTTGCGCTGACTGTTGCAGCCCGCAACCCAGATATTGATCTTGTACTGATTCTGGCGAATCCAGGTAACTTTTAGTTATGTAGATAACATTTAATCTCTTTGATTTTTATTGCTCATGATTAGTCAAATGAAGGCAATTCAGCACCATAAGCATGATAGGAACTAATAATTGAACTCTAGAGATTCTCCAGTAGCCATGTTGAATTACTAATTTATTGTTGTTTTATGTATGAACCTGCAAGGCCGTGGGTTTGAATATGTCAGCCAATGTGAGGACCTCATTGATTGAGTGATATGTAATCCCTCCTAGAAATCCTAGGAGAGGTTAGGGTCTTCCTTGGCCCTGCTAGAATACTGGTGCTTACCAGCCAGTGCACCTAAACGTTTGGAAACCCCAAAAAACAAGAGAGAGTGAGAGCGCTGTGACTTTTGAGTTGTCATCATGTTAGTGAGTGTATACAATAAAATGTTGGAGAAAGAAGTCAAAATTAAAAATGCAGTATTTATCTTGGCCATTGACTTAGGCCTGTCTAGTTCTATTTTCATCCTGCTTCAGTCTATTTCTTGTTCCTGAGAAATTTGTGAAGAAAACAGTGAGAACATTCCTGTTACTTGTTTTCATTATCCATTTTTACTGTTTCCTTCACTCAATCCCCAAGAATAGATAGACTCAAAGAAGGGGGGAAAAATCTAAATAATCAGGTTTTAAGATAATGTTGGTGTTAAGCTTTGAATGCAAAGTTCCTAAACAATATTCTAGTTGATTTGCACAGCATATCAAGTACAGATATGCAGTACCTGATCTAACTTTCACTATCCAATTTGGCAGCTACTTCATTCAGCGGGTCACGATTGCAACGTCTAACACCATTATTGGAAGCTCTGCCCGGCTTACTCTCTCCTGGCCTGCCTGACATTCTCAGTTTGATGCCAGGTTAGTTTATCTTCTGCATGTTATACTTTGTTTTTGAACTATTTTGTACTTTTGAAACAGAAAAAAGAAATTGTTATATTTTCTCATGATCCATGCCAGATTTGTTTTGCACTCCTTTCATTTTCCATTATTTGAATGGCAAACTAATAGAACAAGATTTCACCCCTTTTGTTGCTTCTGATTTTTTTTCAGTCAAATGTTCAAGAATCATGGTTTTTTTTGGGTAAATTCAAGAATCATTGTTTTTTAGTGAATTAAATAGCAAGTACTTCAATGTTATTAGCAAATTGTGCTAAATTTTCTGCTTCAATATCCTTAAGCAAATATAATTTATAGGTGAAGATCATTTATCAAATTATCGGAATATCACACAACACCTATGTTTTGTCTTTACTTTTTTACCAAAGAAAATGATGATATCTCAATTAAGGACTTTGGGTTTTCTTGTGGCATTAGGCGACTCTTTGAGGATGTTGTTGGGTAGTTTGTTGAAAGGACTTCCTCATCAAAATGCAGCTAGACAGCTAATGGAGGATTTTATTAATTTCTCATCATCTCTGCCAGTAAGGTTCAATTTTCTTTTTTGCTCACAAAGAAAAAATAATAAAATTGCAAACAAAAGAGAGATTTTTTTTTTCTTTGTGCTTTTAATATGTGAAGCATTTTATGAGTATTAATGACAATGCTTATAGCAGATTCCAGAAGAATTCTAAATTCAAAATTGTATAGATTATTTTCTTTCCCTTTTTTTAAATAACTTTGTAAATGCTGAACATGCTGAACATGCTGAACTTTAAAAGAACAGGGATGGGCATGACTACTGCACTGATTGAGCTTTCTCTTCATCTCTTGAATTTTGAAATTCTTCTATTGATTGAGTTTTCAGGTCCTTGCTGATGTGTTACCAAAAGAAACGCTTCGGTGGAGACTAAAGATGCTTAAGTCAGCCTCTGCATATGCCAACTCACGCCTTTATTCTGTGAAAGCTCAGACTTTGATACTTTGCAGGTTGATGCTCTTTGGCACTGTTAATGTTATATCAGTCATAATATAGGATCATATATTCATATGTACTTCGTTAACATTTGATTTCCTGTCCACTTAGCAGAAATGCTATTAAAAAAAAGAAGAAAATGATAACAATTAATTTCTTGACAATTTTTCATTTCTAAACCATTATCTTGATGATGAAAACACCTAGATCAACTAGCTTTTCTGAAACTGCTTGACTTCACAATCTTCAATATGGGAAATCTGTTTACTGAAGAATCTAATGGCCTGTTAAGCAATTACTGAAGAATCTTCAATATGATATCACATATACACAACATATTCTTTTTCAAGTGTTTGATTTTTTCTTTCTGGATGTGAAACTGAAGTTTCATCATTTGTCCTTTTAGCGGAGAAGATCAATTATTGCCTAGCCAACAAGAAGGTCAAAGACTATATAAGTTACTGCCTAACTGTGAGCTTCGTAAATTTCAAAACAGTGGACATCTCCTATTCCTGGTATGATTCTCTCCATTTATACCTTTCTGCATGCATGCTTGTCTTTGTGGAGAAAAAAGATATCAAATAT
The DNA here is from genome assembly GCA_031216125.1 of Dalbergia cochinchinensis. Taxonomy (NCBI): domain Eukaryota; kingdom Viridiplantae; phylum Streptophyta; class Magnoliopsida; order Fabales; family Fabaceae; genus Dalbergia; species Dalbergia cochinchinensis. The sequence continues at coordinate 27,212,972 of CM062368.1, forward strand.
GACATGGAAGTCTTTAACAGACCCTAATAATTAATAACAGGAAGACAGCATTGACCTAGTAACTGTCATCAAGGGCACTTCTTTCTACCGTCGTGGCAAGTGTCATGACTATGCATCAGATTTTATACCGCCAACACCTGCAGAAGTGAAAAAACTAATGGAATCAAAGAGGTACACATAACAAAATAAATTTGATCATATTAGCCTTGAATACAAATAACAGCAGAGCTCTTTAGTATATAAACATAAAAGAGCTCAAGCAGTATATATCTTGATGACTATTTATCTGTCAATTCATCGTTGTTAATTTTGGTTGAGAGAATTGCAGTTTAATCATTCAAGTTTTAGCATTGCCACCTTTCGCTTGTAATGCTTGCAGTATCATTAACACACTGACAAGTCCCGTAATGTTCTCAACTTTGGAGGATGGAACAATTGTAAAGGGCCTTGCTGGAATTCCTTCAGAGGGGCCTGTTTTGTTTGTTGGGTATCACATGCTGCTGGGATGGGAATTAGCTCCATTAGTTTCTCGAATTTTTATGGAAAGAAATATCCTTGTTCGGGGGATGGCACATCCAATGTTGTTTTATCAAAAGGAAAAGGGAAGTTTTATGGATATATCTTCTTTTGACTCATTCAGAGTCATGGGCGCTGCTCCTGTTGCAGCAACTAATCTATTCAAGCTTTTATCTTCCAAGTCTCATGTCCTATTATATCCTGGAGGGTCGCGCGAGGCTGTTCATAGGAAGGTAAATTCCCAATAATTAATCTGTTTTCTACAACAAGTGAGTGTCATCTTTGGCTTTGAATCATACTCAATTGAAGTATACAAGGATTTTCTAAAATCATCAGCATTTTAATCATTCTCAGGGTGAAGAATACAAGTTATTCTGGCCTGAACGATCCGAGTTTGTCAGGATGGCAGCCAGATTTGGAGCTAAAATTGTACCTTTTGGCGTTGTTGGAGAAGATGATCTTGGTCAGGTAAGTTTTGATCTTTAACGAGCTAATCATTTTACTTTTCAAAGTTATTCTGGCCTTAAAATGCTTGTCCTGGTGACAAAGCACGATCATTATATTTTTATCGATGAACTGATAGGATTTTATTTTAATTCGCTATTATAAGTTTAAATCCTTCTCGTTCTATTATCCAATCCCATCTTATTACATAATTAAATGATTTTGAGTTTCAGGTGACCTCTAACTGAAGTTTTTAAAATGCTGTGATACTGCATTATTGAAAAAAAATTAATATATAGATCAGAATTGACTCAGTAACTGTTTGTTTAATTTGTGCGTTTGTATTTCAATGTGTAGAGGATCGAGCAATGGAAAAGGCTTTGCAATTAGTGGGAAGACATATCTTAATTTTTTTATGTTTTTTGAATTACTGAATAGTCCTAAACTTCACTTCATAGATTAAAACAAATATTTAGTTACAACTCTAACAGTAAATGTCTCCTAAAGAAAACATTCTTTCTGCATAATATGTTCAATTATGAATTTCATTTGATCTCTGAATGCCTTGAACATGGGCTTAATACCATAACACATCATGTTCATGCCACTTTGGTCCTTTCAGGTAGTTATCGATTATGATGACTTGGTGAAGATTCCTTACTTTAGGTCTGAAATAGAAAGGCTCACAAACGAGACTATCACGTTGAGGTATCTCACTTTGTTTTCACTTTTTTTGTTATCAAATTGAGAGTCATAACTTGCTATTTATACATCTATATTGTTGTTCTTTTCAATCTTTTATTCATGCCCGTATAGAAATGCATTATTACATGTCCTTAACAATTGCAAAATCTAGGACTGATGCTGCGGGGGAGGTGGCGAATCAACCAATGCATATGCCTGGAATTTTGCCTAAAGTTCCCGGCCGGTTCTACTATTATTTTGGAAAATCAATTGAAACTAAAGGTATGCGCTACGCATATTTCACATCTTGGAATGTCCATGGAATATGGTGGTAAAAATGATTTGCCAACTTATATTTATTAATTGTTTGATAGGTAGGAAATATGTGCTGAGAGATAGGGAGAAATCTCAGGAACTGTATTTGCAAGTGAAATCTGAGGTCGAGAAATGTTTGGCTTATCTAAAGGAGAAACGAGAAAGCGACCCCTATAGAAGTATAATGCCTCGGCTATTGTACCAGGCTACACATGGTCTTGCGGCCGAAGTCCCAACATTTGAAATTTGATTGTTCTGCAAGAACAATGGTTCTTTTTGATTTTTCTTATTTCTAATTGATAAAGAGAGGCCTATGTATTCTGGAGGTCAAAGGAAAGTGTACATTGCTGATATTTTCAGGCATTTTTCTCTTCTGGCCAAGAGCCAGGAGGTATGATTTTTCATTGAACATGAAATTATTCTTAGTTCAAATATTAAGAGGTAAATGCAAATGATAAATGCTTTCGGGAGAAGGACAAAGAATTATTGTTTCTTGTAAGTTTTTTTTTTTGTTACCATTAGAAAATTTCAAGAAGTAAGATCAGCTGATGAGAAATATTGGTTGGCGAGTCAAGAACAGTTAGTCGAGGAAGATGTGTTAGCCAAACTAAGGAATAAAAGATTCAACACCTAATCATAAAAATATTCTTTAAGGGACGGTTTCAAATCAGAAGTAGTTACTTTAAAGAGGAGTGAAAGCTAGTCTATAAATAGTTGTAAGCTGTTCATTTATAGAGGTTATTGACCAAATTGACAAATTTACTCTTTAGCACCGCCTTTAATTTTCTTACTTTCAATTTGTCATTAATAATTTGTAACTCTAGACTCAACTCGAGTTTGTTCATTAGCACCTCTTGGTAGTTGAGTTTATAGTTGACAAGTTCTTTTGTTAACCCGTCTCAAGTGCATCAATTGACTTGTTCAATTGCTTTGAGTTCCATTCCTGGTTTATCATTGTTGTAATTAGGTTGATCTACCCAAAGGATTACCAACAAATATTTTGGGAATCCATATTCAAAGAGCTAAGTTTCCTCTTTTAAGTAATCATTTGATACTTAGAATCGACTAAAAGTTTTGCTCAAAGGCCAGCAGTTACAAGATCAAACACGTCTAGCACCTACATTATCATCTAAAGCCAAATTTTGCCCGTTACAATTTGTCATCTATGATTCACTGATTCTTGGACAGTGGGCATATATATGAATCATGAAAGTTGCTACAGGAGGTATTTCCCTTGCCATAATGAAACTACCTCTCTATTCTCTAGTCATACATTAATTCAAAATTGATGCCACCTCGATAATAGCATACCAATACTGTAGCTCTCAACGAAACTGAAAATTTCAAAAATTGGCATCGACAAATGACATCTGTAAGGAAAAAGTGTGTTGGAACATTCTTTGAAGCATATAACTCTCTCTTGCATCCCTTCATATGTCCATGAGAATGTTAGTTGCCGTTATAATATTGACCCAAAAAAAAAAAAGTTGGCGCCAAATTGATAGGCTTCCTAATCTTGAGATGTACAATATTTGCACACAATATATTAATTAAGACTCTGGGACCTATTTGAAACATCATACAAGGAATTGTAGGAACTATTGGATTTATGGGGAAGCAATTTAAGGACCTGGTATATTGGTATGCTTACCGAATCATCATTGTTTCATAAACACAGAAGAAATATTACCTCTCGGAGTGTTTTCCTTGTAGTCGGTTGATAGCAGACCTTCCAGACTATCTCTCAAGGAGGAAGGAGATGGTGTGTGGGCACTTTCTCTCTATCAGGAAATGACCTTGCCTCTACGGCTGTGACTACTCTCCTCTTTTTCAGGGAGGGTTAAGTGTAGTATATATATGGGTTCCAAGAAACCTAACCCTTAGATGAAACGGGCTCTAGGTTTCTTGGGCTCTTCTTACACACTAACCCTTATTGGGCTTTAGTGAAAGAGCAAAAACCCAACAATCTCCCACTTGCTCTTGAGTACAAACTTGAGCCTAAAGCCCAAGACCATGTAACTCACTAGTCGTCATCAACTGAAATTTCCCCATCCCTTATCTTGAGCTAGCCCGGGGATCTACCAAATTACATTAATCAAGGCTCCTAATAATCAACAGATGATTATCTAATTCGGTGCTACTCCACTAAAAGCCCGAACTTGAACTCCAAGATTAATAACATATATAACATGTATATATATCACCCCTTTGTAGAACGTCTATAATTGATTGACTAGTTTTCTGTAATCCAATCAATTATTTATTCCCTTGACTATGATAGTTTCTCTAATGGATTACATGCACTGGCCAGTGTCTTCAATATCCAAGTACCGAAACATATCAAGAGGACATTTCCTACAAATTTCATATTGTTTATCTCATAAATACTGATAATCAAACAATCTCACTCCCAAAATACCGAGTTATTGGCTGTCAATGGATCGCACCTCACCCGTTGGTAAATCAAAGAATGAAAACTATTTGATTACCTATTTATAATAAACTCAGAATTTAGAGCAATCTTATAACTACAGTTATCTGGAGATTTGATACCTTATGACAGAAAAACACCCTTAATCAAATCTCTCCTTGATCCTTTCAATGTGAATGTTAATTCACACCAATATTTTACAATGATTCAGACAAAACCATTTCATAAAATATTGTAGCCTAAATAAAGTGCCCAACTTTATTTAACAGCTATGAATCTGTTCCTAATCCTGGAGAGGAACACTGGATAGCGGTTAAATATATACTCAAGTACCTTAGGAGAACGAGAGATTATATGTTGGTCTATTCTAGTGGGAGTCTTGAAACCATTGGTTATACAGACTCAGATTTCCAAGGAGACATTGACTCAAGAAAATCCACCTCTGGGTATGTGTTCACTCTTAATGGCGGGGCCATTTGTTGGAGGAGTGTCAAACAATCATGTGTGGCTGACTCTACCACAGAGGCGGAGTATGTAGCTCGAGGTCGCAAAGGAAGTCGCATGGTTAAAGAAGTTCTTAATGGATCTTGGGTGATACCAGGTGTTAGTCGTCCCATCACACTTTCTTTGTGACAACGGTGGAGGCGATGTACAGTCCAAGGAACCAAGGTGTCACAAAAGACAAAAGCACATAGAGAGGAAGTACCACTTGATCCGAGATATAATTCAAAGAGGAGATACAATGGTAGTCAAGATAGCATCGGACGAGAACCATGCTGACCCTTTTACTAAGAGTTTGCCTGAACGTGTGTTCAAGAGGCATGTTACATCTATGGGTCTTAGGAGGAGTCCAGATTTGCTATAGCTTTAGGAAGTTGTTATTTCACTTTGTTGTTTTGTGCCTTTTGAGCAAGACATTATGACATTATATTTTTTTTTCTGAATGTTATAAATGAGGTATTATTTTTTTATTCCACACACTATTTACAAACACTAAGGTTCGGATCAATTGAGAACCTATGATCATGTCTTCCATGAACGTATTCATATGATCATATACTTCACAATTGATCCGGACCTTAGTGTTTGTAAATAGTGTGTGGAATAAAAGAATAATACCTCATTTATAACATTCAGAAAAAAAATATAATGTCATAATGTCTTGCTCAAAAGGCACAAAACAACAAAGTGAAACAACAACTTCCTAAAGCTATAGCAAATTTGGACTCCTCTTAAGACCCATAGATGTAACATGCCTCTCGAACACACGTTCAGGCAAACTCTTAGTAAAAGGGTCAGCAAGGTTTTCGTCCAATACTATCTTGACTACCACTGTATCTCCTCTTTGAATTATATCTCGGATCAAGTGGTACTTCCTCTCTATGTGCTTTTATCTTTTGTGACACCTTGGTTCCTTGGACTGCAGCATCGCCCCAATCGTTGTCACAAAGAAAGTGTGATGGGACGACTAACACTGTATCACCTCAAGATCCATTAAGAACTTCTTTAACCATGCGGCTTCCTTTGCACTCGTATAGCCTACATACTCCGCCTCTGTGGTAGAGTCAGCCACACATGATTGTTTGACACTCCTCCAACAAATGGCCCCGCCATGAAGAGTGAACACATACCCAGAGGTGGATTTTCTTGAGTCAATGTCTCCTTGGAAATCTGAAATCAGATAACCAATGGTTTCAAGACTCCCACTAGAATAGACCAACATATAATCTCTCGTTCTCCTAAGGTACTTGAGTATATGTTTAACCGCTATCCAATGTTCCTCTCCAGGATTAGATTGGTATCGACTTACTACTCCCACTGCATAATGTATATCCGGTCCGGTGCACAAAGATAACATACATAAGGCTACCTACTGCTGAAGCGTAAGGTATCCTACTCATGCGTTCTCTCTGCTCAGGAGTTTTAAGAGAATGCTCCTTAGAGAGATGAATCCCATGCCTAAAGGGTATAATTCCCTTCTTGGAATTCTCCATGCTGAACCTGGCAACTATTTTGTCGATGTAATTAACCTGAGATAATGCCAATACCCAATTCTTCCGGTCTCGCAAGAGTTTAATACCAAGAATATAATTGGCTTCCCCCAGGTCCTTCATATCAAAATGCTTGCTTAGCCAGGTCTTTATGCCTAACAATACCTCCGTATCATTTCCGATAAGGAGTATATCATCCACATAAAGTACAAGAAAAGATACTGCGTTACCTTGGATCCTTTTATACACACACGGTTCATCAGGACTTTTCTCAAAACCATAAGACTTAATGGCTTGATCAAACCTGATGTTCCATGATCTGGACACTTGCTTAAGTCCATAAATGGATCTTTGCAACTTACATACCATGTTTTCTTGCCCTTTGACTATGAACCCTTTTGGTTGCTGCATGTAGATATCCTCTTCCAAATTTCCATTTAGAAAAGCAGTTTTGACATCCATTTGCCAAATCTCATAATCAAGATTTGTCGCAATAGCCTAAGACAATCTGGATGAACTTGCGCATGGCAACCGGCGAAAAGGTTTCTTCATAATCCACACCTTCTATTTGTGTGTATCCTTTCGCCACCAATCTAGCTTTGAAGGTTTCAACCTTCCCGTCCGATCCTCTCTTTCTCTTGTAGATCCATTTACACCCAATGGGTCTTACCCCTTTTGGTGCATCTACAAGAGACCAAACTGAGTTGGAATATAAAGAATCCATTTCACGATTCATAGCCTCAAGCCATTCCTGAGCATCAACATCTCCTAGTGCCTCTTCATAACTCGTGGGATCATCATCTTCTTCAATGATGACATCCTGAGACGATTCGCCCAACAAGAGAAATCTTGCAGGTTTACGAATCAATCTTCCACTACGAGTTTGCCGCACTTGTTGTTGTGCATCTACAGGGGGATCCAATTCTAGATGAGGACCCTCATTAAGTGGATTAACCAATTCATGATTTTGTTGTTCTTCCTCAAGCGGTAACTGCACCTCTACAGGTTCTACTTATTGATCATCATGCTGAACTTCTGGTTCTATTTCTGGTTCCTGTGTGTGTTCAACATCAGGTATATTTTCCCCTCTTTGAACAACCATAGGAACAAAAGCTGGAACCTCCTGAGGTTGAGGCAAAACTTGATCTGAGACTAGCTCATCAAGAATAACCTTACTCCTTGGCTTATAATTTGCCATATAGTCCTCCTCTAAGAAAGTCACGTGTGTACTCACTATGACCTTCTTTTCTTTTGGACTATAAAACAACCAACCTCTGGTTCCTTTAGGATAGCCTATAAACATGCATACTTCTGTACGTGAGTCCATCTTATCTGGTTTCTTTTGTAAGACATGTGCTGGAGCACCCCAAATCCGAATATGATTCAAGGAGGGCTTACACCCTTTCTATAATTCTATTGGTGTCTTTGAAACCGACTTGGATGGAGCTAAGTTCAATAGGTACATAGCAGTTTCTAAGGCATATCCCCAGAATGAATCAGAAAGAGATGAATAATTGAGCATAGATCTTGCCATTTCTAAAAGGGTTCTATTTCTCCTTTCAGCAACTCCATTCTGCTGGGGTGTCCCTGGAGAAGATAATTGTGAAACTATCCCCTCTTTGGTCAGGTAAGACCTGAACTCTCCAGATAGGTATTCACCCCCTCGGTCAGATCGAAGAGTCTTAATTTGAACACCAAGATACTTTTCTGCCTCAGCCTTGAACTCCTGGAATTTTCCAAAAGCTTCAGACTTGTGACGCATCAGGTACACATGTCCAAATCTAGAGTAATCATCAGTAAATGTGATAAAATACTGATACCCTCCTCTGGCCTGGACATTCATTGGTCCACATACATCAGTATGTACCAATTCCAGCTGAAGTGTGGCACGATTTCCCTTGGCCTTGAAAGATCTCTTAGTCATTTTACCTTCTAAACAATATTCACAAACTGGTATCGGTTCAAAGTTCAGGGATTTTAAAATCCCACTATTGACCAAACCTTGTATCCTATTAGAATTAATATGACCCAATCTCAAATGCCAAAGATAAGTTTCATTGGAAACTTTTCTTTTCTTTGATGAATGAACATGCTCAACATCTCCTATTTCAACATGATTAACTTCACAGGGCACAGGACTAAGGAAATAAAGACCATTAAACATTACACCGGAACAAATAAAAGAAGATGAACTTCTTATTGAAACTGAGGAATTAAACTGAACTGTCAAACCATGTTTAACCAAACAACTAACAGAAATTAAATTCCTCTTAAAATCCGAAATAAATAAACAGTCTTCTAAAACCAAAGTTCTACAATTATCAAAAGATAAAACAACTTGTCCCACTGCTAGTGCAGTCACAAGCTCCCCATTTCCAAGCTTCAAAACTCGTTGTCCTTCACTTAAAGGCAAGCTATGTTTGAACCACTGCAAAGAGTAACAAACATGGTTAGTGGCTCCTGAATCAATGATCCATTTATCATTGTAATTCTCCACTAAACAAGCCTCAATCACATGTAAATTACCCATACCTGGTTTTTTCATACGTGGGCAATTTTTCTTCCAATGCCCCTTTTGTCCGCACTTGAAGCACTTGCCTTTTGGCTGCTTCATTGCAACTGGTTTGGCAATTGGAACACCTGATTTCTTTTCCTTATTTTTGTTCCTTCCCTTGGGTTTCCCCTTAGGTTTCACAGAACTCTCACCAGCGCAAAATGCACGCCTCGCTTGACTAGAGATCGCTCAAAGACTCTCAAGCTCGTGCATCAGCTGAGTTAGGTCAAGATTCATCTTATTCATATTATAATTCATCTTGAACTGATTGAAGTATTCAGGCAGTGATTGCAAGAGAAGGTCAACTTTTACTTCTTGTTCTAATTTGACCCCATGGTCTTCAGCCTTCTTGAAGTTTGCTATCATTGTCAGACAATGATCCCGCACACTTCCTCCAGACATGACTGTCTTGGTGACTGCATTCAGCGCATTCTGCCTAGCAGAGCTGCTAGACGTAGCAAACATGCCATCAAGAGTCTGGAGCATCTTTGCTCCACTCTCAATCATGCTCACTTGCTCCTGAAGGTGACTGGCGAGACTGGCTAAAATATAGCAACGAACTGCCACATTTGCCTTCTCCCATCTTTCCTTTTCCTACTGAAAACGTGTCTTTGTTGCCTCAGACGCATCTTCAAAGAAAGTCATACTGCATAGGGGTAGTCAGAACAAAGTTGAGTTTTTCATATTGAAGAACAATATCCAAATTGGTTTTCCATTATTTGTAGTTTGTACCATCCATAGGTTTTTGGCTCAAGATAGTAGCTAAAGGATTGAATGAAGTCATTTTTTTTTCTTCTGAAAACAAGGAAAAACACACTATTTACAAACATGAATAACAACAAACGGAAATAGCGCTAGTAGATTCTAATAACTACTACTCATTTATAGTTCAACAATCCATTAGTTATCTTTACAAGGCTTACGATGGGCAAGATACTTGTAAAACTAATCTTGTTTATTTTGGGCCTTCAGTTTCATTGCCAGAGCCTCGATGGGAGGGTTAACAACTTTACCAAAGTTGAATGTATTTAACCATTGTTTACTTTCAAAATTATCTTTAGTGTCTAAGTGTTGCCGACGATGGGCCGTACAAAACTTTACTAAAATTTTGAAAATATTAAGGTTTAATCTAGCGAAATCCGATTATCCTTATCCAATGGGGCTTCAGCGATAACCATTTCACTAATAAACCCACAATTGGAGCCCGTAGGTTTTAAATTAATTACTTAATTAAAAACCTTCACCCATTCAATATTTTTTAAAAAAAATTAGAATTTTTCAATTTCCAAGAATTGTTTAAATTCGAGTATTCTTTGTTTGTTTTCAAAAACTATGTAAGCACCCACAAGCCGATGAACGTGCAAGCTTAGCTTATCGGAATTTTGAAAACATTAAGGTCCTAAAATCTGGTCATGATAGGCAGCGTGTGCTCCACACAATCATGATACATGATTATGGTATGCAGCGTGTGTTGACACATGACCATTTCAGAAGACCCACAAAATACTCGCAATGTAAACAATTCTCTTAGGAAAAGAAAATTGGATTATTTGTCTAGATTTTAATTCCACAATTAATTAATTCCATTATTAATCTTGATTTATAACGGAAAATCATAATAATTGATAATTAATCTAGTGGACAGTTTAAAATCTAAATAATCGTGCATAATAACTATATACTAGTCGTATCATGACCAAAGTAGCTATTATGCTCATGTAATTATCAAGTTATGCAACAATATGGCACCTCCTATTCTATATGACATGTTATCACAATAAGCATGTTATCAATCATATAATTCATCCATTCATAAAATAACTAATTTAAATAAAAAAAAAGGACTTTAATCCATGGTTTCCTAAAAAAAAAAAAAAGTTACAACTTTGGAATTTCTCTTTGATCCTGTCCACAGTATCTGCCTCAAGCCCCTTTAGGGTATCCATGGGCCCAAAAGCCCAAAAAACCCAATCCTTGGCGAGAAAACCCTAGGACACGAAAGAGGAACCCTAGCTGTCAGGATTGCCACGCCGTCAGCCGAATTCGTCTCAGCACGAAAATCCAGGGGAAGGACTGCCATGAGGAGACGAGAACACGACTACCAGAACCACCAGAAAAGGTGTTTCCATGCGCCCTCACGCGTGGCTCCTCTGCCGGCGCTTGAAGGCCACTCGCAGCCGCTTGTAGCGGCGCGTGGCGGCGCGTGCGGGCTCCCCTGGCCACGATCCACCCACCATTTTGTTCGTCTTTCCGTCCTCTTTCCAACGATATATGATACGTCCAAATCTGAGATCCAGAGGTCCACGAACATGTCCAAACAAAGGATTTAACGTCCTTTTTTGTGTATCTTCTTGATCTTCTTTTATTACAATTTTTGTATACAATCAAAAAAAATATCTATATATACAAGAATTGAAATAAAAAAATCAAGGAGGAAACCTAATCATATGGGATTAGCCTCCTTGTTACAACCCAAGAAAATACATTCAAATCTCTACCATGGATTAAAGTTGAAAAACAAATAAAGAATTATAAAGATAAACATACAACACATATGATCAACAAACATAGAATCCTAGGTGCCATATTTCATGAAGCAAACTAATTACATGAATAGTAAAACTAGATTCACATACCAATGTACAGCCAGGCTCTGATACCAATTTGTAGGAACTATTGGATTTATGGGGAAGCGATTTAAGGACCTGGTATATTGGTATGCTTACCGAATCATCATTGTTTCATAAACACAGAAGAAATATTACCTCTCGGAGTGTTTTCCTTGTAGTCGGTTGATGGCAGACCTTCCAGACTATCTCTCAAGGAGGAAGGAGATGGTGTGTGGGCACTTTCTCTCTATCAGGAGATGACCTTGCCTCTACGGTTGTGACTACTCTCCTCTTTTTCAGGGAGGGTTAAGTGTAGTATATATATGGGTTCCAAGAAACCTAACCCTTAGATGAAACGGGCTCTAGGTTTTTGAACTTCTACACACTTAGCGCTATTGAGCTTTAGTGAAAGAGCAAAAGCCCAACAGGAATAAGAGAATAAGTTAATTCATAATAATTTTATTCTCTACTTCTTTTTTCCGAGCTTGGACCGCATTGCCCTACTTCATTTTTGCCTCCTCAAGAAGGGCCTTTCCTTGGAGTTGGGGTGCTTAATTCATTCAGGTGAGGCATACAGCCATTATCAATCAGCAGTTCCACTTATCATTATCAACAGACGATAGATCCTTGGAGAGGATCCTTTAATTTTCTCTTTGCAAAAAGATGGCAAGGTGGTCTTGTTGAGGACAGTTGATATCGTCAGGGTTAGAAGGGTTCAGTCAATAGCTACTTGAAGGTCAAAGTTGGCGTTGACACACACATATTGTCCTTCCTTCTGGTTAAATTAGTAGGAAAAATTGTGCCTTGCCAACATGCAGAATTTGATGATTGCACGTTCTTCATAATTTGAGTACTGCACATTGTACAAAATTCAGAAGTCCCACTGTACACAACAAATCAAGTGTCCTTTGTCTTATATATATTTGCTGGTATATAATTTATTTTTGAATCAAGCATAAAAATGAGAAGCTATTCATACTCTTGATCAAAGACAAAAATGACCCAAAATGTAGATTGCAAAAGGGCAAGACAAATAAGGGTTATTTGGTTTATCTTTTAGTAGAATTACTTTTAAAAGAATTAAGTTAAAAAGAATTACTTTTAGAGAAATTAATTTTAAAAGAATCAATTTGTGTTTGGTTTAAGTATACAAAAGTAAATTTAAGTGAATAATTTTTAGTTGAATAAGATAAAGTAAAATTATTTTTAGGTATTAATGTGAAAATAATAGTAAGATTTTATCTCAAAAATACTTTCCTATGATAAAAAATATCTTAAAAATACTTCTCCAAAAACTACTTTCAATTGCTTGAAAGTATTTTTAGTAGAATAAAAAAGCTTACCAAACACATTGAATATTGTATAATCTCGTTCTCATTCCACTGAAAATATTTTTGGAGCTTCAAAATGTTAAACCAAGCAGACAGTATGAAAAACAAACGAGAGAATCACTTGAGGAAATGTGAAGAATTATGGGCGCATGAAAAGTCCTTTGACACAAGCAATATGAGACTAAAACGATGAAAGTCATTTTGCAACTAATCATTTAGTTTCCAATTTTTCTTTGATTAGTGTTATTTATACTCACACTTTATGGGACACCGTATCGACACACTTTCATTTATCATTGGATAAAATATGAATCCTAAATTAAATAGAGTCCACACCCCATCTAATAGTAAATAAAAGTATGTCGACACAATGTCTTATAAACGATGAGTACAAATAATATTTCACTTATTCTTTTATTCAATTTGGGACTAGTGTTATTTGGTAGGCAAAGTTAAAGGGCTTTTCTTGGTCTCTTCAAAATGTCTTTAATCGAGTATTACAATTATCTAGACTAAATGTTCATTTTAATCCCTGAAATTATATGTATGATTTATTTTAGTTTTTAAAGTTAAGAAAATATCACTTTAACTTATAAAATTTCAAAAATTGATTCAAATTAATTTTTATATTATTATTCCTAATGACTAATTTAAATTATCAAAATGATTAAATTAAATTATTTTTTAAAATTTTAGAAATTAAAGTGACATTTTTTAAATTTTAAGAACTAAAGTAAATCACACATTATTCCAAGTAAACGTCTGTTTTATGCCACTTGCAAACCACCATTGCTATCATATCATTGCCGCAGCAGTGTTGCTTTAGCTAGCGTCAGTCATATCTGGCATATTAAGTGAGCCATTTTGAGCCCGACGAAAATACCCACCAAGCACATCAGGACTAGAGCATGTCAATAACAGATATGGGGAGGCATATCTGGATGCTACGGACGAGCCCAATGTACACTCAGTCTTTGGTCGGGTCATTTTTTTCAATATGGGTTCAATTGGTAAAATTTATTATAAAATGAGTTTGTTTAATGATTTATATGAATATGGTTTGTGAAATCTCGTCAATAATAAAATTTTATTAAAAAAATATATTATTTTTTTAAAAAGACAAATCTCTCAAAATTATCAACTGTATTCAATAAAATATAATTTTTTTAAATAAAATCTCACCAATAACAGAATTTTGTTAATAAAATATTATTTTTTAATCCAAATATCACTAATGACAACATTTCATGAATAAAATATAATTTTTTTTAATGAAATCTCACTAATAGTAAAATTTCACACTATAATAACGTAATTTTTCTCTTAATGTAATATATGAAGTATTGTTTACTTCATACACCATAAAAAAAAAAAAATAATCACCCTCTTTGGTCATGCATTATATTTATTTTCAGACATAATAGTTATTTCAGTTTTCACATATTATGTAATATGGGTATTTCAACTGTTTACTTAGTTGAATTGATAGCTCAGACTCAAAAGATTTTATAAATAAAGTACATGAGTTTGGTGGAGTTATAAACTGTTTATTATATTTGTTTTCTTAACTGGCTTGTATGGAGTCAGAAAATTCCTGATGCATAATATGTTTATTTATGAATTTCATTTGATTTGTGGGTGGCTTGAACATGGACTTAATACCATAACGCATCATGCTCATGCCGCATTGGTCTTTTCAGGTCGTTATCGATTATGATGACTTGGTGAAGATTCCATACTTCAAGTTTCGAGATGTCCATGAATTGTGGTAAAAGTGATTTGCCGACTAAGATACATGCATAATTTAAAAAAGTCTATGAACTCGTACTAGATACATATTTTATTAGACATTTTTGTCAAAATTTTTAGATATTTTTAATTATATTTTATATATTTTAAATTTAATTTATATCGTATTTGTATAGTGTACTGATTACTCATGTCGGTATCCGCTGTAACATAGTTTCCCAACTTATATTTAATTATTTATTAAGACATTATTTGACGAGTAGGAAGGTGACTTTTAGGATGGGCTAGAATGTTTTGGTTCCTCATGGGCTTTAACTTTTGACCGGTTGTAGGCCTTCTTTTTTCACTTTTTGTTTTATTACCTGTAAAACACGTGTTACGTTTGTTGCCCATATGAATTCATTTGCTTAGTTTTAAGGAAAAAATGTTAAGCCTGGTGACAAGCAACACAAAAATTTTGTGTTTTTGCTGTTTCATATCTAAAGTATAAACCAAGAGGGCTGCTTGAAATAATTAAGATGGGCCAATATATACGTAATGAGCTCCCATGACCAGGATATTTAGATTAATTAAAGGAAGTATGGCAAATATAAAAAACTCAACAAAAATAAAAATGGAAATGATAATCTATCTATTGAACATGTTATATATATATATATATATATATATATATATATATATATATGGAAATGCTAAATATTTTCTTTTGGACTAATAAATCACTGATTTGATTTAATGAAACATGTTAGTTTACGATTATTTGGTAATTTTGTTTCATGTACATTAATTGCTATGTGACTTTTTTTCTCCCCTCTAATAATATTTACTCTCCACCATTTCCCACTCCTAATATTATTAATTTCCAAACTTTATAGTATTTTTTTGGGGACAAATTTTATAGTATTTACTTGTTGATTATGACATTTTAATTTCTCTAAAAATTATCATAGAATATTAATTCACACTTTTTAGTTTTAATATGTTAGAAGCTCCAAAATAGCAAGTGTTTTAGAGGAGAAAAAAAAAATTGTAGAAAACAAATATGATTTCTCTTTCTAATTACTTTGATTTCGGCATGTGTGAAAAAACATACCTAGAATTAATAAAATAAATAAATCATATAATGTTTTTAATTTTTAATTACTTGTATACTAATATTCAAGTAAAAGATGAATTTTAAAATAATATTTTTATAGTGGATAGTTGATATTAATTAGGTGAGTAAAAAGGTAGAAGAATATTAATAAATGTGAGCAAAATAAAATTAGAATGAAGAAGCGTACTAAAACTTTTTCTATGTTCTAATCAACACATTTTATTTACGTATTAATATTTTGAATTTTATTTAGTTAATATATTTGTCAAAAAATGATTAAATCTTTCTAATTAGCATGCATAAAAATCCTCTTAATTCAAAATCTCCTTTACATGTATTAAATAATCAATTGAATGTTGTAAATTACAACTTACAAGAGAGAATTTATTTCATTGGTTAATTTAAAATTGAGCTATGCTATGTAGTATGAAATTATAAGTAAGAATTATGCGAAAGTGACTTGGCCCGGTAAAAAATCATGTAATGGAAAAGATTAAGGATAGGAGGTGCAAATCATGCGTGAAGATTACTTTCAATTGAATTTGTGTATTTCGTCTGGTTTTAGTTTTGAGCACCAAAGAATTATCTATTAAAATTTTGGTGTCAATTATCCATGTAAAAAAGGAGTTAATTGAATCTAATTGGGCGGTTCCAATTTTAAGTATTAATTATTCAATTAATCAAAACATTATCAATCCGTATAAATTAAACTCTATAAACTTTTTTGCATAAACAATTATTAAAATATTATAACTATTATAACCAACATATTTCGTTCACATTGGCATATTACTTGTGATAATAATGAATAATATTTTAAAAATACAATAAATAGTAGCATTAATTTGTGCGCACTTGTCTATTCATTTTTTTTTTTTAGCATATAAGCAAAACTATGAATGTGAAAAGGGGTGAACACAACTATTAATATCAAACAAAACAAGAGGTGGTTTCAGAAAATCTAGAATCTTTCATGTATCCCAGCTTAACCAGTGCCAAGTTCACTATCTTGACACAATCTCATAAAGCACGCCAATATAGTAGTTTTGGATACATGCTCCGTCAGGGTCCTCTGATACCGAGGCCCAGGTTAAATGGTATTCAAGTAGGAAGCATGCTAAGAAATAAGGGCAAATTCAGGAACTATATTTACAAGTGAAATCTGAGGTCAAAGAAATGTTTGATTTACCTAAAGGAGAAACGAGAAAGCGACGCACATGACTCGGCAATTGAACCAGGCCACATATGGTCTTGCTTTTGAAGTTCCAACATACGAAATTTGATTGTTCCCCGAGAAAAATGGTTTTTTTTTTCTTTTTTTCGTCTTTTCTTATTGATAAAGAGATGCCTTTGTACTCCGCAGGTCAAAGTAAAATGTGCATTGCCAATACTTTCAAGATTTCCTTTTCTTCTGGCCAGGAGCCACGATCAATATTTTTCAATGGAGAATAAAATTATTTTTAGTACTCGTTTAAATCTACGTTAGTTAAAGAATAAGGCGCAGAACACGCAGGGCCCACAAGGTAGACACTGGAAACACGAATCCCGAAAACTCCAAAACCACGCACCACAGACAAGAAGTCCTGCGAACACATTGTCTGACTTTTCCCGGTGTTGGACAATTCACTTGAAAATTTGATATCACTGTATAAATTATTTTATTTTAGAATAATCCTAAAAATTTATACAATAATACTACGCCAAACACTCTCAATATAACTTTAAAAGTCCATTGAGTAAAGCATAACATGCTCTTATATCTAACATAAGTTAAAATCTTCACTAATTTTTTTGAGATAAGGTAAATATAAGTTCGCCTATAAATATTTTTTGAGACAGATTTTTCTTGTCTTAAATTGCGGGATAATTCTCCCATCCTAAATTTATATATTTATATATATATATAACACTCAATATTATTTGTTTTTGGAGCATCAATAGTCATTTTCGTTAAAAAAAAAAGTATATTATAAAAGTATTAGTATAGTTACCGTATTATTGTCGTACAATATACCAAACATGACTCTTTATTTTATAGGCACACATGACGTATATATTAATATCCCTTCCCACTTCCAGATTCAGATTTCGTTATTTCAATAGCTGAAATTTCCAAACACAACAAATTCATTTTCACAATCATTTCGTTTTCTGATTCACCTTTTCTCCTCCAAAAAGCTCTTTCTTTTTTCCATTTTTTTTCCACTCTCACAAATCTTATCTCACCCCGCCGTCAACCACCAACCACCATGGCAGCCGTCGCCACAACTTCCCTTTTCCTCGGAGCTTTCCGCCGTGATGCGCCGTCTCCGGTCGGGAAATCCCGGTCCAACAGGATTCAGAGCATCGCTCCGCCGCGCTTAGCCGTGTCCGTTGACCGGCCTGCTGCGACGTCAACGGAGGCGATATCGCCAGAGAATAGGGTGCCGGTGGAGCGAGACGGAGGAGGAAGAGGCGGCGGCGGCCTGGCGGTGAAAGAGGAGGAGGAAGAGGAGAGAAGTACGTTGAGCTGTTGGAAGGAGTACTTGGAGGAAGCGAAGGTGATGGTCGGAGGGGACGGTGGTGGCGGCGACGGACCTCCGCGGTGGTTGTCACCGCTGGAGTGCGGTTCGCGGCTGGAGAACTCGCCTCTGCTGCTCTACTTGCCGGGTTAGTTGTTTTCTGCTCTACTTTCTTTATTCCCTGTTGTCTTGTCTTGCTTTGTTTACATGCTGATGGTAATGGTAAAAAAACAATAAAATTATATAATAAATGTAAAGTATTATTTTATTATAATATTTAGTTGATAATTTTTTAGATAGTCAATATAAAAGTTATTATATATTATTATGTGATTAAATAGTTATATAAAAAAAATTTATATTATTAATATATAATAATTAAATTTATAAATATATCACATATTTTATTATCATTTAATATAATAAATAAATAAATTAAATAATAATTATTATCATATTTAATAATAATAAAATATATCGTATGTAATTGTTGCTTGTCCATTTATTGTTTTCCTATCATCACTCTTACTCTTTTTTTTTGGGGGTTATTCTTGACGTTAACTGTATCGGCCTGAAAAAAAAATCCATTAACCGTCATTACTGGAGTAGTACAAGTGTACAACTATTTTCTGGACTGTTTGGTGCGTTGGATTTGGTGTTTAATTTTCAATCGTTTTAGGTTCTGTGTTATTTGTACTTAAATAAATATATAAATAAAGAAATTTTTTTATATTTCATAAAATTTATAAATACTGATATTTTCTAAATAATTTGTAAATAAAAATTTATTATGTGTCTAAATAACTAGATTCATTAATATTTTAAATATTTTTATTAAATATCAGTACCCTTAAAATATTATAACAAAAACCTATAAATATAAGAATAAGACTCAATTTTTGATACACTATCAAATCCACCGGGAAAAGAAATTGTTTTTTCTTTTTAAATTTTTTATTTCATCATTTCCTTAAATTCAAGGAGTGTGTCTGTCTGCAAATGTGTCGAGATATTTTATGGTTTTTCATTGTTAAAAATATAAGATAAATTAAGAGATTTGTTAACTAATATTTTAAGTACAATGATTAAGGAATTAAAAAAAAACAAGTTTCGAAAGTTTAAGTGAATCACATGTATTAAACAATTAAAAGCTCATTTTTTCAATGCAAAATTTCTTGTTCTTAATTCCTTAATCAATGTCTTTAGAACAATTATTGGATAAACCTATAAATTAATCACATTTCAATATTTTAATAGATTTATTTATCTTATTAGTATTTTTATTAAAAATCAAATTAACCAATTTTACGTACTATTAAAGATTATTTTATTCTAAAATTGTTCAAAAATATTAAAAAGAGCAATTTGTCCTATTTTTAAAATTTTGAAGAACCATAAAATATATTTTTATTATTGAAGGATCAATTTATCCTATTATGTTAAAAAAACAAGTTAAGAGTTTCTTTATCATTTATTTGCAAGCTATAATAAATTAAAGGTTTATTTTTTTAAAAAAAGGATGAGTTTTGAATTTGTTTTCTATTTTTCTATTTCAAGTTAAATATTTTTAAGATTGTTTGATTTAGTTATTACTGCTAATTTATTTCTATTAGATGTTAAGTTGAATAATATAAAACCATATTATCTAGTTCTACATGGTAGCTAGTTCATTATTTAATATAAATGTATGGACAGATTAATGGAAGGAACTAAAACTAAACAGTTTTAAAAATATTTAGACTGAAATTAAAAAAATTGAGAGAGAAAAATCAAAATTACCTTATTTTGTAGAAGCCAAAAATATATTTAAGCTTTAAATTATTCTTTTCTTGTTCTACTGAGAATGAATCCTCTTCTATAAAATTTTAGATGACCTTATTATATATAGATTGTTATTATCATAATTAAATTCTCTTGGTGTGATAAAAATTTACACATAATCTGGTCATATATAATTTTTATACGAGAGAATCCATCTTGAGGTGTTGGTTTTGCCGAACTAGAGGACTAATTTGATATTTATTTATTTGAGTTTTTTTTTATTTAGGACTAATTTGAGATATTTGTTCTTAGTTACTAATTATATTAAAACTTTAAAATCGAATTTATGATTAGATTAATTTGAATTAATTAAAAATGGTCGAAGTGTATTGAAATTCAATTAGATTAGACAGTTCAGTTCATCTTTTTGTAAAGGTTGATTCAATCAATACCTTGTTCTTTTACCCAAAAAAAAAAAAAAAAAAAATCAATGCCTTGTTGTCTTTACAAGAGTGCAAAACTTGTCAGTTGTTCACTGTTGATATTTAATTACAAATCTATCAACTTAAACCGGCAAATCCATTAGGAGATATTCTTGTGCAAGTATAACTCTCACATTTGATATTTAAGCATATTTATAATAAAATTAATAAAACTTACTTTTGTTATATATTTAAATACTTTTTTTATAATATTGTTTGGTGTTTAAATATGAGTTGTTAAATTTTTATTTAAACAGACTTTTGAATTATTAGTTTACTTGTATTTATAATCTGTGCAAAGCATGAGATTTTTTTAATTATTAACGTATTTATTATACAAAATCACTGATCATCATTGACTATTAATTTTAATTATTTGTATTTTTCATTTAAGATAAAAATTATTTATTATCATATTAAAAATAGATAAATAAATACAATTTTGTCAATTTAAATTAATAATAATTATAATGAAGGTAAAACATTATACATGTAATGTAAGTGTTTGGTTATCATCCATGCAATACGTAAATTTAGTATTATTTATAGTTAATTTCTTTTGTCATGTGAGTATTTAGATTTTTAATATAAAAAATGAGTTATTAAGACATTAAAAATATATGTATATATATGATTTATTAAATTAATTTTACTTAAATTAGTAATAATCATAACTTGTATTTAATCATTGTCCTGTAATTTATATGTTTATATTACTTGTGCATTACATGTTTGATATCACCCGTCTGATATATCTTTATTACTAAGCAAATTGTTTTATCGTCAACTTATTTTGTTATGAAAATATTACTATCTTAAATAAGATTTTAGTATAGATTTATAGTAAGAACTGTAAAAACATTATAAATATATTGTTCCCTACATTTTGAAGTCATTAAAGCCATGATATTTTATTAATCAAAGGATAAATACTATTTCTCATTAAAGTCAAAAGCATATACTCGACATAGTTGTGAGATGTATAAGACAATGAGACTTGTAAAATTTTGAGTGAAATTTCAATTTATATTTTGAAAGAATCGGGCGATAACAATTTAGTTTTCGAAAGAGCTTTAATATCATTTTGGTTCTTCAAAGGCTAAAATTGATTTCAAATTAGTCCACGAGATTAAAAAAAAAGAGTTTGGGTTAATTTGAAATGAATTTTAATTTTTCAAAGACCAAAACGGTGACATGAATTTTTCAGGGACCAACTTAATACTTCACTACTCTTTCAATGATCAAATTGATATCACAAACCTTTCAATGACTAAAGTGATGCCCTAAAACTCTTTTGAGGACAAATTCAATATTTTATTCTAATTTTTTTTCATAATACTACTTTTGAAATATTATTAGTGCATATATAAAAAAAATTAATATTGTTTGCCAATTACCACTTAACATTTTAAAAATTAAAGTTATTTTTTTCTGGAAAAATCAATCCACTGTCCACCAAATACAATAATGTAAAGATTTATTGAAGTCTCAAAGTGATTTCCATAAATAGAAAGATTCTCCAAGCAGCGAAGCAGTAAATTTATCTTAAACGAACACATGTAAAAATTTCCTTATTTAATATTCTGAAATGCTAGTAGTATAGAGAGATAGATGATGAAATAATTAGTTGTAGCTGGAACTAGTAATAATTTAAATATATGATTTTATTTTATTTTATATGATGTAAATAAACAATAAAATAACAGACTAGTATGGTATTAGAAATAATTTATAAGTAACTAAATCAAAATATGCTAAAAAAAAATTAGATAACTAGAAATTTATTCAGAATTTTATATCCTAATGATGTGGCATAATTAACGGCCTTTAGATGAACAATAAAACTTAAATCAAGTTTTTTTATATGTATACCTCTAATCAAGTTATGACAAATGTATAATTTTATTAGAAAGAGTAATTTAAAATCTAAAAGCATGTACTCATTTTTTGAAAAAAAAATTCAACTTGTCATAACTTGATTTCACGATTGAATGTAATCTATACTATATATAAAGGAAATAGTCCCTTTGGTATTCAAAATTTCTATTTTCTAAAATATCCTTGATGTATAGATAGTTGGAGGAAGTTACAAAAAAAATAAATTAAATTAAAACAATTAAAGAAAATTATAAAAATATAGGTGCCTATCAATTCACTAATAAATATAATGAAATTGATCTAAGTTTTTTTCTTAGATGAATTGGCGGGTCATACTATTATTTTTTATCCAAAAATCACGATAGTTTTTTATCAAAAAAAAAAAAAATATATATATATATATATATGTATTTTTAAATGTGTAATATTTTTGTACTGAAAATATATTAGACTTGCTACTTGTACTTCTATAACTGAAGATGACAGAGCTTCCAAAAACCTACTACCGTGTCGTCCCAATATCTAGTCCTATGTTTATTTATACTTAGGGATGTTGGACATTCTACCAATTCATATCTCATCCATTATTGAATGAAATGTGGACCTTATTTGAATGTGGTCCACAACTCATTTAATAGTGAATGAGATGTGAGTCGATACAGTATTTCATACTCCATGAGTACAAATAATACAATTCATTCTCAAGAGATGGGAATCCAATCAATGCATGCTTGTTCTTTCCTCTTGCTATTGTCATTTATCAATAGAAAAATGTTGTTGGTACTTATGATGTGTGAGATATCATGTCGACTCATATTTTAGTTATCATTAAATGTGGTGTGGATCTCATTCAAATAGGATCTATACCCTATTGAATAATAGATGAGATATGATTTGATACAGTGTCTCATACATCATGAATATAAATAACATCACACTTGTCAGTGTCATCCCTTTACTGGAATTATACCAACAACACGAAAGACACCAACAGTTAAAAAGGACTACTTTATTATTAATAATGTTTTAATAATTAAGAAAATTAAATTTTAAATTGCGCCTATATGTAAAATATAACAGCCTGAAGTGAAGGCTAACACTTCAACTAAGTTTGCTAATGTCCATTCAAAAAAATTATTTTTTTCTCTTATTTTAACTTAATTTTCTTTTCAAAAACTTCATTATTACGTTTACGCACAATTCTAATAATTTATTCTTAAATACAAGTTGGGTATATATATATATATATATTGAACTTAAAAAGGAATTGATTGTATTAGTGTATTATTGTCAAGTAAACTGAATTATGTGCTGTCAATTTGTCAAACATTAAAAATTACTATTAAAATACAAGTGAGTCACATGATATGAATGAATCATCTCATGCAAAACTTTCATATATAATATCATATGTGATCTCTTATCATTAATTTAAAAAGTAGAATAAGATATTATACTTGACAATATTATGAAAAAATTTAATGAGACTCCATTTTTGTCACATACACATTCCTCGACCTTTTATTAGGAAATATGCTGAGGTGGGGTTTGAATTTCTCCAAATTCCATTTTCTCCTCGAGTTTTAGTAGATAGGTTTAGTTGGGCTCCTAAATATTTAGTTAGGAGTTTGATTCCTGCTAATGTATATAGAGAAGGTTTCATAACCAGAGATAAAATCCATATCTATGAATTCTATGTCTCAAAGAAATCAGTCACTGTTTCAAGTAAAGGATATCGAAGGTTCACCTCAAAGAGTCTTAATAGATAGGGGCTTCCATGGAATAAAAGAAACCAGTAAAGTCTCTAGTTTAAGTAAATATTTTTAATTAGTAGTGATGTGATATTTGTATATATTGACAGGGAAAAAATGTTACAAGAACATCAAAATTGCACAGCAAATGTACATCACACACCTTATTATTGTTGGATATGATAAGTAGTCCCCACTTATCTCTCTCACTCATCACATATAATAGTGATAAGATGTATAATGTATATTTATTGTGCAATTTTATTGTTTCCATTGACAGGGTGTTTAAAGTATTTAACAATTATAATAATTACCTTTAAAAATCACACATACACATATTGATATAAATATAATCCTTTTAAGTAGTTTCAAAGTTAAACTTTTCTTTATACCCCTTTACCTTTTAAATAGGGTACAGTCATGAAATTATCTGTAGCATACTATTTTACATATGATAATCTTCAGACTTTTGAAATTTCAATATAGAGTATCTGTTTTTCATGTCATGTTATCAAAGCACAAACGTTACTCATGAATATAATTGTATAAATTACTTGTATCCTAAATTTGACAGGGATTGATGGCGTGGGAGTTGGACTTACTTTACATCATCAGAAACTGGGAAGGTTTGTGTTCATTTAATGTCAAGCTGGAGCACAACACAAAATGGTCATTTTAGGAATCCACCCCTTTTGACGCCAGAGTGTTCTTCTAGCTTGATTTTATTCTGACATTATGAACTGATATTTAAGAAATACTCGTTTTGTACCTTTTTCTTGAATGAAGGATTTTTGATATATGGTGCATGCATATACCAGTTGCGGACCGAACACCATTTACAGGTACTAATTTTTCCTTGTAACTCATTTTACTATTTTGGTGCTCATATTGAACTCTCTAACAATCACCCTTTGTTTATTCTGTTGTTTTGCTCCACTTATTGATATGCATGTTCATATAATTGGTATACAATGGTTAAGATCATGTTAGTTGTGTCGAAAATGGGATCACTCCCTGTAAGCAAATATAATTTCAGGAAAATGCTACCTTCTCCAGCTCAATATAATACCTACCAACCATGACTTGTCATTTTCCTCAAATTCTGTTAACTAACTGTGTAAAGTATTTTATACTATCACTGCATAGAAATTAATCTCTTCATAAAATTCATGTTGTCTTTAAGTGGAGTGTGCCAGCATAATTTATTGTTTTGTACATTTCCCTGCTGCAGACCTTGTGAAAATAGTTGAGAGAACAGTTAGGTCAGAAAATCAACGTTCACCAAATAAGCCCGTATATCTTGTTGGAGAATCTTTAGGAGCATGCCTTGCAATGGCAGTCGCAGCCCGTAACCCAGATATTGATCTTGTCCTAATTCTGGGGAACCCAGGTAACTTTAGTTGTGTAGATAAGATTTAATCTTTTTGATTTTACAGTTTATGAGTAGATAAATGAAGACAATTCAGCACCATAAGCATGGGTGAATAAATGAAGACAATTCAGCACTATAAGCATGGGTGAAAAGGAAGAGTTGAACTCTGGAGAATCCTCACTAGCCATGTTTTATGAATAATTTACTGTTGTATCTATGCTCTAATCAATAAAATTTGGCAATTAATATACTAAATTACTGATAAAGGAGAGCTGAGTGTTAGAATTATCCACATCTAAGTGAGTGTACGACTGTATGTAATACAATGTTGAAGAAAGACATCACACATTGAGTTGAAATTAATAATGCAATATTTATACTTGACTTAGAGAGTTAGCCTCGATACAATGGTAAGGTTGCTGCCTTCTAACCCGGCAGTCACAACTGAAAACAACCACTCTGCTTGTGGGGATAAGACTGTATCTATCTACTCTCTCTAGACTCCACTAGGTGGGAGCCTTGTGAATTGGGCTGCCTTTTTATACTTGGCCCGGCCTTGACTTAACTAAGTTTTTGGATAATGTTGATGCTAGCCCAAGTGTATCATCCTTACCATGTTTCCCATCAATGAAGAATTGGAGTTAGATTATAGATATGTTAATGACAAGTCTGATTGCTAATGAAACCAACCTTTAGCCAAGAAACTGGTCTCAGCTGTTGCTTTTGCTTACAAATACGGTGGGGGTTAGTGTTTCCATAATGATGCCATTCATTAGCAATGATGTGGTGAACATTTGTTCTTTTGCTAGAGCATTGAGTGTGAAAGTTTACTGAAACACAGTACCTGATCTACCTTCACCACCCAATTTGGCAGCTACTTCATTCAGCAGGTCACAATTGCAACTTCTAACACCATTATTGGAAGCTCTGCCCGGTCCACTCTCTCCTGGCCTGCCTAACATCCTCAATTTGATGCCAGGTTTGTTTATCTTCCTCTGCATGTTTTAAAACTTTAGTTGTTTTGTATAGTATATCCTAAAATACTCTATCTTGCATTTTCTCGTGATCCATCACAGATGTGTCTTGGTCTAACTTTCATCCGAAAGCTCGTGTATTTTGAAATACTTTTGCATCATTGTGTAAGCCAAAAGAGACTGTAAATATGGGGGAAAAAGCATTTTATCTTCTTATCTGATAATGAGAAGTGGTAAATGATTTAGAAAAGGGATCGCTATTGAAACACAGCCAGATGCTTGGGATCTGGGGAAAGGCTTCCATTTGTTGGTTGTTGGCATTACCATAAACTTTAGCTTAGCCATTTGCCCATTTATAGGTTTCAAGTTTGTTTTCAGTGCTTCTAGTTATAAGCATAGTTCCTTCATATGTTCTTAACTTCTCTTTTAATCTGTTTATGAGGAATTTTAATGGATTCTTTGTCATTTCATGTAATGTCATTACTTTTACGCATTCCTCCTTACATGCCATGTATGTTCCGTGTTTTATTGTATCTAGATCTTGTTTTCTTCCCCCGTTTAAGCCTTTCATGGCTTTGCCGGTATTTTTTGTAATTCTTTTTGCCATTTTTCGCTCCTGCATTCCTTTCATTTTCTAATATTTAAAAAGCACACTAGTTGAACAAAGTTTCACCCCTTATGTTGTTTCTGGTGTTTTAGTCAAATTTTCATGAATCATGGTTTTGTAGTGAATTAAATTGCAAGTACTTCAACGTAATTTGGGAATCATGCTAACCTTTCTACTTCAATATCCTTAAGTAAATATAATTTATTGATAAAGATCATTTATCATAGATCACACACCTATAGTTTGTCTTTATCTTTGCCAAGGAAAATCGTGTTTTTCTCTATTAATGCCTTCGACTTTTCTTGTGGTATTAGGTGACTCTCTGAGCATTGTGTTGGATAATTTGTTGAAAGGACTTCCTTTGCAAAATACAGCTAAAGAGCTAGTAGAAGATTTTGCTACTTTCTCTTCATCTCTGCCTGTAAGGTTCAATTTTCGTATTTGTTCAAAACACAATAAAATCCCAAATAGAAGTGTGTTTTCTTTATGCTTTGAATATGTTAAGCATTTTTTGAGTATTAATGACAATGCTTAAAGAAAATAATAGGATAAATCTCAAATAAAAATTGTATAGCTTATTTTCTTTTTTCTTTTAAATAAAATTTTTTAGGAGTTGAACGAGCTGGACTTCTGGTGAACATGGATGTTCATGGCTAAATTTTCTTTACTTTGGCTTCTTAGTGCTAAGATTGAACTTCTCTTCATCTACTTTGAGTATTGAAAGTATTTTGTTGATTGAGTTCTCAGGTTCTTGCTGATATATTACCAAAAGAAACACTTGTGTGGAAACTGAAGATGCTTAAGTCAGCTTCTGCATATGTCCACTCACGCCTTTATGCTATCAAGGCTCAGACTTTGATACTTTGCAGGTTCATGCTCTTTGACATTGTCAATCTTATCTCAGTCATAATATGGAATCATGTGTATTTCATTAACATTTGGCTTCCTGTCTACTTAGCAGAAATGTATTGGTAAAAAAATAGGCTTAAATATGTTTTTGATCCCTGAAAAATAAGCAAATTTTGATTACGTTCCTGTAATTTTTTTTTTTGTCCAAACACTTCAAAAACATTTGGTTTTAGTCCCTTACAATTAGTCTGTCTCTATTAAATATTAAACTAGCTAACAGAAAACCATGTTATTCACTTCTATATGGTAGTCACTAGTCATGTATGACATATCATAATCATATGTGTCAAAACCTTAATGTAAAATGAGTTATTAAGTCCGATAAAATGAGTTAATGGGTTGGGTTGAATAGGGTAATGAGTGAGGAGTTTGTTACATAGAATCATGGTGTGCCACATACGACTACTGACTATCACATAAGATTGGAAAATATGGTTTTCTGTTAGTCATCTCAGCATTTAACAGAGACAACTAATTGCAGGACTAAAACCAAACAGTTTTGAAATTTTTGGACAAAAAATCAAGAATAAAAAAATTAGGGACCAAAACCAAAACTTGCTTACTTTCTCAGAACCAAAAATATATTAAACCCTGTATATGCAGAGCTAACAACCAATTTCTTTAAAAATGTTTTTACTTCTAAACCGTTTTCTTAATGAGGAAACACCTAGATAGACTAGCTTTTCTGAAACTGCTTGACTTCTAGTTAATCCTCAATATGGGCAATCTGTTTACTGAAGAAATTAATTACCTGTTAAGCAATTACAGATATATTGCCATAAGTTAACTTGGCCAAGAAATACAAGCTTAAATGGAAAAGGGTAGTTGATTTTGTTTTCTCAAAATGATTATTTTATTTCTGAAGCTAGTGGTTTCCATTTGTTCATTAACTTAATCCCATGGTCGATATTAAATTAACCCCATTTGATATCACAAACACATTACATTTTCTAGTTCAAGTATATGGCATCTTTCTGGAATGTGAAACTGAGTTTTATCATTTGTTCTATTAGTGGAAATGATCTGTTAATGCCTAGTCAACAAGAAGGTGAAAGACTAAGTCAGTTACTGCCTAACTGTGAGCTTCGTAAATTTGATGACAGTGGACATTTCCTTTTCCTGGTATGATTCTCTTCATTTCTACTTTTCTGCAGCATGCTTGTCTTTGTGGAGAAAAAGATATCAAATATGAGATGGAAGTCTTTAACAGAACATAATATGGTGCCTCCGTTTGCTGCTAGCAGGAAGGCAGTATTGACC
This sequence comes from Dalbergia cochinchinensis, assembly GCA_031216125.1. Lineage (NCBI taxonomy): Eukaryota > Viridiplantae > Streptophyta > Magnoliopsida > Fabales > Fabaceae > Dalbergia > Dalbergia cochinchinensis. The sequence goes on from CM062368.1 coordinate 27,242,187, forward strand.
TAGTAACAGTCATCAAGGGCACATCTTACTACCGTCGTGGCAAGTATCATGACTACGTATCAGATTTTATACCACCAACACCTAAGGAAACCAAAAAAGCAGTGGAAGCATACAGGTACAAATAACAGGATAAATTTGATCATGTAAGTCATCAATACAATTAACAATGTTCGTGGTATACTAGTATATAAACATAAGAAAATTCAAGTAGAACTAACCTAAAGCTTACCATGTCGAGTTGATGTCTTGATGACTATCTATCTGCCAATTCATCTTTGTTCATTCTGACTAGTGGATTGCATTATAATCAAACTAGTTCTAACATTGCCACCCTTCACTTATAATGCTTACAGTTTCTTTAACACTGTCACAAATGCTGTGATGCTCTCAACTTTGGAGGATGGAACAATTGTAAAGGGCCTTGCTGGAATACCTTCAGAGGGGCCTGTTCTGTTTGTTGGGTATCACATGCTGCTGGGATTGGAATTAGCTCCATTGGTTTCTCGAATTTTTATGGAAAGAAATATCCTTGTTCGGGGGATAGCACATCCAATGATATTTACGAAAAGGAAAAATGGAAAATTGCCAGATATATCTTCTTATGACTCATTCAGAATTATGGGGGCTGTTCCTGTAGCAGCAACTAACCTATTCAAGCTTTTGTCTTCAAAGTCTCATGTCTTATTATATCCCGGAGGGATGCGCGAGGCTCTTCATAGGAAGGTAAAATCCAATAAGCTGTCTGTTTTTAATAATAAGTGAGTGCCATCTTTCACATTGATTCATTGTCCATTTGACCCTTCTAAGGTCTCTGACTTGTATACCATCTTGGACCTAAATGCAGCTAGGTGGTTAGGAGTTTTGAAAAGAGCACGTGATACCTAAATGAATTGATTCAGTTATCACTATTGTGTATTTTGGACTTCTTTAATGGAAAAAGTGAAAACAGAAGCTCTATGAAATGTCATCGGCAATAGATGTGCTGGAGAATTAGATTTGTTCGTTCCCTGTATAATCATAAAACTACTTGAATCAATTAACTGTGAGAAGTTATTTAGTACGTTGGAATTTTCATGCTGGTCTTTTGATATGGAAAGTCTTATGTTTGGTTAATTTTGAGAAGCACTGTGTCTCTGTCTCTATATTTGTGCTCTGAAATATACGAGGCTTTTCTAAAATCATCAGCGTTCTAAATTCTCAGGGTGAAGAGTACAAGTTATTCTGGCCTGAACAATCTGAGTTTGTCAGGATGGCAGCCAGATTTGGAGCTAAAATTGTACCATTTGGCACTGTTGGAGAAGATGATTTTGGTGAGGTAAGTTTGGATGTTTACCAAATCAATCATTTTCCTTTAAAAAGTTATTTTGGCCTGCAAATGCTTGTCATGGAGACAAAACAGGACCGTGCTTTCATGGAAAGCATAACTCTACTAGACTTTCACATTTACAAAGTCAATCATTGATTAACTTTTATCTATGAACTGTAGGATTTAATTTTGATCATTATTATTAATGTAAAGCCTTTTCATATTATTATCCAAACACTCCTTATCACATAATTAAAAGATTTTGACTTTTCAAGTGACTGTTATCATAGTTAACTGGTGTTGTTTAAATGCTGTGATACTACACTGAAAAAATTTTACATACGTAAGTATATCAAAATTAAACTCTAGACTGTATTTCTTTGTGTGCATGTGTTTGAATGTGTAGAGGACAACATATCTTAGCTAGCGTTTTTTTTTTCAATTACTGATTAGTCCTAAAATTTGTCGGAACTGTGAGTTTTTCATGTATTACTGCAGATGTTAGAGATTAGTCACAGCTCTAAAATTAAATCTCTCCTACAGAAGAAAATTCTTGATGCATAACAAGTTCATCTTTGATTTCCATTTCCCATCATCTGTGGATGCCTTGAACATGGATTTCATACCATAACACATCATGGCCTTTTCAGGTAGTTTTTGATTACGATGACTTGGTGAAGATTCCTTACTTCAGGTCTGAAATAGAGAGCCTCACAAATGAGTCTATGATGTTGAGGTATCTAAACTTGTTTTTACCTTTTTTTGTTGATTCATATAATAAAATTGAGACATTACTCATTATTTATACATCGACATTGTTCTTGTCGATCTTCTATCCATGCCACTATATACATGCATTATTATACATATCCCTTATTTTATATTGTGAAATCTAGGACTGATGCTACCGGTGAGGTGACAAATCAACAAGTACATTTGCCTGGAATTTTGCCCAAAGTTCCTGGCCGGTTCTACTATTATTTTGGAAAACCAATTGAAACTGAAGGTATGCCTTTCACCCCTGGGAATGTCCATGAAATATGGTGGTAAAAATTATTTTGCCAACTTATATATTTATTGATATATTGTTTGACAGGTAGGAGACATGTGCTGAGAGATAGGGAGAAATCTTATGAACTGTATTTACAAGTGAAATCCGAGGTTGAGAGATGCATGGCTTATTTAAAAGAGAAACGAGAAAGCGACCCCTACAGAAGTATAGTGCCTCGGCTATTATACCAGGCCACGCATGGTTTTGCGGTTGAAGTTCCAACATTCGAAATTTGATTGCTCTGCAGAAAAAAAGAAAAAAGAAAAATGGATTTTCTTTTATCTAACCGATAAAGCTGAGGCCTGCGGACTCCCTTGGTTAAAGGTGCGAGCATGTTTAGTTTATGTTTTTATTTTCGAAAAATGATAAACAACCGTCACCAAACTTATACCAAGTTAAAAATTATAAACCAATATGTAAAAGTTGTAAATCAATATGCAAAATGTTATAAACAGTATGCAAAAAAAATTATAAACCAGTGTGTAAAAAGTTATAAAACAGTGTGCAATTTTTTACACACTAATTTACAACATTTTGCATACTGGTTTACAATTTTTTACACATTAATTTACGATATTTAACTTGGTATAAGTGTATGGTGTAAGTTTAGTGATGATTGTGTATCACTCCTCTTTCATTTTCTGCATTTCTATTTTCAGGTGGTTGCAAAGGAAACAGGAAATGAAATCAGACCCTACCTTTCCGATATTTTCAGGCATTGTTTTCTGGCCTGGAGCCAGGAGGTGTGATTTTTCATGGAATAATGCAATAATTACCAGTTCAAATCATTAAGAGGTAAATGGAAAATGATTGGGGAGGAATTCAAGTTTTATGTAAATTTGTCATTTGTGATTCTTGGACAATGGGCAATTGGGCATCACGAAGCATGTAAGTGGCTGTAGGAGGTATTTCCCTTGCCACAGTGGGACAACATTTCTCTATGCATATACATTAATCCAACATTGATGCCATCTCCATAAATTACTAGTAGTGTGTGTGCCACTCAATTCTTTATAGTTGGCATCGACATGTCACGTTTAATTGAGAAAATTTGTTGGAATATTTTTGGAAGCATAGTTCTTTCCTGCAGTATGTCGTTTGAACTTGTAACACATTGACAGAAAAAGATTGGTGTCAAAATTGACGGGCTCCGTAGTCCTGAGATGAAAAAATATTTGCACACAATATATTGATCGGAAGTCTTGGTCGGTAGAAATATTAGTACCGATTTTCACCTCAAAGAAGTGTAAAGGTTCACGTTTGCTGAAGTTTGCCACTGAATTTCTGTACATTTCATTTTATTCTCTAAAATTAAGAAAAAAAAAATGACATTTTAGTATTTGATATTTTAAATTGTGTATCACGTGGGTCGCTGTTCATTAGACTAATGGACGTTAGTTGATTATGACGAAATTGGTAATATGTCATGTTAACGATTAAATGACATTTATGTGGTCTCATGCGTGTTAACAAAAATGAATATAGTTCAAACTAAGCCTTAAAATTTTTTAATATGGGTAAAAGTATTTAATATGGTCTAAGGTGAAAGCCAATGATACAAAATACTAAATTTTTCCTTCTTCAAATCCTTGACAATGTTATTGCTTGCCAAATCAACCCTACTACACCTTCAAGCCGAGCACAACCTATAAGTGGCAACAAAACTTGATGGTCATACTTTAAAAAGGTTGAAGCAAAAACAAAAAGAAATTGAAAGCATTTTGGTTGTTGATAAAATGGAAGACCACGAAGCTTTTAAAAACTCGATGCTCAAGAATCAAGAGCTAGAGCAATTGCAGTTTCTTGGATTCTCTACCTCTAATCTTGCTAAAAGGAAGCTTAAATTTGAGAATCACGTTTGCTAGGGTTTTGCAATCCGTCGCCATGGACACGAAATCAAAGCTCTTGATAGTGGAAAAGGAAGGCCTAGTCGCAGAGCACATGAATCGAAAATGAAAAATAGAGAGGATTGGAAGGAGCCGAAGATGGAGGAAGAGATAAGGCGAAGGAGGAAACCTAATAATAGTAAGCCAGACCGACGGAGTGGAGCTACAAGTGGCAGTGCGCAGCGGCCACTACACAAGCTATCGCTAGTAGAGACAGAGGCGATGGCGGCACGAAGATGGAGGCTCTATTAGGGTTGACGTGAAATGGAGGATGGCGGCGAGAAATTAAATGAGTAAGAGGCAGATAAAGGATTGCCTTGGTTTGGAGAAGGGCATTTTTGTCTTTTGAAATTTTCAAACTGATTCCCTTCCTATGAGAACCCAACACTCCCATGGTATAGGGTGGGAATAAAAAGATGATCATTTTCATTCTCAGGAATGAAATATTCCAGGGAATATATTTTCTGTCCATGAACCAAACACAGGAATTCTTCATTCCAAACCTCACATTCCCAGGAATGTTCAAAAATTCCATGAACTACACGCCCCTAAGGGTATATTTGTGAGTTTAGAATTTGGAGAGAAAATGAGGAGAGAGGGAAGGTCTTGTAGTATAAGATTTTAGAATTTTACATTATAAACCCTTCCCCCCCTCTTAATTACAAACTCACAAACATATCCTAAATCTCAATCTATCATAGACACATTAATTTCTATTCCATTTTCACATCTTGCCAAGATCAAATCAAAATAGATAAGGGCAGTATTAATTTTTGTTCTTTTTTTATTATGGGAAGAACAATAGCAACTTTGTTGCAACTGAGGTTTATATTCCAATTTTCCCTGCCATTTCCGACCTAAGTTACAAAAAGGAAGAAAGTAATCATAATGATAAGTGTAGTTATAAAAATATAAAATAAAATAAAGGACTAATTTGGATAATCATCTATAAAAATATCCTTTTTTAATTGATCGAATGAAATAAATCTTTTAAAAATAAAAGTTTTATGTTTAGAGATAATATTAATTTATATTTGAATATAATATTAAAATATCTTTATTTATTATCAAACATCTTTTTATGTTATAAAAAATATCTTTTTCAAGAAGATAGAAATCAAAGCTTATTAAAAAATATATTTTTCTACCTATTCTAGTGATTTTACTTTTGATTAAAAAATTTACTTAAACATACTAAGGAGCACAAAAAATATTCCTTTTTTTTTTATCAAAATAATGGCATATGAACAAGCACAAAATATTGTTCCCTTCTCTAAGAGATAACAATATTACACTTCCCTCACCTTTATTTTTAAAACATATACTCTCTTCCCTTATAAACTTAAAATAAGTTACTCTTTAATCTAATTTTCAAGTTTTTCATTAAATGTCTATTTTCTCAAGCCTATATATTTTTTTTTTACCACACTATCCTTTATTAATAGCTATGCGTATTAATTTTTTAATAAAATAAAATATTAGTAAGTTCTAATAATATAAAATATTGATATTTATATATTTATATATATTTATTGTATTTTAGGTTTTAAAATTTATAATATTAAGGAGACAAATTATTAATAGTAACAATAATTTTTAATAATTATTTTTTAAAAAAATAAAAATTTGAATGTTCTCGGCTATTAATTTTTTTTGATGTTAATGTACATTATTTATAGTAAAATCAGAAAATTTTTCTCACTCCCTTATTCGAAATTCATTTTTATATGCGCTATTCACAAATAATTTTATTTTTATGTATATTAATATTCTAAAATAAATACTTAAAAATATATAATTTATTTTTTAAAATATTGAAATCATTAGTATTGTTAATTATTTGTTCTCTTAATATATCAAATATTTAAAAAATTAAATCCCATATATCAATATTTTATATTATTATTTGTTCTCTTACTATTATTATTATTATTATTATTATTATTATTATTATTATTATTATTATTATTATTAATTGCCTTGACTTGATTGATAGTAACAAATTGGCATTGGTTGAGTTATCAATAAAGTTCAGTTCCATTAAGAGCTAGGGTGTGTCATTTTGAAATGCCTTCAGAACATAATCATCTACCCTACAGCTTCACAATCTGGCTACAATGAACTAAGTTGGTATGGTGCCTATCTTAGGCTTTAATAACAATAACAATAATAATAGTAAATTAAATTGCATAAAGAAAACACCAAGGGTCTCATCACACACTCTTTTTGAGTAGGAATCCACTTTACTTGATTTGAAACCAGTAGGCTTCATCTTCTCATGTCACGTATTTTACTTCCTCTTCGAGCAAATCAACAAAGATAAAAATTCGGTGACTAATTTTAGCCAAATGGGAAATTATACGATAAGAGTACAAATGTAAAACACACAGCAAACGAGGACACACACACTACACTTGAGTCCTCAATATCCATTTCTCTTGTTAACTGAGTCCATGTTCCTTCAAAATCAATCAGTATAAAAAAGTTGATGGACGTCCAATATAAGTCTTGTGATGATGACTCAAGTGACTGATGGTTCATGAAATTAGAATAATTGGTATTCTCCATCACGAAAACTGAAGAAACCAACAAAATTAAATATGTATAGCACCAGGATTTTTTTTTTTTTTCCAATTCCAAATCAAATGGACATGTAAATGGAATGACGCAAAATTGATTTTAATTTTTTTTCCCCCCCCCAAAATACAAGGAAACGGCTAACACGGTATCAGTAATGGGAAATATGATATATAATAAAAAGCTTATACATTGGTCACTTATTATACATTCATTCTTTCGCCATTATCATAACATCATCACTCACAAAATCGGTTTGTTTTAGTAGTAACACTTTAATCATGACTACTGGCGATAACATATACATATACTTTTTTAAAGTACGTGATTAAAATGCATATGTTAACATAATGTTTGAGTGTAAATGAATAAACGTATAGCCGATTCCGGAGTAAAATATGATAGAGAGACGAACATAGAAAAAAAGAAGAACAAACAGAGATAGAGAGAGCGGATAAACATCAGCAAGAGAATTTCAACAACAAAAGAAAGTGGGATTATTCTAAGAGTTCATAAACAGCAGAAAATTATCATAAACAACGGATATTAGAGTGAAAACAGCTGAAACATTAGTAGCTTGAGATTAGGACTGATGAACCTACCTAGCTCTCTCTAAGATAATTAATTAAACTACACCTTTCCTTTCTCATTAGTAACATGAACCAAAAGGAAAAAAACAAAAAGAAAAAGAAAAAATACAGAGAGACTCTTCCACTTCCAAAATGAACATAACATAACGGAGAGAGAGCCACTCCCACAAAAGCCATAAGAAAGAAGAGAAGAGTACAATATACCCCGAAAGAAAAAATTGAAAAAAGAAGAAGCAAAATCCTAAATAATAATGAAAAAGAAAGAGTTCACAGATCACAAGCGAAGTGTAAGGTCGAGGTTGACGTGGTCAGAAGCATCAGAAGAAGCAGCAGCAGCATTATGGGAGAGAACATGTTGATGAGGAGTTGAAGAACCCGAACCCCCAGCAACAGCAGCAGCATGGAAAGCCGCCAAAGGATTCACATGAGCGGTTGGAACATGGTGGTGAAGATGATATTGGTGATGGGTTTGAAGCTGCTGCAATGGCGGCTCCATTTCCACCCAATAAGGGTGTCCAAAGAAACGGCCATGAGGAGAAGCAGCAGCAGAAGAAGAAGGAACAGCTCCCCCTACTGGAGGCTCCAGTTCATGATGATGAGGCATGGCCGCCGCCATGGCCATCATGGCCTTGGTGGGGTCACTGATGATCTTGTTGTTGTTGGCGTTGCTGTTCTTGAGAAGGCAATTAGTAGGAGACTCCAATGGCAATGGTGTTTGTGTTTGTGGTGTTGGTGTTGGCATGTTCCCATTGTGTTGGAAAGCTGGAAGGGAGGTGGTTCTCCTAGCTGCTGCTCTCTCGAGCTTGTGTGCATTCTGGTGTCCGCCAAGTGCTTGGGAGGTGTAGAACTTGCGGTTGCAGAAGTGGCATTGGAAGGTCCGTGTTGAAGCTGAGGGTGGCTGGTGGTGGTGGTTGAATTGGGGTTGTGGTGATTGTTGTTGCTGTGCTGCTCTCTTTGCACCTGCTTTGGAATCATCAGCAGAGGTTTGGCTCAGGAAGTCGTAGATGGCTGCAGAGTCTGCCATTTCACAGAGAGAGAGAGAGAGATTTGATGTGTGTATGGGTGGGAACTGAGAAGAGAGAAATTAACAAAGGTGGACCTATAGCAGTGTTAAGCACAGCACTGAGCAGAGAGGGAGGGATATATGGCTCTCCTTATATAATGGGGTGGCTTGCAAGTTTTTAATTTCTCTTTCTTTTCTTATTTTTTTTTATGTTTATTCCATTTTGTGTATGTTGCAATGCAGCACCAAAGCTGTTCTGGGGGCTGGCCGGCTGTGCCAACATGATTGGTTTCTATTTGTAATGACCGATTTGCCTACCCTCACATTGGATAAACATTCCTTTGTTTCTGTTGTGTCACTTCTCTCACGCACACGCAGATTCTTGTGGATGAGTCACCGAAACAAAATTAGCCAAAAAAAAAAGATTAATTGTTGGTGAGTTTATTCATTTATTTATTAGTTATATCAACATATATAGTTTATTTAGTAATTGTCAACATATATCCTAGGTGGATAATTCGCTACTTGTTTAGCATCGGGATTAATCAATGAGTAAGGACATTATGTTTTGTTTTAAAGATTAGGGAACATCAAGCAAACAAAAATTTAAAAAAAAAAAAAGCTTCCTTTTCGCTCCTAGTATTTTGCTGGTGGAGGGAAGGGTACAAGACACAGCAGTACTACTACATAGTAGCAAAAAGTTAACCAAGCAATATCAATGAGCAAGGGAGCACGTTCCGATATTGATATATATATCCTGGCTTTTTGAGACAACCAGCGGAATAAAAAAAAGGCGCTTTTTAATATTTTCAACAAGGCAAATGCATTAGTCTCTACATCTACAACTCTTTATAGCTATGCACAAAGACATTATAGATTCCGATTATTGGTCATTGCAAACTCGATCGATCACACACACGCACTAGTAGTCACTGAAATCGTTTAATTTATTTTACCTATGGTTACTTACAAATTTCGATCCAGTTCAATAATTAACACGGACGCAGAAGATGCAAAGGAGATACTACTGTCTAATGATTTCTTAGTTGAGTGTGTCTTGGGATAAATATCGATGGGGAAGGAGAAGAGACCCAAAAATGAAAGAAGGGCAGGGTTGGAAAAAGGAAAGTAGAGCTGGGAAGAGGAATCAAGCATAGAGACGCGAGGTGAGGTAAGCGATTTGCGGAAAAGGACAAGAAGTGGGAGCACTTGGTAGCAGTAGTAGTAGTATAGTACTACGACATTAGCCCCTCCTTCCCTCCCTCACTCTGGACTCTGGAGAGAGTAATAAAAGCATAAATATGAGAATGGGAGAGTGAGAGTGCGCAGTTATTAGCAGCATAAACAGTGGAGTGGAGTGGAGTGGACGAGGTGAGAGAGAGAGTGAGAGAGAGAGAGAGAGATTTGGTCTCTGATGCTGACACCACTCTCACACACACCCACCCCCCGGCAACTCAAAACTCTCTTTCCTCTCATTTTGCGACAGCACACCAATACGGTTATCCCCATCAGGTACGTTAGTCCACCTTTTAGGGGGCCATGTATGAGGGGTGCCACTGGAGCAAACCGAAACTCATATCAAACGTAATGATCCCCTGAATCCGGGCTTCAAAATCAAACACCACCCGCCCCGCCCCCCCCCCTCTCTCTGCGACCAAAGGGAATTTGGAAGAATCAGAAACAAATTTTTTTCGGATGGGTATAATTTTAAGAATGTATTTTCATGCATGTAAGGGAAAAAAAAAATAGTGAGACTCATAAATGAAAATATGTTAAATAAAGTTGATTAAATCTGCTTTTATTACAATAATGTGTCTAAATATGATACCATAGAGTTGTGCCAATGTAAAAAATCTCCCAAAACATCGTACCGTGAGATTGGAACCAAAAGAATTTCAAAACTCGATCATCACCAAATTCCAAATAGTGCGCTCTCTGTCTCTCTCTCTCTCTCTAGATTTTACGGACTATATAGTCTATAAGAAAAAGGAATATTCATATTGAATTATGAAAGGAAGGGGTGACAAGGACATTTGATTAGATGATCAGAGTGAATATGGTTTGCGTTGTGCAGCAGCTGGCACAGAACATACAGTACTAGCTGAGGCCTGAGGGCGCCTAGCACTCACTCACTACACTCTCATTCTTCAGTTTATTTATTTATTTATTTCCACGCTTACTTTATTAAGAAAAGTGGCTCAGTGAAATTAATGTGAATGCTGCGAGTCCCTCTCCCAAGCCAACTGGGTTTGATGTATGTATGTCACGTTCTATCTCCTTCCATCGTGCATTGCCTGCAGCCACGGCAAACATATATGTATATATATATATGGCTGATGTAAGTATATATATTCGGGGTTTCATGTTCCTTGGCTTTCCCTACTGGGTTTGTTCTATGATGTTAAGCCTCCGAATTGCTCTCTCTCTCTCTCTCTCATGTGATGTTCTGTGATGCTAAACAGGATCATGCTTCCTTTCGCACTATGAAATAACGTCATCCTGCAGTCTTTTCTTGTCATAAAGAATATCTGCCCCTTCATGTTTTCTTTAACTAGGGGAAAAGACAGATAAGACACACACAAATGCTATGTTATCTGGTTCATTAACAAGTACTATATATAATGTATTTGTGCATGCGAGTTAATATAAGCAATTTCTTTCGAACTAAAATATTCAATAGAATTGTCTGTATAATTCTGATCTTACAATAAAATTTTAAAACTGAAGCTGTAATACAAGTCTGAAAAACTAAGGCCAAATATACAATTCTGTCTTTTTTTTTTTCTTTTTTCCCAAGATATATATGCACTTTTCCTGTTATTAATCCCGTTGCACTTTCCTTTCTTTATAGGTGATGTTGCACTTTTCTTTCTAACTAATATGATCAGGCACAGTATATACTGATTTAATAATTAACATAATGCATTGCAGTCTCCCTTTCTTTATACTAAAAACAATTAACATCAATATAAAGAAGATATCTCTCTCTTCTTCCTTTCTCCTTCTTTACTTTTCTCTACAACTACCATAGCAAGAAGGACAGAATGCCTTACGGTACGAGACAGTTAAGGCCTTTAAAAAGAGCCCTTTAGACTGAATAGGCCAGTTTATTTAACTGAACAATACAGCTGTTATTATTATTATTATTCGTAAGTTTATATGTAATGTATTATTTGTCTAACAATTTTAAGAGTTAAAGGTTTTAAGCCTGCGTAAAGACCCTTTTTTTTGGGTAGAGCATAAAGACCTATTATTAGCCAATGACAAAAAAAAAAAAAAAACTACTGGCCTGTTGATTGACATCTCAAATAATATATTTATAGGATTTGTAGCTAAATAAACATTAACATAGTCTTTCAGGGCCTTATAAAATAAAAAAAATAAAAAAAGAACTCTTTCGGGGCGTACCTTGAAAATGACAGACTGAACCTTAAAAAATACCATATTAGATAACCCGGCAAGACTTAGGCCATTTATTTATGAAAGAGTATTAATTTGTTTAAGGCAATGCTGTATCAGCTCTAGCTTATTTCCCGTCTTAGAACCTAACTAAGAACTTGGATTTGTTCAATTAAAATTTTTTTTTTATATTTTTATTTTCTATTTTAATATTAATTACAAAAATTGATGCCTTATTTTTAAAATTTTTTATATTTTTTATGATCTTGTGAAAAAAGAGGTAAAAATTTAAATTTTCCAAAACATGAGCGTACTAGCTTCAATATTCATTCCGAAATTGCTTTCATGATTTCATTTGCATCCTGTTTCGCATATGGATGTCTTGAGCAAAAAATCGGATTATGGAATTGGAATTAGGCACCCCAATTCAAATTTTCGTGTTTGGAGTGATATATAGAATTGAAATTATTATTCCACAATCCATTCTATGGAATTAAAAAATAACGAAAATGAATTATTCTTAATTCCTAACACATACACAATTACTTATTAAATATCTCTCTCCTTATTAAAATCTATATAATTCTTTCACTTTCAATTCCCAATTAGATTGGGACTTTGTTCAGATAAATTTCACTCGAATAGCTAATTTAGCAAAACCTATTCATGTTGGCCCGTAGTTGTTATACTGTACAATCTCCTTCCTGAAATCTACATGAAAGATCCTTGCCTATTCTTAACATGTATAATCCCTGGTCCTTACAATCCAAAAGTTAAGCTTGATGTGCATCTTCAACACCTAGTTGATTAATTGAATGAGTTGTAGTGCGATGGTGTTCTTACTTATGACATTTCAACAAAATAGAATTCTATGATGAGGGCAACATTAATGTTGACCATCAATGACTTTCTAGCTTATGGAATGCTATATGGATGTATGATACAAGACAAATTAAAACCCCTAATTTACATGGAGAATACTAAAGCATTCACTTTGAATCATGAAGGAATGAATTCTTAATTTGATTTTCATAGGAGGTTCTTATATATTGATCATCTATATAGGCCAAGTAAATATGGCTTTTAAAGTAATTGTATTGAATGTGATGAGCTTCCAGGTAGATTAAGTGGTCGCCAAATATGGGATCGAGTTAAGGATTTTCAAAAAATAACAGAAGTTAGAAAGGTAGTGCGATTGTGAGGCTATGGGGTTGGGCATAATTGGACCAACCAAAATATCTTCTGGGAGTTGGTGTATTGGAAAAATAATGGTGCATTATTGTTTAGATGTCATGCATATTGAGAAAAATATGTTCGACAATATTATGAACATTATAATAGATACAGATTGAACCAAAGACAATGACAAGCTAAGGCATGATCTGGCTGAGTATTGCACACGACCTTATTTGCATTCACAAGAATCAAGAGATGGTCGTTTCTATAAACCAAAGGCCAAATATGCTCTGAATTCCACTTAAAAACAAGCTGTTTGTCGATGGCTTCAAGAGTTAAGATTGCTCGATGGTTATGCTCCTAACATAGGTAGGTGCGTCAATGATGTACAATTTAAATTTTGTTCGCATAAAAAGTCACAATTGTCACATCTTCGTGAAGTATTTGCTTCCTGTTGCATTTAGAGAGCTACTTAATGTTGTGTGGAAGTCCTTCACCGAGCTGAGCTGGTATTTCAGGGATTTATGCTCTTCTACTCTTAGGGTTGATGGTCTGCTTGTGATAGGAAAAAAAATTCCCCTTATTTTTGTGCAAATTAAAAAGAATATTTCCTCCCACTTTCTTTGATTGGATGGAAAACTTGCCCATACATTTGGCATATGTAGCACGAGTGAGTGGACTGGTTTAGTATAGGTGGATGTATCCATTTGAAATGGAAATATATGAGGGTTTAAAAGAACTGTGAATAATAAGCCTCAATTGGAATGATCAATATGTCAGGCATATCTGTCGAAAAAGACTCCAAATGTTTACTCGTTTTACTTTCAACCACATGTACAACCAAGGAGAACTCGAGTTGGTCATAATGATGATGAGGAAAGTGGAGAATGCTCTATTCCACTAGCATTGCCTGTCTTCCACTAACCTGGTTGTGCTGCTAGAAAGAGTAGCAAGCCCTAATGGTTAACTTCTGAGGAGTGAAATTCTGTACACTTATATATTTTGATAAATTATGATGAGGTGCAACCATGCAAAATGTAAGTCAATAACCCCTTGTCTACATGATAAATTGTGATGTTATGCATACTTAAAATAATCTCAAAGATAATTTCAACAACAAATACTTTGAACAACTACATGGTTAAGATTCTTATCAACACATTTTTTACTATTTCAAATTACATATAAATTCATTTTGTTAAATTATGTAGCCCAATTCATTGTTGTTATTTATTTTTATTTGATACAAGCCAATTTGATATTTGAAACTTCATCAACATAGGTGCATGACAAAAATAACCATGTAACATGTCCCCATTTGTTTAATTTAGAATAGGGCCTACAAATAAAGTTGTAAGTTGGCCTATATAGTATGTTAATAGGTGCAAGTTTCATACAGTTAAATGGGTGCAAGAAAAAATTGATAACACTGGTAATTGTGTTAAAGCTGATGCTGGGGACAGAGAATGTGATTTAAAAAATCGTTGAGTTTGAGTACATTGGTGAACCCATAAAAAGATGTGTGCTATTCAAATCTGAATGGTATGATCTAATGCGAATAACTAGAACAAGACAACACAATAATTACAAAATCCTTAAAATCAATTACATCAAAAGATATGCAAGTTATGATCCATTTATTATTGTTCAAAATGCTAGAAAATTTTATTATATGTCTTAGCTAGCTTTAGAACCCTTAAGGAAGGTCCTACAGCTTAAGTTTGGAATGAAATGTTTTGTAGAAAGAACTAATGGTTTGTATGAAACTTTCTCATGTACATATGATTTATTTCTTGATATACTTTTCATGTAATCATGATTCAGCATGATATAAATCTCATTCAAAGAGATTGAAATTCTTAAGAATATGAAAAAAAAAATTAGAAAGTGAATTATTGTATACAAGAAGCTTGAGAAAGTAAGTTAGAGTATCAGAAAGTATAGCTGAGACATCAAAAACTAGTCAGATACATCAGAAAATGGCATGACAACTTGCAAAGATGCTTTCTCATGTTCAAATCAAGCACATCTCCAACATATTTGTTCGTGCTCGTAAATTAAAAAGTCTAACGCTCTTTGAAGATTATCATCCTTCTTAGAAAGAAGTTCAGCACAAGTATAAAGAGCTCAAAAAGTGTAGAAGCTCATCAGAAACTAAAGCATATATCAAAAACTACACATGTTCATAAGACTAAAGAATGTTTTGAATTACAATGAAGACAAAGCCTCAGAAAGTTATGATTTCGACGTATCAACTTTTTACTTAAAATTTCACCGTCTCCTATGAAGTCTTTGCAAGATGAGAAGTTCATAAACCACATTCTTTATAAAAAAAAAATAGTTTTTGAACTACCTTTAGATACAAAGAACAAATTATTTTTCAGTACTGTAATAGCTGTCAATGACACAACTCATCATGCATATCTAGAAGACCAATCCCTATGACACACAAAGATTGATCAACACGTGTCAAGAAGAGAAGAGATCAAAAGGCAATAGTCCTATTCAAAATTCAAATATAAAAGCAATACATATTCAAGCTAAAAGGAACTTTTAGTCCGTAAGATATTCAAGCCTCCTATATACTTTTTGAAGTCCATTCTTAATCAAATTTCAGTTTCTCAAAAAAAAAATCTTATTTCCTGTATTCATTTGCTAGCATTCTTTGCAAGATGCTTAGAAAGAAGCCTCTCAAGTAGTTTCCTTATACCATTCTTACATCTTAGGAAACTTAAAGCGTATTCTTGGAGTAAAACACCAAAAACTCATATCATACTATACCTTGATCTAGAAGTGATCATTTTGAAATAACTTGGAGAATCCAGGAAGAAAAACTGCTTGTGAGTGAGGGTTGACTACACAAACTGCTCACTAAAGATAGCTTGAGAAAGCTAGTAAAAAGACTATCTTGATTTCTCTTGTAGGAGATAGAAGTTTTAGTGGAACTCTCAATAGTTTTTGTTGAAGGCTGAATGTAAACAAAGCTTGGCTTGACTAGGATAATCATTCTATGTGATCTTCTCATCCCTTGAACTTTCATACACTATTTTGTGTGCATCACTTATTATGTTTGTGCGTGTTATAAAACTATTTTAATAGCTTTTTAAACTTATTTTAGTTTCTAGACACTTCAGAAAGTTATCTCTAAAAGTAATTAACTAGTGTTTTTTACTACCCTCAAGTCTTAAGATTTGATAGAATTTGTTTAAGTTTTCATAAAGCAAAGGTTTTTGAAGGCTACGATTCAACCCCCTTATCGTGCTTTCTCTGCACAACCTATAATTGGCATAATAGCTCACGCCTATAAGGGGTTGAGTATCTTAACAATTGTAGAGGAAAAATATTTTTGAAGAGAATGCCCACAATGTTGTGCATATTGCAGAATGACCCTCAATCAACAGACCTCTATTCTTTGATGGTGCTGGTTTATGCTTACTGGAGAGACTAAATGGAGCTATTCATTGAATACATAAACCTTGACCTATGGGAAATGATCTAGAATGGTGACTACACAGTAATGGAAGAAGTTTCAGAAAATGTCTTTACTAAAAATGATGAAGGTGGACTTGCATCTACAACGAAAATACCTAAAAATAGATGGACTGACTAACAGAAAGCAAGAGTTCAAATGAACTCTAAGGCTAAATATTTTCTTACATGTGCCTAAGTAAAGTTGAATATGACAAGATTATAACTTGTGACACGGTTAAGGAAATTTGGGATAGATTGCAAATGATCTATGAGGGAATAGGTTAGGTCAGGTAGACCAAGATAAACATATTGGTGCATCAATACGAAATGTTCAAAATGAATGAACATGAGAACATTAATGAGATGACCACAAAATTCATGCATATCATCAATCAACTCAAAGGATTAGGCAAAAGATACTAAAATTCTAAGATGGTTAGAAAGATATTAAGAAGTCTTCCATCCAAATGGCTTCCTAACATCACAGCTATCACTAAAGCTAAGGATCTTAAGACTCTTATCTTAGATACCCTCATTGGCTCTCTAAAGACTCACGAGGTAGTTCTTCTTGAAGATAATAGTGAGACCATGAAGAGAAATAAGTATGTGGCTCTAAAAACTTTTCACAGAAAGCAAAATTCAAAGAAGGCAATGAAAGCTACAAGGGTTTCTAAGGATGAAGAAGAATCAGATGAGGATTCAAAAGAGGATGGATATGAGATCTCCATGTTAATGAGAAAAATGTCAAGTGTATGGAAGAGCAAACTCAACCAAAAAAAAAAAAAGAAGGATTATACCTTTAAAAAGGATAAGGAAGGAAAAGGAAAGCTTGAGAACATGAATTGCTGTCACTAAAGTCACAAGAAACACTTTGAAACTAACTATCCAAAACTCAAAGGATCACAGAAAAAGTTCACTCCTAAGAAGAAAGGAATGATGGAAACATGAAGTGATTCTGAAGATGAGAAAGAAGGTTTGCTGACTATGTTTTTGAAGAAGAAACTGAGGTGAAAGGACTTTCTAAACCTAAGCTTTCTTATGATGAATTATTAAAATTGTAGGATGAGTTGATGAAAAACTCTTAAACTTTAACTTCTCATTATCTTTTTCTCAAGAAAAATCATCAAAAAGTATCTTCAGAACTTGAGAAGTGAAAATGGATTAGGAGAATCTAAGGCTTGAAAAGGAAAAATTCAAAGGAGTAAACAAGTTTCTAGGCATTAACGTTTAGAAACTGAGGTTTTTGAAAAGGATCAGAAAATCCAAAAGAAGGTTTCTAAACATGAAAGAACTTCAAATCTTCTCAAATCTGACATTGAGAACATGCTAAATGGTTCCACGTTTCTAAACATGATCCTTGGTGCTCAAAGATCATATTTTCAAAAAATCGGGATTAGATATAAGAAAGCAACAATGCCTTTATCTCATAAAGAAATAGTTAAATTTATTTGTGTTTTCTATTACAAGAAAGATCATTTACTTAATAAATGCATTATGTTAAAAAAGGCCATGAAATAGGTTAGAAACTGCCCTGTTAAAGCAACTAACACAAAAGGACCCCAAAAGATATGGGTACCTTTAGGAAAAACCACTTTTGACACAGGTGTATCTTAGGACTTATGTTGATAAAGATGATGAATGATATATAGTTAGGACATATGTTGATAAAGATGACATATGATACATAAATAGTAGTTATTTCAGGCATATGTCAGGGAAAAGAAAGTGGTTTAGAGAGTTGAAACTAAAGAGATCAAGCTTCGTGAAATTTGCTGATGGAGTTAAAGCTAAAGGCATTGAGATTGGAAATATTGGTAAAGATGATTCATCAAATCTCTGATATTCTTTTAGTTGATGGTTTAGCTCACAACCTACTAAGATTAGTCAATTTTATGACCAAGATTTTAATGTATGGTTTGAAACCAAAGGCTGTCATATTTTGAATCCAATTTCAAGACAAGTAATCCTTTTTGGTAAGGGGCATGATAACACTTATTTGTTAGTCTTGAATGACCTCTTAGATTAAGATGTAAAATGCCTAGCATTCTTCATAGATGATAAGTGGCTATGGAATAAGGAACTTAGACATGATCATATGAAGCTAATTACTAAACTATCTTTGAAAGAGCTTATTAAAGGTCTTCCTAAGATTAATTATGACAATGATTCAATATGTGATTTCTGTGAGAAAGACAAGCAAACTGAAGTTTCGTTCCATAGTTAAAATGTGGTCTCAACTACAAAACCACTTGAACTTTTTCATATGAATCTATTTGGACCAACCAAGACTACAAATATGGCTGGAAAGAGAGATATTGCTTGGTCATTGTGAATGATTACACTACATTGGCATGGGTTATATTCATAGCTTCTGAGGATGAGATTTTTGAAAAATTTAAAGGTTTTGCAAAAAGATTTAGAACGGTGTTCAAATCACTTCCATTAGATTAGATCATGGAAGAGAATTTGAAAACCATGCATTTGAGAATTTTTGTGAAAATCATGACATTTCTTATGAGTTCTCTTCTCCTATGTTTAATAGCATTTTTTTTTTAATCAGGAATTTTTTTTTATGCTATGGTAGAAGTTTAATTATAGTTTGCTTTTATGTTTAATGTAAATTAATGTAGCTATTAAATATAAATTTAAAATGTTAGAGGACCAATACATTCCAAATATATAAAGAAAAAACTTTTAATTAAAACTAAAGGTAAAATACGCTTACCTCCCTTGAGGTATTAAGAAATGATAATCCATCCCATTTATTTGAAAAATCTATACCTTATCCCATTTTACTAAGAGTGTATTTGGTGTTCTCTCTTTTATAATTTATTTTTTATAAATTATATACTAAATAATAAAATTAATTATAAAGTAAGTGATAAATTTAATTTCTATACATGGATAGTATAAAATAAAATATTGACAGATAAATTTTTACTAAATTTGATACTTTTTATGAATTTTTATCGATTTATAGTTAAAATTATTTTATATTGTCAGTTTATGTAAACTAAATTCATAAATAAAATTAAGAATTATATTAAAAGTTAATAATTATTATTTTATTAAAAATTAATAATGATAATTTTAAATAAATAAGATATAAAAATTTATAGTAATATTAAAATACATAAGTAAATATTAATTATTTTGAAAAAAAATAATGTGTTAAATAATATTAGTAATAAATATTATTAATATAAAATATAATTATATGAATGAGATTCAAAAATATTAAAAATAATTTTTACTAATCAATAATTTAATTATTATAGCTAATAGCTAATTACCTAGCATGATTTGATATTATTTTAAATTTTTATTAGTTTATAATGTAAATAATTTTACACTGTACACTAATAAAAATTTAAAAATTGTCAAACCATGATCGATAGTTATCATAATATATAGTTATCTAATATGATTTTATACTTTTTAAAATTACTATTTTTTGATTTATTTGACAATTATTATTTTTATGAATTTAATTTTGATGAATTGATAGTGTAAAATTTTCTTACATTATTATCTAATTAATCATTTCATTTAAATGACTTTTCAAGTAGTGAATATAGGAGTAAATCACTTTAGCTATGAAACAATATATGCTAGAATACATTATAGAACTCATTTATACTATTAGTACATTAAAATTAAATTAATTAAAATAATAATTGTAAAATGAATCAATCAAATATAACAAAAAAATTATCAATCAATAGAAATGCTTATCATTAATTTTTTAATTAGAATAATTATTATTATATAATTCTTAATATTAGTTATAAATTTAATTTCTATAAACTAACAGTATAAAATAATTTTAATTGTAAATCGATAAAAATTTAAGAAAGTATCAAATTCAATAAAAAATTATCTGCTAATATTTTATTTTATGATATTAGTATATAGAAATTAAATTTATTACTTATTTTATAATTAATTTTATTATTTAGTATATAATTTATAAAAAAAATCATAAATAGAATACACCAAACACATCCTTAATAAAATGGAGTGGAGTGTAGGTTTTTCAAACAAATAAGATGGAGTATCACTTCATAATACCTCAAAGAAGGTAATTACATTTTACCCTAAAATTATTAATAAAATAAGCTCTCAAATTCAACCTTCACTAAGATGTCAAATACGAGTCCCAAAATTGAAACCTTCAATATTATTCTAAAGAATTGAAAAAAAAATAGTAATATCAATTTTTTTAATCATTAACTACTAGATACATTAGTCCTTAAGAAAAAGACTAATATAGCCAACACTTTCAATTTTTAGAGCCTATATTGAAAAAATTTATTTAATCAAGGACGAATTTGAAGGTTAAGGCATAAGGTTCTGATCAATTACTAAACACGAAACAAAATACGAAAAAATGCACCTTTCGATATGAGTACATTGTCACTTGAGATGTGAGCTCAAGCCCAATCCCCACCATTAGAACCAAGTCTCTCAACCCAATCTAAAGCATATTTCTTTCTCGGGATATTCATACTTGAGAAGTTATTAAACTTGTAATTACTAAACCTATTATGAAAACGAACAAGTAATATAGGTCTGCCAATGCATAAAGAATACCAATACTTTAACAATATGCTTTGTGAGTTTAAATTTTAAGAGATAAAAATTTATAACGTAACATTTTAAAATATAACGCTACAAATTCTTTTCTCTCCACCTTTTTTCCTCAAAAATTTAAAGTCAAAAACAACACCCAAAAGAAAACTTTATTACCAAAACAGCTTCCGCTTATCTTTACCACAACCCAAGGAGAGTTTTCTTTATTAGGGAGGTACTTAGAATATGATCAAATAGGCTTCCACTTATCTTGCTACAACTTAATTACCGCAGTTCACTTCTTAACATGCTGACTGCGGTCCAAAACATAATTCAAAGAGGAACAAAGCCCCACTATGCAATTGAACATCCATTAACTTCCCATCGCAACTGCAGTACTGCTTCTTTCAGATTTTTAGCTTTCGCTTTTCAGATTTGTAAGGAAAAACTGAAAAGCTGAAAAGCGAAATTTCGCTAGCTTTTTCAGTTTTTCCTTCACAAAACAGAAAACAAAAAATTGGAAACTGAAAACTGAAAACAGGCAAAACAAACAGGCATTTAAATTTGGACAGCAATTTGAAAATAGTTTACCCATTGAATTATTGACATTGTCAATTATCTACATGAGGAAGGTTAGTGCCATTTTTTTTTTCCAAGAGGGCATAATTCAAGTGAAGACAACATGTGATTTGACTATGTACAAGAGGGTCAGGAAAAAGCAGCATGCTTTTTGAGGAAGGAAAACTAGAATTTTCAGTTGATGTCAAAGTATCTTGGATCTTCAGGGAAATGGTATTCGACATTTAACTGCGAAATAAACCGCAACAAACTATGTCAGAGACTAGCCAAGTCGAAAAATGCACATATAGTGCAAGCATAAATTTACATGCACATGAACACAAACCAACAGATCACACAAACACAAAGCAAGAGACCAACTATCTTATTCTGCCTGCTGGAATCAGAGCCAACATATTTGTGTTTAGTTCATCATTTTAGAGAAAAGTAAACACATTGTCAAGAAAAAAAATATTATGCATCCAAAATTTGGTTGATGCTACCAAAAATCCTTGTAAATATTTCAAAACCATGGAACATATAACAGTGTTGTTGTGCAGCCCAAATACATAGCCCAATTTAAAATTATCAGACAATGTTGGCACGTGACAGATTGAGTGGCTGGACAGAAACCATGAGTGGTTAAAAATATAAGGTGGAGATGCCATATTTTGACACCTAGTTCTGACAATCAGTTTCTGACAGGTTTTTCTGATCGACAAGTATTTTCCAATATATAATATTTTACATCAATCATCTAATGAGGATGACGACTTGATGCATACATGGGTCCTTGAAAAAGATGATCAATCACACCATTAGCATAAGAATTGACTTATGTCTCTGAAACACTACACCAGTATCTGCTTTGGTGAAATTTCAAAGTGTCAGGTGTGTGCATTAACATACCACACAAACAAAGTGGGAAAGGCAAGGATCAAACTCCTATCTACTTTGTCATGGAATAAATGTCGGAGAGAGTAATAAACCAAACTCGAGAATAATAATGAACCAAAAAATTAAATTAATAATTTTCCACATATGTAGCCAGAAGCCATATTGTTTTTGATAGTTTTAGTATGCAACAGAAAAGATATGCAATGAGGCAGAGCCACAGTTCAAGCACATACCTTGCCCTCATCTGCATCAGAATGACGTTGAGGGAACACAACCCTCATATCATTATATAAGTAGAATCTCCGTTCCCCTTCCATGTCCAATCCAGCTTTTTCTGGAAGAGAATTATATCTGTTTCTTTGAACTGGTCTATTGGTCCTTTTAGGTAAAGGGCAAATAAAACGGAGGTGAAGAGCATATCGAAGTGGACCGGCACTATTAGAATTCTCATTGACCTTTGAACAGGAATTCAATGATTTCCCTGATCCATCATATGTTTTATCCCAGCACTCCTGGCTTTCATTCTTCTCACACTTATCAGTAATACATCCATGATCAATCTTTATTAAGGAAGGAATTCCTGATGTTTTCAAGTTTGGAGATTGCTTGGAAGAATCCTCTTTGTTCATTGAATTCACCAAGCTAGAGCCCTTTGTGTTTCTCTGATTTGTAGATTTTGTTTTATTTACAACATCATTGGTACCAGTGTGCATTACTTCTCCACTACCCGAGATGTCATCATTCTTTTCTATTGCTGGAACCCCTTTATATATGATTCCATTGTCCAAACCCGTTGACCCTGGTTTCAACTGAGAGGAAGTGGAGCTGGAAGATTCAAGGGTGACTTTCTGGCGCAAGAATGTCTGCTCAGATGTGTAATACAGACATCAGAAACCTATAAACAATTAAGTAAATACATGCATCATAATATTAAGGCGTAACAGCACCAATTTGGAAACATTCATAAATATGAGCAAAAGGAGAGAGATAAATCAGCTCATGACCTCTCTAATCCACTAGGATAACTACACTGCTGTCATAAGTGTTAAATGTGAAGTCCATCACAGCAATACAACAATGAATGAGAACACCATTGAAGGTCTATGAGTATCCATTAGGAAGCACGGACACACCAATGCGGTGGTGTGTCCGAGTATCCAAGTGTCGAACATGGATACTTCCAAGACACCTTGACCAACATGCGGCACTAAGTGTCCAATTAAAAAATATTGTTTTTTGGCTTCAGACACATTTCAAACACAGCTAGATATGGCATGGACACTGCACAAACACACCATTTAAATCTTCCATTTTGGTGCGAAAGGCAATTAAATTTTGAAAGTTAATAGTATTTTTATGCCTGTTTTCAATTTAGCAATCCGAATTAAAAATAAGAGTCCAATACCCACCCTACTTGGTCAATTCACATCTCACATTTAGAGAATTGGATGCATTATTGATAAGCTAGTTGATTTTCAAACTGAGCCCTAGGCTCCTTTAATTAGTAGTCATTTCCTTCGCTTCTCCATGAACTTGTATCATATATGTGCCCAGTTCTACTAGGACAAGTTCATTTAAGTTTTTTCTTCTTGTGGAAAATGTCGATAAAAATTATGCCTCGTATTTTGGGAGAGGTTTAGAAAATAGCTGTGTATTGGTAGTTTGACTCCTATGAGTAATGAGTGTATGAAGAAGATATTGAAAATCTTGAAACTTACACAGACACACACATAATGAATCATTTTTCCTTATATATTGTATCCATGTACTACAAGTCTACATAACAATGTCAGTGTGTCTATGCTTCATAGGCCTTCAACCTTTTTCTTTTGATGCATAAGCATTCAACTTGGTTGTGCCACAATGTCCAAGCAAAATTATTTATTTTAAAATTAGCAAATATGAAACCATTTTTATTTTACATGATATTATTAAAGGAAAGAGTAAACGTTCATTTTGATCTGTCAAATATATATATGTCCTTGGGTTGGTCCTCCATTTGTAAGTATGTTAAATTGGTCCTTCAATGTCCATTTCATGTGATCAAATTGGTCCCTAAAAAGGTAAAACTATCATCACTATATAATTGAAGGAGCAATTTGATGTTTCCAAGGTGCAAAGGACCAGTATATATAACCTTGGAGAATCAAAATGGACATTTACTCTTTCAAGGAAATCTGATAGAGTATTATCGATTGAGTTGACAGATTATTTTAAAGAAAGAAGCTAGTTTATGAACCACAAACAACTATACAGCATCAAGTATCCCTTCCCATTCCAAATTATCCGCATATCCACTACATAATTAAAAAAATTCCTAATCCTACATTTATCTACCATTTGCAGACATGGCCACCAGGCCCACAGCAGCATTCAAAACTTCAGCCACCTGATGTGCCAGAAGAACTGAAAACATGCTAAGTTCCATTTGACTATGTGTTTTCCTGCATTTCAATGTTTATCTTGAGTACTTTAATGATGCTAAGACTTTGTAATGAGTCTAATGAGTGATTCAAAATTCAATCTTATTACTGGTTTCTAGTTTCTTTTTTTTTTCCCTCTTTTTCTTTTAAAGATGCTCATCCTAACTTCATGAGGTAGCCACCCCACATAGCCATCTCAAGGTGAGACAGGTTTTGGCATTTACTCCTCTACCCCACCTATCACCTCTTGACACACTGATCTAATGGGAATTCAGAGATAACATTAGCCAAGTCAGAACAATTATGCCATTAGGAATCAGAATATCCTAGTAACCAAAGAACAAAAAATAAAAAAAAGGAACCAAAATATCCAGATCAATCAAGTCAGATTCATCCAGACTGTGACAAGTCTTACTTTGGTACCAGCTGGCATGTCACTCAAATCATAGTTGCAAAAGAAAGTGTGAAGAGGAGTCTTTTCTGGATTGCTTAGCACCTGAAGTGAGCAATCAGATGTAAGAGTAAGGTACGGTTAAAATAATATGCCATTCTACACAAATGCCTTGAAAGTGGAAACTCAAAAAATTAAACATGTAAATAATATTACATAATAAGACGAGAAGAACAAGAAAAACTGCAGCAGAACATGTGTTTGCTAGAAGGGATTTGGAGAGAAAATATGGGAATATATTGATGTGTATGTAGTATGTACTGAAGCCTTGTCCAAATACATCAACCCTTGCCTTGTTTTCAACATGAAAAATCACACCGAAGTCCAAACATAGCACAAATTAAGTTATGCTTATACATAGGAAAATAAATGATACTATAAAAAAAGTCACTTTCTGGATAATGCAATGAAACAAAGCAGTAAATTTTCATCAGCTGAGCTGATGACAGGTCCATTCTCTTTGAACCACAGATAAGAAAATAATTCTTTCACTAAAGAATCACATAAAGATATCGACAATACAATTGTTGATACACTGTTATTTATGTAAAGCACATGTGTTACTTCCCTTAATGTTAAAAGTGCCATAATATTGGCAGATATAAGATGATGTCTCAAACAGGTGCATCAGAAGGCACTCAGATCCAAGGGTTAAAAGTAAAAAACTTTTAAACCAAGTGTATCAATACCAGTTGTATCCGTCCTTTCATTGGAATACGCAAACGGCTTTTGACCAGTTGTGAATCATCTTTGCTAAGTCCTCGTTTCAACAGTTGGCCTCTAAACTTGTTTGATGACGAATTTCCCGCAAGATCTATTGATGCATAATACAATAGGTAGCAATCTCCATCCACGCTAGTAACAGAAAATGGAAGCTTCTGTGATTTAGGAGAAAAGTTCCCCCCGGTGATACTTAGCACAGCAAGAAAACCATCGATTTTCTACAAGTATAAGAACAGTAACAAGCAACCAAAGGTCAGTTGCGTTAAACTTAAGTTTAGCATCATGAAAAAGGTCACTTCAGTAAGTAATTAGCATATACACAAACCTTACTAAGATTTCCAGATAAGAATCGGCCAGATAAAAGAGACTCCTCAAATGAGCCAACCAAAGACCTCCGGACTGAAAGCCCACTCAGACTTCTAGTGAACCTCATGGAGTGAGAGGTGGGAGCTGATTCTCGAGACAGTTTCCAACTCATGTCAGCAATATCATCCAGAGAAGATGGACTGAAATCTTTGCATAGGAATTCAACATCTTCAAAAGATTTAGATGCAATTCCAAAATCATCATCTTTTTTGTTTAGAATAAGGCATGAGTTCGAATTGTCATGTGATTGTTCTATACTCCTTAAAGTTAAATCACATTT
Organism: Dalbergia cochinchinensis; assembly: GCA_031216125.1. Taxonomy (NCBI): domain Eukaryota; kingdom Viridiplantae; phylum Streptophyta; class Magnoliopsida; order Fabales; family Fabaceae; genus Dalbergia; species Dalbergia cochinchinensis. The sequence continues at coordinate 27,268,916 of CM062368.1, forward strand.
CTTGATCTCTTCAAGAAAACTCCTAGATCCTCCAGTAACTTCTATTCTTTCAGAAAACTTGGGACCCAAAGGTGACAAGGAAAGAGGAGAGCTCAAATTTTTTGGCGATACAGATATTAAGCTACTTTGAGGTCTGACCTGACTTGATTCTCTGAAGTGATTTTCAAATCCAGCTGTTGGTGGACTACCCTGGGATAGTGGTCCCATATCCTGCAAAGGACCATCAATTAGAAAGACAGATTCTTTACTCTGTGGCGTCTTTGTTTGCTCCAAGCAACTTGTCAAGGACCAAGAAAGCATTGTATGACTGTTTCTATTTCCAATATTTGCCTTCTTATTGTCTTGTGCAACAGAGTTTCTGACATTATCATTCTTAACGAAAGAGCCAATCTCATTATTTCTGGAGCCAATGTCGAGAGGATCACCTTTGAAATGATTTGGGGAGAGCATACTGCTCAGTGGGGATAAAAGCCGCTTCCTCACCAATGAACTGGCAGCTTCAGTATCATTGGCTGCAACATCAGTAAAAGCAGAAGAATGAAGATTTGTGGCTGGAACTTCAGCCAACCCATCACTTATAGAACGAGGTCGGCTTGATTCAAAACCAACAACCCTAGAAGCAGGAATATGAACATTTCGTCCAGCTTTTGAAGGGAAAAGAGAACTTCTATCTGTTGAACCAATCTTCAAACTATGGACATTGGAAGTGACTTCCATTGCTCCCCTATATAATGTACTATCAGAAACATTTGAAATTTCTAAGGAGCCATTCTTGGGGAAATCATCAAACGAGGAGGCTTTCTTAGGGAAATCATCAAAAGAGGATCCCAAAGTGTATGAGGCCAATCCACTGGAGCTTAAACTGTTAATGCTGCTCATGCCAGAGGGGCTTGCATCAGAAAATGGTGGTGTGCTATTTGATACTGCACCCGCAGGTGCAACATTTTCCGCAGTTTCACTTGTGGGTATTTGTGGCAACCCCATCACCAAAACTTAAGTTAATTTGTTAACAATGTGGCTCTTGATCCTCCCAGCTGAAAAGCCTGCTTAAAATAATCGATGTGATCCCGCCGTGTGGTTTCAAACGATCATTTCACCATTTGCCCTTTTACCACACATTCATGATGAGACTTATATTATCATCAACTAACAAACGCAATCCTAGCTTCTGCACTTTCCAGTTTCTCTACTCAACCATTTCACACTACCTATTAGCAACTACAGTTCGACCCCCAATCATCCTAATCAAGCAATTCTAAACCTAAACGAAGTTCATACTATGTTATGTATCTATCCGAGGCATCCACATCAGCGACATTACAACCACCATTTCCTTAGCAGGGCAGACAGAGAAAGTCAAGGGTGTTATGCTATATATCCAAGAACTATAACAGGAACAAATCTCTCAACCTCCATGCTGGCGACAGATGAAGCCCAAACAATTCATGGTGGGTCAACAAAAGCTTATGCCTGAAACAACATTTGAATACACAAATCAGCTCCCAGAGTTCTCAAAACCACAAGAAGAAGCACTTAAAAAAAAATGTACATAACTCACAGCTTCCTCAAGTCCACAACTTTACTAATTACATTTAGAATCCAAATTTCCAATTAACGAGATTCATATAAAGGGTCAGATGAAAGGGGGAAAAATATTTTCCATTGAAAAAAAAAATCAGCTAAATTCATATAAATTCATATAAATTGAACTTGGGAGAAGATGGAACCAAACTTGATCAATCAACAATCGGATGAAAACATAACGCAAATACCACAAAGAGAGGCAAAAGAGTTTGAAGCCCAAAGCCATCGTCTGAAGTAAGGGTAATCAATGCCCAGAAACAGAAGATTTCTTCTAAAACGATCAACAACAAGAGAAAAGGGAAAAAAAATTAAATTTAAGGATATATAAGAATGGAAATGCTAACTTGCAAGGCACACATTCAACCATAAACCCCTCTATCTTTTGAGTTATCATCTACCACAAGCAACGTTGTATTTTATTTATATTTATTTATCTGTTTATCTATTTATTTAGCAGAGGATAAAAAAAAGGAAATAAAAGCTGACCACCCCATAAACCCCAAAAGAACAAAAAAAAAAAACCAAATGAAAGGAAAAAATTAGACCAAGTCCAACGAAATTCAAGGTTTATGATCAGAATCATCGAGATAGAAAAAATAAATTTAAAAGGAAAATTGAAAAAAAAAAAAAAGAAACGCACCAAGGAAGGCTGGTAACAGTAGAATCTGGGAGAAAGATCATAGCAATAACCTTCTGCAATTCTACCTACTACAGATCAATTAAACACAACAAAAATTGACAAGAAAGGGGAAAAAAAGTGAATTAAATAAAAGGGTGCTCTAGAAATTAATTATTTTCTTTCATTTTTTGTTTTGTTTTTGTTTTTGTTTATGTTGGGGAGTTACTGGAATTGCAGAAGGTGAGAAATGAAATGAAATGAAGGAGAGATGGGGGAAAGTGAAGGTGTGGGGTGGTGTGTTAGGGTGTGAGGGAAGACCTGTGTGTGTGTCTGTGTGTCTGTGTGCTGCTGCCCACAACAGCCCCCCTCTCTCTCAACCTTGTGTTCCCATGGTTTGGTTGGTTAGTGTTTATAATATCATAATGATATTTTGACTCATATTTTATGAGATACAATATTAATATATTCATATTTATTATTAAATAGGATATGAGACTTAAATTAAATGAGGTTTATGTCCAATTTAAAGATAAATGCAATTATATTAATATAATATCTCATAAAATATGAGTCAAAATAATATTATTCTACCAATGCAAGCTTAGCCTCGCCATCATCACCACAGATTCATTTTGCTTTGCCCCCACTCCCCCTTGAATACATCGTGGATTTAAAATAATTTTATAAGAATATTTAGTTATATGTTATAAGATCAATAAGATATTTGACTTAATTATTTATTAACTAAAAAATTTTACAAATAGAAATATATAATTTGCTAGTTTAAAATCAGTATATTAAAATTAAAATCAGAATTATTTTAAAATTAAAATTTAGCTAGAGTGTAAAGCTCGTGTTAATAATGTTTTTAGAACTATCCAGCGTGTATGAAAGTAATTATCATCTATTGGCAAAAGCAAAAAAGAAAAAAAAGGGCTAACAGTTGAACTTAAATTATAATAATGCACATGTATGAAGATGACCAGGTGAACCACTATATTCTTCAAATGAAACAAGAAAATGTGTGTATACACAAATATTTAATTATATATCATTTTATTAACAGAAGGTTTTGAGTCATCCATTCACTCAGCCTTTTAAAAAGAAATATATAATTAAATAATAATATAAGACTCTTTTGTATTAATAGTATATAAAAATTAATCAAAGTCAATATCTTGTGATTTTTCTGCCATCCTACAAATGTTATTATCAATTTATTTTCAAATGGAGGGGAATAAACTAGATTCTATCCAATTTCATAATCTCTTCTTGTTTTCTTCCTGAAAATTGGGAATGAATGGGATGGAATAGGTTGTTTTGCTACCTTTCACTTATAAAATTATTATCATTCCATTCTATTTATTGAATATCCAAATAATTGAGCAAAATATTAGCCCATTATTGTTATAGGAAACTCTCTGACCTCGAGGTCAGAGGGTCAACCCAATGTCTAACCCGGTGAAAATCTACAAGCACCTAGAAGCGTAGATTCTTGGAATCTTTTAGAATTATGCTAACTCATGAACGGTCACATGTCTCAGTACAAAAAGACAATATCTTCTAAAAGACTGACAGCTCATTGCGAGAATATTTAAACCTAGTAATATCCAACAATAATAAAAAGAGAAGAAGTTTCCCTATTAGGTTCCCACTGGATGTTGAAATCATTGTTGAAACCAACTCTTAGACTAATCAATCAAACCCAAATTTCCTTTTCAGGTAACCCACACAAACAATTATATTTCTAAAATATCTAAAAATAATAAAGTAAAATAATTATATCACTCCACTTTATTTTGTTTCGCTCCTCTTTATTCTGTCGATTATCATGAATGCAAACATGGCCTTAGTTTTGGTTCTCCCTAACATTATGGGCGCATTTGTTTTTTATTATTTGGAAAAATAATCACTTTTTTGGTCCAAAAAAATCATTTTCATATCATTGGATAATTTTTTAAAAGTAATTGAACTTTTAAAAAATAATTTTCAGCTTTTTCAATTATATATAAAATTTAGCTTTTATAATCACTTTTTTTTAAATTTGAAACAAACACACTCTGTAACTCACCTTATCACAATAACCAATATCTCTTTTTTAAATATTTCTTTACATTAATTAATAAAAAAAAAAACTTTAGTTCTCCCTGGCACAAAGTGGAGTCATGACCATAGATATCTTTTTCTTTAAATTATATTTTTTTTAACCTCCTTAAATCTTTATCTTTTGTGTCAATACCTTTACTGTCCCTTTTTCTTTTGCCATTGGACTCTATGCAGATCTAGCCACAAAGTCAAGAGTGTGTTTGATTTAAAAGAATAGTTTTAAATTTTTATTTGTTTGTTTTCAAAGTTTGATGAAAAAATAGTAAAAATTAGAGATAAAAAATAAATTTCTAAATTTAATAAAAAATAAATTTTTATAAATTTTTATCATTTCTTTTACAAAATTTTAAAAATTAAAAAAATTAAAAAATTAAAAATTATTTTATAAAACCAAATACACCCTTAGTGTCTTGATTTTAAAACTCAAACTAATTTTGAGATACTATCTGTGTAAAAAAAATTTATATTATTTATTAATTATGCATATTTAGTGTAATTTTGTAAACAATCAACATACAAGTCAAATTATTTTTAATGAATTATATTAAATTATAGTTAAACAATGCTGTAAAAAATCTATATTGTCAATACATTAATTTTAATGTAAGACAGGTGTAAAAATATTTTTATACTTTCATTTAATTAAATTATTTTATTTATATAATTTTTCAAGTAGTGAATATACAAGTCAGATAGGAATCATCTTTTCCTAAATGATGTCATCTTCTATATCTCATCAATCACTCTTTGCCATGTAGAATATGGATATTTAATAGTATTTAAAATTTCAAAGCAATTACTAAATATATAGTTCTTATCTTTCACAAGACAATAAATGATTAATAGAATAGGAAAAGGAACATAATTTGGGGGCAAATAATTTTCATCCCTAAAAGTAATACATGATTAAATAATAACATAATTTTTTCACACTATTAGGCTTCCTTTTGGTATTGTTGTAACTTTTTTAGAGCTCCTAGGTTTTCTAGATTCTCAAGTAGCTACTATCAAAAACTTATATAGTAATATTATTTGCAAAATAATGTAGAAGTTGCTCTGAATAAACACAAGCCACAATAATAGTGTTTAATAAATATACTTAAAAATCTAAAATAATGATAATAGATAAAAAAATATGAAATAATATAATTTCTACATTTATTATTATCAATCAGAATAAGATTATATTAGTGTTTTGAATTTCATATAAAAGTTAATTTTGAAAAATAATCTACTCTCAAAAGCAATTTTACTTTTAAAAGTTGAAAGCAAAACACCCAAATCTTTTAGTTTAACAAATCGAAAAAATTGGCTTATATTTTTTTATAAGTTAAAGCAACCATCTCATGAGTATTACCAATTCCAACCTTGTTACACCATAATTAGTTCCTAAAGTTAAATTCTTTGAAATGCGAAATTCCAGAATACAATTTTACTTGTTGATGTTTAGTTTTGTATAAAAGGATTTCTTTTGCCTTAATTCTTCATTAAATATGGACCAACCCTTTTGCCACTTGTGCGAATTTGTCAGGCATCGACATTAAAAGAACAAAAGAAAAAATGAAGGCCAAACAAGTCCAATCCCAAATAAGCAAATGGCCATGTTAACTATGGGACGGTACCTTAAATGTCAAAAAGGACTTTTGGGACAGACAACATCTTGCCTTTGTTAATTGAATTGGACTTTCATGCATGAACTTGCTTGTTTGAATTGGACTTTTCTTCTGCCTGTTTTTCTGATTCTATCTTTCATTCAAATTATTCTCTTATAAACAGCTTTTGACGAAATCCTATAAGGCATCGAGTTAATGCTGAGGAAAGTACAAAGTCATTATATTATATGTAGATTTGTTTATGCAATTAAGTTTTGAAGTAACATTATATATTATAATGTTACCCAAACAATTACAATTTTTAAAGAAAAATGTGCTATTTATATGCTGTTATTATTATGAAGGGTGTTTGCTTAATTTCATGAAATATTTGGGAGATTATTACAAGCGCAATGTTCTTATGTTCAATTCACAGTTACGAGGGGGAAAAAAGAAAAAAAGGAAAAAGACGATTGGTGAGTTTATTTTGTCTCTTTTCACCTTAACGGCACATGAGAATATCTTGTGCGATAGATTTTGATTTTGGGACCCCGAGCTATCCTCTGCTAAGTTACTAGAGTTTGGTCAGGTAAAGGACCTTGTTGGCATCACACATTAATATAAAAATGTTGTGCAAACTTTATAGTAGTAAATTTATTATTTATTCTATTAATTTTATTTGTGTATTGTTATCTCATAACATAACTTTCTGATGAATAAACTTTCTGATGAATAGTGTACAAATAATGTGTGGGCGACGAACGTGATACGTTTTGGAACGATGCGTGTGCAAATTGAATTCTGGACAGATAAGGCTGTGTATAGGATTAAGTTTGTGGATTCATCGCGAAGTGAATATTTTCCCTCGTTGATTTTTCAAGAAATAGATATGATGTGTTTGATAAAATTGAGGTAAATCACGGGGTGCTCATCATCAATTATGATTCGTTTATTTCAGATTTTTCAAAAACGTCTCCTCTTTTTATATCTCAGTTGTCCAAAATCATAAAAACACACAATGGGGGAATACCTTAAGGGCAAGGGGGGCAGCTTTTAAAATTTTGCATATATATATATATATATATATATATATATATATATATCTTTATTTAACCAAAATGATAAGTTTGAATGTGTTATTTTATATAAATAATATTTCTCTATCTAAATTGATTTTTCCAACTTAAGAATTCATTAACATGCTTTTTTTCAATTAAAAAAACTAAAAAGATTATACCACAGTTGAGTCTCATTTTATATATAGTGAAAATATTTTTAGCTACAATAAATAAACAATTATAAGAGTTGAATAACAAATTCAATGATAAAAAAAATACCGTAAGATTTGCTTTGATTTCTTAGGAAACTTACAAAAAATTTTACATTCTTAGATCTATGTTTGGAAATGCAATTCTTTTTTTATAAATGTTATATTGAAATAATTTTACATGTTTGAGTAAAAAGTTTGAGTGATTAAGAAGTAAAAAATAATCTAATTTTTAAGTGTAAAATTCACCTTTAAGTAAAAGCAAATTTTTAAAGTTTTACTATAAGAAAAAAATTATTAGCATTTTAATTTTTTGTCAAGATAATCATAGGTATCAAACATTATAAGATATATATATACATATATATATATATATATAATTATTTCATTACCCTTTTTAGTAATATACTATACAAAAGTGATTTTTTCATATAATCTAAATAATACACATTACTTTAAAATTATTTTTAAGTTAATACATTCAAATATAAAATCAATTTTTAAATAATCAATTATATGTGTACTTGATTATTGAAATAATTTAATCTCACAACTAATTCAAAAATACATTAAAATTGTCATGTTAGTTATTTTTTAAAAAATTTATATATATATATAATTTTAATTTAATTATCATCATCTACCGAACATGATAAATAGTTTGGCCCCCCAAAAAGTTTTCTTCATGTTCCACCACTGAAAATACATATCAAGAAAGCAATGAATAAATATTCATAATAGTATAAAGGTGTTAGTAATTAACAAGATTGTTCATATTTAATATAATTATATTCTTGAAAAATTAAAAATAGATACGATATAGTTAATTACAATAAGGATATAACTGATAAATAAAATGTAATACTATTTTAATTTGATAAATGGAAAAATGAAGTGAAATAAAAATTTCAAAAAAATTGAACAATTGAGATATAACAGATTGAGTAATTATGAAATTTAAATATATATCTATATTTATTTATAATATTTAAGAACCTTAGGCATTGAATGTTATGCCACATGCTGCAACCAAGATTAATTCAACATAGATACAGTTATTTAAAAATAATAAATAAAATAAAAATAAGTAAATATTCACTTTGATGCCTGAAATTGTAAGTATGTTTTATTTTAATCTCTGAAAATTATTTTATAGGTCACTTTAGTTTTTGATCAAATAAATATTAGTCAATTGTTCATGTTCTGCTAACGTGACGTATCAAGTGACACGTGGGATGCCACTTATTATTAACGTTCCATGTTGAGCACACATGTCAAATTCCAAACGAGCAACAAGTAATGGTAAACTAATGTTTATTCGACCAAATACTAAAGCGATCATACGGATCAGAATTTTAGGGACTAAATAATTAATTTCAAATTTTCAGGATCAGAAATACGCTTACAATTTTAGAGATCAAAGTAAACCTTTAATAAAATAAAATAACTTAAAAATAGAACATTACATAAAATTGAATGCACTATGTCATTTTCCAGTAATTCATTTTTCAAGTTCACTGTTTATAGAAATATTTTAAATTTAAAATATATATATATATAATATTTAAGAAGAGTAATATTATTTTGACTCATGTTTTATGAAATATTATATCAATATACTCACATATACCACTGAATTATATATGGATCCTACTTAGTTTGGATCATACACCCCATCCAATAATAAATGTCAGTGTGTCGACATGATATCCTACAAAGTGTGAATCAAAATAACATTTCTTATTTAAGAATGGTAGGCATTGAATATCATGGGACTCATGTCACATGCCGCAAACAGATTAATTCAACAATAGATGCATTTATTTAAAAATAAAAAATAAAATGAAACAAAATAACTTAAAAATAGAACATTAAATAAAATTGAATGCGCTATGTCAATTTTCCGGTAATTCATTCATCAAGTTCACTATTGATGGAAATATTTTAAAGTTTGAAATCAAATGGAATGCATCATGTCTTCGTTTTCAATTTCATCATTTCCATATTCAAATTCAATTTAAAATTTTTAATGCTGTAACCAATATGAGATGTTTAGCACAAATTCCCTCATTCAGGCAACGCATACAATTATTTTAAAAATTATTTGTCAATAATCACTCCATCAGAATTTACTATATTTGGAATTGTTAATACAAATTTTTAAATTTAAACATGTAATATCTAATCAATGGGTCAATTGATATTCGATTAGGATAGGATATTAGTGAGAGATTTATTTCATTTTTCCTAGATGCAATTATTGATAAAAATTTAAATAACCAACCAATTTTAATTATTATCGATGGTCCACAAATATAATTAAGACAAATATTCATTTTTTTCATATTCTAAATTTAAATTATTTTAAATAAATAATTATTAATTCATCTATAATAATAATATACAAATATCATATAATATAATATAGTATAATATTTTTTTCACGTGTAATATAGTATAATATTTCAATATAATATAATTGATATGAGGTGAAAAATCAGATAGAGCATATAGAATTCGAAATAGGTTGGGAAACACAAATTGCTACATATAATCCTCCTTGCTCCATGCTCCAAACAGGGAATTTGTACTTACAAGGACTTTAACGCTCAAGTTAAAGAGTGCTCAAGAGATTTATAAGAATAAAAGAATTGTGCACACCTTTTGGTCTATGTGATACTCTACTCAAAGGACTATTTATAGAGACATATAGTGTAAGAATAGGAGCAGTTAGTATATGATTCTATGGTAGTTGTCAGTGTTATTCCAAACTTTGAAGGTGAAGTCGCTAGTACCTACACACTCCCAACTCCAAACGATTAGTGGATTTAAACTCATGACCTTATTTTCAGTTATTATGATTATGTTTATAGCATTATGATTACCAACTATGAATAAGTTATGAACATGAATTTATAAAATATGTCAAGTTTGAAAGAGTTATGAATCATTGAACAAATCATGAAAATATATTTTAGAAAACTATGGGATCATGATTGGTATGTTGTATACTATGGAAATGTTTTACTTGATCAAGAAAAGATTTATTGAAGAATATGTATTTAAGCATGTTTGCCAAGTTATCAAAGAAGTTTTTATGAATTTATGACATTATTATATTTTCAAGATTTGAGATTCATGTGAACACTATATTTTATCCGGTTCTTTTTTGTGTTTAAGAAAAATAAAACATTGAAAAATAACAAAAAAAATCGAAGCTTTCTTTTTCATTATCATATTGTTTTAATTGATTTTATTATTTTTATTATTATTATCATTTTTATTATTTTTTTATTTAGCATCAAATCTTATTGAATTAGTTTAATCAGGTTATTTTCTAACTAGCATCAAATCCTTTTGGTTTTCAATTAGATCGTTTTCTTAATTTTACCCAATCAAATATTTTTTGGCATCAATCAACATCTTTTTATTTGATTAGTATCAATCATTCATTATTGCATTTTTCTACACAATTTTTTTTTTTAGTAGGGGAAGCATACAAAAACACCAAAAAAAAAGGGCAAAGGGGGGCATCATTTTCATTACACGTCCAACCTAGCCACACTTATCGTTGTTCACAGCAATGGCACATGCCAAAGCACAAACATCCTCCATAATCACTCCTATGAACATCATATTTTGTCCATTCATTTATTTTATTTCTTAGTGGTTTTTTTTTGTTTGCATAATAACAAAAAGTCCAATAAAGAGCCCATTCCATTTTCTTTTTTAACCCACATTTTCATAGCCCATTTTAATTCTTTTCAGGCCATTCCTTGTTTTCTTTTATTTAAAAAAAAGAAAGAAAGGGAAGGAACGTTGAATCCCTGTTCCTCAAAATAAAAAAAGGGGAAGAAAGTGGCAGACACATGATAGGTGCTACTCCCTACTCCATGATTCCTTCTCCTTTCATGATGGCAGATCCAGCCAACTTGTAAAAGAAAGATCACAAATAATTTCATTTGACCAACAACCTGATATAATCATCCGTCATCAACCAAGAAATTTTCAATCACTCATCAGTAAGCAAAAAAAAAAAACACCAAAAAAATACATTCACATACATCAACAAGCCAACAGGAAGAAACTTGCAAAATTCCAGCAATACAATCCAGCAGCAACAATATCATCATAGAAAATTCAACAAAAAAAGGAAACAAAAAAGCAAAGGGGGAGAGGCCGCGGCGGTGCTCTTCCCCTGCCACCAGCCATAGCCTCCATGGATCATATCATCATCATCTTCAACTTTCTTTTCACTTTAGCTCCGCCATCCACAACCACCGCGACCATCCTCTATGAACCTCCATCACCACTGGCGGCCTTCCCCCACTGTTATCATCACTAAACCACTAAAGCTCAACCACCTGCTCAGACCGGTTCCTCTCATCATCACATAGCCCTTACCGCCAAGTCTCCAAACTCAGCCGCAAAGTGCCGTGGCCACCGCCGTCACCCCTATCTCCACCATGTTTGCAACACATCTCCACCATCATCCCAGATAGCCACCCCTTCAAATCATCAACCACCGCAAGCTCTGCCACACATCGCCACCCACAGCCCGCACTGCCACTACTGGAGCCCAGATCTAAGTCGTGGCCTCCCCCTATGACTCCTCCCCGTTTCGTCTCTTGGCCTCCCTTTCCAATTCACCACCACACATAGTCTCCACCCCTCCTGATATCATCATCATCTTCCACCAAGCACCACCACCGCGCCACCTAGAATCGTTCCCCTTCCTCTGCCTGGCATGGACCGTGACCCCTTCAGCCACGAAAAAAACCAACCTGCTACGCCTTACCTCGCCTACGTTGGCTACCTAGTCCGCGAACGCCGCAAACCTCCTCCCCTTAGCCTCTTCGCAAATGTTGACGACCTCCACTTCCTTAGCCATACTACCACCGCGCCTCTCTGCTCAGATCGCAACCCCCTCTCCCTTGCCTCTGCACACCACTGGCATTGGCCGATTTGCTAGCGTTTCGGTGCGCTGTCGTGATGGCCGCGCCGCCCGTGCGCCTCTTCCCAACCACGACCTTATTCTCTCTCTCATTCTTATCTCAGCTCTCTTTCTCTCTCTCTCTATGCTTTCCTATCTTTTGTGTGTGTAAAAGAGAAAGGAGGTCATTGTTTTGGTAGGCTGAGCGAGGCGTGTATATGTATGTTTGAGTAAGAGAGAGGTAAAAGTGTGTATGGGGAGGGGTCAAGGGAAGGGCAGTGTTAGGTTAAAAATTTAGGATTTTTATTTATTATTATTTTGTTAGTATTATTTTATTTTGTGGGAATAGATTTTGAATTTTGTTTATTTGGATTTGTTTTTTGGTTAGTGTTTGCTTAAATTTTGATCTTTTAGGCTTTATTTGTTGGGTTTGAGTTTGTTTAGATCTAAAGTAAAAAAAGTTTCATTTAATTTGGTTCAAAATAAATATTTGGGTATTTTAATTAAAAAAAGAGGGTTTATGATATTTTTTCATTTTAATTTGTTTAAATGAAATTGCTAAATTAGCTTCAAAAGCGATTTAGTTAAAAAATAAAAAATAAAAATTTAATTGTTTCTTTGTTTTGATTGAATTTTATGTTAAGTTTTTTAAAAAAATAAAAAAATAATTAGGACCTTTTTTTTAGTTTAATTATTTTATGTTTATGTGTTGTGTTGAAATTAATTGTGTGTTTGCGTTTATGAATTAATTTTTCTTTTCTAGTTTAATTATTTTATATGTTTATGTGTTTTACTTAAATTAATTATGTTTGTGTTTATGAATTAATTTTGGTAGTTTCCTGTTGAAATTAGATTTTGTCAAAAATATTTTCTTTCCATTTTAGTAATAAAAATCCTTTCTAAAATTAAAATCAATCAATACATTTCCTTTTAATTAATTAAAATCCACCAACACACAATCATTTTCTATAAGAATAACGTTGCTTTGAGTTCCTTATTGCACCAGAGGATACGTATGCATAGCAAATAACTATCAAGCCAAAATAATTTTTCATTAAATTGTATTCTCTTTTAATTTAATCTTCTTTTATTTTATTCTATTCTTGTATAATTGTTATTTTTTTGGGAAAAAATAAATATTATCAAATTATAAAGTAATTCACATAATGAGCTCTAAGGTAATCATATTTATACGAATGTATTCGAGGTGCAGTGGGATTAAGTTTTCACCCTTCCTTAATCATAATTAGACTTCCGATCCTTTGATCTCTTTTAAAAGACCAGTTTAATCAAATCAAAAAGTTTTTCAATTTTAACCAGAATTAAAATTAGTGACAACTCCTGTTTTTATTTTAAAATTGGCTGTCATCCTCGTCGTGGCGCCCCTCCAGGTACTTTGTGATAGTTTGGCGACTCCACTGGGGATATTAGAGAGTCAAGCTCATTAGAGTACAGTATACAAATAATTTTAACTTTATAATATTTTCGTTTTCCCCTTCATAACACCTTTGTTTTATTTTTGTAAATAATTGTCTTTTTTCTCTTTTTGTACATAATTGTCTGCCTTATTGTCTACCTTATCTGTAATTATTTGTTACTCAAACCTTAGAATAGATGACTTTTGTATATATATGTTATTTTGACTTTGTCTTACGGGAACATAATGCTCCTCATACACAGTGCACAATCAATACCTCACACATTTTGGCTCTATACTTGAGTTTATACAACCCAAGGAATAGGAGGGGTCCTAACATTGTCATTGAGGGGCTCCATGCTCACTTGGCATATGGCGGGACACCACTTAGATTGTTAATGGTATCATAGAATGGTCATATTGAGAGGGCTCATCCTTACTTGTGATCCTTGCGTGAGCTGGGTCTCTATCTTATGGATATGGGCAATCTGGGACCCATGGCTTTTAGAAGTCTAGACCCGTCCTAAAGCACTAATAAAATGAACCTAGTAGCTGAATATCTGTCTTCTAGGTCTGACCCAATTAGGACACAGGAGCATCCATCTACATCCTCCTCTTACATGGTTTGCATATAAAAATCATCTTGCATAATTCATTCATTGCATTAAAAATAAACTGATCCTGCATAACTCATTCATTGCATTAAAAATCCACGGCTCGCATTATTTTGCATGCCATTCATTGCCAAAAAAAAAAAAATCTTGCATAGCTCATTTATTGCATTCAAAAATTTCTTCATGGTTCATTCATTGCATGCATAAAAATCATCTTTTCATTTCATTAAGTATATCCAAAAAAAAAACTTTTCCTTAATACATGACTCATTCATTGCATTTGCTTAAAAAAAAAAAATTCAGCCCATATACATGCATTTTTTTCTCATGCATGCGTTACACGTTGTTCATGTATAATAAGCATAACTCACCCTTTTAAGACACGGAGGGGTATTTAGTTTCTATTCTCACTTATTCATTATACATATCTCCAACATACATGTATATATTTTGTACATAAAAAAAAGCCTTTCTTGTAAACATTTCATACATAGCTCATCTTTATTATTAATTCATGCATGCTCATATTACATTGATCATATCCACATACAAAAAAAAAAAATCATTTCACATACATTTTCATGCATTCAAAAATAGCATGCATTCATTTATACACTTTCTTTCACGCACAGCCCCATCCACACAAAAAAAAAAAAAATTGGCATGCATTTTCTATCTTTTCTTTTAAAAAAAAGGTTTTTTTTTTATAAACATTCCATTCATAAATGTTCATAAGGGCATCCATTGTACAAAAAAATAAAAAATCTCATGCATGCACTCTTCCTATGCATATCTAACATGCAAAACACCCATCTTTAGGTGCCATATAAGGTGCAAAAAAAAAACACAAAAAAAAAAATCATTTCATTTCATTGCAAGCATTCAAAAAAAAATAATTAATACATGACTCATTCATTCTATATATCTACAATATACATGCATATATTTTTTTTTCACAAAAAAAAATTCTTGTGAACATGTCATACCTTATGCATCTATTGTAAAATAATAAAAAAATTATCATTTCACATATATTTTATCTCATACATACAAGGCATGCATTCCTCTCTCACATTACTCATGTACAACATGCATAGCTCACTCTTATTACTCATCCATGCATACATTCTCATCACATTGACATCATCCACAAAAAAAGAAAGAAATTATTTGACATTCATTTTTATGCAAAAAGGCATACATTCATGCATAGCATGTATTCATACATCTTTTTCATGCTTAGTCCCCATAAAAAAGAAAACAAAAACTTAGCATGCATTCATACATACATTTCTTTCACATATATCGATTTCCATACAAAAAATTTTGGTTGCATTCATGCTCAATCTACATTCATAAAAAAGACATTTGACATGTATTCATATATTTTATTTCATACATAGTCCACATCCAGTGCATAAAGAAAAAAAGGGATACATTTAGCATTCATACATTTGGCATTCATACATTTTCCTTCATACATAATCTATATAGAAAAGGCATGCATTCCTACACACATCTTCCCTTTCATCTTTAGTCCACATTAAAAAAAAATAAAAAAAATCATTTGACATGCATTCATGTTTTCTTTTCACATATCATAATTACATCCATAAAAAAGAAATCGAACATGCATTCTCATCTCGCATATATCCATTCCCTAGTTTATATCATGCATTTTTTTCCACCATGATAGCATGCATCATTAAGCTTAAAAAAAATCTTTTCTTCTTAAATCATTCAATAGGCATAGTATACAAAAAAAACCTTCATCCGATATGAATTAGTCATGCATCATATATTAGCATTTCATTTTGTAAAAAAAATAAAAAAGCATCTCTTTGCCTCTAGACATTGCTCATCCAAGAGAAATTTTATTTGATCCAAGAGGTTGTGTTTGAAAGTAACAAGCAAAAAAAAAATCAAAGAAGAGAAAAAGAAAAAAGAAAGAGAGATAAATAGGGACACAAAAAAAAAAATAAAAGAGGAGAGCCATGGCTAAGCAAAGTGAGAAGGCAATGAGGTGATCTGAAGAACCCCTGAAAAGCATATTTGAATAAGTCATTTCTGGCATTGAGATTGACATCGATGAGTTAAATAGAGCTTTGAAATATGTGAAATTGTTTTCTTTTTCAAAGCAATCATGACTTGAATTGAACTTTATTAATGAATTGCCAGCTTTTATGGCCTCAAATTGTGTTTGGGCTTTTGAAATGATGAAATGATTATGCATGTTTCTTCCAATACACTATTGTTCACTTTTTATCCACATATTCTTATTTTCTTTTCCACTGTTTCAAAGTCTTTTTCTTTTAAACATTTTCACCCCATGCAGATAATTTTGATAACTCATCAATTGATTCTTGCGTTATAATGAATATGAATAATCATGATCTTGATGAGAGTCCAAAGCTATGCAAATAATATGTTCAGGTACTAAACTTAGTGAAAAATGGTTAAAAAGCCAACAATTAAAGAGTAAAATATCACCCCTAACACTCTAACTTAATCATCAACTGAGGTAATTTTTAATGGTTGAAAGGAAAATTGCAATATGCAAAACGTCAAATATGATCAGCACCAATCTGGCAAGGACAAACATATCAAAAGAGGAGAAAACATTTGGCCTTCTATGCTTTGACATCAATCGTAAGCTCCAAACTAAGAATAGTCACACACTGTGAAGATCCATCTTAGGCGAAAAACTAGCAAAGGGACTCGCTAAAAAAAAGCCTAAAAAAAAAGAAAAAAAGAAAGACAACGAATCCAGGGAAAAGTTAAAGCTGGAAAAAAAAAGGAGAAAAAGGCTCGCTAGACTGAAAAAACAAAATGACAGTCTAGGCAAAAGTTAAAGCAAAGTGCAAACTAAATTGAAAACCTGAAAGGGCAATCTAGGAAAAAGTATGTCATTTCAGAATAAAAAAAAAAGGCTTATGAACAATATCAAGTTGGGGCAATTAATGGACCGTTGATCAAACAAGAGTCATCCATCACAAAATAAAGAGCCAACAATCCAAGGCACATTTGTAGCATAGCAATGGACTTTAATCTTGATCATGAATTCTAATTCAGAGTAGCCGAGTAACTGATGAAATGAGTAATCAAATAGAATCTACATTGCACATCCCTCACACCTCATTTTTATCCTCTTTGTACCATAAAAATATCACACACTTCCAAATCCAATCCCTTCATTATAACTTCTATCTCACCTCTATCATCTCTTTCTTTCATCATCAAATCCTCATCATGCATAATCAATACATTAAGACAACAAATCAAGTCAAGTCAAGTCGATGTCTAGTTCAAAAAGGAGCTTGCTAGTTTGAAAACCCAAAAGGGCAATCTATGCAAAAAGCCAGAAAAAAAGGGGAAGAAGAAAACAAAGAGATAGCTAGATTGAAAACCCAAGAGGAAAATCTTGGCAAGAATTAGAGCAAGCACAAAAAAATGAAAGAAAAATCTAAAAAACAAAGAAGAGAAGAAAAGGAACAATTCGCTTGATCGAAAGCCTGAAAGGGTGGTCTTGACAATCAAAAAAAATTATTAGAGTAAGAAAAATGGGAAAGAGGGAAAAGTCTGTTCAATTTAGCAACCAAAGATGTCGGTCTGTACAAAATTGGGGCAAAATCGACAAAAGAACCAAAGTCCAAAGCACGGCAAGGCCTTGGTCAAGAACTGAAGATAAGATCAATAAGGAGTTGGCAAAAAAAAAAAGAAAGAAAAATGGTAAAGAGGAGAAAAAAAAAAGAATCATAAAGCGAACTATTCTCAAATCAGTTCATCTTGGATTAGACAAAAGTCTTCTCAAAAGCGATGCTTGGACACAAGATTGGGGAAAATTTTTCTGCATCGAGTCATCTAGGTTTCATCATTATCATATCATTCATCATGTTTAGTCATCTAAGTTTATATGTGCTGCAAACTGGGGTAAAAATTTTTTAAGGGATCGTCATCTTGCCACCATCATGATTACATCATTCATCATGTGTAAAGTTGTGTTATCACAGAAGATCATACATTTGCTCATCACCAAATCATCTAGGATATTCTTCATCTTATATCATAATCATTTTTCATACTAAAAACTGGGGCAAATTTGTTTTCTTTGTGAAGTTATCTCATCATGTTAGGGCATTCATCATTTACATCATCAAATCATCTAGACATAGTGGTCATAAGCTATATCAATCATCATATCATTATTGTATCATTCAATCATCTCTAGGCATTGCTTTTCTGCAACGTGAATCACTGCACTATTTTGTAAATATCATCTATCATGAGCAAGTATCACATATAATTCATATTGAGTATCTATTCAATTTTGCATACTTTCTTCTATCATATTCATCATATCATGCACTTTTCCATATCATCACATCATGTGCTTTTATGTATCATCATATCTTATGCTTTTCATACCATCGCATCACTTTTCTTTTTCACAATTATCACATCATTTCTTTTTCAGCACTATCACATTATTCATTTTTCACCAGTATCATATCATTTATTTTGTCAGTAATCATCATATCATTTACTTTGTTGCATTATCATATCATCACTTTTTCAGCAATTATCACATCATTTACTTTTTTGTCTCTATCCCGATCATTTATTTTCAGTCTCGATCCAATCATTTACTTTTCAATCTCAATCTCGATCATTTTCACATTTCACAAGTCTTTTAAGTTTCATATTTGACATGTCTTTACATTTTACATGCTTTCACGTTTACTTTCACATGCCTTTACTACTTTCATGTTTATTTTTCACATGTATTTACTGCTTTCATGCTTATTTTCACAAGCCTTTACTGTTTTCATGTTTACTTTCACAAGCCTTTACTGCTTTCACATTTACTTTCACAAGTTTTTACTGCTTTTACATTTATTTTCACATGCCTTTATTGTTTTTACATTTACTTCCACAAGTTTGTACACTACTTTCACAAATTTAAAATTCACATGTCTTTACTTTGCTTTTACATGTATTTACTTTAAATTTCATATGCATTGCTTCTGTAGGTTTCACATCCACATTTTACATGCATTTTCTTTCACAGGTTTCACATTCATATTTCACATATTCCATTTTCATATGCTTCATATTTCACATGCTTTTCTACATAGTTTTAAATCTTACATGCATTAGCAGTGTGCATCCATCATGAGGCTATTTGGCATCATTCATCAGAGCATTGTTATCATGCATACATCCTCTTCATAAAATCATCTAGCATCATGCACTATCTCATTCCACATTGTCATCATGGATTCATTGTCATCATGCATTAATTCTCTAGCAGTATCCATTAGAACTTTTTGCATTATCACTATGGATTCATCATTTTCTATCATACACTTATCATCATCAGCATCACTATCATACATTCAGACAAAATATGTGTTCATATCTTTACTTTTCCCTTACAGCAAAACATCAAAGTCATGACTTTATATTTTTCAGTAAGAAACAAGTGAAAAGGGATAACTGTAAACACCATATTTTGTCTATTCATTTATTTTATTTCCTAGTGGTTGTTTTTTTGTTTGCATAATAAAAAAAAGTCTAGCAAATAGCCCATTCCATTTTAGCCTATATTTCCATAGCCTATTTTAATTCTTTTTAGCCCATTCCTCATTTCTTTGATTTTAAAAAAAAAAAGAGGAAGGGAACATTGGATCTTCATCCTCAAAAGAAAAGAAAGGGAAGGAAGTGGCAGACAAATGATAGGTGCTCCTCCCCATTCCATGATTCCTTCTCCTTTAATGATAGCAGATCCAGCCAACTTGTAAAAGAAATATCAGCAATAATAGCTTGGCAACTCCATTTTAACTCTCTCACATGTACACACTAACACATATGCGCACACAGTGAAAAAGAGAGAAAGAGTGAGAAAGAGATAGAGACGGAGGTAAAGAGAGAAAGAAAGAGAGAGAATGAGGCTTAGAGAAAGAAAAAGAGGGTGCATGCAGTGGGAGAGGGGAAGGGAAGACCGCCACGGGGAAGGAGAGAAGGAGGAGGAGCTAACGGTTTCTGCAACTGCTGGTGATTTTGGGCGATGATGACTTGCTTGCGAAGAGTAGGAGTTCACGCGGAAAGGGGAAAGGCGGCTGAAGTCGTGAACGAGGTGAAAGGAACCCAGAGCGGCCTCCCCGGGACCGGCGCCAGCGCGGTGCAGTTTGCATAGCGGTGATTTAGCAGATCCGGTTGCACGCAGGGTTCTATTCACGGTAGAGATAAAATCACGAAGGGGAAGGGAAGGTTAGTGCGGCTTCTCATTTGGGGCCATGGATTTCTCGGCAGTGCAGGGCACAATGGTGACTGGAGGTCGCGCTAATTTCGTGGGAGGAGCGGTTGATCTGCCACGGTGGGTATGTGACGGCTTCAATGGAGGGGTGACAGAGGAAGAAGAAGTTGCCGGTGGTGGTGACGTGCTGAGCTATTGATGATGATGATGATGAGGATGAGGCCATAAGGGGAATGGGGACGAGGCCTACGGCGGTGAGACCGGGCTGAAACAGGAAGGAAAGTGGCGGAGCACCGCCACGGGTTCTTTTCTTTTTTTGGATTTCTGTTCTGATGTACTGTTGATATTAGTATATATTTTTTTATTTTTCTGTGTTTGAAATTTTGCTTCCTAGTTGATTGAAATTTTCTTCAAATAATGGTATTGTTCTTGTCCTCCCCTTCAGTTGATGATTGATGGATATATGATCTTGTTGGTCAAACAGAATTATTGTTGATCCAATTTTACAGGTTGGCTGGTCAAGAATCCCAGCTCACCTGTAATTATGAAACGAAGAAGCTGTCATGGAGTGGGGAAGGAGCAATCATCATGTATCCGCCACTCCCTTCCCATTTTTCCTTTTTTCAGGAATGAGAATCCTGGTAATCCAACGTTCCCTTTTTCTTCTTTTTATTTTTTATTTTTTGGTTAGTCTAAATAGAAACTAAAATGGGCTATTGAAATGTGGGCTAAAAATAAGAAAATGGAATGGGCCACAATAAAATAAAAAAGGCTGACTCTTTTATTATGCAAACAAAAATAATCAATAGGAAAACAAATGGACAAAATATGGTGTTCACACTCCCAAACCTTCCCTATAGTAAACACATAATCTCACTTACCGACAACGCTACAGCCTTCACTTGTAGGTAGAGATGTGCACGAGAAGGGGGTTAAATCGTGTATAGATCATTTTCGCATTTTCTGAAACTTCTTAAAAGAAATACTATTAAGTATAAAATTTATAGTGCAGTGAAAACATAGTCAGTAGCTTCAGAAAGTATATTTTTGAACCTTATTAAATAAAAAGTTCATTATTAAAAGAAATAACAGAATACATGAAGGATATATTAGATTAAGAATAACTAAATGGTGCAACAGAGACAAATAAAGGAAATCAGAGAGAGAGAGAGAAAAGACACAAAGGATTTTATACTGGTTCAGCCAACTTGCCTACATCTAGTACTCAATAACAATTGAGGTTCCATTCAAAACAACTTTCTCAACATGAGAAAGTAAAGTTGGATAGTCTTTACATTAGCTTTCCCAAGCTCTCACTTGTGCCAGCAGACTAACTCAGAGACTGTCATAAATTAAGTATTCTTTTACAAGCCTCTCCAGGCTAAACTGAGTAGTATTGTACTAGCCTCTCCAAGCTAACTCGTGATCAGTGGCAATCTCTACAGTCACGTTGAAAGTAGTCTTGACATTGACCTCTCCAAGCCAAACTGTGACCGGTAGCAACCACTAGTATCGCGTTGCAAGTAGTTTTATAGTAGCCTCTCTAAGTTATCTCACAGCGATCACTACTAGATCGAGGATACAAATGTTAAGTGTTTGGGTTGTCACTTAAACTAACCTACACTCAAGTTTCCTTAACATATACATAAAAAGTTCATGGGAAAAACTTGAATGACTTCCTTCTTCTACTTTTTCCATAGGAAGAGCATAAATTTGACTAAGAATGTAGAAGGAAGATTTTCTTACACTTCAAGGATAAAACTAATTACGTGATAAAGATTAAACAATCCAGGAAATAGGAAGAGATTTTTGCAGAGTTTCCTCTCTTGAATCTTCAAATCCCTCGTCGATCTTTAAGCATAGCATCTCCTTATATAGTGTTCTTTCTTTGTGACCATTGCCATAGATCAGTTCCTCAAGTGACACTTGTTAATCATCAATTGTGTCTTGAAAGAAACAGCTAGAAGAGAGGTTGACAGATTTGTCATATCGGTTGCAGAAGCCATTGTAAAGTTGAGTTTTCTGATCCTCCTTTAGAAACTATTTTTCTACTTTCTGAGCATACTTTCTAAACTCCTCCTTCATGAAGCTAGGGTGGTTGATCAAATAAGCATAAAAGATAATGTATCAATTTGAAACTGGGTTTGACTTGATTGTTTGAAATTCAAATTTCAAATTTCTCTCCATTTCTTGTAGCATTCTTTGCTCCACTCACGGGTGAGCTTTCTGATGTACACAATCAGTCCTTGAAGAGTTGTTCACTTTCTAATCTTCAATCATATCTTCTTTGCTAATAATATCTTTGTGATTATGATGATTGAAGATTAAGTAACACGTTGCTTTTGGACATGAGTTAATATCTTCATCTTGAGTGTACTTTCTCATATCTAGTGCTACTTTCTGAAGTCTTTGAACTTGATTCCTTGTAGCTTTGAAAACTTCTTGTCATTGTTAGGTATCAATTGCTTGGGTAATTTCCCTTCTGTTTTATTTCAGATCTCATAACATGAGATAAACATGTTTATACATGTGCAATGAAATATATTCTTATTTGAGTAAGCCTTGCTCTTCTAAATGATAGAAACCTGTTATAATCTTACAAGGAACTCAATAGAGATATCAGTTGTTCTTCAATGCATTTTCTTTAAATTGACTTTGTTGTAATTCAAAATAAATAAGCGCAAAAGGTTCTGGAGCTAACACCTTCTTCATTCATATCGCACAAATTATCTCGATCCTTTCATCTTGCCTCTCAACAATTGTGAATCTCAGCACTAACCCATTGACTGAACCACCATCCTTTTATTATTATCATCACCTCACCAACAAACTCCCTGTCATTAGCCAGCCATTAAAGCCCGCACGCCATACACAACAGTATTATTTTGAGTGTGCCATCAACCTCTAGCATCTCCCAGTCACAGTTCCCCTGCTTCCTTTTTTTTTTTCCAGTTTTGCGTGACTACACATTCAACACTAGATTTGGTATATTCTTGGTTTACATTTTAATTTTTTGGTCAACACACATTCTTTTGGTTGTAAGTCATAGAACATTTAGTTTTGTGGGTCTTTATTTACGTTCTTTTAGTTTTGGTCACTATGTAGGTCTCTATGTGTCGCGATTTGTTTTTATAATATGAAATTATTTTCATCATAAAATTTGATATGTTTTAGTTTTTGGGTCTATCTTGTTTGTGAATTAGGAAGTTTGTTTTTTGGCTCTTTTAAAACTTTTAGGCAAAAATCTTTTCACAAATAAAATTAATCAACACACTTTTATTTTTATTTCTTAATCAAAATCTATCGATACATAATCATTTTCTACAAGAGCGACGTGGCTTTGAATTTCTCATTGTACCAGAGGATACGCCAGTGTAACCAATAACTATTAAGCCAAAATCATTTTTTCATAAAATTTGTTCTTTATTTTTGTTTTAATTTTTTCTTTTATGTCTTTTGTAAATATATAACTATTATAATTTTGGGGAAAAATAAATATTTTTACAATCATAAATTAATTTGCATAATGAGCTCTATTATAACCGTATTTATAGATGGATTAAGGGTGCATTGGGATTAAGTTTCCACTCTTCCCTAATCATAATTGGACTCCCGGACTCAAATCTTTTCAAAAGACCAGTTGTGATCAAATCAAAAGTTTTTCACTTTTAGTCAGAATTAAAATTGGTGGTAACTCCATTTTTTTTAAAGTGGTTGTCATTTTTGTCGCGGGAACCTTCAGGGACATTGTGATAATCCAGACTATATATGCCTTTAGAGTATCAAGTTAAGTCATCTTGGAAAAATATTGAACAGAGTATGACTTAGCTTCATGAACAAAGATGTTATTATGATTCTAGAGTTGTCATAATTTTGAATCACATTGTTTTGAAATATGATATTTGAATTATCAAGTTTATGAAAGTATGTTAGCTTGAGATAAAATTTTGGGATTTTGGTTTTCTGATATTGAAAGTATGGGACTCAGTATGATTCATAGCAATTGTAATATATATATTTTGTGGGCTTTTGAAATCGCAATGCCTACAGTTTGTTAATCTCTTGGGTATAATTTCATAGCTACAGTTGAGCTAAAGTCAGATTGTTAGAGTTATATGAATCTAGATCTTTCAGATTTTTTAGAGTTTTAAAAATTTTCAGATTTATTCAGTTTAATCGCACATTAGTTTTGAAATATGAATTACAGAGAAACAAAATTGGTTTAACGGCAGTATTCTCATTAACCTCGGTATACCATGTTGCCCACGAGGGAAATCACCCTTTTACCTATAGTATAAAGACGAGACCTAGTTAGGTGCCCATAGCTTGCCACATTGGATGCGGTTCGTAAGTGACCATTTGCTATCAGTTAGATCCTCATGTTCGAGAGGAACTGAGTATCACCTTTTTATTATTCGCTTAGAATTCTTTTTCTTCCCTAATTCCTTTATAGTAAGTTATATCGTTTTTGAGGATTATAGGAATTGCTATTTATAAAAGTGTGTCTTTCTTAATATAGCTATGTATATAATAGTAAAAATGATTTTGCCAGATGCATATATATATATATATATATATATATATATATATATATTATATGGTTGTTATTGTTGTCTCATGTGGGTAGTGGATGAGAATCCGCTCATTGATTCTGTTAGCTCATCCTTCTCCCTTCCTCCTTACAATTGCAAAACCAGTTATCGATCAGCTAATAGTTTAGTAGTTCATGACTTTACTAGTGGTGAGTTTTATGTTGTAATAAGGCTTGGTTTAGATTTATTTTGGTATTAGAGTACTTTAGTAGATGCGCAAGTAGGATCCGAACCATGCATCATATTTTAATACTATGTATTTATTTTAGAGTTATGAACATCCCTATATGTTTTTAGATTTGTAGTATTGATTTGTGATGTCAACTATAATTAGAATTTATGTAACAAATCAGACATGTACTCATGATTCAGTTTTCAAGTATTAAACTGATTTTCAGATTTTTGAGTAAGATCATAAGAGAAGTCACGATTAAGTATGTTGAAACAATTCAGTTTTATGAAGTCAATTATTATGTTTTGAAAAGAGAAATGGATATCGATTTAGCAGAAAATCATGTTTTAATTATGAAAAACATTTTAATTTATGTATTCAGTGAGTCGTGCTACCCAAAAGGCTTATATGGGGACCCAGATCCCCCACACACTGGTCACATTCCTAAATTGGACCGTAACACTCAAGTTCCCTTGACTCTTGGATAGCTTTGTTAGTCTCTATACCAACTTCTGTTGTTGGTTCAGAAACAAGTTATGGAGTAGTTACTAAAATTATTTCTAAAGGAGGTTTTGGAGCAGGTGCAAACATAGAAATTGGGAATGTTATATACCCAAAATGTTGAGAAGTTATCCTTGGTGTTGGCTCCTGGATCACTACAAATGGTTCATAAACCATAGCACCTTGACCTTTGCTTGAACTTTGAAACCTTTTTGCCATTTATTGTTTCTGAAATTTTTCCATCTTTCTTTTCTCTTGGAGAATTCTAAGAGCTTGCTTTGTCTCTTCATCTTTAGAGAACTAAGAATCTTCCTCTTTATGAGCTATCCCTGCGCTTTCTATAGCAAGTTGTTCATCTAGGATAAGTGATCCTCTGAAGGTGCCTTTAAGGAGCTATTGCCTTTTGATATGGAGTTTGTCAGGTCTCTCTTGTGGTTGATCACCAACATTAGTTTCTGAGGCTTGCACTTCTCTTTCTGAAGCACCTTCTTGCCTTTTAGGCCTTTTATCTTCTTTGTTCTTTGTTCTTTTTTCATTCCACCTTGGTTTTTCCTCAAATTGAGTTTCTTCATAATCATCTTCCTCACTTTCTGGAGGTAGAACCATCTTTCTTTCTCTCTTTAGCCCTTTATCTTTCTTTTCAGCTTTCTTTTTCACATCCTTTCTCTTTGGTTCCTTCTTCCCTTCTAAGAACTCTTCTTTTGTCCCTTGGCGATTATGTCATGAAGGAATTTATGCAAAATTAAGTGTCCAACATGTATTCATAACTTTCTTTCCTAAGAGGGTATCCAAGAAGTTTGAAAACCCTTGTCAATAACAAACCATAAGGTACAACTAGAGTCCATCTTTTCACTTTAGCAATAGCACTCCACACGTAGTCCATAATCAATCTGGGGAGGTTCACTTTCTTCTTTGATAACAAGCAAAACAATAGCATAGTATCCATCCCAATCAACATATCAGTACTTCCAAATCTAGGGAGTATTATTGTAAACTGAACAACAAAGAACACTACCCTAGCCTTGGAATTTAGCATTGTAGTGTTGATTTCCCTAACTTATTAACTCTAGAATTGGTTAGAGTTTGGGAAACGTCATCTTAGTTCGCCATGATCTTATGCCACCATCCAACATAACACAATTGCATTCCTCCCACATTGGCATGTCTCACCACTGCATTGGCGTTGAGAAATGTTACCGCTTGAAGCAGTATTCTCCAAACCTCTTTCCCTTTCGATTGACAAAATGTGACCCACTCATACTCATTTTCTTCTAACTAATTTAAAGTAATTGTGATTTTGGTTTTTAGGGTTTTAGAATGAAGATGAATGAGATGAAGGAGAAGATAAATAGAGAAACAAATCGTGATCGAGGGCTTTAGAGTCTTAGATTGAATGAATAAAGGGGATGGACTTAGCAAAACAATTTCATTGAATTTAAGAGCCGTGTCAAATTGCCATGTCAATAGCTCAGTTACGAATTTTGGTTAGGGACCATTTGCTATTTAACAATTGATACTGTTAAGGGCTAAATAGGTAATTCCAATTATGATGGACCAACTTATCTAACAGTGAAATTGTCAGGGCAAACTTGAGGTTTTACTTTTCTATTTTTTTAATTATTAATTATATTTGTTTTCGCTACTTTGTTTTTCTTGCACTCTATTGTATGTTACTCCCTCTATTCTTTTTGAATATCATTTTTCACTTTTTATTTTTATTCAAATCAATTGCTATTTGTGGTTTTCAATGACTCATTAAGAGTCTGTTTGGTTTCAGTTTTTCAGTTTTCAGGATTTTGTAAAAAAAATATTAAAAACTGGAAATAAAAATTGAAATTTATAATTTTCAAAATTTTTAATATTTTCTTCACAAAACTGGAAAACTAAAAATAAAAATTGACAAATGAAAACTCAAACCAAAGAGACCTTAATTATTTTATACCCACTTTACCCTATTTTCATTCGGAAGAGAGATTAAGTGGATGTAATTTAATGGAAAGAGAAAAAGTAAAAGAGTATTTCCGTGTTTATTATTATTTTTTAACAAAATTAATGAGATCTAATTATTATTTTAATTTTTGTATAAAACTCAAAAAATATATTTATTTTAAAATTGACGAAGTATTTTCGTTGCACTATTCCCTGGGTCAATCCTATCAAGACGTTGTATCATGATGGCTTTGAATCTAGTTCTGAACATTTACATAGTGAAGTTCAAATATGTGAAGATCAAGACAGATTAAGGCTTTTTTGTTTTTATTTATATTTTAAGATTTTATAGTATGTTATGGTACTATTTGGTGTATTTGTGTTCGCATGTACAGGTTTCAATTTTTAGGCTTGAGTGTTCAATGGTGTAATTTATACCAATTTATTATAAAAATAATTTCTTATAATGCTAATATGTCAGGACTGAATTTAATAATATTTTTGGTACAAGCAGGGACAGAGCCAGAAATTTTGAAGGAAAGGGTCAATTAGTTAATATACAAAATAAATTAAATTAAATTATCATATAAAAATATAAAATGAGTCTTTATATAGTATTTTTCATGCAAATTATTAGTAAATTATGATTTATTTCATTATTTATTCTCTTTTTTCTCTTAATAAGAGAGTCAATAGTTTTCTTCTCAAACATCTATTAGGTTCAACATAAAAAATATGTGTATCAATGTATTATTTAACATTAAAATAAAGCATCAATCATAAATAACTGATTAGCAAGTAGAAATTTCAATAAGTGGATAAAGTGAGTTAATAAGAGAAAAAACTTAAAAAATATATTCTAGAAACATTTATATAATTCATACTTGTATACCATATGTGCTACTATATCAAAAGACTTTTATTATTTATTATGTATAGTATGTATAGAGATGACAAAATTTTTTAGGGGAACCATAATATAAAATATACATATAATTATACAAATATGTAAAATTTGGAGGGACCGTGGCCTCTCTCATCCCCCCTCCCTCCGCCCTTGGGTACAAGTAACATTTTATAATATGATATTAAACAAATTTATTAAAATTTATCATTAAAATAATTTACTAATCGATTTCTACCTTTTTGATCTTATTGCAGTTTCAACTTTAGCAATACTCGTTAATTCTTTCCAATGAACTCAGTGATAATTGTTTTCAATCTTGCTAAATTTAAGCCATTCTATATATTTTTTTAAATATTAAATCTATCTATTTTTTCATTTATAATATAAAATAAAATTTTATAATATAATGGTAAGCGCTTGTTTGATTAATTGTGTTTGTATAATATAACATTTTATAGTTATATAAAATCAATTGAAATAATTCAATAAATTGTGGGGGTAGGAAAATAAATTTTAAAAATGGAATAATATAACGCAAAACAGTCGCAACTTGTTTTGCATTCCAATAGATATATTTAATAGATTTGCTTTTCTAATAGTAATAATTTATTTTTTAGTTAAAATAATTTAGTTTTTTAATAATTATAATTTTATTTAATAAGTTTAGTTTATCCAAATGCACTCTACAGCTCATTAAAACAGTAAAAATAACAAAATTCTATTTTCTATTTACACTAATTCCTTCGCAAAATTCAAAAACAGAAAATATAGAAAATTTAAAACCAAAACTCATCCCAGATCCAATTGTCTGCTTCTAGCTATTAAAATGTTCTCTATCTGATCTACTCTTTTGAGTTTTGCAATTTAGATTGAGAAAGACCCAAAAATGCCACAGCTAAAGATGACATGCACTAAATATATCGTGTTTGGTTCTATGTTTATAGAATTGACTATACATAGAATTTATTTCATTAAAATTAATTTAGTTAAATTGTGATTTGTGTTTGGTAATTCCTTTAAAATTGATTATGATAAAAAGAAAATATTTTCACTTCCTCCATACTAAAATTGATTATGAGATATGGCAATCAAACAATATAACAAAAAAACCTGCAGAATCAATTTTGGGAAGGGTCAAAATCCATTCTGATCCATTGAAATGTGAATCGAAACATATTAATAGATGATGACTTCTTATGTGATCCCTAAGCAGTTTGGGACCATGTTGTGGCCGTAAATATACTATGAAATTGGGGTATATTTGTAAGTTTCAAAATTGTAAAAATAGGTACAATCATAAATTTAAAAGTTCACTATAACTAACTATTCCTAATCCCAAACCTTCGCTTGCTTCCCACATTGCCGGACCTTAAATCTTTTAATCCTATTTCGCCCTGAGAATATACAACTGCCTTCATGTCTATTGCTATCAGATTCACCTTACCTATCAACCATGCATGTTATTGAACCAAATCTTTTGAACCAACCCTTTCTATTCCTATTCAACCTCAACTGAACGGCATCTCTGTCCTCAAGGTTCTTACCCATAATCTCATGTTGTTGCAAAGAGGGAGACACCCCAAAGATGTTCGCAGAATCCTCCGACTCCTTGTCAAGTGCTTGCAATCGCTAGACCCCAAAGATATATCAAATATTCACAAATTTTAAATGGATGAGAATGCTGGTGAATATTTGAAATGTTTAATTAATTTACATCTCACTCTAATTTCACTCAATTTTTAACTAGATTCCTATAATTTAAAATTTTTTAATTAAGTCCTCTGTTGCATAAAGAATTTTAATTAGGTTTATATCTCTATAAATTGTTACAAAAATATTAAATTGAACAGAATCTTCAAAAAATATTCTTTTATTATAATTTTTGATCAAAAAGTAAAATCTTAGTCATTCATTTCGATTGAAATACTAATACAACTTGTGTTCTATGATGAACTCTAAAACACCCCCTTCAAACATACAACCCCCCAACCCCATTCTTGCAAACAGTGATATCTAAACTATACTATACAAC
Source organism: Dalbergia cochinchinensis (assembly GCA_031216125.1). Taxonomy (NCBI): domain Eukaryota; kingdom Viridiplantae; phylum Streptophyta; class Magnoliopsida; order Fabales; family Fabaceae; genus Dalbergia; species Dalbergia cochinchinensis. The sequence goes on from CM062368.1 coordinate 27,299,437, forward strand.
CCCCCTGTAGAAGTTTCTGCCCTCAATCAACTAAACTATACTTCCTCCCAATCCCAAAATGATTCCCTCTGTTCCGAATCTTCCGTGGGCCCAACTCGCGATAACCGGAAATCAGAAACCTTAGCCACCCATTTCTCATCCAGTAAGATGTTCGTCATTTTCACGTCGCGATGGATGATCGTGTGCTTCGCGCTTGTATGGAGGTAGTGCAGCCCACGCGCAGCACCGATGGAGAGCTGCAACCTCTTCTTCCCACTAAGAGTGGGGTTATTGGTCTTGTAGAGGTGGTCGCAGAGGGTGCCGCGCTCCATGAAGTCGTAGACGAGGATCATCTCGTTGCAGTACCTGATGAAGGACACGAGGTGGAGGTGTTAAGAGTTGCGAGAGCATCTCGATCTCATTCATGAACTCGTTTGCGCCGTATTGGGATCCAAGCTTGAGGAGCTTGATTGCGACCGGGGTGGATCCACCGTCAATGTAGCCCGTGTACACGTGGCCGAGTTGGGTTTGGCGAGGCTGTTCGACCCGTAAGATTGGGTTTGGTTGAGTGAGGGCAGAAACTTCTATGGGATAGCCATCATTATTTGTAGGGAAGGGGTGGGGGGGTTGTGGGTGTGCAATGGGATGTTTTAGATTGGATCATGTATCATAAGTTATATTAGTATTTCAATTGAAATGAATGGCTAAGATATTATTTTTAATCTAAAACTGTAACAAAAGATATTCTTTAAAGATTTCATTTAATTTAATATTTTTATAAAAATTTATAAAGATAGGTATCTAATTAAAATTTTTTATGTAATATAGGAACTTCATTAAAAAATTTTAAATTATAAAGAGCTAATTAAAAATTGTATAGAGATATGCAAATTAATTAAACCTATTTGTAATTTTAAAAACTAAGAAATGCTTTCCATTTCATTATAGGATTAATTTTTTGTGTTGCTGAGATTTCATCAACCACGTGGTGCCAAACATTTCCACCACCACATAAGAAGGCACCCTGCATGCCAAGTAATTCGAAAATATAGATTACGACAACCACTGTGACGGCACAAGTACACCGAGGTCTTCAAGTAGTTAAAATCCACAATCATACCAGCTCAAGTAAAACTGAGAAATGATGCACATTTATGAACTGTGTATGAATTGTATCTTTACTGTCCATAATTCACTTTTTGACACATTAGTGACATTACGTTATAACTTCATACAAAGTATTCAAATCCTCATCACTGGCGCACCCCCATTAGTGCACCCTTTTTTTTTAGGGTACAAAGTCCATAATATAACTTTTTTAGAGCATTATAGTATTTTTTCCATAATAAATGGTGTTTTACCAGGTTCTTCCTAGCAAGATTGCAATAACGTTTTGACAGTGATAGTATTACGGAAGTCATTACACACTAACGGCAAATCAGCCAGGTAAAAATTCAACTGCCATCTGCCACCCCTTAAAAATTAGTTTAAAGTTTCAGCAGCTAGCAATGTGATTAATAATAATAATAATAATAAAAGAAAGAAAAGAGAATTGTGAACATCTCATTCTGTTCCTAGATTACTTTCATCGTCCACAAGTTGAAGTTCAAGTTGGATTTACTTGGGAAAGTGAACAAAATTTTTCGTCCGAATCTATACACAACACAATATAATGACACGATCATGTAGTGTTTAGTTCCCATCATGACTATCTAAAATAAAAATAATAGATACAAATTGAGATGAGAAGCTAAACAATACATAAAACAGCATATCTACAGAAACTTTCCTGAACCTCCGGCCTGGCAAAACCCTAGAACTCTGCTATGCGAGTGACATAGATTTCACAGGCATAAGAATAGAAGGAACACTTAAGCTCAGTATTATTCCCCAGAACTCTAAGACACGGTGAATGTGCATGAGATTCAGCTCCCACCTGCATCCACTGAAAAACCTCATACTCACATTTGTTTCCCATCAAGATGAAGATAACAAGGCAAATCACATTGAGAATAACTAAGACAAAATGTCGATGCAAAATGCAAATTATGCTGGACCAACACAATTGGCAAAGTAGTCCATTTAAGTTAAGAAAAGAAGGAACAATCACAAAGAACATATGCATTAACACCTTTTTGTTAAATATATAAAAGATTTAACTGACCCTACCTATGTGGTGCTTTATTGCAAATTTTTACAGTCTCAATCTCAAACCAGGATAAAACGGCAGTCGATAGCCAGCATAAAACTTCTTCAAAATTTGATGCCATGGATCAGAGACGTGGTGGTGTTAATGATGTTGTTTGATCGTGGGTTAAGACCAATTGATTTCACTACTTCGTGGACTTGCTATTTATGAGATTGATTTAACAGATTCATTAGACTGCGTGCAGAGGGCATGGCAATCAAGTATTCTAGCTGAGTTTCTCGACATCTTTTGGAAATTGCACCATGGGTTTTAGGTATATAACTGTAAATTGAGGTTGGATTCACTCAAAAGATTATACTAGAGGGAAGGGTACAACACTATCAACAGCCCACACTTGTAAAAAATTACTTTGCACTCTATTCAAGGATTAGCATTATCAGATGAATGCAAATAATGAAGTACAAGAACTAAAACTTTTACTGGCATAATAAATGTAGAAGTTTTATTATCAGAATACAAATCCAGAGCATCCAAATAGATTTAGATTGAACTCATACTATGTTGCCACAAGTTCAATGATTGAGTAGCAGCAGTAGATCACAGGCTTCAGAGGTTTGACCCTGACATGGCATGTACTAATCCAAATTACTTGGAATAATGGAAACAAACTATCTTAGCAACATGCATCACTTCATAAGCAGACTCCAGCACTCTATATATACAAGCACAAGTAGTTAAAATAGAATGGATATACATAACTGCACACGAAAATTACAATCTTAACAACAATAATAAATAGTATCTTACCTTGGATTTCACTAGAGTGAGAAGCTAGGTCAGATATACTTGATGCTCTCTGAGCTATAGATGTTAGTGGAGGAGATGCAGATTCTTCGACCTTCTCAGGAACTTGGGGAGTATCCAAAAACTTAGTAACATTTAGTGCCATGGCTCTCTGACCACTAGAAGGTATAGAAAAACTCCGTGAGACAATTATCGGAGGAGTTGGAAGTGGAGATGCTGCACTTGATACAACAGTAGGAAATCTATTTGTATGCTCTGGATTTCTGAATACTAATGGAGCAGAGTGACCTGTTCTAAAAGATTTCAATTGCTTAGTGGATTGATTACCAGGGGGTCTAGGAAGCTCATGAAGCTCACTTATCCTAGGCGAAGAAACAAGAGGAGGTGAAGTAGTAGGAGATGCTTTTGGAGATGAAGGCTGAGGCATTGGTAAACGTTGAAAAACCCCAGATGCTAGAGGTGGCAATTCCTTTGATCCTATAGAAATGCCAGATGAAACAGGTTTCACTAACAATGGTTTATTAGTCAATGGACCTGAAAATGCTTGTCTTTTAATTTTCTTAGTAGTATCAGAAGCATTGAAATCAACTTGTGGAAGTGATAGTCCCTCTGCCAAAGGGCGTGGTAACTGGGTGGATGAAGTATCACTGTTGCTTTCTTTGAGAACTGAGTGAGCTCTAGGGATAGTTGGTTCTTTCTCATTCTTTTTTTCATCCAAAGGGGAAGAATGCCATAGATTATGTGAAATTCCACTTGCACTTATGCGAGGGGCTGAGCTGCTTTTTGCTTCTTTGACGTTGACAGGTGTAGGAAGTACATAAGCATTGGACTTAGCTGCAGATGATGCTAGCAGTTGTCTTGCTTTCTCAGCTGGGTCAAATTTCTTTTCTGCAAATATTGGAGCTGAATAGCTGCTGACCCTTTGATCTCTACCTGAGAATTTAAAATCTCCTTGGGTTTTGTCTAAACTTGTCTGCCAGAAGGAAAAGTCAATAGAATTATTAGAGGATGACCTAAGTCAAATTAAAGAATATTTTTAAAATTAATGACCTACTAGTCCAACAAGGCAACAACTGAGAATTGAAAACCATTGTTACAATCCAGACTGGTATCCCTAAAGTTAGGTCTCAAATGATACTTATCCTGAGCCTGAAGACTTTTTTTTTTTTTTGGTGGTAATTTTAAATAAAAAAGTTAGAAACATAATTAAATCTCATTTTGTGCTCTTCATTCATTGTAGGAGAGATTAAGGAGCATATTTGACTGGATTTTTTTTTTTTTTGTTGCAACTAAAAGATTAAATAGGAATTTCAAATAGATAAATCAAAAGGAGTAACAAATTCCACCTCCGCAGTTTCGGTGGTTGAAGTTCGAGAGTATGAACGACCTGATTGCTCCACCTGATAATACGTTATCAATAATTATGAAAGGATGAATTATTCAAACTCAGATTTGGAAAAAGAATCATGATGAGCTTTTAAATGTTGGAGAAAGGTACAGGGTAAGGATGCAAATAAGTAGTGTGACATGCGTCTGCGAATAAAATTAAAAACTAGGATTGTAAGCAACAAGCATGAGTGAGTTCAATATGCAACTAGGAACCATACAACTCCTGAATCACATCAAGTTCTTAACCTCTGTTGAGTTTGGTGATGTGGAGACGACATCAGGGCCCTGCTTGTTTGATCTATAGTCAAAACTCAATTCACCAGCTTCATTGGCCTCATATTCATTGTCGTCATCATCATCATTGTCGTCATCATTGTCAGAACCAACTTCACCATCATCTTCTTCAAGGCCACGGAATTCATAATCAATATGTTGTTGTTCAGCAATCATCCTAACATGTGGCTCAACAGCCTCCAGAGATTTGAGTCCCTTCCGAAAGAAATTTAACTATATTTGAAGCAGTAAACAAGGAAAAAAGATACATCACGATTAGGCAGAAAGAAGAGTAAAAGATTTATATGTGAATCATAGTAGTCAATTGCGGACAGTGGCGCGGAGCGGCTGACCCCGAAAACTGCTATAGCGGGATAGCGGATAATGACCGCTATTTGAAAAAATATATATATTTATCATAATTTATATATAACATATATAAATGTTCAAACATAAGAAATCATCCCCAATTAAACTCATTTATCATCAATGATGAAAAGTCATATATCATAATTCATTCCATAGTCTGAAAACACACATTCACCATCAATCCAATGCATAAATATCAAGTTCTAAGGGAAACAAAATGTAAGAGATAGCATAAGAAAAGGGGGAAAATACTTTGTAGGCTTTGGCCTCAACATACTGTTTGAGAATTTTTTTTTTTTTTTTGGGGGGGGGGGGGGGGGATGATTTAACAATAATACTCATCCCAACCCAAAAGGAAAAAATAGACACCCAGCCCAAAACCACTCCCACTCACCACTAACCCTAGCACAATGAAACACACCCATCCACCATCCACAGTTCCCCACCCTCACAAGTCACAGCCATGATGGAACACAACCACGATAGAGAGGAGACACCCAGTGGAGGATAAGAATAGAGAGAGAGAGAGAGAGAGAGAGAGAGTAAAAAACGGAAAAAAAAAAGAAGCAAGGAAGGAAAAGAGAACTGAGAAGAAAAGGGGAAAGAAAGGAGAACGGAGACATGGGAGTCACAAAAGAAAAACAGAGAAAGGAAGGAACTAAAAGCAGAGAACATTGGATTTTTCAATTGCTGAGACAATTAGCGGCCACTACGCCGCGATTTGCAGCGAAAAGTGGCCGTGATTGCCAACCGCTCCGCTACGCCTCTCCTATAGCGGCCCTCTGCCACTATAGCGGCGCTATAGTGCGCTATTGACTACCTAATGTTCTAAGCTTAAAGACAACCTGGGCAGCATGGTGACGAGCTGCTTGTGTTAGGAGACTACGTAACTGCCCTTGCTTCAGGGATTTTAACCGAAAGGCACAGAGTGTTGCTTCTTCTTCAAAGTCATCATGAGCTGCTTGCAGCTGCTGTGGAGTAATACTTTCACCTTTACCACTTTTTGACCTTCCTTTTTCTTTCTGCTGGGCAATCATATATTCATAAACTTCTCTGAAGACAATACACCAGATTCAGGAAACACTACTGTTATGTTGAGAAAAACAACTTATATGAGTAGAGAGTACAGACCTTTTTTCATCACAATGCCGCTTCATATCCTGCATGAGGAATGGAATAGCACTGAGATGGAGTAGCAAGACATTTTTATTTTTTACATTAAAAAAACAGCAGCAAACTTAATACATTTCCAAAGTAATGACCATAACAATGAAATACTCTATAATTTCCAAAAGCATCAAGAAGGATATAATTCTGACTTGAGCGTTGTATGGAAGATTTTAATTATCTTAGGAGAGCCAAGCTTAAAATTAGAGATGTTAAAAAATCGAAGAAAACTACGTCAAAAAGTAGTTCATTTATTCAGTAAGTAGTTCAGTATTCAGATCTATCTTCCCTCTTCAACAACAACCACTAAGCCTTTCCTACTTCAGCCATATTTTTTGGTATCCTAATAATTTTGTAACTCTTGTTACAATCTTAAAAGGGTCAGAGTGCCGCTGCTACTTAACATTCTTCTTTGTAGCAATTTCTCCTCCATTTTCGACCACTATTAACACCCTTAAGACTCCTTACGTACAGTGTCTCAACAAATCCTGTTCTTAATCAACTTCAACTGCATTAAGTCCATAAATTGCTGTTTCAGCAGAAAATCCATAGCAGGAACATATAAAAATCCAAAGTTAAGTTTCTCCACCCTTCCTTTACACAACCAAAAATTTAACCCCATTACAATTATGTACCTCCAATCAACTTGTACTCCAACAACCAAAATTCAGGCTGATCTTCTCATCAATTCTTTTCTATTGCTTTTATTTCTTCTCTTTTTTCTGGATGGTAGTAGAAGCATGGTTTCACACTGACCCAAAATGAATTTACTTAAGATGTAAAACCAATCTTCAGTGTTCACCTACCAACTTCAGGTTCTAGGAGATTTAGTCCTTGACATAATATGAGGTTCTCAATGACCAAGTGGTCCAGAGTTTAATACTTGCCAGCCCAATTCTTCCAAATAAAATATGAATCTCAATAAGAACGTTGATCTTTGCATTGTTTATGCTTCAATCCCAAAGAGATCTAACATGATCCATAAAACCAATCATGAGACATCATCTAACAACATTGGCAAGGTGAAGAAGAAGGAAACTTGATCCTTGATAAGGTTAAGTAAGCCAGTCCAAGGAAACTTGTTCAAAAGGAAAGGAGACGGAAGAGTATTATATATACATCATTGAAAGGGTCAACTTATACTTTAATTTGATAGTTTTTCTGTCCATTTTTTTGACATTCCATCAAATGTTCTTCTACCAAAGCCACATGTTCTTTAAGAAATTATCCCCAACAGGGCTTATCAGAAATTCTTGTAGCCATAAACAAGTTAAAACGTAAAATAGCCTTCCATGTTAATTCCAATGTCCACTATCTTTAATCTAGGTACATAAGGTTTCCTCTCTGTAAATTATTTAATCATGTGTTAATGGGATCTCCACTGCAAAAAGATTTACTATAACTGAATTACAAATTATTCTTACTAAAAAGATATACAGACATATGCTAGATAAAAATTGTCATTTGCATGCCTTATAAACTGAATCCAATGCTTACTGGAATATATATATATTACCAAAAGCAGCTTTTTAATACATAATATGACGAAAATGTCACCATAGTTTTTCCAAAGCAACATTTTGCAGCAGGAACAAAGTAACAATTTATCAGTGTATTGCCAAACTCAAGCAGAAGATGGCTTAAAAATGATATTGGATGTGAGAAGAGAACAGGAAACAGTTTGATTAACATATGCTACCAACTAATGGAATGGATGGGTGCATAAAAAACACTGGCTTCCCAGTATAAGTTGATGATCAAATTCCCAAAAGGCGGTCTCAAATAGAAGCAATTAATATTGATATTGCAATGTTTTCAAAAGTAAGGCACCCAACAAGGATATATTTATATGGCTTACAACATTGCACAATAGGAAAGGAAAGTTTAGAAGAAACCACAGCACCTAATTTCAACATTATATATAGGTAGATATGAGTTCCCAATGAACCAGATGTCAAGGCAATAAATAACCAACAAGAATGTGTTTTCAGCAAATAATGCGCTTCTATAAAGGAAAAGGGTGTCATACTAGTATAAGTTCACCCCAGGCAATTATACATGCCATGCATTAGTATAAATCTGATGCATTATCTTCAGTTATTTGCATATATTCGGTTCTGTACTGATAGCCACATTTTGTAGTAATAACTTTTTTAAGAGCCAGTAATAACATGAGAGCACGAATTTATCCATTAACCAAGTACCTCATTGGGGTTAGAAGAAGACTGACAATAAGATACATAAACGTACCTCAACAGTTCTTAGTTCATTAAGAAGAGACTCTGATGGATTCGTTATTGTGAGCAATATGTGAGCACGCTGATGAACAGAAAGGATAAAATTACAACAAACATTATGTGATGCATTATTCCTGAAGAAGAGCAAAGAAATAACAAGGTTGCACCCAAAGAAAGCTCACATAGCTATCAAGAAGCTTTTGAAGATCCAGCTGCACGCTTCCAAGCATCTCCAAAACTTTACCTGCATGCATTTCTTAACAGCTATAGCAACAACCATGCATGATATAAATCAACTAGCAGTGCATGAAGGCCAACTGGCCAAGCAAATTGGATAGTGCAGTCACGAAATGTTTACCCACTCACCACTTTCTTCAGAATCATCTAAAGAAGTTTTCTCCAATAGACAGGTGCCCATTTCCCGCAGTGACTCCGCAAATTCTGGAACAAGATACACACAAAAATAAAAGAAGAATACAGACACTTTATATTTTCAAGGCAGTAAGACTGATCTAAAATGGGGAAAAATACTAACTAGACAAATTTAAAATGTTTGTCCAATAATCAGTAAATGAAGCATAGTATAGAGGCAGTGAGAACAATGATGTCCTAGAGACTCTGATATTCTTCATGAGCCTCCATATTGCTACCTTACTGTATTTAAAAGGTAGTCACAACACACAATTTCACTAAGAATATGAAACGCCATACTTCATCAACTGTGTAGAAGGCCAAGCGGGCCATGGACTATAGCAATTGGAGATGTAGTAATGTACATCACTAAAAAGTGTTGAAGACATTATATATTAAAAACAGAGGAAAAAAAAAAGCCCTTCTAGTTTGTATCTTAAATTTTTGGAGACAATATATATATATATATATGATAAATAAAGAAAAAAGAAATGCACACCTAGAGAAATAAGTTTTAGAGAAGTTATATGTGATGAATACAGAGAACAAGATGACCTATCAACCATGTTTCCAATGTTAATGTTTACCGTATGCACTGTTTTCCGTAGCGGCGGCCGCAGCAAGAAGGCTATCATAGCACTCTCTCATCTCTTGCATTTCCTGCGAAATCGGAAAAAAAAGAGAAACCCTCAATGTCACTAGAATAGCAACACAGAGAGAAGCAATTATGGCATGAGATTATCACACATCCAATTTTTTTCACACTGGAAGGCTGTAACTACAACTATGACATCATCAAAAGAGCACACTCAGAGGACCAATTGCTGTTCTCTCTAAAACAAAAACCATAGCTCCTCATCAATCAAAACCTTAACATCAAGGAAAATAGTATGAACTTTATGTGACCAATTAGTGCATAACTAAAGTCTAAACGTAACATAACAAAAGAAAATATTCAAACTAAAAAATAAAAGGAAAAATTCGAAGCTGCAACCAAAAATAGTAGCATCAAGGCTAACTGCAACAAAAACAGTAGCATGGAGAAAAAGGAAAAAAAAAGTGTGAAGAGAGAGAAGTGGCGGAAGTACCTTGGCAGCGAGAGCAAGCTCATCGAACTTAACGGAAGGAGGGAACTCCCCCTTGTCCTTCCCAAGGCTCCTGTGAAGTGCCAATCTCCTCAACTTGCTCAACGAGGACTTCATTCTTTGTTTTTTTTTGGTTTTATTCCACGAAGCAAACGACGCTCACACCGAACAAAACGGCAACGAGGACGAGAAAAAGAAGGGGCGGGAGGGGAAAACAAGAAGAAAAAGAAAAAAAGACAGAGAAAAGGAATCGAGACGAGGAGGGTGTCTAGGTTTACCGTTTGGAATTGAAGGGAATCGCGGGGTGAGGGAGAGGAATCTGAGCTCAGAATCGAAATCAAGGAAGATGGAAGCGCGGAAATGAATTCCCGGCTCTAAACGACATTGGAGAAGGTAAGCTTGTTAGGGTCAAAACGACCTCGAGACAGATCAAGAGAGAGAGAGAGAGAGAGAGAGATAGAGAGAGAGAGAGAGAAAGGCGCAGAGAGAGAGAGAGACAGAGAGATGCGAAATGCGGAAACGGGGACAATGACGAAATTATACGAAGTGTAACGGGGGGGGAATCGCCCCAAAAGCCCAGAACCCCGCACGCGCTTGCCACCTTAACACGTGTGGGCGAGGACCAGTAATGGAGGATGGGGGGTTTTTAGCAATTTTTTCCATATTTGGATCTAGATAAAATTACTAGGGTTTAGGGTGAAAATTGAGAAGTATCACCTATAACTCAGTAGAGTAAAAAAAAAAAACTTCACCTATGATTTTATTAATTTAATAATAAATTTTTTTTATTTTATTCCCTAAAATAAGATGCCTATTTTAGAGCATTCAATCCAATTTCACCTTCATATGAGATTATAGCAATGTTGTGAAAACCAAACCGAACCGGCCAATCGACCGGTTGAATCGTGAAACCGGCTCTTGTCAGGTTCTGTTGACCTAAAATCGCCAGAAACCGCCAAGAACCAATAAAACTACGGAAGCGGTAAATCAGAAACCTGGTCTAACCAAAAAACTGGTTCAACCATTTTTTTTTGTTAAAAAAAGCAAAATTACATCATTTTGGGTTTTTTTATTAAAAAAAGGCTTAAAATCTCATATTTTCTAATTTTTTTCCTTTTCCAGTATGGAAAGTACTAACTTGAGAGAGTTAATCCATATGGATAATATTTATTTTGAATTACAGATGAATTATGTTATGTTATATAGGTTTTGTTGATGTCTAATTTAATTTTTAGTTATTTTATGACATATATTTTATTTTGTATTTTTATATATTTATATAAATACATGTTTTATTATATACTGATTATATTCTGATTGGACTTTCGATTGAACCGGTTAAACTTTTGAACCCTTGTCCCGACTGGTTTAATATCCGGTTCGATTTTCAGAATCTTGGATTATAGGACTCCGGCACTTTTTTTTTTGTTATGAGGCAGTAGTCCGGCACTATACTGCACAGTTTACAATTTACATACACTACGGAATTGCATGGATCCTATGGCTGTCAAGTTTGTGCAATTTTGAACGAGGCCAGAAGATAAGGTGGATTTCGTGGTCTAAGAATTCTGGATTTTGGTTCGAGGTATTTAGGCCGAACCTAGATTTAGGTGAATCTTTTGGTGCTTGGATTTAGGTTGAGAGTGAACATTTATTTTAGTCTTTAAATATAGAGTTTAATTTCTATATATTAATAGTGTAAATTATTTTATATTATTATTTAATCAAATAATCTCATTTAAATAATTTTTTAAGTAATTGATGTGATACTCAGTTATTTTAATTGATCTAGTAATAGATGATTAGATGATATTATAAAACTTTTTAATACTGTCAGTGAATAGAAATTAAACTCTTAAAAATTACATGTATTTTACTTTTATCCTTAAAATTAAAAACTTAATAATTTAATCCCCTAAAATTACCATAAAATTATAGACACATTATTCATTCATAGAACTCAAACCATGGTGCCTTTAACTCCAGGGGTAGAGCTAGACTTGTTTTATACGAGGGCCATTATTGAAAGATAACAGACAACAGATAAGTAATGAATAATAATATATATTTTCTAATTTTTTATTAGCCTAGAAAATATTTTTAAAAAAGTCACAATATATAGAAAGAGTAAATCATATGTTGGTTCCTAACAAATTGGTCTCTTAAGAGAAAATATATTGTGTGATCCCTTATTGCAATTAAAAAGCCATTATAAGTTAGTCTCATTTCAGGATTTTGATGAAATTATTATCCTATTTTATTTTTTATTAGCTATTAATTTGAATTATTTCATATATTATTGAAGATTAATTTGTACTATAGATCATTCAAAAATATTAAGGAGGGACTAGCTTGCCCTATATTTATAATTGTGAATGATCATGAAATATTTTTTTTTAAGGACTAATTTGTTAGATACTATTTTTTATCAATGACTAAATTAAAAGTTTATTCTAAAAGAAAGTACATATTCTACAATCAAAACTTAATGTAAATTGCAAAACATATTATCTATTACATTATTAAAACATAAGTAAAAGATTTGTAAAAACTAATCTCAATTATTTTTAATTTAGAGAGATGCAAACAGTTAGAAAATAAAACAAGATAGATAGAAAAATGAAATAGTGGGCGATTAAATTGAGTCATTCAGACATTGGGTTTATCTAATTTCTAATGTTTTTATTATATTATAAGTATAAAAAAATTGAAAGGGCCAAGTGTATATATATACAAAATATTTTAAAAGAACTAAAAATTTGAGAAGGGGGGCTTTGGCCCCCTAACCTATACTACCCTCCGCCCCTGATTAAATCTATGGAACCACAGCCAAAAGGTCGTTCCATTGGAAATCAAATATATTCCCATTGTTTGAATATATTTTTCATTTTTTGATTTTTTAGTATTTTAAAATATTTATCCATTTATAATATCTAGGTGACAATAATTTTTCTCTTCTATTTATATCCTTAATCTAAATGTGTTGATATATTTGTTAAGATGAATAATAATGATTATATAGAGATAATTTTATCAACTTATATAATATAATTTTATACATTTATTAAAAAAAATTTGCCTTAATATGTGTATTATTTGATTTTTTACAGATATATTAAAATGGGGTGACCAATATATATCGCAAGACAAACATAAATGTTAATGGGACAAGTTGGGGGATAGATTTACATACATCCCTTGTCTTGTAGATGAAAATCCGCCTAAGTCCCAAACCCATCTAAGTACCCATTTCTAATTTCCCAATGTGAATTGGTACCAGCGGATATCCGCAAGTATCCAATACTTTATTAAATTTTCATTGAAAAATAAAAAACAAGTTCTAATGTCATAATTTCTAATAATTTGTCCAATGTAATTGAAATTTTCCAAGCACCATCCAAATGAATTAAAAATCCAACAACTTTAAACACTACTTGAAACAATTATAATAAAGATAACGACAAATCTAACTAGCAATGATATTTAGTTCAATTAATATAAATAATAACATTTAACCGATCTAAATAACAATATTTAGTCGATCCAATACTCCAAGTTCAACATTAATACATAAACGTAGCGTGTTCTGTATATTTACAAAAGTATTCCAGATACTTTACATGTTGGGTATTGGTGGGCATGGGACAGTAATCCCTGCCCCTATGCCGTTTAGTACACAAATATTTAAAATACTTATTTTTATTACCCGTGTGGCAAAAATTCACTGATAGTACTTGCCCTATTGCAGATAATATCAACAGATATCCATGCATTGGGTAAATTTGTCATCCCTGATATTAAATATAAGGTGAACAAAATACTATTTTTTGTTCTCACTTCAACAATACCTCAAATTGTCTCCCAATCAAAATGAGGTGACAGATGGCATGTGGTGATTGAAATTTGGATTAACACGATTGCATATAAGATGTGATTATGTTTTAAGTAGACAATATAGGGTTATTAGTCTCTTACCTTCATTTAATTTTTCAATTTGGTCCCTTGCTTTTTTATTTTCTCATTTTGGTCTCTTATATTTCAATTTTTTTTATTTGATACCAAAATTACTGCCCTGCCATATAACTGATGAGACGAAAAATGCTTATAATACACAATCCACATCAAATCCACATGTGTATCACATCAATATTTTCCATAAGTTAGGTGACGAAGCAGTGATTTAGGACCAAATTGAAAATGATTTGAAATATAAGGGATTAGATTGAAACAAAATAAAAAGATAAGGAACCCAAGTGGAAAAAAAAAAGTAAGGATATAAGGAACTAAAAAGTCTGTTTTGCCTTTGAGATATTTCTACTTTTGGAACTAAGAAACTTTTTTTAACATTTTCCTTTTTAGAGTTTGAACCTTAGTTTGCAAATGAATTATCAATTCTTTTTCCAAATTTAGATATTAATTTGATAATCAATATTTACAATAGATATTAGTCTAATGCTCCATATGTATTTAAATATTAAATTAATTCTTATTTCAGTGATTATTCTATGATACAAAATTTAAAAAGAATAACTTTTTGTGCACAATGTGATACCTCCATGGAATAGAGTTATTTAGACTTGTAATTTATATACAAGTATCTTAGGCTCTTGAGATTTGAACAATTTTTAATTGATTTTTACTTATATTTGAACTTAGTCATGTTTAACCAAAAAATTATTTTACTCTTGTTGGTCTCTTAGACATTTTTTTTTTCTGTGGTCTTTATAATTAGTATTTCTCATTTATAGTATTTAATTCCATGGTGTTTTGAATGCACAATATCAAGAAGAAGCTAATTTCAATGAAAAATCTAAGTGATGATGCATTTCGACATTATTATGGTAATTTGAGCATATATAATTAGAGTTACGGTTGTCATATGGAAAATGTTAGACAACCATAATTTTTTTTCAAAAAAATAAGTACCAGAATGACATGGCATAAGTAACAACCATTAGATAAATAAGTGAATCCTACCATTACATTTAATTCATCCACCACCATGTATCTTGTACAAAATATTGATTACTTTATTCTAGTCGTATAACATTACTCTTGTCATATTGAGTTTATTTTAATGGTGTTGGAAAGCAAAAGGAAAAAAAATAAAACCTTGATGAAACTACCAAAATATGGTTCACATATCTAAGACCTAAAAAATTACGTTCAATTTATTAGATAAATGTGGATGGTCTAATGCCAAGGCACCCAAGATCCATTTTTTGGGTGTTCATTGTTCCAATTTTGCATTAATTTTGGCACACCACCTCCCAGAGCCCAAGTGTTGGCGGTGGCTCTGCTTCCACTTTTTATATTTAAATATTGAAAAGAGAGTCTTTACTATAAGAAAATTAAGGGTTTTTTGCTTTATCAGTTTTCAATTTTTCCTTCACAAAATTGAAAACTCAAAACTGAAAACTGATAAAGCAAACTGACTCAAAGATTTCGAGTCAACAAAAATTGATACAAAAAAATGAAATTTTGCTACAAAATGATTTTACAACAAAACCAAAATTTTTACAAAGTTGTTGTAGACAACTATTATACAAAAAGTTTTTGTATCAAAGAATCAATTTGTTACAAAAAGAGTTAATTTTTCATAGCAAAATATTTTGATACAGAAAATACTAAAATATTACAAAAACATATTTAAGGAGGTTGAACTTTGACATAGTTTAGTATGCTTTGAAATAACTTTATGAAAATGTGACAAATTTAGTTATTACAAAAATTAATCTAGAGTGCCCCTTTGTAACACTTTCCTTAAAACAAAATGGATTTGCATAATCTAAACTAATTTTACACAATTTTTTTGGTATTTGATATATCAATAAAATTTCTAAACATACCAACATATATATAACCAAGATCTTACAAGATGACTCTAAATAAACTTTGAAGTTCTACAAAATATAATCAAGAAACTAGAAATTCAACCAAATACAACCTTTTGTTGGCATCAATGTTCTAAATAAAACTAGAAATCATTCAAAATGCATCTTGAAAAGGTTAAAAGGAAACTTCAAAATATCTATGTGTGTTGTCTAGCTCGTATCAATGTTATTATCCATGATTTCCCCTGTAAATTATTAAAAATACAGTATTAAATAAACTAATGCTTAAAATCATTTAAACTTAGCATTTCACATATATAAATTACTTAACATCATAATGCTAATGGCTTGTTCTATTTAAATTTAAATTCAACTTGTAATGTTTAAATCACTCACATTTGATATTCCTAAAACACTAAACCCAAAAGTATCATGTTATTCATTTATATTAATTAAGGTAACACATACTTACAATACATCTACCACACATTAAAACAAAAGCATCAAATTAAATCTTAAAAAAATCACCATATATAATGTGTAACACCCCAAAGTTATTCAAAAATTAATTTGAGCCTTGTTAATGGAAATTTGAGTATTCTAACAGATGTAGTGATAATCTGGACGACACAATGGATAAGTAGAGAAACAATTATGGGCTAGGCACAAGTAGAAACTTTATGGGTCCACAAGTGAATAGTAACCTTGGAAGATAGAATAAAGATTAGGATAGAGTGCTAGGCTTCAGATTAATTCTGAATAATATTTTGATTCCCCAGGTATGGTGTTCTACCCATTCAGTAAAATTTCGATGTGCGATTTTTAATATCAAAAGATAGCTTAACCCTTAAGTTTAGATAATGCTTATCTTCTATAGTCAAGTGGATGGCCAAGATTCAATCTTGACCAATAAGACCAAATCCTAGTTATCCACCTCATTATTTTTTTTAAGAGAAAAAAAACCACAAGATGAATGCTAATACACCAAACTTAAGATAAGAATAACTCATCGCCTTATTTCTTCTTCCTCAAATTCAGTCAGCATGCACCCATCCATGTTTGAGTTTTCCAAACCCTAATCCTTAGCTTTCAAACCCTAAAAATTCTAGATCAAAATCACTAAAATCCCAAGTTTCCTTCACTAAACTTCCTCTACTTTTCATAATCTACAAAATTAACGGATTAGAATTTAATCCATCACCATTTTCCACCTTGTGATATCATACATCATTGTTGAACTAAAGATCAAGGACTGTTTGGAAGAGTTTGGAATGAAGAAAATGAGTTTGGAGAGATCATCTTAGGCAAAAAGCCTTAAAAGTTTCAAGAGTAGGTTTTTGTAGCCTTTTTTTTACAAATTTATTTCTAAAAAATATTGAATGGTTAAGCTTGATATTTTTTATTTTTTTATATAATTACACATAAATCTTGATGCGTTTGCATATGTGCAGTAGTTTGATGTTGTTAGGAAATCATTTTTATCAAAACAAGTTTTAAGTTGAGTTGCTAAAAACTTGGATTTTTCACTGATAGTAAGTGCTTCATGATTTTTCTCAAGTAGTAGGAGACATTTTTTTATCTAATTTTTTTTATAATGAAGCTAATATGTTAAAGTAACTCCATGATTTTTCTTGAGTCTATTTGAGATCTTTTACTAATTTTGAAAAATAAAAAGCCGAGGTTATTGTAGTTGCTGTCTGAATAACTAGTTTTGAAGCTCTGAATTTTTCTAATATCAAATGATTTAATTTTGTTCTAAAATTTTAACTGGCTATTGTAGACACCTTGAGATCCAAACATGAATTTTTACATAACTTGTTAGATCATTTTCTATAGTAATAAAATTAGGAATTCTAACTGTTGGCTAGATATAGTGGTTACTGACCACCAAATTTGTACAATTTTATTAATATAGCTACAAACCCTATTTTGTCTTGAATTTTTTCTAGTGTCTTGTGGACACATTGAGATGTCTTAGTGAATTTTTGTAACTTTGTTTGATATATTTTGATATATGAACTAAATGCATTACTGAGGTGTGGAATCTATCTGTTGTGCTTAAAGTGTACAAATGCCTTAAATTGATGATATAAGGGCATTTGGCCTAAGTGTGATCTGTATTAATGCATGCTAGAAAATTAAAGACTAGTTTATGAAACATGATTGAAATTATTTGTGCATGAATACCTATATGTGGCCAATACATGTATTTGAAGAGAAGAAAAGAATATGAGCAGGCATGTGACAAAAGAAAAATATAAACTTCAACTGTGCATATTCTAACATATGGATAAAAAAGAGAAAAGGCTTATGTTAGTTGAAGAGGAAGACAAAAAGAGAAACATCCTCAAATGAAGGGGAAGGCAAAAAGAGGAACTTCCTTGAGATATTATGAGCCAATAGACATATCAGCTAGGAATAGATCTGTGTAAGATTTGAAAAAGGAAAACAAAAATGAAAATTTGATTATCACGTATAGGAATGAGCCCAGTCCTGATAAGCAGTCTATTGTCCATGCGTTTCCTATGTTAATGAAAAAAGATAGCACACAGAATTGAGTTATATGGTTACATGAGAAATATAGGATGATTAATTTTGCATATGAATTGAGTTACATTGCATATGACTTATTAATTTTGCATTTGAGTTGCACAAATTTTATGGTTGATGTAATATGACTAAATCACTAAGTATGCTTGCATGAAGTGCTTTTAGAAATAAACTCCAATGGTTGAAAAATGATTCTAATGATATGTTCATGCATGAGGGAGTGCCTATTTAGAATTTTATAATATTCTCATCTCTATGTTGCATGTACCTTATGTTATCTTCAGATCTTATAAATGCCACCCCTATTTGATATTCGTTGACTTGCTATAGTAGAAGTAACATTATGATACAACCGCTCGTTTGCCCAGTCTATTTCTAGCATTTTTTGCAATCCTAAGATCCCATATAATGGTGTGCATTGATTCCTAGCACACCCAGTTTTTGTTGTACCACTACTTCTACCGCCATCACCTTGCAAAGGATGTACCAACTCAGTTATCATCGTCTGACTCGGACTCTTCTACTGATTCTGGTATTTAACCAAGAAGGGGATGTTATCATCCAGATGGGCAAATGGTTTTCCTTTAGAAAATTTAGGAAATATTCAAGATGATTGGACACATCTGTTGACTTGTTTGGCTATAGCTACTAATGTTCCACTTGACATATATATACACACACACATACATGTACATATTGTGTGATACCCTAGGTACACGTGTCAGTGGACAAGTTTTGTATAGCCTTAGGGTCCCCTACGACCCACCCATGCTGTCAGGTCCTGGATTTCACTAAGTCTAGATCCTACACCTCTTTGGAGGGCTATATGTTAGAGCGACTTTTTTGGGATCAAAAGTCCTAGTAATTGTTTTCAATGGCAAAATAAGTTAAAGAGTGATTTTTAACGAATTTTATGAAGCCTCCAAATATTTCGTTTTTAACCCATAAGTTTAGAAAATTTCAAAGTTTATCAGATTTGAACTAAAACCCAAAATTTGAATTTTGATTGGTTGGGATTTTGATTTTTATGATATTTTATTTGAATCCAAATGGGGGGTATTTTCTTATTTACATTTATGTTTTAAAATTAATGGAGAGTAAGTGAGTAGTGAGACAACCTAGATGCTAGAGCACTTTGAGTGGTGCTATTCTTTGCATAATTCAGAGAACGACCTCGTTCTGATGAGTTATGTTCGCTGTAGTGAGCAGACGGGCCAAGAAGCTCGCTGCAACGATATATGTTCGCTGAAGTGAGTTGTTGTTTCCCCATGTTCGCTGCAGCGAGCAACCCGTGACAGCACAGTATCAGTAAAACGATGCCGTTTCATTTTTGGCCTTTTAAAAGGCCATCGGCCTTCCTCCTAGAAACAGAAAAAGCAGAATCCAAAGGCCACCCCCCCAACACCCTCTTTTCTCTCTTTTCTCTCATTCCACTCCAATCCATCATCCCTAAGCTTCAAAGGTATGTGTATATGGTTGATTTATGTCTCCATTCTTTCCATTCCTTCATAATCTTGGATTGAGTTTTATTATTTCTCTCATTGTTGTTAAGTGGGGGTGTTCCCCCAATGTTGTTAGGGTTATATTTGAGCTATCTAGAGGTCATTAGAAATTAATCTAGAGTAATGGTTGCTCTATGGCCGTTGTTGGTGCCATTCCAAGCTCTCCAGTCAAGTTGGTGGTGCTCATATACTCCCGGCTCCAAACGGTGAGTGGATTTATACTCATGGCCTTATTTTAGCCATTTATGATCATGTTTGATGCATGATAATTGTGAAATATGAAATTTGAGATGAGAAAAAGTATGGAATATGATTTTACATGATTATGTCAAGCTAAAAAAATTATGATTTATGATGATAGCATGAAAGAATGAGTTTTTCAAAACCATGGGACCATGATTGCTATGGTGTATGCTTTAGAAAAATGTTTTACATGGTTAAGAATGGATTTATGGAGAAAATATATGTTGTAGCAACTTTGCTTTTAATCAAATGTGTTTTATGAGTTTATGACCTCATTATGTTTTCAAGATTTAGATTTCAAGCTATGTTTTGAATATTCAATTAAGATAGTTATATATATGTTAGAGAAATGTGAACCAGAGTATGACCCAGCTTTATGGATAAATATGTTAAAAGATTTTTGAGTTTTATGATTACGAACCCCATTGTTTTGAGCTATGATTATAGATTATCAAGTAGATGGAAAGTAATGATAGTTAAGATTTCAATTTAGAACTTCAGTTTTATAGTACCAAGAGGTACAGAATTCAGTATAATTCTTAGCAACTATCAGATACATATTCTGTGGGCTTGAGATCGGGTTACCTACAAATGGGTGATCCCTTGGGCACGATTCTCACAGTCACAGTTATTCTAAAGTCAGATTTTTAGAGTTATATGAATCCAGAACTCCCAGTGTACTAAGAACTTAAGGGCTCTGTTTGACAGGAACTGAGTACCCAACTTTCAGTGATGGTTTTGTCAAACTAGTTTAGACGGTTGAGATTAGGAAACAAACAGTTAGTTAACGGCTGTATGAGATCATTAATCTTGGTTCCAAGTTGTCTATCAGTAGACAATATCGCCCCACAGCTGATACAGATAATGGGACCTAGTTAGGTACCCATAGCTCTTCCGCCAGGGACATTTAACTTTACAGCTTCAGTTATTATATATGTATTTATTCAGCTCAGCAGATACTGTTTCTTTAGGCTCTGCCGCATTTTAGTTAAAATGATTTCATGTTGCTTGTGAAATTTCAATTGTGTGTCCATGAATTTACGAAATGAGAAATGATTTTCTTTTAGAGCAAGAACTCGGAGATGCTTTTCTATAAATTTACAAATACAGAGATATCTTTTCTATATACAATTATGCATATGAATATTAAATGATTTTGAATATTACATGCATGATATTATATGTATATTCCTTGGTTGTCCCATGTGGGTGATGGGTGAGAGCTCACTTACTGAGTCCATTGACTCACCCCTCTCCCTTCCTCTCATAGTTGCAGGTACAGGTTCAATTTCAGCTTAATTTGGTTGACTCAGCTTTTTCCCAGTGGTGAGCCTTATTTTGGAGTAAAGCTTAGTATAGGTTTATGTTAGTATTAGTAGGCTCCAATAGATGGGATTATGTTAGTATTAGTAGATAGGATCTCAGCCATGCATTATTTTCATATATTGTATTAGATTTCAGCATTTTAAATAGTTATGTATATGTTTTCAGAGTTTAAGTACAAATTTCAAATTATGAAATTTGATTAGATTATGTGATAGATAAGCTATGTAGTTACGATTCAGTTTTCAAGGGTTAAACATGTTTTTAGATCAAGGTTCATATTATGTGATCAGATAATTATGACTTCATGATCAGTAGAATGGATTAAAAATGGATTTTCAGATCTTGAATATCAATTACTTCTAGTTTTATGAATTTAAATAATATGTTTAAATAAAGAAACGAATATTGATTTAGAAGAAAAATCATGTTTTAAGGATAATATTATGCTATTATATGCATATAGAGAGACACGTCACCCAGGAGGCTTACGTAGAGATAGGATTCCTCACGTGCCGGTCACGTTCTCAAGTCAGGTCGTGACATATTGATAAGCTATTGATGGTAGCATTAACATTTTAAACCATTGACGCTAGGTTTATTTTACTTTATTTTCATGCTTTACGATCAATGTAAGTTAGAATATGTAAGTAACTCACTTTTAATTATTGTGTTAATACTCGAGTAACACATGGTAGTTATGAGGGTGTAATATAATGCACGAGCCTAGATTGAACTAAAGTTATGTTTATATATAGAAGTCAAAGAAACAAATTCAAAAATCATGTAACATGAAAGTCCAAAATAAAGCTTCATGCACGATTTGGATATAATTAATAAGTATAACAACTAAAGTATATCTCATTTTCTTGCTCTATTATAGTCCAATCCATCACATCCCATGTGCTAATTAGTAATTAGAAGAATCATCTTAGATGAATTATGTTATATGCCCTTTCTTTCTCAACTTCCAAAACTCACAAGTATGAAAAGTACTAGGTTTTTATTTTGGTAAGTAACAAGCTCAAGGGGAGCTTTAAATTTGAGAAGAGTTATGCTCATAGAATATCTATAAGTAACAATAGTAGCAATAATTAGCATAAACACCTAAATTTAAGGCAATAATTAACATAAAAATTGAGGCAACTTGAGAAGAATATTACTAAAGCTAAGTCTTACGTAAGTGACAAACTCAAAATTTGCACATAATCACCAAGTTAAATGAATTTAGTTTTTAAATAAATATGAAATTGACAAGAGTATGGTATCAATAGACAATAAGAAAGATACTTCATATGCACCAGTCAAATAAAATAAACAGAGAAAGTTACAAAGTAAGAAACCTTTAGCAGCTATTTATGTGTTTATAATAGTTGCAAAAAGATAGACAAAAATCTTTCATACTGTACAAAGAAAAAAAATGGCACAAAGAAAAGATATTTGAAGTAACTGCTTTAGTATAAATTTGAACATGCTTGTTTGTTGTTCATTCCTAACATCAACCAAACTATTAGCAAATTGTAGAACCTGCATTATGAAAGAACAAAGCATTAAACTTCTAAAGTGCTTGTTTAATTTTCAAATAAATTTGATGCTGCCATCTCATTTTGAGAGAGGATGTTATAAGTTCTAGCATCCAAGTATATGAAAAGGAAGCTATTATATATATATAAGGCTCAAACCCTAAACAAGTAGTACATATTGTAACATCCCCTGCTGCTTTATGGATTGACGACTGTCCCCACAAATCAACACGGGTCTTTTCAGCGTGCTTTGTCCTCACTCACATGCTTCCTGGGAAAACTTTCCAGGAGGTCACCCATCCCAAAATTGCTCCAAGTCAAGCACGCTTAACTGTGGAGTTCTTTCAGTTTAGGCTACCGAAAAGAAGATGCATCTTGTTGTTATAGGTAGTATAAATCAATTCATATAAGCCCTCCTTAACTGTATAGTCCCATACCTATACAGTCTTAGGATCTATCTCATTCGGGTGTGTAATCGGTTCATTCATGTACCCCTCCGCTTCGCTGCCGCTCCTTATGCATGCCTCGTTGCACCGGCGATCACTCCCCGACTTCGCAATCCCTGGGCGTTACACATATAACATATCAAAGTTTAAAATTGGTTTGCATATACTATATAAGTGCATGAAATAAAAACTATGAATGTCAAATATAAAACAAAAATTGCCAAAAACATAGAAGGATAGAGAGCTCTTAGTAAATTTATGACTACTCCATCAAATATGGTCATGTATGCATGTACAAACCAACAGCAATAATAGAATTAAAATCTAGCAGAAACCAAAAACAAGCAAAAGCAGAGTAGAGCATTAGATTTGTAACATAAGCAAATATAGCAAAATTTGCTTCCAATGCAATACCAACTGGCATGGCTGAAATCATAAAAATTCTATACATATATGACAAAACAATATTGCTTCCCCCCAACTATGCTCATCATAATTACACACCATAAGTTTGTTGCCAAGGGGCCATCTCTTATTCACATAAAACTAAAATAGATATTGACAAAGATAATATGATGCCACCAAAGAGCGGAATAGAATGCATACTCAACAAAGATCTCTAATTAATTTAGCTCAACAAATCCCTAAAAGAGCATAGCCTAACATTAGAAAGCCCCATAGATAGAATCTTTAGTCCAAAAAACTGGTACCAACCTAGATAAATGAATCTTTCCAAGACTTCAACTAAACAGAAAAAAACAATTAATAATCATTTTGTAACAAGGAACACAAGAAAAATCCTCTCATCCAACATATTTCAATAGTTTGATTCCTATAGCATTTACCCAACAACAATGATCCTAATGTCGTAAAAAAGAGGTTCATTGAGAGAAAATAAAAGAGGGACTCACTAGTAATGTTTGGGAAAAGGACAAGAAGGAACAGGAGGGGCCAAGGCTAGTGTTGGTGTTGGATCAATAGAAAGGCAATGACTTTACAAATGAACCCTTATGGTGAAGACAAATATGCCAAACCCATTCCAAATGGTGACTCTAGTAAGCCTTCCAGCACTTAATCTAGCAAGCCTTCGAGTGCTTAATTAAGCTATTTTGAGGATCTGGGGTTGCAACCAACATGCCATAGGGTGATTTTGCTAGTAGAGTAAGGCATTGAATGGAGGACAGTTGATCTTGAAAGACCATCTTAGGGTCAGTGTTCATGAGCACAACAGGAAATGAAGAATGGAAAAAGAAATATGAGTTTCAATTGAACAAAAAAAAATAGAAAGACTTTCTACAAACATTTGGCACTAACAAGCGCAAGTGTTTTTATAATTATTCTGCAAATATAATAATTTGTTCATTGAAATAAATTGTTATAAAAGAGGTCAAGTTATTGTATCAAGATTATATTTTTTATACAACAAAATTTACATTTTGAAACAAAATTACCTTTTGTCATAAAAGATTTATTATTTTGTGTCAATAGCTTAAGTTTGTTACAAATTCTACTTATTTTGCAACAAACTCAAATTTTAATACAAAATTTTGTTACAAATCTCATGTTTTCTTGTAGTGGTATAGGGGAACCTAAGTTAGGAAATAAAGGGAGAAACATTCTCCAGCTCTAGGAGATGGAAACAGATAGCTAAAAGAGGAGAGATTGAGGAATAAAGTTAATGTTTCTAATCTAACAACCTTTGTTTCTGCATAGTCCAAGTATTACAACTTGAGAAATCTTGTTTAAACTATTTCAAAAGAGATTTGAGAAAGCAATGATCTGTAGTATTGAGGTAATGGAGCTAATAAACTAATCACTTGTTCTTCGTTTCTTAACTTTTCTCCTACATTCAACAATTGACAAACTAGCCAATTAAACTCATTAATATGATTATGTAGATTACCTCCTTATTCCATTCTCAATGTGTACAAATCTATCTTCAAGCACAAATGGTTGGTTAATGATTTTGAAGCATAAATCTCCTCCTATTTTTTCCACATCTTTATCGATGTTATCTCATTTAACATTGTGTACTTGATTGCAGGAGTAAGAGCCAGCCAAATGGTACTTGCAGCTTTCCTTTGAATTGACTTCCACTCGTTATCCTTTATTTCTACAGTTTTTTTTTCATCTAAAGCTACATCTAGACCTTGTTGCACTAAAGATCTTTTATTGTGCAATGCCACATAGTTAAATTGTTGTTTTCATCAAAGAGCGT
Source organism: Dalbergia cochinchinensis (assembly GCA_031216125.1). NCBI lineage: Eukaryota > Viridiplantae > Streptophyta > Magnoliopsida > Fabales > Fabaceae > Dalbergia > Dalbergia cochinchinensis. Next base: position 27,324,939 of record CM062368.1, read on the forward strand.
ATGAAACCTCAAGTTCATATGTCCTTGGTTAAGCCTAACATTCTTTAGGTACCTCAAAAACCTTGATTTGCTAAAAATCATGAACAAGTCTAATTTTTTTTATATGTGTAGACAGGCTTGCTACAGTGAGCAGGATGATAGGCAGACTCACTATAACAAGCTTTTCTCATTGCAGCAAGCATGGAGATCTGGCAGGCTTGCTATAGTGAGCTTTTGTTACTACAATAAGTAGAAAGGTTAGATGAGCTTGCTATAGTGAGTCTGACTCATTGTAGCAAGACCTTTGATGCTAAGACAGGTCCAAGATAATGTGATTTTATTTTAATGATCCCCCATTCTACAAATACACCCCATATCCGGCCAAACACTCCCAAAACTAAACCGTAACCTTCAAAGATGATGTCCCTCCCCTCTCACACAACTTTAAGCTTTTTTCCTCCTCCTCAATCATTGTGTAAGTTGTTATGAGTATGTTCTAAATATTATGATTGCTAAACATAAATTTAGAAGTGAAAATATGTCATAAAGATGATCTCACAAGTTATGCTAAAACTAGCAAAACTATGATTTTTATTATTGCATGAAAATTATATTTTAGAAAACCATGGTACCATGATTGCTATGTTGTATGCCATGAAAATATTTTACTGGCTCATGAAAAGACTTATTAGAAAAAATGAGGTTTAGCAAGTTTACCAAAATCTTTAGACATGTTTTATGGATTGATGATATTATCACGTTTTGAAGACTTTGGATTTCCCAATTATGCTTTTGTAAGCTCAAGTTATGCTTTATTGGAAAAATATTGAGTTGAGTACAATTTATCTCTATGGACAGACGTGTTATTATGATTTACAAGTTTCCATATTTATAAAATCATGTCATCCTAAAATATAATTTTAGAATTTTAGTTATGCGTTACTGAAAGTATTGAATTAAGTATGATTCAGAGCATTGGTCAGATACATACTCTGTAGGTTTCTGAAATCACCATGTTGGCAAGTTGGTGATTCCTTAAGTATGATTTCAGAACCCCATATATGCTTGCAGTCATGTTGTTAGAATTATATGAATTTAGAGCTTTTTGAGTTTTCAAATTTTATTCAGTTTATGTGCAAATTAGTTTTATGTGGTAATTGTGGAGAAACAAACAATGAATTAATGGTTATAAGATATTAATGTTGGTACTAGGTTGTTTGCTAGAGGAAAATCTCATTCCCTTTAGAGTATTTAGAGAATGAAACCTAGTTAGTTGTCTGCCTTATGGGACCTCGTTAAGTGCCCTTTTAGAGTTTAGAGATTAGAGTAATTATTATTATTATGTACACATTTATCATGTTCAGAGATTCTTATTTCTCTATTAATTACTACACCATGAATTTAGAAATGTTTTCCTATGTAATTATGCATATAATACAAAATAATTTTTCTGCTTGTTACATGTATATTACGTACATGTGTATCTTGTTGGTTGTCCTATGTAGGTGGTGGGTGAAAATTTATTAATTGAGTCTGTTGACTCACCCTTTTCCTTTCCTTCTTTCATTACAATTGCAGGTCCAGTTATTGTTCAGTCACTGTTCCAGTAGTCTACAGCTATTCCAGTGGTGAACTTTATTTTGTAGCAAGGTTTAGTCTAGGAATATAGGAGATTAAAGTGATCCAGTAATCATGCAAGTAGGATCTGAACTATGTATTCTAATCAGATTATGTATTTAAATTTTAGAATTTATGGTTGGCCTTCAAATGTATTCAATTTAGAGTATTTGAACCAATTTATGTTTCCAACTAGTTTATGTAACGAACCAACTTATGTTAACATGTTTTGCCGAGGTATGAGTTAAGTTTGATAAAATTGATTCTTTGATCATGAACGTTGTTGCATTTAAGTTTTACGAGTTCGAATATTATGCTTTAAATAAACAATTTGATGGTGATTTAGATTAAATTCCATTTTAAGTATGAAAATCACATTAATCCATGCATTTAGTAAATCATGTTACCAAGGAGGCTTAGGTGGGGATTCAGTCCCTCACATGCCAGTTATGTTTCCTAATCAGATCATGATAGAGTGGAACCTCAAATTTCATTGCACTCCCTATAACATACTAAAATATTCCTTCCTACTTAGAGATCCACAAAATCCACAGAAGCAATTAAAAAAGAATTCCTCAAAAAAGATGCGGCTGATATGACACTATTGATGACAAGGCGATGATGTCACTAATGGCATCATCCTTTTTCTTTCATGCATGATTGCTTTCTTCTCCCTTGAACCAAAGCTCTGATGTCATTGTTGTGGCAGCGGAAAGAAAATAAACCAAAGACAATAAAAGAACACAGTAATTTAATGTGATTCAATCTCTTTAACCTACGTCCACAACTCCAAAAGGGATAAGAATAACTTTACTAATAAAATCTTCAAGTTGCAACTTTTGCCGACCTTCTTATTAAACTCATCATCCAATGGCCCAAATACACGCTCTCTAGTCTTTAGACTCTCACTTGTGGTGTGTTACAAACAAATACTAAAGCTTTTATTTATAGGAAAAGTCTTTTTCCCCCTACATCAAACCTACCGATGTGAAACTTGACTCACATACACAACCCTATGAATAGTCATCACAATATGAGGCTATGCAAATTAACAAGTGATCATGAACACAGGTAGAGGATAAATCATAGAGCGTACATAGATTCATAGTAATCAATCATGTTTTAAAAAATAAACTCAAATAAGAAAATAATAATTAAAAGAAAAAGAAAAGAAAAAGAAAAGAAAAAACAACAACCTCTTTTCTTTTCCTTTATTGGCTTGGCTTTAGATCAATGATTAAGGAAGGAGAGGGAAGGAGAAGAGAGAAGATGAGAGTGTGAGTGAGAAATGGTGAGGTTGAGGGCATTTTTGGTAACTAATCCAAAAATGGATAAATAAGGGGAGGTTATCATAAGTTGAACAACTAGAAGGGAGGTTGGTTTAATTTCAATAAACCTAAAAAAAAATTGAGTGTAATTTACCCTAATATTTTTTTTGACAAAATACATAAATTGGTCCATCATAAATATATTATGAGATAAATTGGTCCTTGTGGCTCGCAGAATATTTTTAGATTCTTGGGAATCCGAGGAGTGAATGCAAAGTTCCCATGTTTAGTTTGCGAAGAGAAAAAATATTTGCAAAGAACTTTCATTCCCAAGAATGAAGATACACTCATTTTCATTTTCACCAATTACCGTAGGAATGTTTTAGGAAATGAAAAGACTAAACTACCCCAATTGAATCAATGCTAAACCACTACTGAACTACCACCAAACCACCATTAGACCGCCATTGGAACATCGCCGAACTAGTATCGGACTGTTGCCGGTCAACACCATTATCTCATGGGTATTTTTGGAAAAATACACTTATTTCTTGGAATGCCACTTGATATACCAAACACCTCTATATTGCATTTTTGGGAAATCTATTCCTGGGAATACCTTTCATTGAAATAGAATTCCCAAGAATGTAAAAACATCCCACAAACCACACGCCTTATAATTTAAAATTTTTAAATTGATCACTCACATTTTTTAAAAAAAGAAACAAATCGATTTCTTCATACAATAAAAAGTGGGACAAATTAGTTCCTCCGTGTACTATATAAAACCATATAAATGGACTAATTTATCCTTTTTTTAAATATGGGGATTAATTTAAGATTTTAAAATTTTGATGGACTAATCTATTTTCTCTATATTTTTAAGGGTCAATTTAAATATTTAGTATTCTTTTTTCTTATTTTGAGACCATCTTGGAATTTCACTTCTAAAAGGTTAGTCTCACAAGTTGACACAATAGATATTTGAGGCGCTATCTAAATGCGTCGTCCATCTTTTGGGCACCAAGCATTTATTTTCGAGTTCAATGGAGCAACAAAATAGTCAACGGTCAGAGATAGCGTGAGACAAGGAATGAAGCGGTTCTACCTTATGGAACAGGAATTTGAACCGTACTTTGACTGACAGTGGAGGCGTCAGATTCAAACACCCACTTCTTATGCCCCCATGAAGAAGCAAGGACACATCGATTAAGTGCCACGCTTACGACTTTAATAACACATCTTCTTTTTTTTTATGCATTCAATTTAAAATTTATTTATTTTTTAATTTAATATAAAAAATATAATATAAATAATGTTATAAAAAAATAATACATGACATTTTAAATTTATAATAAAATAAAATATAAATAAAATTTTTACAAATAATATATTATTTTATTAAAATTTTTAATTTTATATATATATATATATATATATTGTGTCTATATATTATAATTTTTTAATTTTGATGTGTTTCTGGTATCCATGCCCGTGTATACTCGTCATAGGTTTGCCCATTTCTTTCACATTTATGCCCTTTCGTTGTTCTTCTGGGTATCAATCAATAAAATATCTATTGAGGTTTGAATCCTATCCAACACCTTTCAAAGTATACATTTATGTAATGTTTTTAGTAATACAGTAGCGATTGTATTAAATTGATTTAATACATTTTGAAATTTACGTCAAAGTTGACATCCACACAATATGTAGGCAATAGTGTATATGTATGCAATGTAAATGTATTAAAAAATTAGGGTGCTTTGAATGTAACCACTTCATTTGTTCATTTGGCTACTAAGACATTAAGCTGTGGATTTCTCACCATATTTATCATGTTCGTTTTATGAACATTAGCTGTCGTGAGGACACCTATGAGCATCATAAATATCGGTGAAGAAATTCCTTTTGTCATTTTTTTTTGGGTGTTTCAAATATTGAAAGTCAAAGGAAAACAAAAAATAAGTTACGGATTGGGGATCATATCGCATCAACTGCGCAAAATAGCTGACAAACTGTTTCTTTGATTTTTGAGGAGCTAGACTAGTCACGGCTTTTAATTTCATCTTTTTCAATTGTGTTAAAAATTTTAATATAATACATATAACGTGCTGAACCCTAGAATAAAATAATAATAACAATAACACATATAACGTGTTGGTTAATTTTTATCGAATTAAGCTGGCATTACTTGCAACTTTAGAAATTTGAATTTTATTTGAATATTAAGTTTTACCAGGGAAAAACTTACTTTGAAATAATAATTAATTTCACAACTTGTGGTCTTAAAAAAAATAATAATAATAAAGATAAATTATTGTTGAAGTTAAATATGAGAGGTGAAGTCCCACATTGGTTGAGAATGGATTAAGTGAGTAGTATATAATGTGGGAGGATCCATGACTCATTGCCTTAAGGTTTTGGGTCAAGATGTGGCGTCAATATTATAGTCTTTCTCACTAGCCGTTGGTTGTCTGCTCCTGTTGAGCCGCCCTAACTTTGGTATCGAGCGAGGTTGGGCTCGGTTCAGAAAGGCATGGGTGCGGGTTGGCGAGTCTTTGGGAAGAGCGGTTGGCTGATGGGTGAGAGGGAAATTGTTGAAGTTAAGTGTGAGAGGTGAAGTCCCACATTGGTTAAGAATGGATTAAGTGAGTAGTATATAATGTGGGAGGATCCATGACTTATTGCCTTGACATCCGACCCGATACATGCTTCTCACTTAACCCGCCAGATTTCTCTGCCGCTTCCCCGCCCTAACAATTATAGCATCCATCTTGAGTTCTTTTATAATTACACTTATTCCCTTTTTAATTTTAAAAAGTCATAAAGCTCTTTTAAATATTTTAAAATCATTACATTTACACCTTTATTATTCTTTGCAGTAATAAACATGTAGTTTTTCGAAGAAAAAAAATTCAAGTGAAATGTCATAATTGTCCCCACCCCCACCCCCACTTCCACTAATCCCAAACACCCACTTTATTCAATAGACAAAGCAATGTTTTAGCACTGTTAAGCCTTGGTTTTCTAGGTCAACTTCTTAGTGGAAACCTTATTAGGATCTAACTGGAGGAGGACGTTCATCCAATAAGACTGAATAGTTTTTCGAATGCTATAACGCAAGCTAGGTAAATTATTCCCTGCTTACCATATTCAACCTTAAGAGTTAAATGACTTTAGGCTTTAGATGCTTCAAAGGAAATGAATTTTTCAACGAGTGTATTTCAGGAAAATATACAATATGCAGTTTGAGAAATGCTAATAGCGAAAAGCAGGAAAAGAGTGCAATCATTGGCAAAGATATGTTTGCAACTTTCAACTTCCGGTCTTCAACTTTGATCTTAAGTATTAATCGACAAAGATCATGGCTTAGAAATTTCAACAATAATACAAAATGTTCCCTTCGATCAAATGGCTTACTGACATGAGATTTCTCTCCCTTTAGCCTTTACAGAATTCCCTTCGAAAAGCATTCCCAGGTTTTACGAGCTTTTCTAACAAGCAAAGCTTGCGTCTTTGAAGACACAAACAACATCATATCGTACCTAATAATCTTTAATTTTAAACTAGCATGAACGTTTCCAATAAGACTGGGACAAATTGGGCTACTCTCAAATAAAGACGTTGGTAAAGTGAAAAAAAAGATGACTTAATCACTTTCAGATCATAATTTTAATTGTATTTAGGCCGTACTAAATAATCAAAAAGTGATTTATTCCTTGCTTTTCTTCACTTTATCAATATATTTATTCTAGAGAAGTCAAATATGAAAAAAAAAAAAATTAATGTGGAAGATATTTGTAACTTTGAAATTGAAAGGGAAAAAAAAAAATACAAAAACCCTTGATGGGTCAAAAAGACGTGTTGCTTGATTTTGAAGAGAGATCGTGAGAGCGATGAAATCAAAAGAGCAGGCGTTTTCAAAGGTCAACTTTAATTTCCAAGGATATGTGGCCGAATGCTTATACTCCAAGGCACACCAAACCGAGACAAATAAACAGGTGCCGAGCGTATAAGTTTGCCTTTTTTTTTTTTTGAAAAAAAAATTATTATTATTATTCTTCCTTTATTTTTCTAATTCTACAGATGGGAAACGAAGGAAATGTTTTGCTGAATTATCTGTCTATTTCTTAATCAACCACAATAGTAACATTTTTTGTGTCCTTTTTTTTTTTTACCTATTTTGGTGAATTAAAAGGTATATTACTGGATCAGGTATAGACTCTCATAGCAACGGACATTTGAAGATTGCTTAATACTCACAAGTGGCCAGTTCGGCTGTCATGGTGCTTCAAAAAAATACTATGAGAGAGGAGAGAAACATTGAATTTGAGTCGTTAAATTTACTTCCTTAATCTAGTTTTATTTTTATAACAATAAATTAAGAAAATTGATGAACCACGAGGCCTAGCAGAATTGGTTGTGAGTTGGATTCTATAAGCATTTAATCAAAGGTTTGATTCTTAGTGGTATGTATGGAGAGAGTCTCATGGTCAAAAATTTATCCCTTTATGGGAGCTCCCATTTCAAAGGGATTAATTACTGCTATTTACAATGAATACTTGTGCAACCCAAAAAAAAAAAAAAAAGAAAATTGATGAATGTTAAGGAAAATTATTTGTCAAATCTGTATGAAAGTTTAAATGTAAGTGTTTTGCAGGAATTTGTTCATTTTCTTTTTCGACATATTAAACTAATTCCATTTGGTGTAAATGGTTACAAAAATGAAAATTGAAATGGGCTGCGCCTGGTGATCCTAGGAATTTTTTTAGGAGTGGATGGAATAAATGATAAGAAATATGATAGATGGATTGGTGGCGAACTTTTTTTGTAATCATTTGGACAGTATGGAAGTGCAGGAACAATGCCGTTTTTGAAAAGAGAAAGCTAAGTAAAGAGGAGGCTTAGGACATGGCTTTATTTTGGCATAAAGAATGGGCAGATTTAAAATGAGGGATGATCTGATTGAGATTTCTACAAGGGAACAGAGAAATGTGATCGTTTTGTGGGTATATAGTGCTATTTTTTTTTTTTTTTTATTTTGCTGTTGTAATGTTCACATGAGATGGCTTTATCAAATAGATAACGGAAGTAGTCGTTCACCTGGAGATGAGGGTGCAATAGTTTTGGAGTCTGGTGTACATATTGATGTCAATTATATTCATGTTCTGAAGATTGAGATAATGTGATTTCAAATTTGTGTGAGGTGCAAAGAGGAGTTAATGGATGCAGAAGGTACACCATTTATGTATATTTTGTGGTGGCTTGCTTTTATGTTTTTTTGTAGGAATTTCTCCATTGAAGAATGAAAGATATTTTGAGGAAAAGCATATGGTGTATTAATTCAACAGAATGACTGGAGCATATGATTTATATTGAGTTAAACACTATGTATGTTATGAGGGGGTGGAGTATAGTGGGGAAAGGAAAGTATACACACATGCAATTGTGAACGGAGACGCAATACCAATGAGGGTGCATGGGAGTGATACAATTGTGAGATGTTAAAAATGACGGTTGAATTTCTTTTTCAATACTTGTGTGTGTGTGTGTGTGTGTGTGTTTTGGTATTGTCTTTGGCAAGTACTTGTTGAATCATAATTAAGAGGAACAAGAAGGGTGGCTCATAGCTCAGATCAGGAGAAGTAGTGATATACAATGATGTGAAGTGAAATAATGTGAGAAAGAGAGGTATACACTTTATGAGTGATATAGTTTATGAGCATTGTAGAGTAATGTGAGTTGGCATGAGTGAGTGATGCACTATGAGGTATTGTAGTAATCATAGGTGTGTGTGTGACTACATGTGCAGGTATGCTAATTAGAAGGGGGTGTGATGGTTGTATGACAAGTTGGCAATATGAGCTTTTGGGATGTATTGAAGATGAATTTCTTATTGATTGAGGCAATTCATTTGTTTTGGAAGTCTAATTGATATGAAGTAAGGCTGTGAAAAGCCCACTATGATGGTCTCGAAGGAAATAGAGTAGGGATTGAATTGTGGTTAATGATGTCTAATGCATCCTATGCCCACCATTTACAATGGCATGTGCTTCTAATGTTGAATGTTCTTATTGGAGTTGATGATTGCAATTGAAAACCATGAGCAGAGTAAATCTAAGCATGCTAGCTAGAAATGTTAGCTAATAAACTTTCTAGGAGTTATGACAGTCTATTTTGAAGCTTCATTCCTTGACCATTCTGCCTATGCTATTGTTTATTGTGATGTGGAATTCTACACCCAGCCAAGAATAGGGAGCTAACTCTTAGCAAGCAATACTAGGAGTACTTTTGGTTTAGGGTGTATGTTAATTGTTTAAAGTGTGTAATATTAGCTAAGGGCGTTTACTTTCTTTCATAACTAATTTGTTATATTATGTCATTGACGAGAGTGAGGTTCTGAAATTTTATTTTCATCACCGACTTGGAATGAATTCATTTATCAAAAAGAAAAAGAAAAAGCCAATTCCATCCTGATAGGTTAGAATTTCTACTCTGTCTAGGTTTTCTATCCATAGGCCCAGGTCCACTTCACTAGAGTGAATGATTGTCTTAGGTCTCCTCAGGCAATTTTAGGCTTCTAGTCTCTTCGCCCTTGTTGGCCTCGAGACTGAGGAACTTGTGGTCCAGACTGTTATTCTCAAAAACCGATTGATTGGTCACTAACAACTCGAGACACATAACCTATAGTCTAACCCATGCCAAATGACTCGATCCAAACCAACATTTTGCGCCTTCCATCGATCACATTTATGACTCCTCGTGATTGTCACCATCATGGTAACTCCCCTCATTATGACAACCATAATGGTGATTTCTCTCATTATGGCCACCAGACCATATATACTCCAGCCCTAAGGTTGGAGAGGGTCAGTTCGTCATAACTAAAATACCATACCTACTCCTTCTTTCTCTACTTCTCTAGGTTGAGACATAAACATTTTGTAGATCCAATAAGAAAACCTTAATCAGGCATAGAAAATTGGCAGCTTGTCATGTGTCTCAGGTTGTGGGTGACTAACTGGTTTTCAAGGATAACCATCTAGACCACAAGCCCCCATCTCAAGCCCAATAAGGGCGAAGAGACTAGAATCCTAAAATCACTTGAGGAGGCCAAAGACAACTATATGATCAATAGTAAATGGGGCTGGATTGTATATAGAAAACCCAAACAAATCATGAGCCCTACATTCTCGAGCTCTAAAAGAGGCAAAAAGCTAAAGAATGTCTTGGGCCAAATGGGGAAGGTTACGGGATTAAGAGACTAGATAGATAAATTTCTTTCCTCATGTTTATGCATTAATGTCTTCGAGACAAATAGTAATGTTGACAAATTAATAGCTCAGAGAGTGGACTCACATTTTTTAAGATTAAATAACTTTTTTCTTATCCTAGCATTTTTAAATTGATATCAATTTGAACATAACAAAATTTTTAACTTCAATTTAGTCTTAGCATTTTAAATTTCAATATCAATTTAGTCATTGACATTAGGATTTAATTGATGTTTGTAATACCCTAGTTTTAAATATAAGGTCAGGCTTGTGAATTTGTTTTCTTTTTTTTTATAAAAAAAGTGAGAGTTTGAACCTTTGAAATTCACCTTGTGAACCATCTGAGTTAAGCTATACTTGAGAAAACCCTTTTTGAGCCAATTGGAGGTTAGTTGCACTTATTTGTCATTGTAAATCCAAACATCTCTTTAAGTTTGGACCCTATATATCTTTGGAGAGCTATATGATAGGAGGATTTTCTTAAGATCAAAAGTTCTGATAATTATTCCTTAGATAAAAATGAGTTAAAGGGCAATTTTTAATGAATTATTAGGATCCATTAAACTTTGCATTTTTCACTTAGAAGTTTATACAATCTAAAAACTTCCATGATTTGAACTAGAACTCAAATATTTGGATTTCAATTTGTTGGTTTTCTGATTTTTCTGATATTTTATTTAAATCCAGTAGTGTGATTTTGAGTGGTCTAAAGCTGGGTGTCGTAGATTTGGGGCAGCCAAACACCACCCATCACCTCATCTTTTTTTTCCTTTGGATCTAAGGTAAACTTATGGCTTGTTCCTCCTCCTGGGTTCATTGGGCATTGGTTTAATGTTCTAGTGTTGGAAATACCTAGGGTTCATAGGTTTGATTTGGAAGTACGATGAGGGGTTCTCCGAAAGGTACCATAAGTAGAAACGACACTCCAAGATTCATAGGGCATCTCTCCAGTCATATGGCAAAGAATGATGATACATATGAGCACGTGGACCCTGGGTCAAATAATGTCATGGCATCAAAAGAGTGAACCGATATTATTCATGTTACCACTGTGTTTGACGCTTATGCACCTTGTCGAGTCATCGTGAACAAATAAGGCTGCACCTAATTACCCTGGCCTCTTACTTCCCATACCTTTGCCGCTTGAACCTATGCCTCGAAGACCTCTACCCCCAATCCCTTTGCTACCTGGTGCAATATAATCGTCCTAGGTCACTGACTGAAAACAATACTAAGCCGGCATTGCGAGGTTTATCTACCCTTGATTGGAAGCTCTTTGAAGGAAATGACACTTTTTATGCCTATGGCCCTGCTAGCCACAGCCATAGCATGTGAAAGTATCCATCATGCACTAACCTAAATGTCGCTTCCCATAAGTCTAGAAAACTGGATATGTTTGTCTTATAAGAAGTAGTAGGATATGCTGGGAGCTTGGGATAGGCTCTAAGAAGGTGACCCTACCTTGCTTGCCCCGTTGTTATCCTTGTTAATTCTGCCCTCTACTCCCACCTATGCCACCCGAGAAGGAATAGTGAGTCTTGGTTCTCTTCGTAGTATCATATGCCACTCTACGCTTTACCAACCTACTCTTAAGACCAATAATCGTGTCCATAACCTGAATGTAGTCCATGACCTCTACGTAGGTTGTAAACTGAGGAACATGTCCTTGGCCAATCCCTGAATTAATCGCCTCACTCTGTTAGTACCTCTTGGCAATATACTTGAAGCCACTAGTGCCAAGTAGGTGAAACGCTCATTATACTCTGCCATTGACATTCCTGGAGCTAGCTAAGGCTTTAGAAACTCATCCACCATTTGACCCTTCTGGCTCTCAGAACGAAACCCTCTCATGAAGGCCTCCTTGAACTCTTCCCAAGAAAGTGGACTTGAATCACCACACCCTTGAAGATACTTCTTATTTCCCCACTTGGCCTCCTAGTTGGAAATATACCAACTCTGCTGCCATCTCAAATAAATAATGGATGACCCAGATAATCTTTTCAATCTCCTTAAGGAACTTTTGTGATTCCTTTATCATGAGATGCCCGGTATCAATAAGTGGATCCATCATCTTGAACTGTTCCAAACTTGAGTCATTTGGAGATCTGGAGGCTAAATTGGAGGCGATTGCATCATAGCCTCAACTTGCCTGACCAACACCTTAGAAAGACTGACCATTGCTTGTTCCAAAACCCTAAAGTGAGCACAAATGTTGGAAAAAATGCTCTTGTAATGATGTTGAAAATGCATATGATTCACATGTGGCACGATTACACCTGAGAAAGATGAGGACATTTAGAATAAGATCATGAATGCCATGAAAAGACATAACTCTAACTGATCCTAGACATGTCTGACTCTTTTCTAAAGATCTCAAATAACACTACATCAATGCAAATAGGTGTACTTCTATTTACATAAACATCATACTATTTGTGCACAGTTGCACCATTAATATGTAAGGAAACTTATGGCACTAGCACCACTTTTTCATGATTTGATTTAGAAATGTGATCAGCACGTGAGGGATCAAGTTCCTACGGAAGCGTCTGGACAATATGACGTGACAAACATGCGTACTAATAATAATAATAATGTGGCAAAACTTAGTTTGATTATAATATTAATCCCATAAATCAATTCCTAATAATTTAGTTCCAACAGAAGTTCATAAATGTAAGTTATTCTAAAACATAAAATCTAAACATAAAACCAAATAATTCCAATTTGAGTCATAGCCAAACATCATGAATAAATAATTGTAAAGTAAAATAAAATATCATGATATAATGTATGGTCCAGAATCCTGCCTAGTTCACTCACTAATGGAAAACTGCAACACTACTAAGTGAATCTTGAGGTGTGACTGAACATGTAGCTACATCTGTAAGGGAGAAAAAGAAGAAGGGTGAATTCATCAAAACTCAGTAATCATGCTCTCACCCATAGCCCATATAGGACAATTAACAGGATATATAATATACAGTTATACATGCAACATAAGAAAACAGTTGATAGCTATTTACATAATAATATTGAAAAATTCTCTGAAATCTATATCACGAGTTATCAATAGAGAAAAAAGGAACTCAAATAATATAATAATTATATACAAAATAGATGAATAGCACTCTAATTTCTAAACTCTAATAGGGCACCCAACTAGGTCTCATATGTTGGACACCAAACTAGGTTCCATTCTTTGAATAGTTTAAAGGATGGATTGTCCTCTGACTAACAAATTGGTATCAAAGCTAATGATCTTACAACCATTAACTTACTACTTGTTTCTTATTGATTACTATAAAAAAAAGTTTCAATTTAAATTGAATAGATCTAAAAGCTCTTAATCAATATAATTCTAACAATATAACTCATAGGCATAAGTGGGTTCTGAAATCATGCCCAAAAAGTCACTATCGTGTAGAAATAGCGATTTCAAAAGCCCACAAAGTATGTTTTTGACAATTGTGAGGAATCATACCTATGTCAACACTTTCAATAACATGTGGCTGGGATTCTATAGTTATGATAAGAAAATCCATAATATGAAATAATGATAAGTTTATCAAATTCATAAAACATGGCTGACAATTATAGTAAATCATGCTCAACTCAATATCTAAAATAAATCTTTATTTTGGAAAGTTAAAACATTTGTTTCATGGCAAACAAGCATATCAATAATTTTCTAAACTTGGCAGAATTCATAAGAAGTTTGTACATAGCATAAATCAATTCCATATTTCACAAAAAGTGTGTACAGTGCTAGAAATATATTAATAATGACAAAAAATATGATCACAAGCTTAAACTCATTCATCATATGTTATCGAGAATGCCTGACTACTGCCTATGTAATCTTGAGAACTTGAAACGGCATTTTCACCTACCAAGGAATCATTGGAACACAATTAGAAGTGATTTAGAAGTATTGAGAAAGATAAAATAAACCATGAGTGCCCCAATAACAACAAAACTTAAGAATAGGTTAGAAATATGAAGAACACACTTATTGGAAGAATTTAATCGGTGGAAATCGATTGGAATCACTTGGGGATTCTTTGTAATTCGTGTATATGGCTAAGAAGAGAGCTAGGACAGCTAGGGTTCATGTATAGAGTGCATGGAGGTGTTATAACATGTCTATAGACTGAGGGAACAACCTAGGTGATATGACTCCTAATTGCGCTTGTTGCATGCACTTTTACCCATAAATGTAACTTAATTTGCTAATAACTCTCAATATGCTTAGAATTTGACCTCGAGGCTAGAAATAGCAATTGTAAAGAATTGAATTAGCTTTCTAACGACATAAGAATAGTATCAAATAGATATCTGTAGCTTGAGATATTTGTAAAATATTAGACAAAGGCCATGCTTGATAGTATGAGAACAAAGCTATATCTTAAAAGTTATGTTCCAGTTTTCATCTAGCATATATAGGATTTTATATAAACTTGTGGGCCCCATGAGCCCATTAGGACAGTCGAAACCCTATAATTAGGACCTGGAGGTACCCAAAACTGAAAAGAGAGAGAATTAATATTAGAAATAGTTAGAGATGAGGATTTTATAGCTAGAATTAATTTTCAGGCAGTGTTTAATTACCCGGGTATGATGTTTTACCTGTTCGGTGAAATTTCAGTATACGAGTTCTAACACTAAAAACTAATTTGATCTTTATAAAATGAATGAGTTTATCTCTTTAAACCAAATAAATGGCCAAGATTCAATCTTGAATTACAAGATCTAATCTTAGCCATCCATATTACTTTCTTTTTATGAAAAACTTAGGCTCTATATTAGAATAATGATTTTATCACCTTATAAGATAAACTTAACTTACCTAATTTCATTAATTCTTACATCTAGTTTCGGACAGCAAGGAGAAGGCAGAGAACTCCATTTTTCTCTTCACAAAAACCTTGAAAACTTGTTTCCAACCTCAAACTCCTAAGCCTAGACTTGCTGAATCCACAAGTTTCCTTCACTAAACTTGTTTTACATCTCAAAACCTACAAATCTAACTGATTAAAATCTCAATTCTCCATCAATCCTAACCTTGATACCTCACTTCCCTACTGATTAAGGAAGATTTTGGGTGTATTTGTGAGCTTTGAAGTGAAGGAAATCCATCTTGGAGTATTTTAAAGCCAAAGACACACTAGTTTCCAAGAGTAGGGTTATTGTGCTTTATTTTTTGTTTTCTATTTCTTGTAGATTTTGATGGTTTAAAATTGATACTTTCTGGTTCTATTATGCAATTACACATGTATATAGATGTAATTGCTTTGGTGAATTTGTTTTTTTTTATGGAAAACTCATTTTTGTGAAAAGAGATTTTGAACCTTGCTACTAGATTTTCAGTTTTGTATAGGCAGCCACTGATCACGATTTTTCTGAGGGAATTGTGGGAATTTTCATGAGCTATAAAAATTATATGTTGAAGCTAACATCCTAAGGCAACTCTGATAATTTTTGTGGTACATGATAAAGACTGTAACTGCTTTAAAAAAAATCAAGAATTGAAAGTGTATCTATGCTACTTGAACTGTTAAAACTAAAGTTGCGAATTTGTCTAATTTTGTTACCATAGCAAATGATTGATTTTTCCTTTGAAATTTTTATAGGTATTATAGAAATCTTAAGGTTTTACTAGGATTTTTATTTTGAATTTTCTGGGTCCATTTTCTAGGGTTAAAAATGATGAATTTTTGGTTCTAAGCTGAGGTTAAGTGGTTCTGACCATCAAATTTGTAGAATTTTATTAGCATAGTTGAAGAATTCTTTTTGCTCTGAAATTTTTATGCAATCTTGTGGACACATTGAAGTGTCTCAAATAATTTTTATAGCCTCTGAATTGATTATTTGATCTTCAAATAAAATTGTGCTACAAGGGTGTGAAATCTGTCCAATTGCTGGAAATGAACCCAAGACTTGAATTGATAATGTAATGGTATTTTGGTTTAATATGATATGAATACTTGATGAAAAATATTTAGCCATGTGACTTGTGATGTTTAAATGCATGCTAGAGGAAGTAAAGATTGGTTTATGAGGCATGATTGAAATCACAATGCGAATGAATGCCTATATGTGTTTTATACATGCATTGGAAAAAGACAAATGAATGATATATTGAATTAAGTTCTATAGCTATAAGTAAAAATGAGATCCTCTTTGACTTGTCAAGGGCAAATAAAGAAACAAAAGATCCTTTTCAACTGTCGAGGGCAAATAGAGAGAGATGAGATCCTTTCAACTTATCGAGGGCACATAGAGAGAGAGATGAGATCTTTTCGACTTGCGAGGGCAAATAGAGGGATGAGATCCTTTTTAACTTGTCAAAGTAAAATAAAGATAGATGAGATCCTCTTTGATTTATCAAGGGCAACTAAAGATAATTTCCCTATATTTGACATATACATATTTGTATCATATCAAATCATTTTGATTGTCATTATTTACCATGATTCTAAGCTTATGATAAATGTGTACAAAGTGATTGATTTTTTAAAAACAACCCACTTCAGAGGTATGATTTGAAACTTTAAAAATAAACCGTTATTGTGTAATGCATGACCACTTTTTTCTTAATAAACCGAAGTGGTTTGGACGATAACAATGACATGAGTTTAATTATATGTTTTGGGGATGCCCTACTGAGAATTGTATAATTCTCACCCCTATATCTTTGTGTTCTAGTGTCGCTTCCAGGTTGATGCAGAGAATTGAGAGGTTGCTATGCAAAAGAACTCGAAAGTGCAATAGTGTGGTAGTTAATGCTTTTATTATATTGTATTCAATGGAATGGATATGTATGTAAATTGTTAGAGAACGAAGGTGTGTTAAAGCTCATAGAAGAGCTTCCCTTATGTAATTAACTTTGTATTAAACAAATGTTTTAGTTTCCTTGCTATATATTTTAACAAAATTACAACATAGTTATCTCGTAAATCAATCGAGCTTGCTATAGATATTTAAGAAAGGTCCCTAATCTATAAGTAATACCTCTTGTGTCCGATGTCATGGCTTAATATTGATGTTGTACTTTGGAGGATGTTACAAGGGCTGTCTAGTCATGGTATGAATATTCTAGAGACAAGTGTGAGGGCTGCCTTGACATGGTATGAACACACCAGGGATGGGTGTGAGGTCCGTCTAGTTATGGAATCATTTGTGGTCTTTGTTTTGACTTGGAGACCTCCTTAAGCCATTTTATTTGCATAACTTTCAAGTTTCTTTTCCAATTATTTAAAGAGTTTTACATGTTGCATATACAAGTTTAATTTTATTTAAAGATTTTTGATATATGCTCTGATAATTCTTTATGTGGTTTGGAATTTGTCCCATTGAACTGTAAACATCCACTTTGAGTCCAAACATGTTCAATTATTCAAGATAATTGAACTACTATATGGATCCATGGGAAAGACCGCTATAGCGGTCATAGATCGCTATAGCGGTTAGGTGGTGTTGACTTGTATGGCACAGTTTCTGGATGACCGCTATAGCAGTAGAGTGTATTGACTTGTGTGGTATGGTCTCTGGAAACTCGTATGGTAAAGTCAAATGTGTTAACTTGTATGTTATAGTCTTGGCCAAGGGAGGGACCACTATAGTGGTTATAAATTGCTATAGTGGTCAGATGGTGTTGACTCGTATAGTATGATTTCTAGAGACGGCTATAGAAGTCCTGGACTACTATAGCGGTCAAGTGTGTATACGCGGTTGGCCATTCCCATGTCAACTGCTATACTAGTCCATAACGACTATAGTGGTGACCTCGATACCAATATACATCAATATGATGTAGTTTCATTAAAACACCCCCAACACTATATAAACTTATCTCTAGGCTCAGAAAACGCACCCTAGCACTGCCAACACTCTTTGCATCTCTTTCTCTCACACATTTTTCTTCTATTCTTCCTTCTCCCCATGCTTTTGGTAAGTGATTTTCATGGATTCTAGCTATTTTTTTCCTTTTTTTTTTACCAAGCTTATGAGTCAAGTCGCTATCAAGTGTGGATTTCTCATAACGTTCTTCCTCCCTTCTATTCCAAATTTAGTTCTTAGTACTTAGTAATGTTGTTAGTTATTTATGTTTTTATTATACTCTTTGGCAATTACTTGTACCATCCCTACTCCCTAAAGTCAAATTTTCAGCAGAAGTGCACTCCCGGCTATTAATGGTGAGTGGATTTAAGCTCATGGCCATACTTTCGGTCACTACTGGTAGTTTCCAATAGTATATGAATTGTTTATGAAATTTTAGAATAAATTATGCCAAGAAAAACATGTATTCATGGATTATAGCAATTTTAGAGAATTATTGTTTTCACAGTTATCATGAAAAATATTACTTTAGAAAGTTCATGCAACCATACTTGTTCTATGTATGTTTTAGAATTATTTTATCAGTTAGAAAATTGCATGAACCCCGGTTTAGTATGAATAGCATGAACAGTAAAATATTTTGAATATTAGTTTTTAGCCAATAATTAGTGGGAAACAAAATAGTGTGTTAGTCGCTATAAGATCCTTAACCTTGGTATCAAATGGTCTGTCGGAGGACTAGCTTAACCCCAGTTATAGTAAACAACTCAGTGTGGTGTTTGCCTATGGAACGTATTTAGGTGCCCTTTTAGTATCAGTTATCAATTCAGTACAGCAAAATTATTAAGTTTAGCTCTTGTTTTTCTACTAGTTATTGTTATAAATTCAATTTAAATATTGTTCACAGTTTAGTTAAGTATTTAAATATTGAAACGTTTTGTATCAATTACATGTATATATTATGTATTTTGTTATTGTCCTATGTGGGTTGTGAGTAGAGACCTGCTCATTGAGTTTAGATGTACTCAACCCTTTCTTTTTCTCCCCTATAGATATAGCTATAAGTTCAGTTGCACCATAGGATCCTCTTTAGTAGTTTGTAGCTTCTTTTTTATGAGCTTCACTTTGGAATGAAGCTTATTAGAGATTCATGCTAGTTTAACAGTGCTCCAATAATTGTATAGCTGGGATCTCGGATATGCATAGTATTATGTTTATTTCTTTTTTGACTTTTAGCTATTTGTTTAATTATGTTTGGCTTTGGCCGAAATTATTATTATTACACAGCTTTGCAATCAGGATTTATGTTTTGAAAATACTTCACGATTATGAAATTCAGTTGAAATTGAATTATTTGGAGCACATATTTATTATTTTTATGCATGATAGGTAGTCAGGTTACCAGAGGCTTCCATGGGGATCTAATCCCTCATGTGCTAGCCACATTTCCTAAACGGATTGTGACACTTGGGATTTTCTATTTCCACTACACCAAAAAGGGTGTACCTTGATGACTTTAAAAGGACCATCTTATCGCGACGCAACTTTCCAGGCATCAGTTTACTAAGAGTTAGAAAAGAGAACCATCTGCCCCATGTTCCTCAAGATATTTCGATCATGAAACACCTTGGTTCTCTCCTTATACAAGCGAGAGTTCTCGTAGGCCTTGAACATCATCTCTTTCAATTCTTTTAGTTAAAGTTTCTAGGCTATACCAGCCCCATCCAGTTCTAGGATGCACTACTTAATAGCCCAATATACCTGATGCATCGTTTTCACAGACAAATGGCATGCCTTACTAAAACAAGCCTAAAGGGACTCATCTCAATGAGTGTTTTGTAGGCAGTGCAATAAGTCTATAAAGCATCATCCAATCTTATACTCCAGTCCTTAGGATTGTGCCTCACCATCTTCTTCAGGATTATCTTTATTTCCTGATTAGACCTTTAGCTTGCTTATTAGTTTGGGGATGGTAAGGATTAGATACCTTATGAATAACCTCGTATCTATGAAGTAGAGCCTCTAAGCTCTGGTTACATAAGTACCTTGGTCACTAATGATGGCCATAGGCATGCCAAATCTGCAAAAAATATGAGACCAAGAAAAAAAAAAAAAGACAACTACAGAAGAATCATTAATAGGGTATTAATTGCCTCCACCCATTTTAACACATAATCCACAACTAGAATGATGTAAATATAGCCAAAGGAATTGGGAAAGGGACCCATGAAATTAATGTCCTAAACATAAAAAAAAAACTCACAAAATTGTATAGGTTTCTAAAGCATTTCATTCCTCCAAGTGATGTTCCTTGTCTTCTAGCATTGTTCGTAAGCCTTACAAAAATCGTAGGCATCTCTAAATAAGTTAGGCCAATAGAAACCTAAGTGTAATACTTTCTTGGTAGTGTGTTGGGGTCCAAAGTAATCTCCACACGCATAAGTATAACAAAACTTGAGTATCGACTCGAATTTCTCCTAAGGTACACATCATCAAACTATTGGTTGCTACAAGTTTTCCAGAGATAAGGGTCATGCCACACATAGCATTTTGCATCACTTTTTAGCTTTGCAAATTGATCTGGTGAAAGTGTGAAGGTTGTACTCATGCAACCAAGTAGTTTACGATATCAGCGTATCACGAAACAACAGCCACACTCATTAACTACTCATTAGGAAAATTATCATTGATGGGTATGTTATCCGACTCAAGATGCTCAAGCATGCTTAGATGGTTTGTGACTAAGTTTTTAGCTCCACTTTAATCTTTAATGTCCAAATCAAATTCTTGGAGTAATAGGATCCATTTAATGAGCCCAGGCATGGTTTTTGGACTTTTAAGGAGGTACTTAAGAGCTGCATGGTTTGAATATACCACCACTTTAAAGCCTAGCAAGTAAGACCAAAACTTATCCAAAGAAAAAAGAATGGCTAAAAGCTTTTTCTCAATAGTGGGGTAGTTGGACTGTGCAACGTCCAAAGTCCAAGAAGCACAGTAAATAGTCTAAGATACCTTACCCACACATTGTGCAAGCACGACACCTACTGCATGTTCAAAAGCATTGCACATGAGCTCAAGAGGGTTGCATCCAGTCAGGTGGCTAGATGACTATGGTAGTTGTCAAGGCTCTCTTCAGGCTCTCAAATGCCTCTCTACACCATCATCAAAAACAAATTCTGCATCCTTCTACATTAGGGAGGTGAGAGGCTAGGGGATCTTACTGAAATCCTTAATAAACCTCCTATAAAAGCCTGCATGTCTAAGTAAAGAATGAATCTCCTACATGTATGTAGGGTAAGGCAAGGAGAAAATAGCATCTATTTTGGTAGGATCAATGACAATGCCCTTGCTAAAGACTACATGGCCTAAGACTATACCCCATTCAACCACAAAGTAATATTTTTCAAAGTTCAAAACAAGGTTAGTCTGGATGCACTTTTATAGGACTCTAGCTAGGCTACTCAAGAAAGAATGAAAAAAGAACCAAAAACAATAAAATCATCTATAGATACCTCCATGCACTCTTCTAGTAGGTTAGAAAAGATGCTCTTCATGCATCACTGGAAGATAGTCAGTGCATTGCAGAACCCAAAAGGCATCCACTTGTAAGCATATATGCCAAAGGGGCACGTGAAGGTGGTCTTATTTTATTCCTCGAAGGCAATAAGAATCTGAAAGCAATGCATATAGCCATATAGAAAGCAAAAGCGAGACCTCCCTGCCAATTTCTCCAACATTTGATCAATGAAAGTAATTGTCTTTTTGGGTGGCTTGATTGAGCCAACCATAATCAACATAAACTTTCCAGCTATTTTGCACCCTGGTAGCGTCCAACTCACCCTTCTCGTTCTTCGCCATAATGATCCTCAATTTCTTGGGAACAACTTGCACTAGGCTCACTTACTCACTATCTAAAATAGGATATATGATTCAAGCATGTAGAAGCATTGCCACATCTTTTTTAACCACATCAAGAATCAATAAGTTGAGCTACTGATGTGGTTGTCTGATCGGCTTAGCCTCCTCCTCTAGAAATATCCCATGCATGTAGGTGGAGGGGCTAATCCCTGTTATATCATCCAAGGTCCAGCCAATGGCCTTCTTATGTCTCCACGAACAAAAATTCTAAAAAAAATAAAATCAACTAGCATCATTCCCTTAGCTAGCAGCAGTGCTAAAGTTTGAAGCAGATTATTGACAACAAATTAAAAATAGTGTAAATGCTAAATGGCACAAAAATATAGTTTAAAATGCAACTCAGGTCGTCTCATGAAAAAGTGTTTCTAGTTGATTCAAGAAATTGGGGGGTTTTTGAAATTGTTCTGGAATGAAAATTAATTGATAAAATTATATAAGAATTACTTGCACAAGAAGTCCCTTAGGTTAAGAGTTGTTCAATCATCAATTTAAAGGATTAATTTGTAGTGGTGGTTACTCTAATTAATTATGTTTTCTCACAACAATGATGCAATTCTACTTAATGGCCGCATGAACGCACTTCCACTAAGGATTTGACTAACACATGCACTAGTGATCCACAATCGTGGTTCTATGAGCTTATGCTAGTTTAATTATCAACTACAGCAATCTAATCTCCTAAGAGTTAATTCTAATCTCTTACCAAATAGATGTAACTTAATCAATTGACCAAATAGCCTAATGGAATCCTAATTTTGCATGTAACTCACCATGTGAATCACACAATCCGACAGTTGTAAAAAACACAATTGCAATAATTCATATAATCAATATTAAAAAGAGATTTAAAAAGAGGGGGAAAAACCACAAATTGTATTAAGAATTGGAACCTCAAGAATAAATTTTAATCTTCAGTTATCCTTGCCCAAGGTTCGGTCCTCCATAGGTGGAGCATCACAATCAATTTTTAGTAAAGTGCGATTACAATCCCAAACGATAGACAAAACAAGGATTAGAAAATTCCAAAACCTAGAGAGAGTAAAGAGATGAAGATAGAGAGAGAAAGCTTGATAACAATCCTAAAATTTATGAACAAAAGAATTTTGTAAGGTCAAACTATTTATAATGTAGCAACATAGCATAAAAAGCGGGTCCAATAGGTTTAAGTTGTACGTAGCTAACGCTGGGTGTACGCATATGATCACTATGGCGGTCATTTACCATTGGGGCGGTTGTCACTATTCCTGTTGCTACTATTGACCACTAGGGTGGTCAAGGACCGCTGTGGCGGTCTTACCATCAGTCACTGTAAATCCTCCTCTATTGATTATTGGGTGGTCCCGGACTACTGTAGCGGTCCCACTATCAGTAAACTATGCTTGAAAATTGTTCCAAGTCCTTTTTAGTCCAATGCACCAACTTGGGAAAGTCCCATCATCAAATAATACTCACGTGAAGAGATTAAAAACATAGGTAACTCCAAAATACAATTATTTATTAGAAATAGTGCTAATAGCTATGAATTTATCCAATAATGCATGATGGCAGCGAAATACAAATCCACCATTTATTAATCAATTAAACACAACTTCAATGCAAAATGTTTAGAGTTAGAAATGCAAATGGGTGTATAAATGCGACTTGTCACCCAATCAATAGTCAGGTCAATATGAGGTTGGGTTAGGGTTCCAAAAAATGACACATCGTTTCATTAAAAGGATTATAGATAAAAAAAAAATCCACATATAACACCTTTAACGCATTTATTTTGTCCATTGTAAATGCATTTTTCGTCTATAATGGGTTAATTTTGTAACTTTTTTATTTAATTTATTGATTTAGAATAAATTCAATATATTGCAAGTGAAAAATACATCTATAATTTGAAATTCTAAACACATATTTAACGTGCGCATTATAGACCAAAAATTCAGCTTTAAGGAATGAAATTAAAACGCATCGTCTCATTAAATGAATTACAAATGAATCATTTGTAGCATCATAATAAGCATTACAAATGCTATGTCCTCTTCTTCTTCCTTATTTCCCATTTTTACTTCTATCTCTCCTCACTCACTCACTCACTCTCTCTCCCCCCTCTCTCTCTTTATTATGAAACAGTAGCCTCTGCCGCCCTTTTTCAGGCCGCCACTAGAAATTGGTGCGTCCATTTTACAAATGGTTTGCCCCATTATGTTCGTGGTAATGTTCTCTAGCTTTTAATGGATTTAGTTTTTCATTTTCTTCCTTTTTTGTGGATTTCATTGAGTTATTAGTTTTTAATGTGTAGGATTGAAGAGAGAGAACATTTGGAAGATTGGTGCTTTGTTTAGTTTGGGGGTGATAGTTCCACCGCAACTGGCATGGCACGATGCGGCTAAGGACATATGGGTGGCGGCGGTCATGTTTCTTCCCTTTCTGCTTTTGGTTTTCCCCCCTTTTTTCTTAGGTTTGGAAAGATTTGGGTTTGTGTCTGAGATGGTCTAGATTGGTTTTGTTTGGTCACATTGGTGGCTCGAGGAGGGCAAGTTATTGAAAACGATAGATGGTGACGACGGCAATGGTGGAGTTAGAGTTAAATTTTTTTTTTTGGCCATTACAGATGGATTTTTCCATCTCTGACAGGCTGATTTTGCAACCTTTTTTTATAACCAATTAAAGATAGAAAAACCCATTTGTAACATTTATAAAAGTGAAAATAATAAATGACTTATTTCCATCTATAAGTCCGTCTATAAAGCTTATAAAATCTGCCTATAATTCCATCTGTGTTCCATGAATTTTTTGTAGTGTTGGAATTCATACACTCCATGTAATTTGCATTGGCACCTCACATGTCAATTATCCATGGCATAAAAGTTCCCATGAACAGTTTGAAAGTTCATACTTTGCAAGTAAGGTATAGTATAGCTGGTAATGCGTGGCCTTTACAAAGCATCAGAAGTAAGGAGTCGTGGGTTCGACTCTCGAGAATAGTACTCCCTATCCCTCCCCGCACACAATATGGGGTTGTGCACATCCCTTAACAAAAAAAATTCATACTTTAATAATTTATTAAGATGAGAAGGGAAAATGAATAAAAAATAGTAGAAAAAGGAAAAAAAAATGAGGAAGAGAAAATAATTAAAAAAATGAGAGTTGTGTTAAAATGATACATGTGTCATTATTGTAATAAAAAATAAATTTGAAATTTAAATTTGAAATTTAAAAAAATTATAAATTAAATAAATGAATAATTTTAACAAAAATTTCTTTAATTAAAATCTAAATTATAAAATTTTTTGTTTAAATTAAAATAAATATGACATAAATTTTAAAATTTTATTATCAAAAAATATAATCATCATTTTGCTATAATCTTTCCATTACATCTTGTTTTCAATAGCCATTCCCTTTGGTCTATCTTCACTCTCAAATTAATACACTTTTAGTTGATTATCCTTAATTATCCTTCTCTTACTTTCATGTAATTAAATAATAATTATTATTTTTAGTTTAACTCATTTTTAATAATATTAACACTTTTCTTCAATTTTTTGTGTTTCAATGATCTTTTATTTTGTGAGAATCTTCCTTTTTTTTTCCCTCATTTTTTGCATGAATTTTATTAAATTTATATTTTTGTATAAGGACCACAAATTGATTCTCTTAATTTGAAATAGTTTCAACATATATGAATTCATTGTTGCGTAGGAAGCTAGGGACCAGAAAAAGTACAAGGTAATATATAAATTATAAATTGCATCTGCAAAGACCATGCCATTTATTTGTTCATTTTCTTAAAATTATTTTTTTCATCTAACTTACTCCTATGTATTGTAGATAATTATTGCATTATAAATTTTAAAAGTAATTTAATATTTATATATGAATAGTTAATTAAAGAAATTAATTAAAAAGACTTATAATATTTAGTGGTCCTCTACTAATAAAGATTATAATCAATATTAAATAGTTTTGAAATAAAATTAATTATCATCTAATAAAATTCATATAAAATTATTAGGATAGCATTTTTGTAAAATAAAAAATTCAAAAACACAAACAATAATATATTAAAATAAGATTTATTTAATAATGTCAATTATAATGACTTGAATAAGTACAAAATGAGTATGAATAATATAAAAATAATAATAAATTATTAGTTTATTTATGAAAGAGAGGGACAAATATTTTAGGACAAACATATAAAAATTTATTAAATTAAAAATTGAGATAGATAAAAAAGAGTGGACGAGTGGCAATAGCCATCCTTCTTATTTTCCTCACATATAAGGTAAGAAAATTTTACAGGTTGACTCCACATGCTTAATTTTCTCCTTCATTAATTATTTTGTTATGATCCAAACCGAGAACTCTCCTCCCAATGCATTTTCTCTCCTTACTGTTTTTCCTCCTCTCATTTTCGGTTGATCCAAACGTCGTGTGAGGTTCGTTTTGCATCTCATTTCGGTTAAGAAAACAAAAAACCAAAATTATTTTTGTTTGTTAAATACCATTGTCTTTCTCCCGCTAATATAAAATGATAGACAATATACAAAATAGAAATTATGGTAGACCACTCAATTCATGAGTGCAGCTTTTTGATCAAGAGAATCTGAGTAGAATACATGTTAATTAGCAATATATTCACACTCGATATAATTAGATCTTTCTGTGTCTATAAAAAAGAATATAAGTTATGTTTTTCTTTGTAGCTAGCTAATTAATAAAAAATTTCAAGTCCACAAGTAGTACTTCCGGGAAAAATAACAACCTGGCTTGAAGATATATTTTTCTTCGAATGCTGTCTATTATACTGTTCTTTTTTGGAGGAAATTTATCTTCACATGCTCTCATGCAGTTTTTCCAACTATTTTGTTGGCAGAACCATTAGTATGGGATTCACTGATAGCACTGTAGCAACCGAAATTTCGAAGATTTCTCCTTCCTTTTGCCTTTCGCTTATTCATGGCATTCCTTATTCCTCGCCCTCTTCCCTCTTTCTTTTCCGGTTCCTGGCAGAATTTTAAATGTCTAAAAACAGATTAAAAGTTCATAATGTTTAATAACAATTAAACATCCATTTTGTGTATAATCATTATCTCCCATTACAATTACATTTTAAATGCTTGAAGTGCCAAGCATTGAATAATTTAGAATATAAACTTTTATCGTAGCTCTAGAAATATCCAAAAATGTATCTTAAAGTGACATTAAACTAGTTCATAGAACAATGAACTAACAGTATTTAATTATCGTTAAAAATCAATTTAATCTTTTCAATAAATGAACAATCAATACCAATTATACTTTTAGAGACCGAAATAGACATTTACTTCCAATATTTATACTATCTAATGAAAATTAGGTGCTTCCACAGGAGAAAAAAAATAGTGCTTTATTGCATACCAATTCAGGAATTGTATAAAAAATATATTATATTAATTATAATGAAAGATAGTGATGGTTGACAAAACTAAAGTGTCAAACATTAAATAGAACATACCACAGCCTTTTTTTTTTTTTTTTACTCACCTAGGAAACTCTCCTATCCAATATTACCAATAAAAAGGAAATAGGCTAAGAGCCAAGATAATCTACCTTATTGCAATTGACATTTTCCTCCTTTTTCAGCTTATTCTTCATGTTTGTTGAATCATCATCACCTACACAAGGAATCAATCTTAGTCAGTATCCATTGAAAACATTATTCACATCAATCAACCCCAAAGAATCATTGCCAATGCTTTGTAATCAAAACCGAATAAATTAATCAAGAATCATATTTTCAATATAAGACAAGATGAAAACAATGTGCATATCATATTAATTAAGCATATGACAGGTTAAAACTCACTGCAATTCTTTTCAGAGTCACAATCATTGGAATCCCCAACAGAACTTCGATCCACAGAGTCATGCTGATCAATGCAATAATCCCTAAAACTTGGTGACCCCGGACCAAAAATGATGCTATCATCCCTATACTCGTTCTCTTCATGCTCATCAAGAATAGTAGCAACTTTCTTCACACTATTCTTTGCATGCACAATGTCACGATCATCCTTTCCTCGGCTCTCAAATAACACTGCCCTCTCTTCCTCCAAACATTTCTCTCTCAAATTCCCTTCATCATCATTGGATCCTACCTCCTTCCTCTTCATCATCACTTCTTCATCACTCAATATTATTGGCTTCACCTCCTTATTATAACTGTTATTCCCAAAAGCAACATCCTCATCGCCATTATCAGAGTCCTTCTTGTTTGGGAGGATACAATAGTTGTTTGCCGTGACCGGCGGAACGACGCCACTCCGCCAGCCTTTTCGCATGGATTTACGACTTCGGGAGGCATCTTCTGTGTCCAATGTTGAGATACCACAACCCATATTGATGAAAATATGATTAAACAAAGAGAAAGAGAAAGAGAGATATAGAGCTTGTTACGTTGTGTGAAGGGTTAACTACAATTAATAATATGGTGGTAATGAAGAGGTAACAAAGAGGAAGGAAAGTGATATAAAGAGATTGGTGGGTTGAGAATGGTGATCGATGGAGGATGCAACGATATGGTTATGGGGATAAAGTTTGTTTTTCACAAGAGCTTGCATTTGCAATATTGCAATATTCTGAGTTTGTTTGGATGTTTGGTTGATATGGAATTTTTTGTTAAGAACACTCTTTGTTTTCTTGGCTTGCTTCTTTCTTTTGCTCTTAGGATCTAGCAACACAAGAAAAAAAAAATTGGCATGGTGGAAGAGAAGGAGAAAGGGATTGATAGAATAGAAAAACAGACTAACGTGAGAAACGAAACTAGCAAACCAACAAAGCAAACAAAATGACTTTTTTTAAGAGGGAAGGAAGAAAAACCACTAGTTTGGTTTGCCGCTGATAATTATCCCATGCATGTCCTGTGTTCAAGGGCCCAAAATGTGAGGAGCAGAAAACTACTGTAATGTATTTAATCATTTATTATTTTTAAATAATTAGACTGAATTATTTCTCAATTAAATCTCGATCAGTCTTTTAAACAAAGCACATGGTTGAAATGAAATCAAAACATGAAAAATAGCACGTCTTCATGAAGTCAATTATTAACTTTGGATTTTCAGTATTAATAATGACATTCAAGAAATTTTTAAATTCACATACTTCAATTTAAATTATAAACTAGCTTGTATTTTATTATATATATATATATATATATATATATATATATATATTATAGACAACCATGAGTCACTTTTTTTCCTTTAGCTTTTTGACCACTTTTGATGTGATTTTAAGAGATGTATTATTTATAAAAATGGGGTCTTCATCTTGAAAAAATGGGTCATATTTAATTTTTGGTCAAACATGTTTTCGCCTGATATTAAACCATTTGTTCATTATAATTTAGAAATTTGATTTTTTTTAATCAAAGAAACTTCATAAAACGTAACATCTCAACATTTCTACCCTTATTTTGTTTACATTTATATTTTTTGGTCACCTTCCTTGAGGCAAATTGCATCATCATCTGTATTGGCCTCAATCCACCCCTTTTTTTGTCTGCACTTCTGTTGGTCTTTTCTCTCCTTTTGTCAATGAAGTTATGCTGTTTTAGGTCCATGAAAGTGAAAGCAACTGTTGGATAACCGATACACACCATAAGATCGTTTGTTGAAACAGGGTGACTTTAGACCCAACACTTGTTTATTGGGCCATTTGAGGCTGAAAATGAATTCAGACCAAAAAAGGAATTGAAATTGAACCAATGCGGCAATGCTGGCTGCCTGAATCAAAAGAAACCAATACTAGAAAATGGCAATGCCGACAAAATAGGAAACTACACTAAACTCTTCATAAATTCATCCTTTTTTTTCGAAAAAAAAGAGTCAACAACGGGGCAAAGCACCCCAAGCAGAAACTAAATAGCAATCAAACCGAGACAAGCGTGAGATGGGTTGTATTCATGCACCATTTTTTTTTATAACTCTAAGCATATTATATTATTTTGTGTGCTAGATGATATATGATGATTTGTATTTAGTCTTCATTGGGTATTATTAAGTACAATCATAGTTATTTGCACCATTTTAATGAATAAATATATTTTGAAGTTTCATGTGATTTTAATAATTTTTTATGAGTGTTATTTACTTACAGAAACACTCTTGTTGGTGCATGAAGGCCATATAGGAACTTGGAGAAATTCGAAGCTACAACATTTACTATGAGAGAGTAATTATTAGGTGCAGCAACCAGATTGCTATAGCAGACTTCAGCAAAACACTTTGTAGCAGCTGGAAACTGCTATAGGGATCATGCAATTATAGGCCTAGTTTGTCCATGTGAGATAATATTAGATGGGCCCAATTTTTGACATGTAATCAACACACTATAAATATTTTTTAGGTCAGACTTTTGAATATAACCCTACGGTTGCTTCTTTCTCTTCCCTCTCTCCCTTCTCTCTACTCTCTCTCTAGATTTTCTTCTAATTCCTGCTTTTATTTTGCATTCTAGCTACAATTCTTGATTTATCTTGGAGAGCACTTTTATTATTTTAGTTGTAATTCTCTATCCATGGAAGAGCAGTTTTAATTTCTACCTTGTGCAAAGATTTCAAAGACTCCAAAGATTATGTTGTGAAACTACATTATTTTAATGCACTTTATGGTTTAGCTTTCCAATCTTCCTTTGTTTTATCTCTCTCTAATATTTTTGTATTGATTGAACAATTATATTTGTTAGAGTCAACACTAATTATGTGTATGTTTATGATTGTGAATGTCATACATAGTTAGGGTTCTAATTGAGCATAATTTAATTGGTAGTTTAAAGTATGTTTAATAGGTAAAAAGGATTGGAATTAATTATCATAAGAAAGCATAAGCATATAGGGATTGTGATCATGATTTTCTAGGGTTCATGTTAGCCAATGTCTTAGTTGGTCATGTGATTGCGTGACTGAAAGTAGACTTACATCACTGATTGTGCAATTATATAATTAGTGAAAATAACCACTTCCGTGAATTATTCTTTTGAGTCAGTAATAGCACAATTCTAGATCTGCAAGAACTTCTTGTACATGTAATTTATTTATTCATTTTTCTCGCTATATTTTTCGGCAAAGATACCCCCCCCCCCAATTTCCAATTTGCCGGTAATACTTCCTTAAGAGACGACCTGAATTGTGTCATTTACTATATTTTTGGTATGCAACTGAGCAACTAAATAAATTTCAATTTGTTAAAGGTAGCAATAGCTCCTATCAGGATGTAATAAGCAAATCAAACTGACTCGATGAGCCTGATAAATCCAAACCAATTAGATTAGATTGGTTTGGTTCGGACTAGGTCATCAGATCAATCCATTCGGATCCAATTAAAACCAATAACATATAGGTTTGATCACATGCAAAATCTATTTTTCACTTAGGGCCAAACATGAACAAAAGGGGCATATTAGGCTCAAAGTTTTTAGCAATGGGATTTCCAATTCAAGGTTGGCCATATGGTCTAGTAGCTAGACAAAACAACAAAAGGATGCCTCAATCATTTAAACGCATGCTATACAATGACACAACTTTAATTAAGAATCAAGCAAGTTCTAGAATGACATACTGAAGAGGGGAACACACAAGAAAAACAAATTGACCTCAAAATTAGACCAATTACTAAATTAAGGTTCAGCATCTCACAATGTACCTATCCAATGATCAGTTCACATTTAACAAGTCCCAATCATCAAGCTAGCACATAGTAGAATTCATAAATAAAATAATTGATGAGGGAATCTTATGTTCAAAGCTGAACCAATTGAACTAATTCACATGTTCAGTAAAACTAAATCCACACAATACTAGCTAGGAGAAGATTAAAACCACAACTGAGTCTTAAAATAGCTCAACTCATAATACTTGCTAAAAGAAACTAGAGGTTCTCTAGCCCCAAACAAAATCATGCATTGTCCTCAATGCAGTGAGAACAACAAAAGATGGAGAGCGAAATAGGGAAGGATAAGTTTCATCTACAAAACTAAAAAACACGAAATAATGATAATAATAATCAAAATGGAGTTGGAATGAGGGAACTTGCTCATGGATCTTCTTCCGAGTCATCCGTAGAGGGTGCAGAATTTCTAGGCACGTATCCCTCTTCTCTATCCACTCTAGCTCTGTGTTCTTGAACTACTTCAGCATAGTTCTGAATGAGGCTATTAAGTACGTCTGCTCTGGACAGCATAAAACCCAAATCTTCTACTGTGTCAGAGGTGATAGGGTCTCTAGGGGGTGAAATGAAATTATAAATCTCCAAGAAATGTCATAACATCATCAATAATATAAAATCAGACTAGCTTCACATATAATGTCCTGCTTCAAAAGCTATGATTTCAAGTAGAGGTTTATTTAAATATTACCATTAACTTCAGATTATTTGAATAATTGTTACTTTTTGTTTGAAACAACTACTCACAGAAGTAATAGGAATAGAATAACTTTAGGAAGACATACATATATTTGATTACAAATGCTCGTAACTGTGAAAGGATTTTCACTTCTGCTAGTTCTTTCTAGCTGATTAGATTTGGCGTTTAAATCCAGTTTAAGTCAAAACTTATGAAGAAGAAGAAGAGAAACGGGCTACTTGGGATTTTTCAGAACTTTTAGCATAAACAAAATAACAAACACTCTCTCAAGTAGTTGCACTTGTAGTTGAATTTTTCATTTCATCAAACATGCTAATTATATTTTCTCAATTTTTTAAGAAAATATAAATGTATACTGATTTCTATGAAAAAAATAAATCAATATTAAAATTTAACAAACAGACCTTGACGGAAGTCAACATAATTTGTCCTTAAAATAATTATATTTAATAGTTTGATCATATATAAAAATAAGAAATTGATAAAGTTTTAAAAAATATAAATTATTTTTCACTGAATTAAAAATAATAAATTTACGTAAAAATAGAATTGATAATAATAATAACAATTTAATGTTAGATTGTCATTATAATTAATAAATAAAGAGAATGGTAAAGTCACTAGAACCTATAATACTAATATTTCAGAGTCGTTTGAGGGAAAGTTTTACACGTATCGCAATGAGAATTACACGTGTCGTAATGAGAATGTTTTAGGGCCTATATCTTTTAAGAATTAATTTTTTTTAAAAAATAAAATCACAATTATTACATATTATTTGCATATCATTGATAATCATCTGTATTTAATAATAGGATTATATTGCATTAATTAAATATCTTTAATTATTGTGATGCTGAAATCATGAATTATATTGATAAATTAATTTCACAATTTTAGTATTAATTTCACATCTAAATTTTTTATATTTAATGCGGGTAGTGATTTTCTTTTGAATACTATTATATTAAATTTATGAAATTAAGTATATAAATTATAAGAAAGATGCAAAATATATGCGCTAGGTTATATTATTTACTTTTTTTATTAACAATAAGATTATGATGAATTTAATTATTTAAAGGCAGAATATTTTTTTGTGTCGTTAGTGATGACATTATTTGATTATGTATATAGACTAATTTAATAATTTGAAGACCAATAATATATCAATTCAATAAAAAAATTTATATATGTATGCAAGTGAAAATAAAAATCCTGTGATCACCTGGAATTGCCATAAAATTATACCTTTAATAACCTCTAAGCTCTTATAAATAATTTTGATAACTTTATATTTTTTTAAAAAATAATCATATAATTTATGACAATTTTGATAATTTTATATTTTAAAAGATTTGAATGAATTTTGAAAAAAAGTTAGTGTTAAAAAAAATTTAAAAAATTAGAGAAGATTTTTTAAAAAAATGATAGAGATTTATCAGAATCTTATTTATAATTAGAAATTATTAATGATTAAGATTTCGTATAAAATTTATTGATTGTATAAATCTACTATACTAATATTTCAGACTTATTTCATAAAAACTATTACACATGTCATTCATATAGTGATTTAGATTTCACATATCATTCATACAGTAATTTAAGTCTCACTTTTCTTAATCTTCATGTCTAAAAAAATTTTTAAATTTAATTTATAATTTACTAATTAATTATTTTTTATATAAAATAAAATTAGATATTACAATCATTAAAGAATCAAATATTACAATAATTAAATATTATAATTTATACTGAGAGCGAGCTCATGTTAATATAATTATGATCTACAATTAAATTAAGAACCATTAATAGCCTCACATTATAAAGGTAACATAAAAAATTATAAAGAAAATATTTTCAAAATAAATAAGTTTTAAAATCAACATATTTTTTTTAAAAAGAAAACGGGTGGTTAAATTGTTAACGAATTGTTAATCAATTGATTTTGATATGATAATAATTAAAAATTCAATTTATATTAAATTTATTCTTAATTAAATATTTAAGATACATTATAATACTAATATAATAATTTATTATTAATTAAATATGATAATAATTTATATAATACTAATATTTAAGACTCATTACATAAAAAGTCTTTCATGTGTTATTTATGAAAAAAATATACCCCACCGTTTTCATAATCTTAATACTTAAAGTAAATTTTTAAATTTAATTTACCTTCTAATTACCAATTATTTTTTTCTAATCATACATTCACATCTTTTTACCATTAACAAAATGAATATAAAAAATAAAAAATAGCATAAATAAAATTATAATTCAATATATTATATAATAAAAATTATATATATACAATTATAATATTAAAGATAACAAACCTATTATGATTGTATTACATTAATAGCATTTGTTATTATAGATATTTATGTTTTTAAGTTCAAAGTATTTTTAAAATTTTTTAATAACTTTGTAAATATCAATAGAGATTCAAATTTCTATGTGAAATGAAAAATGGAGACCCATGACCAGGATTTGCATGAGAATGGAGGTAA
This sequence comes from Dalbergia cochinchinensis, assembly GCA_031216125.1. Lineage (NCBI taxonomy): Eukaryota > Viridiplantae > Streptophyta > Magnoliopsida > Fabales > Fabaceae > Dalbergia > Dalbergia cochinchinensis. Next base: position 27,359,763 of record CM062368.1, read on the forward strand.
AATTCTAAATGAAGATGAGATTAGGGGAAATTTTCTAATTTCACATATAGAAATTTTGAAAATTATAATAAAAAAATTATCTATCTATATATATCACTATATTCTATTTTACAACTTAAATATTCCAATCTATTAATTCTATAATTTTTTCATACAAATTTTTTTGAAAAATGATACCTTCAATTTTTTAATACTAAAATATTTAAAAAATCAATTCTATAATTTACACTTCTTTGATAATGATATTAAACATTTATTAATTTTTAAAAATTAAATAATTATATTACTTTTTATTGAAAAAATTATAATTGATATACCACTCTAATAATTGAGATTATATAAATTAGAATAGAATTATAAATAATTTTTACAAATTATTATACATTAACTATAACATATATTTTAAAATTGGTATTTTAATTTATTAAAATAGTGTACAAGGAAAGGATGTGTAATTAAAATCATATAAATTAAATTTATATATTATTTTTATTAATTAGAAAATATATTTTTATATTTTTAAATTAAATATTTTAATTTACTAAAAAGATATAAATGGTTAGGGATGATTAAAAAAATTGAAAATGGGTACACATAGGAATTACGTAATGGGGAAAGTAATTGGCACATATTTCACCTTCATAGGGATGATATATGAGGGGGCTAAGTCCCTGTTTGTTAAACGGAATAGGGACATGGATAATATATCTTTATTTTTTAATTATTTTTATTATATTCACATTTTGTATATATTTTTAATTTTAATTTGAATTATATTGCATTAATAGTATTTGTTATTATGGATATTTATGTTTCAAATTGTAAAATATTTTTAAATTTTTTATCTTTTTAAAATTTATTAATAAACCCTTGAATACCATAGGGATTCAAAATCTCTTCGGGAAACAGGAAATGAGAAATGGGGATCTACAAGAGGATGGAGATAGAGATGAAAGATAAAATTCTAAACAGTAATGGGAGACGTGAGATATGTCCCCTTCTCATGGATATTCATTGTCATCCCTATAAATGGCTCATGATATAGTAAAATTATCCATTTATTTTTTTCTTTATTCAACAATTTTAACTTTTAAAATGTGTAAAATTTTTATAAAATAAGCTCTTTATTATTAATTATAGGTTATCTATTAAAATATTTTCAACCTTATAAACATGATATTTAATATAAGATATAAAATAGAATGACACATTTATATTTTATCTACTAATTTAATTATTTAACTATTAACTTATTTTAGGGATAAATTTATATACTCAATTTTTTATAAAATATATGTAAATAAATTATCATTTATTTTTTATAATAATTAATAAACTATTTTTTATTATCTCTCCATGTATCGCATGGGTCAAACGACTAATTATTCTAATAATGAGGAGTTTTGGTACTATATATAAGATCTTAGATTAGATCCTCACTGTAACCAAATAAGGAGAATGTTATTATATAGAAAGTAGATTATATATCAAACTTTAAAAGTAACGCGTGTAAAAACTGAAACAAGATAGTAATACACAATTAAATTCAATTATAAATCCAATAATAAAATTTGACTCTTTCACATTCCTGACATTAGAGCGTGTTTATTTTAGATTTTGAAAAAAAATAATTATTATACTTAAATTTTATATTTAATTAAAAAAATTGAAAATTAATTTTTTTAGAAACTACTCATTTTTGCATCCATAAAAAAATTGAAAACTGATTTTTTTATGTTTTAATTATTTTTTAAAATTATTCAAACATAAAAAAATAATTTTTTTGGGTTAAAAAGATTATTCTAAATCAAAAAAACTAAAATAAACGCACCCTTAATTACTACATTCTTTTGATTTATCGTCTTACACAATCCTAGAGGGAGTGACTGTGGACTAAAATGTGGTGCGGCCGCCGGACAATTCTTATTGCAAGCCCTCACGCCGCCATCCACCTCTTTTTTTTTTTTTTTATGAGATTTCTACGTCTTTTATATGGTGCATGCTACAACGCACTTGTGTTCTTGCCAACTATATTGCACTGCGTACGACGAAGTTATGAAAAAACAAATGCTGAACACAGTTTTGATTTATTAATTATTATAGGATCAATGCAACCTGCGACCAAAATTTTTTTCATCAAATCTGTACCAAACAAAAATCAGCAGTGATTAGTTTTTAATGAAAGTAAATAAAAAATAAAATCCAGTCCACAAAATAACCCAACGGCGTGCATAATTTGTATTGGTTTTCGCAACAAGTTTTTTTTTTGGAGCCATAAAGTATTTTGTTTGTAGGTTTTGTTAACAAATGTCCTGGAGCAGGTTAAAGATACTTATAAAGGTAAGTTTTTAAGCTTAGCAATGGTTTCAAAGTATTGAAAATATAGGCTTATTTGGATTGAGTTATCATTTTTAGTTTTTCAATTTTTAAGATTTATAAAGAAAATATTAAAAATTAGAAATAAAAATTGAAAATTAAATTTTTAATTTTCATAATTTTTCAGCATTTTCTAATAAAATCTCAAAAATTAAAAAATTAAAAATGAAAACCAAAAACAAAAAATAAAACCAAAAACGGGTGGAAAGAAGGGAAATTTTTACGTGACAGGGAGTGAAAAATTTATAAATTAGGAATGATGGTGAAATTCGGTGATACTAAAGATCTAACAAAAGACATTTCGAAGGATATCTTTCACTACAATGAAAATAATATATTATTTCAACAAAATATTCTGTTTCTTTTTTTATTTTATGAAATTTAGTTATTTTAAAATATTTCATATTTTTTGTGTTAATTATTTTTTATTCTCATAAAAAAGGAAACTGCTATCTTTTAATCCTTTGTAATAAAAACTGTTATTCATAAAAGAAACTGTGATATTTTTTAAAATTTTCTCATAATATGGAAAATTATGAAAGGATTATTTTATAAATATTATTTATTTTTTATACTAGCTTTTGTTATAAAATAAAAGAAACTTTTATTTACCAACTTATTATTATAAAATAAAATAAACTTTTATTCACCAACTTTTTATACTAGCTTTTGGCACTATTGTAAAATAAAATAAACTGCCATTTTTATTATAAAATCAGCTTTGACACAATCAACTTCATCCAAAATTGATTCTACGAATGTAGAATCAAATCCACACTAAATGTGTTATTTTACGTTGAACATGATAAGAGATTTTTCTCAACCCTTCTCCTAAGAAGCAAGTCTCATTTTGATTCTTAAATGTATATGTGTGCATTAATTTAATTCTTAAAATTAAGAAATTAATGATTTATTCTGAAGTTACCAAATGTTATTTAAATTGTTCTCGGGAGTGATTCAATCTTAGTCCTTTCACACGTCACCTTAAGAATTACTTTGAGAGTTTGGAATTTTAACGATTAAGTCATTATTTATTTAATTTTAGGAGAACCAAAATGAAATACAAATATATTATATAACTTTAGATACCAAAATAACGCTTTACTCCGTTTGCTCCTTTTATAATCTTCTATGTAATCTTGTTTGGATTGGTTAAATAAATGAAGCTGTTCTGAAATCGTGTTCAGAATCTATGAGGGTTGGTGTAGTTAAGATATAGAAATCTCTGGTTCCAGCTATAATTTTATGCCTACGACTCAAGGGTACACTGTCCAGAATCAGTGATGTTTTTTTGTTCTCGCTCTTCACAAAGCAAAAGAAACCCTTCATTCAGTGTCATTTTTTATCATTGAATAACTTATGCCTGTATTCCCTTCATTCAGCACCCATTGCCCAATGTAGTCCTGGAGGAAGGGGTTTTGGCTATTGACTATTCTTAATCTATGTACACACAAAATGTATAATCATAAGAATTTAATTTCTTCCTTGTCTGTGTCTTTCATTCTTTCACTTTTTTATTCCTTAAAAGAAATTATATAATAGAAATCAGAATGTATTTTATTAGGACCGGATGATAGTATAAATTTTTTTCACATTTTCAATACAATAAAATTGAAATTCTTTTATTATTATGACATTATTGTTTATAACCACACTCATAAATTATACTATATTTACAAATTTGGAACCGACCACCTCAGTGGGATTTGCCTGGTAGTCTTCTCTCCGATGACCCTTTTCTTTGAGACAATATGGGTGACCATAAATCTCGCTGACAACACCACAGTAGTTTGAATTTGTGTCCATGTCTAAACAAAATCTTAGAATGAGGGAACTGAACAACAAAAGTTTTAAAATCTCCGACGTCATTCTCAGTGCACCTACAAATTTTATGCTGTTCATCAAATCTTGACTAGGATAAGGAAAGAAACTTTTGTAGATATGGTCCAATGTGTAGGTCTGCTTCATTGACAATTATGGCCCTGAAAGTCAGCAGATACGCTGCAACCCATATTACAGTAGTACTTGTTTAATTTTGTAATTGACGTGGGGAATTTTACCAGTGATGATGCGCAAAAAAAATCCCAATAACAAAGATTCTACTACCATAGCTGCAAGAAACCCGGGTCGGCAGTTCTGATCAGTTACAGTCATGCATAGCTCTTTTCTTTATTTTCCAATTTCCACAGGATGTTCATATTGAGATCCCTCACACGGTTGTTAAATACCATGTCCTAACAAGCTGTCCAAAGTATTGCTTTTTTAACTTTTTGACGGATATGTCCAAAATAATTAAACTTTGTTGCAGAAATGTGTAAATTATACTGACCTTCGTTACATTAGACATTATATAAGTGAGTAGTGGTATGCAGTCTGAATAGCTGTACCCAAGGCACTCTTGAAGATCTCTTCCAAAGACTTAAGTTAATGAATAGAGGTATATGAATGATTTTTATACTTTAACAGGTTTTTCACACTAATGTTTTTTTGCAGCTTGAAGCATAGCATAAATTTTTTTTTTTTTCAAAAGGGGCATAACAAGGATTGATCTATGACCATTTGGTCTTTGAGATTTTGATATATCATGTTGTAAAATTATTTCTTTCGAAAGCTAAAGCTGATTAATAGAACTATAGAAGTATATGAGTAGTTTTTGTTCTCTAACACAAGACATAGTTGGTTACGTTTTATTATAGAAAAATGAAACAATTTAACATAGGTGAGTGGGTGAAAGAGAATATGAAAGAACTAACAAATCATATTATGCTTCAGTGGTCCATCATCGCAAAGTCTTGCTGCTTGTCAGCTGGCTACAAAGCAGTTTCCTAACTCCTACAATTTGCGAAAATATGTACTAACCTCAGTCTAAAATTTAGGTGATATTTGATGTTGTTAGCTTAATTTGTCAAGCGTTACCCTTAGAATTCAATAGGCTTAACAAGCTGACCCATGACGTGTGTAATAGGTGCTATCCATCAACTAGATATAGTTCTAAGAAATTTTAAGGAAATAAGGTTATCCTTTTACTAACAACTATAGTTTTTTATCTAGTAGTAAGCGCTTTATCTAATAATACTATTATATCAACACAAAGCACTTTTATAAAATATGACACTGAGTATCCATAAAGGAAGGTCAGTGCAAGCATAACAAGTCAAGAGGTGTCTTGTGTAATATCTCCTAGTTTCAAGGGAGGTGAGTGAAAGGCTGGTTGTAACCATATCAATACTAGATTGATTGTCATAATCATTGTATAATCATTTCAATTATACCAGAGGTCCAGAACATTATTTATAATCATTGGCATAAGCTTTAGTGTTATAGGCCTCATACATCAACCTTCCAGGGGAGGGTTATTTAGCTTTTGTAATACACAGTACTTGATTTATTGACAACCATTGAAAATAAAAATCTAATGTGGTCCACTACCACTCGTTGTGGGAATGAGATTCAATTTGAAAGAAGCTGATGGAACTTGGTGATCTTTGCCTATTTGTAATATTCCCATTTCCCGTTATGTATGTTACTATATAGTTTTGGCAAAGTATATATTGCCATGATTGTCATTATATTTTATGGTTTCGGTGTCCCCGAAAAACTATTTCTAAAAACTTCGACAGCTTAGGCATTATTGACAAGAATCTTATTCTGTACAGCCATGAGTGGGTTGCGTTGTCTAAGCCTGGAAGAGAACCGTTATATAAATCTTTTGTTCCTAGATCCATTTCCCTACTCAACCAACAAATTTTTTTCCTTTTGTTACTTGTTCACTTCGCTAACTCAACCAACGCCAAGTTTTATAATTCAAATGTTCTTATCACGTCGAATTTTTTCAGTGCATTGCATCAAGAAGCAATTTAGCGTAGTCGGGTAGAGATTGACATAAATCCATAAGTTTTAATTTTTATGCGGCGACTAATTAATAATAATAATAATAATAATAATAATAATAATAATAATAAGAGGATCTACTTGTTTAACACATTATCCCTCTACATAACGTTTTCTCATCATCTGTGAAAAAAATATATTATTCAGTTATGCACACCTAACAGTTATATATGAAATTAGTTTTAATATACTGTTAATGTATCAGATTTTTATATAGGTATCAAATCATATGGGACTTTATGTGAATCTCATTTTTGTTAGTGTTAATACATTTAATTTATATGTAATATAATTGATTATCCTAGACTATTTATTCTGTTTTGAGTAGGTTTGCCAAATGAGGAGTATGTTGGAGTTTTAAATATGAGAGATGAAATCTCATATTTATGGAAAATTGGCTAAATGAGTAATATATAATAAGAGAGGATTCATAGATGTGTTGATATAAGATTTTGGGTTAAAATTTGGTGTTCAACCCAATTATATGATCCCCTCACTCCGCCTCATGTTTGGATCTCCCCAATCCATCCGAGTAAACAAAATTTGCTTCGCTTAAATTCTATTCAAGAGTAGAATACGTTATTGTCCATGCGAAGGAAATGCCATGGACCCTATTTTTCATTCCTTCTTTAACCATATATACTCGACGATTTTTTACGTATATCTTCTTCCCTTTTTATCTTCACTTCCATTAAAAGGAATCTCTTTTTGTTTCTTTTTTTTTATAACGTGAAAGAAAGAATCTCATGAATGGAGTATTGAGTTCTCCTATTGAAATTAAAGAAGGATCCGAATCAAAATCCATGTGTGCTTACCCATATGGCATCGCTTATTTCATAAAGTTTCATGATTAGATAAAACAGAACCTCTTCCCTACCTAGTCCCTACTTTCATTGGATGCCTCCCTTTTGCATGTATTCTTTTGGTTCATTATCATATTTTTGGATCGTTATTTTGTCCTCAACAAAAATCATTTGCATTTTGAGTAACAAAAGCTAGAATTTCTAGCAACACTCAGCATTAATTCAGAGTGACGTTCATATTATATTATATTATATTATTATTATTATTTTAATTCTGCCTTCATTGCAATTATTCTCAATTTGACAAAACTGATAAATGCATGTTAGTGAAGAGTACTGTTGAATCATGGACAAGTTGCTTATTATCATTACCACCAGATATAGAGCCCTTGCACAAAACAAACGCCCATATACAATTCTCATTTCCCTAAAGACTAGAAGAAATTAAAATTGAAAAAAAAAGGTTGTATATGGGTATCCGAAGGGCTCCCAATGATTTCCCAAAACTATTGAAGGTCTATTTGCAACTCCTATTCTAAACTCTTAGGCAGTTTTTCCTTCCTTTTCACTGGCTTGTAACTGAGCCAGAATCCGAGGAACTAGGGGAGGGAGGGCCTGTGCTACTGCCACTCTCCAGTGCGAAATTCAGTTCACTGGGTTCCTCAACCTCCTCCTCCTCCTCCTCCTCCTCCTCAAATTCATCACTGTCGTCCCTGTCAGAGTGCTCCGCATCACCATAAGAGATCCTTACCCTCTTGTTGCTCCTCCTATCCTTCTCGAGAAATATTTTGTACCCGGCCCAGGAAGACATCTGCATTTGAGTTCATAATTCACAGAGGTTAGATTACAAATTACAGATAAATAAATGTACCTAGTCTTATCCCCATAGAAAGACGCACTATTATCAATATTTGAACTCAATCTTCAAATCATAAGACAACAACTTTACCATTGAAGTTGCACAAGGGTCACCTCTAGGTAAGACTGGGGCAAGCGGATCCTGGTTCATTAGAGTGGGGGAGTATGCCCCACAACAATTTTAAATTTTATTAAATAATTATATAGATAGGTAGAATTTTGACTCCATAATTTCATTGGGTTTAACTTTGCAGTAACTCTAAATAAGACAAAATAATAAGATACAGTACAATCAACTTATTTTTTGCGATAATATATGATCTTTGTCTCTATTGTCAAAATTTTCCAGATCCATTCCTAGATAAGACAAAAAAATTAATCGAATAAAACGTACAGATTGCAAAATCGGAGCCATTCTTATAAAATTTGCAGCTGACATGAAGAGGCATTAGTCCAAATTTGTTCATAGACCAACTGTTGTATAATTTACCTGAGATGGGTCGGGAAGTGCCGCAGGGAGATAAAAGCGGAACTCATGCATAATCCACTTAGTTTTGATGAAGTCGGTGCCTCTCTTCATCCAGAACTCAAGCTTGTTCCTTTTGCCAACCAGCTTGTTTTTGGTAAAAACAATGATGTCCTTAGCATCCCCAGCAGTTCTCCACTGGCCAGAGCCAGCGTCCCTTTTGTCAATGTTTCCAAACACACGGTCCTTGAGGTCGCAAAAAAAGAACTTGTTGCCCAAGAAAACCCTTCCACCTGCAATCACAACTAGGCTTAATTAAATTCAATGCACCATTTTGGTTCAATTCAAGCATCCAAATTGAACCGTTAAAAGTACCCCAAAAAAAAAAAGAAAAGAAAGAGGAGTTTCTTCCACTTGCCTGATGGCAGATTCTTAGGCTCAGTGCTGAACACATCAAACTCTGGCACAACCTCAACATCGTTTCTTCGAGAAAGGGCCTTCTTCTTCAGGTAGTAAGCGACAAAAATCTCATCGGAAGGGCAGAATGTGTACCCAACGGGGAGCTTAATGTTACCACCAAAGGATGCCAACCTATCCATCTCAAAAGAATGATGACTTTGTGCTGTCTCTCAAGAAGGCCTTTTGAGAGGGTAGGTCGGTGTTTCTCTTAAGACTCTTTTGGACGATCAGAACAGTAGAACCATGTACGTTTTGAAGTGTTGAGGACAAGGAGAAGGTTGGATATGGTTTAATTTATAGCTTCAAGACATGCTGTGTCATCAATGTGTGTAAGAGAGAGAGATTGGCAAAAAGGAAGGGCGCGCACAAAGGTATCTAGACGGAAAGGAAGGGAAGGCGTGGAAAGAGAGAATGGCAAAAGAGGAAGGATTGTAACTCCTCCTATTATTGGGGATCTTTAATTCCTTATTTGACTTTGGAAGGGAATTTTTGGTGTTTTGCTTTTTATATTTTTTTTTCTTAAAAGGGGTTATTTAATTTCCTTTTGTCTTCAATCCAAAATTAATATTACCTCTGGTGATAATTATCTATTTTATTAAATAATTATCCATTTTAAATGTGTATAGGAATTAAGGGCATAATTGTTAAAAATAATTTATTGAATTATTTTTTTGATAATTCAAATTTTTCTCTCCTTCTCCATTATTACTCTCACATCTAAGATAGTATTTAATATGGGTATTATAGAAAATAAATAATTAATGCTACTTTAATTTTTAAAATAAACAATTATTTTTAAATAAAATATTTTGTAAAATGAATAATTGTTTGATAACATAGGGAGAAAAATATAAAAGTAAAGACATAAATACTCTTTTATCACTTAATCTTTATTCACTCTCAAACTAATTAAACACTCGAATAAACTCACACTCCCTCATTCCCTTTCAAATTAAATAGAGAGATAAAATAAGTATAAAATAATTAACAAACTATTGAAATATAAAAATAACTTATATTTTGATTTAGAAAAATTAAACCCTTTAAAAAGGATGGGAGTAATGAATTAAAGGGATTCTTTATACCTTGTTTTCAGCTCTTTACAAAACGTCAACGGGACATCACACATACTGTATGTTTTCTGCTTTCGGTCAAGAAGCATTCCCCCGCCACCGTATTCACCATGTGTGCCACGTTTGGCTGTGCCATTTTTTATTTTTATTTTTTACAATTAATGCTTACTTATTCCACTAAGTTATCACTTGTGTGAGACTAAGGAGCCATACCCTCTTAAAAAGGGAAATCATTTTTTTTTTCAATTGGACGTGTTTGTTTTTCTCAATAAAATTACTTTCGTTTTTTTATGCTACAATGTACTTGAATGATTTTTCATTTCTTCTTAAAAATAAAATTAAATCCTTTAAGGAAAATATTAAAATTGTGCCATCTTTTCATACTGATTTTTTGTGTTTAAAAAATAAAAATAAGAAATATATAGAAGTTGTTCAATCATTAAGAAAAGGTGCTTCTAGTATCTCTATATAAAGTAAAATTAAGAATTTTAAATTATTGTTTAAAAATGGGATCCAGTTTATCACTAAATCTCCTAAAAAACTTGTCAAGCAATTTTATTCATTATCTTAAGAATAAATAAAAAATTTAAAGGAAAATTTTTAATACTCATATGTGATGTTTGATACATTGCCTATCAAATTACTAGTAATTTAGATTACCATTTAAAAAGATTACTACCTTTTAAATTACCGATAATGTTAAGGTATAGCATTTAATATGTGCATGTAATTTAATTGACAACTCACATTACATATCACAAGCATTACTATGTAATATATATTTTTACTAATAATTAAAAATAATAGTAATAATAATTATTCACATTATTAATTATTATCAACTATAAATTTTTATTATTAGAATTAAATCAAAAATAATAAATCTAATTGTTTTATAAAATTATAAATAATAATAAATAAATCATTATTAGTTAATAACTGACAATAATTATTAATAATCATGATTTACTATAAATACTAATTAATAAAGTAATAAAATTAATTATTAAAAATTAATTATTAAAAAAAATTGATAATTATTTATTATTATAAATTGATAATTATTATTAAAAGTTCATTCTATTACTGGTGTTAATTGATATGCTTTGTATATATTAATATACGTTTTGTATATATTAATATTGGTACGGTCAAATTGAATCAAAAGTTATCTACTGATGCCAAAATATTATACAAAACGGATCGTGTTCATACCATAATATTATTTAAAAATGTTTAATAGATTATATTTTATACTCAATTTGAAATTCACATAGATTATTTTCAAAAAGTTTATTCGTACTTGATACCGTAATCAATAATTGAAATTGCTCTATGCAATCTTGCTTTTGACCATGTTTATCACATTATACCCAAAAAAAAAAAAAAAGCTTTCAATTTTTTTTAATTGTGTCTTTTAGTGGTTTAGATTATAATAAACATGCTCTAAAGATAATGAATTATTGCACTAATAATGGATAAAATAACAACCATTCATTCAAAACATAATGATAAAGTATTTAACAATGAAGAATTTTAAGTCCAACAACTTTTTTCGATATATATATATATATATATATATATATAATACTAATATTTCAGAGTTATTTGGGGGAAAGTTTTACACGTGTCACAATGAGAATGTTTTAGGGCCCACATCTTTTAAGAAGTTATTTATTAATTTTTTTGAAAATATAAAACTGCAATTATTACATATTATATTGATAATCATCCATATTTAGTAATAGGATTGCATTACATTGATTAAATATCTTTAATTATTGCGATGCCGAAATCATGAATTATATTGATAAATTCATTTCACAATTTTAATATTAATTTCACATCTAAAATTTTTATATTTGATGCAGGTAGTGATTTTCTTTTGAATACTATTATATTAAATTTATAAAATTAAGTATATAAATTATAAGAAAGATACAAAATATATGCACTGGGTTATATCATTTACCTTTTTTATTAACAATAAGATTATGATGAATTTAATTATTTAAAGGAAAATATTTTTTATGCTATTAGTGATGATATTATTTGATTATATATATAAACTAATTTAATGATTTGAAAATAAAAAATATATCAATTCAATAAAAAAAAATTATATATGTATGCAGGTGAAAATGAAAATCCTAGGATATTACCTAGGATGACCATAAAATTATACTTTTAATAATCTCTGAGCTCTTGCAAATAATTTTGATAATTTTATATTTTAAAAGATTTGAATGAATTTTGAAAAAAAATCAATTATATAATTCATGACAATTTTGATAATTTTATGCTTTAAAAAATTTGAATAAATTTTTTTAAAAAAGAAAAAGTTAGTGTTGAAAAATATTAAAAAAATTAGAGAAGATTTTTTTTTAAAAAAAATGATAGAGATTTATCAGAATCTTATTTATAATCAGAAGTTATTAATGATTAAGATTCAGTATAAAATTTATTGATTGTATAAATCTATTATACTAATATTTCAGACTCGTTTCATGAAAACTATTACACATGTCATTCATCCAATGATTTAGGCTCCACTCTTCTCAATCTTTATCTCTAAAGATTTTTTAAGCTTAATTTATAATTTACTTATTAATTATTTTTCATATGAAATAAAATTAGATATTACAATCATTAAAGAATCAAATATTACAATTATTAAATATTATTGTACTAAGAGAGGACCCATGTTAATATAATTATGATCTACAATTAAATTAAGAACCATTAATAGCCTCATATTATGAAGATAATATAAAAAATTATAAAGAAATATTTTCAAAATAAATAAATTTTAAAATCAACATATTTTTTTAAAAGAAAACGGGTAGGTCAAATTGTTAACGAATTGCTAATCGATTAATTTTGATATAATAATAATCCAAAATTTAATTTATACTAAATTTATTCTGAATCAAAATATTTAAGACATATTATAATACTGATATGATAATTTATTCTTAATCAAATATGATAATAATTGATATGATACTAATATTTAAGGCTCACTACATAAAAAATTTTCTATGTGTTATTTATAGAAAAATTATACCCTACTTTTTTCATAATCTTAACACTTAAAGTGGGGTATAAACTTTCTATAAATAACACATGAAAGATTTTTTATGTAATGAGTCTTAAATATTAGTATCATATCAATTATTGTTAATTTACCTTTTAATTATCAATTATTTTTTCAATCATACCTTCATATCTCTCTACCATTAATGAAATCAATATAAAAAATAAAAAATAGCATAAACAAAATTATAATTCAATATATTATAACATAAAAATTTTATATATATAATTATAGTATTAACAATAACAAACTTATTATAATTGTGTTGCATTAATAGTATTTGTTATTATAGATATTTATGTTTTGAATTTCAAAGTATTTTTAAAATTTTTTATTTTAAATTTTTTTAATAAACCCATAAATATCAATAAAGATTCAAATCTCTATGTGAAATAAAAAATAGGAACCCGTGACCGGGATATGCATGAAAATAGAAGTAAAATTCTAAATGAAGATAGGGTTAGGGGAAATTTTCTAATTTTAAATATAGAACTTTTGAAAATCATAATAAAAAAATTATCTATCTACATATATCATTATTTTTTTTAATTTTTTACAACTTAAACATTCCAATCTATCAATTCCATAATTTTTTCATACTAATTTTTTTGAAACAAAATGCCTTCAATTTTTTAACACTAAAATATTTTAAAAAATTAATTCTATAATTTACACTTTTTTGATAATGATATTAATTTTTAAAAAGTAAATAATTATATTATTTTTTATTAAAAAAATTATAATTTATATACTACTCTAATAATTGATATTGTATAAATTAGAATTATAAATGATTTTTTACTAATTCTCACACATTAATTATAACATATATTTTAAAATTGATATTTTAATTTATTAAAAGGATATACAAGGAAAGGACGTGTAATTGAAATCATATAAATTAAATTTATGTATTATTTTTATTAATTAGAAAATATATTTTTATATTTTTAAATTAAATGTTTTAATTTACTAAAAAGATATAAATGGCTAGGGATGATAAAAAAATGAAAATAGGTACACATGGGAATTACCCAATGGGGAAAGGAATTAGCATATATTTCGCCTTCGTATGGATGATCTATGGAGGCTAAGTCCCCATTTGTTAAACAGGATAGCGATATGGATAATATATCTTTATTTTTTAATTGTTTTTATTATATTTGCATTATGTGTATTTTTATAATTTTAATTTGGATTATATTACATTAATAGTATTTGTTATTATGAATATTTATATTTCAAATTATAAAATATTTTTAAAATTTTTTCTTTTTGAAATTTTTTAATAAACTCTTGAATACCATAGGAATTCAAAATCCCCACAAGAAATGGGGAATGAGAAATGGAGACCCATAAAGCGAATGGGGATGAGAATGAAAGATAAAATTCTAAATGGTGACGAGAGGCATTGGACATTTACCCTTTTCTCATGAATACTCAATGTCATCCTTATAAATGGCTCATGATATAGTAAAATTATCCATTTATTCTCTTTCTTTATTCAACAATTTCAACTTTCAAAATGCGCAAACTTTTCATAAAATAAGCTCTTTATTGTTAGTTATAAGTAATCTCTCAAGATATTTTTAACTTTATAAATATGATATTCAATATAAGATATAAAATAGAATAGTACATTTATATTTTATCCATTTAATTTAATTATTTAACTATTAACTGACTTTTAAGATAAATTTATATACTTAATTTTCTATAAGATATATGTAAATAAATTATCATTTATTTTTTATAATAATCAACGAACTATTTTTTATTACCTCCCCGTGCATCGCACGGGTCAAATGACTAGTATGTATATATATAAAAGTATATCATTGCTCATAAAAAGTAATGGTGAATATCGTATTGTTTGGGTAACAATCAAAAGGGGCCAGATTCAAGATCAAAATTGAATTTATTAATCAATGTAAGATTGGTCATACAATAACAGCTCAGCATTCTCCTTCCCCCTCTCTCTCTCTCTCTATATATATATAGGGTTAAATATATTTTATCGTCCTGAATTTTAGACCATGTACAATTCAAACCCTAACTTTTTAAATTATGTAACGCGACCCCTTATGGTTTCCACACTGTGCAAAATAGATATTCTGTCAAATGACATTTGTTTACTCTGTAAAATGACACGTGCCATCATGTGATAATTTTTTGGACAAAACTACCCTTAATCTTTGATGAAATTATTAGTTCCAAAACCCTTCAAAAAATGTTATAGCTTGGAGTTTTGAGTGACAACAAAACCAATTTTGATAAAATATTTTGAAGAATGAACTAATCTTTTACTTGAATTTCTTGAGTACTCACCAGTACAATTCTCGTTAGCATACAAGTTCCATCAACATGTTTTTAATCTCATTCAAAAAGATTTAGAACTTAAATAAAGTGAATAATCCTAGATACGGACTTGAGTATGTTACATACATGAAGAAAGGATTTCCAAAGCCAAAAACCAAGTTCAGATCTTCAGAAAGTGACTCTCAAATTTAGAAAGTAATATGCAATGAAAAAATCTATCCTTTTTCTGAAGCAAGTCATGATTATTGTCTTTAGTTATCACGATAAGATTACCAATAAGCTCGGATTGAAAAAATGAAGATCAATGAGAAGATCAAAAACTGAAATAGTGCATCAGAAAGCATGTGTACTTAGAAACCGTGCACACTTTATAGAATAGAAGGAAAAGTTCAAATTTTAATTAAAATCAAAATCCAAAAAGGATTGATAGTGACATCTTACTTTTCACTTGGTCAACCTCCCAATTTCTAGAAGAAAAAGTTTAGAAATATCGTCCAAAAAGTTAAAAGTAGTTTATAAAGTTTCACTCAGAAACCTTATTTGACAACAGTCTTTGCAACTACAAAAGTAGCTCTAACACAACCGAGCTAGTCTTCTAGATTGTATTTCCAAAACGCAAAAAGAATATCAACAATTCAACATGTATCACAAATAAACAAATCAAGGGGAATGGCCTAAAATTGAAGATCAAGTATAAAAGGATGTCAAGTGCTTACAATTCAAGACTTTTACAACTCTACCAAGAATGCAAAAAGCAAGAATCCTCCTTCTTTTGTAAAGACATTACTTCTTATAGTCAGTTTTTGCTTCTGTAAAAAATCTTCTTTCTAAGTTCTTATTATATAACATCTTTTTCTTAGGAAGAATTGTTAGAAAGAAATTATTTAAGTTTTCAGGTCAAACACTGTTTCTCTCTGAGGAAAACTTGAGTGTTTATTTGTTGGAGTGAATCAACCTTAAACAGATCATTGTACCCTGATTTGTTAGCAATCATTGTGAGGCTTGGATAGGCTAGTCAAAGATTACTTGTAAGTGACAATAGATTGGAATTACTAGTCACAAAATTAATTTGGAGAGGCTAGTCAAAGACTACTTGTAAGTGACAATAAAGTGAACTATTGGTTTTGTGAGTTAGCTTGAGAAAGCTAAGCAAAGACTATCGTTCTTTCTCTCGGTTGAGAAAGGGAACTAGTGGAACTCAACAGATTATTGAGAACTGGATGTAGACAGATTTGTCCTAACCAATGTAAAACTCTGATGCAATATCTATTTACTCCTTTTATCTCTGTTACATTCTACTTTTGAGATTTATAGTTATACATTTATGAAAATCTATCTTAAACTGTTTCGAAGTTTTCAACTCAGTTCAGAAAATTACTTTCTAAACCTTAATAACAAAGTTTTTCACTGCTTTTCAAGTACAAACTTGATAGAATTCGTTTAAAGTTTACGAAAAATGAAAGAAGTTAAAGCATGATTCAATTTCCCTTCTTGTGCAACTTTCAACCTACAGAAATTCCCTATCCTTAATCCCCAAACATCACCACACCTCTTTGTCTCTCCCTTTCATATTCCATAACAACACTCAACCTCTACCTCCACCCTTACCCAATCACCTTCAGCCTCCACCCTCAAGCCTTAGTCCAGGCACGCTCCACCTCAACCTCTACCCTAACCTTCATACATTTCATATCACAGATACACCTGCCAAGACCATGACTTACTATCAAATTTTTGGCTAGAAACAACGAAAGCTGTTAGACCCCATCCATTAGCACCCCTTACACGATTTGCGAAGTGACCCATTATCTTTTCCTTTTCTTCTCAAAAAAATTTGTATCCATTTGCGCAAAATCAATTCTTCTTTATCTGGGTATTCAGTTACATGCAGCCACCATCAAGCTGGGATTTTGTTTTTCCAACTATTAACCTCAAAAATCCCCTTCGATCAGCTTATCCTTTTCCTCCACGGTCATTACTAACGGGCCCTCATGACAATGCCTCGATGAGTCCGCATGTGCTGGCATTCCATGACCAGTAGGCCTAGGCCTCTACTTTCAGATCCTGTAAGCGTAAGATCATTCAGCAATGCGAGGAAGGTGTGAGGACTAGTGCACCATTAGCACCTCAAACATCTACAAGCCTCCATGCTGGAAGGTTCTCTTTAGATCAAACTCCTCTGATATGACAAAATGAGAGCTCTGCAAAGATGGCAGGTGTAACATCCCCCGCTGCTTTATGGATTGATGACTGTCCCCACAAACCAACACGGGTCTTTTCAGCGTACTTTGTCCTCACTCACACGCTTCTTAGGAAAACTTCCCAGGAGTTCACCCATCCCAAAATTTCTTCAAGTCAAGCACGCTTAACTATGGAGTTCTTTAGTAATGGGCTACCGAAAAGAAGATGCATCTTGTTGGTATAGGTAGTACAAATCAATTCATATAAGCCTTTCTTAACTGTATAGTCCCATACCTATACAGTCTCAGGATCCCTCTCATTCGAGTGTGTAATTAGTTCATTCATGTACCCCTCCGCTTGGAAGTCCATCAGGAGTCACTCCTTGTTCGTGCCTTCTTACACCGGCGATCACTCCCCGACTTCATCTTCGGGCATTACAGCAGGGTGGCAAATTACTTCACCATTGTGAAGGAGAAGTGTGTGGGTTTTGCCAGAGAGCAATACTTAGTTCCCTTCCGGGATGCAAGGATTAATATATTAGGGTTAGTGAGAGGGGTTTGGATTTGAAGGAAGCTATGAGGTTCATTCATTGGGCTTCGGGGCTTTCGTGCCAGAGATAAGGTTATGGGTGATGAGTGGAATGGGTTGTGGGATTCTATTTGGTGGTGAATTGGGTGTGATGAATCAAAGGGCTAGTGCTTTGGTAGAGTACTATGACTGTCTAAAATGCATTTTAGGTGAGCATGAACAAGGTGTTGAAAGTCAAAGCTTGCTTTAGATTAGGGTTTGAGGGTTAAGATGGAGGTGTAGGTGTAGGCGGAGGTGGAGATCGAGGGTGCTTGGATTAGGGCTTGAGGGTGGAGGTGAGGGTAAAGGTGGAGGTGGAGTGTTGTTCTAAAATGTGAAGTAGAGGAAGGACAAAGAGGTGTGGTGATGTTTGGGGGATTGGGGATAGGAAATTTCATGAAAAATTAAGGGTAATTTTCTCAAAAAAAAAATATCACATGACTAACACATGCGTTATTCAATAGGGTAAATAGGTGTTATTTAACAGAAAGCCTGTTTTGTATAGTCTGGAAACCATAGGGGGTCACGTTGTACAATTTAAAAAGTCAGGGTCTAAATTGCACATGGCCCAAAATCTAAGGTAGTAAAATGCATTTAACCCATATATATTTTTTCCTTTTTATCTTTTTCCATTCAAATTTCTTTTTTATTTAAATTTCTTTTAAGTCAAATAAATGTCTCAAAATATATATTACGGAAGTATAATCTTATAATTAGAAATTGATTTCCACAACTGTTAATCATTTTGATAAAAAAATAATCAAAAAAAAAATCAGTTGCAAAAATTCAATGTTGTTAACAATTTGAAACAACAATGAATTATTGCACTAATAATAGATCAAATGGAAAAAAAACATTGTCATAAGTT
Source organism: Dalbergia cochinchinensis (assembly GCA_031216125.1). Taxonomy (NCBI): domain Eukaryota; kingdom Viridiplantae; phylum Streptophyta; class Magnoliopsida; order Fabales; family Fabaceae; genus Dalbergia; species Dalbergia cochinchinensis. The sequence goes on from CM062368.1 coordinate 27,378,721, forward strand.
ATATATTGTTGAAAATAATTATTATCAAAACATTCTCTTTACAAATTTCCATAAATGTTGATTCAACCAACTACGTAAATTTGATTCAATTAATTACAAAAAATTTAGAGAAATTCTAATTCAATCAATATTTTGGACCACAATTAATCATTTCAAAATTATCAATCATTCAAAAACTTGGATCGAAAAGTGGATTCTAAATTCAAGTTTACTTTATAATTCATTGATAGATCTTTATTTTTTAAAAAAATGATGAAGGTAACAGTAAAGGAATTGACCACATTTCTGATTCAATCAATTAATGATTTAGGCCAAATCAATGTTGCTGAAATCATATTTTACCAAATAAAGAAAAATAGAAAAGGAATTAATTTTCTTAAATTATTTATTATTTACTCAAAAATAATAAGTGTATACTTTGTAAAATAAATTATATTTTTTAATGAGTTATTATATGAAATTCAATTTTGTATTTTTTATTCAATTCAAAAAAACTTAATTATGAAGTTGAAGAATAGGCATGGAGAAAGAAATAGAATGTACTTCCTATTACTGATAAATTTCAAAAGTTTTTCTTTTTCTACTTTATATTCTATAATTTTGAAAAAGAGAAAAAGAAAAAGAGAGGGAAATGAATAGTTGTTTGATTATTACTTTAAAAATTCGTGTAGGAGAGCGTTGAGGTTCTTATCAAAGAATTATAATTATGTATTTTTTGAGTTAAATATAGAATCCTTATTTCAAGACTAATAAAATGGGATGATGGAAAATATACATTGCACAGGTATTTTTCCTACAACGAGGTCTTAGTCCCAAAATCATATTGACATTTTTTTATTTGACAAAAGAATTAAGTAATAAAATATTTTTATTACTATTTTTATTAGACGTTGATTTTTTTAATTAATATCGGTGCCTAATAACAGATGATATATATATATATATATATATATATATATATATATATATATATATATATATATATATATATATTCACTAACATATTTTTTCACAACCACACTTTAGCCTCAAAACAAATTAATATTTTTTTTAATATGACAAATGAAATTAGTCATAAACTTATTTTTTTTCATTAATATTAATATCTAGCAAGTGATATTAGACATATATATTACACAAATGTTTTTTAATTTTTCAACGAGGCTAGCTCTACCATGAAAATAGGTTAACATTTTTTTTATATAACAAAAAATATTAGTCATAAAATGAGAAATTAGACTTACACATTGCATAAATATTTTTTTTACAATGGGACTCTAACCTTGAAACAAGTTAATATTTTTTATTTGAAAAATAAATTAAATTAGTTGTAAAATAATTTTTTTATTAATATTAATACCTAACAAGTTATGTGAGACATATATACATTGCACTCACACACACGATCTAGCCTCAAAACATGTTAACAAATATGTCATTATACAAAGTAATGATTCACATACTATATAATTATTACCAATTCATAAAATTCCTTTTCATTTTACTGCATACGAATTTTTTAGATTTTTTTTCTATTATTCAAGAATAAAACATCGGATGGATGATAATTTTTGTTATTGTTGTTTGTTGCTTAGAAAGTTTGTTTTGATAATATATTTTCATCATTACATACCAGTATATTCTAGTAATAAAATCACTATTTTAATGATTACTATTTAAAATTTATTTCACACATCTAATATTAGATATTAGATAAATGTTATTATTTAGAAAAATATTATAATACTCTATTATTTATGTAAATTCATGAGGTCAATTTATCAGCATTGTAACGCTCTATTAGTATCAATTTCAATCTGGATAAAAATTATTATTTAAAATTTATTTTTTTGTTTCAATTTAAAATTATTATTTATTAGAAAATACTCTATTATTCTATTATTAAACATTTTTAAAGAATATTTTGCTTAAATTATTTAATAAGATATCTCTATCATATTTCTTACTCAAGAAGAGAAAGGGCATGGAGGAGAGAATGATGAATTTATTATTATTATTTGTTATTCATAAAATATATTATAATAGTAAATTTTCTAATTTTTTATCAATGTATTTCGATAATACTATTTATTTGTTAGTTTTAATGCAAAATTTAATTTTATGTATAATCTTATATATTGACAAATATTTACCTTTTTCTATACATTTAAATTGAAATGTTTTGATTATATATGCTTTGAATCATTTGCTTACAAAAAATGTAACATTTTTCACACATGATTTATTTTATACTCTTCATTTTTCATGTTGAGAAAGTGCAAATGGAGCAATTTGTTTATATTCATGCTAATGTGTATCATTTGAATTATTATTTGTTAGACACAATACATTGTTAGATATTCATTTACTATTTTACTTTTAGTTTCATTTAATTATTTGATAATAATATTATGCAAATCATATACGTCAAATCAATAATTTCTATAATTTCAAATATGTGTTAGTATATAAAAATATATCAACAAATAGGTTAATAGCCTCCGTGCGTCGCATGGATATTGCACTAGTATTGATACATAAGTAAAACTCACTGTATTATGTAATTCATACTACATTCTATTATTTATTTATTACAGCACATCACATTTTGTATTATAATGTATTCTATAATTTATAATTATATTATTATTATTATTCAAGATAACAATCTAATTTATTCATTGTAACATCCCCTGCTGCTTTATGGATTAACGACTATCCCCACAAATCAACATGGGTCTTTTCAGCGTGCTTTGTTCTCACTCGCACGCTTCCTAGGAAAACTTCCCAGGAGGTCACCCATCCCAAAATTACTCCAAGTCAAGCACGCTTAATTGTGGAGTTCTTTCAGTTTGGGCTACTGAAAAGAATATGCATCTTGTTGGTATAGCTAGTAAAAATCAATTCATATATGCCCTCCTTAACCGTATAGTCCCATACCTATACAGTTTCAGGATCCCTCTCATTCGGGTGTGTAATCGGTTCATTCATGTATCCCTCCGCTTTTGAAGTCTGCCAGGAGCAGCTCCTTGTCCGTGCCTCTTTGCATCGGCGATCACTCCCCGACTTCGCAATCCCCGAGCGTTACATGGTAAATGTAACTCCCTAGTACTTACTTCTATGTACTCGAGTCACATAAAAATTAATACCAAGGAATTACGTCCTATTTCATGAGTCTTTAAATATTAGACATAAATGTTGCTAAAAATTCTAACGAAAATTTGGCATGATAACGACATAGGTACCATGCCTCCTATAGGACAGAAAAATCATAAACAGAATAACCAGTCATTCCTTAGCTCAACCTGTTGTTCAAAATATCACATTCCAGTATCTCACATATCATCAGCATAATACACATAGTGTCACTCAGTCCACAACATAAATATAGTAATGTAATATCAGGAGATATGCGACCTTAGGCCACAAAATATAAGATATAGAAGAGATAAAGGATGTCATGACCCAAATACATAAAAAGATTCAGTGTTATAGCACAATCTCCAAGTAAGGCAAAAAAAGAAAATAATAGTACTCCAGCAGCTAATTTTCTCAGATCGGATTTACTCAAGCTCATCTAGAGATGATATGGAAAGAAAAAGAAAAAGGGGTGAGAAATCAATTAAAATCTTAGTAGTACATATGCAATTAACGTGACATCATAATCATCTCCAGTCTACCTTGGTTTCATTTGAAATCATTAGTATATAATTATGAGATTCAATTTTAGGATTTCACAATCGTTCTCTTCCAAGGTAGAGGTGTCTTTTAGCATGGTCTCAACATGAAATGTATATGTATGCATGAAAGAAAGGACTAGGCTTATATATTAAATGTCACAAACATGTATAAATGGCCATCCTAATGCAAATCATTAAGAATATCATAGTTCAGGTCTTTTCTTTAGCCCTATCTACTTCGTAATCTTTGTGTCTCCATCTGTTCCTATTGACCTAATTGTTCCTTTCTCTCACTTGATCTGGGTTTAGATACTTTAAAAGATATGAGCTCATACTTAACTGGTCATCACTGATTCCTTAATGCGAACCAACACTAAAACCCTCATGTGCACCATAAAGAAAGTCAATACCCAGTCGTCACTAGTCCTTAAAATGATTCAGTGTTGGAACCCTCTTTGTCGACATAAGTCGACCTTTAATCTTTATGTCTACGTTCTGATTTCTTATTATTTAGATTTTCCTCTCATTCCCTCTTTCTTCTAAGCCATTATTTTCTCATAAGCAATACAAGCATAAATTTTAATAAGGAATTCTACAATCCTTTTCTTTAAAATAAGAAATATCACAATTCCGTCAAGTATAATAAATTGTCACTAGTCATCCAAAACAAGTTTTTCATCCTAAATCCACTCAAACACAGTTGTCCCATTTAGATTTTTAGAATTTATACAACAACCCCAAACTTTAGTGAAATTATAATTTGACCCCAAATTTTGTATATAATAAAAAAAAATAACTCAAATCACATATATCCACTCCATTTTTCCTGTAGATTCCAAATATTTGATTAGTTTTAAAATAAAAATTTTTCTTATGGGAGAACTTGCCTTAGCTGAACCCATATATCCCAAAATCCAATCTTTTGTAAAACTTTGAAACATAATATCATGCTGTCCAGAAATTTCAGTCTCAAAGAAAAATGCAATTAAATTGCTAAACATCATGAAAACAGAGAAAAATCATTTTTTAGAGATAATTCAATATGTCCATGAGATTCTGTAAAAAATTTCAAATCATAAAAAGATCTCTAGATATATTAACAAAATTACACAAATTCAGAGGTCAGAAACCACTTGTTTTCAGTCAATAATAAAAAAAACCCAATTTTTTTATCCTATCAAATGAACCTAGAAAATTCTAAAACAATTCATGGTTTAACTTCAAGATGTCCACAACATCCTGTAAAACTTTCAAGTCATAAATCGATCATTTGGTTTAAAAACAAAATTATACAAATTCAGTACTTCAGAAATTACTGTTCACTCCGAATCTATAAGTTTCTTGGTTTCTAGATTTTTAAAAATACAAAAAGTCATCTAGACATCTCAAGAAAAATACTGAAGATACATCCCTATGTTAGCTTCATCATATAAAACTTTCAGCTCAAAGTCTTGTCTCCATCCAAGTGAACAAAATCATACAAATTGAACTGTCTGCATAAATCCGAAAATTCCAGCAACACAACATACAATTTCTTTTAATCTTTCTAGCATAATCAATCATCAAAACTCAAAATCAGATAACAATATAGGGTACATAAGTTTAAACATAAACCCCTACCAAAAGATGGTTTTTACTAGAGATCAAGACAACTACAATCTCCTTGATGTTTGATCTCCCAAGTAAGGAAGCAAAACTCTTTCTTTCCTTTGACCACGAATTTGGTCTGCTCCAAAATAGGTAGGAGGAGGCTTTTTCTTGAAAAACTAATGGTGGATTTGAGTTTTTTAGGTGGAAGAGCTATGAAAAAGTGTATTTATTTGTTAGATTTGGTATAAAATTGAAGAAGCTATGGTAGAGGAAAGTGAACAGAAAGAAGGAAGAAGGTGAAGACATGGAAGAAGGAAGGGAAAGGAAGAAAGAAGATGACGAAGTGTGTGTGTGTACCGTAAGTGGGAAGGGAAAAATGGGGCTTGGGTTTTCTTTCTTCTTTTTTTTTAATTGTGAGAGTGTGGGTGTGTATAAGAAGGGTAGTTTGACAACTAGATGTATGTACATGAGGATAGCCTAGGGATTCACACACAAAATCACTAAAATAAATATGAAACATCGGTAAAAAATATTATTTTCACACACCTCTAATTCCAGACAAAGATTATTTAATTCATACATTAACTAACCGAAATAATTAGTATATAGAAATTGGGGCGTTACAATTCTCCCCTCCTTAAAAGAATTTCGTCCTCGAAATTCAAAGTACCTGGGAATAACTCTGGATAGCGATGCCTCATCTCTGACTCCAGCTCCCAAGTGAGCTCCTCAGTGTTACCCGTTCCCCAAACCACCTTAACCAAAGGTATGGCCTTGCTTCGTAACTGTTTGGTGCCGTGGTCTGCTATACGAGTGGGTGGTAAGGTGAAAGTTAGGTTATCCTTTAATTGTATAGACTCAGGTACTAGTACATGACTCGGATCGGGGATGTATTTACGAAGTTGTGAAATATGAAAAACATTATGTAATCTAAACAAGTGGGGTGGAAAGGCCACTCGATAAGTAACTGGTCCAACTCTTTGGAGGATTTGGAAAGGACCAATGAACCTAGGACTCAACTTCTTAACCTTCATGGCATGCCCTATACCTGTTGTGGGGGTAATTCTCAAAAACACATGATCTCCCTTTGCAAATTCAAGTGGTTTCCTTCTCTTATCTGCATAGCTCTTTTGTCTACTTTGGGCAATCAGAATCTTTTCCTTAATCCGTCGGATTTTCTCAGAGGTCTGGTTTATAAGGTCTGGTCCTAATACACTCTTCTCACTGGTGTCAAACTAACACAAAGGGGATAGACATTTTCTTCCATATAATGCCTCAAATGGAGCCATGTCAATGCTAGCATGGTAGCTGTTATTGTAGGCAAACTCCACCAAAGGCAAACACTTGTCCCAACTCCCTCTCTCATCCAAGACACATGCCCTCAACATATCTTCTAGTGTTTGTATGGTTCTTTCTGATTGTCCATCTGTTTGGGGGTGATAGGCTGTGCTAAGGCATAACTGTGAACCAAAACCCTGTTGTAAAGCACCCCAGAAACGCGACGTAAATCGCGGATCCCTATCCGATATTATCGTCTTTGGGACCCCATGTAATCTCACAATCTCATCCACATATATCTTAGCTAACCGCCCCAAGGGATAACTAATCCTAATAGGTAAAAAGTGGGCCGACTTAGTCAATCGGTCCACTATGACCCAAATTGCATCATGATCCGCTTGGGTCCTTGGCAAACCACTCACAAAATCCATAGAGATGCTCTCCCACTTCCACTCTGGAATGGGCAGCGGTTGTAGCAAACTCGAAGGTCGCTGATGCTCTATCTTCACTTTCTGACACACCAAACACTTACTAACCCAATCCGCCACATCTTTCTTCAAACCAGGCCACCAAAACATCTGCTTCAATTCATGATACATCTTCGTGGTGCCAGGATGCACGGTGAAATGACTTTTATGAGCCTCTTTTAGAATATCCTTTCGAAGGTCACCGAATGTTGGCACACAAATCCTCCCTTCAAACTTCCATAATCCATTTGTCCCTAAAGCAAAGCCCTTTTGTTTTCCTGTTTCCACACTTTTCACTAAAATCTTAAACTCCTCATCCTCACTTTGAGCCCGAGCGATCTGCACCTTGAAATCACTTGTCACTCTAAGTTGATAAAGTCTCATACTAGTGGGGGTAAAAGTAACTCCAAGGTTTAGGTCCCTAAACTTCTCTATGAGCTCATTGTCTTTTAAAATCATATGGGATACTTGCAAGTTCCTCTTGCTAAGGGCATCAGCCACCACATTAGCTTTACCTTGGTGGTAATTCAATCCAAAATCATAGTCATTAAGGAATTCCATCCATCTTCTCTGTCTCATGTTCAATTCCTTCTGGTCAAAGAGATATTTCAAACTCTTATGATCAGAGAACACCTCAAATCTTATACCATACAAATAATGTCTCCAAGCCTTGAGTGCAAAAAAAACTGCTGCTAACTCCAAATCATGTGTAGGGTAATTAACTTCATGAGGCTTTAATTGTCTCGAGGCATAAGCCACCACTTTTTGGTGTTGCATCAAAACACACCCTAAACCCTTACCAGAGGCATCACAGTAAACCTCAAAAGGTTTGCTAGGGTCAGGTAATACCAACACTGGTGTAGAAGTTAACTTTCTTTTTAGTTCTGTAAAGCTCTCCTTAGACTCATCCGTCCACTTAAAAAGGGCATCTTTCCTCGTTAACTTGGTCAAAGGTAAGGCTATCTGAGAAAAATTCTTGATAAACCTACGATAGTAACCAGCCAAGCCTAAGAAGCTACGGATCTCGGTCACCATAGTAGGTCTCTTCCAATTTATCACTGCCTCTATCTTATTAGGATCAAACGCAACACCCTCCTTTGACACTACATGACCCAAGAATTTCACTTCTTCCATCCAAAATTCACACTTAGAAAGTTTTGCATACAATTTTTTCTTCCTCAATATATCTAAAACAGTCCTCAAGTGACCCTCATGCTCCTTTGGTGTCTTGGAGTAGATGAGAATATCATCTATAAAGACGACCACAAATTGATCCAGATAAGGTTTGAAGATTCGGTTCATGTAATCCATGAACACTGCAGGAGCATTAGTCAGCTCGAAAGACATCACAGTAAACTCATAATGCCCATACCGCATCCTAAACATAGTCTTGGGGACATCTTCTTCCTTCACCCTGATCTGATGGTACCCCGACCTCAGATCAATCTTTGAAAACACCACAACTCCTCTCAATTGATCCATCAAATCATCAATCCTTGGGAGAAGGTACTTGTTTTTCAAGGTCACCTTGTTCAATTGGCAGTAATCCACACACAATCGCATACTACCATCTTTTTTCTTTACAAACAAGACTGGGGCTCCCCAAGGAGAAACACTTGGTCTCACAAACTCTTTCTCTAACAAATCCTCCAACTGGGCTTTCAACTCTACTAACTCGGCTAGGGACATTCTATAAGGTGCCATAGAGATCGGTCCCATCCCAGGGACCAAGTCTATAGAGAACTCGACCTCTCTCTCAAGGGGAAACTCTAGGATTTCGTCAGGGAAAACATCAGGGAACTCACTAACCACAAGTATACTACCCAAGGGTTGTTCATTTTCAACTTCGCTCACAGCTAGGAGGACATATCCTTTCTCTATACTCCCACAACAGTCAAGGGTTATAGCATTAAGGAAAAGACACACTGGCTTGATAGGTACAACAGGTTCGTCAAGGAAAATGACCAACTTGGTACGACAACGTAACAACACATCATGTATATCTAACCAATCCATACCTAGAATAACTCCTAGACCGGTCATAGGTAAACAAATGAGGTCTGACACAAAGGACCTACCACCAATGTTAAATTTACACTTGAGGCATACAAGACAAGTTTTTATAGGTTTAGCTGTGGGGGTAGACAAATGCAAGTCATATGGTAACTCAGAGACAGGTATATGCAATGATTTCACATGATCAAGAGAAATGAATGAATGTGTAGCACCAGTGTCATAAAGTACAATTAAATCACAACCGTTCACCTTACACCTACCCTGAATAAGATGATTGGACTGAGCAGCATCCTCTGCAGTGACGGCAAAAACTCGACCTTGGCATTGGGGGCGGATAGGGGCAGCCTGTGGAGCTTTTTGCAGTCTTTTGGGGCACTCACGAGCCATATGTCCTGGTTGCTGACAATAGTAGCACAATCCTTGGCCTGCTAAGCATGGACGAGAACCATGCTGCTTCCCACATCTCTGGCATGGAGTGGTGGTGGATGGAGCACTAGCTAGGGTGGGCTTAGGCCTCTGGGGTTGGCCACCCCTAAAGCTTTGTGATCCACTAAAACCTCCAGATGGATATGACCTTTTCTTGCCTTGTTGTCTTTGCTGTTGTCCATGTAGGGGTAGTCTATACCTACTAGTCTCATATTGGTAGTCAGCAGTCCTCTTTTGATTGCCCTCCACTATGTGACATGTAGAGGACAACTCAACAAAGTCATCAATTCCCAAGTGCTCCATTGCTTCTCTGATTGGGGGTTTCAGGCCCCCTAAATACCTGGAATATTTGTAGCGAGGTCTCGGGTTCTCCTAGTATATGCCATGGAACTTGAGTAGCTCTTCAAACTTAGCCGTATACTGTGGCACTGTCATATTCCCTTGCCTGAGTGCAAGGAACTTCGCCTCCTTTATGTCCCTCTCGGCGAGTGGAAAGAACTTAGCATAAAACTCCTCCTTAAATATAGTCCATGTGATAGGAGTGCCTTCCACTTCTACCATCCTCCTAGCCTCTGCCCACCAATAGTGAGCCTCTCCCTCCAGCATAAAAATGGCCCACTTGGCCTTCTACTGCTCAGAACACTGCAACATATCAAATATCTTCTCCAAGGATTTAATCCAAGCATCAGCCTCGCCTGGATCAGTGGAACCTACAAAAGGTTTGGGGTGAGCCATCTGGAAATCAGTAAAGCGAGCACCTTCAGCCTCTGTAGCACCAGAGGCCTGGCTGCCTGAACCCTCATCACGGTGATTTAGCCTCTCAGTCATAGCTTGTAGGGCACAGGCCACATCTCGGAAGGTCTCCAACACTTCAGGGTTCTCCATCCTGTTCTGGCACCTAGGTTGCCTACATGATGCCATCAGTCCCTATGCACACCAAACAGAAAAATTAAGGTGATCAGTCTCAATAAATCGTGTCAAGTGAGCTTGTTACAGTGACAAACAAGTAAAGCAAATCATGCATCTCTACACCTTATAGTCTACCTTAAAGATAAACTAAGCAAAAAGCATGACAAATCTATCGCTCTATGCAACAAAAGCATAGTAGTCCAACCTTTGGCTCCAATCGGGTCAAACCTGTCTCTGATACCAAATTGTAACTCCTTAGTACTTACTTCTATGTACTCGAGTCACATAAAAATTAATACCAAGGAATTACGTCCTATTTCATGAGTCTTTAAATATTAGACATAAATGTTACTAAAAATTCTAACGAAAATTTGGCATGACAACGACATAGGTACCATGCCTCCTATAGGACAGAAAAATCATAAACAGAATAACCAGTCATTCCTTAGCTCAACCTGCTGTTCAAAATATCACATTCCAGTATCCCACATATCATCAGCATAATACACACAGTGTCACTCAGTCCACAACATAAATATAGTAATGTAATATCAGGAGATATGCGACCTCAGGCCACAGAATACAAGATATAGAAGAGATAAAGGATGTCATGACCCAAATACATAAAAAGATTCAGTGTTATAGCACAATCGCCAAGTAAGGCAAAAAAAGAAAACAACAATACTCCAGCAGCTAATTTTCTGCATCGGGATTTACCTACTCATCTAGAGATGATATGGAAAAAAAAAGAAAAAGGGGTGAGAAATCAATTGAAATCTCAGTAGTACATATGCAATTAACGTGACATCATAATCATCTCCAGTCTACCTTGGTTTCATTTGAAATCATTAGTATATAATTATGAGATTCAATTTTAGGATTTCACAATCGTTCTCTTCCAAGGTAGAGGTGTCTTTTAGCATGGTCTCAGCATGAAATGTACATGTATGCATGAAAGAAAGGACTAGGCTTATATATTAAATGTCACAAACATGTATAAATGGCCATCCTAATGCAAATCATTAAGAATATCATAGTTCAGGTCTTTTCTTTAGCCCTATCTACTTCGTAATCTTTGTATCTCCATCTGTTCCTATTGACCTAATTGTTCCTTTCTCTCACTTGATCTGGGTTTAGATACTTTAAAAGATATGAGCTCATACTTAACTGGTCATCACTGATTCCTTAATGCGAACCAACACTGAAACCCTCATGTGCACCATAAAGAAAGTCAATACCCAGTCGTCACTAGTCCTTAAAACGATTCAGTGTTGGAACCCTCTTTGTCGACATAAGTCGACCTTTAATCTTTATGTCTATGTTCTGATTTCTTATTATTTAGATTTTCCTCTCATTCCCTCTTTCTTCTAAGCCATTATTTTCTCATAAGCAATACAAGCATAAATTTTAATAAGGAATTCTACAATCCTTTTCTTTAAAATAAGAAATATCACAATTCAGTCAAGTATAATAAATTGTCACTAGTCATCCAAAACAAGTTTTTCATCCTAAATCCACTCAAACACAGTTGTCCCATTTAGATTTTTAGAATTTATACAACAACCCCAAACTTTAGTGAAATTATAATTTGACCCCAAATTTTGTATATAATAAAAAAAATAACTCAAATCACATATATCCACTCCATTTTTCCTGTAGATTCCAAATATTTGATTAGTTTTAAAATAAAAATTTTTCTTATGGGAGAACTTGCCTTAGCTGAACCCATATATCCCAAAATCCAATCTTTTGTAAAACTTTGAAACATAATATCATGCTGTCCAGAAATTTCAGTCTCAAAGAAAAATGCAATTAAATTGCTAAACATCATGAAAACAGAGAAAAATCATTTTTTAGAGATAATTCAATATGTCCATGAGATTCTATAAAAAATTTCAAATCATAAAAAGATCTCTAGATATATTAACAAAATTACACAAATTCAGAGGTCAGAAACCACTTGTTTTCAGTCAATAATCAAAAAACCCAATTTTTTATCCTATCAAATGAACCTAGAAAATTCTAAAACAATTCATGGTTTAACTTCAAGATGTCCAAAACATCCTGTAAAACTTTCAAGTCATAAATCGATCATTTGGTTTAAAAACAAAATTATACAAATTCAGTACTTCAGAAATTACTGTTCACTCCGAATCTATAAGTTTCTCGGTTTCTGGATTTTTAAAAATACAAAAAGTCATCTAGACATCTCAAGAAAAATACTGAAGATACATCCCTATGTTAGCTTCATCATATAAAACTTTTAGCTCAAAGTCTTGTCTCCATCCAAGTGAACAAAATCATACAAACTGAACTGTCTGCATAAATCCGAAAATTCCAGCAACACAACATACAATTTCTTTTAATCTTTCTAGCATAATCATTCATCAAAACTCAAAATCAGATAACAATATAAGGTACATAAGTTTAAACATAAACCCCTACCAAAAGATGGTTTTTACTAGAGATCAAGACAGTCACAATCTCCTTGATGTTTGATCTCCCAAGTAAGGAAGCGAAACTCTTTCTTTCCTTTGACCATGAATTTGGTCTGCTCCAAACAAGGTAGGAGGAGGCTTTTTCTTGAAAAACTAATGGTGGATTTGAGTTTTTTAGGTGGAAAAGCTATGAAAAAGTGTATTTATTTGTTGGATTTGGTATAAAATTGAAGAAGCTATGGTAGAGGAAAGTGAACAGAAATAAGGAAGAAGGTGAAGACATGGAAGAAAGAAGGGAAAGGAAGAAAGAAGATGACGAAGTGTGTGTGTGTACCGTAAGTGGGAAGGGAAAAATGGGGCTTGGGTTTTCTTTCTTTTTTTTAATTGTGAGAGTGTGGGTGTGTATAAGAAGGGTAGTTTGACAACTAGATGTATGTACATGAGGATAGCCTAGGGATTCACACACAAAATCACTAAAATAAATATGAAACATCGGTAAAAATATTATTTTCACACACCTCTAATTCCAGACAAAGATTATTTAATTTATCCATTAACTAACCGAAATAATTAGTATATGGAAATTGGGGCATTACATTCATCATCTAACTTTTCAATTATTATATGATTCATTATATTTTATAATTATAATTTATTATAATTTAAAATAATTATATAATAATATTGTTTATGATTATTGCATATGATAATATTTAATTTGTCTAAAATTTAAATAATTATGTTGATCTACGAACTCATAATAAAATATTTTTAAAAATTTTAACTTTGAAAATTAATTTACTTTAAATTTTGAAAGCTACAAAGCTGAAATCACTTTTAAAAGTAAAATGTAAATGAAGAAGCTACCTACACGTTTTTAAGAAAGATTAGTTCAACATTGACTCGTGATAATATATATTTTTATTTCAATTATGAGAATTATCTACTTGACATTTAAAAAAAATTGTTTTAAAATAAAAAATAACTTACTTTTAAATTATTTTACAATCAAGTTTAAAAAAGGAAATTAAAAGACTTTAATATCCTATTAACAAGTAGTTTCACATAGCATTTTATCTGGGTGCACATAATAATGTCTTAATCTTTCACATCTAAATTATATAATGTTAAAATTTAAATAATTACAATAATTTGTTCGCTTATGGTAATATAATCTATAATACTAATATTTCAAAGTCGTTTGAGAGAAAATTTTATACATGTCATGATGAAAATATTTTTGGGCCCAAGAAGTTATTCATTAATTTTTTTTAAAAAATAAAACCATAATTATTATATATTATTAGCATATCATTGATAATTATCAATATTTAATAATAGGATTGCATTATATTAATTAAATATTTTTAATTATTGTGATGTTAAAATCATGAATTATATTAATAAATTAATTTCATATCTAAAATTTTTATATTTGATGCGAGTAGTGATTTCATTTTGAATACTTTTATATTAAATTATGAAATGAAGTATATAAATTATAAGAAAGATGCAAAATATATATGCTAGGTTATATTATTTACCTTTTTTATTAATAATAAGATTGTGATGAATTTAATTATTTAAACGCAGAATATTTTTTTGTGTCGTAAGTAATGACATTATTTGATTATATACATAGACTAATTTAATGATTTGAAGATCAAGAATATGTCAATTCAATAAAAAAGTTTATATATGTATGGATGTGAAAATGAAAATCCTGGGATCACTGGCATGATAATAAAATTATACCTTTAATAACCTCTGAGCTCTTGTAAATAATTATGATAATTTTATATTTTAGAATATTTGAATGAATTTCAGAAAAAAAATCAATTATACAATTTATGATGATTTTGATAATTTTATACTTTAAAAGATTTGAATGAATTTTGACCAAAAAAAGTTAGTGTCGAAAAAAAATCAAAAAAATTGGAGAAGATTTTTTTGGAAAAAATGATAGAGATTTATCAAAATCTTATTTATAATTAGAAGTTATTAATGATTAATATTCTGTATAAAATTTATTGATTGTATAAATCTACTATACTAATATTTCAGTCTCATTTCATGAAAACTATTATATATGTCATTCATGTAGTGATTTAAGCTTCATATGTCATTTATACAGTGTTTTAGGCTCCACTTTTCTCAATCTTTATTTTTACAGATTTTTTTAAACTTAATTTAGAAGTTACTTATTAATTATTTTTCATATGAAATAAAATTATATATTATAATTATTAAAGAATCAAATATTACAATCATTAAATATTATAATTTGTACTAAGAGAGAACCCATATTAATATAATTATGATCTACAATTAAATTAAGAACTATTCATAGCCTCACATTATGAAGGTAATATTAAAAATTATAAAGAAAATATTTTCAAAATAAATAAGCTTTAAAATCAACATATTTTTTTTAAAGAAAACAAGTAGGCCAAATTTTTAATGAATTACTAATGGATTGATTTTGATATGATAATAATTCAAAATTCAATTTATACCAAATTTATTCTTAATCAAATATGATAATAATTGATATAATACTAATATTTAAGACTCATTATATAAAAGACTTACATGTGTTATTTATAGAAAAATTATACCACATCCTTTTCATAATCATAACACTTAAATTAAGTTTTTGAATTTAATTTATCTTCTAATTATTAATTATTTTTTTTCCAATCATACCTTCATATCTCTCTACCATTAACAAAATCAATATAAAAAATAAAAAATAGCACAAACAAAATTATAATTCAATATATTATACTATAAAAATTTTATTTATATAATTATAGTATTAATGATAACAAACCTATTATAATTGTGTTGCATTATTAGTATTTATTATTATAGATATTTATATTTTGAAGTACAAAGTATTTTTAAATTTTTTTTAATAAACCCATAAATATCAATAGAGATTCAAATCTCCATGTGAAATGAAAAATAGAGACCCGTGATTAGGATGTGTATGAAAATGAAGCCAAAATTCTAAATGAAGATGTGATTAGAGGAAATTTTCTAATTTTTGAACATCATAATAAAAAAATATCTATCTACATGTTATCACTATATTCTATTTAATTTTTTACAACTTAAACATTCCAATCTATCAATTTCATAATTTTTTTATACTAATTTTTTTGAAAAAAATACCTTTAATTTTTTAACACTAAAATATTTACAAAAATCAATTCTATAAATTACACTTCAATAATAATATTAAATATTATTAATTTTTAAAAAGGAAATAATTATATTATTTTTTATTGAAAAACTTATAATGATATACTACTTTAATAATTGAGATTACATAAATTATAATTATAAATAATTTTTTAATAATTATTACATATTAATTATAATATATATTTTAAAATTGATATTTTAATTTATTAAAAGGATATACAAGGAAAGAATGTGTAATTGAAATCATATAAATTAAATTTGTGTATTATTTTTATTAATTAAAAAATATATTTTTATATTTTTAAATTAAATAATTTAATTTATTAAAAAGATATAAATAGTTAGGATGGTAAACAAAATTGAAAATGGGTACGTATGGGAATTACCTAATAGACAAAGGAATTGGCATATATTTTCCTTTCATAGAGATGATTTATGCGGACTAAGGCCCTATTTGTTAAACAAGATAAGAAAAAGGAATAATACATCTTTATTTTTTAATTATTTTTATCATATTTATATTTTGTATATATTTTTAATTTCAATTTAGATTATGTTGCATTAATAGTATTTGTTATTATAGATATTTATGTTTCAAATTGTAAAATATTTTAAAAATTTTTCTTTTTTTGAAATTTGTTATTAAACTCTTGAATACCTTAAGGATTCGAAATCGCCACGAAAAATGAGAAATGAGAAATGGGAACCCATAAAGGGGATGAGGATGGAGATGAGAGATAAAATTCCAAACGGTGACAGGAGGTATGGGACATGTCCCATTTCTCATGGATACTCGTTGTCATCTCCATAAATGGCTCATGATATAGTAAAATTATTCATTTAATCTCTTTCTTTATTGAATAATTTCAACTTTCGAAATGTGCAAAATTTTCATAAAATAAGCTCTTTATTGGTAGTTATAGGTCATCTATCAAGATATTTCAACTTTATAATATGATATTCAATATAAAATATAAAATAGAATGACACATTTATATTTTATCTACTTATTTAATTTTTTAACTATTAACTTACTTTTAAGATAAATTTATATACTCAATTTTCTATAAGATATATGTAAATAAATTATTATTTATTTTTTATAATAATCAACAAACTATTTTTTATTATATAACAACTAGTTTTAGTAATTTAAATGTTGACAGTTAATTTTCTTAAATTTTGAAATATAAAGTTAAATTTATTTTAAGTTGAACAAAGAAAATATTTTACTTTTAAATTATTTAAAGGTAAAGGTTATAATGACTTTCATTATTAAATAATGCAAATTAGTAAGGTGACTATTAAGTTTCAATACATAATAGATTGAAAAATGTGATCAAGAAACTATTAATCCAAATAGATCAAATTCTTACATATTTTATCTTTACTCTTCTTTACATTTTACTTATTTCCTCTTTATATATAAATATTACATATAATCACTTTTCTTTACATTTTGCGTATTTGTGTTTCAACCTTCCTTTTTTGAGTGAGATAAGCTCATAACAATTTTAAAGAGTTAAATGAACAAGTACACGTCTAATTTCTTTCCAACTAGCATGTTTATTATTTATAAATTTTAGTGTCATAATATTTCATTGCAATGTGCAAGTAAAAATAGAATGCACTTACATTTACACTACATAGTTCAAAAATACCTATAAGTCAGTGTAATTATAACGATTAAAAGTTGTAATAAGTGATATCTAGTACAATTAAAATACAATATATTTAGATTTTACCTAAATGATTGTCATTTTAAATACTATCTAAGATATCCAATGCAAAAAGTGAAACCCTCATCAATATATTTTTTTCCTCTATGTATCAACGCAAAAAGGTAGAAAAAGATAATAAGGGTGTAAGTGTAACATAGATTAAAAAAAATGATAAGGGTGCAAGTGTAATAATTAAAAATTAATGAAAGGAGTGGGTGAATTTTTAAAATCTAGAAGGGGATAAGTGTAATTATGAAAGATCTTAAGGGATGTTGCTATATGTAATTTTCCCTAAAATAAGTTATTTGATACAAATCATATCAATTCTAATTAAGGATGGCAATAAATCTCTATGGGATGAGGACACGCCCCTTATCCCATCCCCATTTAGAATTTCACTCCTGTCCCCATCCCCATCCTCACAATGAGTCATCATTTCCCATCCTTGTGAGGATTCAAATCTCCATAGGTATCTATGGGTTTAGTACAATTAAAAAAAATAGAAAATTTAAAAGAATACTCTAAAACCCCAATAAAAATACATAAATATCCATAATAATAAATGTTACTAATGCAATATAATTAATTTTTTAAAAAATACATATATAAACGCAAATTGAATAAAAGACAATTTAGAGATGAAGTTATGTTAAGGTTTTCTTGGTATATGTTTATATATATGAGTGAGTATTAAGTGATTTCACATAAATGGAGATTTAATGGGTCTCTATGAGGTGGGAACCTCATCCCCCACCCTTCACTATCTAGTAAACTAGTACTTTACCCCCATCTCCATTGGGATCAAATTAAACTTATTCTTGTCCCATTGCAGCTAATCTCGTGGGTACCTTAAGTAGGTTTTTTTCTCATCCCTAGTTCGAATTGGTATATAACTAATGAAAAAAAATATTATCACATTTGATTTGATTTTATATTTGATTACATTATAACTTTTATTAATGTAATGTTATTCTAATACAAATATTTTATTATTCTACTTTTACTTTTGGTATTATTTAAAAGAAGTTACAGAAAAACGTAAACAAATCTATGCAATGCACATGGATTACATCTAGTTTATATGTATGATTTGCTTCTAAAATTTACTATATTAAGAGAACAAATATTAATATTAACAATAATTTGTAATGACAATTTTCTTCCAAAATATAAAGTTACATTTCTCTTTTTGAAAAATTCTTAGGTGCTCTGAGAGGAATTCTAATATAAAATGTTATGACTTGTATCTTCATTTTATATTGCAGTTGAGTTTTTAATTTTTAGATAATTTTGTTTTATCATGAATTTATTTTATAATAATTAGATGTTATAAATATTTTTTAATATTATTTTTAAAATAAGTAAACACTTCGACTCCACGAGATATATAAACCCGTGAGTTTGATAATATTGTTGTTAGCAATATAATCTTTTAGGGGCCAAAATGGTAGTTTTAAAAAAAATATATACATTAGTATTCTACAATTAATAGTTGAGAAAATGTGATTGTAGTTTTTTAAAAATAAATTTTTATAAATTATTATTACTATCGATATTTTCCCCTCTTAATATAGAAATAATAAAGTTACATATATGAATATTTCATATCATTATAAGCCACATATATTTTATTTTCAAAAAAATTAAAATTAAAATATATAAGTTCTAATGAAATTATTTTTTCATCAAAAATAAATTCATAAATGTGAGAAAATAGAGAATAATGTTAACAAAAAAATTTAAAAATAAATTAAAGTGTAGGTTATCTTAAATGTTTAGAGGATAGAAATATATATTTTAGAAATAGAGGAGATAAAAGTATAATAATATCATCTCTCAAGAAAAAAGTTATATTTTACTAAAAATAAATATTTATTTTATAAATTTTAGTTCTTTAAGTACGATCTTATAAAAATTAAATTTTGACAAAAAAAATTATATGTATTTATTATAAATCTATATGAACACTTTTTATCGATCCGTAATGGCAAAAGTTTTAAAACCCTTCCATATAGCAATGAATGCTACTTACAGTAGGCCGGGAGGAGAATCTATTGGAGCCTTTTATGGTTTAGGGTTTTTCTTGTTAAGGAATGAAAAAATGTACTCCCTTCATCCAGTTAGAAGGATAATTTTGGGCTTTTCTAATATTATATATCATTTAAGAGTTTTAAGAAAGTATTAATTAAGTTTTTTTTTTCACTTTTGCTCTTGCACTCTCCCACGCATACAAAATTCTTGCAATTCTTATTACACAATTTCCTAAATATCCATTTTGTCAATAAAAGCTTTTTTGGCATGTGTTTGTATATTTTTAATGATTTCTTAATAATCTATGTGTAAAAACTTTAAAAGATACTTACGACTGAGAGTAAGTTTATAGACTTTTTAGTGGATCGTGTATATTGGAAACTTAAAAATCATCATTTTCTATGCAAAATTTGTCTTTTCTTTAATCTAGCTTTTATCGATGTCTTATGGGATCGGGCTAGGAAAACCATATTCTATCAATAATGTTATTTGAATATTTAAATATTAAATTTATCATTATTAGATATGATTGATAAATTGAAGCAAGTGAAGATGATTATATTATTTAATGGTGATATAGTAAGTGTTCAAATGAGAGACCTACTCATAGATATTCAAATAATAATAATATAGATTATAGATATTTCCACAAGATATTAAATTGAAGTTTTGTAGGTAATAAAATAATATTAGAAGAATTTTATTCTTAGAATGAATTAATCTGATTCAAATACAATAAATTAGGGTTAAGTGCATTTTACCTCTCAAAATTTAGGTCATGTGCAATTTAAATCATAACTTTTTAAAATGTGTATCGCGATAACCTAAACTTTCCAAACAATGTAAAATTTTATGTCATAGTAGGGTATCAAATTGCATACAAAAAAAATCAGGGAGTTAAGTGCACATGAAATCCACAAATAAGGTGTCGGGTTGCATAAATTAGAAACATCAAGGGGTTAAGTTTACATAAATCATACATTTACCATTTGCCAAAATTATGTTGAATGAGTGTTTCGCACTATTCGAAAAGTTTAGAGTGTCGCAATACACATTTTAAAAAGTTAAGATTCAAACCTCATATGACCTAAAGTTCAAAGGTAAAATATATTTTACCCTTTTTATACTCTTAACAGTTTTTAAATATTAATAGTTTGTTAAAAAAGGATATAAATACGTAATTTATCATTTAATATTTGTACGATAATGACTAGGGTCTAGTGATCGGAGGCTATAATAAAAATATATTTAATATTTAAAAAACACTTTTACATATGTTGACTAGTAATGGTTTTTACTACCAAAATAAAAAGGTAGATTCTCACCTATAGTTGATAGTCAATGCTATCTGATACAGTTGTAATTAACCACATTTCTAAAATGCGGTTAAATGAAATTAAACGTGTGGCTAAATAGTCACACACAACCAGCCACACACACTCTTCCCTCCTCTCTCCCCCACTTCTTCCCCTATCCTCGCCAAATACACTGTTCCCTCATTTCTCTCTCTCCTTCTTGCTCTCTTTTTTTCGATTAGGGCATCGTCATGAACTTGTTCCTCTCTGACGAGGAGTTAGCGCGGTGTTTCAATGAGGAGTTAACACGGTGCTCCGGTGAAACGGCCTTTGTGGCTATGAAGGCCTATGCTTATATCCACAGCATCCTGCACGAGCTCGACATCGTTTGCGCTCGCTCCTATGCCGCTATTATCAATGCTGAGCAGAACTGCTCCCTCGTCGAGTAGAAGTACCTCTTCCTAGCCGTTGATTTCTCTTCCCTCTAGTCATGCGCTGTCGACCTCCAATCCGACCTCGACCGCCACCTCCGTGACCTCAAAGAGGCACGATAGTAGAATCACCAACTCCAACTCCAACTCCAATCGGTATTGCAAACCAAAAAATAAAAAATTCAGAAACTGATGCTTTGAAAATGTTTTAAAAACTAATTGCATTTTTTGTTATGATTTGATTGTGGTCTGATCTGAGGCTGCTGTTGGGTGTCATGGGTGCTCCACTTGCTGTATTTCATGTCTGTGCCGCTGACTCTTTGTCTCATCTCAGCATCAAGGACACTTCCATTGTGAGTTTGTTTTTTTGGACCACTAAAAAAGAGAATTTGTAAATAGATTTTGTGTTTTGTGTTCGTTTGTTGTGTGAGTGCCTGGGCAGAGAGGGGGGAGTGGTGGTAGAGATGGGGAGGGAGGAGGGAAGAGTGTGTGTGGCTGTTTAGCCACACATTTAATTTTATTTAACCACATTTTAGAAATATAGTTAATTGCAACTGCAGCAGATGTCATTGACCATCAACTAAAGGGGAGTAGTCACCAAATAAAAATAGTAGTAATGGTTTCAGTGCGTAAAAGATAATATAATAAATCATATTCAATTTAGAATTTCTAATCACATCGATTTCTTGTCATAGATGGTCGATCTATATCTGTCTCATCATATCATTTATAAGTAATTAATGAAATCTATAATCTTATATCCTCCTTAAAATAGTACACGTGATATAAATATATATATTTTTTATTCATTTTAAAATAAAGAAATCAAGAATGTGGATTAAAATATTATCCTCTCATGTGTAATTTTAATTTACACATGAGATGATCCATTTTCTCGTGGGAATATCCATACCAGCAATGTTATTTTAACATTCAAAATCACTATTAGATACAATGAGTAGAGGTTAGTGGAGCTATTATTACATCCAGAGATGATAAGACAGATAATTTGAATGTTAAAATAATTTTATTGTACCCATATCTTCCCACCACTTACCATTTATTTTATCAAAAGAACACGTTCTTTGGTGTCTAACACATACGATAAATGACATCCTCTACTCTATAATCTCGTTAATTATGTTGCAAACACCTGTTTTATTAGTATACGAAAAATAATATGATTACCCCAAGAAATGTGGAATATCTTGATGTTCTCAAACTAAAATAAAATGAAATGGTAGTGTGCTAAGAATATTTGTTAAGGTTTGGCTAGGTCGTGTTTGCAGTTTAATGCTCCTGGGATTCGTTATGTGGTTTTGTCCACAAAGCTAAGATTCGCAATGTAAGCATGCAAGTAGACGTTGACAGGCCCGAATTGAATCTGATCCCAACTGCAGGGAAGGGAAATATGCCATGTAAATGCCCTTTGCGTCTGGGAGCTGCGCTAAGAAAGAATCCACTACAGACCTTCCATTCCCTTCTTAACTCCATTCCAACCATTTAAGTTTTAAAATGGAGGGTCATTCTCTTCCTTTGCAAAGTTAATTTTATTAGGGGATGGCACCCACGCGAGGTGGCTACCCCAATTCCTGGGCCTCCGAACCTGTCACAGGGGGGACTTTCAACCCGTTCCTGTCCTCGGAGGGAAAATTTTTCCAATCTTGAGGCCCCGAAGGGAACAGTCCTCGTGGGGATCCCGGCAAAATGGGGATTTTTGTCATCCCCAAATTATATTGTTTTAATGAAATTTGGGAAAGCAACACAATAATTGTGAATAAAAGTTTTTCTTGACCCAGAGTAATTTAACTATAAGGAGACATAAAAGAAAATCTAACAAATGATTATGGATTTAATTGTTATGCAATGAAATTGTAAAAATTTTTTATATAGTAATCTAATCATATATTGTCACAAAAATCATGATAATTGACTTTTATATCCACTATCTAAAAAATCATCCAAACAAAATATTTTAATTATATAACAGTGTGAAAATAATTTTATACCGTCAATGTATTAAAATTAAACTCGATCATTATTGAGTTCTCTAGTACGGTTTTGTGTTGTGATTCTTGTGATAGTGTTGATATCTTTTTGGTGGTTCATATTTCTCTTTGTAGTTGTGGGTTTTCATGTTTTTTTATGGTAGATTGTGTGTTTACATGTCTTTTTTTTTTTTTTTTGAATCGATTGTGGTATTTGTACTCTTCTGTACTTTCTTTTTGTGTTGTTATTCCCTTCTCGAGAGTTTGAGCCTTTTCCAAATAATAATAATAAAAAAAAAGAAAAATACCCTGCATTTGTAGTTGTTTCTATTTTTTGAGTAAGAAACTAAGAATATGTGTAATTGCTTTGGGGCTTGCTTTTGTCCTGATCACAATATACTGTGAGACGGCCCAACTGCACCACTGGGAGAAAACCAATAACAAACCTATCCACTTGGGCTTTATAAGGATATCAAAATTGTTTAGGTTTGGTGGGGAAGGTTGTAATTCGTGTTTCAATTCAACTTTTCTTGTTGACCCCAGGAAAAAAGGAATTTCGACTTTTCTTTGCCTGAGTAAAAGTATGCTAGGTCTTAGTTGATAACTTAGGATTGGACTCTATGGGTATTTTCACATGATCCTACGGACTGGAATTTTCTAAAAACGGGGGAAGTTCGTGGGCTTCTCTGAAATAGCCCAATCGCTCTCAATTCACGGAGAAACGGGTTTTTGGTCAGTGAATTATAATAGTGCCAAATAGTGAAAATTAGGAAAAAAATAGCATTCCACTCATCCATTCAAGAATAACTAGGCTTGTTCATTCGGACAACCGAGTAGCAATTTGTAAAACATTGTGACAAAAAATAGAATAAATTGCTCTTTACTTTTAACTTTGGCCTATGCGTAAGATTTAAAGATTGTATGTTGTAATGACAGAAACTGGGGCCCGTGATTGACTCTTGAATTGGACTAGCCAACTTAAAATGCCTATGTGATCATTTTATTATTTTAGCAGTTAATTTTTCGCTTTGCTTTCGTATGTTGTTTTCCTGTTCAAGTTAAAACCTACTTGTTTAATTGCTAATCTTCTTGTAATTTTGACTTAAATCCTGCTTCATTTATAAAGAAAGTAGGGACAAACTGGGAAAACAGACCTTGAACAAATTGTTTTGCGGTATGTACGCCTACAATTGCCAGCTGCTCCAAGCTATACTTAGTCGTGAAGGAACACTTTTACTGTACAAATTGCTGCACGAGCTGCAAGAAAACCTTTAGCTTATTCAATTAAACATACAACAATATGAAGCAATAATAACGAACCAAGAATCTGATTCTCTTTTATTTTCATAGGTCATACACGACCTATGATTTGGTGTATAAGCCTGAAGGATATTTTAGTTATACCTTCTGTGAATCTGATACTGATTCTGTTCTATTGTCATTGTTCCTTTTCGCCTGCCAGAAGCAGAATCTGAATATAATTGCATGTATCACATAGCTGCGCTTACTTAAAATCGAAGGGATGATTTTCCTCAGCGTTGCTTATGCTTGCAAATGATTCCCCTAATCTTAATTGACCCTCAGAGGAACTATATGCAAATGAATCTTCCCAAATCTTACCCCTCCCCCGCTCTCGGGGGCAGAGGGTAATGTTGTTAAGGGTGGCCATGGCCATCTATGGAATTTATAAATTTTCATTTATATTTTTATATATTTGGTCTACCTCTAAAATTTTTATATATTAACTAGAAAAATTTATAGGATAATATATTATTATTTTTAAAAGAAATTAAATAAGTTTAATATTTTAATAGATTGATTTTATCATCGACTCTTGTTTTGTCTATTGATTGTTTACTTCTATTGAAATTAGAAAATAAAATTCAAATATTTGAGATCAGTTCTTATAGACCTTTTATTTAGTTAGTTATTTAAATATTGTAATAGATAATATGTTGTGATATATGTGTTTTTTTGAGTTTTGATTGAAATGAGTATTTTCTTCTAGAGTAAACCTCTATTTGATCCTTGACAAAAACAACAACACAAATTGGTCCTTAAAAGAAAAATTACTATCCCTCACAATTGAAAATATAGAACAAATTAATCTTTTCTTAATATTTTTGAAATATCTATGGGATAAATTGATCTTTAATGATTTAGAATAATTCAAATTAGTCAATTTATATCCTTCCTTGTCCTTATCTTATTTCCTTATTCCTTATTATACTCTAAAATTGGGTTTTACACGGTAAAATACATAGGTGTTATCCCCAAATAGGATTCACAATTAATGCAAGGCAATTACCGAGGGTGCATGCTCACATGCAGATCATTTGTTATTTTCACACTACAAAGCTAACGTGGTTTCAATAAAAATTTGACATTCGTGGATAATAAATTGTTCAACTAGCATGCGGAGTGTGAGGCATGTGAAACACTACCAGACTACCCTACAGATCGTTGTCCTGACATAATAATATACATAGTTTATTCTATATATATAAAATTTATTAAGATAGTTAAATATTCATGCATTAATTCTTTGTCTAATGTTGTTGTTTAGATTTTCTTAAGCAGCAAATTTTTTAATTCATTTTATTTTAACTTTTGAATCACAATTATAATGCTTTTACACAGTTTAATCCAAGAAACAAATAATTTGCCTTTTTTTCACATATTACATTAAATAGATCTGATCTCCTTTTTTTTTTGTTTTATGTCACAAATTTTTAATTATTTTATTTCCTAATTTTACATTATTAATTGAACTTACTAAGTATTTAATTTTTATTTATAAATTTTTAATTTTGTTTTTTTTTGTTGGGGAACAGACTCATTCCTAATTATTTACTTAGAGTATGACACAAATGATACAATAAGACTAATAGGTGTACTATATAGGTACCCATACATGTTGCAACAAGTGCTAATTTACGCTTGAACTTTCTTGAATATACAACTCGATGTCCTAAATTTTCTTAAATTTGTAATATTTTATTAATAATTGATAGAAAAATTAATAGAAAGAATAATTTGCACATTCAAGAAAGTGTACGAGGTTAAAATGCATATTTTTAAAGTTTAAGATTAAAGTGAAAATGACATATAGTTCAAGGGATAAATTGTGATTTTCCTATAATACGTTAAATATAGGTGCCTTGAAAAGGCCATAAAAGACATTCAACATTGCCTTTAGGATCAATTTCTAATCCTCATTATGTTAGATGAAAGTTGGGATGTAAATTTTGAGTTACAACTTTTTTCTCAAGCTATCAAGCATGACGTGTTTCAAAAATTCTCATGGGACCATTGTCCCCCTTGGCCAACAAGAGGCTCCGCCTCTATTTGTGATTATTTTATTTGTTTGTCTTATGTAAGTTGTGGATGATTATCCACTTACTGAGTTTGATAACTCACCCCACTTCATCCCCATTCAAATCTAGTTGTTGGCACAAACACCACTCTAACTCCACTTCAATAGTTACTGATAGTTTTCAACACTGAGATTTCTTTCATAGTGAGACTAGTTAATTTTTCAAATTATTTTATTAGTCTTTAAGAGTGCTCCACTTTTAAGCAGGTAGGGTCCTCGGACAAGACAGATACACACTATTTATTTTAAATTAATGTTACTATGTTATTGCTGTCAAATTATGAAATGTTTCATTTTAAATTCAGTTTATGAAAATTTATTAGTTAAAGATTCAATTATTTCAAGATAACTATTTATTTTAGTACATTATTTTATTTGCATGAGAATGACATTTTTGCACACAATGTTAAAACAAATGCTAGTAAATTTTTGAGATGTCAAAATGAACCAATTCGCGCCCTTTAGGCGCACCCTACCATAAGTACACCAAAACAGGACAGGACGGGCCATACGGCCGAAATAAAATGGGCTCAGATAATGAGCCCAACCTGTTTTTGGGTAGGCTGACAGGTTGGCAGGCTGGAAAAACTAAAAAATAATAAAAATATTTATTTTAATGGGTTAATGGATTTTTGTAAAGAAAATTTTACAAAATTAACAATGACACTAGTATAAAAGTAAAAAAAATAATTCTAATATGAACAATTATAACAATAAGACAACAACATAGCCTTAGAAGTCAATATCAATATACTATGTTCAATAACAATAAATTGACATTTAGTCTCAAAATAATACTAGTATTCTATTTTTCCAAAAAGAAAAGGCACATTGGCCTGTTGGTCAAGCTCGTCCCAACCCGCTAAAATCCGCAGGTTAGATTGGGGCAGGGTAGATGAGCAAAATTTTTTGGTGAATTTTAAAGTGTAGTCCAACCTGCCAAAAATGGCAGGTTAAGTGGATCAGCTCTGCGAATTGAGCCTATTCTGACATCTTTAGTAAATTTGCATGAGGGGCAATACCCTTTATATGTCTGTATTGACTATTAAAAATATAAAAATAGTTAATTATTGTTCAATATAAACTATAATATAATAATATATAAAAAGAAGCATTTATGATAATTAATATTGAGTACTAATATTTATTGGTTAATTTGTAATCAATAAAATTGACTTTTTTTATTGTAATTATGTTTTTATCAAGTGTTTTCTTTTAATTATAATTACATGTTATAGTGAAAAGATAGTTTTATTTTATATAATACAACATCTTATATAGTGATATAACAAATATTACACTGTATCAAAATTTTTTGGGTGGGGATCTGTTTATACAAGGTGTAAATTTTATACACTTATTCCCTTCAATAACTCTTCATAGAATTTGAATTTAATTGATCTTACCATTAAATTATGTAATATTATATTGACGATCAAGAATGCCAAATTTTAGAAAAATCGGATAATAATAGGCATATATTTTGATGATTGATATTTATTTGTATTTTAAAAAAATATATTATTTGTCAAAATAAGGTGGCATGATGAAATATCAAAATATTTTTAAACTATATGAAATTTAATATATTTGATCTACTGGGTATAAGTTTTGAATTTAACGGTTGGATTGATTAAATTTTCTACCTATAAAAAGTTATTAAAGGGTGTAAGTGTACCAAGGCTTACAGGTGTAAATGGATTCCTACACAAATTTTATAATCAAATATAATTAAGCTTAATAATTTTAGATAATATACTACTAGATCTTATTTTATAAAGTGTCAAATAGGTCCTTAGTATATGTCAGGGACTTAGTCCATTGACCAAGAAAAAAATGTAAGAAAATTAAATGACTTATAAACATGAAATTAAAAAATAAAAAGGCAATTAGTTATGAGAAATTGGAAAAGAGAAAAAATAAAATATTATGATATAAGTAAAATAAAATGACAAAAAAGGATTGTATGCATTTAATTTGACAAGAATAAATTGTTGCTTTAGAGATCAAATTATCAACCATATCAAAGTTTTATACTTGAGATTAAAAGGTTAAAATATTTTTTTAAAATAAATAGTAAAGTGTAATACCTTAGGAGACTAATTTAATAGAAGAGGAAAATTAGGAAGCAAAATCTATGCATGATAATGTTTAATGTATTGTGAATAATTGAATATAGATATATATAAAATAAATAAATAAATAAATTATTCTGTTACATCCCATTCCATCCCAACCCCAATCCCAATGCAGTATAAACTGCAATACCAAGGCAACATTTTATTATTGTTTCATGCCCCTCACAATTCACATGCTTTATGTTGACCAACTTTATTATCTCCAGATATCAAATTTTTACTGAAACCATGTTAGTTCTGCAACGTGAAGATAACAAATGATTTGTATGTGAGCAAGCGCCATTAATGAGATAAAACCCTATGTGCATTTTGAGATTCAAAATAAAACTCTGTGTATTTTTCTTTCTACTGCTGAAGCCCACTATTTCCACACAAAAGAAACAAAAGCCCTCCTACTTTTTCTCAGCTCAAAAGAAGAAGAAAAAAAAGGCCTCCATCAATCATTTGCACAAACCATTTCCTTATCACATCACCTCCACCTTCTCCTCCTCCTCCTCTTCCCCTCTTTAAATCCTACCCCAACCTCTATCTACCTCACCCATGGCTTTTTCTCTCCTCATATTTCACTATAGAAACCCACCCACTGAATATTGTAATTCTCATGCCATAACCATCTCCAACCGCAATTGCCTTAACCTTTACAGTGCCATTGCTACCATAACCACCTCAGCCTCCACCTCCCATTTCATTGCCTTTTCTTCTCGATTCCCCACCTAGATCTCATCTCTCTGTGACTTTTAACGAGGAGGATGGCATGATATGCAAGGACCATTGGCCATGGTGTAAGGACAACAACATGCTTTTCCTTCGAAGTGTATGGCGCAAACATTCCCAACAAGGCTAACATGGATGCTGATGCTCATCTACAAGGACATGAAGATGAACAAGGTTAGTTATGGTTTGGCAACTCTATTGAGCACCCATAATTTAGTGATTGGGAGAGTCTATGAATTTTGAGGTTTATGGATTGCATTTTACCTACAGTATGCTAATGTATTATTAAAGGTAAATGAAATTTTGTACTCAAGTGTGTTCTTTCTTGTTTTCTTTCTGACATATGGGTAAACAAAGTTCAATAAAAGCTTGCTATTTGGGAAGTTAATGTTAGGTTTCCAAACTTCATGCTCTATTTTGTTATAAATGTTTCTTTCATTTTATTGTCGTTATGAATGTCACTTCTCATGTTTAGTGTCACTTCTCATGTTTAGTAGGATTGCTTTCCATACAAGATCTCCCATACAAATGAAGATTTTTGTCTTGAGATATAACTTTAGGTAATTTTTTTCCTATTGTATTATTCAATTTAAGAATTTATTAGCTCTAAATCTAATTCTAGAATTGGTGATGTTTTGTTTGAAAAGTTGAGTTGTAGGTCTTTGATAAAAGTTGTGTGTGATTTTGATTTCAATTTGTTTATTTGTACATTTTCAGTTGTGAAAAAGAAAGTAAATTAATGAAGAGCTTGTTGATTTCTTTTAGCAGCAAAGAAAGGCAAGAATGAGGTATGGGAATATGATACTTATGTGCCATCTCTTATGGGTTCTATTTGCTTTGGAATTATGATGAATAAATTGCAAGGAAGAGAAAACTGGACCGGGTGAACTGGTCAGGGCACTAGTTCAAAGGTTTATTGGTTCAACCAGGGTTCAATCAGTTCAACCACAAAATAATCAAATATATATTTACATAAATATATATACATATAAATATATAATTATTTATGAAATTCTAACTTTTTGACAAATTTAAGATAAAATATTTTATTAATATTGTCACTTTTACTGCCTAAAAATTAAAAAGCTATTGCACAACTTGTTTTTGGGCTCAAAAAGATTAGTTTTTTGGGAATAAGCCCAATGCCACCTAGCCCACTAATTGCCTCACTAATCCACTACTTCATTACTTTCCCTAGAGAAACCCTAGCACTAAACATTGCTCAGAAAAGTCAAGCTCCTGCCACCGTCAAGCGTGGCTACAGAAGCAAGAAGCACCCCATCGAGCTTGGTTCCAGAAGCGGGAAGCAGGGTGTGGAGTAGAAGCACAAAGCAAGGTGGAGGTAGAAGCACAAAGCACCATGGAGGCAGAGAAGCAGAAGCACGAAGTAGTTGAGCAGAAGCATGAAGCATCTTAGAGGTCGCAGAGCCGAAGCGTAAAGCAGCTTGAAGCAAAAGCGTGATGCAGACCAAAGGCGGCGAAGTAGTTCACCGGAGAAGATAAAGATCTAGTTCCTGGTTTGCGGAAGTAGATCTGGTTTCTAGTTCTTTTTTTACTTTTTCAGGTTAAAGACCTGAAAAGGGAGCCATAGAAAACCGGATCAGTCTACTAGTTTTTCTAATTTTGGCCTATTTTGGCCGATTCTGAGCCCATTCAGTTTTGAGTGCTTAACCGGACCAGCTAGGCGACTGCTTCTCGGTTAACCCGGTTGGACTGGCTAGTCTGCTCCGATTTTCTCTTCAATGATAAATTGAGTTTTTTTTTTATTGTTTTATTTTGTTTACGTTTTGTTTTTGTGTAGCATTCATTTAAAAATTTGATAATAGATTTTTTGTTTCATGACCATAGATGGACATATAAGTGACTATTGATTGGGAACTAAGATTATTGTTGTTGGATTTTATATATGTCTTGTAAGTGATTCTCTTAAAAATGATGCTTAGTGGCACGAATGTTGAACTAATATGATTGCATTCTTTTGCCACTAATCCTATGTAGGGGGTTTCATTTGCTTCATAATTATGGTTTATCTTTCACATTTAACTAATTTTTCTTGATTTTCACAATGGTTTCTTGAAGAAATCCTTATGGAAATAAATAAAGAAATAAATACCCCATATGGGCATGTTAAATGATGCTGTAAATGTAAAATCATATTTGTATATCAAATTTAACAATTTTGTTATAGTTTAATATTTTCTTTATTTATTACTTTTAACTATTAACAATTTTTCACTTTTATGAATTCAATATGTTATACTTTGATATAAGCCAATCCCTTATATTTTGTGTTCCTTCACTCTTATTCATGTGCCTTACTTCTCAGTCAAACTTAATGAGGTGATTTTGTGGTCCTTTCAAAAATTTTAAGCATGATGCCTTGAGCAATAATTACTATCTTATTATTTCATTTCAAAGGTAAATAGTGTTAGCTCTAGAACCTTATCAATATGCGCTAATCAGTTTTGAATGATAGCAAAGCCAATTTAAAGAAAATAATTTGAAGAACGACTAATTCTTGTCTGGAGTTTCTTGTAAGATTATAACAGGTTTCTTTCGTTTAGCATGAGTAAGGCTTACTCAAATAAGAATATATTCAACTATACATGTATAATCATATTTATCTCATGTTATGAGAATTGAACTAAAATGGAAGTGAAATTATATCCTTATTCAAGCTATTGATAGCTAACGATTTGAAAAAGATATCAATGCTACAAGAAACCAAGTCCTAAGACTTCAGAAATAACACTGGACATCAGAAAATATGTTTAGATGAAGATATCAAGCAATCTCTGAAGACTAGATGTTACATTATCTTCAATCAGTATAATCGCAAATCATTCATCATCAAAAGCTTGGATTGAAGATCAGAAAGTGAAGATATCATCAAGGATCTGATACCACACGCTAGAAAGCTCACGTTTCTATGGAGCGCTGAGCATTACTAGAAATGGAGGAAAATTTGAATTTGAATTTAAATTTCAAAGAGTCAAATCCAGTATCAGAATTGTTCAATCATCTCTTTTGCCTTTGAAGTCAACTATTGCAAGTCTTAAAAGAAAAAAGTTTAGAAACTACAGTTCAGAAAGTTAAGAGTAATTTCTGAAAGATATCAAAACCTCTATTCCACAATGGCTTCCGCGAATTGATCTGATAGTCAAATAGGCTACACTTCTAGACTATCTTTCCAAGACACAAATGGATAATCAACATGTGTTCTTGGAAGAACAAATCATAGGCAACGGTCCCATGGAAGACCTTCTTTAAATAGCTCTAATGTAAAAAGAGAAAGACTTCGCACTTAAAGAAAAAATTCTAGAAAAATCTCTCCTCATCTCCAGTAAGGTTCATATCATTATGTAATCAGATTCCTTACTTACAAAAAATCTTCCTTTTACATTCTCAATTAGCTTTATGTTCTTCCTAAGGAAGAAATGATAAAAAGAAGTCATTCAAGTTTTTCCTGGATCTTTTCATGTATATGTTAAGGAAACTTGAGTATAGGTTAGTTTGAGTGGCAACCCAAACACTAAACCTTTGTATTCTCGATCTGGTAGTAATCGCTGCGAGATAGCTTAGAGAGGCTAATGTAATACTACTTGCAACGTGACAGTGAGGTGCTCTTGTTGATCACAGTTTAGCTTAGAGAGGCTAGTCAAAGACTACTTGTAGCTTAGAGAGGCTGGGGCAAAACTACTCGGTTTAGTTTGGAGAGGTTAGGAAGAACTACTCAGTTCAGCTTAGAGAGGCTGGTGAATAACTACTCAATCTATGACAGCAGGTGATTTCTGTTGGTCACACATAGAGCTTAGGGAAATTAATGTAAAAACAATCCATTTGTTCTTTCTCAGGTCGAGAAAGACGTTTTTTAGTGGAACTTCTACATTTGTTGAGTGTTGGATGTAAGCAATTTGATCGAACCAGTATAAAAACATTTGTGTCTCATATTTCTCTCTTTGATCTCCTTTATTTTTTTCTGTTGTGCTTTATTATTCAATTATACGCTAAAAAAATGTTCTTGTCATTTTGTTATTTATTTTGTGACTATGTTTATTAACAAGGCTTCGGAAATCTATTTCTGAAACTACTAACTACGTTTCCGGTGCATTACATGTTTTACACTTGATAGTATATTTGTTAAAAGTTTCAGATAAGCAAAAAGAAGTAATACACGATTCAACCCTCTTTTCGTGCACATTTCCACGTACAAATAGTAGGATCAAGTGCAACGTAAATGTACAAGATCGCTAATTATCATGCTAATTGATAGTTATGCTACACTAAACCTAATACTTTAAAAATAAAAATATAGAAGATCTCATAAAATAAGATAACTAATCAACAACACCAACCATTAGTAGTTTCTAATTATTAGCAGAAACTTTCATGACAACAACATTCTCACTCCTAAGGTTATGCTTTACAACAGACCTCTTCCAACCTTTTGTAATGAACACTTGTCTAATCCTTCTCATGCAACATATTAGGAAAAGCTAGTGGCACCAGGGCATATGGAATAAGCTGTGTGGAAAAAAAGGAGACATTGTCAGGAAAATTTGGACATGGTTTTTTAAAAATCAATATAAAAATAGCAGATGTAACCATCAAAGAATAGTTTCAGTAGCTTGATGATTAGTAATGACTTTTTAAAACGTAAAAACAATAGTAGCATTGGGTTGAATAGCTTCTCCACTAACAAGAATTGTATTAACTTCTTGACCAATAGCCTTAATAGCTTCAACTTCTTCACTACCAACAGCATTATCTCTAACTTGTCCTCCAACACCACCAACAATATCAAGTTATAGCCTACCAGTAGCAATAACTTAAGGTTGTCCTCCACTAGTATCTATGACATCAACTTGGCTTTCACCCAAAGTTAATACTTTAACTGATCTTTACCAGTAGCATTACCCTCAACTCAATCTCTACCAATAGCAAGATAATCAAGTTCTTCAGCACTAGTTGCAATAAGATTGCCATCAATGGCAATCTAATCTTCATTGATTGGTTGATGAAAAAGTTGTTACACAAGGTGAAGATAAGGAAGAGCAAAATAATCATGCACATCCATATTATCAAACTATGGGCTATGGAAAGCATCAATACCACCAAGGTTATCAACAACATTGATAGGCATTGGAGAATGCATCAACTGAAGTATAGGGTCAAGGTATGGAGGGGAAAACATGTTAAGCTCAGCATCACATTTTATCTTCGTTGGAGGTTTAGGAATTGGAACACACCTTGTTTTTTGTGTCCATAACCTCCATGAAAACATGCTATCCACTCTATACCAAACGTCGAGCCATCCTCTAAGTGTTAAATGGTACAATGCCATTAACTGTAAAAGGCCATAAACTATATAATTAGTTATGATGCCCTTCTCCTAGATAAGCTTTATTCATTACCACCAAGTCTTTGAAGATCAAAGGTGAGGTTAGTTCATTGCAGGATCTCATGTAGAACAAAGATGGGAATTTAGGAAGTACATGCGTGCATGACATAAAGGAAATTGCTTAAGCAATGTTTTCTTCAAAATAACGAAGTATGGGAAATAGTTTTCAAGCATAGAAGAAACATTATATAAGCATGACTCGCAGCTTGAGGGTCTAACTCCATATAGAAGGCACAATACATTGTTTCTTCTTCATTCATGTTGATCATGGAGGATGAAGGCATGTTGGTTTCCTGAGAACAAAGAAAGAATTATGTCTATTAAAAGTAAAGATTGAGAGTGAAGTAGGGGAACCCACCAGAACAACAAATGGATAAGGCCTTACCAAGATTGAATGAGTAACATACAAAAAAGTGACAAAATGTTAGAATTTATAAAGTGTGATAAGTAAGCACATGCATGTGACACATGTGAATTAAATAGGAGTGTTAAAACATGCTAAATAAAGAACTATTACAAACAAGAGGATTAGCTATGAAAATGCTTACACAATTTGAATTTAATTTAAAGTGACGAGTAGAATTAGCAGAGATATGAAAGTAGTTTAAACGAATTAGTGTAACCTTTTTGCTAACCTATTTATGGCAAATTTGAAATTGACAACTTGGTAGAATGGAAATATATATCTCGTACATTTTTTTTTTTGGTGAGGTAAAGAAAAAAAGATAAAACAAAGAAAATTACACTCTTAAATACCCATTCCCACTACTATCAGCAGCAAGGTTCTCCACAATATCTTGAGGAGGGTAATCCTGGTCACCAAGTGAATAGGGTCTTCGCTTCCACATTGAGCCATGTGGTCTGCACAAGTATCATCCTTACGACATATGTGAGATGATGCATAACAAGGTGTAGTGCTTGGGATGAATCACTCTTACATCAAAGTCTGTGAATTCCTTGGTCCCAAGCTAGTAGCATCACAGCAATCCTTGCTTGATACTAGTGAATTCACCTACCAACACTAAACATTCTATCATGTTCCCCAAGAAGCCAGCTAACCAACCACCACGCCATGATAGTCTCAGATAACTCCCCCAGAACTAGCTCCCTGACCATTACCGATCACACTTCCATCAGTATTAAGTTTGGTTTTTCCCTCACAAGGTTTGTTCTAGCGTATCTCTCTCAACTCATGATTTTGATATCTATCAAGATCAAGAGCTGACTTTATTACTCCAAAATAAGGCCATACTTGGTGAGTCACATAATGTAAGGTCTATGGGTTGTCCTCAAACATACACTGGTTCCTCTATTTTCAATTCCACTAAGTGACAACTAAGAAAAGAGTATTATAGAAAACCCTCAAATTTATTTTCATGCACTCTAAGACATCAATAGAAGAGAAGAACTTCACATTCACAAACCCACAAGCTAAGCACAAGTTATTTGTTATTGGGCAATCCTTTAAACAAAGAAGAATGGACTCTTCCATAGTATTACACCAAGAGCACTTGGCTGAAGTAGAAAAGTGACGTGACATACAAAAGAAATTTGTTGGCAGTGTACCATGGAAACTTTTCCCTATAAAGAACCAAAATTTCTCTAGTACCTTCAGTTTCCAAATCTAAGACCAACACTCATTACCATTTAAATTCTAAATAATGAGAGGATCCATTTAAACTTGTTGGAAGGCCTGTATAATCCAAACTCCGAATTCACCCATCTCCACATAGATTTACAATCAGCACTTAAAGTTAATTTTTAATTCCTAAGGAAAATTTTAACATGCACCAACAGAGTTTTTGCAAGCAATTCAAAACACTAGGAGTCATCCCTGAAACAATGGAAGGCTTCAATATAGTTTATGTATTGTCATATCAAACCAACCAATGAATAGAGCCTTAGTTAAGAGGATCCAAATTCAAATATTTTATTTATAGGTGGAGATGGAAAGTGAAATCCTAGACATAGAAATTTCCAAGTATGAGCACCAATTGAGGACCTTGCCATCTTCTTCAGTTGAAAATAATCCATATATAATATGTAACACCCTCTCAAGTATAACATCATCTTTAAGCCATGACATCAAACTCGAGAGTTATTACTGTAAGTAGAAAAACACATGAGAAGAGGGGTTGAATTGTGTTTTTACTTTTTCTTCCTTCACTGAAGATCTGAAAAACTATATTGAAAAGGCTATCAAGATGAACTTGTAGCGTAGCAGAAAATAATGTTAAGTACCTTTAGAAAGTGAGCTTTCTGAACATGATTAAATAGGAAAAATATCAAAGAACC
The DNA here is from genome assembly GCA_031216125.1 of Dalbergia cochinchinensis. Taxonomy (NCBI): domain Eukaryota; kingdom Viridiplantae; phylum Streptophyta; class Magnoliopsida; order Fabales; family Fabaceae; genus Dalbergia; species Dalbergia cochinchinensis. The sequence goes on from CM062368.1 coordinate 27,416,125, forward strand.
TTTTAAAACTTGAAATTGAAACAGAAAAATAGATACAGAAATAAAAGGAGATAAAGGTGAAAGAAAAATGAATACAAGGAGTTTTATACTGGTTTAGCCAATCTGCCTATATCCAATTCTCAACCACCGTTGAGTTTTACTACCTCTTCCTCTAACCAGAGAAAGAGTAAAGATAGTCTTTTTAGTAGCCTTCCCAAGCTATGTTCAATTACCAATAGACAGCCCTACTGTCACGCACCAAGTAGTTTTTTACCAATTTCTTCAAGATGAACTGAGTAGTCTTAAACTAGCATCTCCAAGCTAAACCCGTGACTAGTAAAACTCAGTTACTGTCATGTTGCAAGAAGTATTTAACGAGCCTCTTTAAGCTATCTCACACTAATCTCTATTGGATCAAGGTTACAAAAGTTATAAGTTTGGGTTGCCACTCAAACTAACCTACACTCAAGATATCCTTGAATATACAATGAAAAGATCTTGAAAATCTTAAGTGACTTCTTTCTAAAAAATTCTTCCTCAGAAGAACGTGTGATCAATGAAATGTACAAAGATTTTGGACAAGGAAATGATTTACAGACAATGAAAACTTTTACAAATAGATGAAGAGAAAGCTTGATAGCATTTTTACTCTTTTGTTCAACGTAAGTCATAGTCTTTGAAGAGCACTGCATCTCTATATATAGAGGTTTTCCTTGAGACCATTGCCTTTATTACATCTTCTAGGGACACGTGTTGATCATACATTTGTGTCTTGAAAAGATAGTCTAGAAGAATAGTATGTATTCTTGTCAGATACTTTGCAGAAGCCATTGTGAAATAGGGAGATTTCTGATGTTCACCAGAAACTTCTTTATACTTTCTTATCTTATGGTTTCTGAATATTTTTCATCTAGAACATTTGGATAGTTGACTTTTGAAGGCAAAAGAGATGATTTACTAGTTTTGACACCGAGATTTGACTTTTCCATAAGCAAATTTGAAAATTTGAAATTCAAATTTTCCCTCCTTCCGTGTGATGTAGATTTCACTGTTTTGATATGAGACCTTTTTGAATCATGAGATCATTTCCTTTATGAATAATGAGTTTTCACAGCTTCAATCATTGTTCATTTATGATGCAAACTTTTATGAAGGTGACGATTGAAGGTGGTGTAACATCTGGTCTTCAGAGAATGCTTGATTCCTTCATATAAGCATACTTTCTGATGTCCAGTGCTACTTTCTGAAGTCTCAATTGACTCGGTTTCTTGAATCACCAAAGTCTTCTTCAATCGTTTAGCCTTTAATGCATTAGATAAGGATATAATTTCACGTTTATAACATTTCAGATCTCATAACATGAGATAAACATGCTTACACATGTATAGGGAAATATATATTCTCATTTGGGTAACACTTACTCTTGCTAAACGATAGAACCTGTTATATTCTTACAAGAACCTCAGAGAGAAACATCAATCATTCTTCAAAATACTTTCTTTGAATTGGTTTTGTTGTCATTCAAAACACATTAGTGCAAGAGTTCTTGAGCTAACAATTACTTATAAATTAGTGGACCTTGCTTAAGTATCTGTAGCATAGTAGAGTGAGTAGAGCAATAACTATGTCATATATATATATATATATATATATATATATATATATATATATAATGAAAATAGAGTATTCAGAGAATATATGTTCAAATACATGAAAAAGCTCTCATAGGAGCCTCAATATACATCCATTTTCTTAAAAATTTACAAACTTAAGTACATCCAAACAAAAACTAATAGTAGTCTTCGGCCATAGAGCTATTAAAAAACATGTACTTCCATGAAACATAGGGGTGAGAACTATGAAAATTCTCAGTAGGGTATCCCTAAATACACAGTAATCGATGTCATCATATTCATCCTAGTCATTTCGGTTTATTAAAAAAAAATTCATCATGCATTACATAACCAAGATTTATTTTAAAATTCAAAATCATCCTTTCGAAGTAAGTTTCTTTTAGTATTTAATCACTTAACTCACTTATACCATAATGCTCAAGCTCATAGTAAATCATCATGAGCAACTAAGTTAGAATAGTATGAGTATGTATATGATAAATGCAATAACTATCCTAACTTTAGTAGTGTTCTTATCTTCACGTGCCCTTGACATGTCTAAGGAGATCTCATCTTTTATGTGTGACCATAGAACTCAATTCTGTTCATTTTTCTCTTTTTATCAATATAGGAAAGACTTAGCTCTTAACAAATGGTTTCAATAGATAACACCACATATGGGTAATAGACTACTTATCAGGACTGAGCTCATTTCTATACGTGATCATCAGACTTTATTTTTTCCTCTTTTGAATCTCACACAGATCTATTCATAGCTAGTACATCTACCAACTCATAATATCTGTAGGGAAGTTCCTTTTTTTACTTTCCCCTTTATTCAACATAAATCTTGTTTATGTTTTGCCCATATGGCAAAATATGCACAATTAAAGCTCATGCATTCTCTTTTGTCACATATGCATCGTTTACTTTTCTTTTTCCAAATGCATGCATTCATCACATGTAGACATTCATTCACAATTAATTCTTATTCCCTCCTCATAAACTAATCTTTAAAGTCTATAGCATGTATTCATACACATGACACTTGAATCAAATATCATTTTATCATCAATTTAAGGAGTTTGTACACTTTGAGCGCATTAGGCAAATTTTACATCTCTGTAGTAAAAACTAGTTTGCATATTAGACAATCGAAATCAAACCTACAAATATTATCCATGGCACTTCAATGTTCCCACAAGGTCCTATAAAAATTTCAGGCAAAATAAGCTTTCTAGCTATGTTAACAAAATTGTACAAATTTGGTAGTCAGTGACCACCTAATTCAGCTAATAGTCAGAATTCCTAATTTTATTATCATAGCAAATAACCACAATAAATTCAATAAAAATTCATGGTTAAACCTCAAGATGTCTAACACAGTCAATAAAAATTTCAAAGGAAAATTCAATCATTTGGTATATTAACAAAATTAAAAAAATTCATAGCTTCAGAATTTGCTGTTCAAATAACAACCTTAACAGCCTCAATTTTTTATTTCCTAAAAATAGTAAAAGTTTTCAAATGGATTCAAGAAAAATCATGGAGCTACCTTTATACGTTAGCTTCATTATATAAAATGTTGGCTCAAAAAGATATCTACAAATACTTAATAAAAATCATAAAATACTTACTGCCAATGAAATACTCGATATTCTAGTAGCCTAGTTTGAAGTTTGTTTTGATAAAAATGATTTTCTAACATCAAACTACTCCACCCATGAAAATACATCAATATCCATGTATAGCCATACAATAAAACTAAAAATATCAAGTTCAAAATTGAATCACCTTCAGAAATAGAATTGAAAGAAAAAAGAATACAAAACCCTGCTTTTGAAGTTTCAAGGCTTCTAGCACAAATAGATCTTCCAAAAATGGTTTTCTTCACTCTTAGCTCTTCCAATAAACTATAAATTCTCTTTTCAGTTGTAGGGTATGATATCCCATGGTGAAAAATAGAGATGATTCAAAATTCTAATTGGTTGGTCTTGTAGATTATAGAGATTAGAACAAGTTTGTGAATGAATCTTAGTGTCTTAGTGACTTTGAACTTAGGTTTATGGGATTTGAAAGAAAGGGTGGGGCTTTAGGAACAAGAACAATGGAGGGTCTATCTTAGGATGTTGCTGGCCAAAAATGATGATGATGATAGAGTAATAAGGTTGGTATGTTGTGTTTATCTTAAGTTTAGTGGCAATATTTATCTAGTTTCAAGCTTTTTTTTTCTTTCATTTTGGAAAAGAAATGATATGAATGGCTAGCATTGATTTGTTAGTCAAAGAATGAATCTTGGTCATCCACTTTACTCAAGATAAGTGGTTCATTTTAACTTAATAAGTTACTTTTTCAGTATTAAAATCACACACTGAAATTTCACCGAACGGATAAAATATTGGCCTTCGGGGTAAAATTATAGTAGATGAAAGGCCAAGATTAAAACTTGGCAAGTTTTAATTCATACCATCCACTTGGTAAGATGTGATTGGTAGTGATTACTTTGTCTCTAAGTAAGCTTTATGGTGTTAAAAGTCGCTCATCAAAACTTTACTGAACAGATAAAAATCTATACTTAGGAAACTTAAAATATTTTTATATAGGCCCTAGGTCTAATACTCTATCTTGTTCCTTGGGCTTAGTTTCCCCTAGCCCCAAAGTCGTCCTTGGTTCCGGTTCTAGAGTTACTATTCAACTGCGGCCTGAAAATAATTATTTATTTTCTATTCATCCATTGAATCGTCGTCATCATTGTTAAGTCTGTCAGATTTTTAAAATTCTCATTAACAAAGTTCAAATTAATTTTTGAATAATTTTTGGAATGTTATATAATAAATACATTCAATCCATATACAATAAAATAAAAGCAAGTTTAAGGGTTATCACTAGAAAAATATGGCAAAAGGAGAATATCAATAAGGAAGTAAGGCTTTTGGCCATCAAAGACTAAAAGGAAAGTGTTATAGTATTAAACAGTAAAGGTAATATGATGTGAAAATTGAATTGAACTCATCCTTATTTGTTTAGGTTGTCAATATTACTCTTTTGTAAAATGTAAGAAACTTCACGTTGTAATTATATATGATGTATGATATAATTGTAATATTTTGTAACTGAGACCTTTAAATACATATAAGGATTTGTACTAAAATTAAGATTCTATAATAAATAATAGTAGTTTAACAAAAAGTGAAAGAATCAATTCAACATTCATTTTAAATAACAACATAAAGAATTGTAGCCTTGTCTTGTTAGCTTCAAAGAAGACTATTGTGCCTCATGTTTGGACTATACTTATTTGATCATATGATAAAGGTTATTGTTTTTTCAGGTTGTCATGGTCGAAAAACACTAAGCATCAAATCTCAAACACTAAATTCGAAACCAATAGATATTAAAGAATAAAACACATTTTACATAGGTGAAAGTCAAACTTGTGTTTACCAAAAGGTCATGGCATTTAAGCAAAAATATAAAAGACATAGATGGATTTGTAAGGATAACAAGAACAAAAAAAGAAAACTATATATTTCCTTAGCTATAGACATAAATCAACATGACCATGAGGAGTAGGAATCACATAAGCAATCTTTTTAAAGTTAAGGAGAAGACTAATGACAACTGCAACCATTGCAATATTACAAATTTAAATGCTCTAAATAGGTGAGAAATAGAAACCAGTATGTATAAGCAAAGTATCAAAAGTTTAGTCCAAACTAAGCTATCGAGGTTGTATGATGACAAAAAAGAATCGAACTCATGCTAAAAATAGCTATCATTCATTTATTCCTAAAATGCATTTCTATTCCACATTAGTGATTACACATTGGGATCAAGAGCAAAAAAAAAATCGATAGATGGCCTTAAAAACTCTATGACCCAAGCTTAAACTTACTTTTGTCTAAAATATTCCTTTAATAAAATTAAGGATAGTCACACTTAATATCACTCATTTCATTAACAACGTCTACAATGAGAAATTGCTCATTATTTGCAAAGACCATGAAAGATGACCACATTGTCATGCTTGAATTCATGATACTTAGTAAACTATTTCCAACCCTTTGTGAGATAGGCTTCTTTAAATCTTCTTGCACCCCATCGTAGCTCTATATAGTATCGCTTTGCATTAGTATTCTTAACTAAGATGCTAGTAAAACTGTTTGGGAATACTTATACCACAAATGCAGTATGCAGAAGCTATAAGGATGGGGACATAGCATATGATAAACAATTTTACTAGCTAATAATTAATCAATAAATTTAAATTCTGAATTTAGAACAAAAAGAAAAAGATTAGATCATGAAAGCATGAGTCTCTACCTGATAATCGGAGAGGAATTTTTCACAAATGATGACAAAAGGACCTTGTGATTGGACAAAACCAACCAAAACATCGTGGGGAGTAGGATTGGCATCATCAACTTGAATCCCCAACATCTGCAATAGGAACTAGTAGTTTACCATCAAGAACAACATCATCTACAGGATATTGATTGGAGCCATCAATGTTTATTTGAAAGAATACAATCTCTCCAGCATGAGGTTCAACAAATTCTTCAATCAAGGGATTATTAGCAGGTTTATGTTCACCTTTGAAAGGAGGGAAAACACCATTTGACTAAGAATCATCTCCATGATAAAACATATTGAATATCTACATGCATAGGTTAGTCGATAGGTTGAAATACATGATCAAAAAATGAATAGAAAACAAGTACATAAACATCAATATTTTCAGTGAATGGATTAGGCATTGGTTGAGGGACTACATTGTCAGAAATATAAATAGCCATTTTAGATTGAAATATGGATCAGTCTAGGCATATGAGATACCTGTGCCTCCTCGTTTGGCCTAATATATGGAAGCCCAACAAGCAGGAGTAATAAGACACGTCCCTCCCTCCCCCTGCTTGCCTTTGGGAAGATTGAGTTGCACAGATTATGCCTAGAATCAAACCCCTTGTGATCCTCATCTATCACTAAGAAACCCCCAACCAATCCTTGCTTATCATGAAGAATTTGCCTACAAAATAAAATACCTAGATAAGCCTGAAAGATAATATATAGATAGGAGACTTGAGCTGAAGGGATCATCTTGAACTTAACTAAGCCTATCCCCTACAAGAGCATAGACTACAACATTTGGTGCCATCTGTGGGGAAGAGGTAAAACTCCTCCTACCCTTTCCTAAAAATCCCTAAGTCACACATCTTTCACCTTGAATGATGTTCAATATGCGTAGCAAAAGTAATACCAACAATGAAACCATTCCCCCTCAACTGCAAACCATAATAACACTCGTACCAACCCCAATGATGACAACTATCATGCCAACCCTAACAACGAGAACATCCTCCACCGATCCTTGAAACCATTATGAAATCCCTCTAGGACATACAACAACAATAATTATCTCCCCAATGACTTTGGTGATAATCACTATGAGTTCCAACCCTCACCCCCTCATAGTCAATCCCAGCCAACCTACTTTAACCACCACTCCCACAGACTAACTGGATCAAGGTTCCACTACACCTTAAATATTGAAATACCGACCCACTACTCTATCCCCCCTTCATAGAGTTCATCTTGGTCGAACCCATCTCGACCTCATACCAACCCCAATAATTATAAATAAGTTAATTTAGGTTTATATCCTTTCCATAATTCATAAGGCATTTTATTTATTTTCTTCTATATAATTCAGTTTTGTATGTATATGGCATGCTATTAACATGGCTTCTCCATAAAGGTTATCAGGGAATTAGACCTAACCCAATAAGGTATTCACTATTTCTTTTAAAGTTCTATTTCTTTTGGTCAACTACTCCATTTGATGTAGGTGAATGTTGTGTTGTTACATGGATTATTCATTCGTTTTCACAAAGTTCATTAAATAAAATATGTTCTCCTCCTCTATCTAATCTTTTTTAATTTACTTATTCAATTGATTTTCAATATTAGTCTTATAAGATAGAAACATGTTGATAGCTTAAACATTATTTCTTATTAATTACATTTACTATAAGTAGATATGTCATATATAAATGTCACATAATGTCTTTTATCACATTTAGTCATTGTTTGCTTTAAATCTCCTAGGACAAAATGTATTAATTTGAGTTCCATTTCTCTATATACTAGGGGCAAGACTTTTTTTTTGTTATTATAGATTTAACATCTATATCAATTCATCTAGATATGACGTAGTAAAGCAAGAAATTAAACCTAAATATTATTTTTTTAATGCTAGGTACATCGATGTGTCCTAATATAGCATGTTAATATTCAAGGAATCAACCATATAAGCAAAAGAAAAAGAATTTTCATTAATTATTTATGAAACATTAAGTATAAAAAGTCTTTACTTACAATAGCCTTTTCCAATAAAATTATTGCTTTATGTCACCAAAACAATTCTAGGCTCAAAAGAGACTTTTACACAATAGTATTTCCTATCAATGTTATGGAGATCAAATTATCCGAAATAATGGACAAATAAAAACATTACTAAGAGCCAATGTTTTGCTAAATATAGCTTTAGTAAAAATTTTCCTTGAACTTGTGCAATTTTAGAACCACCAAGCTAATTTTGTCCTTCTTCACCTCTTACAAAGTTCTAGGTCTAACAGATAGAATGCATTCCAGTTGGCACAAATGTATTTGGTAGCCCTAGAGTCTACTTCACACAAGCCATTAGAATTGCATAAGAGATAACTATAATTATGATATCATCTCTTTAAACCAATTTGCTTTTGAATTTGGAGGATTCTCCTTTGTCATCGTTGCTCACCTCCTGCATTGTGGTGACTTGGTTTACCACAAAGAAATGGTCGCCATTTCTTTTAAAAAGGAAATTAGTCAAATATTGAACATTATTAGACTTATTGTAGTCATATTTTGACCTTTTACCATTGTACCTCCTTTTGAGTTTGCAAAAAAAATTTCCTACTTGCCAATGTTTTTTCTCTTGCTTCTACAATCTCTTTTTGGATAGTGTCTTTAAAAATGATGGCTGATCAAATCTATGAATTACAACAACTTGTTCTTATGCTTAAATTGTTGTTTGTAATCTTTCCAAAACTCAAACAAATTATTAGTAAATATTCTAGCCATGAGCTCATTTTAGAAAATTATGTTCTTTGCCTTGAGATTCTAGACGAAAGTATGGTATTCATTGGTCTGCAAATGGATATGTGTGATCATGTCCCAATGATAGTTATTTTTTATCATGTACTTCTATATCCAACCTCCTAAGTAGTGTACTTTAATAGCAGTGACTCATATATATTGTGTGTATCCTTATATAAACAATAAGCATTGAATAAGACGTTAGAATATGTTGAAAAAAGGAGTAATGTTGAACCTTATTTGAATAGGCCCTATCTTCAAGTTTCTTAGGTCTTAGTGATCATGCAAGTCTAGGCCCTATCAAGGGATCTACAACATCATGTATATCTAAGGTTGAAAGGAGTTTTTCATACCAAAGCTTAGAATAGTTTTCACATCCATTGTAGTCCATACTATTCACTTCCAAATACCCCGCCCATGAGATTCCACGTTAAAAAGAAAAGAAAAAGTAATGAAGAAATGAAGAGAGAAAGAGTTAGGAGAAAAAGTAAGTGATGAGACCATGTATTTTTGTTAGTAGGGTGTTTGGGTGTTTGAGAATTTAGGATGTTAAAATAGCAAAGTCCCTACATAAGAAAAGATTGTAGCCTCCTTGAGTGTATGTAGCACTCTACTCGACTATGATACTATTGCGACATCCTACGATTGAAGTTTGAAGGGTTCAAATACAAGGTTTGGGCCAAGGCCAGAGGATCCTAAAAAATCATGCATAGGCCTCGTCCAAGAAGAGAAAAAAATGGCATTATTGGGAACTGAGTACACCATTGTTTATATACTGACCCAATTTTAAAAACTTAGATATTTACATATTTTTTAAAGGGAAAAGTCTATTACAAATATATATATATATATGTATATATGTGTGTGTGTGTTACATCGGTGTAACTTTAAGCAAAGTTACACCCTTAATAACCCCCTATAAAAAAAAAATTTCCCTATCCAACCATTGAGTTAATTACCTATTATAAAGATTATTTGTACCGAATTTCATAAAAATTGAACATTAGTAAAAATGTAATCACGAAGCTTTTATTTTCTCTTATTTCTAGCATGCATATTACATTATTTTTTATGCACATAAAAACTATGCCAAACAATTTTAGATTAATATATATATGATGTAGACTTTTAATCTAATGGTGGGTTTGTTAAAAATTAATCCCATAAAAGGTTATTCAACAGTGTAACTCTTACTTAAAGTTACACTAGTGTAACTTGGTCCTATATGGTAACAGACTCCTTTGCATGATCCAAAATCCATTTCCATAATTATTATTTAGAAATTTTAAAAACAATGTGGCATCCTAGCACCATATATATAATGCCATGGTAACTTTTATTATTGAAATCATGTAACAAATCTTCAAACAAAATTTGAAAATCTTTAAAAAATCTAACGTGAGATTTTTTAATAAAAAATATCAATTAAGTTTTTAGTTTAATTATTTGAACGAAAAAATTCACATGCAAACCAGAAAAAAAAAAGGTGCTTGTCAATCTGGACAAAAAAAGGTTTAGTATTTGTGCAAACAGTGATCAATACCAAGAGATGTTAATTTTTGGCATCATGTATAGGGTTAATAATTTAATGAAATGCATAATCTATCAGTACAAAATTTACTATATCATCACGAGATAAAATTGAACCAACAATATAAATTGCATTATAACTGAAAAAGAAATGGCCACCTTGTTCTGAGCTTTACAAAATCAATTTCTAAATCATGTGACCTTTTCTTGAATTATCAGTTCCATATACTTAATTTGAAAGAATAACAACATCTATTTTTAAGTTTTCAATTTAAATCATTCACCATATACTGATAGGAAGATACATGGGATTATCAGTGTGAGGCCCTATTACTAATACTGGTGGTTGATTTGTTGTTGATTCTTATTGCAAGCAATGTTATAAATGGCTTCATTTAAATTTTAGCTCGATCATTGATACATTATTTGCGCTGGAATATTTGTTGTCCGTGTTATATTTTGATAAATTATTTAGTAAGTTTAGGGAAATGTATGGTGTTTTGGGCTAAGAATAGTTGTCCTCAATTTTCTCCTTAAGTTATGGCTTGGTTGCTATAGTTCTTTGCAAGTCTCTCCTAATATTTTTTTCTCTGCATGAGGTTGGGATTTTGTGGAAGCCATTCCAAATGGCCTACTCCTAGGAGACAGTGAGTATGGTTGGTGTGCTAGTGTTTTCCAATGAGTGTCACTTTAAATACACATTGAATAGCAGCCGACTCATTGCCTTAGTAAGATCTAGGAGGAAGTCATGATTAGCCGATGGCTACTATTTAGGTATGGTGGGTTTTGCTTTCATTTTTTTAAGGCAAATTAGGTGAGTGATTTAACCAATAGTGTTGTTTCCTAATACAAATTTTACTCCTAATCTCCTTATATGCTTGCTTAGTCTAAGGCTGTTGTATCTTTAAAACCCAAGATGAACAAGCTAATTAGTTTCAAACCGAACATTTCCTCTTTAGCTGGTTTTGTTTTCCATGATAATGTCAGCTTTATCCTCCATATTTCTGTGTGTTTAGTGTTCTTTGTTCCTTCATAGTACCCTTACTATAGAAGCTTGGAGGATCAAAGTTAGAGTGATTAGGTTGTAAGTTGTTCCTTCCTTTAGAAACTCTGGCGTTATTAGCTATATAGAGATGGTGGTCATGGATGAAAATATGAGTGTATAGATGTATGTTATGGTGTTTATATGCAACTAATTTTTTATACATGTCACTGTGTTCATTTTTGTGAGCTTATTTTTTTAGAGTTTCTTATGTCATGCAAAGGGACAAAATCTATGTTACTGTATGTAGATGTCACGTTCCCAAGTATCAATAAATGTTAGCAAAAAGATGTATCTACAAGGTGTGCTACTTTAGTGTTATAAAGAATGAAGGGAAATATAGAAAAATTCCTTATAAATTCAAGCTCTTGGTCCGAGGAAGGTCTATAACGATACTTCTTGAATATGAGATAATCCTATTTAATGGCCTTAGCCTTGTATCCTTAGAGAAATTGAATGAGATGAGTATAAATTCAAACTTCTTGGTTTCAATAGCCTTAGGCTTGCCTCCTCAAAGGAGTTGAATGTGATGACTGTGCATTCAGAATTATTAGTTAGTAAGTGGTGCCTTTTATCTTTGATGATTGAATTTTACATATTTGTTGATCTCCTCTTACATTTTTGTTGTTGTTGCACAGATATTATAGGCTAATTGATTGCTGTTGGAGATGAAAATACTTCAACCAAGATGGCAAGCCATGCAAGATTAAGATGTTTGTGGACTTTTATTATTTCTTCATGTTTTGTATGTTGATTAGTCTTTTGCTAATTAGTGAATTAAATTCTTCTCTTTGAGCAGTTCAAAGATTGTGTGTGCTCTTTTCAATGAGCATATGTACCCGATTTGAAAATATGACCGGCAAGTGGGGAACCAACCCCATGATAGGCCCTGTATAACATGATAGGCACAAAACTTCTTAATTTCCAATCAAACATAATTTCAATGAAAATCAGATAAACACTTTTCCATATAAGTCCATGAACATTATCCAAACAACAAAATAATTGTTCCAAAGGTCGTAAAATCTTTCACTTGTAATTGCATAAATCCTAAAAATAACATAATTTTATATAAATATGCATGGTCCATGAATTGTGCCTGCAATGTAATGGAGCACTACAAACATAACTAAAAAGTAGCACTTCACTCCAAAGAAAAGCTCACCCAAATATGAAACTAATAGCTACTGAGAAGGAGGTATCTGGGAAAACTTTGGACCAGCAGCCATATTTGTAAGGGGAAAAGGAGGAGTAAGTTTCATCTAAAACTCAATGAATAGATTTTCACCCACAGCCATACATGGGATAATAAGAAAAGTACATATATAGTAATGCAACAATCAAAAATCACTTCTATTCATAATACATAATAGTAGCAATAATAATATCAGCTTCGTGTGGAGAATAAGAAAATATAATAATTTTTCTAAGGAAGAGTAATTGCCTCTCGTGGGCATTATGGTATACTAAGATTAATGAACTTACTATTACTGACTCATAACTCTATCTTTCTCATATTCCTACCCAGTATCACTCATAATCATTACAGTTCACATATAATTTTCTAGAATAAATACTCTTTTTTCATAATTACATGAAGCAATTAAAAGACATGATAATATAAATGGCATAAGTATAAAAAATGGTCCCATGTATTTTCCAAAACTCATGCATTTTCATGGATCCTATAAAATCATAATCTTTCTAATTTGGCATAATTTATAAAACATATTTCTTACTTAAATAATTTTCTAAATTCATGGAAAACATGTATGATGCATAAAAATTGTCTATAATGGCAAAACATAAAGCCATGAGCTTAAACCCACTCACTGGAGGGGTTGAAAGGGAAGTGCTAGCCCTAACGGAGCTCTAGGGAGTGGAAATGGCACCAAGGTCTGCTATGGAAGCAACAAAAACCTAAGAATAAATTATAACCATACTAGAACAACTCTATGAACCTTGGTAGAGTATCCAAACTAGACAACAACTAAGAACATAAACACTCAATCACATGAAAAGGGAATAAACGAGGGAAACTTAGTATAATATATTGACAAATTCTCACCTTGAAGCTTGGAGGAGGTATGATAGAAAAAGGAAGAGAATGAAAGGATGGAAGATGAACAATAGAGAGTACTTTTTGTCTTTTTAGGTTAAAAATGCATGGTGGAAGGGTTTTATAGTGTTGGAGGTCGCTTAATGAAACTACGTCATTTTGGACGTGTTTTGGTACCACAGGCACCTCTATAAGATGTGCAAACACTTACAACGGTCACAGGAATTACAATTCTGCATTTTTTGGGTCTTCCATGCATCCAGGGCCTTCATGACAACATGGGTGGGTGCTGGAAGACCCTAAGGTTGTACTAGACTTATCTAAGGACACATGGATATAAGGCATCATATACTCCCCCTTTTAAAGAGATTTAGTCCCCAAATCTAAAACAAACGTATTTAGTGGTGGAAAAGGATGCAAATACTTGAAATTCATGGCTTATTCAGCTTCCCAAGTTGCTTCCTTACCAGACTAGTTCTTCTAGTTGACTTTCACTGAGGCCATCTCCCGAGCAAAGCTTCTTAATCTGCCTATCCCCGATGATAATTGGTTCTTCCTCATATGACGAACTCTCATAAACCTAGATCGCCTATTACATGAACACATAAGATTGATCGAGTATGTATTTCTTGAGCATGTTGACATGAAAGACAAGATAGACAACTGATAAAATGAGAGGCAATGCCAATCTGCAAGCTATTACTCTAACTCTCTCTAGAATCTTAAAAGGGCCAATATAGAAAGGATCTAGTTTTCCACACTTACTGAACCTCACCACTAAATTCATGGGTATACCTACAAAAACACATGATCACCCATCAGAAACTCCAAGTCTCGATGGCTATTATCTGTGTAGGATTTCTATCTGGATTGAGCTGCTGACAACCTTTTTCTGATCAGCCAAACCTTCTCTATGGTTTCCTGAACTAGATCCAGGCCAAGGGTCATGGCTTCCCCAAGCTCAAACCATCCAATGAGGGATCTACAACACCTACTATACAAAGCTTTGAACGGTGCTATCTGGATACTCGTTTGGTAACTATTGTTGTATGAGAACTTTATCAGTGGCAAGTGGTACACTAACTCCTACCAAAATCCAAAACACAAGGTCTGAGCATGTCCTCTAGAGTAGAAATCACTTTCTCTGACTGGCTATCTATCTAAGGATGAAAAGTTATGGTCAAGTCCATATACGTCCCGAGAACTTCTTGAAATGCTCTCTAGAATCGCAAAGTGAACTAAGACCCTCTATCTGAGATGATGGATAGTGGCACTCTATGCAACCTGATTATCTCATCAAAGCACAACTATGCATACTATGTTGTACTAAATATAGTCTTTACTAGCAAAAAGTGTACTGACTTGGTCATTCTATACATGATTATCCATACGAAATCGAAACCCTTAGTTGTCTGAGGTAACCTGATGACAAAGTCTATGGTTATCTTTTCTTAATTTTACTCTAGAATCTTTATCTGCTAAAGCAACCCTGCAGGTCTTTGGTGCTCAGTTTTGACTTGCTAACACACCAAACACCATGCCACGAAGTCACCAACATCATTCTTCATGCTTTCCCACTAGTAAAATTACCTAAAGTCTTGATACATCTTAGCTGAACCTGGATGGGCTGAGTATAGTGTACGATGGGACTCTTTCATTACTTTTCTTTTCAACTCACCCATATCGGGTACATATAAACAGTTACCAAAATGCAACATGCCCTCCACATCAACTAAAGACTCTGTATTCTCCCACTTGCAGACTTCCTTCACGAGCTTGAACAACCGGGGATCCTCTCCCTATCATGCCTTGATCTTCCCTATTAGGGTTGACTGGCATTAATGTGAGCAATAAAGGCTTGTAAATCACTGAAACCAAACTAGACTCTCTTTGCTTCTAACTTATGGATATCCTCTATCAACGGCTGCCTCAAAGGAAGTATATGGGCCAAACTACCCATATACTTCCTACTCAAAGTGTTTGACACTACATTCACTTCCCTGGGTCCAAGAAATCATGAAATCATGGTCCTTTAACAACCGACATTACTTGAGATTCAAGTCTTTCTACTAAAAAATGCATTTCAAGCTTTTGTGGTCGGTGAAGATCTTACAAGTATCTTTATACAAATCATGTCTCCACATCTTCCAAGCAAAACCACTGTTGCCATCTCTAAATTAATATGTGAGCTAGTTCTATTCATGCAGATGCATAAGCCACAACTCTACCATATTGCATAAGAACACAACCAAGCTTAACTCTCGAGGCATCACAAAATACTAAAAACCTATCCGTGAAGGTAGCACCAACACTGGAGCTGTGATCAAATGCGTCTTGAGTTTCTAAAAACTCTTTTGACATGCATCTAATCATTAGAACTTGACATCCTTCTATGTCAGTCTTGTTAGCAGCGTAACAAGCATTGAGAATTCTTTAACAAACCTCCGGTAGGGTCCAGCTAACCTTAGAAAACTATGGATCTCTAAAACTATCGAAGGCTTTGGCCATTGTTGTACAATCTTCACTTCTTTGAATCCACCAAGATACCATTCTTAGAAACTATATGCCCAAGGAATGCCACTTGCTTAAGCGAAAACTCACTTAGAGAATTTGGTATACAATTGATTTTCCCTTAGCATCTGTAAAATAATCCTTAGGTGCTATTCATGCTCTTCATTGCTCCGAAAATATAGCAAGATGTCATCAATGAAGATAATCACAAACTGATCTAGGAATGGCTTAAACACCCTGTTCATTAGATCCATGAAGGTTGTAGGGGCATTAGTCAACTCAATGGACATTACCAGAAAATCATATTGTCAGTAGCGAGTTTGAAAAGCTGTCTTGGGTACATCTTCACCCTTAATCTTCAACTGATGGTAAATGAAGGTCAATCTTGGAGAAACACACTGCCCCTTGAGCCATAGTTTTCAGAACCGGATTGACATCGAGTCATTAGTCAAACCAAATTTATACAAAAGTATATTCATAAATTTAAACAAAATACAATAAAATGATAACTAATTAACAATTTGACACTCTTTAAGGGGTCCAAATACAAAAATATAAATAAATAACATAAATTCCTAAATATTGTTCACATTTCACAATCACGAATCACAATAAACAAGCTCAAAACATAATTACACAAGCAAACTCACAAAGTTTTACATCACAAACTCATAAGTTGCAATAATACAAACAAAGCTATTGAATTTTTCCATAAGCTATATTAGAATTTTTTTTCTTTTAAGGTTTTAAAAAATGACATCATTTAGCAAAAAAAAAAAAAAGATCCGACCCCATCTGATTTTCCTGGTTTTTGAAAGCCGGCCAATCTAAGCTAGGTTTTAATACTATTCCTGGCACTGATCAAACAAGTCATCAATTCAAAGCAAGGGGCATCATTTCTTTACTGCCACGTTGTTCAACTGTCTATAGTTTGTGTATATATTAATTGATTAATCATTCTTCTTCATAAACAACACTAAAGCGCCCCAAGGCAAGGTACTCAACCCGATAAGCCCTTTAACCAGCAATCCTTGTAACTATCCTTTAACTTCCTCAACTTGTTGGCATTATGCAATATAGGGGTATAGAGATAGGCTTTACTTCAAGCTCAAGGTTTATCCTAAATTGAAATTCTCTTTCTGGTGGTATTCTAGCAAGCCATTTGAGAACATATCTGCAAACTCATAAATCACCAAAATCAAACCCAAACTAGGTGACTTGGCCTCCACATCTCTAACTGAAGCAAAAAATCCCAACTCCTTTTATTTATAAGCCACAAGGCATGCAAAGCTCAAGTCAAACTTGTAAGAACTAATCCACTTGTACCTTAGAACTGTTATGATGTACCCCCAAACCTCAAACCTTAGTATCTTGCTATAACAATCCACCATTGCATGACATGAAGTTAACTAGTCCATGCTCAAAATAACATCAAAGTCGGACATGTCCAACGCTATGAGATTTGCTAGTGTCTCCATGTCATAAACCTTAACCTTACGTGATCTATACACTAACTGGACATAGAGAAGTTTCCTAAAGGTACCCCAATGAAGAAGAGCTCATCTAGGATGGAAAAGGATCTCTCAAACCGTGTGTCAAAGAAAGGGGACTTATAAGAATGTGTGGACCCCAAGTCAATCAAACACGCTTCAAAAGAGCAAACTATCATAATACTTATCACAATTTCATTAGATTCTTGTGCATTATGGCATGTCAAAGGGAACAAACAAGGTTATCCCCAGCTATCCTCACCTTTGGCACCTAGTTCTCTAGCTCCTGAACCTCTACCCCCAAGGACCTTGTGTAACACCCTAATATTCAACCCAATACTACTAGTATGTACTGAGGCCAAATATTAGCCGTTACTTCTTGATTTTGTTCTATTATCTTTGAAATTACTTACTGAAAATACGAGCCATTTTTTTTGAAACAAAACCTTGATAAAGTATGAGCCGCGTATAATGTAATTCGAATGATATCGTAAAGTATGGAAATATAAACACATAAAAGGCTCCATGAATACATATACTGAAATACCTCATGCATTAATACTTAAGATGCCACCAATAACGGCGAGACTATTCGATACATAAAGTGCAATACAACTGAAAAGAAGGAAATACATGAAAACATAAACGATACACGCAAGAGAATACCCACACCCAAGTGCATCTGAAAAGGATAACCTCAACATAAAAGAAGGTTTATCATATCTACGTGACGTGTGTACACTAAGGACTACCCTCTAAACCACATGGCTACAGTCACGGGTAAGGTGGGACATAGCCGATCCACGGGCGAAGCGTGTCAGGAGTGGGCACTCAAACACGTCCTCCATGCCGGGGTCGCATCTCGGGCATCCGAGCCCTCCGTGGCTAGGTAACCGTCTCCTCGCTGCCTGCTGGCACACGTGGGGGAGTGGGGGCAGAGTCCTCCTCATACATAGGGGCAGTGGCTCCTCCAAATGCTACAAGCGGGGTACATATTCAGGTACGGTGCCCGAGCCTGCGGTGTAAGTCCGAAGGATCCTCTCATTACGTGTGCGAGCACGCTCAAAAACCATGTCGTCGCCATAGGGCGACATTAGGGAGAAGAGGTAGCTATCTACAAGATGGGCGAATGGCCGTCCGGGAAACATAAAGATGCGAACAGTGCAGCGACCTTCAAAATGGTACGATCCGTGCTCTGGATCGTAGTGGTACTCCTATGTGGGTGTCTCAACGTAGAGTACGAACGTCGCCATCCGAATCTAGAGACGTAACGGAAAGAAAGAGATAGAGGGAGTGAGATTTCTTACTAAAGAAACTCAGTAGGGTTTTTCCTCATATCTAAGTGTCATCATATACGTCTCCAGGGACCTCAGTTTCTTAGTAAAAACGTGGGCATATAATAGTTCAATTATGAAGTTCGCAAACATTAACCTCCGAGGCCCATTCCTTTTAAATTTAAAACTTTTTGGTTACGTAGTCTATAAGTCATAAAACTTGAATCATAAGTCATGGTACATTAATCATAAATCATGGTTTCTTATATCATGGGTCATGGCACATAAACTCATAAATTCATGGTGCATAAGATCACAGTTCTTAGAACATGGTACATGGTAACTTATCTTGGTTACTTTAGGTGATATTAGAACCTCATCATTTTCTTCCTGGGGCCACCCTAACTGGTCTCTCTTTGGAGAAACTTCTAGGTTATGAGCTCATACCACGCTAATCGTCACTAGCACATAGACTTATCCCTTTTGATAAGTTAAAGGTCCCGACTTAAAGTACGGGTCTAGGGGACTAGAATCACCTCATTCTCCACCCTTGGTTTGGTGGTTCAAGGATCATTTTCACATCGTTTAAGTCACCTTAAGTCTTAGCATGTTTTATTGAGATGCCACTTAGTTTCATGCATATCACATATTTTTATTACAACATAGACATCTCTAAGTTCTCAAGGAACAATCACATGCAATAATAAAACTATCATTTAAGAATAATAGTTCACATAGCATCATATAAGTCATGACGTAAACACCAATTCATCTTTCATAGAGTAATGCTTAAATTTTTCCCGTAAGAGTGAAAACCCTCAATCGGGTAATCTCAAACTTCTAAATTATTTCCGTGTACCTCTAAGGGATTGATTAACCTCATTACCATAATTTATTAAGTCCTAAAACCTAATCAATCATGGCTGGACAGCATTGGCAGTAAACTAAGTTAGATAAATTACGGTGTTCTAAAAGATGCATTTTAGACCCTTTCTCACATCCGACTTGAGCCAATTATGAGTCACTCTCACTGATCTAGACATCATATAATATGATTCTATGGATGTTAATAATTCTGGGATAGAATTCATATTTTCTGTACCTAGGGGGTTCTAGAATTCACATTTCAAGCAATTCAAGAAACTAAACATGCTCCAAAATGTCTAGAACAATTATCATATATTTGGCAAGGTATTTAAACATATTTAGACCACCCAAAACATGATTTAAGGTGCTGGAAATGAACATGACAGAACCAAAAATGGTTAGTCATTAAATCATGTATAAACTTCTTTTTCAATGTACATAGGTAGCTAGTTTCTTTTGGAACAATCTTAGGACTTCAAAAACATCTTAGAAATCAATTTGTCATATCAAGAACTCTTATAAAATACATGGGGCAGCAACTCTTTAATTTTTCTCATGGTTGAAATCCTAATTAGAAGAACATACTCAAAATACTTATAAATGTCACTTATGTTTAGGAAAAACTTAAAACATAAGCTATAGGCTCTTGTAACTAATGAAAACTCATCCTAGAGTTCCCATCATCACATGGCCGAATGTATTATCAAGGGAATACCTCCTTGATTTAACTTTTCTCAAGATGAAATGGGCAAGTCTTTGAGCTCTAGTCATTTAGGTGATGGCATAAAAGTAAATGTGCTATGCACTCCATTTTTATAGTCCATTAGAAAGTAAGGTGATAGCTCAAAATAAATATGAGATGCACCTTCATTTTTAGTCTTTGAGTTTAGTGATGGCTTGGAAAATAACATGAAATGCAAAGCTTGGAATTTAAACGTGCATTATGCAAGTTCATTCCTTATCTTGGAGTTTAGTGATAGCATAGAAAATAAATGTGCAATGCAAAGCATAAAGTAAACGTGAATGCAAGTTACTTTTATATCTTGTCTAGAGATCTTGCAAGACTTTTAAAAAAAAAGAACATAGTTCCAACCCAAACCTCATCTTCACAAGAAAAGAGAACTACTAGTGCTAGAACACTCAAAACAAATCACAACCTTAAAAAAACTTGAAGATGGCCGAATCTTCATTATGAAGAATGAACCATTTTTAACCTCTAGGGACCAAGATCTTGATGATCTATAACATCAACATCCTAAGTCCTCATCATTGAGTACATAGCTTCCTTAAAACCAACATTTAAAACAAAGTTTATGCTAGAGAAGAAAGCAAGACCGAAACCATGCTTGGTTTAAGATCAAAGTTTCAAACTCTAGAGTTTGTTCATGTGACAAGCATCAACATGAAACCCTCATCATCAAACTTTCATTTTTCCAAGCTTTAGAAACCTTCATGGCCGAAAATATGAAAGGAAAAGGGAAGTCCAAGAAGTGTTCAAGAGAAACATAAACTCCTCCTTTACTTATCCTTGAAAAAAGATGAAACTTTTCTTGTGAAAAATTTAAGCTTTAGGGGTTGTTGAGTGACAAACACCATCATAACACCCTCATCATCAAGCTTTCATTTTTTCAAGGGCCAAAGGCCTTCATGGCCGAATCATAAAGGAGAAAAGAGAAGTTCAAATGTTCAAGAGAAACATAACCTCATTTTTTACTAAACTTGTGAAAGATGAAACTTTTCTTTGAGAAAAACTCAAGTTTTAGAGGTCTCATGTGAGATGAACTCATAGTCACCTCTAGAGAGCACTCATCATCAGGCTATCATGTTCAAGGCCTTGAAGCCGAAAATCATAGGGAAAGAAAAGGAAGAAACCGAAAATAAAGAAGCAACATGGAGGTTCCACCTTTCATCATTTCCCAACAAAATTCAACATAGAAATCAAAGACATATTTAGAAAGGTTCCCTACCTTGTGTTTTTGAAAAAAAAGAGGAAGAACTTGAGCTTGAAGAACTCTTGGAAGCTTGAGAGAAAAAGAAGTAAGAGAGCTTGAGACTTTTAGAGATTTTGCAAGAAGTGAGCAAAGGAATGAAGTTGTGTAGTGTTGTGTATTTATAGGCAAATGAATCATGAAGGAGTGGAGGGGGAGTAGGCTGGCCGAAACTTCTCCAAGAAGAAGGAGGGAAGAAAAATCTCTTGTGTTGTCATTCATGGTGTCATAGGTCATAGGTCTTAGGGTGGCTTTTGAAGGACAACTTGATTGACAACATAAATTATCATTCTTTTGAATTTTTGGGGGGAAAAGTGGCTGAAATTATAAGGCCAAGGGAGGGAAGATTTCATTCAATTTAATCATGTACTTATGAAGTGTTTAGGAGTAAACAGGGTTAGGTTGCTAATTAAGGTTGTGTGCCTAAGTGTTTAGGTGAACTAAGTAGGTAATTAGGACCATAATACCTTGGACTAAGAGTAATCTTGTAGGATTGATGGAGTCAAACTCCTATGACTAGTGATTAAAGTGTGATAACTTTTTCTTGGAAATGAAAGTGTTCTTGGGAATGGAAGTATGAATAGTGAAAATACTATTCATAGTTGCTTTTTCTTTAAAGAAAGAAAAGAATTAGAATTGAGTTGTAAATTTCCTTAAGCAATTTTAGGTTCTAATCAACCTTAAATAATTATTTTAGCTCTAGATTAATTAAGAAAATTAATTAACCTTTCATTAGAGCCTAATATTGCTTAGGTTTGAGTTAAGTAACTCGTTAGACGTAAAATGCACTAAGCGGGGGTAAAATCATAATTTTTACCAAAAGTTGCCCGGGACCTCCGGGACTTAAACCAACATAGTTCATGCATCTCTAGGACGAGTCCAGGTCGAAGTCAAAACTTAAAACCGCCTTAAATCAGGTTAAGGGTATTTTGGTCATTTATACACAGAAACCTCAAAAATGAGATTTTTTTTGCCTTGTTAACATTCATAAACATATAATCCCCTTCATATATCATTAAAGCCTTGTGAAGATGGCCAAGGCCGGTCGTCCTCATGTTTCAGGTAAAAATGACCTCAGGGGCATTTTGGTCATTTAAAAGTTTAGAGAAAAATGGGGCGTTACACCTTGCCCTTAGCTCATCTGCCTATTAGAGCAATAGAACCCTTTCAGGTCATTAACTGATAGGATGGCGCTGGTGTGATGGGATTCACTAACCCCTAACTAGAACTCTGCTAAGCATGGGACAATCTCTACTTATGTGGCCTTATCTGCCACACCCATAACAAGCTGTAGAACTTCTTATGCGTCAGCCTAGATGCTTCTTCCCACATGTCTGACAATCTGGGGTAAGACTGACCCGAACTCTACCAAACAGGTTGGCTACCTCCTCTACTCTGTGTCTAGGAGGCAGCAGAGTATGTCAAGGTAAGCTCTAAGAAGGCTGCCCTACCCAACTGCTCCCATTGCTGACCTTGCGGATAGTGACTCCTAATCAACCTTACTCTACCCAAAAATGAGCCATGAAACCTAGCCTTCTTTCTAGCCTTAGTCAACGCTTTGTGCTTTGCCAAATTGATATCCAAATCGATCATTGTATCCACTACCTAAGCATAATCTATAATGCCAATGTATGGCTATTGATTGATATGTTGGTGACTATGCTCTAGGCCATTTATTGGACCTTTTGTTGTTAGTTATATTTTCATTGATGAAAGATATTTATCCCCTTTCTTTACTATTATACTTCCATGTTACATATAATAATATAGATTTCCCTAGTCAATCATTAATATTATGATATAAAACTAGCATAAGCTTAATTGATAATTATGAGATAATTATGTGTATTATACAAAATCAAGCTTATAGGTATCGTTATAGAACATGATACTAGATAAACCTATCATGATATCATGGCATAGTTTAATATCATAAGTGATCCTTATAATAGTTATGTTATTAAATCCTCATACCTGAGTTTACAAAGTTCCTACATAAAAAACATTGTTTTGACATAATCAAATGTTACCTTTAATCAGATAATTGTCAAATGTTATCTTTAATCGGATAATTATAAAGATTATGGTTGAATATAATACAATTTATACATAGGATAGTGACCAAACAAGATAGGATTTATGCCTCTTATTGAGAGAGATATCTATTGGTTCCCTCAATAAGTGAGATTGAGAAATGCATGACCATGCTCGAATGAACTAAAGGAATTATCAATGTTGTTTGATTTATTAATCTACTCATATGTTGTAAATTATATTTAAACAATATAAGAATGACATTGCCTATGCTTTATGTTCAAATCAAATATCCTGTTGCAAAAGGATTATGACATATTCTATTGGTTCAGTTAATATGGACTTTAAATTTATTGCTACTTGTGTCAATCATAATGTCTTGGTAGAGACCACTTATGACTTGCAGGTATAATAATGGTATTGGGTCTACTGTCAATATAATATAAGCCTATTGGGCTGCACATTAAGAATGTAGCGAATAGATTGGGGTTATTTTTGGAATTGGAATTTTATATATATGAATATATGTGTGTGGGTATGCATATATATATGAGATATATAATCTGTATATTAAAATTTGTGATTCTGTTTTATATTATTAGATAATATAAAATTAAAATTTGATAATATATATAAATATTAGATATTATGAAATCAGATTCCAAAAAGATTGGTTTTCAAATTTTGAAAGAGTTTTATCAAAGCTGAATATCCTTTTCC
This sequence comes from Dalbergia cochinchinensis, assembly GCA_031216125.1. NCBI lineage: Eukaryota > Viridiplantae > Streptophyta > Magnoliopsida > Fabales > Fabaceae > Dalbergia > Dalbergia cochinchinensis. The sequence continues at coordinate 27,440,366 of CM062368.1, forward strand.
TAATTAGTTAGGATCGTACATCTTTCTATAAATAGAAGAGATAAGAATTTCAGTATATGCGCGTGTGACACAGCTTTCAAAAATCAAAGACAAGAACAAAACCCTAAAGTTGGGATTTGGAACCGCGTAGAGCTAGCATTCGGCAGCCGTTCATGATTATTCGTATTTGGATACTAGTATAGGCCAGTCGTTCTTCGAGCAGCGCCTATAGTCCAAATGTGACATTCAAGTATTTGTAAAGCACGCTTCAAGATACATGACTCGATCCTTATCTTTGATCTGATTGAATTGCATGGATCCAATTTGGTTTTGCAATAAAAATTTTAAATTTCCTTGCACAATCTATACCGTACGATTCCATAAAATTCAACATGATGAAAATATTGTTGGGCAACCCCTAAACAAGCTAATAAGCATTCTTTCTCTCTCTTTTTTTTTGAAACCAAAGATCAAGCTTTGAGCTATAGAGATCATACACATGATGGTCTCACAACCATCATAAAAAATACTCATCATCAAGCTATGGCCTTGATCCTAACTAAACCAAAAGAAAATAGTAGAGAAAAGAAAGGAAAGCATAAGAACAAAATCCCTACCAAGTGTACTTCTTCATTGAAAATGAAAATGCTTGATCTTTTGCAAGGAAAAGAAAAGAAAAATCTTCTCTTGGAGGGGGTTTATGTTTCGACCAAGGTGAACAAGAATTGGGGAAGGATTTTTGTGTTGGTTTGATGTATAGGGATGAAAGCTTGAGTGTTTTGGGCAAGATCTATTGTGGTGGTGTGTTTTGTTTGAAGTTTATAGCTTGGAAATGGAGTAACAATGATGGTTCTTGAAGATGAAGAAGAGGAAGAAGAAGAAAACTTGAGATGGAGAGGAAGAGAGAATTTTTTACACAACTTGGTGCTCAAGCTATGACAAAAAAAGTTGGTGGTAAGGAAATGAGAGTGTGTAAGTGTGAGAGTATTTGAGAAATCAAAATATGAGAGGGAATGAGGGGGAAGGCTGGCCAAAATTCATTAGGGATTAGGTGGGATATTTTTGTGTTTTATGTGTTGGGATTAGGATTAAGGGTAGGTTTAATTATGAGAATGGTTAGGAATTGATAATTACATGTTTAAGGCTTTCAAGACAAGGTTAAAGGGTTGTCTTGCATGATTAACAAGGCTAAGCTTCATTAATTCAAAATTCAAACACCATGTCCCTAATCTTCAAGAAAAGAAAGAGAGAGTGTGTACTTTTTTTGTCTTCTACTTTTGCTTTTTTGTTTTATGAAGCATGTTTGATTAAAAATGTAATTAAATTTTTCTGCCTTAGTTAACTCAAAATAATTATTTTGACTCATAATTAATAAATAAAATAATTTATTTTTAATTAGAGCCTAATATTACTTATATTTTCTTAATTACATTAATTAAGTCTAATTAGCACTAACTAGGAGTAAAATGGTAAATTTACACACAACTCCCTAAGACTCATCCAAACATCAGATATCGCTTCAAATTAGTATTTCCAACTTCCAGGTGATGAGTAGGTCTAGTCATCACTTATTCCCGTGTTAAATTACCCCATGAGCGTTTTGGTCATTTTACACACGGGAAGGAATTGCGATTTTCGCACTTATTGCCATCGAAAACACATATAATCCCTTTCAAACTTCAAATTAACCCCTTGACGATGGCCAAGACCGGCTGTCCTCGATTTTCGAGCAAAAATGATCTTAGAATATTTTGGTCATTTTACACGGTAAAAATTGAGCATTGTGATTATTGTACCGCTTGCTAGCTAAAGCATATACAATCCTATTGAAACATTAAAGTCACCTTTTGAGGATAGCTAGGACCAGCCGTCCTCGATTTTTGTGCAAAACAATCTTAGAAATATTTTGATCATTTTGTATAAAAGGGAAAAATTAGGATGTTACCGTGAGCATTTTCAAATGTTCCTAGTTTATGATAATGGGTTGTATGAAAACATGTTCTTGGACACTCAGATTGATTTATAATGTGCTTGAATTTTGATTGAGTGATATGAACCCAAGTTTTTGGATGCTTCAATTGATTATAATTTACTTAGATGATATAAAAATCGGTTATAGGATTGTTTGAAATACTGGAATTTTTTTAAAAATCGAAATTGACCAAAATGACCCAAATTTAGTTCGGTTCAGTTCTCCCTCTCTCTTTTTTTTTTTTGTCCAAAATCGAATTGAAACCGACTGTGGATACTCCTACTCTCCAAGTCTAGGCCTTTCTATCCCCAATTAAAAAGAAGAGGATCTGGTGACAGAGCAGTCGATACTAGAGGACTCGATCAAAACAAAATGATTTCCATGATGATCTAAACCTCTTTTTCTATGCGTCCGAAAGAAAACACAGGCTAAGGCCTGGAGAACACTAACATCAATCCCATCCGCCTGAAGAGCCAAATATAAGAAAGGTGGAACTGCGCGTCAGCACACTAATTGGCCTCTCAAAGGATATTAATCACTGAAGCATTCGAGTGGTGGCGGAACAAGTTCCACGATGGATGAAAATCCCCTGCTCTCAAATGGTATCTATTTTCTTATCTCCAAGCATTTATTAACATGCGAAACGAAAATAATAAAAATAAATTTAAAAATTTATAAGTTATTAGAATTATAATATTTATGGGACATAGAATAACACATCATTTAAGATAACATTTATTTATTGTCTTTGAGAAAGAAATATAGAAATAGTAGAAACACAAATTTATTTGATTGTAGAGATTGAAATAGGGGATAAAAAAATACAAGATTCTTATACCTTCAAAATATAAGAACAGTAGGGACAAGATATGGAGACAAAAATCTTTCAATAATACTCTTATACATATATATTATTTATGTATCCGTCCTCCGTTTCTATTGTGGATATATTTCTGTCTCTGTCCCTACCAAACCTTGCCGTCATACAGAAAGATTTCGATCCTTCCACAATAATGATGGAAGTCTCCAAGAGCATTATGGATGAGGCTCGCAGCTTCGAGGGAGTCACAATCGCTAGCCACTGGGGAAACCTAAGCTATGGGCAGAAGACCTCGCTGAACACCCACAAGTTCGGTCCATAAAATAGTCTATGTCACCAACTTAGCGCAAAAATCTTTTATTGATTGCACTGCAAGGCCAACTCAAATGGTAATGCCATTGCCTTTGCAAGAGATGCACACGGGACACTGGAGTAGAGTCGTGAATTCGAACCTTGGACTCCACCCCCAACAAAAAAGCTTATTGTTGATTTTTTTTTTGTTACAATCTTATTGTTGATTCGAACCTAACAAAATGATTTTCTTTTTTTGAAAATAAACCAGAACATCATGTCAACTTATATTACATCTACCATTAAATAAGATGTAGATTATATTCAAATAAGATCTACACCTCATTCAATAATTGATAAAATATGAATTGATACGATATTTCACACACAATAAATATAAATAATATTTTTCTTTAATTAATGCCAACCATTTCCACGATACTCCTTATTAAAGTTAAGTGGCAAGGTAGTGCTAATCCTGCTGGTAGACTTTGCCTCGAGGCGTCAAATGACCCGCACACTCCTCAAAACTATGATGCTTTTTTTTTTTACCAAATACCCAAATTAATACTCAAATTACCCTTTAGAAATATAATAGGAGACAAATTAAAGAATTTCAAAATCTAACAAACTAACTTATTCCCTTAGACTAATTTGGATATTTAGCCCTTTTGCTTTCTTTTCCTTTCCAAGTCAGGTCCAATTTCAACTTTAACTAAACAAATATCTACTCCTTCCCTTGTTGGAAATCATGAAAGATATACACAATTCGTCTTTTTAAGATTGCAATGGGAGACGAATTCGAGACATGTAATTCCGAAACAAGAGAAGCTGTAAACTATATTTGTAAGGAGGACCATCAAACAATCACTTACGTACATAATCTCACCCTCTTTCTTTCATCCTCAATGATATGCAGAAACAATATATGTACAAGGGTTAAGCTTTCATGGAATCCTCCGTGATTCCACTATTCATGTTTAAATTTTCTTTAAGAAAAAAAAAAAACAGAAAAAGAGAAACAAAACAAGGAAGGTAAGACTCCTAGGACTATCCGTATGGTGTGAAAGGCCAAATGAATTCAAGGGGCCGTGTCAATATGTATGCCGCCTTTCTCTTCATCATATCTGTAACAACTGCGGAATGAGCTTCAGAAGAAAAGACAACTCCTGCTGCGAGAATTGAGGCTTTTTTGACTTCACCTGCAACTTCCCCTCCCCTTCATCCAAACCCTCTTCACCAGCACCATCGTTTGTCGGCTTAATCATATCCGCAACTGCCTCTGTTATTTCCTGGACCAAATCAACAATCACCCCATCGATTCCCATTAGATGCTGCATGTAAACTGCTTCAGGAACATTGCTGTATAGTAAATGCCAAACCATCAAAATATTAGTAGCCAGAAAAAACAAAAATGCTTGGACTTAAAAAGACCAAATCATATGGTATTCATTAGACATACTTTAATTTGCCATAGCTAAGGAGACAAAGCTTGGACTCCTTGATCTTGGTTACAGCTCCAGGGTTTCTAAATATTCCTTTGATCTCAGAGACAATCCCTTGCAAACCATTCTCCAAGCAGAGCTTCAAAGCCTCCTCCAAGGAGTTCCTTCTTACATCGTCGTAGAGCTCACATCCTCCATTAGTCAAGAAGAATACCTGGTAGGGCCCAACAACATCAACATCAATCATCGTCATCAAATCAAAATCTGAAATGTTGCCTTCAAAATTTCAGGCGCAAAAAATGACACTTACAGGGTAGGTGTTTTGCAATTTCCGAACAAGTATTGCTGCATCTGGCTGAAAAGACGAGAAGATGATAGGTCTGTCCTTGGCATAATCAAACACAATCTGTCCAGAGATACGACATATATCAAATTAAAAACATGCAAAAGATAGTATGTGATACAATATAATATCTGGTATGGGTACACCATCACAAATCATGAGTTTTTTTTAAAAAAATGTAATGTATACCTTCAAGATGGCCTGAAGGACATGCACAAGATGGTGTTGCTCGTAGAGAATGTGGTCATCGAATTTCAACTCAACGTTGAAACCCAAAGTGGGTTCAACGTTGACGAAAGCTTCTTGGAGTGTGCAGAGAGAGTCATCTTGTTCAACGTCCCACTTCAATATTTTCCCGTCCTTGTTTCTTCTCAACAAACCTTTCCCTTCCTTTCCAGCCTCTCTTTGAGGACCGTAGGAAAGGAACTCAGCTAGGGTCAGCTCAGGAATTCTTTTCTCAAACACATTACCCTGAAGATTAAAAAAAATATAAATGAATAAATAAATTAATCCCAATGAACATTTAGAATCAACAAAGAAACTCAACGAAGAAGAAGACAAAGGAGAGTTTGGGGGTGAGAGCTTACATTCTCTTCGGAGAGGATGACGTCGTCGTGGAAAATGACTGGGCAGTCATCTTTTGTCACCTACAAAAACGCACTTTCGCTTTAACTTATCTGTTTTTTTTTCCTTTTTTTTTTTTTTGCCTCATTTCACCTTCAATTTTTCAATCCAAATAAAATTTTTATGTGGAACAAAAATCCCCAATGGGAAAAAACCCAAAGGAAAAACGAAAAAAAAAAAAGAAAAGCAAGTAGCCAATCAGTACAGATTCAACAGAATTGAACAGAGAGAATGAAGAACACAAAACCCCAACAAGAGAAAAGGTCATCTTCCTAATAGAAGACCCGTTCATTTTCTTCAAAAAGAAAGGCCCAGAAAATATAAGCTTATTCTACAGAAAATGCCACGCGACGACCACAGGGGCAAAACCGGAAAAGCATGAAAGGAAAAAAAGAAAAAAGAAAAACTTGTGTATTCATTGCATTAGAGAAATACGCGGCGACGACACGTCGCTCGGCACCGAACACAAAGAACAAGAGTCGAATTTTCCGATGATTTTTATCTTCATTTTTTTTTATTTCTTTCAAAATTAATAATAATCGTAATTCGGAGAGAATAAAAAAATAAAGAAGCCAGCTCACCTGAACGTCAAATTCGATGAAGTCGAGGGGGAAATTAGCTGCGGCGTTGAATGACATGATGGAGTTCTCCTTGATGGCTCTCAGTCTCCGATCCGACGACTGCAAGATGTTCATGCCGTGCCCCCTATGTCCGATCACCGCAAACTTTTGCATCTTGAACCCACTCCGGTTCATCTCCACCCCTATATATGTAGAAAGTTCTCCATATCAATACATAAATTTGAGCTCGCTAAATCTTATGGTAAAAATCATATTATTTATATTTACCATTGGGGAAGCGGGTGGAACAGAGGGCCAGAGAGGCGTTTTCTGCGACGTGATCGAGGGAAGGGACGTCGGAGACGTGGGCGGCCTTGAGAGCAGCCATTCAATTTGCCGTGTCAAGAGACAGAGAATTGGGAGGAAAGAGACGGTGAAGGGAATTGTGAAAGGGTTTTCTTGCTGGTGTTGCTACGGTATGGGACATGGGGGAGAAGGGTTGGGTTGGGTGGGTATTTATTGGTTGGAAGGAACGTTCCCAAGGATAGAAAGCGGGGGGAAAAGGGCCAACGGGATCTCCGCGCCGAATATTCTCGCTCCCTTTGTCATATGCTCTTGGATATTCCGCTTCAACATCCAGATGTCCGCCTCCTCCCTATCATTTTGGACCATGACTATTTGTCATTTTTTTTTAATTATTTATTTTTCACAAAAGATTACACCAACATTTTAAGACACCCTCGTCCTTTTAAAATATATATTATTTTTAGATAAATATAAATATTAAAAAAATAATAAATATATTAGGAATAGAATAATATATAACAAATGAATATACTTTTATTAAATAAAATACTTTTGAAAAACTAATAGTTGATAAGTGAAATTACTTAGGGTACTAGTGAAAAAAAAAGAAATAAATATTGTATTGAATGTGAAATTGTCTAAAAGTGAATGAATATTTTAAAAAGTGAAGTTGCCTAAAAATGAACAGATATTCTAAAAGAGATAGAGTATTTATCAATTTAGGACAAATACATATCTCAAGAAAGATAATAAATACTTCATCTATCCTTGAATAATTAGTTATTTTAAAAATTTATTTTGTTTAGAAATAATTATCCATTTTAAAAGTTTAGATAGTATTAATTATTTTTTATCAATAATACTCTAATTAAATATTATTTACCAATTAGTAAAGGAGGAGAGAGAAAATTTGAGTACTGAAAAAATATAGGGGCAATTTAATAAATTATTTTTAATTTTTACTAACATTGATATTTTATAATTTATTTACTTAATTCTAATAAGTATTTATAATTGGATAATTATTCAAAGACCGAGAAAATAATATTGATAATGAAATCAAATATAGTGAATAAAGTAATATATCATATATATATATATATATATATATAAAAGACCATCTTTAAGGCATATTAATGGAATGTTTAGAAAAATTAATATATATACTAAAATTAATTAAAAATAGTATTTAAAAATTAATATTTTATTAAAATATAAAATTTAGAGATATTTTGAAATGTGAAATTCTCTTAAATAAAGAAATGGAGTAGACAACTAGAAAATAAGGCACATGAAAAACGAACGACAAATGAGTATGTGTTTTAATTTTAGCTAGTGGGAAAGGTTGCAATGGTTTTCACGCGAGTGCAGAGCCAGTTGGATTGAGAATTTTATCAAAAAAGGCAAAAAAAAAAAATAAGACTAAAATTCCAAATGAGTCCATCAGGTTTATAGTGGAAGATAAATTAATCCCTTAAATTTAAAAAATTTCATATTAGTTTCTCAAATTTTATAAAAGAAAATAAGTTAATTTCTCCATCAAATTATTATCTGAACGGTTAACAGAAATATTCATGTATTCAGTTAATTTACTTATGTGTGTTGTTAATTTTCACAGTAAGTCTTAACCTGTCTCACTTCTCTGTTCTGCTCAAAACAAATGCCAATTTAAAATCAAAATCTTTCTTCTCAGTAGAGATAGCAGATGAAGAAAAATATCTAAATGATTTTGTTTAGAGAAGTGAATTAAATTAGGATCCACCATGAAAGATTACGATATATGTAAATAAGTTAACAGTACGCATAAATAATTTAATATGACACAACTTATATGACAATTTTATAGAGGAACTAACTTATCTTCTTTTATAAAATTTGAAGGACTAATGTGAGATTTTCTAAATCTAAGGGATTAATTTATCCTCCACTATAAACCTAAGGGACTGATTCAAGGTTTTAGTCAAAAAAAAAAAAAACAAACAAACAAATCAAACCCAAAATGTTGGTTAGAGAATTCTATCCAAGAGGAATGATAATCAAAAATCAATAAAGAAAAAGAAAAATTAGAAAAAAAATTAATTTAACTCTTAATTTTAAATATCAATCAAATTAGAATGGATTTTAATTTTATTTTTAAAATTTTTAACTTGATTCAATTTAATTAAAACAGATTAATAATATATTGGATTTAATTTGAATGCATTGTGAGTATAAACAATTTTACACGTACATCCAACTATATATTACCACATTAGCAAAATATTTGACTTAATGATTCACTAATTATAAAGTTTTACAACAAGAGACACACGATTGATTGATGGTATAAAATTTTTTTTATACTATCAGTTAATTAAAATTAAACTCTTTGTATTATTAAATGTATACATTTATTTATCAAAATTTTAATTTGATGCATTTTTTTATTTATGTAACATTTTTAATGAAATGTTATTTTACTTATATTAAATGTTATCTACATTTTTTATAATTTCATTTATTTTCAATATATCTTGAATCTTATGTATCAAAATTTATCTTGATCTAACAAGTCTTGAAGATAGCATGGAATAAGAAATCTAAAATGGGTTTTTACGGTTATAATACCATTCACGATACCATTAACAAAACGATATAACAATAGCACTTGTTGTAGTGAAAAAATATAATGGCATTATTCACTGTAGTGATGAGACATAGCGATTTATGTGCACATAGTGCATTCAATTGAGATATAGGTGAAAGTACCCTAATCTCGAGATATTATTAGGTGGGACAAAGCCCCTAATTTGAGATATACATGACTTGATGGGTTAAGATGGCTCCCCACTTGAAGTACTGCTCAAAACAATTATTTGATATGCATATAATTTGGTGGGTTGAGCCGTTGAGATGACTCCCCACTTGAAGGATTACATAAAACAATGATATTTCTTAATCCTTCTCAATGATTCTACCAAATATTATAACACCCTAAAAATTATTTAAAAATTAATTTGAACTTTAATAGTCATAATTTCAAAAATCTAACAGTTTTAGCAATAATAAGGATGACTCAATGGATTTGTAAGGAAAAAAAGCATGAATAGTAACTTGTTGGTCTCGCAGGCCCGTCGGGACAGTCGAAACCTTGGAATTCGGACCCGAAGATGCCTAAAACTGAGAAAAGATAGGGTTAAGGTTAAGAATAGTTAGAAATGAGGATTTTATATCTGGAATTAAATTTTGGATGATATCGGATTTCCTGGGTACAATGCTTCACCGGTTCAATGAATATAATTTCGGTGTGCAATTTCCAACACCAAAAGCTAATTTAATCTTTACAAAATAAGTGAGCTTATCCATTTATATCAAATGAATGGCTATTACAAAATTCAATCTTAGCCATTCATTTGATATAAATGGATAAGTTCATTTATTCCAAATGGGACCCTAAAGAAAATTAGGGATATATGTTGGATATGATTCTCCACTTACAATATGGGATATACTTTAAGGTTCAATTTTTTTATTGACAATTTGATAATGTTTCCAATATTAGGGGTAGGGAGTAAATAGCTAGAAAAGAAAAAAAATTGAAATACATCAACATTATTATATTTAGATCCTCATACAAGGCAATATTAACTAAAAGTTCAAAAGATATTACATTTGCAATGAGTAGCAAATGAATTGCCAAATGCATATTTTGATAACAAAAGGATAACTAAATCCTCTATACCAAATGAAAAATGCCCCAATTCGAATTGATTTCCTTATTGGACAATTGGCCAATACAAAAATCGCACGTCAGAAGTATGGTAAACTAGTCAGTTCCAAAAATGAAAATCCTCGATAAAAAGGGCAAAGGAGGCAAATAGTTTTATAGAGGCAAATGATACTCTTCCTATTGAAGAGGATATAGACATAGTAAGGACATTTGTTATAGTCCAAAATTTTGAAATATCAGGAGACATTCAATTACCTAAAAATAGTTATTGAAAATGATGAGATCTAAATAGATTATGTCTCTACAAGAAAAGGATGGAATTGATGAGTAATTATTGTTGACAATATATTTTCATATAATGTAGTGCTAAATGTTATGCATGAAAATGACGATCCTGAGCCAAGAATTGTTGAAGAATATCTACGTAGAAATGTTGACCAAAAAACAGAAAGAAGCCATGCAGGTTAAATTGGACTCAACTGCAAAATGTGAAGTCTTTGGACCTATAGTCCAAACACCAGAAAGTGTGAAACCCGTGAGATACAAATGGGTATTTGTGAGAAAAAGAAATGAGAAAATGAAATTTTATGCTATGAGTCTCTACTTGTAACACAAAATTTCTTACAAAGACCTGGTATGGATTACGGCAAGATGTATTCCCCAATAGTGGATGCAATAACATTTCAATATTTGATAAGCTTATTTGCACATAATAAGCTAAATATGCATCTGATAGATGTTGTCACAACATATCTATATAGTTCATTAGATAATGATATTTACATAAAAAGTCCCTAAAGGATTAAAGATATCAACATTATCTAATGAACATCCCTAGGGAACGTACTCAACCAAGTTGCATAAATCTATATATGGTCTAAAGCAATTTGGATGAATGTTGTACAACTATCTCAATAAGTATCTGATTAAGAAGGGGTTTACAAATGATGTCATTTGCCCTTGTGTTTATATCTGGATTCATTATAATAATTGTGTATGTTGATGACCTAAATACCATTGGAACTCCTTAAAAAGTTTCCATAGTCATAAAACATCTAAAAGAAGAGTTTAAGATGAAAGATCTTGGAAAGACAAAATTATGTCTCAAGCACTTAACAAATGAAATATTTATTCATCAATAAACTTACACAAAGAAAATCCTCCAGATATTTTATATGGATATATCACATCCATTAAGTGCCCCAATTGTTGTAAAATAATTGAATGTGAGAAAAAGATCCATTTCATCCCCAAAAAGGTAATAAAGAACTTCTTGGTACTAAAGTACCATATCTTAGTGCCATCAGAGCATTTAAGTTTTTTGCTAATAATACATAAATGACCTAATATAGCATTTCCTGTAAGTGTATTAGCAACTTCCCTAACCAAAAAGAATTGGAATGGAAGTAAACATACCTTCGATACTTTTGAGGAAAAATTGATAACGGTTATTTTATTTATATATGGACCCAATTCACAATTGGTCGGTTGGCTATGTAGATGCAGGGTACTTATCAGATCCACATAAAGATAGATCTCAAACAGGTTACTTATTCTACCAAACATGTCTTAGCCACCATTTCTTCAAATCATCTAGAAATAATTGCAATTCATGAAGTAAATCATGAATGTTTCTGGCTTAGAGTAGTAGATTGACATGTTTGAGTGTCATTTGGATTATCTTATGAGGAATAAACTCTAACAATGTAACCTTGTATGAGGACAATGCAACATGCATAGCTCAACTAAAAAAGGGTATATCAAAGGAGATAGAACGAAACACATTTCTCCAAAATTCTCTTTTATGCATGATCTTCGGAAGCAAAGAGCAATTGATGTCCAGTAGATTTGTTGAAGTGATAATCTAGTCGGTTTATTCATGAAGTCACTTTCTACGTCTTCTTTTGAGAAACTAATGTACAAGATCGGGATATGTTGATTAAGGGATCTTTAAGGATACTCTTAAGAGAGGGAGACATGCTGTATTCTTTTTCCTTTAATTAAGATTTTTATCCCACTGCATTTTTCCTTAATAAGGTTTTTAATGAAATAGTTTCAGCATCCCACAATGAGGATATTGTACTCTTTTTTCTTTATTAAGATTTTTTTTCATTGGGTTTTTCCTTAGTAAGATCTTAATGCGGCATATCCTTGTTGAACATCCAAGGGGAAATCTTATGAAATATTATTTGATTATGGATGTCTATATCTTTGGCCGATTCAATTAAGATTTGATTTAATTAGATATAATATATTATGATCTTATTTAATCTTATATCACTTACCATTTTGGTTATAAATAACTCCTTTGGGTACTCATTATATTGTACCTTTAAAATTATTCTTTCTCATTTTCTCCATTATTTTTTTTATTATTATTGTTTCACAACACAATCAACTAGTTATAAATTAGATTTGCTATCGTGGTATCTATTTTATTTAAATTGCTATTGTTGATTATTTATTTTAAATCATTGACATATCAAGAGATATTAGATGTAATATCAGAAAAATTCCATCATCCTCTTCAAGTAAGACTTTATTAACTCTATAAAACTGTCTCCACCTTATATTTTATCTTCTACTCATTTTCTCTCGTTCTCTTAGCAAAATCAAATGCTTACACTTCATGAAGGAAGAAATTTCTTATCCAAATCAGAATAGTAATATCATCATTTAACTATGGGAGCTTACTATAATTTATCTAATTTAATTTTTTTTATTGAGTAGCAATTCACTTTAGTTTATGAAATTGCATGTGTATTTTGTTTTAATTTCTAAAATAAAATAAATATCAATTTAGTGCTTAAAACTATAAAAAAATTATTTAAATTACTAATTTTAATGATTCAAGTTAATAACTTGAACATTAGTATAATGATCACCAACTTGAATAATTTTGCAATTTTAGAAAATATATTAATATTCTCTTAGTTTTAGGGACTTAAGTAAAATAAAATATATACAATTTCAATAATCAAAATCAACCTTTTGGTTTTTTTTATCAGATAGTTTGATATATATTTTTTAAGCGTTTGATAGGGGACAAAAACAAAAATACATGAACAACAGAAATAACGGAGATAGAGATATAAATAATAAATATGTATAAAGGTATTATTGGAGGGCAACATTTGGTAGGGGACAGAGATAAAAATACAGGGACAACAGAGACAGTAGAGATAGAGTCATAAATAATAAATATGTATATGGGTATTATTGGAAGAAAAATATTAAATTTTTGTCTCCGTATCCTGTCTCCACATTTTAGAAGTACCGATTTTTCTGTCCCTTATTCCTGTCTTCATCACCAAATAGATTTGTGTTTTCAGTATATCTGTATTTCTATCCGAGAGACAGAAAACAAATGCTAAAGTGAACAATATTCATGTGTGTGTACGTACATAAGGTGCTTGCTCACATGGAGTTGGTAGTCCATGCCCTTGCTGCCGTCAATGAATGGTATGGTAACACGCGTACCAGCGGGTCCACACACCCTAATCACATCTTTTTTCTCCCAAAAATACCTCTACACAGATCTTCTCCTACATTGCCCCATTCACGTATGCTTTCAGCAAGTACAGTTACCCTCGAATTCTCCAAAGCTCTAACTGCTAGTCTCATTTTGGGCTCCGCTAGGAAGAAATAAAATTTAAAAAGTTCAAATTAAAAAATAAATATAAAAAGAAAAAATAAAAAACACCACTTGTTTCCAAAATATAATTCGAACAAGCTGAATTATAAACAAAAATAAATAAATACAGATAAATTAAAAACAGGCCAAAAACTTGGAAAAAAAGGAACAAATAAATAAACAAACAAAGACCGCATATTGTGCATCCAAATTCTTGAAAAAAAAAGAAAAAAAAAGAACTGTTCAATTAATAGAATTAAAAAAAGAAAAAAGAACTGTTCAGTTAATAGAATTGAAAAAAAAAAGAAAAAAGAAAAAAAGAACTGTTTAGTTAATAGAATTCGGTTTGTCTGAATTTTTAAATAAAAAATTTAAAATAAAAAATTAAATATTATAAAAAATAACAAAAATTAAATATGAAATGAGAAGGTGATAATTCTTTAGCAATTACTATTTTATTTATTTATATTTTTTTTCAAGCAAGAAAAGAGGTAGTTAGGAAAAAGGGGAATTGAAACTTGAAGGTAACGTGAGTATACATGAAGAAAAGTGAGAACATTATTTGCTTTATATATTTTTAGCCTTGATTTCAACACCAAAAACTCGATAGCCAATGCCACTAGAAAAATTCCAACACTGGAGGTGGGGTGGTTGATGAATGGTCTCAGTGAGGAGCGAGTTATTGCGTGTGGATGGAGATGTTGGAGAAGATCTGTGTAGAGGTGTTTTAAGGAGAAAAAAAATATGATTGGGGTGTGTGGAACTTTGGTAGGCATGGCACCATACCATTCTTTAATGACAATAAAGATATGGAGTGTCAACTCCAAGCACCCGTACATAAATGGCACTTGTTTTAAATATTCTTATTCCTTTGGAAAGGAAAAGAGTAGAGGGGAATAAAAAGAAAGGAATATTAAAAGCAAAACGGTGTTGGTGGGGTAGTTGGTTTGGCAAGCATGCCCAACGCGCGTAAGAGATGGAAGCTGTGTCATAAGTGACAGTGCGCGTGCGTGACACGTAATAGGAATAATAAAATTATATAATAAATACTTACTACATATCTTATTATTATTTGATGTGATTAGTATTTTTTACTTATCATATTATTATATTTAATAATAATAAAATATATGATATATATTTATTGTTCAATTTTATTATTTCGGAAGCATTACTCAATTCAATATCACATTTGTGGCTCAATTAGAGGCTGTTATGAACTTTCTTCGTGACAGCAACTTTATTGTTATTGATCAGGGTGGGGCTTTTGGGCAGTGACTCACGTTTTAGTCACAGCCATACAGAACGTGGGATTCTCCGAGCATTCTGGAGACCTTGTCGTATTTTTGCTGTTTTTTGTTTTTATTTGTGTCATCATTTGAGACCGAACATTTTTAGATAAAATCGATCAAATTCTTGTTCTTTTGGAATGAGATAAATCAATTAAATCTAGTGACTCGGCAATGAGCTGTGTATGTTAGAACAAGAATGCGATAATAAACATACGGTGACGCAGCAGGACATAGATGCTAACTAGGTAATCGGATAAGGGGAAAGGAAACGGATTTCAGAGAAGGTTGGTTGGCTTGAAAAGAACAGAAAACAGATTTTCTTTGTACGAATTGTTTCTCGATAATGCAATTTTAAAGGAATTTACTCAATTTAGAGAGAGTGTTCTCTGCTAAGATTTAGTTATTATTATTATTAATAATCTTTTGGAAAAATTTAATTTAAGAGAGGCACACTATCTTGACCATCAACTATATGGTTTACAAATTACTCCTAAAAAAAATTATATTAAACCATTATCCTCTAAACGGTAAAAATATATTATTTTTGATGAATTCATCCAAACATTAACTTACATCTATTTTAATTAACAAAAAATATTTTTTAAGAATTATTTTGTCAAAGATATAATCTTTTGAGACTAAAATGGTAATTCTATCGTATTAACTTGACACAAAATATGGCACATAATCTATTTTGTTTAAGATATGATTTTTTAAGATTGAAGTTGTGTTTTTACCATGCTAATTTGGCACAAAACAGGAGATATAATCACTTTGGTTTACTGGAGTGAAGACTTGTACACATTTGATTGGATTTATCAAATAGAATAAACCTTTACATGGTAACGTATGAATATAGCTTATTTTGAGAGTTATTTTGTGAGCGGAATGATTATTTGCGAGACAAAATAGCACTTTTCCTTAATTTAATAATGAAAATTCATAAAAAGAATATGTTTAAATATATTTTTAGTCTATGTAAATATAAGTCATTTTAATTTTAGTCACTCTTTTATTTTTCTTTTTGTCCCTCCTTTTTTTGATATTATGTTTTTTATTCTTATATTATATATTTAGGTATCTAAAAATAGCTTAAAATACGCATATAATCTTTAAAAATATTGGAAATTTTATTTTTTATCCATATAAATATCTTGAAAATCTTCCTTTGATCCTCGTTAGTATCGTCACTTATCAGTACAAACTAATCATAAGGACTAAAAATATAATAGAAAAATGAGGAACTAAAATCCAACAAATTAAAAATTTTAAAGGGACTATAATATATATATATATATATATATATATATATATATATATATATGGACAAAAATATATTTAAACCTGTAAAATATTCATTTTTTAAGAATTATCTACATAAAATTTTGGGGCTTAAATAAGTTTTAATCATTTTTTTGTAAAAACGGTCTGTCATCTCTCTAGAACTAGGCACACTTTCAAGCACTGACCAAGTTCGTAAATGGAAACCTCACAGCAATTATACATTCATCTTGATCACGAACGCAAAAATATACGGATCAGATCTTGATGGTGCTCGAGACATGGTGGAAACGTTTCGATTAGGAGTTCAGTTTTTCCCCTTCGATAAGTTCAGCAATTCTTGTTGTCTGTCTTATCTGTTCCTTATCTGTCTTGTCTGTTCCTGAATCTTCGTATAGAATTTTTTAGATCCTTCTATGCCTTTAGAGGTTAAGCATTTGTAATTGTACTCAACTTATCTAGGAGAAAAGTTATATATTCATTATATTTTTGTCATCAGATTTTTAATTTATTCATTTTATAGTCCCTTAATTTATTAAGTATATTTAATATTATCTTTACTGAAATTATTATATTAAATAAATATCAATCACATTTTTTTAGCTGAAAATGGTGTCACAATTTTATATAGGAAATAAAAACTTTCTGCATACAAACCATTCATCAATAAGGAAAAAA
This sequence comes from Dalbergia cochinchinensis, assembly GCA_031216125.1. NCBI lineage: Eukaryota > Viridiplantae > Streptophyta > Magnoliopsida > Fabales > Fabaceae > Dalbergia > Dalbergia cochinchinensis. The sequence goes on from CM062368.1 coordinate 27,457,300, forward strand.
TAGTAAGGAGTAATGTTAGGATGACAACACAGTCCTTCACACAATTAAACACTCTTATCCTATACTGCAATATAAAAACCGGTGATGGAAGTGTGGGATTTATCAAGTACCCTGCATACGTGTCACGATGATGAGAGTTCATGCTCCCTCCAAATTGCCGGACTCAATTTTACCAATAGGATGCAGTTGGTGCAAACTGTGTTATCTACATTGAATACAATTAAACACGTACCAACAAATTCTACTGAAATTAAATTTGCTTTTTGAATTTCAAATTTTAAACCGCAAGTGAGATAGCTGGCTCCCCTAAATTAACACCACACTTTCATTTTTCTTCCCCTTCTATTTTCTCTTTATAATTCTTTCCAGATCTCCCCTTGGCCATCTTTTTTCCTTTGTTTTTCAGATCTATTCCCAGATCTTTCTCCCTATTTTTCATCTCATCTATCTCGATTCCCACCTTTCTTCCCTATCTTCTCTTTTATATGATCTCTTACAACAATGGGTCTAGAGTTGATGCAGTGAAGTGATTGGGTGAGCTTATGAGTAAACAGTGTTTGATCTGGTTCTGGTTTGAAGATCAGAGTTGTTATCGTCATCGTCATCGTCATCGGTGCTGGTAGTGGCACGACCATGGTGAGTTGCCTTTTCTTTTTTTTTTTCTTTCCTTCCTCTCATTCATATTCATTTTCTTCTCAGATCTCATTGGTGGTTGAAGATGAGCATCCAAGGGTCACACAACATCCGCGACCTGCAAAATGAAGGGTGGACGACACTATGAGGACCAGTGGCCGTGATTTGAGGATGGCAGCGTTCTCCTCCCCTGCGGTTGTTCAAGTGGTGACGAGTAACCCAACAATAGCGCCCCTACTCGCGTGACCATATTCAATGCCGCCATATTTTCAATCACCTCTACTGGTTCATTAGGGTCTCAACATCGTCGCCTCCCACCTCTTCCCTTCTTATTCAACCTATTCATCCACTTTTCCCCATTTCATTTCTTGCTTTGTTACTAAATAGTGTAACCATTTTTATTTTTTATTTTTTTTCCAATTCAACCTTGCAAATCCCACCACTGGATGCCAAAAGAAGCTTGAGATCAATGATGACTAGAAGCTGAAGAGTGATGAGGAATGGAGATGGAGCAGGAAGACCACGGAAAGTGTGGTGCGGTGGTTTCTGGGGTTGCTGCGCGAGGAGTGGCTTAATGGTTCCGGATGGTGCGGCCAAGCTTCAGCTGATGGGGAAACGTGGTTCACGGTGGTGGCTGGGCAATGATGTGTGAAAGGAATGGGACGCAGCTGTTGTGGAAGGATGAAGATGGAGTGTGGTGGTGGATAACGTACATGGCAGGAGAGCGGTACATGGCTACTCTACGAGGATGAAGATGGTATCGCAGTTGTGGTGACTGGTGGTTGACATGACTTCTTCGGGTGCAACTCCGCCATGTCCAAATAGTGCCACGAGTCTCTCCTCTTTTTTCTTTGCTTCACTTTTGTTGGCTCATTTTCTCCATCAGTGTCTTTGTGTTATAAAAATGACTAATGATTGATTCAAGATACTTCAATTTCAAGCTGTGATGACAAGATTTATGCCTTTTGGTACAATTTTTGCTTGCTGTTTATGAGAATTTTTTAGTATGGGTTTTTTATTTGTTAGCAAAGGAGAATTTAGTACAAAAAAAAAAAAACTCACCTTCTGACAATCTCTTTGCTTTGCTTATTTAAAGCAGGAAAGCCATGGAAATGGGATAAAAATGCTCAGATTAATTTGTATGAGTTTTTGATTCAATGTTCATTATTTTTTATATGTCCTTCTTTTGTTTTTGTTTTGGTTTCATGTTTGTATATTTTGTTGGAAGATGGTGTGTCAAATTGAGGCCTGTATATGTATGTGATATATCTATGAATGGTTTCAAATAAGTAAGAATGAGCTATGTGCTACTACTCTAAGATACTATGATGATGAGTTGGATTACCTATATTAATTTATGGTTAAATTACTATGCTGGTTATTTGGTGAAACTAAATTTGTGGTCAATGGCCTTTTGTATTTGGATTTTTTGTTTAAATTTATTTGAAATTTTCTTAGTTTTAATTGAATTAACTATTTTCACTTTTTATAGATGTTATGGTTTTTCGACTACCATTGATACAGAAAGAGTATGACAAGGATAGAGAAAAGAAAAGGCAACAAGTTCCTGAAAGGTCAATAATTTAAGATTTGTCAATAATATGGTATCTACTAAATCAATTTTACAATATAATGGTTATACTTAAATTGGACAATGCTGCAATATCCAATGACATTATTGAACCAAAATCATGCTTAGAATTCATACAAAGCTATATTTGTCATGATGGATTCTTACATGCCTATGGTCATGTCCTAAATTAAATATTTGAGATTTTTATTTCTTTGGTTCATGTTCAAGGAAGTCTTTTAGGTATTGATTAATTTAAGTTGTCATTGTTTATGTCCTAAATGGTATGTCCTAAGTTGTCATCAAAAATAATATAATTTTTACCTTTTGTTTATGTCCTATTGTCATTGGTTCATGTTCAAGGAAGTCTTTTAGGTATTGATTAATTTAAGTCTTTTCAGGTTTAGAGTATCTGAATTTTAATGTTTATGTTGTCATTGTTTACACCATCCTTCTTATAAATACTACTCTACCATATACTTAAATTTTTGGAGTTTTTTCAAATTCTCTACTTCTTTCCTGATATGTTGTACTCCATTTTGGTATGTGATAGATTATGAGTCATCTTAGAATGTCTCTACACTATGTTCTGATCATATAGTATACCATAATTTTCATTGATGCAGCATTTTGTGCATGTGTCAAATTTATTGATGAAGCCTTAAGTTCAAAGACTGTACATACACCCTTCAGGATTAACAGGGGACAAAATATTTCTGTGCAATATCATGGATCAAACAAAGAGATGACACTCGATCATTTTTAACCAATTCTTGCCTCTAAGTATGCAAAAATAATAAATTGAAGCCTAGATGAACAGTGACATTTATTCCATTTTCTATTGATGACAGTTTATGTTATTGGGATATATGTTATTTCACTTACTATGCTAGGATTATTTGATGTTATCTTGATTATTTTTGTTTTTTCCTTTGTACATCTAGACTAAAAAGATTTGTTCATCTTGATTTTAATTTTTAACAACTTCGTAAATAAAAAAAATCAAGCAATACCTCAACAAACTTTTGGTCAATAGATATTTGATTTTAGTTAATGACTACCACGGCACTTGATTGCATTATTAGGCCAATACATCTACTTTCCATGTATCATTATGTTTATTGTTTCCTTTGCTTGGACTTTATGGAATGCTAGGAATAGGATTATATTTGATAAGGTAACAGTTTGCCAAGAGAACTCATGCTGGCATATAAGGAGATTTGGTAAGAAATAGCTCTATGGAAACAATAAAGTTTCATGCTATTATTTCAAACAAAGGAAATTGACATTCAATTTGAAATGTTGAATTGTTTGCACACCTAAGGATATAACAATGATGATTAGAGTTTCTATTACATGCTGACTAGAGAAATGATCACAATCTAATAGATTAAAGCATCAGGAGTGGCACATTGTTATATATATAATTTATATAAGTCTTATGCTATGTTAGATTAGAGTAGTATGTAAGTCTCATGCTATGTTATATTAGAGTCTTTATTTATATGTTGTTTTGATGGTATTGTGTTCTAAACATTTGTTCTATTCTTTCAAAGGTTTGGAGTAGTGCTTATCTATCAGGCAACAATAAACTTAATGTCACAACAAAAATTATAACTATAATGATGCAATGTGAGGAAGTTGTTAAAGTGTATCTTGATGTTAATTATAATTGCAGATTCTCAGGTTTCAATTCCAAATGGTAGTGGATAGTTATTCTTTTATTTATTTTATTGTTAGCAAGGAAGACCCGAAGTGTAAGAAGGAGGCTTAGATATATACAAATATAGATGTGTAATTTGTTTTTTGATTTGATATGGATTCTAATAATTTCATGTACAAAAATGGATTTATAAATTTGTTTTTTATATGATGTGATATGCCAGCATATTTTTTAATTTCTTAGTCTATGTTGCTATTAAAAATTTCCTTTGTGTGACCTTGCTCACCCAATGAAGGACTTTTTCTTGCTATTACTTTTGTTATTGGATTGATGTAACCGATGTTTAGTTCTTTATCTAAACAATTCTTTTTAAGGTTTGAAACTATCTTATCATCTATTAGTTTTATTACCTATGTAGTGCCTAAAGGTTCTCTCTAATGTAATATCAAGTTTTTCCTTTTATATTTTGTAATATTGTTTGCTTGAAAAAGGAATTGGATGGGTAAAATTTTAAAAGGCTACTAAGTGAAAGTGGCAGATGCAGTATACAATTGAGAATGAATTGTGGCAAGTAATGATAAGAACTCATATAGAAGGTTATGAAATTCAACTCGCAATTCTTTTTTCCAAGCATGTTTGATCAAATTCTTCCTAATTTCCTTTCCTTGAAGAAGTTGTAAATGGTTATGGGCAAAATAGAAAAAGACATTGAATAATAGCAATTGTACTGGATTGATGTGTTGGTTAGATTTATGTTTTTCGCTTCTCTTTTACTTTTTTTTTTGTGATGGTTTGTGAATTCTGACTTTGTACCTTTTGAACTTGCGTCTTTTACAATGAGTGGTTTTAGTTTGTTGATGTGGTAGTTTGTGATTCAGTTTTATAGTTTTTAGTATATAATGATTATGATCATAGGGTATGGTAAAATTGAAACTCTCCTTTTTTTATATTTTTTGAACCTTAATCTAAAACTCTAATTCCGACATTACTGCTTTACATGCCTCTAGCAGCACTAATTATTACCCAATTGTCGGTCTATGTTGTTGTCCTACCATTTTCTTTGCTCTTTGTTGAAATGGGTTAGTTAGTTCACAACCCCTTAATTCCCTATCTAAGATCGATGCCCACTCTCTTTGCAAAATGTCATGATTTCATGCTACCCATTTGCCAAAGTTGAGATTTTTCTTCTTCATTTAAAGGTCTCTTAGATTTTCACCTTTTTGGTTAGTGTTTTTTGTTGGGTGCTGAGTGTGTAATTCAATGTCTATACTTTTGTATCAAATATCCTTGGATGAGTTTGAGCATGGTGAAGGTATGATGAGGATTTTGGCAAGTGGGAGCATGATTTTGTGTGCAGTATTTGAAATTGAAATAGTTAAGTACATTTTTTGTGATCATTGGATAGTGATCACCTTGGTGTTTGTTTGTTTATCTCGATTTGCATATTGCTTGGATTTTCTGAAGGTTTATGCTCACTCTCAATTGTAATACCAATATATCATGCAAATGAGAATATGAGATTGATGTGCTAAGCCTTTGTATGATTAGGAGTTTGATTATTTGGGTTTTAGGATTTGTCTTGCTGTGATTGCTTTTGTTGCCAACATTTATGTTCTAGTAAATGCAAGAACTTTGACAAAAATTGGATAATGGGAATCTTTTTCAAGTTGATAAACCATTGGCGAGAAAAGAAATGGCTGTACCTACCGAAACTAGAAATATGCTAGCAAGTCTGGTAAAAGAAGGATCATTTAAATGGTTGCTTGGGAAAAAGAGCTCCTTTGATGATGAGTTTAAGAACATGGAGAATCCACCTTTTGCCGAGAGGAATTATATTTTGGAGCTCTCTCCAATTGCAAACATAGTTGTTCAGAGATATTCAAAGTGCATTTCTAGGCATCTTATATCATTCATTTAGATATTATTGCTTGGAGTCATGTATTGATTGATTAAAAATATGTTCAGAGTTACCAGGAAACACTCATGAAATTATATATAGAAATTTATCTTTTGTAATGCTCTTTTGTTGCTTTGGTTAGTGAGCAAGCTATCCAATAGTCTGTGATATATGGTATAAGCTGGGAATGCTAACTACCAGGAGTAGAATTTGTGAGTTTGACTATCTTGCATCACATACGAAAACACAAGTAATGGAGATTAAGGAATATTTGGTTTATTAATTGGCTTAACAGCTCATGTTAACCAAACTTTAGTTTCGCACAAAACTACTATTGATGGAATAGGGTAATTTTCCAAATCAACCAGTGAACAATAAGGACATCATTAGTTTGACCTAAAAAAACATTGATGTAAAGTGAAATTCATCATTGCACTCAATATCATGGTTCCTAAGCAAATGAACTAAAATTAGCAATGGAATCAAACTTCATGATGATTGATGAACTCTGCTGGTGATATTATTTTAGAGGTTTCTAATTTGACTATCAAATCTTTATCTTTTATGCTTTAACGGTTTAAATTTTCAAGCTTTAGCTATTAATTTAAAGTGACAAATGAAGTCTGTCATGCAACAATTATCTTACAAATTTTAATATCTCATATGGGAGATATTAAACATACATTTGCACGTACTGAATTTTACTATTACTAAAATGAGTTATATAAAATATTTAATTTAGTGTGTTTTAATTTTTTCTCTATATTTGTCTTACTTTATTTTTTTTTTCATAAAGATAAAGCAACCATATGGTAAAGTGAACATCTCACTTTAGAGAGTAAAGTAAAGAAATTTTATGTTTTGATCAATAAAATTAGAAGTGATATTTTTTTTATTCTATTGATATAAGGGTGAAGCTTTTTACTTAATTTTCTAAAGTGGGATGTTCATTTTAGAGGATCCAAATTTATTATCATTGTAGATAATAGACATTAGTTATTCCTTATTAAAACATTAATTATTTAAAGTATTTGCTATTTAGCCATAAAAAATGAATATTTCTCTAAAAAAATTAATGGATATTGAAAGTATTTTTTGAATCCAAAAATCCTGATAATTCATTTCTTTAACATAATTATTTAGTTCTAAGTGAGTTATTTTTTTAAAATTTTGGACAAATAATTATATCAATATTATAATAATGGCTATTTCTCTAAAAAAATATTAACTAAAAATCAATTATCATATGCTGGAGCAAAAAAGATGGTCCTATGGCATAATTTGATAAATATTTTGATACGGGTAATTACAATGGAAAGTATATGTATATTTTCAAGTATTTTGTAAGGCTTTTAATTTTGTTCAATTCGATTTATACAGTTGTATATTATTTGAACTTTATTTGATTATCTTGCACAATTTATCATCATAAAGTAGAGAGCTCTCAAAATTATGTTATTTAGAGAAATATCAATTTTTTAAAGAGTAAATGTTAAATAACTTAAATTATTTTTAATTGAACTGATAACAATAAGAAGAAGATCAATTAATATCTATTCTATTGTAATCATTAAATATAAGAATAAGAATATTCTAGACAAATCAACCTAAATCCATTGGAAATAGGAGTGACAATAGATATTTAAGAGTAACAATATCTATTCTCTACATTAAAATGGGACATGCAATCTATTCATTTAAATATTTTTTATATTTTAATTATATTATATTACTTTAAATTTATCTTCCATAAAAATATATGAATTATATTCATGTGTTTATTATTATTATTATAAATAATTAGTTGACTTGAGCATAGCACGGGTAATTATACTAGTTTATCATTAAAAAAACAATTAGACACTCTTTATGTCTTAAGGTGGGAAAAGGACAAAGCAGACGGTGGATTGACCAAAAAAAAAAAAAACAGAAATGAAAAATAAGAAACATTATGATATTTGTACTAGAGTTGAAATATGGGCTCTCGATCCAATTTTAGAGAACTTAGCCAAGAGGTCTCATGACTTGCCCATGTGGTATAGTGGCTCCTAAATATGGGCCCACGGAATTATCGACGAATTTTGTTAACTGGTAATAACGTCATTGGAAAATATTACTGATGGAAAAAATTCATCAAAAATTTTTATAGACGGATTTTTTGACCGATTTTTATAAAAAAATCCGTCGATAATGAGCTTGAAAATTTGGTCTAGAAATTCATCGACAAAAATTTTTATCGATGGATTTTTTTTTACATTATCGATGGATATTTCGTCGGTAAAATTTTAATTTAAATTATCTTTTTTAAATTTTTAAAATTTATTGACGAAAAATCAGTCAATTATTTGCTACTTTTTCATTTTATTTTTTAATATTTTACTGATGGATTTTCCATCGATAATATTTAATGGTTTAAATTTTATTTTTCAATTTTTAATGGTTTAAATTTTATTTTTCAATTTTTTTAGTGGTTTAAATTTTATTTTTCAATTTTCAATTTTATTTATTGTTTCACAGGAAAAGAGAAAGTAAATCCAAGTTCCCTTTGATCCAATGAAATATTAGAACCATCTCCTTCTTTAGCAATGAATTTCTTTAATGAAGATGCAAGGAAATCAAAGAGATCCTGCAAGCAGCAAAATCAAATAAAATATATTATGTTAATATAACAAAACAAATGCTAGATAACAAAAAAGACAAGCCCCAACACTAAGTATCCATCATCAAAACAAAAGTTGTGCTCAAGCTTTCGATAATATGTAGAACTTAGACTAAGCAACTGCAATGTGAGTGCATATAGCAGCATTCAACCAGGTGAACCTTTTGACCCAATAATGCTCTAAAAGAAACCTTGAAACAAAAACCCGTGGATTCTATAAAACATTCTCAACAGCTTCAAAATTTCCTAAAGTTTCCACAATAATCACGATCACAGTGTTGACTTTTCAAAACATCATTATTCATATAAACAAAGTTCCCAATTCTAAGAAGCCAATTCCTCGACACATTCCAAACCAAACAACTTAACCAAGGGAAAAAAAATCACATAAACACAAACAACACACAGCACAGGGACCCACCAAAGTAAAAAGATGGAAAAACGATCCTTTATTGAATGACACAGTTGAGGACCCAAAAGGGGCTTACCCACTGGGGAGATCATCCACGAAGGTGAGAAGCATTTTGATCTTGGAACCACCTTCAGAAGGCAAGCCAACGTGCATCTCAATGGCCATGGAATCCACCACCTGCCTCAACCTCCCAACAGGAGTGTCACAGCCTTCCTCAACTTCCCTCAGCACACTTAGCTCCTTCCCCCCACTTCCTCCTGCTCTTCACCCTCCTCCCACCACCACCACCGCCACCGTACACACCGACACCGCCACACTCACCGCCACTCCCACAACCACCCTCCCCATAACAACCCCCCTCAATCAGCCTCCACCCTACAGCGAGAGGCGGGGCGGAAGGCGTGGGGGCCTGTGCAGGAATGAGGGCCGCTGGGCGAGAGACGTGGGGTGCGAGGCTAGGGCGGCGACGGGGCGTGAGCGCTAGGGAGAGGAACGTTAGCGGCGCGTGGCAGGCGGCAGGGGCAGCGTTGGCAGTGGTCTAGATCCGGAAAGAAAGGGAGAGATTTGAGAGGAGAGAGTGTGTGCAACATTACCAAACAGTGCCAAATGAAAGACAGCTTGCATTATCTAAATAAACTACCGATCGATTTTCAAACTACGGAAAATTCGTCAGCAATACTTAATTTTTATAAATTTATAATTTCAATTAATTATTGATAGATTTTTTATCGGTAATAATTAATTCTAAAAAAATTTAAAAAATAAAACTATCAGCAAATTTTTTATCGGTAATAATTAATTTTGAAAAAAATTAAAAAAAATTACTGACAAATTTTTTATCTGAAATATTTAATTTTTATGAATTTATAATTCCAATTAATTATCGACAGATTTTCTGTCAGTAATAATTAATTTCAAAAAATTAAAAAATAAAATTACTGACAGATTTTCCATCGGTAATAATTAATTTAGAAAAAAATTAAAAAATAAAATTACCAATGAATTTTTTTTGATAATTTTTTATTAATTTCCAATTAATTATCGAGATGGATTTTCCATCGGTAATAATTAATTAAAAAAATTAAAAAATAAAATTACAAATGTATTTTTTATCTGTAATAATTCATTAGGAAAAAAATTAAAAAATAACATTACCTATGGATTTTTCATCAATAATTTTTAATTTTTATTAATTTATAATTCCAATTAATTACTGACGGAAATCCATTGGTAATAATTAATTCTGAAAAAATTAAAAAAAATTTGTCAGTAATAATTAATTCTGAATAAATTAAAAAATAAAATTATCGATGAATTTTCTGTCAGTAATTTTTATTTTTTATTAATTTATAATTCCAATTAATTACTTATGGAATCCATCGATAATAATTAATTTTTAAAAAATTAAAAAATAAAATTACCGATAAATTTTCTATCAATAATAATTAATTCTGAAAAAAATTTTAAAACATTACCGACAAAATCCTTCAGTAAGTTTTTATTTTTATTAATTTATAATTCCAGCTAATTACTGACAAATTATCGTCGATAAAGTTAAACTCAAATAAATTTTTCACATCATTATCGACGAATTTTCCATCGGTAAAAAAAAATTTGAAAATAAAATTACAGATGGATTTTCCATTGGTAAGACGTGCGCCATACTTCTCGCAATCTGGCGCAAAAATTACCGGTGGATTACCTATGGAAAATCTACTGGTAACGTCCTCAGAGCAAAAAAAAAATTTTTGCTCAAATTTTTCGTTTTCCATTGGTATTACCGATGAAAAAATTCCATCGATAAAATCTGTCGGTAACTCGGGTTTTTCTTGTAGTGCAGAGCACATCCTCATCAAATCATCTATCTCCCCACAATCCTCCTCGGACCACCTCTCTTATTGTAAAAGTGAATTTCTAAGTTATATCTCTCCATTTTTCTCCTTTTACAGGGACACTGGCATACAATCATAAAATGGAGATTAACTTGATATAATCATATCTGGAGCTCGAAGCCTTTATTGTGTATTCACATGATTTTCAATACAAGCAAAAACCTAAATCATCATAGTTTTACAAATGTAGAGATCCTATTACCCTATGATATACTTGACCATTAACTATCTTTTCTTGTTAATTTCTAGAAAACATAAATCCTGTGAAGAGGAAGATAGGAACTCCATGGCTGCCACTAGAGACTGCCAATACAACTTTCCCCTTTAACAAACCACCAACAATTGGGCAAAGGACGTGCATTGAAAGAAGGGAAAGCATTGTGGCACCATTGTTACTTACCATCATCAACAGGCAAGACCCGTGAATCAAGGCCCATACCACCCCTTCCTTATATTTCCACAACAATGGCGAGGTTCCTCGAGTCTCAGCCTGACATCACTCCTTCTTTTTCGATCCTCCCATATTGGTCGTGCCCCTGGCTACTAACGCAAATCTGCCGTGACCTATGTGTTGCCACCGCTCTGTCTACTGTGGAGAATCCAAGCACCTATGATGCCTTGACCTCCATGGTTGTGGGGCTACCACCTACTACAACAACACTGCGTCCTCTACTGTGTGTTTTTGTGGATTACTACTTCGCAAATAGAAGGAAGAAAGTAGGGTTTGAAAACATATGGGCCACTGGCCCACAATTTCAAAGCCAAAAAAAAGGAGCTAAAATCACAAAGTGGCAAAACAGGGCCTCAAACTAGCACCCTTATACCAGCAAGTACTGCACACAACCACTGAACCAAAGGCTGGAATGGCTATGTAGTACCCAACCCCTACAGACATGCTTTATATCCTTTTTTTAAATATCCATATATTAGCTTGGGCTAACAACCAAAGTTATCCATTTTCCAAGATATGATCTGGCTTATCTCAGTTCCCAATCAAAGACGATGTGTTTTTTAATTGCTACACATATATTACTCTCATTACTGCCATGCCTTTTCAGATTTAAGAAATTCAGAATCAACATATTTAATATGCATATTTTCATGTGGAGCTGGGATACTATACATCTTGATGTATTACTGTCATTACCAACATATTACTATCATTCCCCCAAGAAGAAGGTAATGAATCATAGGGGAGATTTATACAAACCTTACCAGTTCTTTATAAATGCATTGTATATAACTCCTTGATTTCTCATCATGAGCATATTAATGTAATGACTTACTTTTCAACATCAGATCACCGAAAATTAAGCCATGGTCGTCATCCCTACCAGTGACTCTGCCTTTCCAGGCCGAGTTTCCAAACAAGCCCTGACTGACATCCCCACTAGGAACTCTGCCTGTTCAAGCTAAGTTTCTAGACAAGCCCTGACCAAAATTCCCACCAAGCACTTTGCCTTTCTAGGCAATATTTCTAGACAAGCCCTGGCTGGTATACCCACCAGGTACTCTACCTTTCCAGGCCAAGTTTCCAGACAAGCACTGGCCGACATACTCACTAAGCACTTCACCTTTCTAGGTCGAGTTTCTAGACAAGCCCCGGCCAATATACCCACTAGGCACTCAGCCTTTTCAGCCCGAGCTATGTAATTATCTCCTAAGATGTGTTTTATTATTTTCAGAATCATCTTTTTTATAATCTGAAGACTTTTTTTGTAGGACATATCCTTTTACATCTCATAAAGATTCCTTGTATACAAGACATATCATTTGATATCAATTCATCTGTGATCTAAATATTTTTCATGACATATCTATACTATTTTTTATATGCTAAATAACAGGCCCTCTTCAACACTCACTACTGTAGCTAGAAGTACTTAGGAGCATAGCATAAGACTTATGGTCCTTGAGATAAGCTCTCGAGCTACCATTCGAAACTTTCTAACGTGCACGCCGAGCCGTCCTTGGGTCCACATTCGGGCTGTCCCTGGAGAATATAAGACCGATGGTCCTCAGGATAATCTCTCAAGCTACCATTTGGCACTCTCTGACATGCGGGCCAAGCCGCCCTTGAATCCATATTTGAGCTATCCTCAGATTGAAAAATAAGATCGAAGGTCCTCGGGATAATCTTTTGAGCTACTATTCGACATTCTCTAACATGCACGTTACGCCGTCCTCAGATCCACATTTGAGCTGTCTTCAGAACACAAAGAAAACTAATGGTCCTCAGGCCTATCTCCCGAGCTACCCTGGGTAGACTCAGATATGCAAACCAGGTCGTCCTCTGACTCATCTTTAGAATTATCCCTAGAGCACAAACAAAACTCGACTATTCTTGGACTCATGTCTAGGGCTATTCTCGGCATAACAAATGGCAATAAAACCTTGCGACCATATCTTGTAGAAAGTCTATAAAGTTTGAAAAGTGGTATAAGGGTTATACAACCCATCTTTAACTTACGTCCAACTCAGTATTCAATTTACAACATCATTGGTCGATCATAACTTAGAAGCACAAAAGTGAAGCAAACAGATCGATATCTGATAATGACTTTGGTTTATCCTCATTCAGCCAAGCTAAAGCTAACATCATGACTTCGGCGTGCTTGCATGCCACCAAGTTGAAGTATAGCGCTCCCTAAAAACACCAATTCCTTTGCAATTGGGTTTCATGGAAAAGAAGGAGCAACATAATGCGCCACAAGCCAATGATGAGCTCATATCAAGCCGATGATGACTTGCCAAGATTATGATATAAAGGCCTATTATCTAAGCACCATCCTAAAACCCTAAGTCGAAAAATCGACTAGGTGCTCCACTGTTTCCCATAGAGTCTTAACTAAACCAAAGATCGATAAGCCATTTAATGCTTTGTTGTACTCAGATTAACTCAAGATATGGATCCTAAGTTCATGAATCATCTAGGAATTTGAGCATATCACTAAACCTAAAGTCCACATTCAGCTAGCCACTTCAAACTCCACAAATCTTAGTTGCATTCCCAACTAGGCACCATACCATTCCTGGTTGACTTCTGATCGGCATAAAACCTGAGTCAACATCTTGACTAGGCACTCTGGCTTTTTGGGCCGAGTTGCTAGACAAGTATTAACAGGCTCCACACCAAGTATTGTACTTTCTTGGTTCATTCCAATATGACCAAGACGAGCTCAAACCTACTAAGAGTGTAATTATCTCATGATAAGGTCTCGAAAAAATAAACCTCACATCCCTAGTCAATGAATACTCGAACTAAGTAAACTTAATCTAAGCATCATGGCACCAGAGTGATCGAAATGAAGCACAACTCTGCTTTGGGCTAGCATCAAAGCAGATTGAACATAAGACATCTCGGATCAAATCCTAAATCAACAAGTCGATTGAGAACTCCATGACCATTATTGAATCCCTAAGTCAACAACTCGACTAGAGATTCACCATAAAGATTGAGTCATAAGAACCTGAAGACCAGGTTGACATATAAGCATCAAAACTGAACGGTTGTTGAAGCCGATAGCAAGATCTCTATTCTAAAAGATCAACCATTCTATTCCTAGCTTTACCAGAAGATTTGTAGGTGCAAAAGTAACTTTTCTCCTCCCATTGCATAATCCCATACACTTGCACGGAAAAAGATCTAGCAGATTTTTAAGCATGCAAGCTGAAGAAAGCTAACAAGCTTGAACAAGAAAAGGCTTAGATATTAAGCTCGGAATATAGGTCACGGTATGAATCCTAGCTAGGCACTTTAGCATTCTCGATCGAGTTCTAACGAAGCAAACTCGACAGTTCTACTAGACAACTCGTTGTCCTCGACTGAATTCAATAATAGAGGCTTAACTCTATACCTAAACTGGTAGATCTTGTTAACCGAGAGAACCTTGGAAAAATATCCAAACTCATAAATGAACAGAAAAAAGAGCAAAAAACTTTTCTTCAAACTACACATCACCAAAGCAAGACCTTTGAGTAATCAATGAACTATGGGCTTTGATTGCCCATTGACATAGGTGAGAATGTTCCACATGACTAAACAGTCATTCGACGTACACCATGTGAACATCCATGAACTAGAGACCTCTATGGACTCAACACATAGTTTATAGCCAATTACCAAACTTGAGAGCTACATAAGTCAGATTGAATCTATTGACCAATAGCTCATCCCAATCAGTACAAGCTCGAGTCTTGATTCACTCAAGTTAAACCCAAACAATTGTAAGGCTATTCAAAATAAACCTAGAAATTGCCAAGGAAAGAAAACAATGTGAACATGATAGCAAAATAGATGACCCACCTAATCATTGGATTGGGGTTCATCACTTTGTTCCAATGGTTCACAATAGTCAAAGAAATGCACAATCGTGATTTCTTGATCAGGCAATTCAAGCTCAACGCACTGTCTTCGGCACTCATCACCTGACTTGTAACCAAAACCAAGAAATCTAAACCACCCACCCCATTAAATAGTTGGGGACTGGTCGCTTTAAATCCAACAATCGGCATTTAAGCAACTATTGGCCATCACATGTTATAACACAATTTCCCATAGATTGCCATTACAGCAATTGAAAAAATAGACCAAGTTGCACATAATAGGTTGACTCATTTGAACTCGGCATGTAGTCCTCAGCAGACACAGCTCAGTCATGACACCTCGGCACTAACTACTCGGCCTACAACCAAGCTCAAGGGCCATGTACTTGGCTAGAAATATGGGCCCCAAACCTTAAACCAATCTCAGAGGACTTGGCCAAGGGATCTCATGACTTGCCTACATGGCATAGTGGCTCTTAGAGGTTCTTTATCGATTTAGCCTAGGATATCTTCTAGATTGACTATCAGATTATATGAGATCTCCTATTAGATCACAAAATCTCCTGTTTCTATCATATGTCCTACATACGAAATATATCTAATCTTTACTAAATTTTAGGAATATCTCCCTTATCCAGGGAACATTATGCCCTAACTTATCACATGGTCATCTTTCATTATATAAAAGGTTCAACGCCCCCAAGTATAACTATCTCAATACATACTGTAACATCCCAATTTTTCCCTTATGTGCAAAATGATCAAAATGTCCCTGAGATTATTTTTGCATGGAAATTAAGGACAGAAAGTCTCGGCTTTCCTCAAATGGTTAGTTTAATGTTCGAAGGGGATTGTATGTGATTTGGATAGCAATCGGTGTAAAAATCGCAGTCCTTGATTTTCCCATTGTCATAACGTCCTAGGAAGAAGTCATAATAAAATGACAACAAAAATTTTTATTCCTAAAAGAAATAAATTTAAATATAGAGTCGTCACCAATTTTAATTTTGGATAAAATTGAAAAACCTTTTGATTCATGAAAAAACTAGTCTTTTGAAAAGATTTGAGTTCAGGAGTCCAATTATGATTAGGGAATGGTGAAAACTTAACTCCACTGCACCCCTAAAACTTATCCTAAAGCTCACTATGCAAATTAGTTGTAACTTTAATAATATTTATTTTTCCCCAAAAATTACAATTATATACAAAAATAATGTAAAATAAAATAAAACTAAATAAAAAAAAATTCAAAGAAAAATTAAGTTTGGCTTGTATGGTGCTAGACGGGTTGGGCTGTTGACAGTGTTATAGTGACTTGCTTTCAAATGGGAGTCAAAGGCTTTCAATGTGATATGACAATGACAGTGATGTGGGTTTTTGTTGGGTTTGCAGGGATTCTATTTGTTGGCTTGGTGTAGTGAAAGATTGAGGATGTTGATTGGCAAGGGATTGTTACAAGTTTTTCAGTGGGAGCAAAAAAGGGGTGGTGATGGCAAATAGTTGAGTGACGATGGTGAGGGTTTTTTGGTTGGCTAAGCTGCATGTAATGTGAATACTAATAATGGTACTGGGTAAGCCAAGTTAAGTACCATTGCCCCTATTTGTGTTTGTGATGGGCTCTCTTTTTGACTAAAACACTATATCTATTTATATACAAAGATGGGAATATATGCAGATGATTATGAGATGATTCTGATTAATACAAATGCGATTTGATTAGAAAAAAGATGCAATTAAGAATGATCTGATTAAGATATAAAGAAGGCTACTGATTGAAGTAATTAAAAAAAGATTTGATTGATGCATGTTGAAATAAAATCAATTTTAAAAGGAAAAAGCTAAAAAATAGGAAAAGATTTGGTTTTTTAGTTTTTGTCATTTTTTTAATTTTCTTGTTATTTTTTCTTAGGTTAAATGCATTTTACACCCTGAATTTTAGGTCATTAGCAATTCAAACCTTGATTTTTCAAAACGTGCATTACGATACCGTGAACTTTTCAAACTGTACAAAAAAACTTATTTTCTAAACAATGCATTATGACACCTTAAACTTTTTAAACTATTCAAAAAACCCTACCAAAACTTTAAGCTATAGTAAGGTGTTGGGTTACACACAATAAAAAAAATAAGGGAGTTAATTGCACGTAATATTCACAAACAAAGTGTCGGATTGCACAAATTAGAAATATCAGGGGGTTAAGTGCACATAAATATTACCTTCATTAGTTGCCAAAATTATACTGAGGTGTGTTTTGCATAATTTGGAAAGTCCAGGGTGTCGCGATGTAAATTTTGAAAAGTCTGAGTGTAAATTACACATGACGTAAAATTCAGAAGAGTAAGATGCATTTATCCCTTTTTTCTTATATACAAAAAAGGAACAAAATATGTTACTCACAATTGCTCCTGTTTACTTAGTTTTTACTAGAAAATATAAAAGCCGTGGTTTTTGATATTTTTGTTGTAAGCAACAAATAAGATATGAATACATATTTTGGCCGACTAAGGGAAATAATAAGGGTGTATGACCTGACCGTGGGGAAGGATGGAAGTGGAAAGACAAATGGTGTGAGGGACAAATGACATGACGATGAAAACAAATGACTTGACTATTGAAATATGACAATGTAATGATGGGTGAAAAATGAATGATGATTATGGTAGAAGACATGATAATTGCTAATGATTATTTCCTTTTATATAGCGATAAGACAATGATGTGTGCATGATGGTAATGTTGAATGCAAAATAACTTGATAAATGATATCAGATGACGAATGCATGGTGACAATACAAAAATGATCTAACGAATTATGCTAGATGATGAATGCATGATGACAATGCAAGTGAAAATTAAATGCATGTAAAAAGTAAATGATCATGATTGAGATAAAAAACTAAATGATTGTGATGGAAAACTAAATGATTGTGATTGAGACAAAAATTCATGCTGAAAGCATGTGAAAGCAAGTGAAAGCTTAACGTTTGACAGTGTGAAAGTATGTGAAAGTAAAAGCTTGACAGTACTCAAAACATGTGAAAATAAGTGAAAGTAAAAGCTTGACGGTACTGAAAGTATGTGAAAATATGTTAAAGTAAAAGTTTGATAGTGCTGAAAGTATGTGAAAGTTAAACGTTTGATAGTGTTGAAAACACGGGAAAGTAAAATATTTGACATTACTAAAAATATGTGAAAATAAAAGCTTAACAATGCTGAAATTATGTGAAAGTAAAACATTTAACAGTACTGAAAGTATATGAAAATAAAAGTATGACAGTGCTGAAAGTATGTGGAAGTAAAATGCTTGACAGTGTTGAAAGTATGTGAAATTTAAATAATTGACATTGTTGAAAGTATGTGAAGTAAAAGCTCAACAGTGCTGAAAGTATGTTAAATTAAATTATTGTGATCGAGATAGAAAAGTAAATAACTAGAATTGGGATTGAAAAATAAATGATTGTGATTAAGAGAAAAAAATTATCCGGACCGGTGACAAAAAAAAAGTGATGATTATGAAAAAGTGGAAGATGTGATAATGCAAAAAAGTAAATGCTTGTAATAGTACAGAAAGTAAATAATGTGATATTATAAAAAATTAAATGATATGATAAGTGTAAAAAGGTAAATGATGTGATAAGTGTAAAAAGGTAAATGACATGATGATATGATGATTGAAAAAACATAAATAAATTATGATTATTATTGTTTATATTGTATTTATCTTGTTAAGCATAACATATGCATTGACTGAGTATAATCCTTGATTTTCGGCAACTAGATTTGAGCATGTTTATTTTTCAATAAGATATTGATGATAACATGCTGGCGGACATTTGTAAAAATGAGTTGCATCATTTACATGTAAGCCCTCTGTTCAGCCTCGTTCTCATCATTGTCCACATAGGGGTGCTCATGTGGTTCTTCCGAGTATAGGGGTATGCAAGTGGCTCCCTCCTCTCCCTTCGTGGCTTTTTTAAGAATAAAAAATAAAAAAAAGATTAATCACGCATTTGCATCGATACTAAGATTATTCACCAATATACACTCATTTAGAGTTAAAAGGAATACGTGAAACAGTATCACACATATTCTTCGATACAATACGCTACTTAGTATTATGTATTACAGTCAAATACATTTTCCCATGCTAACTGCATTTGGCAGAGGAGCAGCATGAATATGTGAAATCCAATCACGTATTGCCATGGATACACTCTATCTGAGATGGACTAAAGACTGTGCATATGTCAGGCTTGGCAGTAGGAATACGTGGGAGAGCTAGACGTAATTTATTTCCAATACATTGCATTTTTACATGTATTCCGGTTCCACATTCAGCACATAATACATGAATGGCAATTACATATTGTGGGATGCCAACCTCTTTATAAGAAACAGGGACCACAGCCTCACGTATTAAGGACGTGAGTTCTATAGAAGGTGAAACTGAGATTAAGGGGAAGGGAGAAAGAGGAAACGTAAGAGACCTTGAGAGGAGTTAAAGAAATTTCTAGTAGAAGTAAAAATTTTAGAATGGTCGATAACAACAATATTTATCGAAGAGATCAATGCACACACATTTCAGCAAATCTTGAGACACATGTAAGTTAAGAAATTAATTTTTTTTCTTTACATTGTTACATTAAATGATTTAAATTTTTTTGTATTTTATAGTAATAAGTTAGAAAATTTGGTTTAATAAAAATTTGGGTTCATTATTTATTCTTTGTAACTGATAGTATAACTAACAATAAAAAAGTTATATTAATATTTAGTTGAATAAAAAATCTTTAAAATAAATAAATAATATTGTGAAGATTTTAATAATTAAGATCTATTTAGTTAGTGTCTCTATTTTGCTAAGTTTATGATTTTATTGCACATAGTTTAGAGACTCTAGCTTTGTACGTGTTAGGATAGAAGTTTTTGTTATTTATTCTTTATAACTAATAGTGCAATTAGCACATTGTGTTCATTGAATGATTTAATTTTCTGTATTTTATGGCAATAAGTTAGAAAATTTGGTTTAATAAGAATTAAGGTTCATTATTTATTCTGTATAACTGATAGTATAATTAGCAATAAAAAAGTTATATTAATATTTAGTTGAATAAAAAATATTAAAAATAAATATATAATATTGTGAAAATTTTAATAATTAAGATCTATTTAGTTAGTGTCTCTATTTTGCTAAGTTTATGATTTTATTGCACATAGTTTAGAGACTTTAGCTTTGTACGTGTTAGGATAGAAATTTTTGTTATTTATTCTTTATAACTAATAGTGTAATTAACACATTGTGTTCATTAAATGATTTAATTTTCTGTATTTTATGGCAATAAGTTAGAAAATTTGGTTTAATAAAAAATTGGGTTCATTATTTATTCTTTATAACTGATAGTATAATTAGCAATAAAAAATTTATATTAATATTTAGTTGAATAAAAAATCTTTAAAATAAATAAATAATATTGTGAAGATTTTAATAATTAAGATCTATTTAGTTAGTGTCTCTATTTTGCTAAGTTTATGATTTTATTGCACATAGTTTAGAGACTCTAGCTTTGTACGTGTTAGGATAGAAGTTTTTGTTATTTATCCTTTATAACTAATAGTGTAATTAGCACATTGTGTTCATTAAATGATTTAATTTTCTGTATTTTATGGCAATAAGTTAGAAAATTTGGTTTAATAAGAATTAAGGTTCATTGTTTATTCTGTATAACTGATAGTATAATTAGCAATAAAAAAGTTATATTAATATTTAGTTGAATAAAAAATATTAAAAATAAATATATAATATTGTGAAAATTTTAATAATTAAGATCTATTTAGTTAGTGTCTCTATTTTTTTAAGTTTATGATTTTATTGCACCTAGTTTAGAGACTCTAGCTTTGAACATGTTAGGATAGAAATTTTTGTTATTTATTCTTTATAACTAATAGTGTAATTAGCAATAAAAATTGTATATTAATACTTGGTTTAGAAAAACTATTAAAATTAAATAAATATTGTGAGAAGTTTAATAATTAAGATCTATCTATATAGTGTTTCCACTTTGTTTAAGTTTATGATTTTATTCCAATTAGGTTGGAGTATAGCTTTGTACATTGAAAACTCAGGATATAAATAGTTGTTAGGGATTAAATTTAACGAGAAAATCCTGAGTCTTTGAAAATACATCTTACATTATCAGTTTTTAGAGTTATGGAATTTAGAAAGTGTAGTGTACTTTAGCAAATTTGTTTATGTTGCCCTGATGTAAAATAATTTTGTTTGTTTTATGTCCTCTGTGTAGCCTTTTAAAGTTCTACGCGGTATATTTGACTTTAACCGTGCAGCTCCTGATGTTCGCATTCAGCCATACTTGATACAAGCAGGGTTTTGGCATGCTTCGCAGATTCTATATTATGAGTATGATAATGCATTGCTATCGGCATTTGTGGAGTGTTGGAGGCCCGAGACGCACACTTTCCACTTGCCTGTGGATGAATACACCATCATTCTATAGGATGTGGCATTCCAGCTAGGATTGCGAGTGGATGGGGGACTCATGAGTGGTTGTACGGGCTCATGGGGGCTCCGTCATTAGGGTATGGACATATGGGAGCTTTGCGATCAGCTGCTAGGGAGGGAGCCATCAGAGGATTATTGGAGGGTTTATAAGAATACATTCTCCATGGATTGGCTTAGGAGAGAAGTTCTATCATTGGGCCTCCAGGAGACTGAGGAACAGATCATGCAGTCAGCACATGCATACATATTGTTGCTGATTGGCTGTGTGTTGCATCCTGACATGTCTTCTTCTAGTGTGCATATGAGGTATCTCCCGCTACTCTAAGATTTTCAAGAGTGTGAGAGTTTCAGTTGGGGTTCTGTTGTTCTATCTGTACTCTACCGTGGTCTTAGCCAGGCTTGTGGCAAGTATGCTGTGGATTTTAGTGGATGTCTTTATTTGTTCCCATCTTGGATTTGGAATAGAGTGCCACAGCTAAGGCCGAGAGTTAATGCTGGTATACTATGTCCACTAACCATGAGGTTTGTCAGATTTCCTTGTCTATTGTAAAAATTTATATTACAAAACTCTCTATATTTATTCTGATAGGCAATATAAATAATCAAAATTTAATGAATAAAGAAAAAACATTAGTGGTCCTTATATCAGATATGGATATGGCATTGTTTTTCAGGTGGTGCAGATATAGATGTCCGCCGGATGTTACAGGCAATCGATTACAACTGATGAGGATGCAGGTTGATTTGCTATCGCATGATGATGTAAGTATATTGTTTTTTGGATTAAATGTTTTCATTAACACAATATAACTGCGAAAGATAATGAGTATTTATGTAATTGCAGTTCATCTTGACTCTATATGAAACTCAGGAGATACTTATGGCCACACCAGAGTGGGTATATTAGGAGTCAAGACGTCCTTTCTATGCTTCTTAACTGTGGAGTGGCACTAGGTGGATCGCGTGCTCCGACAATTTGGCGCACAGCAGCCCATCCTAGTTGAGCCACTAAACATTGATGGGCTGATTGGAAAGGATACATGTGGGCAATCGCCTTAGTGGCCGAACCATTATGGGGTATGGTACAACTTGTGGGCCATAAGACATGAGAGATGTATCATCATATAGCGTTGGCCCAGGTCAGTTCAGGTGCCATCAGTGGAGTACTTTACATGGTATTCCAATGTTGCGTGTAGGGTCTCAACACCAAGTTTTCCACATCATGCATACTTGTCTCCTGATGCACTGGTATATGTTGCCATGGTGCATGTTCCACAGAGCCCTGATCATGTTCCAAATAGGTGTCGAGCTGAGAGGCATGTTCGAGTGGGGACTCGCACTGTACGTCAATAGCCTCAACAGGAGAGTCTTGATGATGATGCTGATGCTGATGATGACGATGGTAATGGTGGCGATGATAGGGGCCCTGGAGGGAGTGGAAGCCATGGGGGGAGCCCGACACTCAGGCTCAGCCTAATGGGAGTGGCTACCACACGGGTGAGCCCAGTTCTCGGCCCGAGCATAGTGGGAGTGGCTACCAAATAGGCGAAGGTAGCACTCAGCCTGAGTATCAGTTCTAGCCACAGTTTTATATCGGTGAGTCTAACTCACATATAGGGTGACAATAGGTGGCTGATACAGACCTACTCCATTAGGTGGACCCAGGCTTGGACTTGATGTGGGCAGACATTTACAGATTGCTAAGGTGGTCATCATGTCCCTGGTACCCAGTGGCGGAGGAGCATAGAACGCATAAGTTTGATCTAAACGCTCTGCCTAGACAGCCCTCATTATCTCCTGTATATGAAAGAAGCCCCCAGCATGTAGGTGAGATTCCGTCCTTTGATCTTTTAGGTGGAACTCCGCCATCAAGGCCTGTGCAGCAAGACTCAAAGTGGCAGCAGCCTGTCGATCAGCAGCATAAGGAGGAGCAGGTTGGCAGACATGTGTGTGACATTCGTCCTTATCAATGTTACATCAGAGGACACATTGGAGCTCCCATCCGTCGCAGGTAGGACCGCTAGACCATGAGGTAATGTTACATTAATTTGTGTATTACATATTCCGCGCATTCTAGATTGGTGCATTAATTCTATAATATTATCTTTTGCAGGTGTGACTGACAGACCTATGAGTTTAAGGATTTGGCAAATGAAAAGAGTGGAGGACATTTATGTTATTTTGTTTAAAGTTTTATAGATTTCTTATGTATGTAAAATTATAGTTATTTTATTTTTATTTTAGCTATAGCAAATCAGTTTGTTCCTGTTTGCTCTAAGTTATATATTACTATATTCTTATATTGTTGCATTGAGTGAATGACATGAAAAAATGACATCAACATAAATACTGAAGAAAATTACTCCATTTCCAAAATAAACATACATTTTAATGCACAATATACTAGGCTAGATAATTAAAGCACTAAAACGAGTAGATAATGGCCATGGTGGCAATAGTTCACTACACCGAGTAAAATCGAAAAATAACTACAATTATTATGAGGCTCCCACTTGATTAGAGCTAGAGGCTAATACCTGCGGGCAGCGTCGCCTACTATGACTCGGCTGCCTGCATAGCCTGCACCACTTTCCATGACCGGTCTCAACCTCATCCATTTCATTTCGAATTCTAGATGACACAGGTCAGCCCTCTTTCGTCCATCTGAGCTCAGGATTAGGCCTAAGTCGAGGCCCATTGAATTGATGCCAAAGTGTTTCATTAGAAGCAGGTTGAAACTCCATCTTGTACACGTTGAACACGCTCTGCATGCTATAAACATCATCAACAAAAGAAGTCTAATCTAGGAGTACCTCTGGATATCCACAGGTAGCCAGTACATGTTGACAAGGATAATGCAAAGTTTGAAAGTGTTCGCATCACACCAATGCTCCCTGAGTCTCACTCTATAAGTACCATAACCTGAACCACCCATGTGTTGGGTCTCCTGGACAACAAAGGACTCATTGACTCGTGCAAAATTAGTAACAATGAAGTCACCAATCGACTGCCTATTGATTGCAATCGCTCGCAAAAGGGCTTGTGAAAACCTTGCACCTGATGCAAGTTGTGCCTCAGCTTGCTACCTTTTTTTAACAAATAGTGCAGCAAGACGGTAGTATGTTGCTTTAACTATGACATTTATAGGAAGATTATGGACTCCTTTCAAAACAACATTAATACACTTGGAGAGATTAGTTGTCATGTGACCATACCTACGCCCTTCATCATGAAGCTGAGTCCACTTTGCCAGGGGGATTCTTTTGACCGATGCATCATATTCTGGTTTGAAGCTCTCCACCAACCCATAATAGTGGTCAAACTCTGCCTCAGTCTTTGAATATGCTGCATTGACCAGAGCTCGCTTAACTTCTTTGTTCTTGAATTTTAGTGCAAAGTTTGAAGTAATATGGCGAATACAATAAGCATGGTAGGCCTGTGGAGGATGCCATCCACTCCCTTCTGCATCTAAAGCGACTTTTAAGGCAGCATGCCTATTAGAGATTATAAGAACCCCTTGTTGTGGTGTCACATGCTATCGGAGATTAGTTAGAAAAAATGACCAGGCATCGTTTGTCTCTCCTTCAACCACAGCAAATGCAATTGGTAGAATATTCGGATTTCCATCTTGTGCAATTGCCATAAGCAATGTACCTCCATACTTGCCATACAAATGTGTCCCATCTACTGAAACAAAATGCTTGCAGTATTTAAATGCCTCAACACAAGGCGAAAATGTCCAAAATACATGATGAAACATCACATATGTGGGGTTAACCAAATTTCCTTGATTAGTAAGGCAAAGTTAAAATTTCAAACACTGTACCTGAAATTAATTTAAAAGGAATGAAAATTATTAGTTAATCAATTATTTTGAAAAAATAAATAAAAATTGAACATGCAAAGGTACCTGGCATAAAAGACTGCAAACCAAGTAGTCATTTCGGAAGCTCATTACAAGAATCTTCCCAATCTCTAAAAGTCTGAGCAATGGCTTTTTGTTTTACAAACCATGCTCTCCTATATGAAACTAAAAATCTATACTTTTCATGTACTGAGGCTTGCAACACTCTGATAGGAACTATTAGGTCGGCTTCCACTAAAGAAAATATGCAAGAAGTGATTACATCAACATCCAAGTGGGAATTGTGTTGTGAAACTCCTCTAGCCAAGCAAGTGTGTTCTCCATTGTACTTTCGCACCTCCTATACCCCCTTCTTCCGTCTATATGTGACACGGATGCTCCAGTTACACCCACTACCAAAGTGCTTACATTTGCCTTGATATTTTGTTTGATCTGACTCATGGACCTTGTACTCAACATCCCTTCGAATGTTATAATTTTTAAGTGCAAGCAACACAAATTCTTTATTGGGAAATTGCTGACCCTCTTCCAAGGGGGACTCTCCAGATGATTGCACAGTGTATCCATAACCACAGTGTCCCTTATCCCTCCCTCCATGGTCCCTTGAGGTTCTTCCATATTCAGACTTGAACAGTGACCAACTCGTTGACTTTCAGAGCACATGAGAGTTTGTGTCAATTGCTGGGTCTAGGTTTCATCATCATCATCTTGCGGCACTAAAAAATTTCAATTACACTAAATGATTGTAACATTCATTGTAAATAATCAGTTATAGTAAATGATAAAGATTAATTTTTCTACAGGTCCAAATAATTTCACTCGGCTTCCACTATGTTACTCTGTTTTAAAAGTATTCAACTTGTTCATTATATTGTAGTATTCTAACTTTTTAAAACATTAAATCCTTTATTGAAATATCAGACGCCCTATAGCTACCTATATAAAATTAACTACATACATCACAGTAAAATAAATAACATAAAACATGAATACCTGATTAAGAAATATTACAAAATAAGTTTACCACATTCTTAAAATAAATATAACACAATAATCCATGGATGAGAATTTGTGAGCTAAAGAGAAAATTTTTTCAAAAAGCACTAGTTAAGTTAAAAAATATTTCCCCAATTCAAGAATAAGATTCGAACAAATTAAAAAATATGTTGATTACAAAATCTTAAAAGATATAAAAGCTTTACATTGAAATTAAATCTTACCGTTGTTCGGCTCCTCTTCAGAAATCACTTCATTATAAGGCTCATACCCTGCAATTGGAACATCTAATTGAAGTTCTCTACCAACCTTGACCGCAGGTTCCCTCAACATTGAGCCATTGGTCCCTTCTTCCAAATTTACTTGTCCAATATTTTCATTTAGTGCTGGACTTTGCCTTGAAATTATTATAGGAGACCGAGCTAATGACATCCCATCAAAAGTTTGAAGGGATTTGATCCTTTTGAACTTTGCTGTAACTCTCCCACAACTATAAATAACTCTATAACATGAAGATCGGGAAACTGACTGTGGCAATCAAACATCATCATCAAATCATCATCAGTATTAATGTTGCAACTTCCATACCGCACTACATCTTGATTGATCATTATAGATAGCCGATACATCATCTGAGTTATTTGCTTGCTTCCTTCCCATAATTTGTGAAGAATTTTGCTGTGCACCTCGAAAAGACTCATAGATGAATGCACATTTATAAGTACAGGATTCTGACCACAAAACTTTACCCCATCTTGTGAATTTTCAATAATTTCATAATCATAATGAATAAGTAAATAATATCTTCCAGACATTTTTTTTTCAAGTATGAGAAAATAATAACTTCCTCACAGAGGGTGTAATTTGAGAGTTGGAGGGTTGGATTTTATAGCTGTGGCGGATCATAATAAGTGCAAGGCGATACATGAAAGTGGAATACGTGAGTGGTGTTCACATACTGGAGGCTATGAATGCAAAATGGAATACGCGGGTGGATGTCACGTTAGTTGGCAATATGTTGCTATATGCCACGTATTTTGAATGTGTGGGTTTGAATGGAATACATGAGACTTGGCCACATATTCCATAAGTAATCTGTTTCCTTGTTTCACGAATCCCTTTTAAACCCAAAATGAGTGTATATTGGTGAATAATCTCATTACTAGTGCAAATATGTGATTACTCTTTTTTTTTATTTTTTATTCGTAAAAAGGCCTTCACTTTGCAGTCATATTTTTCTGGTGTCTTTTCCCTTCTACAATCACTCGACAAAGCAGAGGAGGAGGAGGAGGACCCCTTCCTAGTGCTCCACATGAAGGTCCTTCCATCACATTCAATAACTGACCATGATGAATCGACAACCAAGGCAAAGGACAAGGAACACAATCGCTGCTGAATCAAAGGAAGAGAACCTTTTCATCATCGTTGGGAACTACCACTGCTGGCTCTTTTCGTAAACTCAAACTTCTCTCTTTATTTTTTTCTTTCTCCTACTTGAATCTTCATTCTTTTTAACTTAACATTCAATCTTTTCTTTGTTTTTCGTGTTCTGATATCTTTGAAGGCATAACAGCTGACAACCTATTCCTTCTCTTCAACAACTACGTTAAGGTTGTGAACATGTTCATCGGCAAAGGTCAAAGGTACCTTATTCTTTCATTCACCTTTTCTCCAAAATAATGGAGTTTTTCTGACTTCTTCGATGTCCTGTGTTGGGAGTGGAGTGCAATTTCTAAATTTATTCAAATTCCTACACAACAATTTATAAAATAAATTTAACTTATAAATTAAATTTCTAAACGATGAGCAGTGATTAAAAAAAAAAATCAACTACAGTCATTTCTTCTACTTTAACAAACTAAGTTCGGTAAATAGACACTAATCAAGCAATAAAAATCACCTGTCTATCTAGGTTTCCTGAAACATGTCCATATTATAAATGATAGCATCTTTAAGTCATTGCTGTGCGCTATGCAAGGTTTGTAATTTACTCTTCCCTCTTTTACTTGTTACATTCATTTTCACTATTGCTCTAATTTTTTTTCTAACTAATCTCCAACTTCTCTCTTACTTCCTCCCTCTAAAAGCTTTTAACTGTGGATGGAATGAACGGAAGGTTGGCCAATTTAACAAAGAGTAATATTATTTTAATTCAGATACCGTACCAACACACTCATATCTACTATTAAATTAAATATAGACTCTATTTAGTTTAGGTCATATATCTCATTCAATAATAAATATGAGTATATCAATATGATATCCCACAAAATATGAATCAAAATAATATTTTCCTTTACAAATTTATAGGCAACACAAATCCATTGCGTCAGCTGATTTAGTCATGTGTGGCGCATGCATTGATCCTCTTTTGACCGAATCAATTTATGGTGTCAGTTGTGGTCAAGTTAGTCGTCAATTAGGGCAATTTGTATGTAGATCAACTAATAACTAGTCGATTTATGCAAACATTACATAAATCTCATTCTTGTCAGCTAATTTATGCCTAAATCCACACCAGGAACATTTACGAAATCAATGCTGCAAAAGGGTGTTTACGTACGTAACTTTTTTTGGCAAAATTAATTAATCCGTTCCCTAACTTATTTTTTATTTTCAAATTTGCCCTCTAATTAATATATGTTTCAAATTCGCCCTATAATTTTAAAAATTGAATATGTTTATCCTCTTTATAAATAATACTTCATCCTTGTTAAAATAATTGTCTTCTTTTTTTTTATCTTTTTATGTTTCAAAATATCTTTTCATTTATAATATTTGTACACTATTGGGTTTTTTTTCTTTTATTTATATACCCTTAATATAAATATATTAACTAAGTACTCAATATATTTATTAAAATGAATAATAATAACTATATGAGAATAATTTTATCAATTCATATAATTTTTTATATTTATTAAGATTTATTTTCTCAACATGTGTATTGTTTAGATTTTTTTCAGTTATTCTGGAGTAGAGGGAGTAGTAATTATATTGACTAAAAATCATATATATGAGGCACGAGCTGGCGGAAATATGATGTGTCACATCTTTGGTGACATGCTTTATTGTAAATCTATCCTTTTAATGCAGCAAATAACATTCACCAAATAAATAAATGTGTTCAATATTTAAAAGATATTCACAAATTCGAAATATTTATAACTTATAGGACAAATTTAAAACGTGTATTACTTGGATGACGAATTAGAAAAAAAATAAATCAGAAGACGAAGTAATTAATTTTGCCTTTTTTTAATTATTTAATTGCGTAAAAGTAAGCCGTTTTGCCAATCCTTAAGATGGCCTTGGTGTGCGTTATTTAATACAAAAAAAAAAGAATGAAAACCTAGAGTCCTAATTCCTATTTCCGTAATTCCTGATACAGGCCTAAATTGTCTACTGTGTTGAAGAAAGGAAGGGAACGAAGCACTGAAGCAGTCCACCCCACAGAGAGCCCTGCAGCCAGCAAGGCCACGGCGGCAGCCCCGCTCTCCGCTGCCGTCCAGCCACGTTCAGCTTCGCCTACCTCATTCTATCAACTTCAACTGCTAACACCATGGGTAATAAAATCACCTTTTTCCTATTAGAAAAGAGAAGAAAAATTCTTATCTTTTCTGTCTCCACTATCTCATTCGATTTCAATCGACGCCAGAAAAAAAAAAAAAACAATGTCTTCAACTTTTGGTTTCTGTTATTTTATCTTAATTCAGTTGCAGAGAAACAAACAGCTGAGAAATCACGGCGAGAACGGAGGAAAGAATCCCGTTTGGCAAAGAATATATCCAAACACCAGTCTTGGCTCCTCCATCAGGTATCTTATGTTACTCTATTATCCTCATTGCTCTTTTCTTTTTTTTTTTTGGGTTGTTTTTTATTTTTTTAAGATTTCATTTATGCCTTGTTCCCTCACTTGAACAATGTGATTTTTTTAACTTTTTAATATTTATGTTTGTAGAAGTCTCGAGCTCAGAACAGAAGTAAAGATGATTCAGAAACAAAATCTAAGACCAAATCGGAACAATCAGTTAGTCCTAGTTTCGAGGAAACAGAGGTTGTGGGGTTGGAATCTAAGTCCGGGAAACACGTCACTGCTGAAGAGAGTGTCATGTTAGGGAAAATTTGTGTCTCTGATGCTAAGAAAATGAAAAAATCGAAGAAGGGTTCTAAGAAAAGTTCCAGGAAGATGAGGGCCGAGGAGTTTTATGGCATGCCGGATGTTGATATAGCTGCCAAGAAGGATCTAGAGTTGGAAAGGAAGCTTTCCAAGAAGCTTAAGGTGAAGGAAGGGAGATTGAGGGGAGTGGATGATGGGCTGAACATATTGCTTAAAGGAATGTCATCTGGTATGGATTT
Source organism: Dalbergia cochinchinensis (assembly GCA_031216125.1). NCBI lineage: Eukaryota > Viridiplantae > Streptophyta > Magnoliopsida > Fabales > Fabaceae > Dalbergia > Dalbergia cochinchinensis. The sequence continues at coordinate 27,488,090 of CM062368.1, forward strand.
ACTCGGAGAAGAGGAGTTTCTTAGTGGTAGTGAACTGCCTGCGAAGCGGTCAAAGAAGAGCTCGTTGAGTGCGAAACGTAAGAAAGAAAAGTTGACAAATGAAGGGGCGGAAGGAGAGACACTGGCTGGTACTTCTGATCAAGATGGAGCATCAGAAGATGTTCCTGATTGTGGACCTATAAAGAAGAAGCATAAGAAGATAAAGTTGTTGGGCCAACAGCAAGAAGATAATGTGGTGGAAGATGCCGAGCTTGTAGAGTCCCATGGAAAGGAGGTGGCATCAGATGATGTTCCTGCTGAAGCTCCAGCAAAGAAAGCAAAGGAAAAATATATAGCACCTCACTTGAGAGCTCGTGCTGGCAATGAACCTGAAGAGCATACCCAAATTAGAAGACGTGTACGAGGTAAGAAGGAGAGACTTTGTTTTGACTTTTGACTTGACATGTCTGACTGTACACCATGGATTAATCTTCTTCTAACTTGAGCTTGTTTATTCAGGTCTTCTTAACAGGCTTTCTGAATCTAATGTTGAATCCATTACTGGAGAATTGTCCTTGATCTTTCAGGTATGCCACCCAAATAGTTGTATTAGAAAAGGGTGCTTATTTGTTTTTCAAAATAAACTTAATTATGTTATTGTGGAATGGATAGACTAAGGTGAAATTGAGAACGCAGCCAATTATAAGAAATTGTATGGATTGTCTTTTTTTTTTTTTTTCCTTTTTCGATTCCATCTAATTTTTTCCTCTTCCACTTTTTACAATAAAAAGGTTATCCTTATATATTAACTGTGCCCGTTAGTGAAAATGAAGTGATTAGTCTTGATGGATGAATACAACTTAGTTTGCCTTTTCAAAGTGTGAAGTAGTTCAGAAGTAAAGGTCAACACCTTCTGCTAACTCTAACATGGAGGTTGAAACTCTCCTAAGGATAAAAGTTGATATCTCTTATGTGTTAGAATAAGTATGGGAGAATTTTTCTTTTCCTTAAAAAAAATTTCTTGGTGATTTTCTCCATGTAAAGAATGGTTGTACATTGTAGACTCCTCTGAGCTGCTACTCTGCCCCTTGTATGTATGCTTCATACTGAACCATATAGGGTAATGGGGACCTCTGGTGCAACAATTATTCAAAGGATAGTTGCCAAACCAAGCATTTGACTTGTGGACTTGAACCAGCTTTCCTTTTTTCACAAATGCCCAATGTTTCTGAATTTTATTTTTCTTGACAAGTTGCTTCTATTGAATATAAATATGTAAGCAGTCGTGCTCTTCTAGAATTTTAACCATAACAGTTTGGATGTAATCCTTTTGCAGTATGTTGCACGCAGTGTTGCTTCATATATTATGATCGAGGAGGTTTTAGCATCATGTTCTGGTGGGCCCCGTGGCAATGAACAGTTAAGGGTTTTTTGCCTTCCTAGTACTTTCCTTATTGTAGTTGCTAAATCCTTGATTTATTGTTTTCTGTATTCAAAACAATATGTTGCACACCATTGTGGTTGTAAGGGAAAATTAAAAGATAAATGAAGATATTCAATTAAATTTAGTTTTAGCCTCAAATGAAGAGATAAAACACAGTTAAGCCATTAAAGTTTATTGTATAGGGACTCAGTCAAATTTAGTGATAGCCTTAGATGCAGATGCTCCTACATGGAAGAGTGAAATTATGCAAGAAAAGGCAGAGGATGTTCTTTGTAAATATGAGAAGGGGAAAAGAGGTTTGTTTCAGAATGATGTCTTTGATATGATTGAATGGAAAAAGGTTCTTTTGCATGCTTCTTTGTCATTTCGAACAATTTATCTCAAGTACAACCAGATATTATTGCTATTGTAAAGATATTATATAACGATTCAGAAATTCCTGATCAGTCGTTGCGTATGTCAGATCCCTCCGCTTGGATCTTTCTTTGAATATTGTGTCCATCCCCAACCCCAACTCTGTAAAGTTTCCTGCTGTGCTTTCTGGCCTGAAAATGTTGTTTTTACTGTACCTGTAACTAACATTTTTTCCCCTGAAGGTATGCTGCTGTTTTTGCTGCATTTGTTGCAGGGATGGCCTGTTTAGTTGGTGTTGACTTCAGTGCAAAGTTTATGGCATCCTTTTCCAAATGCTTTGAGGTAATGATTGTGAAAAAAAATAAAGTCCAATCTGGTGATTTGTTTTTTATTTGTGGCACTTTTAAGTTTCAGTTTCTTCGCCAGATCATCCTTTTGATCTCATTGTAGTGTTCTGAAGAATAACAATATTTAATCTTCGTATGTTTTTTGCTCAGGATGAGTACCATAAAAAGGACAACCTCTCCTTGCGGAATCTTACACTTCTCTTATCCTATTTGTGTATATTTGGAGTCTGTTCTAGGTGGGTGAACTGTACTGCAGCCTGCACTGTGATACTGAGTAATAACTGATTTTCAACTGTACTTTTCTAATAAATATCTTTTGTAATACTTCAGTGATTTAATATATGACTTTCTAATCATGCTGAGCAAGCGTTTGACCGAGGTAGATGTCTCTATCATTTTGGCAGTCCTACAATGTAAGTTTTTTTTTCTCCCCCTTTGTTTTTGTCTTCTCAATTCTGGGTGTTTGGCTTGTTAAAGTTGCTGGGCTTTTAAATTATAGAGGCTTAGATAAGGTCTCACTACCAGTCCTCTTTCCAACTGTTGCTGGAGTCATCATATGCTTAAGCAATGAAATGAAGTTCTGCCTTAAGGATTTAGCTGGTGAAAAGGATCTTTCCTTTATAGGGGTCTTTATCTACTTTGTTGATGTCATATGCAGTTTGTTTGTTGTTGGGTTGGGACAACGTTGACATTGAGGTACTGAATGCTATAAATTTCAAAATTTAGAGTCTAAATTTTAGCTTTTGAGCACTTCAGTCAGAAGCATTTGTGGCCATTGACTGATGCCTTATGGTCAGAAAGCTACAGTTGTATGTGCATCTCTTTGAAAGTTTGTAAGGGTATATCAAGTCTAACTCTTTTTTATACTATTGGCAGGACAGATCACTTCTGTGTTTGTTTTTGTTCTTAACCTTTATTATTTGTTAATGTGGTTTTGTCTCTTTCTTCTCTTTGTTCTTCACTGTTCTATTTCTCTTTTTATCTCTGTTTATGTGAATTGATGATGTAGTGTAATAATTTTTTTTGAGCACGTTGTTGACAATGTGGTTTGAACATATGGCTTCATGTATATAACGCAAATCCCTCACGACTAACCCACTTTTAGAGGCTTTGATTGTGTGTAGTGTTATAGTAATTTGGCAGTACTTCTCTACACAGTTCGTATAGAGGAACTTGGCCAATTGGTGAACCATACCCAACTTCTATTTTCATTGTTTTTGTCTGAATAGGTTGTGGGATGAAAATAAGGGCTGATGATCCAACATCAATGAAAAATTTTATTGCTAGTGTTCAGAAGACAACAAATGACTTGAAGGCTTCTTCCAGAGATGACATTGAAAAGAGGAATAGTAAAAGAGTGAGCATGCTATATTTTATTACCAGAATAGTACTTCTAGTATTTCTGCACATAGTTCAGCACTGAGTACTTGTTTACACTTGTAGATGGAGTTCATGCTTGAAACCATATGTGACATCAAGAACAACAAGAAAAGGCCAAAAGAAGACCCTGCGCACCACACTCGGATCAAGAAGTGGTTACAGAAGGTCCCATTCTCTGATGTGTTTTATGGCATTGTTTGTTCTTCAATCCTTTCTGCAGAGAAAGATACTACTTGTTATGTTTCATAATTTCTTTTCAAAATAAATTGGAATTCTTCTACTTTTTTTTTTTAAAGAAAAAAGAGTATACAAAAGTGGAAAGAAGTTACTGTTAAGACATTAGAGAGGAAAAAAATGTGTAGGTAATACTTAGGTAGTTTCCCAAGCTCTTTTGCCAACTTCCTTCTGATATAGTTTAGTTTTGGTTTATTTTTCCCGTTGTTAAGCGTGCTATTTAGTGTAGTTATACATGTTTTTTGGATGAGCTTACTTGATCAGCTCTGAATGATGTTCCTGTGGCTGTGGGCATCTTTGTTGCAAAGGCGACTGCTTATAAGACCAAATTACGCATTCTATTTATGTAGGTTTTTTTTTTGGGTAACTATTTTTATTTGTGTAATTATTTGAACGTATGTTAATGAAGATCCCTGCTTGAGTATTATGGTTTATTTAGGGGTGTTGAGATGTGGTTACTGGAAGTAACCATCTAATTTGATGATGTCGGGGACTTATAGAAGTAATTTGCTTGTTGAAAGACTGTAAGCATTGCAAATGATATTGTATATGGGATCAAATTATGCATTAATTTCATGGAATTACTTGAACATATATAAATGAAGATCTGAGCTTTATTATGGTTTTAGGGATGTATGAGAAATGATCAGAAGGGAGGAAACCTAATTTGATGGTGTCTAGGACTGTGTAGAGTTCTTTGCTTGTTGAAAGACAAAGGCATGTGTCTAATTCTTCTTATGAATAACTTTCAAAGGTGTTTAATTTCTTATACTGAAAGCCAACCTCAATTTCTTTTACTCCTTTTTTTTTTCAGAGACGATTCATATTCATCTTCACTAACTCTGGACTTTATTTGCCTGGTGGCTCTTAGATTTCTTCTGCATCTTTGAGAATTGAGTTGTTTAGTCTTTTGCCTTTTTTCTCCTTATATGTATGATGAAAAGGAAATTCTTGTTTAGTACTGCTTTTTGAATTTCTGTTCTGTTATTCAAATGGCATCTATGTGTTGCTCACATTTTTAAATTTGCATTTTGTTTCCAGTTAAGAGTGGATGACATTCTGCTTAGAGGGCTTAAATGGAGCAAATTACTTGACCCTGACAAGAAGGGCCAGTGGTGGTTGTCAGGCGATGTGACTTCTGCAGCAGATAATGTTGAAGAAGTTGCTAACAGAATAGACAAAGACATTCTTGAAACACAACGAATGCTGCAGCTCGCTGCTGCTCAAAAGATGAATACAGATTCCAGAAGGGCAATCTTCTGTATAATAATGAGTGGGGAGGACTATATTGATGCATTTGAGAAGCTTCTTAGATTGGAATTACCAGGCAAGCAGGTCAGCCGTTTCTTTTTTTTTTTTTTTTGGTGATAGTAATGTTTTCTTCCAATTATGGGGCCTTCCATCTTCGGATATATAAGTCTATAATGTACTGCAGGACCGAGATATAATGCGGGTTCTTGTGGAGTGTTGCTTGCAAGAGAGAGTTTTTAACAAGTATTATACAGTGCTGGCTTCCAAGTTGTGCGAACATGACAAAAATCACAAGTTTACTCTACAGGTCTTGCTTTTCTCTCTCTTTTTGGGATCAAAATAGAAATTTCTTTTAAATAAAATTGTATAGTTTTCATCAGTCAAAATGGTTACATTTTATTTATATTACTTCTATGGAGGGAAAATATGAAAAGAGGTAGGTGATTATGCGCAAATGTGAGAGTCCATCATATCTGTTGTTTGTGCTCAATAGTTGCACCTTATGAAGGTGCTTGCACGTGGACTTATCAGAATTTCTTGAAGATTTCTTTTACTTACACCTATGGAATTTGTAAATGCTTTGAAAGTGGAATGTGAATTGAATTATTTTTGGTTGATTAAGGTCATTGTAATAATACTTCAGTTTATATATGATTCCTATTTTTACCATACCCTCTTTGCAGTTTTGTCTATGGGACCATTTTAAGGAGCTGGAGTCAATGCAGCTGATGAGGTCAATGCACCTTGCAAAATTTGTGGCTGAAATGGTTGCCTCTTTCACCCTCTCCCTTGCCGTGTTGAAGACCGTGGAGCTGAGTGATGTCAACCTGTTAACCCCCAGAAGGATTATGCATTTCCGAATGCTGTTTGAGGCCATTTTTGACCACCCTGATAGTCAGGTTTGGAATATATTCACACGTGTTGCCGTGACCCCTGAACTTGAAAGTCTTCGACAAGGCATCGAGTTTTTCATTAAGGAGTACATTGTGAAAACCGACAAAACTCTGACACAAAAGTTCAAGTTGGCAAAAAGAGCCCTTAATAATGTGGAAGGAGTTCTGATGTGAATTTAAATTTTGAATTATGCCCAATTTTGTAGCTTATCGTTGTATAAAAGAAAATTATTTAAATAATTCTTCTACGTATCCTTGTGAATCTACATTTTCAACAGTAGTGAACTGATTACATTTTTGAGCAGTACGTATATGGACTATTACTTTGGAAAAATTACCTTAAAACAATCTTGTGTTTAATGAACACCTTTTGGCAGAGAGAAGCTTCGGTGAGATAATGAGTCAACAACACATTCAAACAGGCTAATGAAGTCATTTAAGCTTGTTAAAGATCGGTAGTGGGTTACACCCAAAAGAAAAATGAGGGTGGGGGGGCTAGTGTTAAACGGAAAAAGATAATGGGTTAAACAGAATAAGATAAAATGGACGAAGTTTAAAACGTCTTATAAAAGAAATCACTCATCATGAAAAGCAATTGGTCATGGCAAAGTTATATTGGAGTGACTCCAGAGCTGTAGTTGATGCTTTGTATACATTATGCAACCAAGGTGAAGCTAATTGGAGCTTCGACTGCCTGCCTGGCTAACTTCAGCTTCATCTTTGAGCATGACATCCAAAGCTTCAACATTCCTGGATTTTGTTTTGGTCGACAATACTCCTGCTAGAATTCATGACATTCTTTGTAGTGATGCTTCTTGGAAATCCTTGCCCTTTTTTTGGGTTCGAAATTGCCACAAATCGTAAAATTAGTTCTGCTAGCTAAACAGGTGTGGAGGATTAGGGTGCTGGTGCTGAAACCTGAAAGCCGCTTATTACCCGAACTCTACTTTTCCTAGAAGCAAAGAATAAGAAGGGATCCTCTTGGATTTGGGTCAACATACTCCATGGAAGAGACCTTATCATTAAGGAAGGATTGTGGGGTGTGGGAGACAGTAGAACATGCCCCCTTGCTCTACCCGTGGACATCAGTTTGGGTCTCAACTGCACTTTCCCACAGCAACCTGTATCACAGAATAGATGCATAGTCCTATCACATTAATCCTTGAAGCTATTTTTGCTATTGTGCCTCCACGTCTTTGCCTATGTTTTTACGTTGGTTGACATTGTAGGTGATATGTTGATATTCTACTTGGCCTTTACCAATTTAATTGCATAAAGATAGATATAGTTATAGAGTATAAGATTAATTTTAAATATAAGTAACACTCTCCATACATTTGGCATATGTTAGCCGTTTGAACCTAATATCCAATTTTTTCACCTCTGAGGCCGACTCTCAAGTAGAATGTCTATCTATCATCGATATGTCACTTAACATGGCCCCAGTTTGAATATTTTGTCTTCTATTTCTATTTTTACTGAAAAAGAAAATAGAAAACTTCTAAATCAAACACCCTCTTAATTTCTCCTTTTAAACGTTTCCCCAGCAGATCATGAAATGTGAGGTGAGTTATAACTTAGACCCACTCATTGCTGGTCTTTTTATTAGTACTATTATTATTATTATTTGAATACCTCATTTATTAGATTAATAAGAGCTACAATCATCATCAGCTATATCAAGGAAATTTCAGTAGGGTCCCCAACCCATATACAGCTAGCAAAAGATAAAGCATAAGCTAAAGTGTCTGCTGCTTTATTACAGCTGCTAGAAACGGTACCTACATAAACCAATCAAACCAAGTAGCATACAAACATGTCTTATAGAATAGTGCCATTATATTAAAGATTCATTTGAGACCCTTTAATGCTGTCCAAGACACTACGTGCATCTCCTTTCTAGTGAACCTTTACCTTCCTACAACTGATTTCCCAAGACAAAAGAAGACCCATTTTCTCGCAGCTAAAAGTTCGCCCTATACACATTGGCCAGTCCCCACTTGAAGAGCCTTTCCTGTAATGAAATTGTCCAGTTCATGTCTAATAACAATAGCAATACCGTCGGTCTGGCTTTATTCCTTAAGACATTATTGCAACTGTATGCATGTCGGGTGCCGGTTCAATGTAGCAATTTTGAGAAAAGATAAGCAATCATCACTAGTTCACTAGACTTACACCATACACTTATACTAAGTTAAAAACTATAAATCAGTATATAAAAAGTTATAAACCAGTATGTAAAAAATTATAAATTAATATGTAAAACGCTTTTGCATACTTTTTTATAACTTTTTGCATATTGATTTATAACTTTTTACACACTGGTTTATAACTTTTAATTTAGTGTAAGTGTATGGTATAAATATGATGATGGTTGTGTATCACTCTTCAATAATTTTCTCTTTAGTACTACCTTTTTTTTTGGATAAATATTAGTGCCGTACCCATTTACCATAGACATTACCGCTATCTTAGCAATTTGAAGGTTACAAAAGTTTTGAACTCAAAAAAAAAAAAAATTTAAAAAGTTGGATGTCCATTCAAAAATATTTTGACATTCAAAAGGTTGATATCTCATATTATATCTATTTTATCACTATTAGATAAATTTGTGGTCTCTATTCACGCAACGCAACTCACTTATCTAATGATGGTAAAATGAATGCATTTTGTTAATATTAGCATTTCTTGTTGCAATTTGAAGATACTAGTCAAGAAATAAAAAATGAAATTTTTTTTATTGAATTGTAGAATTTTTTAAGTTGTTGCTTGAAAACTTAATCCATTTTATTTCTTAACGAGTGCCCCAAAGGTGCTCGTTAGAACAGCCTAAAAGTTTCAACACATTAGAGTCTTATTGGAATATTTATTCCAAAATCAAATATTGTCATTATAGAAGAGAGAACGGAATGATTGCGTTTCGAGATAAAATTGATGTTGGAATTTGAATATCATACGACATCGTTTAATAGAAAAATTATATTGGAGAAAAAAATTGTTTTTGAAATTCTGCGATTCAGATGACAGTATTTTAATCATAGCGGTAAAACCTATTATGGTGTCATATGGCATGTCCGCAACCAGGAATACACACCACACGTAACACTCAATTTAACGCGACATGTGAACTTTTCCGTTGGAGCTCCTTAATGCCAATTAATGGAAGTGTGAGCGTAGGAAACAAAATTCAAACTTAAAAGCCAAATTGTACAAACTTGAATAGGTAGCATTTATTTACTTGTTTTCGGAACAAAAATATAGAGACACCGGATACATAAATATGTTTAATGGTGGAAAAGGAACAAAGGACAAAAAAAAAACTATTTCTGTATCTCCAAAATATGGAGACAGTACGAAGACAGAAAATTTCTAACAACATCCCTATATATTTATTATTTATATCTCTGTCTCTACTGTTTTCATTATCTCTATATTTCTATCTATCTCTATATTTTCTGTTCCGAGATAGCAAATCAACACTACCTTAAGAAATAAACCATATGTTTATCTATTCATTTTCTTTACCATGGCTGATAGGAGATATTATTCGTCTATAAGACTGTAGTTAAACAGCGATGGACAATATAAATTGACTTCTTCATTAACAAATTTTCCTGAATCGAGTACTCAAATTCAGTATGTTAGGCAATCTCTATACAACTACTAAAGCAAATTAGCATGAACTCGTGATACATCCTTACTCATATGAAATGTTTGGAGGAAAAAAAATTGCAACTTTTTTTCAAAGTGGCGGATTGCATTGGAAACAAACGCGATCCTCACACAACTAATGACCGTGCAACTGCATGGCTTTAGCATTCTAAGCGACGATACATGATACACAATCTTACAGTAAAATCGCTGCAATAGTGTTTTGGTTCACAAGATGAAGACATTTGTGGTGTGAGATTTGGCAAGTTTACCAATCAGTTCATCATCCAAACACCCAACTCACGAGCCACCATTAATGACCTGCAGGACAGACTCCCAATACTCCAAGCCACCCAAGGAGGAGAAGAGAAAAGGGAGAGAAAAGAGAGGGGGGAGGAAGAGAACGAGCTGTAACAACTTTCAGATATGCAAAGACCAATTAGTTGGTAAGCTTTAACACAAACATCGAGCAAAGGGAAATCTCACTCTCCAAACACCAAACAATTCCTTCCTACAAGCAGAATGGCTAAAACAACACTTACAAACACCCTGCAAATGCCTACAGCAAGCAACCCCCACCCCCCCACAACAAATATTGCACATACAATAATTTTGCTATAGAGTTGCCACGAGAAATGTATTTTCTTTGTTTATCACAACAGCCAAATCAAATCCTCATGTCCCTTAGGCCAGGCTATGCATTGCACAATGGCTATGTATGACGGTTCTCATGCATCAAACTACTACCACCACCTCCGCCCACACGATTCAGTTCCCCCACCCTGGCTGCCAAAGCAAGAACTTCGGGGGACATTTCCCAACTTCCACTTTTTCTTCCCCAGCTTGATCGCCTAGGATGGAGCCCAGCACGGTCACCAGTTTCATCAACGGTCGTCCTGATTTCAGGAGACAAGTCACCCAATTCACCATCCTTTACAGCCACACGGTCATTGCTTAATGGACCTTCAGAATGATCAATTCCAGCACCCATGTCGCCCCAGACTGTTTTCCTGCCCATTTCTATGTCGTCCCCAGCTTTTCCCATACTTTGGTTAATGAAGCCTCCACCCACCGAACGAGTGGGTAATGCTGGCTCATTTGGCACTAATGCCCTGAAATTGTTCTTTGATGGAGGAATGCTGGTGCAGAATATCTCTTTGAAGTTATTCAACACTCCTTTGTTATATGGGTTGGCTCGCCGATCGTAACGATATCTGAAGTTCTCATAAGTTGTCTGCAAGAATAATGGACACACATCAAGTTGTAGCTAGGTTATTTTTAGAGCATGTAGATGAAAAAGAACAGTAATTACCTGATTTGTACTTATCAGATATAAATGGAAGGCAGTGAGCCCGCCAACAAACCACATTGATATGAAGGTGTAAATTATTAACACTATGGAAGCTGGAGTTTTGATCATTGCCTTCCAAATTGTTGTCTCCTCTGAGTCCATAATTCTTCTAATATAGACCCAGCAAAATGCAAAAACGTATATACAAAGTAGTGTAGTTGAGAAGACAAACATGAAGAAGAACCTATAATTACGCTGCATAACAATTGAGCAAGTATTCAGATTTCAGATAATAATTGGAACAGAATATACATATATATAATCTAATTAAAATGCAGAATTCATCAAGAACGGAGGAAGACAATTCTTCTGAGTATGAGCAATAGTCAAATGTGAACAGAAAATATGACTACATTTATACCCCTTATAGTATGGAAGAAAATAAAAAGGCCCCAAATGTAGCTGATTACTGCAAAATCCAGAAACACCGATCAGAAGCATAATGAAAAAACATCTTCCTATTGTCTGATCTGAATTTAGTTCCATGTATATATATACATTTTTAATCCTGAAATTTTTCCAATTGATAGGAGAAGAGTTCACATAGAAAGGAGATATTATTCTTGGTTGCTTGGAGCCTACACAATAGAGGAAGCATCGATCCTTCCTACTGTTAGTTAATCACACCTCAATTACTCCCAGTCCCAACTCCCAAAAGGTTCTGAACCAATGATTTCAAAGGTGAGATACTCAGAAAATTCTCCAAAACTGACTGTGAAGCATTCTTTTAACCAATATTATGAGATTCTGAAGCACAAACTATCACAAAGTAAACTGAAGATAACTTTTCCATAACATAATTAAATTTCAGGAGCCCATTACCCCATTAATGCAACATTTAAAAGCTAGATTGCCCCAGAATTATTATGCATTAGTATAACAAACTTGAAAGTAAATTTATATTTACAACCATAGCACAATTTACTGAAGAGATTTTTTTTTGCTAGATCAATGGAGCCAGAATTAAAATCTTGAACTCCTCAGCAGAGCCCATGCACAAAATATGAACCATTTCAACAAATTCATATATGACTATAAACCATATTGTTCACAACTAAGAAACTACACACCCCAGATAGCATACCAACCTTTTGTGGTCAGCCTCCGCTTGCCCCTAAGGTAGTGTTTGGTTTGTTTTCTCTATTTGTTTATTATTGAAATGTTTTCACCAACACTATAAAATACTACGTTGTTTTAATTTTGTTTCCTAATTCTCAAACTTTTAAAAAGGAAATTGTAAGAGAAACTTTTTTGTATAAAATAAAAGAACCTTTTTCTAATTATTATTATTAACTTCACTAAAATTTGCAAATAGGAAACAAAATGAAAAAAGGTAACATTTTTATGATCATTAATAAAAACATATCATCTGATATTGAAAAGAAGAAACAAACCAAATAGGACCTAAACTTTCTTCACCAAAAGAAAAGAAAACCTCGCAGAAAGGTCAAACTTACCAGCCCAATACACTGTCCAACCCAGGGGCAGTGATGATCAAACCTTTCTACACAGTTATTACAGATCGAGCAGTGTGAGCATCGAGGAGGCCTGTAGAGCATGCAAGTATCACAATACTTGACTTTAACTGAGATTCCATTGACCTCAACCTCCTTCATGCGTGGCAACCGCATTTGAGGAGTTTGACCAGCACCAACATCTACACCATTATCAAAACCTTCTGGCTCTGGAGGATGCGCATTGCGTGGGATTATGCCAGGATCTCGGCCAGATGTTAACAAAAGAAGAACTAAGTCCTGAAAAGATTATGGCATCAGCTTAGGGTTGGAATGAATATCCTTTGGTGTGCATAGTAAACAAAATTGGTGAATTGATTAATGCCTCCATCTTTTCATGAGAAAATCACCAAACAATAATCAAGAAACAAATAAAAAGACGATATCTCTAAACAAAGCTGTTTCATTTTTTGCAACTAGCAAGTCAAAGTCTCAAATAAAGAACAAAGTAACTAATGTGAAGGTGTAGTATCACATCAAATTTTGCCTTTCAACGCCAATTCCTTGTATGTACATTTTTCAACCTAAAAAAGCCTTACAAACTAATTTGCAATTGATATACATTAGTTTAGCCCTTCAAATAAAATGAAATTCTGTCTTCAAAAACGGGGGGAAAAAAGGCCAACTTGGAAGTTGAAAACAGCCTCTAAAATTAAGTCCTTCATTTAGATAGTGATACTCGCAGCCAATTGCATATAGAGTAGGCTATTTGGTGTGTTTGGAGGATCTTGGGTGCACCCTGTGGCTTGGAGCATTTTCTCTCGATGTTTTGGTAGAGGCAAGAAGTGTAAAGTTTTACGGCAGCATGTAGCATCTTATACCATTTGGTGTCCTATAATAAAGCTGAGCACTCAGATATTCAACAGAATATCTCTATCCTTTGACTAGGGATAGAATTGCACCCATGGCCTCATTTTGTTGTTCCATGGAATCTTACAGAGGATCCCTCTCATAGCAATGCAGCAGAGGGATTGTCAAACTCTTACAACAAGATCATCACTCCAATTTTTTCTGCATTGTTTAAGGAGGAGGCCTTTCAATCCCTTTTGCTTTGTAATCTTTGTTTCAGTTTATAAAATATCCCCTTCTATATAAACAGAGAAAGGGACAGTGATCCATGATATTTGGCTAGCCATCAATTCGACTAGCTTGCTAAAATTAAGATTGTGTTGGCTGCTCTAGTTAGAGCATACTAGTTTTGCAATGGCTATGGCTAGTTTGTTTTGGTTATTGCTCCAATAAGCAGTTATAAAAGGGTATCATTCCAGGTTTTATTTCATATAGAAGTTAACCAGATTCTTGTAGGTCACTTCAATTATATGTATGTGAGCCTCAATATAGAGCAATGCTTCCCATGATTGTAATCAAAGTCGATTATCACTGCACTGCAGTTGAAGTTGAACAATGTAGAGGGAAAAGGAAATTCTTCTTGTACGTCTATATGAGAGAAAAAGACTCACATAAACTGTGAATACTGCAGCAACAGCCATTATGCTTATTCCCCAGTGATCAGAAAAATCATCCATCAGTTTTCTGGCAACAAAGACACAGAAAACTGAGACAGGAGCAACAATAAGGAAAATTGTCAGTGCCAGTGATCTCACATCTGGTCCAAATATGAACCTGCCCTGAAGAAAGAATTTCTGCATAAAAAGGATAACAAAAAATAAATAAGCATATACGGAGTCATAAAATGGCACGACATATTTCAAATAATAAGCAGCAGTTTGAACTATTTTTTTTTTCCTGTTCAGTATAAATGTTGTATAAACAAATAATGACACGCAAGAGTTGAAAAGTACAGCTAGGCTTGACTCCCCAAAGACTAGTGACAATCAATTTGCGAGGCAATTATAAAATTGCTGCCTCATCAATTTCTTTAGAACTTAACCGTTATTCTTTATGCTCGCTGCTTTTGTATTTAATGCCATCATTAAATTTTCCAGATATTACATCAAATAATTCGCCTAATTCCACAGAAATACTAGAAAACATATACATCATTTATGTTTGAGGAAGGGAGATTGAGGAAGGGCAAAACTTATGGGAAGTGACTAACACTGGAAAATTATAAGTAATTCAGAAGATATCTCTCCAAAAGGGGTGGCAGATGAAGGGTTCAATTTATGTAAGCTGTAATAACTAACAGCATCCATTGTGTCCAAAGCAAGCAAAGCTTAGAAACCGATTCAGTAAACAGTTGGAAAGCAACAGAAATTTTAACATCAGGGTATAGCATCGTACTCCAAACAGAACATCTTAGATTTGACACATCAATCAGACAAACAAAACCAATTGATGTTACAGTTTCTAGGTTTCTATCATTAGCCATTCCCTAACAGAAAAATAACCCTCAGTGAAGGATACACATCCTCATAAATTAAAACGAATAGGATTCCAAGAAGTTCCTTGGCTTCAAAAAAGAAAAAAAACCCATTTTCTTCACAACTGTTTCCTCTCACACTCAGCAGGGAACCATATCTGCTAAAACCGCTTTCCCAAATGGTAAACACTCCTAAGATAAAATCCTAAATCCACTATAAATTAAAAGGGAAATGTTTTTTGAAAAAAAAAAAGAATAACCAATGATAGAAAAATCCACCAAAATGTGAGACTCAAAACAAGTACAAATTGGTAAAAAAGGGAAATTTTCAGAGACAAAAACCTGACATACCAAAAAAAAACACAGAATCAAAACAAAGAAAAAGGTTAAACAAACAAACAAAAAATAAAGTGAAAAAATCATCAAGAAACGAAAAAGGAAAAATCAGAAGCAGAACTCACATTACTGCCTTTCCAAGCTTGATAGACCCGCAAATCACCGGATCCTGAACCCGGATCGGAGCGCTGAGGTGGAGGCACAACGTACATATCTAAAAGTTCACACCTTTCACAATCTCCTCACACTCCAAAACCCACACCACACACAGTGGCTTCAGACAATCAGCATAAAAATTAGAAAAAAAATGGAAAAAAAAAGGTGAGAGCTTGAAGGCCCTCTAACGTTCGAAATCGATGGCCATGGACCGAATCGAAGACCCTTTTGGGCTACCTATCCGGCGAACTCAACGTGGTGGTCTGGTTCGGCGAAAAGGCGTGAAAAGGGAAGTGCAGGGTTGCGGCAATGTAATGCACTGGAAGCAAAGGTTTTTCTTTTTTCCCCCCTTTTGCTCTCTCTCTCTCTCTCTCTCTCTCTTCCGTGTTGATGTGGTATTGTTGTTGCTGTTGATGTGTGTGTGAGCTGGGTTTGGTTATCAGCAAGGGATTCTCTTACTGAATTACTGGCACTGTATGTTTACATGTCTCTGCTTTACAGCACCGTGGAAAATGACGTGGCCTGTTTTCATTGGACCTTGCCGTGATAGACCACTTGGGCGGTACTCACTTCTATAACCTATTTCTTTGCAGTAAACCCCGAATTGCACATTTCCCAAAATAGTTCGAATATAGTATTAGCCTATTAGGCCTTGTTTTTCATTTTTGTATATTTTGTTTTGAGGTAATTTTAAAAAGAAAATATTGAAAATAATAATGTCATTTTTTTTAGTCTTTATTTCTATTTTTTATTTTATAAAATTATGAAAATAAAAAGTTAAAATTGAAACCAAGTGTGACTTTTTTAGTATTCTTTTTAACTTTTTTTATGATCTTTAAGAATTGAAGATGTTAATTTAACTAAATTCTTTATCAATAAATATAATTATTATTAAATAATTAATATTATTAACATTATAATCAATATTTAAATTATTTTTATTTTTTCATGTACTCAATTATTCGGCATTGCTTTAGGCACTATTTTAGTTGTTAGTGATTTAGAATTAAGAATTCGGGGTTCACTTTTTAAAAGAATAAAAATAAAAATACTGGTGGCCCTCTCTCTTTTTCTCTATCTAAATTTCTCTCTCCGGACGGATCCAACTCCAAACAACTGAGAAAGTGATGTACTAATACGAGCGAGGGCTCTCTCTCTCTCTCTCTCTCTCTCTCATATGCGTATCTGTGTTTTAAAGGTTATGCGATGGACACTGCGGTAATGATGGCCCCATCTCTCTCTGTCTCTCTCTTCCTCTTTGAGTTAGATCGGTCATGGGTCAGCCACCTCATCACTGTTCTCAATGATTCCTCTTTCTCTTATTTCCACCGGTGACAGTGAAATTTCATTATGTTTGTGCTGAATCTTGCCATTTTGACTAAGGAGGGGAGCCATCTGACATGGTCATTCCCACTTGAGAATAATCACATCTTTATGAATATTATAATTATAATAAATAATTAAATAATAATATAAATTTTTTTATACCGATAGTCCATTAAAATTAATCTTTTGTAATAAAACATTTATGTCTCATTTGGTGAATTATAAAGAATAAGATATGATAATATTAGACACAATAATATAAAGTTTGATAATGTAATATAAGGAATTTATTATATAAATTTTTATTGCATCTAGTGTTTATTGCACAACATGACCGGTGGGCGAGTAGCAACTCGCATGGGAAGGGCAGGTAGGGGTGGGTGGAAACTGACACAAAAGTGTAAGCTAAGGTTAACTTGATATTGATTTATAAAAATAATACTATCAAGTGTAATTAGTTCTCTTGGGATCTAATAACTTAATATATTATAGCTATAAGATAATAAAGGTCGGGTTGTATACCATTATACCATCATATGTGACGACAACAACATGTGATAAAAATGGGTTTTATAATATTAGTTAATACATTGGTTTTATTCTATGCATCAAAGAGCCCCTTAGAGTACAAGAAAAGCCCAAGGACTAGAAAAAAACGTTAGAGAGGAAGTTACATTTACCTCACTTTAAAAAATTAAATGGGACTCGAATACGCATTTCAGAAATAAGACACTATTTTGCTCTACTTGGCCAACCCCTTGGGGTTGCATCCATAAAAAATTTGTCTCATAATAAATTACATTTAAATTATATTGCTAACTAATAAAAAGGCCTAAATATCTTTCATATCACTAGAAAAGAAAATGATTTTAGTTTTGATCTTAATTTTTTTTTAATTTCAGTCCAAACATTGTCAAAACTACTTGGTTTCAATGTCAATTGTTAATCTGTCTTTGTTAAATATTGAGCGAGCTAATAGAAGACCAGGTCATTTAATCCTCGTACATGTTAGCAAGTGATTTTATGTGATATATTATAATCTTATGTGTCAAAATCTTCATCAATAAGTCATTGGATCAACTCAATAACTCATCTTACCTGATCTATTAATTCATTTTATTGTAGAATTTTGATTCATATGTTTACAATATAACATGACATCATTGGTTGTTATGTACGGTTTGAGGACGTGATTTTCTATTATTTAACTCTATTTAACTAATTAAAGCAAACTAATAATAGGGACTAAAACTAAATAATTTTATAAATGTTTGGACAAAAAAAGTAGTGACCAAAATCAAACTTCACTTATTTTCTGTGGACAAAAGGTATTTATGAAATTATTTTTATAATAAAAGTTTTATGCTTAACTATTTATGATAATTTTTATAGTCAAAATATGAAGATCATTAGCATCAAATTTAAAAGCTCCATTACATAAGCCTCCTCCTAGTTAGATGGAGAAAGCAAGTTTTTTTTTTTTAAGTTGTCAGAAAAAGCAAGGTCAGATTGTCACAACTAGGAGGATAGCGACCGGGACGGCGAAAAAAAGAATTTATAGAAATTGGAGTCGCCACCAAGTTTATTTAAATTGGGAAAATAAGGAAAAACCCATTTTATTTTAGAAAATGATCTTTGAAATCAGATTTGAGTTTGGGAGTCGGTTATGCATAGGGAAGGGTAGGAACTTAATCCTATGCATTCCTAATATACCCGTCCTTAAACGGTACCTTTAATTGATTTGTGCAAATTATTAATAACCTTTTAAGATATTTATTTTTCCATTTTTTATTTACAAGAAAAAAAATCTTTCTTAAAAAGAAATTTTGGAGCATCAAACTGTCACAATTCAGGTGTCCAAAATATCAAGTTAATAAACCATCACGGTTAAATTAACATCTTTATTTAAAATAAAATATTCTTCAAAGAAATGAAAATAAAATAAAACATCTGGTATCAAAAATTCATTAGAAAAATTATTTACAAATAAGACAAAAATTATTAAAAAAATTTAATTTTGGCTTGACAGGGATTGAAATTGCCTACTCCTACGTATCCTCTGATGCAATGGGAAACTCGAAGCTACATAGTTCTATAAAAAAAAAAGTGAGTTAATTATTTTTTATTTGAAATGGAATTTTAGAATATCAAACCGTCACAGTTAAAATATTCCAGAATATAGAACTAACAAACCATTGCGGCTAAATTAATTTATTTATTTGAAATGAATTATTTAACAAATCGAGAGTTAGTTCAAACTTAAATAAAGAAATAAAAATCTCTTCTATAAATGATAAGTATTTATAGATAAGATAAAAAAATTTAAAAATTTAATCCAAGTAATTATTTTACACTCAAAGTGAATGAAACTCTTTTTTTTTATTTTAGACTCAACTAAACCAAACCCAAACAGACAAATCCCAAAGTTAAAAACAAAATAAATAAAAAAGAAATAAGAAGACGAACAAAACCAAATTCAAACAAACAAAACTAAAATTTGATCCAACAAAAATAAAATAATCTTAACCAACAATGTAAATAAAATAAAGCATCCCTAATTTCCTAATTTTACCTAAACTAATTTTCCCTTTCCCCAATCCTTCACACACACACGCACACAAACACATTCACTCACGCACCCACACATACATGGATACACATTAACACATGCATGCACACATCGTCACAACTCACAAACACATCTACACCCACACACAGAAAGTAAGAGAGAGAGAGAGATATCACGCGAGCGAGAGACACAGAAGGAGAGGTAGAGAATGGGAAGAGGCCGCGGCGATGGACTGTTTGCCGCGGCGGCCGGGAAGGAGGACGGAGCTGTGACAGCGTGATCGCAAAGAGGAGAGACCGCGCAATTGGGTTGTACGACGCGAGATTAGGAGCGAAGAAAGAGCTAATGGTGGCCGACCGGGGTTAGGGTTGTCTCGTGACTGAGGGACACTGGCAACGGGCCGATTCACCATGGCTGATGTGTGATGGTGGCCACAACTTGTGGCGGTTCAGGATCAGAGAGTGAGTGAGATGAAGGGAGCGGTGGTGGGTGGTGGCTTGTAGCGGTTCAAGGCTGATGGAGGGCGAGGTTTCCTATGAGAGGAGGAGAAGGAGCGGTGACTCGCGGTGGCTCTCATAGTGGTTCGCGAAGGCTGAGTCGGTAGTGTGGGTGGAGGTTCGAGGATAGCTTCATGAGGATGACGATAATGTGAGGTGTGGCGGTGGTGGTGGTCACGCAGTGCAGAGTTGCTTTCTTCTTCCTTGCTGACCGTGGTGGTAGCTGGTTTGGCTACTATGAATGGTGGCTTATGATGATGATGGCCGCGGGTGAAGGGTGTGTGGCGGGTGGAAGATGGTGGTGTAAGATGGAGGTGAAGCTAACGGCAGTTCATGGCTGAGGAAGGAATTAAGGATGATGGAAGGGAGGAAAATGATGTAGGAGAAGAAATTCAGAGGGGGCCGCAGTGGTGGTAGAGGAAGCTACTGCCGCGGTCTCTATGTCTTTTCTTTTTTTGTTTATTCTGATGATGATGATCTATACCTGTCTCTGTTGTTGTTATTGCTGGATTGTATTACTGGACTAGATATTGTTGATTTCTTTGCAGGTTCTCAAATTGGTTTTCTAATATTTCTATGTATGTGTTTGAATTTTCCCTGAACGTTTGAAAAATTCTCTAATGGTATTGCTCTATGTTTGGGAAATTTTTTTTTTATTCTTCACCTCTGCCGATTCTTGGTCTGATGGCTCTATGTAAGCAAAGAAATTTTTCTGCATTATTCCATATAGGTTAGTAGAAGTAAGGAATCCCAGCTCATCACTGAAAGTGAGAGCTCATCACGGAAAGTGGGAGAGGAACATCATCATTTTGCAAAGAAATAGAAAGGAGTCTCATGATTATGTTCGCCATTTTTTTTTTGTACTTTCCCTTATCCCTATGTTAATATTGATTCATGTGTATTTGGCAAGGAAGGGAGAGGAGCCCGTGACTCCTCTGTCTGTCTCTTTTTTTTAATTATTTTTATTATTATTATTTTTAAACAACAAGGTAACTTCTTTTTTCTTGGGCAAATATGAATTGGGTTGAAATGAATTGGTCCTCTTCATTTTTTTTAAGATAAAAATGGGCTAAAATGATTGGGCCACTCTTTTTTTTTGGTTGTGCACATGAAACAAAAACGTAAAACAACAATAAATGAACCTAAATAAAAAAGGTTTAAATTGAATTTGAATTAAACACAACAGAGAATTATAGATAAGATTTGAAATTGTTCACAATTTCACTTAACAAAAATAAAACTACCAACATGAGTCTATAGATGGGCCAAACTCTGAAAATATGTCAATTTTTCGTTTTAGTTTTATGGGCTGAACAAAATTGGGTGTTCACAACTGCCCCTCTTTACTTATTTCTTATAAAAGAATATGAAAAATCTAAGTTTTACATATTATCTTCATAAGGAATGAGTAAAGACATGAACATTGATTTTGTTCGGCAACGCATGAAATGCAACAATTTAAGTTCAAACAACAAAAGAATATGAACATTCAAGAAAGATACCTGAAATGATGCAATTCAGAAATCCATTTTATGAAGCATGCAAAGATAAGAAGCCAACTAATTTGACTTAGATTCACAAATGACAAGAAATGTAAAAACCAATGGGGCTGATAGGAAATTTAAAAGCTAATGGGGACCAATAGAAATTGAAAGCCATAGAGGGTTAACTAAAAATTGAAAAGCCATTAGGGGTTGACTGAAAATTGAAAAGCCATCGGGGGCTAACAAGAAATTAAAAGCCATCGGGGGCTAACTGGAAATTTAAAAGCCATTAGGGACTGACTGGAAATTAAAAGCTATTGGAGGCTGACAGGAAATTAAAAGCCATTAGGGGTTAACTGGAAATTTAAAAGCCATCGAGGGGCTGACAGGAAATTAAAAACCATCGGGGGTTGACTGAAAATTAAAAATGGCAATCTAAGGCTGACATGAAAAGTAAATAGCAAATAGGGGAGAAGTGACATGAAAACCAATGATTTGCTTACTTTTTTCTTTCTTTTTCTTCTCAAAAACATTTTTGTGAAACAACTTTTACCATATTGAAATAGCCCTTGAGGAAGACTTTAACCGATCAAACCTCATAGCTCAGAAGTTGGACCTTCTGGAACAAACGAGACTTTTTCTTTTCTTCTGTAACTTCACTCACTTCTCTTCTTATTCTTTCTTCCTTTTTCTTTTTTTTTCTTTTCTACCAAGTTTAGTTGAAGCTTCTGGACGCTAGTTGTTGATATATTGCTGAAAACATTGTTAAGGCTGTATAGTTCATACTTAAATCTATGCTTACTCGAGACATCATAAATAAACATGTATTCAAGAGAGAAGAGAGAGATGGATATTTTTATTGCTTTGTGTATTTTGAATACATGGGAATAAAGGTAACTTCAAGGAATTGAAATAAAACAAAAATGAAACAAAATGACACTGTGAAAGACATTAAAATTTTGCTCCATTTTCGATTCTTGGTTACTTATTCAATTGATTCCTTGCGATTCTTGATTGTCATAATCATTCCTTCTGATGACATACCCTCCAGATTTTTTCTCTTGATTCCCCAAAATTTGCCTTACTAACAATCTGTTTGGTCTTCAAGACTGATTCATCATCGAAAATTATCCCAGTGTATGATGCTTGAGATTATGCTAATTATTTTGCCCTAACTTTTGCCTAGGCCACTGATGCGAGCGTCGCAACTCACAAAAAATTAGAAATTTATTTTAATGCTAAGTTGCACCAAAATATAGTAAAGGGCACAACCTAGGTCGTCTCTCAAGGAGACTTTAATACTTAGTTGTGAAAATTGAGAGTTTGGAAGAATGAAATTATAGTAATTAAAAATTAAAGATAACAGCAACAATAGAGAAAGACACTAGTGCAAATTGAAAATCAATTATCATTGACCAAATATTAAACCCATTGATGGCTATTGGTAATAAATTACTGGCAATTCTACTAGTGACAATCGACCTCTATAATTGATCAATGAAATTAACAAATAAATGAAATCTCAATTTAATTGGTAATTACAATGATCCAAGGTACCAATTGCTATAGCCTAGCTGCCAATCGAAAAGTTAATTCTAATGTTCTCCTTTAAACATAAACCAATAGATCTATCAATTTACACCCAAAGGGTTTTCCTAAACGACAATCGCCAATTTAGTTATTCCAATAAAGATTATAGCAATCACCACAATAATTAAGGAATAGAAACTGTAGAACATTAAGAAAACAAATGTATTTAATATAAACAAAGGGTCTCAAATGTCATCCCAATCCATTTGAAAATCCCTACACTAGTAAAGAAATCTACTCCTTTATCTCTAGAGGATTACAACAATGAAGATAAAAGAACCTGAAAATAATAGCAATGATCCTTGCCACAATCTCGAAGACAAAGCACCTTCACTAATGGAACCCTTAGAGAGAGAAGAATAGAGAAGAAGAAGATGTAGAGAGAGAATAGTAGCCTAAATTGGCAGCCTGAAAGTGAGTTTTAGACTGAATAAAAAGCTAGGGTTAAAGTCTATAACAATCCCTTATATGCTGCTCTCCAAAATGGGTCAACGTGGGGCCCCAAAAACAGGTTAAATGAACTATTCTGCGTCATCACATGACCGCTGTAGTGCTCATTGACCGCTGTAGCAGTCAACAGTGAGCTATGCTGCTGAATGTCACTTTTTTTAGGTGCCATTAACCGCTTCAGCGGTTAAAGAAAATTATGGTGGTAGACAAAATTGAAATTGGCCTCGGCACAATAGAAATTGTAGGCTTTTAAATAAGCTTTCCAATTCCACCAAAATCACCTCAATTGGACATCTGTAGCTCTAAATATTATGAAAATACTAACTAGAGGTCAAGTTGGACAGCATCAGAACATCAACAACCTTTAATCTTACAACTCGATTTTCACTAAGATACTCTTAGAATTGGGTTTTGAGCTGAAAATGAAAGTCGTAGAGGACTTCTTGAGCTTTCCAAAACATATTTATTTGTCTTAATCCAATCATTGTAGAAAGATATATAGATTTTCTCTTACAATACTTCTTGTAATTTTGCTCAAATAAACTCAAGAACTCTTCTATTTTGCTTCCAAATTCTTCCCAACAGTTTCCAACTTTGTTCTTGACATTTGCAATTAATGCAAAGCTCTTGTGCATAAAATGATACTCAAAGAGACAAGTCAAATGCAACTGGGTATAATTACAAATTATCCCAAAATCAATGCAAAAGTCATCAATTTTATCAAAATCACACAATGAGAAATAAATCAAAATATTTATTAATTGCATCAATAACACATTAAAACTCATATAAAAAGCTAAGATTTAGAAGTAAGATAAGTGGCACAAATGCCTTTTATCAAACTCCCCCACACTTAAGCTTTCACATGTCCTCATGTGAAACTATGATCAAACTAAGGCATGGATGAGAAACAGTAAACAATGACTGCTCTAGACTCCTAAAACTACTCTAGACTCCTAACCTAAAATGCACGGTGCATGTAATTAAATGACAATACACCAATCTAATGAACCTAGAGGCACAACAGTAAGCTTTTACACTAACAATCAAGAGAATTACAACAAGCAAGGCATGATCAATAACATAACACACAAGGTAGAATCCATATATGATGCATGAATCAAGTACAAAAATCCTCCCAAGGTCAGTGTTTGCCCCTCATTCACTCATGTGTTTTGGGTCATGATGCGTATTCGATCACCTCAAATGAAAATGCATTACCATAAGCTTGCTACGAGGCTCATTCTCGATTTTGTCACACACATATGCATACTGAATCAAGAGGACTTACCTTTGGTTGTAATGGGCTTGGGTGAAGGTGGATAAAAATATAGGCCAATGAGGCTGAACCTCAAATCAAAGGAGAGCAATTTCATATACCAAAAGCACAAGTGCCTAAGGGTACACTTTGTTTAACTAAACATAATCACAAGCCTCTCTTTTACAATGTGGCACACCTTCCACCAAACTTTTTTTCAAATTGTTTTTTCAAACTTGTATTTTTCCTCTTTTTTTCTATGCCACTTGTTGAATTTTAGGTACACATTGTTCCTTCCCCCATTTAAATTGAAGCATGTCCTCATGCTCTCCTCGATACTTATGCTCAAGCACATATAAGAATTGAACAAATGCTTTGTAAGCCTAAAAGGTTGGAAATTTTCATGGTTTTTCACTTTTGGGTAAGGATGTGCTAAAACAAAAGAATGCGCAATAAGGCTCAAAGGGGCTAAACAATGGTAACATGCAAAGGTTGGCTATATGGACAAGTGGCCAAAAACAAGAAAAATACCTCAAACATATTCAAGCATGCATATGAAAACATATTTTCAAATAAGACCCTAAGCAAGTTCTAGAATGCAAATCCAAAGAGGGAAACACATATGCATAAACAAGGATGGCACTGATGGTCTATTCAAAGAGGCTCAAAACACACAGGTAAAAATTGCATGTACTTAATCTAAACAACACAATGAATCCACCAAGCATACAATACAAAGTAATCAATTCCAAGCAAGTCAATAAAGTGCATATGGTGTGAGCCTATTCATGTAACCTCTAAGGTGCCAAAAGGGTGGTGTAAAATGCAATTAAAAATAAATATGATGCAAGAATTAAGGCTAAAAATAAAATGTAGAAAAATAAAAGGGAAGAGTAAAGAAAAACCTCAAGATGGGTTGTCTCCCACCCAGCACTTTGCTTTAACATCCCTAAGTTGGACGGTCAGAACCCTCATGGAGGGTATGTAGCTTCAACCCAAAGATAGGCCAACTGAGCCTTTAGATCCGTGGGCGTCTCATGGAGATACATCAGCTAGTGCCTATCAATGGTGCATCGATCTATCCTAGAATTCTCTAACTCAATTACACCATCAAGGTGTACATGGGTAACTAAGAATGGTCCTTTCCATCTAGACTTTGGTCTTCCAGCCATCAGTTTTACCCGGGGCTAATGCAGCAAGATCCACTGTCCCTCACAGGGCTTCTTACCCAACATGGGCTAATCATAGAGCACTTAGCAAACTGATGACTACTGCCTGGGTGGTGTACCTATATCTAAAAACTTGGGACATTCTAAAACAACAGGTACATTATATCCCATGGAAGAAGAAAGAGTAGAGAAGAGGGGATCTGGATCTTTACAAATCATATTACCATAGGTATCATCAACTAAAGAATCAATGACATCAATGCCAAGAGTGTTTCTCTTGGGGATGTTTCATAGTATTAGATAAATTAAATTGGACTTTCATGTCCCCATATTCCATGGATAATGTGCCAACATGAATATCAATCAAGGTTCTAGCAGTTTTCAAAAAGGGTCTTTCCAAGATCAATGTATGCTAGCTGGCATTGGTGTCATTTTCCATTTCAAGCACATAAAAATTAGTAGGGAATATTAAATCATTTACCTGGACTAGAACATCTTCCAATAATGCCCCCGGTCTTGTGATGCTGTAGTTTGCCAGCTGAATTTGCAACCTAGTTGGCTTGAGCTCTCCAAAGTGCAAGGATTGGTAAAGTGATTTGGGCATAACATTAATCCCAGCTCCAATATTAGCCAAGGCCTTTGTGATGTGCAGATCCCCAATAGTGCAAGGAACATAAAATGTGCCCGGGTCCTTGCACTTGGTTGACAGGTTGTTTGGCTTGATAATGTAGGAAGCATTGACCCCCATAGTCACCTTGTCCTCCCCACTGCCCTTGATCTTCCTCTTATTGGTGCAAAGGTCTTTCAAAAATTTTGCATATTTTGGAATTTGCTGATTGCATCTAATAGGGGTATGTTTACTTGCACCTTTTTAAATGTTTCCCAAGTTTCAGAATCCAATGCTACTGTGGTAGCTTTTTGAGATTTCATTCTCTGTGGAAAAGGTAATGGAGGAGAGGCATTTTCACTTTTCTTGGCCTCTGGGAATCGCTGCAGCTGTCAATGCTCCTCTTCATTTGCTAGTGAAAAATTGGTCTCGGTGGACTGCTGCAGCAGTCATCAGAAGCACTTGCAAACTCTGTTTCCTCCTCAACTCCAATATCTTTAGGCCTAGTAACCCCTAGAATTTTTGTACCAGATTTGAAGGTAATAGCACTCATATTTCTCCTTGGATTTGGCATAGTTTGTGAGGGTAGCGGGGAAGATGGGGCTTATTCTTCATTTGAGTTACCTCCTTTCTCAGCTGGGCATTTTCTCTTCTAATTTCCTGCGTTTGCTCCATCATCATTTTCATCATCTCAGTCAGAGTAGGATCTGATGAAGGAGGTGCAGGAAGGGCTGGTTGCCTCTGATGAGGTGCCAGGTACTTTTGTTGTGAATCTTGGCCTTGTTGTTGAGAATCACTACCCCACTTCAAATCGGGGTGATTATTCCAACTAGAGTTATAAGTATTCCTAAATGGGAACTGGCCTGCCTGATTCTAAGGTTGACTCTGAAAGGGGTATGTTGCTGCTACTCCAGTGGTTAAGTCATCTTGCAATGCTGGGCATATATCAGTGTGATGGTCATTTGAAGTACATATGCCACAGACCTTAGAAACCACTAGAGTTGCTGCCTGGCTCACTATTAAGTGCTGCATAAGGCTAGAAAGTTACTGCAAGGTCTGGGCCAATAATGAATTCTTTGGCTAGCTCACTCTATGAAGGCCTCTAGTAGTTGTGGTTGCCTTGGAACCAAATTGCTGAAAATTGGCAGCCATATTCTCAATCAAAGTATGGGCTTCTTCCACTATCTTATCCAAGAGCGCCCCTCTACTTGCAACATCAATCATGCACCTGTTAGCAGGTACAAGACCTTCATAAAAGTAATGGAGGAGGAGTTGCTCTGGAATTTGATGGTTGGGGCAGCTGGCATGCAGGAGCTTGAAATGTTTCTAATACTCATGGAGAGTCTCATCTGACTGGCGGATTTCAAAGATCTCTTTTCTGATAGAAGCCACTCTAGAGGCAAGAAAATACCTCTCCAATAAAAGTCTTTTTATTCCAATCCAGCTATTGACAACCCCATCAGGAAGGTTGAAGAACTAATTTTCTGCTACACCCTCAAGGGAAAAGGGGAATGCTCTCAGTTTAACATCATCCACCTCTACCTCACTGGGTCTCATGCTAGAACACACCATATGAAGCTTCTTCAAATGTTGATGGGGGTCTTATCCAGACAGCCTATGGAACTTGGGCAAAACATGAACCATGTACTCTTTAAGCTCAAAATCATTGTTTAGCCTGGGGTACGTAATGGCCAAGGGCTACTGGGTGAAATCAGGAGTAGTGAGCTATCTAAGTGTCCTGTTCTTATCTCCTATGTCACTTGTATTACCTGTAACACTGAACAGAGGATCAGAATGCTCAGATAGTTCCACTAATTGATGCTTTACTTGTCTGATTTTTCTCAAAGTTTTCTCAATTTCAGAATCAAGAGGTATTAAATTTCCAATAGACAAGGAACGCCTCATACAAGGGAACAAATATGTTTTTTACATTTTTTTAATGCATAAAATAAAAACAGTAAATAAATAAATAAAAATAAAATTAAATAACAGCTGAAAAAATAAAATAAAAAATAAAAACTAAGTTTTAATGCCTCCCTAGCAATGGCGCTAAAATTTGATAGAGCATCGCAACTCACAACAAATTAGAAATTTATTTTAATACTAAGTTGCACAAAAAATGTAGTAAAGGGCACAACCTAAACCATCTCTTAAGGAGGCTTCAATACTTAGTTGTGAAAATTGAGAGTTTAGAAGAACAAAATTATAGTAATTGAAAATTAAAGATAATAACAACAATAAAGAAAGGCACTAGTGCAAAGTATTTCTAGGATTGAAAATCAATTATCATTGACCAAATATTAAACCTATTTATGGCTATTAGTAATAAATTACTAGTAATTCTACTAGTGATCAATCGACCTCTAGAATTAATCAATGAAATTAACAAATAAATGAAATCTCAATTTAATTGGTAATTACAATGATCCAAGGTACCAATTGCTATAGCTTAATTGCCAATTGGAAAGTTAATTCTAATGTTCTCCTTCAAACACAAACCAATAGATCTATCAATTTATGCCCAAAGGGTTTTCCTAAACGACAATCACCAATTTAGTTATTTCAATAAAGATTATAGCAATCACCACAATAATTAAAGGAATAGAAACTGCAGAACATTAAGAAAACCAATGCATTCAATATAAACAAAGGGTCTTAAATGTCATCCCAATCCATCTAGAAATCCCTACACTAGTAAAGAAATCTACTCCTCCATCTCTGGAGGATTACAACAATGAAGATAAAAGAATCTGAAAATAATAGCAATGATCCTTGCCACAATCTCGAAGACAAAGCACCTTCACCAATGGAACCCTCAGAGAGAGAAGAATAGAGAAAAAGAAAATGTAGAGAGAGAATAATAGCCTAAAGTGGCAGCCTAAAAGTGAGTTTAAGACTGAATGAAATGCTAGGATAAAAATCTATAACAATCCCTTATATGCTGCTCTCTAAAATGGGTCAAAGTAGGGCCTAAAAATAGGTTAAATGAGCTATTCTGCATCATTGCATGACCGCTGCAGTGGTCAACAGTGAGCTATTCTGCTGAATATCACTTTTTTAGGTGCTGTTGATCGCTGTAGAGGTTAAAGACCATTGCAGTGGTGGAAAGAATTGAAATTGGCCTTAGCACTAAACAAAAATTGTAGCCCTTTGAATAATATTTCCAACGCCACCAAAATAACCTCAATCGGACATCTGTAGCTCTAGATATTGTGAAAATACTAACTAGAGGTCAAGTTAGACAACATTAGAATATCAACAATCTTTAATCTTGCAACTCGATTTTCACCAAGATAATCTTAGAAGTGAGTTTTGAGTTGAACATGAAAGTTATAGAGAACTTCTTGAGCTTTCCAAAACATCTTTATTTGTCTTAATCCGATCCCTGTAGAAAGAGATGCAGATGTTCTCTTACAATACTTCTTGTAATTTTGCTCAAATGAACTCAAGAACTCTTCATTTTGCTTTCAAATTCTTCCCAACAGTTTCCAACTTTGTTCTTGATATTTGCAATTGATTCAAATCTCCTGTGTACAAAATGATACTCAAAGGGACAAGTCAAATACAACTGGGTATAATTACAAATTATCCCAAAATCAATGCAAAAGCCATCAATTCTATCAAAATCTTTATTAATTGTATTAATAACACATTAAAACTCATATAAAAAGATAAAGTTTAGAAGTAAGATAAGTGTCACAAATGTCTTTTATCTGCCACCCTTTCGGGTTTTCATCTTAGCGGGCCCCCCTTTTGTTACCCTAACTTTTGCTTAGGTCATTCTTTCGAGTTTTCGACCTAACAAGCTTTTCTTTTTTTTCTTTTTTTTATTTTATTTTTATTTCTCATCCTAGGTTTTGTTTAGGCCATTCTTTCAAGTTTTTGACCCAACTAACTTTTATAGCATTTTTTTAAGCATAAAACCTTTTTTGACTGCATCAGCATTGACTTGTCTAGGCAGTTCTTGTCCATCCACATTTTGCAAAATTAATGCTCCTCCTGAAAATGCTTGTTTGACAATGTAAAGACCCTCATAACTTGTAGCCCACTTTCCCCGTGTATCCTCTTAATTAGGGAGAATTTTCTTCAGAGCCAAATCTCCTGGATGAAAATCTCTAGGGCGTACTTTCTTGTTAAAAGCCTTAGCCATTCAGCTTTGGTACAACTTTCTAAAATGAATAGCTGCAAGCCTTTCTCTTCGATTATGTTCAACTACTTATATCGAGTCTTCACTCATTCAGACTCTTCCAACTCTGCCTCCATTAAATCCCTAGACGAAGGGATTTCAACTTCTATAGGGGATATAGCTTCCACTCCATATACTAATGAAAAAGGGGTTGCCCCTATACTTGACCGTATATTGGTACGATAAGCATGTAAAGTGTATGGCAGCCTTTCGTGCCAGTCTTTGTAATTCACTTCCATTTTGACGATGATTTTCTTGATATTCTTATTGGCAACTTCAACCGCACCAATGTACAGACATCCTGACCTTTCCATCTTTTTTAGGTATAGGCACAATGTTGGCTACCAAATTGGTGTGTCTTGATACCTCTAAAAGCCCAGCCTCTAGCTGTTCAGTCACTTCTTCTTTTATCTTTAGTGACATGTCAGACCACATTCTTCTCAATTTTTGCTTTTGCAACTCAACTTCTGGACACAAAGGGATTTTGTGTGAAGTGATCTCTGGGTCCAATCTTGGCATATCATGGTAGGACCATGCAAAAATATTAAGGTATTCTTCCAATAATGTAATCATTTCTGTTCATTCATGATTTTCACTATTTTCAGCTCCTTCTTATCTTCTTCCATGCCCTATTAATCACTTCAATCACTTCGTTGTCTAGACTAAACCCTTTTTCTGAGCATTCCAACATATTTGAAAGTTGCTCAACAGTTTCTTCATCATCCTCAGATTCATGGCTATTGCAATCAAGTGCAGCAAGAAAATCAATTGATAAGCTTCCAAATTCCCTTTCATGTGGCAAAATTTCTATGGCATTAATTTTTTTTTTTTGGGTGATGGGTTAGAATGTTAAAACAAATGTTGAATATAAATGGCTTGGAAGAAACATGAATTAACAAGCTGAAATGGTAAAGGAAAGAAAAGAAGAAAGCAAAAGAAAGGAAACAGAAACAAGGCAAAAGGAAAACACAAAGAAAGATTATTGAAAAATTATGCAAGTTCATTTAGATGATGTCTTAGAGTAGTATAAACAAAAGCATAAGTAATTTTGAACAATACAATCCAACAATTATTTTAAAGCAACAACATCAATCACTAGTTCAACTGTCCAGTTTATCATTGGCAACAGGAGTGACATTGTATTCTCCGAACTTCTTGGCATCCACTATATTGATGATAGGAAACCAATAAGGGGATCAAGCTTCTCCTATTTTCACAGCGTTCACTAGATTTCATCTTTCATGATTTGGCATTAGATTGTGGACAATATCAGGCTTTGATTCTTCCTGGAGGTCTAATCTTCCATAGGTAATTAGTTTTCTTACCGCCGTCTTAAAACTATCACAATCCTCAATTGAATGACCGCTACCTCCATGTGGTATTTGCAAGTTAAGTTTGGGTTGTACTAGGTTGGGAATGCTGGTTCTAGTGGACGCGTAGGACATGGTGAGATCAGATGAGCATCAAACAATTTCTAAAAAAGGTCAGCATTTGAGATGGATAGTTTTGGAAAAGGTGGAAGGTTTGGGAATCGAGTGCGATTCTGATTTTGGAAATTCGACTGTGGTGGTATAGTGTTTGGGTAGTTTTGGTGAGGTACAATTAGATAGTTGGGAGAGTTGGTGGGTATGGCAGTATGTGGACATTATTGACTTGTGGTTAGGAATATAGGGTAGTGTTTGTGGCTTGATGAGATGGGTAAAGAGGGATATAGGTTTGGTATCTTGGGTGTATTGAGGTGTATTTTGGAATGAAAGATTGCTGACCCTGCACATAGTTTACTTCTGCCTCCTTTTTCTTAGGTGGAAAACCATTTCTTGTATCCTCATTGCTCATGGGAAGTTTACTGGCCTTAGCCAAGCTCTCAATTCTTTCTCCAGCAGTTATCATGTAACATCCTAACTTTCAACACAATACGCTTAGGACGCATAGTGGTTAATCGTTTAGTTGTTACTCTTTTGCCTCAGAATTTTACTTAACTTGGGGTTTTGAAAATAAGTCTATGGAAAATATGACCCATTTTATTTTGAAAATATAAACCCAAACTATGAGCCGTTCGCATATACGTTATAGCATATAATTATTCATCACATAACACATATATAGATCACAACAGAATCTAGCATCATCATATAACATTAACTTCAAATATCAAGTCAAACAATATTAATAGTATTAATGATATAGGAATATTCCACAATAATACCACATCAAACATATTGAGCCCACCTATAAAGGTTGAGCATACAACAATTCAAAAACTAAACATAACTATGATGTAAATAAGCTAAGACTTTGCCCCGGCTTCGATTGCGCCACTCTGTTCTCGACCATCAAGCTACTTCCATGTCAGCACCTCAAGGTAATCCGCAAACGTCGTTGTCAACCTTGTCTGAAGACGAAGATGGAAAAGAAAGATAGGGGAAGTGAGAAACTTATACAAGAATCTCAGTAGGGTTTCCCTTTTCACACACGTGTTATCATCATCGTCCTCGGGAACCTTGGGTATATTATAGAAAGGTGTGCATGTATATAGTTCATTATTAGTTTTCAAACATAATTATCCAAGGTCCGTTCATTTTAGAATGAATCTTAATGACATATATGCAACAGATCAAAGCATGAATGCATGACAATACCTTATGCAAGTAAGCAATTTGAGCACAACATCAAGAAACATCATATAAGTGGCATAAAGTGGCATGTAGCTTTTCTTGTGAAACTATCTCTTTTCTCAACTATATGACATTAAACATTATACTTTGCATCATGGGGGCCACCCTAAGAACATCTCTAGGTTATGAACTCATACTTAACTAGTTGTCACTAGTTCTTATCCCTTTTGATAAGCGTAACATAATAATCCCAACTTCTAGAGTACGGGCTAGGGGGCATAAGGATCACCTATCATAACCTTTAATTCGGGAAGTCTATAGGAATATTTCCTTCTTTGAAACGCAATTACTGGTATCTAGTATACAGTTATTTGTCCACTTTGGCAAGCTCGGTGTCAATATCCTCACGGATTTGTTCCTGGGGGTGCTCGGCTAAACCGGTGCCACCCAGAACGCGTCTCAGTACTATGTCAAGTTTGTTCATGGGCATGCTCAGCTAAACCGGTGTCACTCAGAACATATCTCATATCTTTTTTTTTTTTTAAAAAAAATCTTTCTAACTCTTCAAATTTGGCGAAAGTTCAATAGTATAACTACTGTATACCGAATTTTCCCATACTTGCTTTATGCCATAAAACATATAGTGCATGTACATTCAATCATAATTCCATATTCAAAATAAATCATCAAAGTCATATAAACATATCCTTCGTAGCACATGCATCAACACTAACGAACTTCATCATGTTACTCAACTCACAAAGCTTCATGCCTTTGACCCTTAGGAGTATTAAACTTGAAATCTAACCAACCTATTATTTGTTTTTAACCTTTTATGCACCTATAAGTTCATGAATAATACTTCTCACTTGTTTTTATGATCCTAAATGGACAGCATCATAAAATGTGGGTAGAATTTATATCATTCCATTACGGGGTTCTAGAAACTACGTCTTCGACCCTTTCTAAGTTCCGTCTTCGCCTAAGGCACTATGATTAATTTCTAAACCAATTATGAATATATCCCACACATTCTACCAAGTGTTCAGCCATCTATCACCGAGTTATCATGTTCCTAAAACAGAATTTATAATCTACATCCTTAAGATTCTAAAATTCACGTTTTTACTGTTTTCTAGTTACTAGTCTCTCTCTAAGTGCCAAAAATCATCCTTACACCAAAAGTTACCAAGTTTTTCATAGTTAAACCATCCCAAATAGAATTTTATCATACTAAAATAGTTTTGATAGTGGCTAAGGTTAATTAGACCAAAGACCTCTAAAATCACAACTTTACGGTTCCCTAATAAACTAGCTTTTTATCTAACATGCATAGAATAGTCTCTAGTCCAATTCTTGTCAATTTATACACATTCTAACATATTGAACATCACCAAACAGTAGCGAACATGCCAAGGCAAAACTGAAAACATATAACATCGTATCAAGCATAGAATTTCATTTTCAATACACATAAGTTACTAGTTTCTCATGGAATTATTTTAGGACTTCTAAAACCCTTTGGAAAACAACTTATTTCATTAAAATCATCATAAAATAAATGAGGGCAACAACTATTTTAAATTGTTCATGGTTGGAATTTAAAATGTAAAATCATGCTTGAAACATTCTTTGAGTTCACCTATGCTTAAGAAAATCCTAAGACATAAATTGTTGGCACTTGTGATTGGATGAAACTCACACCAAGTTCATCACCATCTCATGGCCGAATTTTGCATCCAAGAGAATGCTCCCATATCCAACTTTCTCTTGAGATAAATGGACAAGTCTTTGAGCTCTAGAATTTTTAAGTGATAACAAGACTATAAACATGCTATACACTTCATTTTATTCTTTATTAGAAAAGTAAAGTGAGGGCTCAAAATAAATATGAGATGCAACTTCATTCTTATCTTTAAGTTTAGGTAGTGACTTAAAAAGTAAATATGCTAGACAAGGAAATGTAAACATAAATGCAAGTCCAATTCTTTATTTTAGTGCTCTAGGCTCCACAACAATCGACTTTAAGGTCGAAATAGGTGATCTTCGAGATTAATTATTGGGTGATATGAAAATGCAAGCTCTTGTTTTAATCTTTAAGTTTTAGGTGATGACTTGAAAAGTAAACATGCTAGGCAAGGAATGTAAATATGAATGCAATGTTCATTTTATTCTTTACTAGAGCTCATACAAGACTTTAAAGGAATATAAACCTCAATCCAACAAATATCTCAACAAGACAAAGTGAGCTTTAGAGTTCTTTGTACCAAGGCTTTCAAAGAATCCTTATGGTTTGAACATCATCATCAAGCTCAAGGAAATGGATTTGAGAGAATAAATCAAGCCATTAACCTTCCATATTCTTTAAAATAAAAACCCCAAACTTGAAGAAAAGGAAACATGGCCGAAGCCAAGGAGGAAGAAAAGAGAAATCTTTGGGACTCTAGAGGCCATGAATTACTGATATACTAACACCATCATCATGTGCTCTCATCCTTGAGTTATTTTTCCTTCAAAACAAACATCAAAAACCAAATCCTTTACAAGGAAAGAAAAGGAGAAACTGAAAGCATTCTTGGTCCAAGAACCAAGTTCCAAGTTTTAGAGGTTACACAAGTGATGACTCTCATGATCATCATCTTGAAACCCTCATCATCAAGCCAACATTTTCAAGTTCTAAAGGCTCCAAAGCCGAAAAACAAAGAGAGAGAAAAGCTCAAAAAGCCAAGAAAAACCAACAAAACTTGTCTTTAAACAAACATCAAAGGATTAAAGCAATTTAGAACAACATTCCCTACCACAAGAACTTTTCTTTAGCAAGATGTAGGGCTTGATCCTTTGAAGAGAACAAGAAGAAAATTCTTCCTTGAAATGGAGAGGAAGATTCGGCCAAGAGGAAAAAGAAAGGAAGAAAGTTGTGTTTCTTGAGTTTGATCTTTGGAAAGGTAAAGGTAGTGTATAGTTGAGGGGTGGTTCTTTGTGAGTAAGAAGAAGATGAAGAAGATGAAAAGAGCTCTTTAAACTCTTGAGAGAAAATGAGAAAAACTCAAGAATGCTCTTTGAAGCTTGAACTTAACAAATAAATAAAAGTGCAACCAAGTCCATCTACACATGGTATTGATACAGAAATAAAACAAATGAAGATACATGGAGGAGGAGTGGAGGCCATGACCTCATGTTCTATGAGGTGAGAGAATTTGTTCCATGGAGATATGGTGAGGTATGGTGGTGAGTATGGCTAGGTATGGTCTCAAGCATAGCTCCAAGTATGACCAAGTATGGCCTTTGATTTGGAATTAAAATAAATTAATTCTTTTAAATGGAGGAGGAGGAGGAGTGGTGATTTTCTTCTTAATTAGGGAAGGAAAATCACAATTTAATGTGTATTAGGAGTAAGCTTAGGGGTAGTATTTGATTAGGCCAAAGATTAGGGTCTGTTTGCTTTGCCTGTTTTCAGTTTTCAGTTTTCAGTTTCCAGTTTTCTGTTTTCTGTTTTGTGAAGGAAAAACTGAAAAAACTGAAAACGTTCAGTTTTTCCTTTATAAATCTGGAAAACTGAAAACTGAAAACTGGAAGCTGAAAACTGGAAAATGCAAAGCAAACAGGCCCTTAGAGTTTTGTGACTAAGTGTTTAGGTAAGTAAGTAGGTAATTAGATTAGAAGGTGGTCTCTCTAAATTAATGAAGTCAAGCTTCATTAACTTGGAATCCAATGCCAACAACATTCCTTGATTTAGGGAAGTAGGTGAGAGAAAATACTATTTATAGATTTCTTTCTTAAAGAATTAAAACTAGAAAAGAGTTTTAAGTTTCTCTAAGCAATCTTAGGGTCTAATTAACCTCAAATGATTATTTTGGCCCTAGATTAATTATCAAAATTAATTAATCTTTAATTAAAGCCTAATATTGCTTAGGTTTTGCTAATAACATCATTAGGCCCAAAATGCACTATGCAGGGGCAAAATTGTAATTTTCTCAAAAACTGCCCGAGACTCCCGGTACTTAAACAAATCTTGAATATGCCTTGAGAACATAGTTTTAGACTTCTGGGCAAAGTCTGGGTCAACTCGGAATTCAAAACCGTACTTAATCATAGCAAGGGTATTTTGGTCATTTGTACACAGGAAAAAAAATCGGGGCGTTACATATCAATTCAGAGAAATCCTTATAAGCTGCTCCTGCCATTGCCCCAATATAAGCAGATCCCAAGGTTCCTAAGAAGTATGAACACATTTCAGTTGGGATAAGCGATGGTTGAACTTGAGCAGCCAAGGCTCTCTACCTTTGAGTATATTGTTTAAACGGTTCATCTTTCTTCTTTTGCATTGAGCTTAGTTGTTCACAAGTAGGCGCCACATCAAGATTGAATTTGTATTGGCTCATGAATTGATCTGCCAATTTTCTCCAGCTAGAAATCTTTAAATGGTCTAGTTGAATATACCATTCCAAGGTAGGTCCAGTCAGGCTTTCATGGAAGAAGCTGATGAGAAATTTTTCATCCTTTGACCATATTGCCATCTTGGTACAATAACTCTTTAGGTGAAAAGCGGGATTACCCATCCCATCATACTTTGAGAAGTTAGGAACCTTGAAGTCCTTAGGGATTACTATGTCAGTAGAAGGGCAAAGCTGTTCAACTTCCACATAACCATAGGGGCTAGGACCATGAATAGCCCTAATCTGCTCTTGAATCTTCTCCATCTATTTTTCTTTAAATCTCCTTTTTTCTGCCTCTGCATGACTATTCTCTAAGGAAAATGGCTATTTCTGGACGACAATGCGAGGCTGCTCCCAAACAGGGGTAGCATGCCCATGCCCATCAGTATGCACGTTTTCTAAGGAACGATAGCCTTCTCCGATAGGGAGCACAAATGGTACTGTGGGTGGTGGTTGTCCATGGAGGTTATTTGGGATTTCTCCCATGTCATTCATCCCAGGGTGATATTTAGAGCTGCACTTGATACCACAAGCATAGTTATTATTGTGGCATTTGGTTGCACGTTTGCTAGTATATCTCTACCTTGATAAGCTCCCAATAGGTCAAGTGACTCTTTCATGGCTCTCATTATGTCCTCTAATCTTGATTGGTTATTCGATAGTTCATTCAGTTCTCCTCTCACTACATCAACCTCCATGCTCAGATTTCTTCCGACTTTAGAATTAGTTACGGTTGGAATAGTATTTCCTGTGTCACCATTTCCTGCAGCCATTTTAGTCCAAGCTCTGGTATTATGAATATGAGTTTGATCGGTATTCGTCTTCCTTGGGCATATAATGGTTGCAAAGTTTTACCTATAAAAACAATTTTAGTAAAAAGAAAGAGACAAAAATATAGTTATTTGTTAGACACCGTCAATCAAACATAGTCTTAATGTGAGTATCTTTGATTATAACTGTTTCCCAGAACATCTCGTTCAAAGGTACAATTTGTTTCACACTTCCTGATTGTTTGGTCTCATATTTGCTTCCATTTTCTAAAGATACTCATAACAAGATTTTAGTTCGATTCTCTAACAAATTTACCACAATGAAAATCTTGATTTAAAAGAAAGAAAGAATAATAAACAATTTAGGCAATTAAAAGAATTTATATACAAAGAAATGAGTTAAGGAAGATGTATGCTCTCTTTGTGTCCTATTTAAGGTGAACTCTGGAGGTCAATTCTATGGTCCTATGGTTGTTCTACTTTGTGAACACTTTCACCAGGTGGGTCTATATTCTCAGAATTCTATGGCCTCTGGAGTTATGGCTCATCTCGAAATGTTATCCATAATAGCAGGTGAACTGCTAGGTGTAGGACATTCACAAAGAGTCACACTCTAGATGAGATTTTCGCGATAACCAAACAAGATGAATATCCAAAATGGCTACCACTACATAATCTCTTACCTATCTCAAGTTGCACTAAGACCCGAGTATCCCCACTCGTGTGTGATTAATGTGTCAGTGTTGTGTGTGAAGAGAGCATACAAACCTGAAAGCCTAAAACTACCCATGACCAATACTTGCAAAAATTAAAATAAACAACAAATATATAAATAACCAAAAATAGGCGCCTACCCTAACGTTTTCATAAAGAAATAAGCAAAAGTCGTCTTCCTTAGGGTTGTCATAATAAAATAAACAAAAAGGCTACACAAATACAATGTCAACATAATCTAGCATAAAAAGAGAACAATAGACAATTAAACAAATAAAATAAAATAAAAAGAAAGAACAAGTGAGGCTATAATAATATGCACAATCAATTATATTAGGCTTGACTCTCAAAATTTCCCTAGTAGAGTCACCATCTATCGCAACCCGGATCGCAATGGGGACGGCGAAAAAAGAATTTATAGAAATTAAAGTCGCCACCAAGTTTATTTAAATTGGGAAAACATGGAAAAATCCATTTTATTTCAGAAAATGATCTTTGAAACTAGATTTGAGTTCGGGAGTCAATTATCCATAGGGAATGGTAGAAACTTAATTCTACACATCCCTAATACACTCGTCCTTAGACGGTACCTTTAATTGATTTGTGCAAATTATTAATTACCTTTTAAAATATTTATTTTTCCATTTTTTATTTACAAGAAAAAGAATCTTTCTTAAAAATAAATTTTAGAGCATTAAACTGTCATAATTTAGATGTCCAAAATATCAAGTTGACAAGCCATCATGGCTAAATTAACATCTTTATTTAAAATAAAATATTCTCCAAAGAAATGAAAATAAAATAAAACATCTGGTTTCAAAAATTCATTAAAAAAATTATTTACAAATAAGACAAAAATTATTAAAAAAATTTAATTTTGGCATGACAGGGATCGAAATTACCTATGCCTACGTATCCCCTGGTGCAATGGGAAACTCAAAATCACGTAGTTCTATATAAAAAAAGTGTGAGTTAATTATGTTTTTTGAAAAGAAATTTTGGAATATCAAATTGTCACAGTTAAAATATTTCAAAATATAGAATTAACAAGCCGTCGCTGCTAAATTAATTAATTTATTTGAAATGAATTATTTAACAATTCGAGAGTTAGTTCAAACTTAAACAAAGAAATAAAAGTCTCTCCTATAAATGATAAGTATTTGTAGATAAGATAAAAAAATTAAAAATTTAATCCAAGTAATTATTTTACAATCAAAGTGAATTAAATTCTTTTTTTTTATTTTAGACTCAACTAAACCAAACCCAAACAGACAAATCCCAAAGTTAAAAACAAAATAAATAAAAAAGAGCTAACGAGACAAACAAAACTAAAATTTGATCCAACAAAAATAAAATAATCTTAACCAACAATGTAAATAAAATAAAGCATCCCTAATTTCCTAATTTTACCTAAACTAATTCCACCCTTTCCCCTAATCCCTCACGTACACACGCACACAAACATATTCACTTACGCACCCACATATACACGGATACACATTAGCACACGCACACACACATCCTCACAACTCACTAATATACCTGCATCTACACACAGAAAGCAAGAGAGAGAGAAAGATATATCATGTGAACGAGAGACATAGAAGGAGAGGCGGAGAATGGGAAGAGGCCGCGGCGGTGGGTTGTTCACCGCAGCGGCTGGGGAGGGACAACGGAGCTGCAACAACACAATAACGAAGGGGAGGGACTGCGTAGCTAGGATGTGTGGCTCGAGATCGAAAGTAAAGAGAGAGCTAGCTGTGGCCTACCACGGTTGGGGCGATATCGCGACTGAGGGACACCGGCAATGGGTCGATCTGCCATGGCTGATGTGCGATGGTAGCTGGCGGCTTGTGGCGGTTCGGGATCGGAGAATGAGTAAGATAAAGGGAGCAGTGGTAGGTGGTGGCTTGTAGCGGTTCGAGGCTGACGGAGGGCGCGATTTCCGATGAGAGGAGGAGGAGGAGTGGTGGTTATCGTGGTGGTTCACAAAGGCGAAGCCGGCAGTGAGGGTGGAGGTTTGAGGATGGCTTCGTAAAGATGATAATGATGTAAGGTGTGGCAGTGGTGGTGGTCACGTGGCGCGGAGCTGCTTTCTTCTTCCCTGCTGATTACGGCAGCAGTTGGTTTGGCTACTATGAATGGTGGCTTATGATGATGATGGCTGGGGGTGGAGGGTGTATGGTGGGTGGAAGATGGTGGTGTTTGGGTGAAGATAAAGGTGAAGCTAACGACGGTTCATGGCTAAGGGAAGAATTAAGAATGATGGAGGGGAAGAAGATAATGTAGGGGAAACAATTGAGAGGGGGGCGCGGCGGTGGTGAAGGAAGCTACCACCGCGATCTCTATGTCTTTTTTTTTTGTTTATTCCAATGATGATGATCTATACCCGTCTCTGTTGTTGTTATTGCCGGATTGTATTACTGGACTGGATATTGTTGATTTTTTTGCAGGTTCTGAAATTGGTCTTCTAATGTTTCTGTGTATGTGTTTGAATTTTCCCTGAATGTTTGAAAAATTCTCTAATGGTATTGCTCCGTGTTTGAGAATTTTTTTTTTGTTCTTCACCTCTACCGATGATGGTCTGATGGCTCTATGTAAGCAAAGAAAATTTTCTTCATTATTCCATACAGGCTGGCAGAAGTAAGGAATCCCAGCTCATCATTGAAAGTGAGAGCTCATCACGAAAAGTAGGAGAGGAACATCATCATTTTGCAAAGAAATAGAGAGGAGTCTCATGATTGTGTTTGCCAATTTTTTTTTGTACTTTCCCTTATCCCCATGTTAATATTGATTCATGTGTATTTGGCAAGGAAGGAAGAGGAGCCCGTGACTCCTCTATCTCTCTCTTTTTTTTAAAATTATTTTTATTATTATTTTTTTAAACAACAAGGTAACTTCTTCTTTTTTGGACAAATATGAATTGGGCTAAAATGAATTGGGTCCTCTTCTATTTTTTTTTTAGACAAAAACGGGCTAAAATGGTTGGGCCACTTTTTTTTTTTTTGGTTATGCACATGAAACAAAAATGTAAAACAACAATAAATGAATCTAAATAAAAAGGTTTGAATTGAATTTGAATTAAACACAATAGAGAATTATAGATAAGATTTGAAACGGTTCATAGTTTCATTTAACAAAAATAAAACTACCAACATGAGTCTATAGATGAGCTAAACTCTGAAAATATGCCAATTTTTTGTTTTAGTTTTATGGGCCGGATAAAATTGGGTGTTCACACAGA
This sequence comes from Dalbergia cochinchinensis, assembly GCA_031216125.1. Classification (NCBI taxonomy): domain Eukaryota; kingdom Viridiplantae; phylum Streptophyta; class Magnoliopsida; order Fabales; family Fabaceae; genus Dalbergia; species Dalbergia cochinchinensis. Next base: position 27,530,218 of record CM062368.1, read on the forward strand.
CATATTCAAAAGGAGTTTATCATATAAAAAAAATTTAGTTTTAGCATGAAGGAGGAGTACTAGATAGGCTGATTATTCAGGTATTATATGAAATAAATACTATTTTCTTCCATTTTTCAAAACTATGTTTTTTCAAGATTATATAGAAGAATAGCTTAATTTTATTAAATTATCTTTTATTTCTCCTTATTAATTATAAATATAAATTTAGTTGAGGAAATAAATACAAAAGAAAAATTTGGAAAACTAATCAATGTTTCCAAGATATTGTCAAACTACTCGTTTGACCCGTGCGATGCATTAGGTGATAACAAAAAATAGTTTATTGATAGTTATCAAAAATAAATAATAATTTATTTAAATATATTTTATAAAAAATTAAGTATATTAATCTATTTTGAAGATAAGTTAATAGCAAAATAATTAAGTAAATGAACAAAATATAAAGAGAAAATTATATTAAGCTCCCTTGAAGTTTAACATAATCACACTCAGCACCCTGTCTTTTTTGTAAAACTATTTTTGACCTCCCCTAAAATTTACTAAAATTTTATTGACCTTCCCTATAGATATTAGTTCATTAATTTAAGTGATAGAAAGATAACATAAAACATATACATAATTGTTACTAATAAAATTATAATATTTTGACAGTATTTAAAAATTAATTGAATAAAATACTTTTTTATCATATGAAAATGAAACTTATAATTATACCTTATGATAAAAAAAAGAGGTATTTTAGTTAATATTTATGTCAAATACTATCAGAATATTATAATTTTATTATTAATAATCAGGTATATATCATGTGTTATCTTTTTTGTCACTTAAATTAAAATATTTATATGTAATGTTAGTGTAATTTTAGTAAATCTCGAAGGAGTTTAATGATAGTTTTATGAAATAGAGGGGAGCTAATCATAATTACACTAAACCACGGGGGAAATGAGTGTAAATTACTCAAATATAAATATGTTATTGTATTTTATATCTTATTTTGAATATTATATTTATAAGGTTGAAAAATCTCAATAAATGATCTTTAACTAATAATAAAGATCCTATTTTATGAAAAATTTGCATGTTTTGAAAGTTGAAAATATTGAATAAAGAAAGAGAATAAGTGTATAATTTTACTATATTATGAGTCATTCATAGGGATGATAATGGGTATGGATAAGAGAACGGACATGCCCCTTGCCTTCATCCTCATTTAGAATTTTGTCTTTTGTCCCTATTATCATTCCCATCATGGGTCCCTATTTTTCATTTCTCATAGTGATTTTAATCCCTATGAGTGTTTAAGGGTTTATTTAAAATGTTTTAAAAAGAGAAAAATTTTATAAGTACTTCGAAATTCGAAACATAAATATTCACATAAACAAATACTACTAATACAACAAAAGTCAAATTAAAAATAAGCATAATACAAATCTAATAAAGATAATTAAAAAAATAAAGATATACTAAGATTTTCTTGATATAAATAAAATAGGATATTCAAATAATTTATATAGATAAAGAATAAGTGGGTCTCCATGGGGCCGGGATCTCATTCCCCGTTCATATCCTATTTAACATACATGGACTTATCTCCTGTTTCCATGAAGAGTAACATATCCCTCATTTCTTGTTCTCATTGCGGGTAATACTCACGAATACTTACTTCAACAGTTTTTTTTGTTCCCTATTCATTTATATATCTTTTTAGTAAATTAAGGTATTTAATTTTTAAAAACATAAAAATATTTTTTAATTAATAAAAATAATGATTAAATTTAATTTGTGTGATTTCATTTCCACCTCCTTTCCTTATATATCATTTTAGTAAATAACTAAAATATTAATTTTAAAATATATATTATAAATAATGTGTTATAATTAGTAAATAAAATCATAAATAGTCCTAATTTACATCATCTCCATTACTGGAGTAGATACTTAATTTGGATCAAAATTATTTGTTTTGATTTAGAAGCAAAACACAAAACATTGTTTTTCAGATATCTAAATTATTAGCTTTTGATTTTGAATATAAATTTATGATTGATATATAATTGAAAATTTTCAATTAATTGTGATTTATAATTGATATCTCATAATTAATTAGGATTGATGTGATTAATAGTTGGCAATTAATTGTGATGAATATAAATAATATCTCATAATTTTTTATGCTGAATATAATTGATTGATATAATTTACATAAATTTTTTTATTTTTGAATAAATATATTCAATGTTAAATTAACTTCATTGCACCACTTGGCATAGCATTCATTGTTGAATGATCTTATTTATTGTGGCCTTTAATTTTTTTTTAATATGGAAAATAAGTAACAATTAAAATATAAATTAAATTAAAAATATATTAGTCTAAAATACAAAGGTTGAGAAAGTGAGGGGTCTAAATAGCTTTATGAATTATATGTGTAAAAGTTTTTCTGAAATAAGTTTTAATTATTAATATTGTAGTTTGCATTAATTTTTAATTGTACAATTTTATTTTCATTGTAATCTTTATTTTCTTGGGCATGAATTGTAATATTTAATGATTATAATATTTAATTTTATTTCTTCTGAAAAATAGTTAATAATTAAAATATAAATTAAATTCAAAATATTACTTTAAATATAAAAATTGAGAAAGCAATGGGATCTAAATAGCTTTATGAATGAAACGTGTAAAAGTTTTCCTAAAATGAGTCTGAATTATTAGTATAATAGATATATTTTATATGAAAAATAATTAATAATTAAAATATAAATTAAATTCAAAATATAAATTTAAAATTAAATATAAAGATTAAGAAAGTGATGGGATCTAAATACATCTATTAATGACACATGTAAAAGTTTCTTTGAAATGAGTCTAAATTATTATTAGTATAGTAGTTTGTATTAATTTTAAATTTATAACTTTACAATTTTATTTTCATTGTAATCTTTTTTTTTAACAAATTGTAATCTTTAATTTTTTTCTTCTATGGAAAATAATTAATAATTAAATATAAATGAAATTCAAAATATTACTTTAAATATAAAGATTGGGAAAGTAGTAAGGCTTAAATAACTCTATGAATGACATTTATCAAAATTTCTCTGAAATAAGTTCGAATTATTAGTATAGTAGAAGTAGATAACACGTGTAAAAAAATTTTTGAAATAAGTTTCAATTATTAGTATAGTAGTTTCCATTAATTTTTATTTTATAATTTTATTTTCACTAGAATCTTTTTTTTGGATGGATTATAATCATTAATGATTATAATATTTATTTCTATTTGCTATTAAAATTAATTAATAATTAAAATATAAATTAAATTCAAAATATTAATGTATATATAAATATTGAGAAAACAGTGAGGCCTAAATAGCTCTATAAATGGCACTTATAAAAGCTTTCCTGAAATGAGTTAAAATAGACAACGGATTTGAAAATTGCATCATTAAAATTATAAATTTTATTTCTAATTTAACTTATGAATTCGAAATGGAATTTCTTGTTTTGACCTGTATATTAGTTTTTCCCCCCTTGTGTACTATAAATTAGCTATTTTATTATAAGACCAAATGTGATTTGAAGTAACAAATCCTTTTTCGGCATTTTGACATATTGTGTCTGCCGTCTTGTAAAATAGATGTTGCAGAGATAACAACAATGAGGAGAATTTGTTTAGGAATAAATAGATATTCACAATCAATAATTAATATAATTGATATCTAATAATCAATTATAATTACTATGATTAATATTCATAAATTAAGTTTGATAAATATAATTGATATTGATATCTCATAATAATTAAGAAATTCATTTTTTATTTTTAATATATACTTAATGTAGATCCATTCTAGTTGTGACACTAGTCAACTCATCATTATTTAGTCCTTTGAAATATAATTAGTGTATAAATAGATAATAGATAAAAGATTTAAAAAAGTTAAAAAAATAGAAGTGTTTGATAAGATTCAAAATAGATAAATTATTATGTTTATTATTTAAATTTAAATGATAGTAGAAATATTTAAATATTTAATTAAATACTGATAAATTTTGAAAGATATTTAATTTTTATAGTGCAAACTTACTATTAAATACAGATGATTATCAATGATATTCTAATAATATATAATAATTGCAGTTTTAACTTTTTAAAAAATAATTACTAATTAACTTCTTAAAAATTATAGGTACTAAATCATTCTTATTATGATACTTATAAAACTTTTCTTTATAGGAGTCTGGAATATTAGTATTATAGATAGATTATAGATTACAAATCATTCAAGAGTTAAGATAAAACTTTTTTTATAAAATGACACTTCAAAATATACTGGGTCGGGATAGTATAATACTTCGATTTAAATATGGTTGTTACTACGATACTAAAACAAATTTTTAATAAAAGACACAAATTAAATTTCGAAAGATAATTATTAAAGTATTTTTAATTAAATATTCATATAAATTATCTTATTTATAGAGGTACCTGGTTGATTTTCCTTTTTTTTTTTTTGGCCTCGCAAAAAGAGAATACCATAACGATTCTCACAAGTGATATACCAAAGTTTATGACGATTTATAAGAAAGGAATTGAGCCATGTGTACTGAAATTTAATTTAAGATAAAATGTATTTTACCTTCTGAATTATAGATCATATATAATTTATATCTTAATTTTTTAGAATATATATTATGATATCTCAAACTGTCAAAATAGTTTAGAACATTATTTTCTATTAAGTTGACATATATTTTCACTAGTAAATAGTCATATGCATATCATTTGTATAATTAAACAAACAAATATATCTATCTTTTTAATCAAATTTCTCAACCTTAAACCCCTCACTTAGAAATAAGTAAAAATACCTTTTTATTATGGTTAAACTCTGACATTTGAAGGGTATTTTTATCCATTTCTGAGTGAAAGAGGATATATGATTGGAAAATTTGATTAAATTGTCAAGTATTTTTATTTCTTTAATTATATATGTGACATGCATATAACTATTTAATAGTGAAAATTGATGTTAACTTAATTGTTTAAAAAATCTAAATGTTATAATATATATTTTAAAAAATTAAAATATAAATTATATATAATCTAAAATTTAGAAGATAAAATATATTTTTATCCTTTAATTTATAAAAGTTATTTTCCTTTTGATGGCTGGGAGGACAAGAGATTATTTTGTCATTGAAAATTGCAAATTTCTAATGATCAGTTTTTTCGAGGTGAATTTCTAATGACCGTTGAACACAAAAATATCAATTTATGCATAAACCTTATTTTCTAAAGATAATTAAGATTTAAAGTTTAAACTTTAATGAAAATAATAAAAGATAATTATTGAGGAGAGAAAAACAATCTATGATGAAATCATAACGTCCCCTGGGATGGACATCAATGATGCACCTACTCCTGATTAAATATTCGAATGGCATTGGAATTGCAAGGGTAAAAAATGACCTGTCATTTTTGCTGTAAAAATAAAATAAGGGCCGACACAGACGCTTCATAAATAAATAAATAAAATCTAGCACCTGGGTCCTTCGCTTTATTGGCAGCTATTATAAGCCCCTCAACCTAATCTTATGTTTCGTGTAAGACTTTTCTTTTCTTGGTTCACAAGTCAACTTAATTAACTTTGGATATTCCCTAAGTGGTAGTAGAAAGTAGTGAGATAAAATATGATACCAGTATGATTTAATACCAATACAGGGATATAATAAAATTCTAAAATTTAAGATATAAAGACACATCTATATATATTATTAATATATTATAAAATTTATTTAACTCTCATCGTAACTATCTTAATAAAACAAAAAATATATATCAATGACATGATAGGTCCTACATTCCGCATACAATGAAATGATAAGTCTCAGTGTAATATCGGTGGTAGCGATGGATAGCACCAGGCTTTTTCTTCGTATAACACCATGCTTTTTCTTCCTATAATTTTAATCTATTTTAGTCCATCTTCCACTTTTCAAGCCAGGTAGGTAACGATGTTTTCCTTTACTAAACTTGTGGTTAGCAATTAAATTGACTTTTTGACAGTAAATTCATTATTTTCTTTTGGTACAGTTAATGTATCAACTTTTTCTTTTTCTCTAATTAAGTCACGACATTTTATAGGAAATTTTACCCATTTAAAACAGAAAAATGAGTAGTTATGAGAATAAACGGAAAAAAACTAATTATCAAAGTGAATAGTTTAAAAAGAACATGAATACACAAGGGATTCCCGCGAACCTGAAACTGCATGAATATGCGAGGGGCAGGGCGTATTCATGCCCAAAAGGAATACGCGACTACCAGGGGCGTATTCAAGCCCACATCGACTACGTGACGGGGAGGGGTGTATTCATGATCACTATAAATACCCAGAATACGCCCCGCCTCAGTTCAAGTCATTTTCATTCCTTTTCACTTTCACAGATTTTTTTTTCACCATGGCCAACATTCCATACCGCTTAAAAGATATTTATATCTCTGCCAAACTCGATAACCAGATATTTTATCTCTTTGTTAATATACTATTATTGTTTCCTTTTTTTAATTCAAAACTAGCATAGTTAGTATATGTTTAGTTCAGTTTAGAAACTTAATTATCATATATTCTGTGTATTAGTTTAGTTAATTTAAGTTAGGTTAGTTTAAGGAATATGTTTAATTTAGCTTACTCCCTTAATTAGTTTAGATAATTTTAAATTAGTTTGGTTTAGAAAAATATGTTTAGTTTAATGTGTTAAATTGATTGCCCAACATCTATTGATTGGTTTAGTTAATTTTAAGTTAGTTTAGATTGAGAAAAAAATGAATAATATGATATTAGTTCACCATTGATAGTTAGTTTAGATTGCCCAACATCATGTGATATTTACTTATTTGAATTTTCTGATAACAATATTATGCATTTTTACTGAGATTTATGTTGAGTATTCGGAATACATGTATAACTTTAATAATTAAGTTATGTTTAGTGGATGATTTGCTGATAATAGTTTTTAACTTTAATAGAAGTGAACCTTTAATTAAAAATGATTTAGTTTAGGGTTTAGGGTGTTAAAACATAAATCTTGAGAATCTATATATTTAATTAGTTTAAGATAGTTTGTATTTGAAATTAGTAACATATTTATTTCATTTATGCAGCCGCATAGAGTATTGCAGCCGAGGCGCGGCAGTGCACGGCACCCCATGCTAGCATGGAGTATCATCTACGACAGGCCGGGTTTTGGGAGGTTGCCAACTTTGGCAACTTCCATTACAATTCAGCACTCATTAGTGCACTTATAGAGAGATGGCGTACAGAGATGTACACATTCCATCTTCCATATGGACAGTGTACTATCACTCTCCAGGATGTGGCATTCCATTTAGGTTTGAGGGTTGATGGGGATGCAGTTAGTGGTTGCATGGGGGCATGGGAGAGATGGCACTAGCAAAGCTTATGGGATATCTGTTGGGATTTATTGGGCGTGGTCCCTGAGGAGAGAGATCAACATGGATCTTATATGAAGCTGACATGGCTCAAGAACACATTCAGATATGCAGAATTTCCCATTGATACTTCTGACGTAGTAGTCTAGTGATGGACAAGGGCAGACCTGCTACAGTTGATTGGGGGTGCTTGTGTCTGGATAAGTCATCCTTGCGTGTTCATCTTAAGTGGTTGCCCCTGCTACGTGATTTCGAAGTGACTGAGCGCTACAGTTGAGGATCTGCAGCCTTGGCGTGTTTATATCGCAGCCTTTGTCGAGTGTGAATGGTCTTGTTGCCGACATTGGAGGGTGCGCAGCCTTATTGCTATCATGGGCTTATTATCGGATCCCCTCAATATGCCCTGGACACGATTAGGGGCTTATATTTCCACTAGCCTCGAGGTATTATTATGCCCTTCAGTTATGGAGTATATTCGCTTTGACATCTGTATGTTTGAGTGTTATTAACTTGTAAATGATTTTTTTTTAGGTGGGCCGGATTGAGGATTCAATCATATGAGGATGCCTATCGTTTGGTGGACTTTAGGGCATATCTTGATGCTATACCCATTGATGGGGTAAGTGACACTAACTATCTAATTATTCAAATTTCATTTTTTATGATTACCCCTAATATTAATCTTGAATTGTCAATTATTGTAGTTTCAGTGGCTGCCATGTGAGGATGCAAATCTAGTTGCTGTCACACCGACCCATGTTTATGGAGGTGCTGGAGTGTGGGCTTTGGTTACCGCACTCATTTGCTTCGAGATTGTGGATTGGCACTAGCCAGACCATGTGCTGCGACAGTATCAGTGCATATAGTCTATTCCGTGTGCCCCGTTGAATATTAATAGACTGCATGCTATGGACAGATGTGGTAATGATATGGTATAGTGGCCAGACAAGCATGCAGAGTACCATGGGTATTGGGTTGCGTGTGAGCAGCATGTCATGACAGGGAGGCACACTGCACATAGTCTTCCATCCGCAGAGTATCTTAGGTGGAACTCAGGGATTACACGGAGGTTTTTATGCACCAACTCATAGCTGCATGACCCTCGTCTATCCTACGTGCCACAGGAGCTACCACTTGATGCAGGACCAGCACCTTTTGTGGCTCGTACTGCGAATGCTCCAGATAGCTGACAGTGGTGGCGTTGTGCGCGGGCTGGTACCCGATCTTCACAGAGATAGAGAGCCCACAAGCATGGAGATGCTAGAGGTGCCGAGGGAGATGGTGGATGTGACGGAGATAGTGAGGTAATGACCAGGATGAAGGAGGTGATATAGGTGATGGAGGTGGTAGGGGTGGTGCTGGTGGTGATGGAGGTGGTGGTGGTGAGGGTGGAGGTGATAGGTGTGGTGGTGGTGGTGGAGGTGAGGGAGGGGAAGATATGTATGTCCCTGATGGAGGTAACGGAGGCTGCTATTTCTACACCCCTTTTATGGATAACTTCTTCAGGGGTGGCATTAGCCAGTAGGAGTTTGATGGACTGCAGTCTTTCCTTGATGCTCCCACGCCTCTTCATCTGATGGGTCTGCAGCTAATGGGTCTGCAGCTGATGGGTCTTCTGGTCAGCGACAGGGCATAGACCTAAACATGCCCATCTATGATCTATTTAGGGATGAGCCATTATCAGCAGACCTTAGACATCGGGACCATTGACACCCTATGTCCCCATTTAGCGCTAGGAGGAGGAGGAGGGTGAGGATGAGTCGCAACATCTCATCCCTAGGCGGAGACTTGCACGTCGTGTTCAACCTCGACATTGTCATTCAGGGTGTGAGCTCCCAGTGCCTAGAAGAGACAGGGATGGGGCGGATGATTAGTTATAGACGTAGATTATCTTATGTATATGTATTTAACTTGAAATGATTATGTTATGTAGTTTATTTACCTTATGTACTATGTTTATGTATATAATATATTATGTTTATTTGATGAATCTTAAATGATGTGTATTTACGAAACAGGAATAAAGGAACATGAAATCCATATTAATAGAGGATCATAAACATAGTTGGATGCAAATATGAAACTGCCATTAATAGAGGATCCGAAACATAGTTGGATACAATAAACATGAAATCAAACATATACACAAACATAACACAGTAAATTCAGTCATGTCGGGATGAGGATGAAGCTAGTAAGGTTAGGCACTTTCTTCTGGTATGACCTTTATTTCTACATAGCCCACATCGCTTTGGTTGGCGTGTCTCAACTTCATCCATTTCATTACGAATTCTGGTGGACACTGGATGACCCTCAGTAGCTCTTTTGAGGGTTGGATCTGGGTCTATAGGGAGCCCAACATATGTAGGCCGCAGATGCTCATCAGTAATGGATGTGAACTCCAGTTTATAGACCTTGTCTACTTATTCCATACTGTAAATAGGATGAGTGAAAGACCTCCACTCAACCCATTCAGCATCACATACTGCAACAACATGCTGACATGGGTAATGCAATGCCTAGAATGATCCACAGTCACATTGTCGCTCTCCCAAATGCACCCTATAGTCTCGTGTGATATATTCTTGTCTTTCTGTAACTAAACAAGAAATCATATTCTCTGTGAAAAGGACAACTAACATCTTGTCCAAGAATTGTTTATTCTCATTAATCGCTCTCAACACAGACTATGACCATTTTTGCCCTCCTAAAATTTGGGCTTGTACCTGACCCCTTTTCTCAACGGATAATTTTGTAGGATGAAAGTAGGTGGATTTCATAATGGCAATAATTGGAAGATTACGGGTACCCTTCATCACAATATTTATACACTTGGACAAGTTTGTTGTCATATGGCCAAACTGACAGCCCTCATCAGCATATTGGGCCCATTTTTCACGCAAGATTTGATCATCCCACTGACACACATTAGGATCCTCATCCCTCAGCAGTCCATAAGAATATGCAAAATCTACATGGTTCTTTGAATATGTTGCATTTATAAGAATTCTTTTGGTATCCTTATTCTTAAACCGCAAGGAAAAGTTAGAAGCAATGTAACGAATGCAATATACGTGATAGGCCATTGGAGGGTGCCACTCACTACCCTCTACCTCTATAGCTGATATGATAGACCCATGTCTGTCAGAAACACTAAGAATACTTTCTTGAGGCACCACATGTTGTTGAAGATTGGTCAAGAAAAATGACCATGCTTCTTTTGTCTCTCCCTCAACCACAGTAAATATGACAGGTAAAATATTAGAATTATCAGCCTGAGTAATAGCCATCAACAATATGCCTCCATATTTGCCATACAGATGAATGCCATCAATTGAAATAAATGGTTTGCACCATTTGAATGCCCCGATGCACGGTGGAAATGACCAGAATACACGGTGAAACATGGAATATCGATGATTAATAATATCACCCACATAATATGGCTTTGTCAATAAATGAACCGGTGTACCTAGCATTTCCAACAAAATGTAATAATAAATAACAGGCTAACTAAATATTACTTAATACAAGAAAATAGAACAATAAATAACAGGCTAACTAAATATTACCTAATCCAAGAAAATCTAATAATAAATAACAAATTAGATAATTATAACTTAATCTAAGAATATCTAACAATAAATAACAAGCTAACTAAATATTAGTTAATCCACTTAATCGTAATCTAAAATAATTGAATCTTTTAAAAACTAAATGAAACTGACAACTTAATTAATTCACAATCACAGTTAACTATAAACTAATTAGTAATTACCTGGCATATAATATTGCACACCTTGCAATCACTTCGACAGTTCAGCGTATGATTCTTCCCAATCCTTATAAATCTTAGCAATTGCTTTTTGCTTTGCAATCCATACCTTTCTGTATAAAATATTGAACTTGAAAACCGATTCCACATGTTCCTGTAACTCTCTAATGGACATTGTTGGATTTGGCTCAACCATGGGAAACATACTGGTACAAATAAGATTACTATCCAACTGCCGGTGTTGTTCAATAACAGAATCATGTTCACATGTTTGTCTTCCATTGTACTTTTGTACTTCCCATACTTGTCTTTTCATGCGAAATGTAAAACTTATGCTCCAATTACAATGATTGTCAAACTTCAAACACTTGCACTGATATTTCATTGGACCAAACTCATAAACCTTGAATTGGACCTTTCTTCTGATACTGTCATTATTGATTGCAAAAAAACACATCCTCCTTGGTTTAAAATTGTTGCCCCACCTCAAACTCCCCTTCACCTCTAACCACTCTCGCAGTAGGCCCTGCAAAGCTATTTTCTGGCATTGTCTCCAAGTTTATTGAAGAATAGTGACTAGGATATTCTTGTGATACAAATTGAGACTAGATCCGTGACCCCACAAATTGCGATTGTCTATCACGTGTCTCCTCATCACTATATGCATTACCTTCCTACTGATACAACCCTAACTCGTTTTCATCATCATCTTCATCCCTGTGATCTATGTGAAACTCAAAACCCGCAACAGCCACATGTCTAGTTGATGGCCCTGCATCTTGTATCACCAGATTTGTAAAACTAGGACTACGAACTGGTGGATTGTGGGCCACTTGAAGATGTGTAGAACCATGTTGCTTCGGTGTCTCATTTACTGATGTGTGAAGAGCAGAATCAGTAGAGCTCAAATCACAATCTTCTAGAATGATGAAAATTTCCATTACTCGAACCTTTGAAAATTGAGCTTTGAATTTAACATAAGACTCATTTCATTGTCGCTACAAACTGGAAAGCAGCTGTACTTGACCACAACACCTCCAAAAGCTATAGGTACTCTATAAAACATTTGACTAACTTACTTGTGAGGACCTATTTACTCTAGTATTTTATTTTGTAACTCCAAAAAACTTATAGATTGACTGGCAATCAAACCAATTAGTTTCTTACTATAAAGTCTAACTCCTTCATTTGTGCCCTCTTCGAGTTTGCCATCATAATGAACAAGCATGAAACATGAACCCATTTTCTCAGTAAAAATACACTACATACAGCAAAGATGAGAGTGAATGGATACTGATGGAATACTGAATGCAGTGTGCAATGGGTTAAATAGGCAGGGCAACTGAATACTTGAGGGATACAGACGTATGCCACAAAACGAGAATACGTATTGGACATTCGCATAAGCTGTATGAACCAGAATATGCAAGAGGCCCTTGCACATGCAATACTAATGTGAATACGCAAGGGGCCTCCGCATATTCATTAAAAACATAAATATGTGGGGGCCCCTTGCATATTCACGTTGGTACTGCATGCACAATGGCCCCTTGCGTATTCGTCTGTATATTTTTGGCCCACAAATGATTCCGATTTCATTTCCGTTTATTTATGTAAATATTCTTTTTTTTTGTTTTATATTAATAAAAGAGCCTATTTTATAATATTTCACAATGATAACTTCAGATAACCAACAAGTTGTTAGAAGGTGAAGTAAACTTAAATATTTCATTTTTTGGAAGTGTGAGAGTAATACCTTTTACAATATTTAATATAAAAAAATTTCAAATATTTGCTCCAACCAGTTGAATAAATTGGTAAAATGGTATTTGATTAAAGGTATATTTGTTTTAGGTTATTTCAATAAAAATTTATTTTAAATTTAAAGTTCACTTCTTCTAAAAATTATTTTGTATAATTTCTATTCAAAAGTTAAAATAATTAAAAAATTTATTGTTGGTTTTTGAGTAGAAACAAGTATAAATAACTTCAATAAAAAATGTTTTCTAGTTAATTTTAGAAAATTCTAAAACAAATGTTGTCTGAATATATAATTAATTCGATAATTTTGACCAATTTATCATTGGTTGAGTTACTAAAATTAAAAAAATAAAAATTAAATTCTTGCAACTATGGTAGAATCAACCTAAACACATTCGCAGTTCCTTTTGGCTATTGAAGTCAACAAGGATGTTCTCATCAGTATTCTAGTAAGTATGATTTTAAAAATATCTTGGTGAATACAATTTTAAAATGAAAACAAAAAATTTATAAAAAAAAATGAAATAAAAAATACACATTTCTTGTTTTCATAGTCACCAATTCTCAGAAAAGAGGAAACAATCTGCAAAACAAGAAAGTATAAATATACATATAATCCAAACATACCCTAAATGTCAAAATACTTGAACCAACTAATAGTAAGTATTTATTAAATTATAATTACTTATTTTTGAAGCTTATGAACTTGTTTATATTGAGAAAACAAAAACCTTATGTCCATTAAAACATTTAATGATATCTAACTCTAAATTATAAGGTGCTTTCAATGGCAGCAAGATAAAATGAAGAGTTTCTTACCCTTGGTATATCTGTATGGCTAGTTAAAGCACATAGCAAAATGTTGCATGCATAAACTAGGCGAAGGATAATTTGGTCTTTTACATGACTTGAATTCTAGGATAGTCCTCAATTAATCATGATGAAATTACTAATGTGATCCCTTTTAATTTTAAATTCTCCTTTGAACCACTACTCTCTTTTCTCCTTCACCCATTCTTAGTTTATTCCTAATGGCTATTGTAACATCCTCCTAAGTACAACGTCATCCTTAAGTCATGACATCAGACTTGAGAGTTATTGCTTATAAATTAGTGGACCTTTCTTAAATAACTATAGCAAATTCGATGGGATCGTGTAATAACTAGCAGAATTCGATTAAAATATATAACAAAGATACAAAACATTTATTTAATGTAAAGTCAATTACATAAGGAAGCTCTACTATGAGCTTTAATACATATACAATCTCTATTACATTTACATACACATATGCCTACAACTATATACAACATAATAACAATATCAACTACTAAACAACTGTAATTCCAAGTTCTTTCATGTAGAAGCCATATAATTTTCTGGATCAACTTGGAGGCGACACGGGAACATAAAACACATTGGCGTGAGAATTATACAATTCTCAGTAGGGCAACTCTCCAAAAAACTCACTCATAATGTCATCGTCATCGCCTCAGCCATTTCGGTTTATTAGAAAAAAGAGTGATCATGCATTTCATACCAATTGTTCATTTTTAAAATTCCAAATTATACTTCCAAAGTGGGTAGCTTTTAATAATTAATCACTTAATGCATATGTATTATAATGTCAAATATCTGGTAAATCATCTTAAGCAGACATTCAAAAATAATAGTCGAAACACAAGTACAAATTTCATTCTTACAAATGTTATCAAGTAAACTTATATGTATATGCAGAAATAATAAAAAATTATGCGTTCCTTTTCATGGTCAAGGAATTTAATCTAGGGCATTTTTCTCTTTTCATTGACATAGGAAAGACTTAGCTTATATCATGCTGTAAAACTTAATTCAGTGCAACTTTCGCTCTTCATTGACACAGGAAATACTTAGTTTATACCCAACGGGTATCTGCTGTGGACAACTGCACAATAGAGAGTTTATACCAAATGGTATTTATAGTGGATCACACCACACAAGGGAAATAGACTGCTTATCAGGACTGAGGTCATTCCTATACGTGATCATTAGACTTCATTTTTTTCCATTTCCAAATTATACACAGTTCTATTCCTAGCCGATACGTTTATCGACTCATAATATTTCGGAGGAAGTTCTTCTTTTTGCCTTTCCCGTAATTCAATCTAAGTCTTGTTTCTATTTTCTCCATATGTCCGAATAGGCACACTCATAGTATTTTGGGAAAGTTCCTACTTTTACCTTCCCTTCATTTAGTCTAAGGCTTGTTTTTGTTTTCTCCATATGTCAGAATATGTATGATTAAAGTTCATATATTTTCTTTTGCCACATGTGTATATCATTCACTTTACTTTTCCAAATGCATGCATGAGGCACATATACACATTTATTCACAATATGATTCCAATCATGCCTCAAACTATTCCTTAAAGTCATTCACATGCATTCATATATCATACTTGAACCCAATGTCATTATTTCATTAATTCAAAGCATCAATTCATTTTCAGCACAATGATAGATTTCACATATCCATAACACAAATTATTTTCATTCCAAACCATCAAATCCAAGGCTATAAAAATTATCTAAGACACTTCAATTTGTCCTCAAGATCCTTTAAAAATTTCGGGTTAAAAGAGTTCTCTAAGTATCATAACAAAATTCAACAATTTTAGTGGTTAGAGACCACTTATACTCAGCTCAGAACTAGAAATGAATAATTTTTCACCATAGCAAATGAATCTAGAAAACTTGAAATAAAAATCCTCATAAAACCTCAAGGTGTCTCTAATATCCTGTAAAAATTTCAAAGGATAAGTCAATCATTTACTATAGTAACAAAATTAGACAAATTTACAGCTTCAGTTCCAACAATTTAGGCAGCATGGATACACTTTCGGTTCATGATTTTTCTCATGCAGTTAGAGTCTTTATCATGCTCCACGAAAATTATTAGAGTTGCCTTAGATGTTAGCTTTAACATATAATTTTTATAGCTCATGAAAATGACTACAATTGCACCAGAAAATTTATGAACAAATCCCGCCCTGTTGAAATCTGAAAATCCAGCAGCATGTGTCAAATTCTCTTTTGACAAAAACCATTTTTCACAACATCATACCACTCCACCAAAATTAACACATCAATATCAATATGTAATCAAGCAATTCAACCAACAATATTTAGCCAAATTAGTAGGCAAATCATAAAAACGGAATTGAATGTAAAAGAGGTTAAAAATGCCCTACTTGAATCTCCATAGCTCCTTGCCTACAATAATCTTCCCCAAGTATTTTTATTTATTCAAAATCCTTCCAAATAGCCTTTAAAGCTCTCTTTGGCAGTGATGTATGATAGCTCAAAATGGAAAAACAATGATGGATTAAAATTCTAATTGGTTAGATTGGTAGATTATGAAGAGTATAACAAATTTAAAAGGAGGATTGAGCTTCTGATGACTTTGGGCTAGAGTTTTTGAAGCTTGAAACTTGTTAATGGAGGTTTGAGAGAAAGAACAATGGAGTTTGTTTGTGCTGCAATTGTGGCCAAGAATGAGAAGCTTCAAGTGTAAGCTTGGTGGCCTTGTTTTTATCTTGTAAAGCAAGATTAAATCTTAGCCTTACACTTGGCATATAAAGGATAAACATTATCCTTTTTATAAGAATAAACCATCTTTTAATGTTAGAAATCGTACACCGAAATTTCACCGAATAGGTAAAACACTGTACCCGAGTAATCAAACATTGCCCGAAAATTAATTCTAGGTATACAATCCTCATTCCATACTATTTGTAATCTCAATCCTCTAATTTCTCAGTTTCGGGTATCTCCCGGTCCCGATTCTAGTGTTTCGACTGTCCCGACAGGCTGGTGGGGCCCGCAGGTTACTATTTACTTTTTTTTTTACAAATTTGTTGAACCATCCTTATCATTGTTAAAACTGTCAGATTTTTAAAATTATGACTAATAAAGCTCAAATTAATTTTTAAATAATTTTTAGGGTGTTACATTACCACCCACCTTAAAAAGAATTTTGTAACATTATACATTAAAGTTTGATGATTCTAAAAATCATTTTGTAACATCCTCCAAAGGACAACGTCACCCTTAAGTCATAACATCAGACTCGAGAGTTATTACTTATAAATTAGCAGACCTTTCTTAAATAATTATAGCAAATTCAGTTGGTTCGTGCAATAACTAAGTGTGATTCTATTAAAATATATAACAAAGATATAAAACATTTATTGAATACATAGTTAAGTACAAAAGGAAGCTCATCTAAGAGCTTTAATATATATAGATATATGTTTTCTATTACCTATACAGATATAAACATATGACTCAGTACAGTCAATATAAGCTTTAGCCTTAAACTACTGCAAATCCGATTGCCTTTCATAAAGCAGCCTCCTTGTTCTCTAGATCAACCTGGAGACGACATAGGAACACAAACACATAGGGGGTGAGAATTATACAATTCTCAGTAGGGTAACTCCCAAAATACACAACCATAATGTCATCATCATCACCTTAGCCACTTCGGTTTATTAAGAAAAAGGTGATCAAGCATTACATAATAACAGTTCATTTTTAAAGTTCCAAATCATATTTCTAAAATGGGTTGTTTTTAAAAGGTCAATCACTTTGTACACATTTATCATAAGATCATAATCATGGTAGATAATGTTAATCAAAATGATTCTTAATGATACAAATATGTATGTACCAAATGTGGGGAAATTATCTTTATTTGCCCTTGATAAATCAAAGAGGATCTCATCTATTTTTAGCTTCCCTTGATAAGTTGAAAAGATCTCATCTCTCTTTATTTGCCCTCGACAAGTTGAAAGGATCTCATCTCTCTCTAATTGCCCTCGACAAGTTGAAAGGATCTTATGTTTCTTTATTTGCCCTTGACAAGTCAAAGAGGATCTTTTGTCTCTTATTTGCCCTTGAAAAATCAAAGAAGATCTTATATTTCTTTATTTTCCCTTGACAAGTCAAAGAGGATCTCATTTTTACTTATGACTACATAACTTAATTCAATATATCATTCACTTTCTTTTTCAATACATGAATAAAACACATATAGGCATTCATTCACATTGTGATTTCAATCATGCCTCATAAACCAATATTTACTCTGTATAGTATGCATTTATACATCACAAATCACATGGTTAAATATTTAACATCAAGTATTCATGTCATACTAGAACCAAACTACCATTACATTATCAATTCAAGTCTTTGGTTCATTTCCAACAATTAGGCAGATTTCACACCATTGTAACACAAATTTATTTACACACCAAAAAGTCAATTCAGAGGCTATAAAAATTACCCAAGTCACTTCAATGTATCCCCAAGGTTCTGTAAAAATTTCAGAGCAACATGAGTTCTCTAACTATGTTAACAAAATTAGACAAATTTGGTGATTGGAAACCACTCAACCTCAGCTTAAGAACCAAAATTCATAATTTTTAACCCTAGCAATTGAACCCAGAAAATTCGAAATAAAAATCATGATAAAACCTCAAGATGTCCCTAATACTATATAAAATTTCCAAAGGAAAAATCAATCGTTTGCTATGACAAAAAAATTAGATAAATTTGCAGCTTCAGAGTCAACATCTAATGCAGCACAGTTACAATTTCGGTTCATGATTTTTCTCAGGCAGTAAAAGTCCTTATCATACACCAAAAAAATTCTTAGAGTTTCCTTAATATGTTAGTTTCAAAATATAATTTTTATAGCTCATGAAAATTACTACAAATACATCAGAAAATTAATGAACCATAGCCTGTCCAAAAGAAATCTGAAAATCCAGCAGCATAGTCTAATATTCCTTTTGACAAACATGATTTCTAGAAACATCCAAACACTCCACCAAAATTAATACATCAATATCCATATATCATCAACCAACAAAACTAAAATATCAATTTAAATCAGTGATTAAAATATAAAAACGGATTTGAAGAAGAAGAGGTTCAAAAACCCTATCCTTGGAAGCTAATGTCTCTTTGTCTCTTGTACACTTCAAGATAGATGTTCTCCACCCAAAGCTCTTGAAACACACTCAAACTCTCCTCAAATCAATGATGAGTGAGGTACTAAAGTGAAGTTTTGGAGAATCTAATCGGTTGTATTTGTGGAGGTTGAAGTGTAGAACAAGTTTACTTAAGGAAGTTTTTGATTTTGAGTAGGTTAGGCTTATGATTTTGAGCTTGGAAATCAAATTCTCAAGGTTGTTATCAAGAAGGCAATGGAGTTTCTACACCTATGCTTGTTGTCCGTGAATGTCACTAGCTTCTTAGAAAAGTTATAGTTTGTATTTATCTTTATAATCAATGCTTGAATATTATACATTAAAGTTAGATATTTCCTAATCTAATAAAGAAAAATGGATGGCTAGGATTAATCTTGTAATTCAAGATTGAATCTTAGCCATTCATTTAATATAAAGGGATAAGGTTCTTTATTTTGTAAATATTAAAATAGCTTTCGGTGTTAGAAATCATACATCGAAATTTCACCGAATGGGTGAAACAGTGTACTCGGGTAATCAAACATTGCTTGAAAAATAATTCAGCTATAAAATCTTTATTTCTACCTATTTCTAACCATAATCATATAATTTCTCAATTTTGGGTATCTTCGGGTCCCAATTCTAGGGTTTTGAGCAAAACAATATTCATATTTTCTTTTTTTTTTTTACAAATTCGTTAAACCATCCTCGTCATTTTTAAAATTGTTAGATTTTTAAAATTATGACTAATAAATTAAGTCAATATTTAACTATATGTTTGAGCTTATGATATGTGTGCATTAGGTGATTGATCATTAAAAATAACCCACTTCGGAAATATGATTTGGAACTTTAAGAATAAATCATTATTATGTAATGCTTGATCACCTTTTCTTAACAAACCAAAGTGGCTGGGGCGATGACGATGACATTATGGTTGAGTTTTTGGGGAGTTACCCTCCTGAGAATTGTATAATTCTCACCCCTATGTATTTTGTGTTCCCGTGTCATCTTCAAGTTAATCCAGAGAATGATGCGGCTGCTATGTGAAAGAACTCAAGATTACAGTAGTTTAATAGTCGATATTTATAATTTACTGTACTTAGTTGGAGTTATATGTATGTAAATATAATAAAGAACGTATATGTATTAAATCTTTTAGAAGAGCTTCCTTTTGTACTTAGCTATATATTCAATGAATGTTGTGTTTGGATGTACATCATGGTAGATAATGTACTGAGGAGGACTTATATGTATCCCCAAGGTGCTGTAAAAATTTCAGAGCAAAAAGAGTTCTCTAACTATGTTAACAAAATTAGACAAATTTGGTGGTTAGAAACTACTCAACCTCAGCTCATGAATCAAAATTCATAATTTTTAACCCTAGCAATTGAACCTAGAAAATTTGAAATAAAAATCCTGGTAAAACCTCAAGATGTCCCTAATACTCTGTAAAATTTCCAGGAAGCATGTGAGTAAGGACAAAGCACACTGAAAAGACCCGTGTTGGTTTGTGGGGATAGTCATCAATCCATAAAGCAGCAGGGGATGTTACAAATGGTATCAAAGCCTGCACCTCTCTCAGTATGGTGTGGTTCGGGGACGAACCAAGTGGAAGCTGGTGGGCATATAACGCCCGGGAACGAAGTCGGGGAGTGATCACTGGTGCAAAGAAGGCATGAACAAGAAGCGACTCCTGGCAGACTTCCAAGCAGAGGGGTACATGAATGAACCAATTACACACCCGAATGAGAGGGATCCTGAGACTGTGTATGTATGAGACTATACGATTAAGGAGGGCTTATATGAATTGATTTGTACTACCTATACCAACAAGATGTATCTTCTTTTCGATAGCCTATCACTTAAGAACTCCATAGTTAAGTGTGCTTAACTTGGAGCAATATTGGGATGGGTGACCTCCTGGGAAGTTTTCCAGGAAGCATGTGAGTGAGGACAAAGCACACTGAAAAGACCCATGTTGGTTTGTGGGGACAGTCATCAATCCATAAAGCAGCAGGGGATATTACAGCTATGGTACCGAGTCACTCTTTTGTTCCTCTTTTACCAGCTTAAATTTATTTGGTCTGAACCTCTCTCTCTCTCTCTCTCTCATTCATCTTCATAATCTTCTTCTTCTTCTTCTTCTCTCTCTCTCTTATTCATCATCATATTTTTCTTCTTTCCATCTTGGAAGATCTGAGACCATCGAGATTATATTCATGAGATGGAAGCTAAACAAAAACATGTGAAAGCTTTTTTCCTTTTAATCTGAAACAGCAAAAAGCTTGCATGTTGGAATTAAAAGAATATGTAACTTGTTTTGTGGGGCTTGTGAGTTCTAGCTCTTTATGTTATGCTGTAGAGGTGGTAGAAATCAAAAATGGTTTTTCTAGGATTTTCCATGTGGAACTTTTGCCCTTGTGTGATTGTTGCACCAACTACCGCCCTAGATCTGGTTTTTGGGAGAGAGTGAAAATTATGGACATGGCAATTGGCAGTTAGGAGGGTGGTGGACAGTGGAGGCGGGTGGAGGTGAGAGATGGATGAAAGGGGAAAGTGATAAAAAGTTGGAAGTAAGAATGAGAATTTCAAATAAGGGTTAATATTGTCATTTGAAAATTATTATTTTAAATTTTAAAAGTTATTATTTATTTTATAAATTTATATAATTGGGAATACTTTAAATATGAATCTTTCAAATGATATCTGATGGTGAAAATAAGAGAACCATCAAATGGTCCAAGACATAGGTTGGACTATGTTATCCAACACCCATAAGCTATAATTATAAAACAATTTTATATTTTCTATTTCGACCCCGTAAGTATTATTTGTGTTTTCATGTTTTTACCCTATGTCCCAGTTTATAATTTTAAGTAAGTTAATGTCATCAAGTTAATTAACTATTGTAATGCCTCAGGTTCATGTGTCCCTAGTTAAGCTTAGCACAAACTTAAGGTACCTTAAGAACCCGCAAAACCATATTTTTCAAAATTGGATTGGCCAGTTCAGATTGGAAACTATTGAATCGGTCAACACCGGTCAAACCCAAGGTGAACCAATGGGTTTGAAGTTGAACTAGCCAAGGGAACCGCGTGAACCAAGCCCTTGCTTGGAAATTCTGAAGATTTTCCAAAATTTCCAAGTGTGAGACTTAAACCCAGGACTAGGTGGATGGTTGCACCTCCTTTACCACTAGGCCAATAAGAGATGTCAAAATGGACTAAGCCCGCCAAGTTAGTCTACCAAAACTGCCCTTTTTAGCTGGCTGATTTGAAGTTTTGAACTTGCTAGAAAATTCCAGCCGACCTAACCCGCCCCACTTAACTCGTGGATTTAGGTGGGTTGGGGCAGGCCAAGCTTTCTTTTTAGAAAAAAATTCATAATTTATTGGTTAAAAATGTAAGAAACATGTGATCTAAAAAAGAAAGAAGAAATGTGTACACTCATTAACACAATAACACCATACAATTAACACTAGTCACTCAAAGTTAAAACATAAAAATAAGTGTCATAACTCACAAACAACACTATTAACAATAATATTTTTTGGTCAAAGTTGGTGTATAGTTGTTATGGACTTAAAAAATTGGGTATACATAAATAAAAAATATTTTTAATTTTTTTAAAAAATTTATCAAAACATTAAAAAGTATATTTTTGGAAATTTTTTTAATTTTTTGGCTCTAAAGTGGGCTGGGCTGACTGTTTCAGCTCATTTTATTGTAGCGGGTTAGCCTGCCCTGTCCCGGTTTTTGTGGGCTTTTGGCAAGGTGAGCCTAAACGGGACAGGCTAGCTTGTTTTGACATCTCTAAGGCCAACCATGAGCTTGTGTCATTAACCTTCATTTTTTCAAATATATTATATATTTGGTGACTTTAAATTGTAATTAATATAATAATTTAGTTATATTTAGTTTAACTAGTTGAAACTAGTGATCCACCGGTTGAACTAGTAACCTAGTCCCTTAGCCGAATTGATCACTAGTCCGGCTCTAAAAAGTATGTCCATAACGCATAAAAGCCTCAAAATGTGGAAATCTACATTTCTGTGCAGATGTGCTCGTTATAGCGAGTGTACACTCATTATAGAGAGCAAAAGAGAATGTAGTAGCATGCTTTTGAGATTCATGAGTAGGAGGGAGCATCAACCTCTTTATAGTGAGCTAGGCTCGCTATAGCTAGACTCTCGAAGTTGAGACAAGTCCAAAATGATGCAGTTTCATTTTAATGATCCCCTACTCTATAAATACACATCATAACTAGCCAAACACTCCTGAACCCTAACAGCCCCAAGGTGATTCCCTCCCAATCTCACTCAAAATCCAAGCTCTTTTCCTTAACTAATCTTGTTGGGTAAGTCTTTCCTTCACTCTTCACCATGTTTTATCATGTTCTTCCATGTTCTTGAGCTAGGGTCTCCTCATGCACGACTTTGCATGATTTTGCCTTCCCCAAATCTGCCTTATCATGTTGTTGAGTGTCTTATGAGTTGTTTGTAATTCTATGACAATTGTTGGTTTCATTCCTAGCATTCAAGGTCAAGTGAATAATGCCCACATATTCTCGACTCCAAATGATGAGTAAGTTTGAACTTATGGCTTTATTTTTATCATTATCCTTAATTTCTTAGTATCATATATAGTTTACATGAATATAAAGATTGATATATGTATTGAACATGGTTTCACAAGTTATGTCAAGTTTAGCAAAATTGTTGTTGATTATAGCATGAAAATTATATTTTGGAAAAACCATTGGACCATTATTGACATGCTCGTATGCCATGAAAATGTTTTACCCTCCTAAGAAAATATTTATTTTAAAATATTGAGTTGAACATGATTTCCCTTAATTGCCACACATGTTTTATGGGTTGATGAAAGTATTATACTTTTAAGATTATGAACACCCTAATTATAATTTGTAACAATGACTAGACACATATTTTTTGGTTAGCATCTAAAGCCATTTTTTACAAGCTGATGATCCCTTGGATATGATTTTTAGAACTCTAAATATGCTTGTCTATCAGATTGTTAGAATTATATGAGACTTTTAGAGTTCTCAAGTTTATTCAGTTTATTTGTAAATTAGTTTTAGATAATAATTATAGAAAAACAAACAGTGAGTTAACACCTGTCAGGATCGTTAACCTTGGTACCAAGTTGTTCATTAGAAGACTAGCTCACCCTTCAGTTACATTTTATGGGACCTATTTAGATGCCTTTATGTTATCCTGCTAGGAAAAGGGCTACCAATGGAGGTGAAGTTGCCTGGACGTGATAGCATGCAAATGGGAAAACACTACCATTTGAGGTGAAGCCACCGAGACATGTCAGATTACAATTTTAGCTTCATGTTACTCTGCTAATTATTGCTTATAAAAATAAAAATATTTTCAATGAAGTTATATGATTTACCTCATCATAATTATGTATATGATTATCAAAATGAATTGTGATTGTTGCATTTTATATATTATTATCCTGCTGGTTGTCCCATATGGGTGGTGGGTGAGAATTCACTCATTGAATCCAATGACTCAACCCTCTTCCTTCCTTGTTATATTGTACTTGTAGATCCAATTATCTTTCAACCATCATTTCAGTAGACCAAGTAGCTTTTTTAGTGGTGAGCTTTACTTTGTAGTGAGGCTTAGTCTAGGATTATATTAGATTAGAGTGCTCTAGTAGATATGTAGGTAGTATCTGAACCATGCATTCTATTTTAAGATTATGCATTTATTTTTAGAATTTATGAACACCCTTATATGATTTCATATTTCAAGTATTGATTTAAAATATGAATTGTAATTTAAGTTATGTAACAAACCAACTATGTATTTATGTCTTGGATACAAGCCTTGTATTAATTTAGGGATCATGACGATAGTTATGAAATGAAATAGATTATGTTTTTACAAATCGCTGAAACACATGTTTGATTTAACCAAGATATATGTTTTTACAAATCGCTGAAACACATGTTTGATTCAACCAAGATAGTTCATGGCTATGCATGTTGAAACCTTTCAATTTTAAGAATTCAAATATCATGCTTTAATTAGAAGAATTTGGTAATGATTTAAATTGAATAACATTTTGAGAATGAAAATCATATTTAGTCACGCATGTAGTGAGTCACATTACCTTTCTTTAATTTCTAACCATCTATACTTATGCTTCTCATCTTAGTCTAATCGAATTATAATTTATAAACAACAAGAATCGTGCTCTACATTATCTTTGGTGAAGCCCCATCATATTCATGCCTTGCACTAGTCTCTTGTTGTCCTGTCCTACCAACAGAAGAAGTGGTGAGAAAACAACTTTGTAACCATCCACAATCACACACAATTAGAAGAAGCTACTAAACATTCGTTCACTAGGCATGGAGCTCAATTGTGTTGTATGCATTATTAAAGTTGTAACATCCTAGTGTTTAACCCCTTATGCTTAAGTCATAATTAAGTTAATTATCGAGTAGTTATGTTTTGATCTCATCGACATCTCTTATACTTAAAATAACTTAGCATAAAATAGCATTTTTTTTAGACTAGAAAACCAAATGTGAGCATAATGTTAAAGGCGTATAACCAAGCATACCTATTTGATCAATCATACAAATCGAAATAATGTAAAGCATCACATATAAATCTACAATTACAATAGAACTTGGTTAGGACATCATATTTCTCAGACTAACATAGTGATGTTTGAATAAAACATAAAGCATAAGATAGCAAAGGTAGCTAGCCAACCAACAAAGGTTTGGCAAATATAGTCATTTGACAAATAAAACACAAATTAACCAGTCACTAGATCATATTCTCATAATCCTAATCTACTATCATGTTAGAAATATCATAACCCCTAAGACATCTATAGAAAAGGAGGCATTAGGTATGTCAAAGCTCTATATGCGTCCAATAGTACCTCTTGCTATGCCTATTATCCCAGGGTCAAGCCATCCACCCATATACGCCTCATGCTTGAAGGAACCACATGAGCTAACCTATGAGGACAGCCATGAGCATGAGGCTAGATTGAAGGTTTGCCTTACTCATGACTACCCCCCATGGCTAGTGAAGAACCATCAAACAAATGCTGGTTGAGAGACTCTTCAAAAAGGTTGAATGAGTCTGAAGACACTACATGAACAAATGAACATGGTTAGGATGCCGAGATGCCATTATAAGCAGTACATAAGCACTAGTGTGACCCTATGATGGAGGATAGAAACGCTCTAATAAACCATCATTGTCAAGAGGTGAAGATGTAGAAAACCAAGCACTGTTAACAAGAATAAAGAAACGACGTTGTTGGTACATGAAAACTTGAATCGCACAATGACTAATAACTTGATAAGCTCTCAACTCAAGACAGTAATGTAGTTTCCATGTAGGAAACTCAATGTAGACCATAAAGGGCATCATTGCCTTTGTCTAGAGATGACATGGAAAGAAAAGATGGATAAGAAACCATAAATTTCTTAGTAGGGTCCTCCAAGTCAAACATAATGTGTCTTTGTTGTCGTCCTTACCACTTCAGTCTTATTTTCTAAAATAACGAGCATGCTACAAGTTCAATTTTAAGCTTTACAAAACTAATTATTTGAAGTGGGTTATTCTTAGGTATGATCTTTAATATCATGGATACAACTTAGTATTTATGAAATGCATGGAAATACATGAGAATGCATCCTAAATCAAGTAACTACAAATATAACACAAAACATGGCTTGTGAATCTATAGTTCCTTTCCCTTATGCTAAATAAATCTTAATATTAATCTTTATTTTGGCCAGCCTACCATTCTCTTTCTTTCTCTTTCTCTAAACTTCTAAGGTTATGAGCTCATATTTAGCTAATCGTTAAAATAAAATCCTGACCTTTTGATGTAGGGAAAAATGGGGCGTTGAATTACTTTCCTTGCTAGTATCTGACTTGGAGCTAAAGGTTCTTCTCTACATGTGTCTTGATTGTCATCTTTTTACTTTAGCATGTTGCAAGAAACACTGAGCAATGATCAACAATACTCATAACAAATAAGCCTTGGCCATATACTCCACAAAATATTCTCCAAGTTCACTAATTTGGTGAAACCCCAACACACAAATTTATATGCAATAAACAATAGAATAAAAACCCTTTATACTAAACCTTTAAGGAACTTGTTCTTAGAAATGTAGATAATTGAATAAGATTGGCATCCCTACTAAACCCCTAAGAAACCCAGTCCTTAGAAACGTACTTAATCGGGATAAGATAAATTGAACTAAATAAAAGGAAATCATTCTGCCTCTATTCAATTTCTTGATGTGTCAAGTAAATGGATCACTCAACCTCACTTCCACACAAAAGAAAATTCTGCATCACACAAAACACCAATGCAAGATTTCAATTTCACATCTTGAAAATCCTTCTCAATAATGTGTTCTTAGAGTTATTTATAGTCTCTTGGATTAGGGCAAACATTTGACTAAACCCAAACTAGTCCTAAGCCCATTAAGAATTATTGAGTCCTGAAATAATAATGATGAATAAAATAAAATAAATAAAATATAAATCCAGTAAATAAAAAAAATACAAATTTAGATAGCTTAAATAGATAAAATAAATAAAGCCAAAATACTAGAATGATCCAATTGACTTTTTTTTTCCTTCATCGATCTTAACGAGCTTCATCTTGCAGTTAGTTTTGGAATGTCCAAATTAACCCCTCTTGAGTGTGTATCATCATCAGTCAACAAATAGTTATCATAATTTCATAACCATCAGTCATGTTCATTGCTAATCACAGAAATCCATAAGCATATCATTCTCTATGTATCATGCTATTAATCCCATTGAGCATCAATTCATCATAGTCACATGAAACACTTAACATATCTTAAGACCACAATTCAACCATCACACGAACTTGATATACAAAATCAAATAACTTAGAACATAACATTTTCGCACATAGGTAATGGCGGAAGAATCACATGACTCACTTCTAATCCTTCTTTTTGCTCCAAATTACATTTTGAAAATAGTTAAATTAAGAGTTTTCCTTATAATCCTTTCTATCAACCTTAAAGTCTTAGAAATGATTTCCTTTAAAATTATCATCAGGGATTTGAAAAACATCTTTATTTTTGTAGAAAAACCTTTTTTCAACATCTAGTAATTGATTACATAGCTCTTATAATCAATTACCAAGTTCAAACTTGCTTGGGATAAATTGCTGGCTCTGGTAATCAATTACTAGAGAGTAAAAACTGACCTGATATGATTTCTTGCTTTTATAATCAATTACTTGAAGCCTAGAAACACTATTTTTTAGACTTTTAGGCTTCCACAGCATATAGAATTAACGCAAGATATGACTTTTAATGCATCTTGAAACATTTTCAAACAAAACCAACTATTGGGAACCTTCAAAAGCTAATTTAAACAATAAAAAATATTGAAACAACAACTTTTCACAACTTAAATATTTTGAAAGAAAGAAGACTTAAGCTTTAAATTTTAACTGATTAAATCTTTCAAAAACATTTTTGAACAATACTAAACACTAAAACATTAACTTTTAACCAATTATTTATTTTAAAAACTCTTTTGAGCAACATAGAACACTAAAACATTAGTCTTTTAACTGATTAAATCTTCCAGAAACTCTTGCAAACATTAAGGAATGCCAAAACCACAAACTTTAGCCTATTAAAACTTGAAAAGAAAGTATTAAAAGATGAAAAGGATCTTCTCAAAGTAGAAGCATGGAGCATAACATAAAAGAACATGCTTAAGTCAAGTGCTAAGAAAAAAAAAAGATAATATACTAGAAAAGTTTAGTGCAAAATCCCAATGCAAAATGAATCTTGAGATGATGATGAGCATGAAGTCATCTATCAAGTTGTTGGAGAAGAAAACTCTCCTCCAAGGATCAATGATTGGCCGTGGCTATGCTAGGGAAAATGTGAGGATTTTTATTGCTCAATGTGTCTTGCGGATAGTGTTTATGAAGGATTAAGAGCTAGATAATACAATCCCTGATCAAGTGTTTAGAGGTTTTTGAAATAGAAATAAAAGAATGATGAAGAATGTGATGAAGAGTTGAGAGAATATGAAATATGTTTTTTGCATAAGTTGTATGAGAATGCATGTGTCTTAGGAGGAGCATCAATGTTGGGAGGTTTAGGGGCAAGGGTTGGAATTTTGAAGTGTTGCATTAGGGCTTTTAGAATGTCTTCTATGTTTTGGGGTAATTTTGGTAGTTTTAATTTAATTACAAATTAGTTTTGTAAATCAACTATCTAATTTTTGTTACAATAATTTTAAAATAATGATAAAATATTTTTCAACATGCTCGGGTAGTAATAGACAAAAAAAAAAACATTTTGTTGGTTACTTTTGATTTTTTATTGCCACCTTGCGTACTTTTGTCTCCTCACTAATTTATCTTGATTAAGGATGAGATTGAACTTGATTAGTCATTAGGAGATCATAATTAACTAAGAATAATTAATTTATCTCATAATTAATTAATCAAGATAACTAAATATCAATTAAGCTTAAATACTATTAATTAACCTCAATTAAGCCTAATTTGTGCTAATTAAGACAGACTTGCTGATGATGATCAAGGCTAATCATCACCAGTCCTATGCTTAATTACCCCAAGGGCATTTTGATAGTCTTACATGAGAAGAAAAAAGGGGCATTACAGAAACATTCTTGTAAGTTTAAAGTCGTTTGATCTGGCTACATTTTTTTTATGAATTACTCAATTTTTTTGCCAATAACATGTCCATTTAAAGGGATTTATTGAAGTACTTAAAATTATGAAGCCTTACAATCCTTATGCTGCTTTAGTGTAATGAAGACATGCAATTTTAATTAAGGACTTGCTTATGTTAATTACCACACATTATTGTTAAATGTTAATTTAAGATTTGAATTGTATGGAGAACTAGACACTAAAGGCACACAATCTGGGTTGAATATTATCTAACAAGTTGTCAAATCCCTGTACAATATATCAAGTGGAGATATTTTAAGAATTTGTTTGTTTGACTATTTATGAACATATATGTCATGGATTGAATGGTTTTCATTATAGGTAGTTGTATTGATTGGTCATAAGCACCATTTTTCTCTTTTCACATAATTTGTTTCTATGGAAAAGCCACATTATTTGACGTGGTTGGAGTTCCATAGGATAGTTATTGCAATCATTGGTCATTTTCCCTTTATTCCACAAGGAAATTCCACATTATTTTATGCAATTCCCATTAATTCGTATTTGTCGCGTTTGTTTGGTTGAGTATCAACATAGATGCTATGTTATTGAATATATTAGAAATTACATTAGTATACTGCCTGCTCAATCTTATCAATATGGAATTAATAAAAAAAAAATGAGATAGCATAATCATAAACCATGTCTAAATCATCCTCCCAAATTGATATCATGTTCTTCAACAAACTTGGGCATCTATAGATTTGGCATGGAATTGCTAATTCACCAAATTCAAAAATAAAATGCTAGTGCTTACTTTGTGAATTAAAGAAACAAACAAGGTTATCAAACTCAATAGTTTAGATAAACTCGTTTTTGTGTGGTGAGATTGTAATATAAACTTGTAAGAGTTTAAGAGTTAACTCGAGAGTTTAATACCATGCAGTCTTACAAGATTGTCAAACTCAAGAGTTAGATAAACTTGTTTTCATGTGGTAAAATCATACTCATATGAGTTTAAAAGTTAACTCAAGAGTTTAATAGCCATGCATACAAAAAAAGAAATAATATAATACGAAATATCTTAAAATAGGTTCATCATCAGTTATGCAAGATATGCAATTCAAAAACACACAAGAAAAGGAATTCAACTAATTCACAATTAGGCAAAGCTACTTGATAACAATTTTCTTGGTTGGTACTACTGAAAACTTTCTAAATGGATTTATGGTTTCTTCCACAAAATGCAGATGTAGGGTAAGTGATGTAGAATTTTCTTCAGAGCACAACATACTAATTTTCTTCAAATCAGTATGTGGGGTGCACATTAATCTTATCAATAGGGAGGTGCTAAAAAACATATGAATAAAATATAGGATTTCCATTTTTCCAGTGTAAGCTCTAGATGACAAAGATTGATATAAAATTTGACTTGCACTGTAAAGTTTTTCGATAAACTCAACCAATGGTGTGAGCCAAAAGATTACATGAACTTGACCATTACCACCATTACTTGGCCTGGTAACATCAAGCAATTATGACCATATTAGAGATCCTCTATGTCTGTAAAGCCTGACACAAAAACATTTCAAGGGTTGGTGGGGCATGATTTCAAAAGACTAGCATGAAGCATGAATTCGATGGGGCTTGGTTGGAGATGATGTAAAGCTCAATGCTTGTTGATTGTTGATCATGAATTAGATAAGGCTAAGGTGAGAAACAAAAATTTGGACAGTCGAAAATCACTTCCAGTGACTCCATGATGTAGATTATTTTTAGGTTGGTTTGGCAATGGTAACTATCTAGGGTTTCTAACTATAACCATTGTAGGAAGACAATGTGTACATGAGCAAGACACATGTCATTTGTTAAAAAAAAAAAATCTTAATTAGTGAGGTTCATTAACTTGATTATGTTAAAATAGTTAAATTTATAAACTGGAGCATGAGGTAAAAACATAAATATACAAATATGTGTGGGGTCGAAATAGAAAAAAGAAAAAAGAAAGTTACTTCTAAAAAGAGCTTGTATGTGTAGCAATTTTCCATGTGCTCCAACCAACGATACATACATACCCAAGGATAAGAAAGCCTTTATTTTACCCAAGTACCATCAATAGCATCAAATTATAAGTTGAATCCATGGATCAAGTTTAATTACATGGACAAGCTTTTCTCCCATATCACATGAGGCTTCCAAATAGCAAATTTAAAGTTAACTTTTCATTTGTTTTAAACTTTTAGAATGTGAAAATTACATATTATCCAAATTATATGATGAGAGAATTTCACTTTATCTCCTTTAATCATAGGTTATATGCACTTTAGTCCTTAAAATAATAAAAAAGAAATACAATGTGATCTATGAATTTTTCTACATGTGTACTTTAGTTCTATTAAATTTTTGCCTATTATAAAAAAAGAACAAATGTACTTTATCTATTGAACTTTAGGCCATGTTACTAAATCATGTCTTTCTTTTACCAATACTTATTAATAAAATGTGTTGTTAGACCCTTTTAGAAACACTTTAAAAAAATAAAGTAAAAAAAATTATTGGTAAAAACTCTTTAGTAATATTTTTACAAGTGTAGTATGTAGTTTATGTTGTAGAAGAGTTTTACCATCACAATTATGCTATAGTGTATGTATTTTAGTCCTTAAAATAAAAAATAAGGGAAACCCTATCTCTTAAATTTTCTTAAACATGTACTATATTCAATAATAATAGACAGAAACTTTAATAAAAAGACTAAACTATATATTGAAGAAGAAAAATTAGAGAATCATACTTTATATATATTTGTTTTTGTTGAGAACTAAAGTATATATGCTTTATAATAAGAGAGTAAAGAGTTTTTTTCTTGTATTATTTTATTTGCCTCGCTACTCCATACTGGTAACTTTTTTACATGGGCTCACTTCTTTTCTTAAGTTTTGATAACCTATTTTACCATAATATGGGAATGTATACATATTTACATTTATATGTGGTTTCAATGGAATTCACCATTAATTAGTTGTATTGTGTTGTAAAAAAGATATATTGAATTTTCTACCGTCTATGGCAAATTTTAAGGAAAAATAATAAAGAAGTATAAAATTCACCAGGAGCTATGGCAAATTATCAGCAAAAGCCTTTAACCATATTGCTAAATTAGGGTTTAAATGCATCCAAAAGCATGTATAAATGCATTTATCACACACACCCAATAAAAAAAGGAATAAAAAAAAGATGAATTCGCCAAATATGGTTACAAATTCCCCCTTAAAAGTCCAATATTTATGTAAATATCTACAAAAATCTCATACTTTGGTATATATATTTTTAAAAAATTCCTTGACTTGCGATGCCACTCGACGTAGTTATTAAACTCAACTCAATAATTAACTCGGTTGAGGTACTATCACTAGATTTGATCGATCACTATTTCAATTGATTAAACTGAGTATAATTAAATAAATATATTAAAATATATTAAAATCAAATAAATATAATGAAATGACATAAATAATTAGCAATTAAAAATATTTTAGGTAAAAAATTTGTTATTATTATTATTATTATTAGAATATCATAACACAATTGCATATATGGTCTGATGGTAAAGATGTGTGCTCGTCTTCCTTTGAGTTTTAGTTCCAATGGATTTTTAGCACATTCCCAAACCGATGAACTTGACAGATTCACATGGGTTTGAATATAGCCTGATCCATTGCTCTACTCAAACAGGTCTCATGCTTGGTTCACTAGGTTGCCGGTCAAACAAGATGATTTTGAGATGGGTTTAACAACATTGTTTTCGGAACATAATATATTCCCCTAGTGAAGAAAAATAAAATTTGGAGACCATTTGGATTCATTGTAAAAAATTAATTATATAATTAAGTTTGTAACAATCAACTATTTATAACTTTTTTTATAAATGTATAAATATTTTAAGTTATTTTAATTACTACGGGTGTCCATTGGTTAGGTTGAATCCACAAGTTTCAACCAAATCCAATCCACAAAATACGGGTTAGGTTGGTTTAATGGGTTGGGTTGCGCTGATAAATCTCTAACCTATGAGCTATGGGTTTGAAAATTTTTAACTCATACAACCCAACCTTTCCCATCCATTAATTTTTAGTTGTCTCAAACTTGTATAAAACATATACAAAGCAGTGGGCTTTTCTTGTCAGGCTTAAAGATTAATTTTTTTGGGCTTAAAAAATTATTTTTAAAAAATAGACCATGCTAAAAAAAATTTGAATGATAATGTATATCTTAAAAAGATTAAGAGTAAAATTCAATTTTATGTCAATCGATATTATTATATGTGATGACACCATCTTCAGTTGGTGCTGTAGTGTATTAGTGTTTAGGACATATATAAGTTTTCTTAAAAGCTTATAGGACTTATGATTATTTTCTTAACCTTATGCGTGTTAAGACTTTGTTGTACTTGTTAAAACATTAGATATATATATATTAGAACTTATATTATATATTTTAGATTTAGTATATTTAATTATATATTTACTTTGGACATTCTTTTGTGTATAAATATTTGGACATGTTTTAATAAGTAATTTTTATTTTTAAAAAATGTATAGTTGACCTATGTGTTTGACCTAACCTAGCCCATTTTTGAGTGGGTCAAGTTAGGTTAGGTTGAAAGAAAATTCTTACTTACATGCAAAGCCAAGGCCTTTGAAAAAATTTATACAAGAGAAATCACATTCGATTCCTTGGAGCCTGAGCCTGAGCCTCCATGTCTCTCCCACCCTACAAAGATGAGGTTGTCTCCCAACCTTTGGATAGGAAAAAAAATTCTTATTCAACACATTCTAACCCAACCTATAATTTGAATCAGCGGATTATGTCAAAAAAATACTCCAAACAACCTAACCCAATCCATGGACACCCCTTACTATTTATTTTTTGTTATTTTTTAATTATTTTATTTATATCATATAAAGTGTTAGGAGATATACTATTGGATTTTTTATACCATCATTCAATCAAAATATGTTTAAATGACCTTTCAAGTAGTGTGTGTAAAAGTCAACTATTATAGCTTATGTAGCAATACATGATTAGATGAGTATGTTAAACTTGTTTATATTGTCAGTGCATAGCAATCAAATACTATACTGTAGCTATTTTTTGTATGTTCTTATCTATTTTGTTTTTAAAATTATTTGAAAATTACATTTTTTTTTGTTAAACGGTAAATATTTGATCAAAAATAAAATTCTTTATCACATATTATTAAACACCGATTTATGGATAAATACACAAATTATAAATTAATAGTTACCACTTGTAAATTATTTATTTCTATTATATAATTTAGGTTTAACTAGTCTATAAATCCCTATAGTTTCACTTAATTTTCAATTAGGTCCTCATGAATGAAAAATTTGTAATTAGGTCTCTATAGTGTATAAGATTTTTCAATCAAGTCCCTAATGTGATAAAAAAATTAAATATTCCATCAATATTCGATTTCCATCTCCCTTTTCATCTTTCATAGAAATAGAATATTCCATGAATATTCTTTTTTATAACGGTAGAGATTTGAATGAAAAATCTTATACACTATTGGGGGCTAATTATACATTTTTAAGCTACATGGACCCAATCAAAAATTGAGTAAAACTATAGGAACTTGTGGAATAATTAAACCTATAATATATACTTTCTTTACTATGAAACAAATTATTACAAAATAATAATAAATATAAAATGTAAATAAATAAATATGTGCCTAACAATTCACTTACATAATAAAATTTGTTTAAAATTTACATATATTAGTTGAAAAGTGATTTCAGTAAAATAAAATTAATTTTAAGATAATATATTTCATTTGATGTAAATATATTGATAAAGTCTTGACAAATATGTCAGATTCAAAATAGCTTTTGAATATAATTAATTTTAAGTATGACAAATAATCTTAGAATTATGATCAAATTGACTTATTTTTCTAAAAATGTTACAGTTGATTCTAAATAAATTAGTTTAATTTTTAAGAAACATGTGACAATTTATAGCTATCCTAATCTCAATGTAGTAGAGCTATTTCTGCAATTCAAAAGTAAGAAAAAGAAAAAGTCCACTAGATATTCTTTAATAGTTGGCTAGGCTAGGCTTGGCTTTACAAATGGCATAATTTGCTTCTAGTTGTCAAGGATAACCGGCAGTGATGGAGGAACAAGACTACTAGTTATATTCTAAAGTAGTCATTACTTGAAATAAATACTCAATTTAACCGTTTGCATGCTCAATGGTTAAGTGAACTATGCTAAGCCACTAGAAAATGCTCACATGTCAAGTGTTTAATATCTACAAAAATTTTCAATCATTTGACAGCAACAAAGATACTAAGTCATGTATATATGCCTAAGATTCGCATAGCCACTTTATTCGCTATGGATCCTCTTAAGCTAAAGCATTCCCATTATTCCACGAGTGCCTTTCTGCAGTTTTCTATCAATTATGTGATCAATTTGTTATCTATCTTAAGTTAAAAATAATTTTTTTCAAAGAAAAAAATTGTGTTTGCTTGCCTTATGTTTGAATTTAGAACATAGAGCCGTGTATTTCAAAAACATATCATATTGTAATGTAGCAACCTTAAATACTCAAAACCCATATGTCAAAACATGTAAAGTTGGGCTTAAGGTTCTCAAGTGCCCTAAACGACACTCCATAAGAGTAGCTGGCCAACCAATTTATTTTGCTACATCTAAATCTTGACCAAATTATCTTTTTAAGTTTCTTTGCTTTCCATGTATATTTATTTTTTAAATACCGACCACTTCTAATATGCATCAAAGTATTTGTTTGCTTTCTTCTTCCTATACTTGACAAGTATGTTAAATCTTCCTTGATGTTTTGATGCAGGTAAAAAATTCAAGTTTCACTACCTACTTAAATCCTCAGGACTATTTTGGCCACTTTGTCTTCTTCTGTCTCTCCAAGTCTTACCCCACAGCCTGGCCTCTGCAACAGCTTGCTCTCTTTGTGCATCTTTACTCAAAATAGCTGTTGTTTCTTTTGGAGACTCACCATTCTCTGTGTTCACTTTGGATAGTTTTGGAACATACTTCCTGGATGACAAGTATTCGAGAGCAAGCACTATATCACCTGTCTCAGGCCGGTGACGAGGCTCTTCTCGAAGACACATTGCTGCTAATTCAACGGCCATCTTTAGACTGGATCCTAGGAAGTGACCTTGCAGTTGTGGATCTGCCAATCTTATAAAATTTTTTCTGTCTCTAAGCATTGGACGTGCCTACAAACATGGGGAAAGCAATCTTAGTAACCTTGCATCTGGAAGACAATCTTGACCATATCTAGCTGCAATTTGTGTTCAGTCATGTTGATGTGATTTTATCCATGTAGCCGGCCTAATTTAGTTGGATGAGGCTTAGTTGTATTTATCAAGCTGCAACAAGTTATTTATTAATGCATGATATGCACAACCAATTGGTGTCCATTATGTATTCTCAATGACAATTTCTTGAAGACTGTTGAGTTCAGATTATCCCCTCAAAATTAAGACTACATGATTGCATTTAACTCAATTTGACTTTAAGTAGAAAGATCATGTACATTGTAATATTCTGAAGATTATGTCCATGCAAATAGAGTAAGAAAAACAAGATTCCTTAGATATATTAACTAATTATAAAGCTATTATTATTCCTTTCTATAGTATTAACACTGTTAGATATAGCATAAATTTACCAACAACACTTAATCAAATAAGAAATACGAAATAATCTAGCTTCTTCCTCTTTAAGCTACACAATGATAAATTGGAAATGCAA
Source organism: Dalbergia cochinchinensis (assembly GCA_031216125.1). Lineage (NCBI taxonomy): Eukaryota > Viridiplantae > Streptophyta > Magnoliopsida > Fabales > Fabaceae > Dalbergia > Dalbergia cochinchinensis. The sequence goes on from CM062368.1 coordinate 27,567,789, forward strand.
ACTAGAAAAGTGCGAATAAAGCATTCCAATGGAATAATGGTGAAAAGATGCATAAGTTGTAACAAATTTGATATGTTTAGGATAAATATTTAAGTTATAGATGTGTATATCCTTACCCAGTCAACAACATGCTTTTCATCGCCACGGGTATCATCATATGCTCTACGTCCAGTTATGATCTCTAACAACACAACACCAAAACTGTAGATGTCAGATCTCATTGTTAATTTTCCACTGGTGGCATACTCAGGAGCACAGTAACCATGTGTTCCCATCACCCTAGTGGCAACATAGGATTGGTCTCCAGTTGGACCAAATTTTGCAAGCCCAAAATCAGAAAGCTTTGGATGGAAACCTTCATCCAATAGTATGTTGGATGATTTGAGATCCCTATATATAACAGAAGGCTTTGCTTCATGGTGCAGATAATTTAATCCTTTTGCTGCCCCAGCTATTATCTTCATTCTGGTATTCCAATCAAGTGGTTCTTTATCTGGGGAAAGACCTATAAATAAACATAGTCAAATTATGACCAGTACAATATAAATGGTGGAGAGATATAAGGCAACAATAGCATCTTGGCATGTAACTGCTATTGGGCTTAGCATGTTCACAACTAAAAAAAGTAGAAAACATTAATTACCATGGACCAAAGAGGTTGACATTATGATAGAGATAAGGTTTAAATGTCTTTTTGGTGAGCATAGAAGTATACATAGCATATAGAAGGCATGATATATAGGAGTTCCATAAAAGTCATAGAAGTATTAGAATTTGATACCAAACATGGTATAATAGAACATGACATCACTTCTCTTTAGCGAAACAATTCCTAGAACCTCGTATAAAAAGAAATGGAATGATTTTTTATCTAAACATAAAGGTGAATTTCAAATTCTAGACTATTGATGTCTACAAATCCTTCGAGTTAAATTCAATTCACTTTGTGAAATGTAGAATACTTCATCAGGTAAGTTAACCCCTTGAAGTGCTTTTCTATGTTTTTGGCCTAAGATTCACATCTCATCTTGTTTAGGATGAGCTTTTGAAGAGTCTTCATATATGGAGATGCACCCTAAACAAATACCTTATAGTATTGAGGTAGAATTTTGGACTTTCACTTAGTCTTGATAGTTATTAGGCAAGCATACTCGTCTTGTTGACTTTGCATATGAGACTTGTCTAATTCAACTGTGAGCCTATATTTTTATCATACCACTTTTAGACTAAAATATATATTTGGAATATAGTTGCTTAAGTAACCATGGTTTATCTATTGGTTCTTACTAACCCATACATAATATATTGCTTTTGGTCTCTTTTTTTTGCACTTCTATTAATAGTAACATTCTTTTTTTTTTTGTCTTATTTACTTTATTGTGTACACACAAAGAGCTCTATCACTACAAGAATAAAATTGTTACCTCTCAAATTAACGAGTTTAGTAAGCTTGCAGCTTATCTTGCTTCTTACCAAGAAAGGGCACATTTTATCCTAATACTTTTTCTCTAAACTCTTATTGACAAATTACCATTAATGGACATCTAATGCACAAGGCTAGTGGGGCTTGTGAAGGATAGATATACACAATCTTATCTCTAACAACAGAGAGATAATTTTCCATATTTGAATATATGACTTCCATATCACAAGACAATAGTCTTATTATTACATTTATGTTCACCCTCATCTTGACAAATTACCATATTCTTAAAAAATTATAAGAAAGCTGTTATGACGTTGCAAGAAATAATTGTGAATATTAAAATTGATGATAGATTAGAGTTATGGCTGGTGAACATAATGCTATGAAGATTCATGACAGAGCAAGAATTGTTAAAAATATGTATCCTAAGCATTCATCTCAAAATCTAAGAAATTGTAGGAATAGAACCTATAAACATCAATTTAAGAAATATGGTACTAATCTCTAATCTTAGGAGGAAAGATGCTTGTTTTATTTATGGAAAACAAGTTATTTTGCATAAATTGTAGAGTTTCAAACAATCAAGAAAGTGGAAGCAAAGGAGGACCATTTTCTAAGGCCAGTGCAAACATCATAGGATAATAAAATGATGATATAACAACATTGGCATTTAGTGCTTTTTGCTAAAGAAAGTCCAGGGTTGGATTATAGACTCCAATTTTGTAAAGCATTTATATGCTAAAGAGGAGATGTTGTATGAGAAGATAATGTCAATAAGAAGATAACCTCTAATAGTAATCTATTTCTTTGTTTAATAATGAGTTGTATGTTAGAAAATGATATCTTAATGGTTGTCTATAGGTTTTAAAATGTAGTTGCACATAATGATGAGGAAACTTGGTTGTTTCAAGGTGGACCCAAATATGTGAATCTACTCTATATATTGTAATCAAAAGTATTTAAAGTAATTAATAAATCAGATCATGAAAATGTGGTTAAATTTGAAACTTTTATAGAAATCCAAATAACTAGGAAACCATCCAAGCACTATATCAAGACAATGTGAGTTATTAGAACTTGTTCATATTGAATTGGAGATAGTTGGAGAACATGTACTAATTGATGTTTTAGTGGGTTAGGCTAATACTACTCTTGTGCATCATTTACTTTATAAATATCAAGCAATGACAAAAATTACATGTGAACTAGTACTATGGGTAGTTGGGTACATCTTCTACTTAAGGAGATTCACTTTACAATTACTATTCCTAAGAGGTTATGGTGTAATAATTAGAAACCCATTCATATTTCGTCTAATCTTGTCTTTCATGTGTTAAGATAGATACCATTTTTGTGTCTCTCTCCAACAACCTCAGATTTTAGGAGAAATAGTTTATGACATGAAATTAGAGCCTCTAACACCAAGTAATCTTAGTTCGAATAAAGCTTAAATTTTAGCACAAGGTAGGTCACCACTCAATAAGAATACATAGACTATATTTGCAATAACTTAAGCATGATTAACATATATGCTCTAGCTTGAGGGGAATGTTAGTTAATTAACCTTATCATTTTATTGTGTTCGACCATTCATATGAGATGAATGATGACAAGTGGCCTCCCTATGGAGTGTAACATTAGTGCACTACTACTCTTAATAGATCCATCAACTTTAGCATGGCGAGTATATACAATAACATACTTTTAAAGGATGCCACCTAAATGAGAAGGCTAATGAGCCATCTCCTTTGAGTTTTGAGCATACATTGCATAACCCGTGATCCTACAAAAGAGCAAGACCATTAAAATGCCAAATGGCTAAGAGTAATATATCTCCTAGGATGTGGTTGGTGGACATGCTACATCTTCCATTTTGTAAATGGAGTCCATAGAGGTTTTTCTACAAAAGTTCTATAGGGTTGTAAGCATGATTATCAAACTCTCAAATTAACTCTTAAAACTTTTACGAGTTTAGATTTCTCAATTGAGTTAACTCACTTGAAAACTCGAAATTGAGTAAACTCAGGTAAACTTGCGAGTGTACTCTTTTAGTTAGAATTTGGTTTTTTAAGCAACAAAACATGGAATTTCACAATAAGCACTCATAATTAGACTTTCCAAAACTAATAGTTATGATGTAGTAACTTAAGTTATTTTGATTTTTCACATCCTAAAGTCTTGATATGTTTTATGCCTTATGATTTTAATTTGTAGTTTATATTTTATGACTTGTATTTGCTTCATTATGATATTGTAACTGAATTTCAAATCCTTTTCAATACGTCACTAATTCTTGTCATTCTTGTTTTACTCTTCTAAGTTTGAAAGATATGACAAATTGTTAACAATCTTTAGGGTGTTTCATAATTAGATGTTTTTAGTTAGTAAGCAACCATGGTTTTTTATTAACTCTTACCAATGGAGACATAGGACTTTGCTTTAAACTCCTCCATTTTATACACTTTTGTCATTAGTACCATTTTTCTTCTTTTTCATACCCATCTTAGTATGCACACACTAGAGATTATTCCCATAATCTCTGCCATTCTTTCTTTGCAACAGGAGGTTTGCTACTCAGTGTACTAGGATTATCATGGAATTCTCAAGGAGACCCACATCTAATCCTTGAAGGCTACTCATTGAGGTCATTTCCCTGAGAATTGTTTCATGTAGGCCAAAGAAAAACTCCTAAGGAAAGTATATTAATTCTAATTCTTCCTCATTTCTATTCATTTCTAGTGATTTATGCTCTGTTCTTGTTATTTTTGTTTTAATCAGCAGTTCAAAATTAGTAACAAATCTTATATTTCCAACAAAAGAAACTAAACATTGCATTATAGAAAAGAAAGTTATCGTATATTACCATGGAGATGAGATTCCAAGGAACCCATAGGCATGTATTCATACACAAGAAGACGTTGATCCCCTTCAGCACAATAACCAATCAAATTAACAAGGTTAGGATGGCATAGAAGAGAGAGCATGAGAACCTCCACTAGAAACTCTTTCTCCCCTTGGACCCCAGTAGTATCAAGTCTTTTAACAGCTACAACCTGATCCAAAATTTCAAACCTCCTATCTTGGTAAAAATTTCTTCATGCACAACAATGAAATAGTCTTGTGGTCATTCTAAACAAGACATAGGATAAAACATACATTTCATCAATCATATTTTACCTGATTCGGCTTTTCTAGCTTTCCTTTATAAACAGTTCCAAATCCTCCTTGCCCAATGAATGTTTCATCCCTAAAATTTTTTGTTGCCGTTGCAAGCTCTCGAAAGGTAAATATCTGAGCCTTGTTAGAACTGTCAGTCTCCTCTATTGGAGTTGCTTCTGATCTTATTCCTGTACTAAACTATGTCATGTCAACTCATGTCTACGATTTTTGGAACTTAATAGATTCATTCAAGCTTCAGATAATTTTGATGACATAAGCAAAAAGGTATGGTTCTAAAAGGTCCAGTAATAGACAAACATTGAATAAAATTCCACTTTTACATTAACATTTTTTGGATCAAAGAAGGATTCTTGAAAGAAAAAAATAAAAAGAAGAGAACAAAGGAGAAAAGAAAACACCATGCTAAAGCATACCAAAAATCAAGAATGACGTTAAGCATTAAAGGAAACATTTGCTAATAATAGCTACAAATTCCTTTGCATTGATGATATATATGCTCAACATTTATACTCTAGGTATGCTAAGTTGATAACGCAAAATTCCTATTTTATATTTTTTTACCATTATAGAGTATTATTTTTTAGTAGCCGTGAGACAAACACAATTAATTACTTCCATCAGTCCTAAGCCAAAACATGTAGAGAGAAGGCATTGGTGATTATATTGTCATTTACTCCATGTCTCCATCAAGTGTGAAAACTATGTATTACATTTTGCTGAAAGAAAAGTCAAAGATTTAATTACGCTAAAAGACAAGGAAGTATGATACACTCTCTATTACTGAGAGCGAAAGATTAGCAGGTAACTTCAACATACAAAAACACAATAGAAAAGAAAAATAGGTAACATCAAGCTCTAAGCCTGAAAATGTTGTACACCACAGTTCTACTACTACCAATGTCTAACCATGCTATTGTTTCTTTAGTATAAAGGTAATGCAATACATTGTATGCACCACATGAAAGAAAGATGACAGACGTTCTAAGATATTGAAATTGTTATGTAATTTGGGGCATTCATGTCTAATGGTGTCCATATATATAGGTTACTTGTTTTGGAAGAACAATGTAAGGTTCATGTCATTGTAAGCACTTATTAATTCATTAATAATAAGTAGACTCTTAGAAGATATAATTTTTAGTCTTAGATATGGAAATTTCTCATAAAATGGGTAAACAAATATCTAGATGCAGTTGCATAGCTTAAAAAAAATGCAGAATGATATAATGAAGTTATCATGCAGCTCATAACAAGTGTTAATTATCTTCATAAAAACTAAGTCAAAGAATGAAGTGAAAAATGCAATTAAGAATGACAAACTCAAGTGGAATTTTGGGAGTTGAAATAACTCATTAGTTTCTACCAAAAGCCAGGGAAGCTTTTAAGCAATTCAGATGACAAACAATTTTCTTCAGGGATCTAGGATTGGTAAAAGCATACTTAGCAGCATTGGGTTTTGGTTTCTTCATCTTCCAGTCACACCTATCTTTCTTCTTGAAAATGATAGGGTTTTATTTAGACCTACTAAATGTTACTGGTAGGCGAGGAAAGATATTATGATAAACTGGAGATTCAATCTATTCTCAATCACCATACATAGTGCACCTGTAACACTTAACTAAGACACTAGCACTAGAAAATTCAATAAAATTTACAAGGAGGACTATTCTTGTTCCAATGTTTTTATTTTACAAGGCAGTCTTGAGAAACAAGGGAGATTAGCAATTTTCCTAGTGGATTTTGTAACCTACAATTATAGTACTACTAAATTGATTTCAGATGGAGCATAATCCATAAAGACGTACAGGATATTGTACACAATAAAGGCATGTATCACATTTTTTTGAGGCAAGATAGTTAGCATAGCGATGCCCATTTTATCAATTTAGTTAGATGAGAATGGAGCACACAGAATGAATATTTGTTCTAGTCTTCAATTATGCTGACTAGAGCAAATTGAATAGTTAGTATATCAAAAAATGACAAGTGGACATCTTTCTTAAAAAGATGTATAATTTTAAGTTATTTATTTCAAGAAAAAATGTTCATGTATCAATATTCGACTTGAGAATGAGTGTACAAAAAAAAAGCTAATCATATGAAATATAGGCTCAGGCTACTGACAACCAATTTGTAGACACCATCAAAATATTAACTAAATGATTTCTTTTATAGCTTAACATTTATGCTTTGTGCTAACCAGAGATTAGAGTGAAAAGAAAGCTCAAAAGCAGGCCTTTAAGTAGGATGAAATTTGAAGAGCTTCCTAATTCTTTTTATTTGTCAAAACCTAAGATAGCAACCCATACATGCTTCTTCTTCTTTCTCTAAGTAGCTTACAAAGATTATAAACAAGAACTAAAAAATCATCTAACTGAGTAACTAAACAGAATCTATAGCCAGTTTATCTTAAATCTCATAAACAAACTTGATCACAAAATAAAGGGGAAACACAGAATAAAACTGAAACCAAAGTACAATTCACATAGTGAATGACCTAACCCCAAACGTATTTAAACACAATAAAAGTAAACAAATGGCAAAACAAAACAAAAGTCTTCCAAATTACAAATTTAAAATCTAAGAGGGTTTTGATCATTCCAAATAGAAATTAAAAAACCAAAAACTCAATGGGCATAATAAATGAATTGTGATAAGGCTAACCTGAAGATCTTTTAGAGATAGTACTCTGTTTTTTCCCAACTTTGCTTTCTTTCTCCTCTACCTCCTGAACCCTAAGCTTTTCCCCTTTAGTCTTCTTCCTTAGTCCAAAACACGGGCAATGACCCATCACCTCCTAACCCACAATTCTAAGAGTAGTTTCTTGTGTTATTATTATGCAGCACTACCACACCAATCCCACAAAAAAAAAATAGAAAAGGAAAAACATAAGACATACAAAACTATAAATAAATAAATAAAAATAAAAAATTAGAGGCTTTTAATCCCCAGAAAAATAATATGCCTGTATAATGCATATAGGGATCTCAACAGAATCTCTACATTTGATGGTTGATGATCAATAAATCCATTACTCCAGATGGTATAAACGTTAATTTTATTCACTGTTTGTTGTTTTGTCGTGTGGGTGATTTATCTGGAAATTGGCAAATTGGAGAGAGGAATTGCAGACAATAATAATAATAATGTTTTTTTTTTTTTGCATAATTAGGCAAATTCCTCGGGCATGATGACACTTAGACATTAAATTCCAAGAATTTTTCCTTTTCCTTTGTAGGAAAATCTGGGGCAGTTATAATCGTGATGATGAGGTGCATAGGCATGGGCTACATGCCTTTTTTGTCTCCAACATTTGACCAATTATGCCACATTTTGTACTTGAAGCTGTTACGGTTTCATTATTGAATTTAAGGTTGGTAACCTATGCTTGAAACATGTCAAGACCTTGTCGGTTTGATACATATATGTTACCTTGATAAAAAATAATAATAATGATAATAATAATAATAATAATAATAATAATAATATGGTGGTTGTCTAAAGTGCTTGTCTATTTTTATTTGCCATGCAAGGCAAGTTGATATGAAGGTTTTGGAATGTCCAATGGGGAAATTTGAAATGTGGATTTGATGCATGATCTAAGTTACGTAGCTAGTTCAATAGTTAACAATCATGGAAATTGGTTTGTCTAAGGTTTTCTCTTTTTATTATTAGGAGCAACCTCTTTTTCTTTGAGACGAAGTAAATTGGAGTAAATTATACAAAAAAATCCTACTATTGATTAGAGATTAATTTTAATGATTTAAGTTTAATATATTGAAGAATTAAATCCTTTAATTCGCATAACATTCCAAATAATGAATGTAAAAGTTAATTATTAAAAATGATTTAATAATATATAATTAAATAACAAATTGTAAAATATATTTAAATTATCAGTATATTAAACTTAAATTCATATCTTATATGATTGATCAATTATATAGTATTCTTACTTCTTACATGTCAAGTATGGGTTGATCACCTCTGGTGGTTGTGAGAGCAATCGCGAAGGACTTGCAAAAAATACTTTGATGTTAGAGTGTATTTGATTACCTGTCAATGTATGAAAGATGTAGAGAGTAAGCAATTTGATTAGTCAGTGGGGAGTAGAGTAGGTCATCCCCTTGTTCCTTTGTATAAAAAGATCTTGTAATAAATCGGGTAAGTAACAAAATACTTATAAAATAAGTGATCATAAGGGAAGATATGTCTTGGATTTGTGAGTTAATTTTTTCCTTGTATAAGAAGATCCAGTAATAAATCAGGTAAGTAGCAAATACTTGTAGAATCAAGGATCGTCAAGGAATATATGTCCTAGGTTTATGTTATTTAGTAAATATATGCATAATCTAGTAGCACCACTACCGTGCCTCCCTCGACTTTCCAATCGACATCTCTTCACCCAAGTCGCGAGCTCCATGCAATTAGCCTTTTGCTAGCCATCCACATTGCTCGACCAGCTATCCGTACCTTCCAATCTACTCCAATCTGTTTGCGGAACCACTGATCTGGTCTGCTCCTAGTTTGAGAGATCAACTTCCGATCTACTATGATTGGTTAGTTTTCAATCTATGATTTGCTCCCAATCTATAAGGATCATCGAAAGGAAGACCTATGCCAATTTTTTCAACCCCTGATCTGAGAGGTCTGCTTCTAGTCTTCAATCTTGTTATGTTTTGTTTCATGTACATCTAGGACAGGGGAGCATATGGAGGATAGGGGTGAATAGGAATGCAAGGGAAAAGGCAAGAAGAAGGGCTAGGGAATAGAAGCATGTAGGTATAAAGAGAATTGAAGGTTCTGAATTTTGACAATATGGGAAAAGTAATGCAAGCAGCAGCTATGGTAGGAATATGCAACGGCCTCAACAATACTACAATAAAGAGGTTTGGCAAAGATTGGTGAATGTTGCTCATATGCTTTTTGTGGATAACTTACCTCTGTCCATGTCAAAGTCATAGCTTTGACAACTTTTCAACCATGCTGGGAACTTAATTAACATATTTATATCAAGGAAAAGGAGGAAGAATTCTCAAAAACCATTTGCATTCGTTCAGTATGACAATGCTAAAGAAGCCCAACCTACGATCTTAGGCATGAATGATGTTGAAATTAGAGGATGTAGAGTTGCAGTATCAATGGCTGATTTTAAGATAAATCAAAATGGTAACAAGAATGTTGTAATGTATGGTGCCCAGTATGAGAAGCAGGATGGCTTCCAGGGGATAGGGTTGCAAGGTGGGAAAAGTTTCAAGGAGGCTTTGATAAACAAAAAATACTTGAATCATGGGCCGTAGAAGTGTAGAAAAGTATAAAAGATGATAGAGGGAATAATATGTATGAAGGTGGCAGTAGATTGGAACGTCCAAAAACAATTCATGGGGAGGTGAGCTCTGAGATAATGGTCCAATTAGAAAGATGTGTGATTAGTCTTTCTATCCAATTGAGGTAGGATCTTTGACTTATAACTTATGATAAACATTCCGTTTTGTTGAAAATGTTAGAGAATTGGGTACTAACAAAGTCTTAGTTACTCTTGAGTCATAGGATACTGTAAAGGAAATTGTTTATTGTAACTCTGGGATGTTTAAGGAATTTTTTAATGAAATTAGGAAATGTTCCATTTCAGAAGGGTGTGAGTGGAATGTTTTGGAATTATGCCACTTGCATAGTCCTTAGAAAATTTGAGAAAGATAGGAGAGAATTAGGGATCTATGATTTGCTTTGATTATCAAACTTCAAAAGGTTTATCCTTCTCTTCTGCAAAAAATTTGCTGCATACTAAACAATTTTCTCTTATTCAAGGCAATGTATGCTTCTCAGTAGATGGTGTGAATTTTGATGTGTTTGTCAGAGAGACTAGTAAGGAATTTAGTCTTTGGCCCATTGGAGTTTATGTTCAGGACCAGAAGCATGGAGGTGGTGTTAGTGACTTTTCAAATTATGGGGATGAGGAAAGTCTAATTGTTCTCCAGAGAATGACAAAAAAACAAAATGATCAGGGAAATGATGTGAAATTTGATGATGAAGTTAATGGTGAAGTTTTTGAAAATAATGCTGTGGTGGAAGAACATTTTTCGCCAACAAAAGACAGTGATGATATTAATACAAAATTATACTAAACTATAGAGGTAGAAGGGTCAAGAACGGTTAATCTTGGAGATGATAGAAGAACTAATGAGATTATTTCCAGTTTGGGTATTAGTAAAGAAAGGCCAAATGTTAACACAAAAAATGATGAAGACGGGCTCCCTATTGGCTTATCCAATAACTCTTGTGGGCTGAATGATGTGGGTTGCTCCAAGCCACTAGGTTTTGAAAACCTAGCTTCTAGCTTAGGAATGGTGGCTTCTAAACAATGTGGCCTATGCATAGGAACCCATGCAGATTGTGTGACACCTAGTGAGAAAATGGAAGGAAACTATGTTAGACTTATAGATGTTAAGGAGGTGTACGATGATGATGAAGCTGGGTCAATTAAGACAAACTCTCTGTCTTTTAAACCAGATCCCCATGAGACGTGGTTGATTGGCCACAAGATTGGGCTGTCCTCATGCCATGAAGATGTTGTGATCCAGGCTTTGTTAGAGGATCAAGATGATGACAGAATATGGAATGGAAGGAAGTCAAGGAAAAAAGAGGTAAATATGAGGAAATAGAAGCAAAAGCCCAATGGCAAAGGTTAGTTCTCTTTTTATACATGAAGATATTATGTTCGAACTTGAGGAGTGTAGGGGGTAGATCTAAGAAGGGGGAAGTTCATAATTTAGTAAGAGTGTATAGTACTATTTTTGTAGGACTGATAAAAACTATGAAGGTTGGATGGGTTAAGTTTGAAGTTCGGAGTTTGTAGGATTCTGATGGTGTAAGATGGGAAACAGTTGATGCACAAGGTAGAAGTGGTGGTATTCTTTGCATGTCAAATGGAACAATAGTGTTAAATAAGACTATATTGCAAGGTGGTAGATGGATTTGTGTTGAAGGATTTTTTAGGAATTTAAAGAAAGAAGTAGCAATAGGAGTTGTCTATAGTTACCATCAGTATGAGGAAAAAATGAGATTGTGGCAATAGCTGACTGAGGTCAAAGCAGTAGTAGGAGTCCCTCTACTTCTAATGGGTGACTTTAATGAACTTTGTTGTCCTGAGGAGAAGAAAGGATACTTAAGTGTGTCTAGGAATATGGAAACCTTCTCGAAATGGATTGACAATATGGGTCTTTTAAAGTTACCATTAATTGGCAGGAAATATACATAATGGAGAGGGCAGTCATGCAGTAGGATTGGCAGGTTTTTGTGGATCCTATTTGGTCATAAATTCTTAATAATCTCAGGTTGTCAGGCATCAATTACTGCCTTTCAGATCATGTCCCTTTATTGATCTAATCAGATTCTGTTGATTGGGGCCCAAAACCTTTCAGGAGCTTAGATATATGGTTCTTTCACCTGAAGTTCCTTAAATTCATAAAAGATGAATGGAATAATAGGGGGATTTTGAGTTCATGCAAAAATTGTAATATTTGAAATAACCCTTAAAGAGATGGAACAAAGAGGTGTTTGGGAACTTTAATTTCAGGATGAAACAGCTTGAGGATGAAATTGAGGTTATTTCTAGGAATTTAGAGGAAGGGCGTGATGTGGAATTGAGTGTAGCGAGATTTGACGCCCTAAAAGCACAAGTCAAAATGTGGTATGACAGGAAAAATTCTTTCTAGAAGCTACATTCAAGGGATAGGGTGTTAAAAGAAAAGGACAGAAATACTAAGTACCTTCATTCTATTACCTCAATTAGATATAAGAAGAAATTGATGGTTGAAATCAGGAGGGGTCAAAGAATACTTAGGTCTCCAAGAACCATTAAAGAGGAAGTAAAAGGTTTTTTCAAAACTCTGTACCACCAAAAGGAGAGACTAGTTATTGATTTCGAGCAAGGTTTGGTTGGCAAATCTCTGCTTAAGATGCAAGAAACCTTGAAGCCATTCTTATGGCAAATGAAATTAAAAAGGCTGTCTAGGACTGTGAGTCCTCTAGGGCCCTAGGTCCAGATGGTTTTAACTTTAATTTCAACAAAAAGCTAGGAGTTTGTGAGCAAGGATTTCCTAAAATGTGTGGAGGAGTTTTGTCACTAGGGTAATGCCTAGGATGGCTAACATGATATGGGTGACACTTATTCCTAAGGAAGATGAGGCTTGTGAAGTGAAAGATTATAAGCCTTTTAGTATGATAGGTTGTGTTTATAAGGTAATTTCAAAAATCATGGTCAATAGGATGAGGCCTATCATGGATAGTCTAGTGGGGGAGTCACAATCAGCTTAAGTACAAGGTAGGCAAATTCTTGATAAGGTCTTGATTGCTAATAAGGTAGTATATTGGATTCGGAAGCACAAGAAAAAAGCGATGTTGCTTAAATTAGATTTCTGTAAGGCTTATGACTCAGTTAGGTGGGTTTTTGTGGACCAGGTTTTGGAAAAGATGGGTTTTGGTGATGTTTAGCATAGTTGGATTAGAAGCTGCATTTCTTTAGCTGAAATTTCCATTATGGTTAATGGTTGCCCTACCAAACCCTTTAAGATGAAGAAGGGATTGAGACAAGGTGACCCCCTATCCCCGTATATTTTTGTTCTTGTGGTTGATGTATTAAATAAGTTGATGGAAAGAGCAACTGAGATGGGTTTGATCCAAGGAATGAGGGTGGGCACCCAAAATACTTTTGTGTCTCATTTACAATTTACAGATGACATGTTCCTTTTTGCTCAGGCTAATAAGGAAGTACTTCTGAATGTAAGAAGGATTTTGGATTATTTTGGAGTTATGTCTGGGCTCTCCATTAACTATATCGAATCTACCCTGGTTAATGAGGTTTGTTCCTTGCTAAAATGTCAAGTTGTTTATCTTCTAATTAAGTATTTGGGAATCCCTCTTAGAGCTAACCCTAGATTAGGAGTACTTGGGCCCCAGTTATTGAAAGGGTTAAGAAGAAACTGAGTGGATGGAAGAGAAACTTGCACTCAAAAGGAGAGAAACTAGTTTTAATTAAGGCAGTTCTCAATAGTCTCCTAGTGTATAATTTAGGAATTTTTAGAATATCAAAACAGGTTGCTAGGAAGATCATTTCTCTTTAGAGTAGATTCTTTTGGGGTGAAAAAGGTAATAGGTTTATGGTTCCTTTAATTAATTGGGAGGTGATCCAGAAACCAAAAAAATAGGGTGGTTTAGGAATTGGGAATTTGATGATTACAAATGCAGCTTTGTTTTTTAGGTGGTGGTGGCAGTTTTCGATTAAAGGTATTGCCTTTTGGAAACAAATTGTGTATTCATGCCATAACTTAGATAGCTATAAGTGGGGTTAGTAAAGTTAATGATACCATTAGTACCATGATTGTGGTTGGAATTAGAAAAACTGTTGGGAATGGGTGCAATACCTGGTTTTGGGAGGATGTTTGGATTGGAAATGATAAACTAATGGATACATTTATGAGATTATACTCAATTTCCTTGCAAGAGGAAACGAGTATCATGGACTGTGGTGAGTGGGTACCAAACAAGTGGGAATGAAAGTTGAATTGGTGTAGAAATCTCTTTTAGTGGGAACTTCCTATGCTTGATGAGCTAAATAGACTCATTAGTCAGATCCAGTTGAAACCAAATGTGCATAATAATGTAGTATGGTGTTTTCACTCTTCAAAAAGTTTTTCGGTCAATTCTTTTGTTACCAAATTTTTTCAGATGAGTTGTAATAATTCCCATATTGATCCTTGCTTAAATAAAGTGTGGCATGGGTGTGCTACACAAAGGACAAAACTGTTTGTATGGTTTGTCCTCATTGAAAGAATTAATACCAGGCATCATTTGGCTCGACTGAATATTATTAATGGTGCTGATTCCATGTGTTTTTTGTAAAATGGAAGAATAATCATTGTCACATCTTTTCTTCACTTGTGACTTTTCATGGAGGATTTGGGCATTCTATTATAATTAGTGGGGAGTTGATTGGGTTATGGCAAAGGACCCTAAAGCAAATTTTCATATATGGATTGATTGTGTGCTCTTGGGTAGGAGGCAGAAAGGTTGGAATATTTGCTTTTATGCTATTCTTTTTTCCATATGGGAACAAAGGAACATGATAGTCTTTCAAAAGGAAGAAATTAATTGGAAAAGTTTTCTCTTCAACCTCATGCATAGATGCCAATTTTGGTTGACTATTGATTCATAATTTGTTTGTTTGTAGAATCTTCTTTTGATTGCAGGTGATCGATATTAGAGGATGAAAATGGTTTCATTAGTTTTCTTGGTGGTATCAAACGTAAAGGGATTAAGACCGATACACAGAAAGGTCTATTAATAAGAGGGGGAGCTCTTATGTGAGATTTTGTGGATGGTTTCCTTGACGAGTAGAAAACACCTTTGTGGTTTTGCTAACATATATATATCTATGATTTCTTTGCTTTTAGGAAGTATTTCTTCCTCAGTTTGCTACATGGATTGCTGTTTTGGGGGTTAGAGTGTTTCTCGAGTGATACACTGTTAGGTATGAGAGTGAAAGGGAGTATTTGTGAGATTGAGGGTGGTGTAAATTCTGAGCGATACACTGATGAGGGCTGTATATTACATCTTTGAGAATATTATTCAACCGATTGAGTAGTGCATCAAAAACTCGACAAAGGGGAAGTCTTAGTTATGGATTTACTGCTTACCTTGGTGTCTTATCAGCAAGGAATCTACAATTATATTGTCTTCGAAATTCTCATTCTTAATAGCAATGCGGAAGGGGATTGTGGATTTCAAGCGACATTTCTTCTGCAATTTCTGGTTAAAGGCATAAATGTTTTATGCTTTGGGTGGTTCTTAGTAATGGATAGATTTGCTTATTAGTGTGGGCTTAAGATTATCTTGTTGGTTGCATTTTCTGTGTTGGTTTTGATTGGTTTACCTTATGAGGGGTGTAGTTTCTTGAGATTTTTTCTCCTTGCCTATTATGTTTTTCATGTTTTGCATCTATTATGTATTTACCTTTTTGTTGCTTGGCTGTGATGTGCAACTTATTGTTTCTCTGCCACACTGTAATCACTCCTTCTTGTTGAGGTTGAGTTTTTCATCATTTATCGAAAAAAATCAAGGAAAAGTATGATATAATCAGTGGGGATCAAGCCCTGATTTGTAGGGATCCTTGGATGGATTCCTTGCCATGAGAGCAAGTCATAAGGCCTTACATTCGAGATCTCTAAGCATGTGCCGAGGTGACTAGACTAGTACAAATAGTATTATAAATATTGATGTATGGCTTTTTTATTTTGAAGGAGTTATTGTGAAAAAAATATATTTAATTTTAATACATTGACAAAGTGAAAAAAGGTTTACAAAGTCATCCAATCATATAATGCTAAATAATTAAATATAGTTAACTTTTATCATCGTTACTTGAAAAGTTACGCAAAATGAGAGATTTAATTGAATTAGTCTGTGTATCAAAATTAAACTCTTGAAAAATTAAACTTTTTTCTAATAATATGAGAATATACTTGACTGGATATCTATTAAAAACTTTTATACTTCCCATAAAAATGTTATTATAAATTTGAGTTTACAGTAAATCATATTCGTGACACAATATCAACTAAAGAATTTATAATATTTATATATTTATAGTTTTAAAATATATTGTAAAGAATTAATATTTTGTCACAAAAAATTTACGTGAATTATTTTTTTTGGTACAAAAATTCACTTGAATTAGAGATTATAATAACATTACTCATAAATCTTTTTTATTATCATAATATTTCAAAATTCAATTTATTATTTAGATTTATTGTTTGTGGCATCACACCAAAATTGGATTTTGATCGTTTTGGTTGAAGAATTTATGGTGCAAGTTGAACAAACCTTGAACGAATCACAAGTAATCAGGAAGATGTTTTACAACAAAAAATATATTTGTCCCCCTCCACCCAAAAGGTTAATGTATTAATTTAAATGAGTTTAAATTTTTTTATTTTTTGAGAAAAATATTTTTTTAAAAAAAAGGCTCTTTAATGTTTTTTTTAAAGTGTTTGGATTGATTTTTAAGTAAAAGATTTTTGTAATAAAAAAGTGGGTTAATTTTTAATATATGGTGTTTGAATGTTAGATGTACAAGAATAATAATATGACATTTGTGGGAACATTCCAATGATATGGATTTTAAAAATCTCATCATAGTGAATATTTTTTAAAAAACTATTAAAATAATAAAAAAATAGTAGCACAAGGTGAGATTTTAAAAAAATATATGAAGAAAATCTCAGACAAAACAAGATCTAACAAAAAAAAGGTATTTTAAAAAGAAATATTGTGAAAAATATTAAAATATTATATCTCTCTATATAAACCCTACTTGTTATTTTCCTCCTTGTCGCAACCAAAATCACGGGGACAAGAAAAAAGAAAGAGTAAAAATCGAAGTCACCAACAAGTTTTATTTAAATTAGAAAAACATGAAAAACTCATTTTATTTTAGAAAATAGTATTTGAAACTAGATCAAATGAGTTCAAAAGTCAGTTACACATAGGAAATACAAGAACTCAATCTTATAGCACTCCTGATATACCTATCTTTAGACGGTACCTTAAGTGAGTTGTGCAAATTAATTAATAACTTCTAAAAAAAATTTATTTTTCTTTTATTTTCTACTTTTAAAAATAAATATGCATTTAAGATTAAACAAACACATTAAGAAAAATTAATTTTAGCTTAATAAGGTCGTTTGCTCCTATGTATCCTCAAGTGTAATAAGAAACTTAAAATCACATAGTTCTGTAAAAAATACTAGTGTGTTGATTCATTTTAATTAAAAAATACTTAAAATAAACATTTTTCTTTGGATCAAAATCCACTCTTGCACGAAATTCAAGTAAAAACCAGAGTACTTTATGACTTGAATGAGGATGAAAGGTAACACTTGCTACCTTGTCACCTCTATTGATCATTGTGTAAACTAACAATAGTTTTGAAAAGATTTTTATTATAACCTCCCTACAATTTTATAAAAACAATAAAACAAAATTTGCTTTCGCATAGAATTTAAGTTAGTGCTAGGTTGCTTAATAAACTCTTTTCATTCAAAAAAAAAGGAAAAATGGTGAAGGTAACACTTACTACTCAATCACCATAATTGATCATTGCTGGTATTAAAAAAGATTTTAAAAAGACTTTTACTTGGACTAAAGACAATTTTTTTTACTTTCTTTATTTTCAAGATAATCACTAATTTCAACATAAATAGAACAAAGCAAATTCATAAATGGATAAAAAACTGACAATTAATTTGAGTAAAACACACAAACAACTAAAAAATAAAAAAATCAAGAGTCTTAATTAATTATCATTTGCTTTTCTTTTTATCTTTTATCTTTTTTTCTTTTGTTTTATTTTATTTTGAAAAGCTTTTTATCCCAAAATTCACTCAAAAAAATGTAAATAACTAAACCACTCCCTAAACAAATTTATTTAATCCTACTCCATTGATTTAAGGGAAAATCTTGATGATACATGTCACAAAAAACTCATTTTGGGAAAACATTCTTCTTTAACCCATAATAAAAGAAAAACAAAACAAAACAATGTTTTTAGAGAAACAGAATAAAAAAGTTTCTAAACAACACATAAAGAGTAGTAATGCAAATAAACCCAAGCCCACACTTTAGAAACACCAAGAAATGGATAAAAACACAAGTAGCTCATACCAGTTTTTCACAAAATAAACTAGCAGCCCAACAAATTTCAAACACATGAATTTGTTCATTTATTGAAAGATAAGCCCAAAAACAAACCTTTACCCTCGAAAAATCATATTTTAATTTAAAACAAAATATGAACAAAAACTTAAACAAAGCTAAAACGTCATCAACAACACAGATTAGGGAAATAACTTAAAGATCATATCATGTAAGATTGAAGCCTGCCTTGACAAAGAATCTTGGTGTTACTATTCTCTGCAGATCTCCCTCCCCTTTGCACCTATAACCCCTAACCCTCAGACACAAATCCCTTTAACCTTATCTCTTTCCCCCTTTTTTTTTAATGTTTGAAGGGTGAGGTGGCTCAGCCCCTCCATGATGGTTTCTAATAACCTCTTCTTTATTTTTATTCGTTTGTCTTTATTCTATTTGTTTCCCAACCCTTTTCATTATAGGAAGGGTATGTTAACATCTCACTCGCAAGTTTTTCTTGGTGGTAGCAATGTCTTAACTATGAAGGAGCATAGTTCTAGCATTGGTTCTTATATTAGCTGGATTAGAGAACTGTGCTGATGTCAAGTGATAGATCTATCTCTACTAATGGTGTTTTATTGGGTCCTATTTTTTTCATTATTATTGTCTTTGTAGTGTTTGCATAATTTCTAGGTTGTAGGCCTCTAAGTTATGTATCTTGTTGTGTCTATGTTATGTTTCTAGTTTTTTTTTTTTCGTTGATTGTCTATGTTATGTTTCTAGTTATGTATGTATCTTGCTTGCTTGTTTGAACTAGTAATATAGGTAGCCAACTTTCTTGCAACTTAGAAGGAAAGAAGTTGATCCAATTGGAGTATATATATTATCGAAGATTAAATCACAAGAAAACCTAGAGAATTATGTAGAGATGATTATTTCTTCTACTAGAATGAAGGTTTAAGGCTTGCAATAAAGCCAATGGTAAAGTTAAGGTTGCTTTATCTCTTAGCTTGTAAATTTGTTAGGCCATTGTACCTCAATCAACTGTAAATTATACTTAAGTGTGTAATCTTTTATCATGGTGGTAGTTGACCTACTAAGTGAATATAAGATTTCCATTTTTTTTGGGGCAAAAAACCATAGATTAAAGGCTTTAAAAGGGGAAGAGTACACTCATGGGATGCTAAACGACAGCCATGGTGTGATAAGGTGACTAATGCGACAATGTTGGGTGACTGTGAGACTAATGTATGTAACTCACGGTGAAGCAGAGGTGTAGTAATATGGCACACTCCATCGATGATGTAGCGACTACCATGTATCGATGCTGGGGGCAAATCGCTAGCAGCAGAAGTTGTTAGTTTGTGGGGTGCATATTACGGCTGAGAAAAGAGAAGGTCGACAGTCGTGGCTTGATGTTTTCGTGACTTAGGAAAGTAATGGTGGAGATTGAAGATGCAGGTATGCAGTGGTTCAATGGTGATGAGGGTGACCTTGGATGGTTGCCACCGATTGCCGGAAGAATTCGACAATTGATAGAAGAAGAGACAAGATGTTTGTTGACTTGAGAACTTTGAAATAATGACAAACATAATTATGTTCCCTATTTTAATCTGTTTATTAGTGTTTCAGAAATTCATCCTAGTAGCAAATGTCTCGTAATCAAAGAGGAGACATTCTGGATCAAAATGTCGCGTACACCATGTAAACTGAGATAACATACATAAAGTTATCAAAAGGACAGAGAAGAATGTTGGACAAGTAAAAGGACACTTTATGAAGATTGTGGGACACATAAACCAAGCAAGGTCTACATCTCAAAGTATAAAAAGAAGAGAAGAAGTGTATTCAACAAGATAAAAGGCAAGGGAACAAGTAAGAACAAAAGTTAAAAGACAAAAGCCTATTCTTGCTTTGTGTTAGTGCACAACAAAAAGGATAGCAGCAAAGGCACAATAGGTGGCTCCATGACACAGGTAAAAACTTAAATTTAGTACCCACTTTGCTAAAAGTTAACTATCATCCTAAAAGGAAATATTTGTCCTCTTTTTCCTCCAAGCCTCTTTCTCAGACGAACCAATGCTTCCTCATTTCGAACTCTTTGTTTTTTTCTTTCATGTGATGAATCGTGTAAGTGGGACTCTATATATTGACTTGAAAAAGGCTATAGTCAGCATCGAAAAAATACTTGAAAAAGCCATACTCTTGAGCCCTCAGTGCATTATCATTGTTGTGAGTATATTGTGTCAAAAGGAAGAGCTAGTCATCTAGTAATCTGTCTTAGTCCTTTGATTTGATTCTTGAGCTGGTATTTTGTTAGAGAGTTTATTTTTCGGATAGCTTAAAAATCTTTGTACCTCTTGATTAGGAATCTATACTTGAAGTTGGAAACTAATGGAACTCTCACCATTCTTAGTGGGGACTGGAGTAGACTTTAGTCTGAACCAGTATAAATCTCTGGGTGTACTTTCCTAAACTCTCTCATTTACTTTCTTTAAATTGCTTCAAACATATTTTTTCTCTTGATAACTAAAGAATATTTTAACTATTGAAACTGTTCTGTTAAAAGTTGAAACTTCTCGTAAATATCAGTTATGAATGCTTTGATTGAAAACCATAAACAGTTTAACAAATATCTCCTGAATATTCAAGAGACGTTTGGGGTGAACATTCTGATTGTTTGCTAAGTGTGTAGAAAATTTTAAAAAGATTACTTGATTCAAATCTCCCTTTCTCAAGTGATCTGGTACCACCAATATGGTTGTTGATGCTGTTGTTGGTTTTTCTCCTCTTTTTTCTTTATCTTCTCTGTTTCTGGTTTGGGATTAATTGTAGGGTTTTGGCCTTTTTTTGGTGAAAGCCATTCTATTGATGATTATGTATATGGCTTTTGGCTTTGTTTTGTATATTAGGACTGTTTGGATGATTTTAGTTGTGAGGTTATTGTGTTTGGGATTACTATGATTTGGGTTTGAGTTTAGGGATGTAAAGGATGTGTTTTGGTGTTATTTCATAGGTTGGAAATAAGAATTGGGTCTGATCCTCTGTATGACTTGTTGGATGTTTGGCTACAGTGCTTTTATGTATTTATGGATCTTTGAAGGTTTATGAGGCTCCATTTTTTTATTTTTGGCTTCAAGAGCATAGGCTTGAGGATGATGATGATTATGGAAACTATGGGTAGGGAAAATGGGATCATTCTCTCATTCTTCCATCTGTGTTGCTCTACTTGTATGTTTTTGCCCCTTTTTTCCCCAAATGTTATGCCTTTTTTGTTATCTCTACTCTTACATGAATACTGCTCTTTGCTGTGAAACTAGCTTCTTTGATATTTTCAATCAGTTTCCATCTTTGTATGTTGCTAGGATGCATAGTTTACAAGACATCCTATTTTTGGTGTTTCTTTTCTACACCATCTGCAAGGAAAGGGGCTTGAGTTGCAGCCTCATCATCTTATAGAGGTAACATTGCCACCACTTTTTAAATTTTTTATTTTTGACAAAATACTCAAATTGGTCCCTTTTTGTACAGAGGAACCATTTTGTCTCATTTTTTGAAATGTGAGTAACTAATTTGGGACTTTCAAAATCTAAGGGACTAACTTGTCCCCTGATGCATTTTTTAGGGACTAATTTAGGTATTTAGTATTTATTTTTTAATACCTTTTTTAACATGCTAGCTTGAATGAAGTTTTTTTTTCCTTTTTGGTAAGGAAAGGAAAAAAAACATGTAAAACAAAAGAAAACAAACTAGACCCCAAGCTAGAGTAGAGGAACAACCTCTACCAAAGCTAAATCCCACATAATAAGCTCCTCAGATCAAGTTACCCGATTGTTAACCATAGCATCCACACAAGAGTTGGTCGTCCTATAAATGTCGACAAACCAAAGGTTCCAATGTCTACGCACAAGGCCCTGAATATCCCTCGGTAAACTATTAAGCACATTCATCAGAGCTTGTGACTTAGACATGAAAAGAGACACAACCTCTGCATAATCAGACTAACAGATAACACACCTAAAGCCCTTCTCCTAGGCCAAATCAAGATCCAATTTGATGGCTGAAAACTCAATAAATGTTATGATCGTAGAAAGAATTTTGGCCGAAAATGCCCCACCCAGCTCCCTCTGAATCATGACGCAGCCCCCCTATAGCCTCCTCTAGTAGAGCTGGCACAAAAGCTCCCATCTGTATTCAACACAAGAACCCCACGAGGAGGAGGGTGCCAAGTTTGAATGAAGGCTTGGTCAACATACCAAAAAAGAAAAAAAAAAGACAGAAACAAAATGGAAAAATTTGTCTCAAGAAATAGGCTACAATGAAAAAAAAAGAAATTGGCTAAGAATACATGACAACATTCGTCATTTTTTACTTTTATTTTTTTATATTTTTGAATTTTTTCCTCGAAGCTAAAAGACAACTCTTTTTTCTTTTCTTATTTTGTTTGGAAATTCTCTTTCTTTTTTGATTTTGTTGGTTCAAAATAATATGTAAAAATGAGCTAAATGAAATTACGAGAATTCTTCCCAAGCTATAAAATTTAGAAACTTTTGTTTTTTTCTTTATAATTCAAATAGAATTGGGTCTTCATAGTTAAAACTCTTTATTCAATTCTTATTAGAAAAAATGAAAAGCCAAATTTTTTGATATTGTCATTGTAAGGAATAAGTAAAGATATGAACATCAATTTTGTATGGCAATGCATGCAACCATTACAAAAATTGAATTCGGACTACAAAAGAACCTAAACATTTAATAATGGCACAGACAATAATGTAATTGAGAAACCAACTGTCTATGAGTCGTACAGAAAAAGAACAAAAGAAAAAAAAAGATAACTAACTTGACATGGGTTCACAAGCAACAGAAAATATAAAAACTCGCAACCAACTAGATATAGGTACAATAGGAAATGTAAAAACTTCCGATCAACTGGATATAGATTCACAAATGACAGGAAATCTGAAGACTAAGACCATCTGAATACAAATCCACAAGTGACAGTAAATGTAAAAACTTGTGACCAAATGGATATGGGTCTGTAAGGGACAGGAAATTAAAAACTTGTATCCAACTAGGTACAGGTCCTCGAGTAATCGAAAATTTAAAAACTCAAATGTATTTTTCTTTTTCTTTTTTTATTACAATTTTTTTGTATTATTTTTTTTAAGAGGGTAAGCCTAAGCAGGGTAGGTTGACCCGCTGTAACATCTATATCTGCATTGTTAGTTCAAACAAAAAGAAAGAGAGTGCTTTGTGTGTCAACAAAGAGAGAGTACTGAGCAGGAAAAAATAGAGTATGCATTATATTTAAATGGAAATGGTTGTTAAAAAATATCACTTTATACATTATTCTTCCAATACTATACATTATGTTCTTATTTGTTGTTTGGTTCATGTAATTATTGATATGAGAATATATAATGTGTCATAACTCGCCCCCCAAGCTGTGACCTGTGCTTAGGGAGCATATCTTTCCCTAGCAAGCCTCACGAATTTAAATGACACACGGACGACACCTCCCTTGTAATTAGGACTTTTCCATAATCTGAAATCAAGATACCTAATAAATAACTCAACAACTAGAAACACAAAGATATACTTATATACATACACAAATCTATTATTGTCAGAGACCACTGTAAACATGAATTGGTCTCACAATCTTATAAAACTATAAGCAAGTGCCCACTTTTAGGGCTCATAGAAATATAGTCAAAGAAAATATAATTGTATACATTATACTTTTGAATCAATCAAGACAGCTAAAATTATTGTACCCAAAATATTTTGTGCAAAAAAAATGTTAGACTGTTATTATTTAAAAAATCATACAAATATAAAGATTTCAATGCAATATAAAGCCTTTTATAAAATCAATGCACCAAATTAAATTCATTTAAATTATATTGGATTTAATTATCATGTACTGACAATATTAAAAAGTTTTACACAATCATTCAATTATATATTGCCACATAAGCCATGATAGTTAATTTTTACCCTCATTACTTAAAAAGTCATCCAAACCAAATATTTTGATTAGATGGTAGTATGAAACATTTTTACACCATCAGTGCATCAAAATTAAACTTATTACAAAAATTTTGTCTAAATAAATTGAATACTTGCAAATGAGAAAATCAAATTCAGAAAATTATTATTTATATGAAAGTAAATTATTTGAATTAATAGAAATTATATTGAATTGATATGTGGAATCAATATCAATTCTTTGAATTCTACATTCTTGATGTGCATTGAATTATTGACACATTTGGAGAGTGATGCATTACCATGCTTATGAATATAGGTTGTTTTGGTTTTAATTCCTCACCCCTCTTAATTATATTTTTATTTTGATTTTGGTGCCTTTTTTCCTTTTCTTTTTTTTTAGTCTTTATCGCTTTAAATTTTGGTTTCAATAAATATTTTTGAATATGTATTTAGTCAGTACAAATATTAAAAGAAATTTCCTTATAAATATTTTAGAAAACTATTTGGTCCTTTTAAATATAACCATTTACTATCAAATTTATCAAAATTAGACCAAAAACATAGTGATGGAAGAAAAGGGGACTTAAAATGATCAAAACCAAAATAATTCATATTTATAGGAATTAAAAAAATATTTAGGCAATAATAAAGAATAGAATAAAAAATAAAATTAGCCATTTCTTAATATATCAAATCATTTCTTATCTTTCGTCCTCACATCTAGAATGAGCTTTGAATTCACCAATGATAATTTTTGGAGTAAACCCCTAACTCATTACTAACAATTTCATTATTAAAAAACTTGGTACTTGACAAAAAGAAATTATCT
Source organism: Dalbergia cochinchinensis (assembly GCA_031216125.1). NCBI lineage: Eukaryota > Viridiplantae > Streptophyta > Magnoliopsida > Fabales > Fabaceae > Dalbergia > Dalbergia cochinchinensis. The sequence continues at coordinate 27,592,910 of CM062368.1, forward strand.
AGTTGGTTCCTAGAAATGCTAGGAATTAGATACTTAGTGGTCCTTAGACGGAAAAATTAATAGTGTTAGTGACACTTAATCAAAATAACATCATTTTGCCCGGTTAGTATTAAAAAGAAAAATCCCACTCATCACCTTCCTTCTTTCACCCTCTTTATCCTCATCACCACTACCATGACCACCACCATCACCAACATCTCACATTACCCTATGCCCCAACTTTATCTGCAACAAAGAAACCCTAATCATGTTGTTCTAATTTCTTTCCCTCTCTCACTCTCATGGCACCATCATACATAATAATAAACACATAAAAATCAATCACAAATAAAAATACACCACAACTACATTGCAAATCACAGGATAGATCACACGTTGAGTCCATTGGTGCTATTTTTAGATGTGGTGGCTCCAAGTAATGGCGAGGTGATTAGGTAAAGGTTCATGTGTTGACAACATGGTGGCACCAGAAAAGAATGGCAATGATTACGGGTTATGGGTTTTTTTTAAAAAAAAAAATCCAAGTTTTACTGATTTTGGGATTTGTTGGATTAATGGGGATTGTGTGGTTGCAATCGTTTATAATTTTAGGTTGAAAAGGGTGTAATGGTATAGATAATGGTGGTTGTGTTACATGTTGCAATGAAGGTTAGTTGTGGAGGGGTTGTTTAAGGAAATTATGCTAGCAAGGATGGCTATAAGATTTAGACTCTATGAGATTTTCCAAAGATGGTTGTGATGGGCAGTTTAAGGGTGATGATGGTGAAGATGGTGATGAGGGATTGTAGCAGAGGTTATAGTATGGTGTGAGTTGGAGGTGATGGTCATGGTGAGGATGAAAAGGGTGAAGGAAGGAAGGTGATTATAGGAGAATTGTTTTTTTTTTTTTTGGGTGTTAACATGGCAAAATAACATTATTAATGTTTTCCATCTAGGGATTGTGAAGTGCCTTACTTTTTCCATTGTCAGAGACCAACTAACTATTTTTTTTTTTTTTTTGTGTGTTAGAGACCAAGTTATCCAATGATAAAATTGTCAAAGGCTAGTTTGAGGATTTACTCAAATTTTGCTTAAATCTCATACTTTCGTTAATCCCACTAATACCATTCATCAATAAAATTGGATCCCAAAAACAATATATAAAATAAATAACCATGAATAATCAAATAAATAAATAAAAATATAGAAGAGGTGACTGAAAACTGAAAGGCAACAACAAGGTAGCATAGTTGCATAGTTATAATCACAAGGACTACAAAGCTACTTCAGGTACCTATGACTTAATTGTATGTGCACCACACTTTTTTTTTAGTTTCTGAATGTAAAAAAGAAAAACACAATTAAAATATCAATATATTTGATATTTCTATTTCATATCCTTTGACACTAAGCAACTAACCTCCATCTTCTCTTTGTGTGACTAAGGAGCAATTTTTCTTTCCTATTTCTAGCAAAAGCTAAGCATACTCAAGTATGCTTTAGTTTATAGTTTCATTGTATGCCCCAGTGCAACTTTAGTCCCACATTACCTAGAACTACCATAGTCTAAATATGTTTATAATCAAGTAACTGAATACAACAAATGTCCCGTCGGGGACATCTGATAAAATTGGAAAGATATAGAGAAGATATTAGCATGGCCCCTGTGTGAAGATAATGTGCACAAATTGACAAATTGTTCAAATTTTTTTCTTTTCCCTTTCCTTCAAAATTTCATGCTTGTGCTTTTGGTTTCCCTACTAAGTCATGTTTCCATTTCGCTATGTTCTTTGCAGCCATGTTCATCCCTGTCATACACACCTTCTGGATAAATTACAACAAAATAAGTAAATAAATAAATCCCATAATGCTAGGATATTAGGCTTGTGTCTTGGTGATAATCTTAAAATTGGGGATGTCTTTTGTGATAGTGAACTGTATCTATACAGATAAGAAAAGAAACAATATAGTGAATCACGAGTTGTGCAATTGCACTAGGTACAAGGAATATTCTCGTAGTATCCGGAATTCCTTCAGAATAATTTAGGCTTTTCCGGTATATCAGTATCTCTAGAACTAGCAAGGTTTGTCTTTCAGTTTAACCTAAATTCTTAAAGAAAATTATAATGAAAAATGATGAAATGAGAAGATAAAGAGATGAAGTGGGAAGAGCTCCCTTCAAGCTTACAAAAAATATTCATTATCCCTTGATTTTAGGAAATCATAATCTCACTTAACTGACCGAATGGTACCTAATGTTTAAAAACTAAACTAAAGATGTAAGGATGAGAAAGAGTGGTAGATATTGTGCAGAATCAAAGTAAACCAATCTTAAAATGAATATACAAAAACCAACACGTAACTTGGTATTGCATGTAACTTCCTAACTTAAAACAAAAGTTGAAACCAAAAAATATCCTGGAACAAATGTTATGCCATAATGAAGAGTAAAAGAATAAAAGTAACGTAATATACAACATTACATGTAACTTCACCAAACTAACAAATTTGATTTTGAAACAAAATAATAATAACTATAATATTAATAAAATAATACATCAATCCCCCACTTACTTCAAAATCAATTTTGTTAAATTAGGCACTTGAGTTAAACATGAATATAAGTGCTCCATATTTGGTGTTTTCTAGACTATTAACCTGGACCAGTATACCCTGAGCCAAGCGTTGGTACAATCAGTTTCTTCGAGCCCTTCGTCCTTTTGAAACTAGAAGGCTTGTGAACTAGTTGAATTCTAGCCGACCCCTATGTTGAACAAACCCAAGGTCCGCTTGACACCTAGGGTTAGGCCAAAGGCAAGGGCTAATAGGGACCTTTACAAGTGGGTCCTTGAAACCAAAGGTTGGGCCAGAAGCAAAGGGTGATTGGGCTTTCGCCAATGGGTTCCTTGGACTGGCCCAGGGAGCAGGGACTATCGAGTGCTCAAAACGACATAAGATTCTCAAAGAGAATCTACATAGTAATTCCCCTCAATGCTGAAACAACTAGGAATAATGGAGGGCAATCGCTCCCCGGATAGGATATAGGCTCAATCGCTAAATGAGGACAGGCAGTTTAATCTCTTAGCCAAGACACTAGACCATCCTTTATCTTGAGCAAAGCAGCAACAAAACCAAACCTATACAAACAGGACTTCAATTTACAATGCAATTGGTGAAGTGACACTTCTATTAACCACTAAACTTTAGTGTAACCTAGAATCTTATCTGATCAAATTAATACCCATAATTATTCCTTATTGTTGTTGTTGATGTCTTGCGCATTTCAGCCATGGGCATGCCTAATAATTCATGAGTGCTCCAGAAACTTAGCTACAGTCTTATAGGAGTGGCCCTACTCCTACACTCATATAGGCGATTTTTATCAAGTGTATACTATACTTTTACACTACCCATAATTAAAGACTATGAAATTCATTAAAAGCATTAACCTTATCCTCACAATAATGTAGTCCAGCACAACCCATTTCTCACACCATAGGAAGGGACATAAAATGCGTTGGCAAGAACTAACATATGACTTGTTATTACCCATATGAATCTTTTTAACGGAATCTCCACTTATAAAGGTTAGGTTCCTGTCACCATTATTTTCAAATTGGTTGAAGTCTCATTCCCTTCAATGTGGCACTTACAAAATTCCTCCCAAGAGGCTTAGTCAGAGGATCTACTAGGATTACTTCTGACTTTACATAATTAATAGATATTATTTTATCTTTCACCAGTTGCTTTACCACTGTATGTCTTAACCTAATGTGTCTTATTTTACAACTATATTTCTGGTTATTTGCAATAGCTATTGCCACTTTATTATCGCAATGTACATACATAGAATGAACAGGCTTTATTCCTAATGGAATGTTGCTAAATAAAATTTTTAACCACTCAACCTCATTACCGGCTTGTTCCATAGCTAAACTCTAATTCTATGGTGGACTTCACAATTATTATTTTCTTGATTAATCACCAAGTAACAGTACCACCTCCTAAGGTAAACACATAGCCACTGGTGGATTTAATTTTTTAGGGGATCCACTATACTCAATACCATAATTCATGGTACCTTTTAAATATTTTATCAACTTATCCAATACAATACAATAATCATTGTTAGGACTATGGGTATATCTACTCAATCTGCACATAGCATATGCTATGTCAGGTCAAATAAAATTCATTAAGTGCAACAAACTCCTAATAATCTATGCATACTTAGATTGGGCTACAAGGTCTCCCCTATTCCTCTTTAATTAAGCATTAGCAACATAAGGGGTGCTAAAAGGTTTAACATCAAAATGTCTGATAAGTTACATTCATGCCTCCTTTTCCTATTTAACTCTAGGGATATTGCATCACTTTTGTGCTTAATTCGTTGACATTTGGTTGATTTGTTTTTGTCCTCATTGTAAATCATTGAGTAATACCATGGCTAATTGCACCATTTTCATGAGCAAATATATTTTGAAGCTTCCTATGTTTTTAATGCTCGATTTTATTACAAGAACTTCCCATGTTAGTGTATAAAGATCATAGAAGTGCATGAAGCCTGTAGCAATGATCAATTTGGGAGAATTTGGGAGCTATATAGAAGAGTTCTGAAGCCCATTTGAGCACATTTGTAGGAAATTTTATAATGGAAAATTTGTATCTCTCTTTATAAAGATTAGATTGAGAAAAATAAAGATGTATTGGAAAGGTCAAGAAGTCCTTTATAACTTTCATGTTTAGCTAAAAATCCAATTCTAAGAACCTTTTAGTGAAAATTGAGTTGCAAGATTAAAGGTTGTTGATATTCTAATGCTGTCCAATTTGACCCTCAGTTAGTATTTTGTCAATATCTGGAGCTACAAATGTCCGATTGAAGTGATTCTTGTGACGTTGAAAATATTATTCAAAGAGCTTCTATTTGTCGGCTCAAGAGCTAATTTGAACATTTTAGGGCTCAAAAAGGGCTTTAAATTGTACAGAGCGGTGTGATAGAGATTGTTGCTACCTCCTCAAATTAGAATTAAAATAGTAAAATTAAGTTCAAGTACCGAATATATCAAACATGTAGTTAAAAAGCAACTCAGGCCATCTCTCAAGGAGGCTATGTCACTTAGTTAGAAATTGGGGGGTTTAATTTTGAGAATTAATTGAAATCGTTACAAATGATTGGAAATAATAAAAAATTAAAGGCACTGGTGCGAGGTATTCCTAAAATTAGGATTAATTATCATGGACCAAGTATTAAACACATTAGTGGCTATTAGTAATTACTTATTGGCAATTATACTGATGATCAATCAACCTCAAGAATTTAACCAATACAAATAACTATTAAATGGGCTCCCAATTTATTAGAAATTACATTGATTTAATATATCAATTGCTATAGTCTAACTGCCAATCGAAAAGTTAATTCTAATATTCTCCCTTAAACATAAATCAATTGTTCAATCAATTTACGCCCAAAGGATTTCCTTAAATGATGATTACCAATTTTGTTATTCTAATAAAAATTATATCAATTGAAATAATAATTATAAGAATAGAAAGTTCTGAACATTAAGAAAACTAATACATTCAATAGAAAAAGGGTCTCAAATATCATCTGAATCTATACGAAAACCTTTACACTAGTAGGGAAAACTACTCCTCTATCTCTGGGGGATTATAACAATAAAATAAAAAGAATAACAATGAACCTTGCCAAAGTCCCCAAGAACAAAGTAAATTCACTACTAAAATCCCTAGAGAAAGAAGAATAAAGAAGAAGGTGATTGAGAGAGAAAATAGTTGCCAAAGGCTAAAACAAAACTTTGTCAAAAGTAAGTTAAAAGTCTGTGCTAATCTTATTTATATTGTATGTAAAAATAAGCTAAGGCCCGAAATTAAGGCCAAAATCTAACTTCAGTGCACTATCACATGAGCAATGCAATGTAGAATGAGCACTACAGTGCTCACTAGTCAGTTACGCTCCATGATTTTTTTTTTCATCAAGCATTGTTGAGCGTCATGGCTTTGGGCAAAATAGACGTCTTCTTTTATTTGGTAAATTTTGGCCCTTTAAACATCTAAATCTGTCATTGGCACTAAAATAACAATTGTATCCCTTTGAACAAGCTTTCAAACGCCACAAAAATCATCTCAATTCGAGTTCTGAAGCTCTAGATATTGGGAAAATATTGGGCATTGTTCAATGTTTGACCACTGTAGCTCCCTTGCAAGCTGTCCTGCACTTAAATGGAGGTCCTGTATGCATAATAACATTCAAATAAAGAGGTGGTCATATGCATTGGGCTCTCATAATCAATAAATCCCATAATCAGGTGCAATTATCCAATAGTTTAATAATTATACACAATGAGGATAATGTTTATTCTCAATGTGAATGGATGATAACAATGCGCAACATGATCCAAAAATGCCTAGAGTTTTGAGAGAAAATAATAAACATAAATGAAAGTTATCAAACTCCCCCACACTTAGACACTTGCATGCCCTCATGCAAGAAACTAGGACTCAAGGAATAAATCCAGCCTAAGCCTACACAACTAGGGAACTCCCTTACGATGTAAGATAAACTCAAAATACATGAAGATGACAAGTCACCAATACTGATGAACCTAGAGACATGAGCATAAATGCAAACATATATATGCAACAAAAGCTCTAACAAGCAAGGCATGAGGAAAAACATTATATGCAAGATGAAATTCACAACTATGATGCATGGATAAAGCACAATGAGCCTTACTAGATTAGTGTTTACTACTCAAGTCTCGTTAGGTGTTTAAAGGATAAACTTACTCTCAATGACTCTCAAGTGGAAATGCACTGCCATAAGCTTGCAATTGGTCCCATTCCTACACGTCACATATATATATATATATATATATATGCATGCAAAATTCAAGAAGGCTTTATTCAGGTTGTAATTAGGCTAAGGTCAAGGTAGGGATTCATATGGCCAATTGAGCTAAGCCTCGGGCTTAAAGAGAGTAAATGCAATTGTAATAGAGCATAAATAAAAGAGACTATATTTTCATTCAGCACTTTACATTCATAAACTCCAAATCCACAAAGTGGTACACATTAGAACCCAAAACTTTACTATGCATTATTTTTTTCGTTCTCTTTTTTTCATTTTTTATTTTTTCTTTTCATTTTTTTTAACTTGTCCCTTGGTGTGTCACCCCTTTCTTCCACCAAACATACACCACGTCTCCCCCTACACTTAAATGGTAGTATGTCCTCATGCTTCCCCCACACTTATGCTCAAGCACACACACAATATATGTACATTTCCTCTCCTAAGCTTAAAGGTTTGGAATTGCCATGGTTTTCACTTTTTGCTAAAGATATGCTAAAACAAAAGAAAGGGGCAATAGGCTCAGAAGGGCTAACAAGGGATAATATGTAGGGTGGCTATATAGGTAGTGGATAAAACAAATGAAAAATTGCCTCCATCACTTCCAAGCATGCATAATGTTAACATAGTTTCAAGCAGGACCTAAAGCCAGTTCTAGAGTACATAGCCACTAAGAGAATTACACAAAAAAATGGAATGGCATGTAGCATGTTCCATCTACACAAGTTCAAAAACTCACAAGTTACATTCATGCACTCAATCTAGCAAACGAATGAAATCACCAAGCATATGTAAGAGAATTAAATTAGTGCCAAGCAGGTCAAGACATGGTAAAGGGTGTCAACCTATGTATGTGAACTCTAAGGTGTCAATAGTAATTGAAATCCTAATTAGACTCTAACTATCTAAACATGTGAAATTAGCCTAAGCATGTTTTGTTGAAAAATAATGACAAAGGTACATGAAACCTACTCACGATGGGTTGTCTCCTACATAGCACTTTGCTTTAATATCCCTAAGTTGAATGGTTGAGCCCTTTAGGGGGGATAAACATCATCAAGTTCAATGGTTCCCATGAAAGAACAATGAGTCACAAGTCTTATGCACTAGTGCACACTACCAATGCATGCTCCTAGGGGGCATATCCCAGCCTTTATCAAATCACTCGAATCAAAAGCATAATGAGGCCTCAGGGGTGTTTCCACTCCAAGACCCATTGCCTAGTTCGCTCGATGATTCGCAATACCTGGAATAAGGCTAACTACACAAAACTTGGGGAAAAGGAGGATTAATAGTGTCAGGAAAACAAAATCAGCATGTTCAATAAGGTCCACAATGTTATGTATAATAGGAGTGGGATTTTTAGAAAAAATATCAATAGAATGGTTAAATGTACTCCTATTCAAACATGAATTGATCTTAGAACATGCTAGGCACACATAATTATCATGGCAATCACTACACGTAAATTCATAAGATGTATCTAAATGCATGAACTTAGGGAATTAAGAGTAGAGATCACCTAGAGGGTCTTGTAAAGGACCAAGAAGAGCATCAATATTCAAAACTTAGGGTACCGCCTATGGCCCACAATTGAGGCCAAAGATGTCAAACTTGATTGATTCCTCCTTGAATAACATAGTCAAGGTCCCAGATGGCATATTAATCATTATGCAAGATGTTATGAGGAATGGTCTCCCCAATATGATTTGGGCTCGCTCTCTAGAGATCGCTTCGGTGTCCAACATATAGAAGTCAGCAGGGAAAACCAGCTCCTTTAGACCAACCAGGATGTCTTCTATTATACCCATAAGATGAGTTTGACTTTGGTCAACTAGCTAAATAACAATTTTGGTTGTCTTCAATGGTTCTAAGCTAAGAGACTTAAACAGAGACATTGGCATCACACTAATTTTAGCTCCAAGGTCTATGAGTACATTCTCAGCATGATTATGGCCAATAGTGCATGGAATGGTAATGTATAACATCCTAATTTTTAACCCAATACTCCTAGAACGTATTTAGGTTAACCATTAGTCTATTGCTCTTTTAGTCTCATTCTTTAAAACCTTTCTTTATTAAAATACTTAGTGGAAAATACGAATAAATTTTTGTTTGAAACTTGAAAACAAAACGTGAGCCACGCACAACCTGACATTTATCAAAATCATAATGTACAAGAAAAAGTAATCACACCATATGTAATCGTGAAATATAGTATTGCACATAACAACATAATATCATCACATCTTCATAGATACATAAATTACTAGCATCATTGTACCATCATTCACATCAAAACATGCACATATATATGCAGTGTTCCTTATCCATCTACAAGGTTGGATAAGTATCAACCCAAAAGCTAGACTATTTATGCTTCCGCAACGACCCTCTGCTTCATTTATTAGAGTGACCCTTAAATACAAGCCTTAGAAGAAGTCACGAACCTCATTGTTATCCTTGTTTGGAGATGACACAAAAGAAAAGAAAAGGGTGAGAAACTTATTCAAGATTCTCAGTAGGGATTTCCGACTTTAACACAAGTGTCATCGTCATTGTCCCCAGCCACCTCGGTTTTAATTATGAAAAACGTGTGCATGCATAACATTCAATTTTAAAGTTCTCAAATATATTTCTCTGAAGTGGGTGTCTTTTAACATGAGACTTAATGTTATGAATGCAACATATATAAAATGTATGCTTGGCCATGTCTTAAGTGCACAAGTAACATGCGTAAACATAATAAATCATATAAGCATCTGTCATGCAAGGAGATGCAATGAAATTCCATGATGTAATGCTTTCTCATGATTGAACATCTCATGTTTCCTTTTCTTGATTTCCACCCTTTTAAACATCATCACCTTAAGTCCAGCCTCAGCACCATCCCCGGAGATTTTAAACATGACACCGTAAACTACACTTCACCTATCGCCTAGAAATGAGCTCTAACCTAACTAGCCGTTGCTAGATTTACATAAGGAAAAATAAAAGGGGGTATACATAACTTTCTTGGATCACCTATCTTAGGATCATTTCCTTCTTTGAAACGCTCTACTGGTATCTAGTATACAGTGAATTGTCCACTTTGGCAAGCTCAATGTCAACACCCTCACGGATTTGCTTTCTTCCTACTGGAGCAGGAGAAATGCATCTCAGTACTATGTCACATACTTTTATATTACTTTAACATATGCATCTCAAATACTTCAATTGTATTCATAACATATCGAATGAAATCATTTCATAACTTTCATGAGTATATCAAGCCATAAACATGCTAGACAATAACATCATATAAATCATCTAACATCACATGAGTTCATCATCTCATATCATGGACACATATTTATTCCCTTAAACAGCCAAACCCCTAAATCGGGTAATTCTAACTTTCAAATTATTCTCTTATGCATCCAAGGGATTAGTTATCATCATTACCACTATTCATTAGTTAAAATAACATACTTATTCATGGCTGGACATCATAGGCAGAAAATGAAATTTAATGAGTTACGATATTCTAGAAATTACGTCTTAAACCCTCTCTAAGTTCCGTCTTCGCCTAAAGCACTACAAATTAAATCTAAACCAATTATGAGAGGTTCCTACACATATAAACTAATTCTAAACCATGATTTCTGCCTTAGAAGGTGGGTGGACAGAAACAGAAAATCAAATAATCTAAGTGTTCTAGAATTGCACTTTTATGGTTTTCTAGTTACTAGTTTCTCTATAGGTGCTAAAAATCAATCCTACATCAAATGTTACCACATTTGTCATAATTAAACAATCCTAAACTGAATGTTATTATATTAAAACAGTTTTGGTAGTGGCTAAAAATAAATGGATCAAAAATATGATAAAACTCAACTTTACGGTTTTTCTGTAAAACTAGTTTTTTTCCTAACATGCATAGAAAGGTTCCTACCTCGACATATATAATTTTCACACATTCTAATATATCAAAACATCATCATACATCAGCAAACATACCAAGGCAGAGCTTAGGTTCCAAAGAACTTATAATCTCACATTTTCAGGACATAAATTTCTAGTTTCTCTTGGAATCATTTTAGGACTTCTAAAACTCTTTGAAAATCATTTTATTTTATAAGAAGGGACTAAAGATAGCCTTAGGGCAGTAGCGAATTTGAAGCATTCTTAGAAGAGGTTTAAGTCATGAACCTTGTTAGTAATAACCTTATAAAACTCTTAAGGCCTAAGGAAAATTTTAGAACATAGATTGTTAGCCCTTGTGACTAGATGAAATTCTCATCAAGTTCATCATCATCATACGGCCAAAATATGCATTCATGGGGATGTTTCCATAACCAAACTTTAACTTAAGATAATCAAGCTTTGAGGAAATGGAATAAAGAAAGGAAAGTCATACACTAACTTTATCTTAAGAATCAAAAGGGATCAAGTTAAAGAACCAATCTTTGAGTTTTAGAAAACCATTTCCTTGGAAATAACAAAGCCACCATCTTACCATGTCTTGAGTGACAAAACCAAAATATCAAAGAAAAGGAGGTCATGGCCGAAACCATGAGGGAGAGAAGGATAAAATTTTAAAACTCTAGAGACCATGTTCTTGATGATATACCACCACCAACATCATGTATTCTCATCCTTGAGTCATTTTCCAAACAACACAAGCTTGAAAAACCGGAAACTAGGACCAAAGAAAAGGAAAGAAACCAAAATTCTCTTTGGTTCAAAAACCAAGTTTCAAGCTTTAGAGGTTACACAAGGGGTGATTCTCATGATCTACCTCTTGAACCCTCATCATCAAGATAACCTTTTCAAGATTCAAAGGCTTCAAGACCGAAAATCAAAAGAGAAGGAAAGAAGTTCTAAAAGCCAAGAGAAACTAGCAAAAACTCATTTTATCAAAGCTTTAGAAGACCAAACTTTAAAGAACAAAATCCCTACCAAAGGTATGTCTCTTGGAGGATGATCAAGGCTTTGTCTTGAGAGGAGAATGAAAGAAAAAATCTTCCCTTGAGCTTGAAGGAAGTTTCAGCTAAGAGAGAAGAAAAAGAAACAAAGTTGTGTTTCTTGAGTTTGATCTTGAGAATGATATGGCTAAGTGTTTTAAGAAAGATTTAATGGTAGTTGTGTGGTGGTGGAAAAGATGAAGAAGATGAGAGGAAGAAATAACTTTTGAGCTCTTTGAAAGAAAAGAAAGAAACCAAGACAATTCTTTGAAACTAGCTTGAAAGAAAGTGAGCAAATGGCACCAAGTCCTTCCAAGACATGTATTTATAGAAAATTAAAACATGATGAAGTGAATAGGGGGGAGTATGTTTTGGCCATATGCAGCTTAGGGAAGGAAAAATATCTCCTTCAAGGTATGGTTGTGGTCATTTAAAGGTATGGCCAAGTATGGGTTCAAGTATGGTTTCAAGCTTGGGCTTAAGCATGATTCTTTTAGTGAGAATAAAGCAACATGTGATGAATTGTGGGGGATGATGGCGCTAAATTGTGCAGCCAAGGGGAAGGAAAAATTATCTCTTTTAATGTGGATTAGAGGTGTGATTAAGTGTGGGTTTGATTAGATCAAGGATTAAGAGTTTGTAACTAAGTGTTTACGTAAGTAAGTAGGTAATTAAGGGCTTGTAAGACTAGATTAGGAGGTGATCTTTCTAAATTAATGAAATCAAGCCTCATTAACTTGGAATCCAATGCCAACACAATTCCTTGATTTAGGAAAATTGGAGAGAGAAAATACTATTTATAGATTCCTTTCTTTAAATAATTGAAACTAGAATAGGATTTTGAGTTTCCTTAATCAATCTTAGGTTCTAATTAACCTCAAATAATTATTTTAGCTCTAGATTTATCATCAAAATTAATTAATCTTCGATTAGAGCCTAATATTGTGTAGATTTGCTTAAATACGTCATTAGGCCCGAAATGCACTATATAGGGGCAAAATCATAATTTTTCACAAAAACTGCCCGAGACCATCGGGACTCAAAAAGAGGTCACTAAACACATAAAAATATTATTTTAAACCTTCTAGGAAAGTCCTGGGCTCGAACGGCACTTATACCCGCGTAAAAACATTATAGGGGTATTTTGGTCATTTTGACCCCAAACCTCAGAAAATGAGATTTTCATTTCCGAAACCATTAAAAAACCATCTAATTCCCTTCAAACATTGAGTTGACCCTTCGAGGACCACCAGGTCGGCTATTCTCGAATTTCAGGTGGAAAATGACTTCAGGAGCATTTTGGTCATTTTTTCTCAGATAGAAAAATCGGGGTGTTACATAATGGCTCTAGGATCCTTACTCTTGTTTGGCACAGCTCGACTAAAATGTTCTAGAACCTCCTTGTCCTATTTTTCTTCAGCAATCATCTTGGACTAAGCTATGGCTTTGAGAAAGGATAATGGAATAGGTGCGTCTAATTAAACACCATGGGTTTCTTCTGCTTAGTCCCTATTGAGCGTTGTAGTGCTGTTTGAGCGCTGCAGTGCTCGGCAACAACCTCCCTTAGCTTATCTTGCCTAGGCTCATCACCCATAGACTCTGTTGAGAACTGCGGCGCTCACCTGAAATTTGTCTGGGTGTAGTTTGCTTAGGTTTGTCCTCCTTTTCGGGCTACTGCAGTATTGGATTCCTTGTCCCAGACTTCAAGGTGATGGCACTCATATTGGCCCTTGGTGTGGGAATGGTTTGGGATGGAGTTTAGGGGGATGGAACCTGCTGAGTTTGATTGCTCCCGATCTGGTTCACCTCCTATCTTAGCTAGGCATTATATTGCCTCGATTCCTACATCTGCTCCATCTTCATCTTCATCATTTGTTGTAGTTGTGCCTATCTGTGGGGTGAACATTAGAAGTACAAATTCCATAGGCTTTGGAGACCTCTGGTATTATTGCTTCGATGGTCATTAATTGCTTCATGAGCCCAAAGAACTCCCTTAATGTCTACTTCAACATCAGATTATTTGTCCGACTCACCTCATGAAGAACCCCGGTACTAGTAGTTGTCTTGGAAGAAAATCGCTAAAAATTTGCAACCATATTCTTGATCAAAACACGTGCCTCTTCCAGTGTCTTATCTAGAGCACCCTTCCACTAGTAGCATCGATTATGCACTTGTTATCAGGTACAAGACCTTTATAGAAATACTAGAGGAGAAGTTGTTATAGGATCTAATAATTGGGGCAGCTTGCACAGAGAAGCTAGAAACATGCCAGTACTCATATAGGGTTTCATTAGATTGGTGGATTCCACTGATATCCTTCTAGATAGCTACAACCCGAAAGGCGATGCTCTAAAAAAATTCACTTCATCCTTATCTAGTTGTTTACTACACTATCAGGCAAGTTAAGGAACCAATTTTCTGCACTACCCTCTAAGGAGAAGGGGAATGCTTTGAGTTTGACATCATCCACCTCCACCCTATTGGGTTGTAAGCCGGAGCAACCATGTGTAACTTCTTCTAGTGTTGATGTGGATCCTCTCCAAACAGCCTATAAAACTTTGGAAGTACATGAACCATATACCCTTTGAGCTCAAAATCATTTTTAAGCCCAAGGCATATAATAGCCGGAGGCTACTAGTTTAAGTCAGGAGCGATGAGCTCCTTAGGGCCTGTTTGCTTTGCATTTTCCAGTTTTCAGTTTCCAGTTTTCAGTTTTTAGTTTTCCAGATTTGTAAAGGAAAAACTAAAAAAATTGAAAACTGAAATTTCGATTTTCGCTTTTTCAGTTTTTTCCTTCACAAACAAAAATCGAAACTGAAACTAAATGAAAACTAAACAAAGTAAAGCAAACAGGCCCTTAAATTTTTGGTTGCATTTTTCCATATCACGTATTTCTCCTGAAACAACAAATAAAAAGATCAAGACACTGAGATTGTTCCCTTATGGGACAATCTAAAAAAATTAAAATAAAAAATAAAAAAGTAATTACACAACTAAGTATCAATGCCTCCCTAGCAGCGACGCCAAAAGATGGAGGCTATCGCTACCTTCTTAAATTAGAATTAAAATAATAAAATTAAATTCAAGTACCGAATGCACCAAAACTATAGTTAGGATGCAACTCAAGTCGTCTCTCAAAGAGGCTATGTCACTTTGTTGGAAATTGGGGGGTTTTGAGAATTAATTTGAAACAATTAAGAATGATTAGGAATAATAAGAAATTAAAGGCACTAGTACAAGACATTCCTAAAATTGGGATTAGTTATCGTGGACCAAGTATTGAGCACATTAGTGGATATTAGTAATTACTTACTGGCAATTATACTAGTGATTAATTGACCTCTAGAATTTAATCAATACAAATAAATTGTAAATAGGATCTCAATTTATTAGAAATTATATTGATTTTAATAGACCAGTTGCTATAGCCTAACCACCAATTGAAAAATTAATTCTAATATTTTCCCTTAAACGTAAACCAATTGAACAATCAATTTATGCCCAAAAGGTTTCCCTAAACGATGATCACGAATTTAGTTATTCCAATAAAAGGTGTAACAATCACAATAATAATTATAAGAATAGAAGCTTCAAAACATTGAGAAAACTAATGAATTCAACAGAAAAAGAGTCTCAGATATCATCCCAATCTATATAGAAAAACTTACATTAGTAAGAAAAACTACTCTTCCATCTCTAGAGGATTACAATAGTGAAATAAAAAGAGTACTTGAAGAGAATAACAATAATCTTTGCCAAAGTCCCCAAGAACAAAGTAAATTCACCAATGGAATCTCTAGAGAGAGAAGAATAGAGAAGGAGATAGAGAAAGAAAATAGCTACCTAAGGCTAATACTAAACTAAGTGAAAAGTAGGTTAAAAGTCTGTGCTAATTCTATTTATACTGTACTTAAAAATAAGCCAAGTGGGGCCCAAAATTAGGGCTACAATATAATTTTCAAGCACTGTCGCATGAGCATTGTGGCACTAAATGAGCGCTATAGTGCTCACTAGTGAGTTGTGCTCCTTGATTTTTTTTTTCGTCAAGCGCTGTTAAGCGTCATGGTGCTCAGCAGAATAGATATCTTCCTTCATTTGGTTAGTTTTGACCCCTTAAACATCTTAATCTGTCCTTAGCACTAGAAATTGGCAACGTTTGACCACTATAGCTCCCTTACATGTTGTCTTGTACTTAAGTGGAGATCCTATATGCATAATAACACTCAAAAAGAGAGGGGGTCACATGCATTGGGCTTTCACAATCAATAATTCCCATAATTAAGTGCAATTATCTAATAGTTTAACAATTATGTCAATGAGGACAATGTTTATTTTCAATGTAAATGCATAATAACAATGCTCAACATGATGCAAAAGTGCCTAGAGTTTTGAGAGAAAATAATATGCATAAATGCAAGTTACACGAGACTAGTTTATAGAATAGCATTTTTTATTATTTTGGGGCTTTTTTAAACACTAAGATAATGTATCATATGTACTTACTTAGCCTAGGTAAAAGAGGATCTTTTACACTTGTTCTAGAGTTGCCTCCATCACTCTATTCTCTCTACTTTCTCTTTCTTCATCTTTCTATTATCTATCTAGGTTTTGGGAGCTAAAGATATCAAACCCGGTTAGGCCCACTGGATCGACATACCAAAACCATCTTTTTTAAAAGGTTGGGCTAAACTTTTGAACCCGCCAAGAAATTTGAGCCCGCCTAACCCGTGAGCTTAAGCGTGTTAGGGCAAGCCTCGCCCTCAGGCCCAGACATCTTCAAAAAAAAAAAAAAAAAGGGACACTACACTACTTGGACAATGAAGGTGTGTAGCCCATGTCCAGATCCAAGTAGCCCAACACAAAAATTCTCAAACAAAGAGATACAATAGCGAAGGGTTTCTTTTTTTCAACTTCACTTCAGCACACAAATGTTTCCTGACCAAACCTTCAAAAAAAATTACCTAAGATAACATAACGACTCTCTCTCACTCACCTTCATCAACCATATCTGCTCCTTTCTTCTAGCTTTTTGGTAGCATCCAGATCATGATAAGTAGGGACGATCTGTGGTGGTCTTCTCCATCTTCTTCTTCTTCTTCTTCTTCTTCTTCCTCGAGCATCATTGTGCTATGGTAGGATTGGCTGACAGCAAGCTTCTCATGGCAGCATCTCGAAGCAGCAATAGCAGCTCCCACAGTGCTTCATGGTTCCATTTTCATTTTTGTAATGATGGTGGTTGTTTCTTTCATTTTGTTCCTAGTGGTTTTTCATTTACTAATATTTTCCTTATTCCATCTTGGAAGCTTTTTAATTACTAAGTTTTAGGATAAATCATGGAGATTGATAGTGCATGTTATGGTCAAGTTTTGTTAGTAGTCTAGACTAGGTTTGTATTTGTGCTAAATTTAATATTCTGGTCCATTTGCAAACATTTTTTCACTTTATTGATTTTTATTTTTTTCAGTGGGCCATCCAAAAATAGGCAGGGCTCATTGCCTCAACCCATCTTATTTTGGCGAGCTAGCCCGTCCTACCCCATTTTTTGCCGGCTTTTGCCAAAGCGAGCCTAAATGGGGCGAGTTAGTCCATTTTGACATTTTTATTGAGAGCTTCCAATCCTTGTTTTGGCTCTTGTTTGGTATTATGATTGTAATATCCTTAACATTGATTGTTATCCTCCAGCTGTAGAGGACAAATTTTCTTTACCTTCACAAGGATAACTGAGGATTAAGATTTGTCTTGAGGTTCTAATTCTTAATGTGATTTGTAGTTGGTTTTTTTTTCCATTTTGTTATCTCTCTTTAATGTTGATCGTATAAATTATTACAATTATATTTTTGAGAGTTGCCTGATTGTGTGTTCATTCACATTGTGAGTTGTATGCATACTTAGGATTCTATTAGGGTATTTGGTAAATTGATTAAGACAATACTACCAAATTCGTTCCTTTAACATTCTGCATCAACCAAATTCATCCCCGTAAAAATAAAACCCTCAAATTAGTCCCTACAAAATTGAATAGTCGGACAAATTAGTCCCTACAACAAAAACTATCAAATTAATCCCTGCAAAAGTGAATTATCAGATAAGTTAGTCCTCCTTACCTAACTTATCAGAGGGACTAATTTGGCTAATTATTCAATTTTGTAGGTATCAATTTGTCCGATTTGAAGTTTTTACAAGGACTAATTTGAGAGATTTATTTTTCAGGGACTAATTTGGCTGACTGTTCAATTTTGAAGGGACCAATTTGAGAGTTTTCTTTTTATATAGATTAATTTGGTTGATGCAAAATTTTAGAGAGATGAATTTGGTAGTTTTGTCATTGATTAAATTACATCCATTTGGTAAGGGATTGAAATTAACTCCGTTGAGAGATTAGGTTACTATAATTGGTAAATAAACTGGTGT
Source organism: Dalbergia cochinchinensis (assembly GCA_031216125.1). Lineage (NCBI taxonomy): Eukaryota > Viridiplantae > Streptophyta > Magnoliopsida > Fabales > Fabaceae > Dalbergia > Dalbergia cochinchinensis. Next base: position 27,611,117 of record CM062368.1, read on the forward strand.
AGGCTCATAGAACCATGACTATATATTATTAGTGCATGTGTTAGTCAAACTATTAGTGGGAGCACGATTGTGTGACCACTAAGTAGTATGATAACATAATTAATGAAAGTAATCATCGCCACAAATTAATCCTCTAAACCAATGATTGAACAATTCTTAATCTGAATGACTCGTTATGCATGTAATTATTGCATATAATTTTCTAAATTAATTTTCATTATTGCAACAATTTCAAACCCCTTCAATTTCTTGAATTAAGTAGAAACACTTTCACATGAGACAACTTGAGTTGCACTCTAAACTATATTTTTGTGTAATTTAGCATTAAATAAATTTTAATTTATTTATGAGCTATGACAGCTCGTTTCAAATTTTGATGCTAATTGATTTTCTCTTTTATTTTTTATTTTTATTTTATTTTATTTTTCCTTTTTATTTTATTTATTCCAAAAATATAAATAATAAATAAATATCTTTATTTTTTAGTAGCTTATTCCCTTGTGTATTTGATTGCTAATGTAATTCAATTTTACAACCCGTTTCCTTCCTAATTTTTCCATACTTCCACTTAATCCAGAAATTGAGAAAACTAAAAGATAGCTTAGGAAGGCCAAAAGGGAGTAAGTTAAATTACCTGATAGCTATTCTTCTTTTTCCTCTTTTTTAGATACATCTTGGGGATTAGCTAAATTTTTTAATTCTCCTGAACTTTCTTATCTGTTTGCTAGTGTTTCAGGTGACATGGCTAACAATAATAGGACCCCGAAGGAGCTTGATGCTCATGAGCATACTTACCAACCTTTAAGTTAACTTTGAGCTTAAGTCTAGGCTTCTGCATCATAGACCTAAATTCCATGGATTATCTAGGGAAGATCCACACAAACTTCTTAAGCAAATTCATGTAGTTTGTGTTACGATGAAACCTTAAAGGGTAATGGAGGACCAAATCAAACTAAGGGCCTTTCTATTTTCCCTTGAAGGAGCTGCTAAGGAGTGGTTTTTCTGCATCCCCATGGAGCAATTGACAACAGGGCTAGTATAAAATGCATCTTCTTAGAAAAATTTTCCCAATTTCTAGAGCAGTTGCCAATATGTGGCATTCGGTAGTTGCAAGGTGAATCTCTCTATGAGTAGTGGGAAAGGTTCAAGAGATTATATGCCAGCTGTCCCCAGCATCAGATTCCAAAGTAGCTCCTCATTCAGTATTTCTATGAAGGACTGGTAGTTATGGAGAGCAACATGATTGATGTTGCGAGTTGGTTGACAAGACACCTACTACAACAAAAGCTTTGATAGAGAACGTGGTAGAGAATTCTCGGTAGTTTGGTGCAAGAGCTAGTGTCAACACCCATAGTGTGAGTGAAGTATCTCTAATGGATAATAGCAGGGTGAAGAAGTAACTATATGAGATGACTAAGTGTTTGAAACAGATCGCCTTGAATCAGTCCAGGCAAGCTCATCTACCTCAGATAGCTTATGATATTTGCTCTTGCGATACCTATACCATTAATGTGTATCCATAGTTATAGGAAGACCTTATTTTAGTTGCAATTAGTAATATAATCCCAAGCAGGCCTCAAAATCAAAATAACCAACAGGGGTATGACCCTTACAACAGCACATACGGGTTGGAGAGATCATCCTAATCCGATGTGGAACAACTCATCACAGTAACAACACAAGTATGTTCTACCCTAACAGAGATAGCAGAGCAACCCAACTGCTTACCCAAAGCCACCGCCTGCAGCTTTCCGCCTCGCTGACCTTTGGCACCGCTTTGCACGTGCCTCCTATCATTTTTGAGGTTTCCCTTCAGAATATAATGAAATTGGTGATGAACCAACAGAAGATGATGTTTGAGATGCAAGCACTAATTAATCAGCAAATGAATGCTCAGAATTCATAGGTCCAGCAACCTAGTCCTTCTCATATACCTTCTAAGACCATTCCTAATCCCAAGGGGAATGTTAGTGCCATTACTTTGAGGTCTAGTGCAGTTTTACCTGAGGTTGTTAGTCTACCTAAGCGAAGGGTTGATCGACAGGGTGAGATACACGAGCCTATAGTGCAATAGCCTGAACCTGGACCTCACAGAAGAAGTCAGTTGAGTCAGCAAAGAGGCTTACTCCATTTCTTTTCCCCCAGAAAAAGCAAGGACCTAAGAAGCTAGCTGAAGCAGAGTTAGAAAAACAACTCTTGGAGACCTTTAAGAAGGTGGAGGTGAATATACCTCTGTTTGATACAATCAAACAGATTCTAAAGTATGTCAATTTTTTTAAGGATCTATGCACCTACAAGAGGAGACTACATGTAACACCCTAAAAATTAATCAAAAATTCATTTGTGGTTTATTAGTCATAATTTCAAAAATCTGATAGATGTAGTAATGATGAGGACGGCCCAACGAATATGTAAAAAAAAATTTCGGGCCGAAGTGAATAGTAATTTTACGGGCCCTAGGAGCCCGTCGGGACAGTCGAAACCCTAGAATTGGGATCCGGCGATGTCCGAAACTCAGTAAACATAGGGTTAGGCCTAGAAATAGTTATAAATATATATTTTATATCTATTATTAGTTTTCGAGCAATGTCTTATTATCCGGGTACGGTGTTTTGCCCATTCGGTAGAGTTTTGATGTGCAGTTTTTAACACCATACAAGTTACTTGGTTACCAAATAACCTTTACCAACCAATTTATGTCAAGTGGATAGCAATGATTGAAACTTGAAAATCAAGTTCTAATCATTGCCTTTCATTAATTATTATTTTACTCGGGAGCCAATATCTCTTCCATTCGATGGAATTTCAGTGCGCAGTTTCAACACTGAAAAAGCTATTTATTCACCAAGTTAAAGTAAGCCCCTTATCATGAGCTAAGTGGATGGCCAAGATCCATTCTTTGACCAAGAAAACAAATCCTAGCCATCCATTTTACCATCTTAAAGAATTCTCCTTTTACATTATAATAATTAAGCTTCCTTTACAAGCTTTCTTAAAAGATAATTATAAAACCAACTTCTCCACCAAGCTACTAACCATTTCAGCTAGCAAGCGAAAAGGAGAGACAACCACCATTTCCATTCTCAAAAGCTTCATCTTGCATTCCAATCTCAAGAACACTAGCCTAGAGTTGTTAAAACTTCAAAATTCCTTCACTAAACTTGTTCTACACCTTAATCCCTACAAATCTAACTGATTAGAATTTTAATCCATCACTATTTTCCCACTTTGAGCCATCACATATCACTGCCAAGAGAGGTTGAAGGGCTGTTTGGAAGAATTTTGAATGAAGAAAAGCACTTAGAGAAGATTGTTCTAGGCAAGGAGCTATGGAGATTCAAGTAAGGTTTTATTTGTTCTCTTTTCTTTCCAATTTTACTCTGAATGTTTTTGATTGAATTGGCTTGAATTTTCTAGATGTATTTATTGATGATAGATATGGATATTTTTAATTTGGTAGAGTGTTTGGATGATATTAGAAAACCCATTTTGGCAAAACAAGTTTTGAATCATGTGCTGCAATTATCATATTTATACTGGCAGGTTATGAATCATGAATTTTCTGAGGTATTTTTAGATGTTTTTATGAGCTATAAAAATTATATTTGAAGCTAACCCCTAAAGCAACTCCATGATTTTTCTTAGGTCTTAAAAATGGCTTTTACTATTTTATAAAAATTAGAAACCAAGACTATTGTTGAGCTATCTGGACAGTGAATTCTGAAGCTTTGAGTTTGTCTAATTTTGTTACTACATCAAATGATTGAATGAGCACTTGAAATTTTTACAGGATATTGACAACATATTGAAGTCCAACCTTGAAGTTTTGTATGATTTATTATGATCATTTGATTAGGTAATAAAATTAGGACTTTGGCTGTTGGTTGTAAATAGGGGGTTCCTAACCTCCGAATTTGTCTAATTTTGTTAGCATAGCTACAGAACTCTTTTACTCTGAAATTTTCAGATGACCTTGGGGATACATTTAAGTGTCATAGGTAATTTTTGTAGCCTTGGATTGGATGGTTTGAAATGCAGAATAATTTGTGCTATGGATAAGTGAAATCTGCCATTGTGCTGAAAATGAATTGATGTTTGGAATTGATGAAATAATGACATTGGGTTCAAGTATGACATATATGAATACATGCTAGCGGCTTTAAGGAATGGTTTGAGCCATGATTGGAATCGTATTATGAATGAATGCATATATGTGCGTTATGCATGCATTTGGAAAAGAAAAGTGAATGATATGTATATGTCGCAAAAGAGAATATATGAACTTTAATCGCGCATGTTTTGGCATATGGAGAAAACAGAAACAAGACTTAAGTTGAATTGAGGGGAAGGCAAAAAGAAGAACTTCCCCCAAGATATTATGAGTCGGTAGATGTATCGGCTAGGAATAGAACTTTGTGTGATTCAGAAATGGAAAAAAATAAAGTCTAATGATTATATATAGGAATGAGCTCAATCCTGATAAGCAGTCTATTTCCCTTGTGTGGTGTTATCCACTATAAATTGAAATTGATATGAACTAAGTCTTTCCTATGTCAATGAAAAGAGAAAGATACATTGAATTGAGTTTTGCAGCATGATATAAACTAATTCTTTCCTATGTCGATGAAAATAGAAAAGTGCACTGAATTAAGTTCTATAACTACAAGAGAAAACTAGAGAATTCCCTTTGAATATATCCAGAACAAGTGGAGATGATTTCATTAAAGATTTCGGTATTTATCATATACATATGCATATTAATTTGAATTGTCTTCCTAGGATGATTTATTAGGTGTTTGAACATTATGGTGTATATGCATTTAAGTGATTGATCATTAAAATCTACCCACTTCAGAAGTACAATTCGGAACTTTAAAAATAAACCGTTATTATGTAATGCATGACCACTTTTTTCTTAATAAACCGAAGTGGCTGGAACGATAATGATGACATGAGTTTAATTATATATTTTGGGGATGCCCTACTGAGAATTGTATAATTCTCACCCCTATGTCTTTGTTTTCTCGTGTCATCTCCAGGTTGATGCAGAGAACCGAGATGCTGCTACACAAAAGAATTTGAAAATGCAATAGTATGGTAGTTAATGCTTTTATTATGTTATATTCAGTGGAATGGATATGTATGTAAATATGTTAGAGAATAAAGGTGTGTTAAAGCTTATAGAAGAACTTCCCTTATGTACTTAACTTTGTATTAAACAAATGTTTTGGTTTCCTTACTATATATTTTAATAGAATTATGACATAGTTATCTCGTAAATCAATCAAGCTTGCTATAGATATTTAAAAAAGGTCCCTAATCTATAAGTAACAACTCTTGAGTCCGATGTCATGGCTTAAGACTGATATTGTACTTACACCATTAATGTTCCTTGCACTATTAGGAACCCACAAATCTAGAAAGTCATGGCTTATCTTGGGCTGGCATTAATACTATGCTAAAATCACTGATAGGTCCTTACATTTTGGATAGCTCAAGCCCACCGAGTTGACAGTCCAGCTTGCCAACCACAGCATCACAGAGCCAGAGAGAGTATTAGAAGACGTCCTAGTAAAGGTAAATGATTTAATATTCCCTGCTATTTTTATGTTCTTGAAATGAAGAATGACATTGATGTCAACCAGTATAAATTAATCTTCGGTAAACCTTTTTTGGAAAACTGCGAGAAACAAGATTGATATTTATACTGGCACATTATCCATGAAGTATAGGGACATGAAAGTCCTATTTTGTTTATCTAATACTATGAAACTCCCCCTTAAGGAACACTTTGTGTTTGGCATTGATGTCATTGGCTCCCTAATAGAAGATACATGTGGAGTTTACTTGGTAAGGATGCGCATCCCCTCGTTCCTATTTTTCTTCTCCTATGAGATATGATGAGTCTGCGGTTGTAGAGTTTTTCAAGCTTGCAGATATAGGTACCCCGCCCAAGCAGCATTCATCGGTTTCAGAGGTGCCTCATGACTAGTCCATACTGGGTCACCTGTGCGCACCCCTATGGTGTAGTTGAATAAGAGGACCCGAGTACCAAGATCCATTATAAGCTCGATAGGCACTGACTAAAGCACTCCATAAAGCTCCAAGGGATCAAGGAGCTAAGATAAGAGTTCTATGGGTTGAAGCTACATGCCCTCCATAAGGGTCCTAATCGTCCAACTTAGGGACGTTAAAGCAAAGTGTTAGGTAAAAGACAACCCATCATGAAGGAGCTTATCTTTCCTTTCTTTTATGTTTATGCATTTTATTACTTGTTATCTTTAGTTTTGATTCTTGTATTTTGTTTTATTTTATTCATGTCTTACACCATTCCTTTAATGCCTTAGAGGTTACATGCATAAGTTGACACTACATCCACTATATTGGCTTACTTGGCATTAGCTTTATTTTGTATTACATACTTGGTGATTCATTGTATTTGTTTGGATTGAGTACATAGGATTTACCTGTGAGTTTTTTAGCCTTTTTGATTGGTTTGGACTATCATGTGTCATTCTTTTTTGTTCATGTATGTTTCCCTATTCGGATTTGCATTCTTGAACTTGCTAAGTCCTGTTTGAAAATATATTCCCATGTGCATGTTTGAAGGTGATTAAAGCATTTTTCTTATTTTTAGCTACTTGATCATATAGCCAACATTTGCATATTAACAATGTCTATCCCTTTTGAGCCTTTTTGCCCCTTCTTTTGCTCTAGCACATCCTTAGCCCAAAGTGATAAACCATGAAAATTCCTAATCTTTTAGACTTAGAAGAACATTTTTGCATTTCTTGTATGTGTTTGAGGATAAGTGTAGGGTAAAGCATGTAGATATGCCCCAATTTAAGTATGGGGGAGGGACAATGTGTGTATCTATAAGAGGCAAAAAAAAATTCAGCAAGTGGCACACCAAGAAAAAAAAAAGAAGCAAAGTTAATTTTTAAAAAATAAAAAAAGAGTAGAAAAGAAAAATGTTGCAAAAGTTTGGATGAAGATGTGCCACATTGCAAATTAAGGGCCTGTGAATGGTAGAGTTGGACAAGGTGTACCCTTAGGCACTTGTGCTCTTGATATATGCATTTGCTCTCCTTTGACTAGAGGTTTAGCTCTACTGATCTTTACATTCTCTCACCTTAACCTAAGTCTCATTACAACCCAAAGTAAGTCCACTTTATTCAATATGCATGTATGTGTGACGAATAGAGAATAAGACCCATGGCAAGCATATAGTAATGTATTTTCATGTGAGATGATTTGAGTGTGCATCTTATCCCAAAATGCTTGAGTGAATGAGTAATAAAGACTAATCTTGGGAGGATTTTTGTACTTAGTTCATGCATCATATATGTGGATTCTACCTTGCGTGCTATGTTCTTGTTTATGTCTTGCTTATTAAGACCCTCTTTCATTATTGGCATGAAAACTTTAGGTCTATTGGATTAGTCTATTGTTGCTTTTCATGCATCGTGAATTTTTAGAGTTAGTTAAGTTAGGATCCCAATCTCTTTAATGCTTGCATCCGAGTCTCGTACATGAGGGCATGCAATTATTTAAGTGTGGAGGAGTTTGACAAGTTGCACTCATGCACCCTTTTTCCCATATAACTGTAGGCATATTGCATTATTTTTGTGCTTAATTGGTTGACATTTGGTTGATTTGTATTTAGTCCTCATTGTAAATCATTGAATAATATCATGGTTAATTGCACCATTTTGATAAGCAAATATGTTTTAGAGCTTCTTGTACTTTTAATCCTCTCTTGGGAGTTAATTTTATCACAGAAACTTCCCATGTTGGTGTATGAAGATCATAGAAGTGCATGAAGCTTGTAACAATGATCAATTTTGGAGAATTTGGGACTTAAATAGAAGAGTTCTGGAGAACATTTACAGAAAGTATTATAATGGAAAATTTGTATCTCTTTCTATAGAGATTGGATTGAGACAATTAAAGATATTTTGGAAAGTCCAAGAAGTTCTATATAACTTTCATGTTTAACTCAAAATCAAGTTCTAAGAGTCTCTTGATGAAAATTGAGTTGCAAGATTAAAGATTGTGGATGTTCTGATGTCAGCTAGTATTTTGCCAATATCTGAAGCTATAGATGTCTAATTAAGGTGATTCTTAAGGCGTTAGAAAGCTTATTTAGAGAGCTTCTATTTCGAGGCCCAAGATCTAATTCAAACATTTTGGGGCTCAAAATGGGCTTGAAATTGTATGGAATGGTGTCTATACAAGACAAATTCGTAAAACAGTGTTTTTTATTATTTTGGGGCCCATTTTTGATATTGTGATAATGTATTATATACACTTACTTAGCCTAAGTTAAAAGGAAATCTTCAACACTCTTTATAGGGTTGCCTCCACTTTCCCTACTTTTTCTCTCTTTATATCTCTACTCTCTCTCTAGGGTTTAGGAGCTACTAATCCTTATTTTAGCTCCTGTTTGGGATTATGATCGTACTCTCCTCAACATTGATTATGATCCTCCACCTATGGAGGAGTAATTTTCTTTACCTTGGGCAATGATAATTGAGAATTGAGATTTGTTCTTGAGGTTCCAATTCTTAATATGATTTGTGGTTGGTTTTTATTTCTCTTTTTGTTATCTCTTTTTAATATTGATTGTACAAATTATTATAATTATATTTTTTGAGAGCTACATGATTGTGTGTTCATTCATGTTATGAGTTATATGCATAATTAGGATTCCATTAGGATATTTGATTAATTGATTAAATTATATCCATTTGGTAAGAAAATGGAATTAATTCCGTTAGGAGATTAGGTTACTGTAATTGGTAATTAAATTGGCATAGGCCCATAGAACCATGATTATGAATTACTAATACATGTGTTAGTTAAACCCTTAGTAGAAGTGCGATTGTGTGACCACTAAGTAGAATAGTATCATTGTTGTGTGATAACATAATTAATAAAAGTAACCACCACCACTAATTAATCCTCCAAACCAATTATTGAACAATTCTTAATCTGAAAGACTCCTTGTACAAGTAATTCTTTTATATAACTTTCTAAATTAATTTTTATCATTACAATAATTTCAAAAATCTCCCAATTTCTCGAATCGATTAGAAGCACTTCTATATGAGGCAACCTGAGTTGTATTCTAAACTATAATTTTGTGCAATTTAGCGTTAAATAAATTTTTGTTTGTTTGTGAATCATGACAATTTGCATTAATGTCCAAACTTCAAAAGTTTCTCAACATGTTATTCTTATGAGGATATTATACTGTCACACTTCCTTATGACTTTAATGCCCAAAATCACACTTGCTTCGCCCATGTCCTTCATATCAAAATTTGAAGCTAGAAACTTCTTAGTATCAATTACAACATCAAGATTAATACAAAAAAATAAGAATATATCATCAACATACAAGCAAATAATTACACAATCATCATCAATCAATTTTGTATAAGCACATTTATCTACTTCTACAAAAGAGAACCCATCATGAATTAGAACTTGATAAAATTTTTCATGCCATTGTTTAGGTGCCTATTTTACCATAAAAGGATTTAGTCAATTTACATAGTTTTTTTTTCTTGTCGTGCTTCCACGCATCCTTCAAGTTGTGTTAGATATATTTCTTCTTCTAAATCACCATTTAAGAAAGTTGTTTTGATGTCCATTTGGTGAATTATTAATTTATGAATTGATAATGAAGCAATTAGAATGTGTATAAATGCAATCCTTATTACTGGTGTGGTGGAGAGCGATTATCAAAACCAAGTTTAAAAAGGGAAATAAATTCCCAAACCGAACTATACTAGAGCACTAATATAGTGGTATGCAATACGGTTCGTCTCACAAGGAAGTAGTGCTGATTAATTAGAGTTCTTTTGCAAGGAGTTTGTTGCATGTGAAAATTAAATTGCAAATGAGTAAAGACACCAATGATAAAAGAGCTAGCCTAGGGGATTCTCAAACTAGGAAATGCTTATCAGTAACATATGTAAAAGGTTAAACACTTGGTAGGAAGCTATGTTATCAATTATGCAATTACACAATCAACAAGTAATTCTCCTAAAAGTCGATCAACTAAAAGGGAGAGAACCAACACATACACTTAGTTAATTGTTATCACAATACCTAATTGTATGAGCTAGCTTATGCACTAATTACCATAGCCTAGTCCTAAATCAAGGATCAACTCTATCCTCTTAGTCAATTAAATATCTTCCAATCAATCAATTAGATTGTATTCTATCAATTAGCTTAATCATGCATTCCTACAAATCATGAACCATATGCATAACAAAAGCACTTCACTCAACATACATATCAAATTAATAGGCATGAAAAGTGGAGGAGAAAACAAGAGCGGAAAGAGAACAACACCAAGCATTCTATTAAAAATCCAAAATGTTTCAAAACATAAATCCTAGCTCTTGAATCCCCTAAGTTAGCAAGAAAACTACTCCTCTATGAAGGAGATTGCAAAGCAAAGGAATAGTAAAAGATAAAGGAATTCAAAAAGAAAACAAGGAAATTCAACAAAGAAAATATGTAAGCAAGTATTGTCCAAGAAGCAAGAAGAAAAAGACAAGAAAGAGCTTCCTCCCCTACACCTACTTTTCTTTCTCAAAATACAAAAAAATGTCTAAAAAATCTAGTCTCTGGGTATTACATCATCCTTAAAATTGCTAAAAACGGGGCCCAAGTGGGTAAAAATTACAATATTTAAAATTTTGTCTTATGTCACAAAGCTCGCTACAACAAGTAAAACTTACTACAGTGAGTGAACTTTAATTCTAGCATTTTCTCTTCTATGCAGGCTCATTGCAATAGTTGGATCTAGCTGCAACGAAGCTATCTTGGTTTCTAGTGATGTCTTGATCCCCAGGCTCGTTACAACAACCAAAACTTGCTACAGCAATGTTGTTTAGTGATGAACTCTTCCCTTTTTGCTCCAAGGCTTCCTCTTGACTCTTCTTCTTCATAGCACACCTCCAACTCCACATTGCACTCTCGAAGACGGTCCCCTAAAATCCACAAATCTCTTTGCAAAAGAGGACTCATCAGTGACAAAATCAAATATGCATAAAGTTAACTAATTTAAAGCCACATTCAAAAATTGAGTGCTAGGAGATTCAATTACAATTTCCTAACAAAAATGACGAGAATTATACACAAATTGCATGCAAAACTACCTAGTGTAAAAGGATAACTAAATGTAAAATGTGAGTTCGTCATGGTGCAAACGTGTCAAAATAATTAATATTTTGTTTTTCACTAAAGCCTTTGGCAACCAATCTGGTTTTATATTTTTCTATCATTCCATTTGGATTAAATTTTCTTTTAAGGATATATCTATATCTGATAGGTTTTTCTCCAGGTTGTAAATCAATTAAAACCCATGTATTAGAATTTTAATTGAGTTAATTTCAGATTTTATTGCACGTCTCCATAATTATGCTTTAGGTGAGTTAATTGGTTCGAAAAATCTATAAGTAGTACTATGTTTAACATATCCTATAAACATGCAATCTGAGTCTTAGATCCTAATTTCTTTCTCTTAGGTTCAGGCAGCATGACTTTTGCCAAACAACGCCACACGTTTAGATAATTTAGTCTTTGTTTGTATCCTTTCCACATTTCATTAGAAGTTTTGTTTGTTTTCTTGTAAGGTATTCTATTTTATATAGGGCATGCTGTTAAAATTTCTTATCCCCATAGATTATCAGGGATATTAGAACTAATCAATAATGCATTCATCATCTCTTTTAATGTTCTATTTTTTGCTTCTACTACACAATTAGATTCGAGTGAATAAGGTGGAGTGACTCCGTGTATTATTCCTTCTTTTTCACAAAATTCATTAATTAAATATACTCTCCTCCTCTGTCAAATCCAACTCTTTTGATTTTTCTATTTAATTGATTTTCAACTTTAGCTTTATAAGATAAAATCATAACAAATGCTTCGTCTTTATTTCTTATTAAATATACTTTAGTATATCTTGAAAAATTATCTATAAAGGTGATGTAATATTTTTTACCGCCTCTAGTCATAGTTTGTTTTAAATCACAAAGATCAGGATGAATTAATTATAATAATTTAGTTCTTTATCTACAAAAGGACATGTTTTCTTAGTTAATTTTGATGAAGCACATATTTCACATTTTTCTAACTTTGAGTTAGTTATGCCAAATATGATACCCAAATATTGCATTTTCTTAATATACGATATACTAACATGTCCTAATCTAGCATGCAACATATCCATAGAATCAATCATATAAGCAAAATTGAAAGCATTCATTATTTCGAAAACATTAAGAGCAAAAGTCCATGGTTACAATAACCTTTTCCAACCAACAGATTATTCCTAGTCATCACAATCTTATTAGACTCAAAAGAGACTTTTACCCTAGCTTTTCCTAGCAATGCTATAGAAATTAATTTTTCCCTAATACTAGGCACATGTAAAACATCACTAAGACCAATGTCTTGTTAGATGTCAGCTTTAGCAGAACTTTTCCTTTGCCTTTTCCTTATGTAGTTTTAGAGTTACTAAGAATCTTGTCCTTTATCCCTTACAATAGTATAAGACGAAAACACGTTTCAATTTGCACAAATGTGCCTAGTGGCTCTAGAATCCACGACCCAGTCATTGACATTGGCCATTAGCATTGCTTGGGACACGTGGCAGCAATAATATCTTTTCCTTCAACCAAATTTGCATTTGGCTTAGAAGAATTCCCATTCGTGGTCGCTCTCCTTCTACATTGTAATGCCTGGTAGCCTAGTTTTCCATAAACATACCACCCTCCACTTTTTTTGAAAGTGGGATTGTTTCCTCTTTGGTAGTTAAAGGAATTGTAATCGGATTTAAAATTAGAATTTTTGTTGTCATACCTCTTTTTATGGCCTTGCAACAAATGTGCCCTTGATGCTAGTGCTTTAGCCCTAGCTTCAGCAATCTCCTTGCAATTGGTATCCTCAATGATTATGTGCTTGATCAATTCAACCAATGAGAATTGCTTATTCTTGTGCTTGAGTTGTTGTTTGTAATCCTTACAAGACTCAGACAACTTCTCTATCAATATTCCAACCACAAACTCATTGAGTAGTGTAATGTTTTCTGCTTTCAAATTCTCCAACAACTTATGGTACTCGTTAATTTGAGTATAGATGTCCTTATTATCATTCATTTCCCATTGGTAATAATTCCCGATGATAAACTTTTGATGACCAGCATCTTCAGTGGTATATTTCAATAGCATTGACTTCAATATCTTGTGAGCCTCTTTGTAAGTGCAATAGATATCAAACAACTCATTTGACAAGGTTGAAATAATTGTATGACAATAGACATTATTGGAGAAGGTCCATTCTTCAATGGCTTTGGTGGGTGCTGATGGTGGTGGTCGTGCTTGCGTGTCCATGCATGTCAAGGATCGAATAGATCCTCTCTTGCCATTGCCTGTAGTTTTGATCGTTAAAGACCTCTATCTTTGAGATGTCAGACAGAGATTTTGAATAGACAACAGTGGCAGCAGTAGGAGGAGTCTGTACGTTGTTGGCAGGCTGTGTGTTGTTGATAGGATAATTGACATTGTCTGCATTGTCAATGTTGGAATTCTGATCAACAATCATTCCGTGAGATTGATAGCAAACTTCACATGCATGGATAGGAAAAGAAACAAAACAATAAAGCCTCAGATGTGTAAATGCATTGGACTCAAGGAATATTCTAGTGGTAGTCAGAATTCTTCTAGGATACAGCAGGCTCTTCCAATAGTATATCAAGGATCTCTAAAACTATCAAGGTTTGTCTCATGGTTTAACCCAAATTCTTAAGAAAATTTTAATGAAAAATGATGAGATGAGAAGATAAAGAGAAGAAGGAGGAGAACTGAATTCTTTCGTATTTTTCTAGGTTTTCGGTTGTAACCCAAAACACAATGTTGAGAGGCTTTTTAAAATAAAACTCCGCAGCTCCCTTCAAGCTCGGAAAAAATATTCCTTGTCACTTGATTTAAGGATATCACAGTCTCACTTAAACGACCGTATGGTACTCAACTTTTAAAAACTAAACTGAAGATACGAGAATGAGAGAGTGGTAGATATTGTGCAGAATCAAAACCAATCTTAAAACGTATATGCAAAAACCAACACGCAGCCTGTACCTTCCTAGAGTTTTCAAACTTAACTAGTTTCACCAAAACAAAACTTGAAAGCCAAAATTATCCTGGAACAAATGTTATGCCGTAATAAAGAGTATAAGAATAAAAGTAACGTAATATACAACATTACGTGTAACTCCGCTAAACTAATAAATTTGATTTTGATATAAAAGAATAATAACTATAATATTAATAAAATAATATAACATCTTGAACATTGAACGACAATGAGTCAGCGTAAGTTTTACATTTTAGTTTAAAATGAGGAAGCTGATTGAGTTCAAGGCAGTGAAATCCGTTCCGATACGGGGGTGCACTACCCATTTGGGAGTAAAATTGATTGCAGCTAGAGAAGACCTTTTACTCGCTTGGGAGTTGGGATTTGGGTTTCAGAAGTATCTTTATTGTCTTTACAGTTCGTGTTCTTCTTGATTTCATGTCTTCAGTAGTTAATTGATAATGAGCATGATTTGCTGGTTAAGCTAGATCATTTTCCCATATTGACTTAACAGATACTGCGCAGGGTTCAGTCATTTTAACATAAAGTAGATTTGGATGCTGATAATCTAAGTTCACTGAAGCCATATGTTGGCCCCATTTGTTTGCTAAACTGCGAATTGTTACGGGAGAAATATGAAGCATTGAATCCTGTGAAAGCAGAAATAATAGAAGGAAGATTTCGTCCCAGCCTGCGTTTTGACTAGCTTGGGATGTGTAAGTGTAGCCATTCACCACATTTTCTTTTTGTCTAAGTATTAAAATATTTAGATCCATGATATCCATATTATTTGCATTCATATTGGCCTGGATTTATACTGATAATCCTACAGTAACACTTAAAGCTAAGAAAAAGGACTCAGAAAACCTTAAGGTAAAAGAAAAGAATGACACAAATAATTCTATACTAATAATTATTATAATTATCCAAAAATGAATACATAAGACTTCCAAACACTACAATTCAAATGTAACGGTTCTCACAACAGGCTTCTTTGAATTACAGTGATTATGAAGGGAATTATCATCAACTATGCCAAGGCCAGATAGTTGGATGCCATAGGAAGCAAGACGATTAATGTCCCGAGGAATAGGAGATTGCAAAAGACCGTCCCACCAAGCAGGAGGGAGAAGTGGTGTGAATGCACATTGATTAGCCTGGTTATGACAACTTAGTGGTCCAGCATATCTGTTCCACACATGGCCCCAGCCAATCTGATTCTTTAAGCCATCATTCAACAAATTACTTTGGAAGCTGCTAAAAAATGCAAAGCTTGAGCCAGACGAGTTGTCTCCTGAAGAAAACAACTGTCAGATGCTTAAGCAATATGGTTATTGAGACGTTTATGCAAATGTGATGAATAGCAAACAAACAGGGTTTTGCAGGGCACTCGTTAATGTTCCAAAAGGGGCAAATTTTTATAGGAAAAAAACAGAAAAATGAAGTTACTAATGCATTCAATATATTAAAATTCAATATATTAAAAACTTGAAAACATAATACTTTTAAAACCTTAACCGGAACTAATTAGGAAACTAACAAAAATTACAAGGGGGTTGAAGGTAGTGCAAGTACCTAGATTGTGTGCTGCAGCAAGGGCAGCAATTAGTTGAGCATAGGTAGTCCCAACTCGCCGATGAGCTCCTGAAACAGCAGCATATCTAGCACGAGATGCAAGAAAAAAATCTACAAAAGCAACCCATCGGGGAGCTGGACCCCAATCCTTCACTCTAAAATCGGCCTTTGGCAGTCCTTGAAACATACTTCCTTTGAAATTTTCATAATCAAAATGAACAACCTAATCGAAGCACATATGCGTAAGAATCACACAACTTTTGGTTGTAAGCCCTTTACAAACAGAAAAAGGGACATGAATTCCACAGAATACAATAATGATGGCTTACCCATATAATATTCAGAAAGTAGCAATAAGATAGAAAATGGAGAAAATCTGTAGCTAAGAGAGGAGGCTGGCAATATCGATGATAGCCCACTGCCAGTTCTAATTTCACAGTAGTAATTTCCATAGATACTAACTAATAAAAACAATTTTTAGCATTAAAGGTGGAAAATGTTGCATATGTCATACTCAAAAGACTCGTAAACCAACATTGGCAAATGATTTATCACACAAGAACTGAAAAATTACCTCAGCAAATTCACTTAAGTTGGGCATGAGACTTTTAACAAGAGAAGGTGTATCTGACACAAGAACCACCTTTGGTCTTGACATTAGGTGTTGGCTCTTTATAGCTTTTTTGATGCAATGCAATGCCGCCTGTACAGCTCTTACAGACCTGAAAAAATGAAAGAAATAGTATCAATCAATTAATATCCTAGGTGAACATTGAGATGCCCCATTCCTAACTGACAATCAGAAAAAGGTTGAGATGCTTGATGGATATTTTGTGTCAAAGATGCACGTAAACAAATGTTCTTTCTTTTCTTAAGGATGAAACACACATGTTTCAACAGCATATAAGAGGTGCAAATGGGACATTAGAATTGGCATCCTTTCACCAAGTAATATCATTTCATGATGTGGTCAGGCTTTTCATTTCATACATTTTGGTTTATTATGCTATTAGTATATACTTTTACCCCATGCCAACGAGGAAGCTAAATGCATTGACATCCTTAAAGATAAAAAACGTCGACATATGGCCAATTACAATATGAATCATGTCAGGATAGATAGAGTTGAGAAGAAATGTCAAAGGCTAGCTTAGCGTCTTATGTGTTGAGGGGAGGGAAGGCTTACCTGCATCCGCTGCATGTTATTTATGTTGTGTACTTGTTTCTTAGTCAATGAAATTAGCAGATAGTTCTGCTATTCAATCATTGTTTGAAGGCCAAGCAACCTATTTTGCTTGGTATGTGTTGAAATAGAGTCCATTACTTAAAAAGAAAAGAAACATGATAAAGCAAGACCATAAAGGGGTGGTACACTTCACCAGCCTCATTCATCGATCAAGCATGATAATTCCAATTCAGTGAAATTAGTGTGTACTTCCATTACCTATTCATAAGCATCCGCATGTGCACTGAGATGTCAGGACTCTCTCCACCACCAATAACCCAATTGACAGCTGCTTCAACATCTTTTGAAGGGGATATGAGAACTCTCATGAGCTCCCCAAATACATTCGGCCTAGATCCTAGATCTTGCGGATCACCAAATAAATCAAGAGCAGCAATCCTCATCTGATCGTGTATATTCTTCAGGAAAAACTGTGCTGCCACAGCATCTGTAGTTCCTTGAAACCTAAAGCATAAGGTTCGTAGTCATTACATGATGCTTGGGAGACTAATATGTAGAAAAACCATCTCACTTTACCATATAACAGGTTGCTTCCATTTCTTCCAATTGCTACAGAGAACATTTGTTTCTGCTGGCTTTTCAAAATCATCAGTCCTCATAACCAGTCGCCTCCCATATTTGCTTTCACAACCATTTTGCCTCCACAGATGCTTTATTTCTTTCATGGTAAAGGTAAAATTGGAATACGAAATGTAATCTCCAAAAGGATATTTGCCTCTGAAATGTAAACACAAGGTGATAATTAGAGAATGGAAAGATAAAGCTATGTCCAATTAGCAACATCTGTAGATTATAAATAAATGTTCAATTAGCAAAATCTGCAGATAATAAAGCTATTATGTCAATTAGTAAAACCCTTAGATGATTCTATGAAGCCATATTGCATAATGAGAGCAGTTTGCAAATCCATCAATGGAAGACTGCTATCCAATTTCATATCTCAGAGACAATACTGTCAAAATTGAACGAACATAGATTGCTGTTTGGTTGTTGAAAAGTGTTTCTGGAACAAGGCATACTTATAAAGCTAAAAGCCAGAGGAAGTGGATGCTCTAAGGGAACGTTGCATGTGTCATCCTAAAATTGAGACAGGACAGTTATGGTATTAGTTTTAATTTAGAACTTAGAATTTTTACACAGAACACTAGCCCCTGAATTTTGCACCCTCACTTTTAACAGGATACTAGACTAACCCCTAAAAGGAACTATTAGTCAAAACTTCTATTGTCAATAGTGTTTTGCTAACCAATGCCTTAAAGGCAATGGTTAAGGAACCCAAAAGGAGTAAGTTTTAAAAGTTTTAAATGAGTCTTATACATTGAAAACTTAAAAACTCGTCTTTCCAATACATAACTTTCCATTCTTAATTCCTTAACCAATGCCAAAAGGCATTAGTTAGATAAACCCATGTCAAAAAATAAATGCAAAGTTAGTTCTTTAAAATGAAAAAAGAAAGGCTTGGGAAAGAACCAATATGCCTGGTTTGGCCAATGATCAAGGACCGATTCAACATTATACTCAGCGCTGCAGCAGTTAAGACCTTGTACATTTCATTCCCAAAACCTGCCTCGGCTGTCTTTCCCAGAACAAAGCCATGAGTACAGAACTGCTCTGGGGGCAAATTCCTTACTCTTGAAGCACCTGAAACAAAGGGAATCAATGTCATGCTCTGATTTGATAACTGTTATTTGCAGAAGCTCATGGTTCTTGAATCCTTATAAGTTCCTATTCACTAACTTGTTTTTTTGTCCAGAAAACAACAAATAAAATCGAACCGTGAAAATTGGCACAAATAATAACTTACTAACCACGATCTATAAACTAACAAGTGCTTACTTCAGAATAGAAAATAATAATATTGAACGTGAAATACTGAAATCTAAGTATACTTAAGCAAGACACTAGAATCATAAGCGCTATGGAGAATTTGTCACTAAATACTATCCCTCCAAACAACACATACAACACAACATTTCCCGTAAGAAGATGGAAACAGCACATTCATTCTACTTATGATCTAATAAAACGCACGCAAGTTCCAAGTAAAAGCCACAAGTTACGTTTCACTGAAACCATTCCTTAATCCCACGCTTAGAAATTTCACACCTTCAAATGAAAAAAAAATAAAAATAAATAAAATAAAGAAACTTCGACACAACACTATCAACAAGCTCACTTAGATGCTTCTCATGCTATGGCAGCAAAAGGACAGAAACTAAATCTAACAGATTAATCAGCAAAGGACTTAGAGAGCAACTAAAATACTACCATTCACAACAAAATGATGCTCGATAATTCTCCTCACTCTCAGGGTTTCCATCCCAACGACCTTTCCGAAATCCTTCCCCATCTCTTCCACCGTCGCGCACGCCTTCTTCTCTCCAACGCTCCCCACTCCGACGTTCCCCACCACCGCCGCGTCGACACCGCCGCCGGGAGCATCGAAACTAGAGTTGTTGAAATCCTCGAACTCGAAATCTCGCGGGAAATCGACGGTAATCGGAGGATCCAACGGCCTCAGCGCAAGCATCAACAGCCCCAAACCAGTCACCACCGCACACAACACCAGAAACGGTTGCAACACCATTCGCTTCCGTCTCCCTCCGCCATATCTCATCTTCTCACTTCAACTTTTTTTTCTTTTCTCTCTTCTTCTTCAGCTTTCGAGTTCAGCTAAGTTCAGCTTCCTGTTAAGCCGGATCTGAAGTGTGTTGTCCTCTCTATCTTCTTTTCTGTGTTTGCCATTTCGCGAAGCTGTCTCGGGTTTATCGGTTTTGGATCCGACCCGGAACCGCACCGTCAGTAGTAGAATCCGGACCCGCTCGTGTGAGTGAGTGGCGCGCATTACTCACCGCATCCGGTAATAAACTAATAATAATTAAATGCGCAAAAGCATCGCTATCAATGAATCTTAGTGGGAGGCACAAACGACGTCGGATAGTAATTTAATTTTAAAACAAGGTCAACGGTCAAACCTAAAAAGACAGAGAAAATTAATTAATTAAAAAATAAAAAATTATAATAAGAAAACAAGGGGAAAAAAAAAAACACACTAGAAACCGACGATCCTCCACAGCCTTCGCAATTGTCATTTTGGAAACGCTTATTCATTTTCGATTTTCCTTTTTGCGAGGGGTAAGGAAAACATAACGGTCGTAACAACCATCATGGAGAAGAACCATGCTGAGAATTCCGACAGTTCCGCTAGCAGAGACGAGCACGGAAACAACGATAACGGCGGCGACGATCCACGTTCTCCGATGGCGGGCCCCACAGAACCCGAACCCAAACCTGACGCCGAAGCCGAAACAGAACCAGCACCCAACCTGGGAGATGAAGAAAGCGAGGAGAATGAGTTAGAGGCCGCCGCAGAGATTGTTCCTCCCGAGTCTCCTCCCGTAAGCCTCGAGAAAGCCTCCGAAGACATTGATAAATTCCTCGCGACTCTGCAACAGAACGATAAGAATATTGATGATGGAAGCAAAAACGACGGTGGAGATGAGGAGGAAGAGAAGGATGACGCGTCGTTTGAGATCCCTGTTTCCGTTGACAAGTTCTTGGATCTGGTTGAGGAGGAGATAGCGAGGTACGATGCAGGTGAGGAGAAGGTGAAGGAGGATTCGTCCTTGCTGGAAGCTGTGAAACGGATTTCGAATCTTTTGAAATCGTTGCAGACTCATCGCCAACCGGAATCGCTTATGAACCGTGTCGGTTTGATCCAACAGCGCGCGATGTCGTATCTGGAGGAGGATTTCCGGTTGTTGATGGAAGAATATAGAAACCCTATCGAATCGGATCCTGGCGGCGGGAGCCATGGGCACGACCACAAGGGGAAGCACGTGGCGGCGGAGCCGCCGCCGCAGGAGGATTCCGAACAGCAGCCGGCGGAATCAGAGCCGGATTTTCCGGGATATTCGGAGGAAGCCATTGCCAGCCTGAACAAAATCGCCGGCGAGATGATCGCCGGCAGTTACCAATCTGAATGCTGCCAGGTGTACATGCTCTCGAGGAGGCACGCGTTCGATGAGATCCTGCAGAAGCTAGGATTCGAGAAAATAAGCATTGACGAGATCCAGAAGGTGCATTGGGAGCCAATAATGGCGAGGGACATGATCCCGGCGTGGATCAACACGTTAAAGCAGTGCACAGCCGTGTACTTTCCCGGCGAGCGGAGGCTGGCGGAGGCGGTGTTCGCCGACCAGCCTTCCGTGGCGGCGGGGCTCTTCAGCAACCTCTCCCGCGGCGTGGTGATCCGGCTGCTGAACTTCGCGGAGGGCGCAGCCATGACGAAACGCGCCAGCGAGAAGCTCTTTAAGGTCCTCGACATGTACGAGACCCTCCGGGACGTGATCCCAAAGGTGGATGGACTCTTCCAGGAAGAGTCCGTGGTGGAGGAGCTGAAGACGGAGATGAATCTCGCCAAGCAAAGGCTCGGCGAGACGGCCATCTCCATCTTCTGCGACTTCGAGAACTCGATAAAGGCGGACACGGCAAAGACGCCTGTCCCCGGAGGCGCCGTTCACCCGCTGACGCGCTACATAATGAACTACCTGAATACCACAGGTGATTACAAAGAGACAATGGAGCAGGTGTTCAAGGAGCATTCGAAGATCGAGCGCGCCGACTCGACCAGCAGGCCGAACCACGAGAACGAGGGGCATGGCGGCGGGAACGAAAGTGAGAGCGAGGCTTCGTCGCCGTTTGCGGCGCAAGTGATGAGGCTGATGGATTTGCTGGACTCGAGCCTTGACGCTAACGCCAGGCTCTACAAGGACGTGGCTCTCAGCAACTTCTTCATGATGAACAATGGAAGGTATCTGTTTCTTTAATTTTTTTGAGGGTGTCTTGTTGAGCGATTAGAAAAACGGGGGGAATAAATCGTGAGCCATGGAAAAAAAGTTTACCTATGAAACATTTTCTTCTGTGTTTTTAATCTTTAAATCAAACACATTCTTAAGAAGAATGATAATATGTATACTCTATTTTGTAGAGATGATGATAAGAAATATTTCTTTTCTAAGAGTGTATTGAATGCTTCAATTTTATGGGTTATAGTTTTCTTCTAACGTTATTCTAATTGCATTGTAATAATTAAGTTGTGGAGTATTTAATGACGAAAAACATTAATTTTTTTCCCTTAATTGCAATAGGAGCTTTGGGAATTTATCAAAAGAATAATAATAATAATAATAATAATGTGCTGTTTTCAGAAAGCAAAAAATTATTAGCATTTATCATTTATTATTTATAGTAGTTTCAACCTCCGAATCTCTTCCATGATTTCTATTTTTTCATTTTTTATGTTATTTTGACAACTGCTTTATTGATAGGTGCTTTTCACATATCTCTTATACTGAATGGCAAAGCTCTTTTCTAGCTAATTATACAATATACCATCTGAGCAATAATTCTTGCAAATTAATAAGTAAAACTAATAATGATGCATATATAACATATACATATATAGCAACTTATTGTAGCTAACCAACTGGATTTGCGTATATCATAAGGTACATTCTGCAGAAGATCAAGGGGTCCAACGAGATGTGCCATGTGATGGGGGACAATTGGTGTCGTAAGAGATCCTCTGAGCTGAGGACATACCACAAGAACTACCAGAGGGAGACGTGGAACAGGGTGCTGCAGTGCCTGAGCCACGAGGGTCTGAGCGTGAACGGCAAGGTGCATAAGCCAGTGCTGAAGGAGAGGTTCAAGAGCTTCAATGCATTGTTCGACGACATACACAGGACACAGAGCTCCTGGATGGTCCAGGACGAGCAGCTTCAATCAGAGCTCAGGGTTTCAGTATCTGCAGTTGTTATCCCAGCTTACAGGTCATTCCTTGGAAGGTTTTCACAGTATTTGGACCCTGGGAGACAAACGGAGAAGTACATAAAGTACCAGCCTGATGATATAGAGACTTACATTGAGGAGTTGTTTGAAGGAAAGCCCCACCATTCCATTATTCGAAGGAAAACATGACCTTCAATTCCCTCTGCTAGCCACCACCACCACCAACACCAATACTGATGAGTAGTAGTCCACAATGACAGTTTTTTATATATACATATATATTTTTTTAACCATGAAACAGAGAATAAAAATTGAAAATACCAAAAGAAGATGTGAGGAAGGAGAAAGGAGTACTGAGTGCTTTCTGGCATGACGGTGATGGGCCAAAAAGATGGAAGGGCCATGCTTACTATATCGAGTTATATTATTTGGACATTTTAAAAATGAGATACTTATCTTATTATTATTAGATGTAATGGATGGATAAAAAAAATAAGGATCACTATCACATTCAATAATAATGAGATAGATGTCTCGATAAACACTAATTTTTGAAGTATTGAAATAAGGTTTCACTGCATGCATGCACGTACACGGGCATGTCGAAGATTTGAATGCTTTGATGGTTCTGTTGTTGCGAGAAGGCAAAGGAGAAAATATGTGGGGTATGTATCAGGAATATTTCTTACCTTTGTATACAGATTTGGTTAATGTTTTAAGCCATGGTCCCTCTTGTGTTTCAAACTTCAAATCATGCCATTTTTTGGTTTCGTTCAATTTTCAGTTGAGTAATTCGTGTAATATTTTTCTTCTTCGAATCAAAATATTTGGTACATAATTCATTTATGGCAGATGATGATGATAATGATGATGTGTTATATAGATCCTGAGTTGATGCATTCTCTTTCTTTTTATCTCACATACAGTCAACGGTTTAATTTATTTTTATACAAAACCACCAACCCCTTAATTGAACCCTTTTACCCGAATTATTTTTCATCATTTACCAATAGAAGATTTTTTATTTTTTTATATGCTGGGCATCATCTGCGTCAAATTGTGATTGAAGTGTTGAAGAAAATGGATGTAAATATCAGTCTCCATATCACTTGGTTATAATGGGTATTCCATTATTTATGTCATGGAAAATTATCATTGCATGTCATTTAATTTTTTCCATATTTTTCTTTTGTACGACCTTGTGCAGTGTAGGAAAATGAAAGCCTGAGAGCACATATAAAAATGTCTGTTTTGAAATTTTCATCTTTAGAAAGGAAAGAGAGTAAGACAAAAATAACGTATAAATATCATCGTTGTTTATGTTATTTGTGATTTTACGTTATATCAGTTTTAATGTGTTATCTTTATAGAGATTTGCTTTTATTCATGATTTATACGACCATACATACGAGGCCAACCATTTTGCCTTTTGAATCAGCAGGCACGTATATAGATTGAGAAAGAGATACAACTTCAAATATCAATTATTTTGTTTTCACTAGATTTGTTATGGTAGCTTTATAAATATGATAGTTAAGTTGGAGAGTATTTATTGATTTTTAGTATTGAATTTTATTAATTATAGTTAGCTAGAAGTGATGAATAAAATATCTGAAAACCCACCTTGAAATAATACCAAATCCAAAAAATAAAAATAAAAAGCGTATTAGCTACCTCGTCATTCACACATAGCAATCAATTGATTAAGATTTTAATTAATTGTCGTAACAATAGACAACAAAACTTTAATTTACGGAAATTTTGGGCAAAGAATTTTGGTTAACGAATTTAATATATTCACTCTAGAATAGTGAATTGAAGATACAAATTCTCACGGTCATGACTTTAGTTCAATTATCAAGTTTTTCTCATCTATTTGGGATCTGTAAACACTTCTGTGAGTTTGGACTAAAATAGGCTTTTGTTACCAATTATTTGTTTATGCATAAAAAAATTATCATAAACACATAAATCACAAGATGCAGAACTTCATGCTTTTCATATAATTCAGAAAGGAGTGTGCATTGCTCACAATGGACTTCAAAGAAGCAAAGAATCCTTTAGATGACTAGAATATAAAGGATAGTGCAATTTCTCCCTCTTAACCCCTTCCTAGCACAACTGTGATGGAGATAATGTGCTTCTTGTGATTGGTAGAGCAAGAACCACATCATTTATATACATAGACATTATGGGGCACTCCCACCAAGTATCTCGAATATTTATGTCTTCACATTATGTAGTCATATTTTTACATATGAACTATTTATATAATAATGACTCTTTAATATTATCATTTATGATTAAGATGTCTCTTCAATAAATCAACCAATGGATTTAACATTTCTTTAATTATTAAACCACTATACGAGACACAATTCTTATATTCTGTCACTTGTCCTATATAAAATTTCATTCATGGTTTAATACAAAAACATAATGCACAAATAAATATAATGATAAATTTCCATTATATTGGTTTCAACAAAAACTAATGTCACGACTCAACTTGAGAACGTAACTAGTACATAAAAAACCCTATCCCCATGTAAGTCTCATAGTTAGGAGTTGTGTTATATGCATAATTTAACCATAAATTCCATCTCTAAGTAATTCATGTCTAAATCCATAATCATGACAGACATAGGGTAATTGAGTTGTTGTATACAAAACCATGAAAACTATAAATCTTTAAATACATAATGAATATAAATCATGATAGATCAAAAGCAAAAACATGTGTGGTCTAGGACTTGCCTGCACAATTACTAGAGCACTCAATGGCAAGAAGCAAAATACTTCATTGCTAAGTGAAGCTTACTAACTAAAACACTATAGCTCTGAGGAGAAGGCTATGGAGGATCTGATGCAGCAACTTTATCTGTAATAAAAAAGAGAGGAGGGATGAGTTTTATTTAAAACTCAGTGAGTAAATTCTCATCTATAAGCCCCACATGAAACAACCAACAAAGATACATGATCATCATAATAATATTAAGATGGATCAACTGTTAACCATAATTCATATCTACATACATAGTAATCTCAAAACTAGTAATCTCTGTAAATCATTAATAACAATAATCTAATAGAGAAACAAGAATCTCTAGATATATTTATATATCATATAACAATAATAATCTTTGGAATTACTTTGATCCTATGGGTACCTTATAAGGCTTCGTATTAGACACCTAACTACATTCCATCTCTGATTTCTTTAATAAGGGGAGACTGCCCTCTCGCAAACAACTTGGTATCGATGTTAACAATTTCTCACTGTCTACTTCCTATAGCTACCATCTAGTTTTAAAATCATGAAAAACTAGAAACTTCTCCTTTAAAACTTCATAACTGGATTTTAACTTTGAACTTATAAGCGTAATGTCATAAACATACTACTCTTGAAAACATTGGGGTAAACACATAATCTCTATGTATTAATATTCATAATCTAGCTATTCATAAAATCATTTTAGCAACAAAATGGTCTCATATGCATTATAATACAATTTTCATGCTTAATTGAAATCATAAAATTCATAAACTTGGTAAAATTCTCAATAATTCATATTCATCTTGAAATAGTCTCTAAAACCAAGCATCTATGTCGTACAGTTAAGAAATTATTCGTAATGACCAAAGTAAAAGTCACAAGATTAAACCCACACACTTTGAGAGAATGAACAAATGGTGTCAATAGTAACAAAGCTCCATGGAGTGGAGATGGTATCAATGTCTGTCATAACAACAACAAAACCCATGAATAATCTATAATAACTCTAGAACAACTCTAAATCGACTCTATGAACCTTAGGGGAATACCCAAATTTAACAATGAGAAACTGTAACACCCACAACATAGGGAAGGAAAAAAAGGGAGGAGAATCTAAAGTAAACCATAACTAAATCCTTACCTTAGAGCTTGGAAAAGGTAGGATGGGTTGAGAATAGAGAGGATGAAGAATGTTTTGGGATGATGGGGTTTTGAGTTTTAGGGGTAAAACATGAATGGGGAGGATATTCATAGGGTAGGGGTCATTTAAATAAAATTATGTCATTTTACACTGTTCTAATACACACATGACCACTATAAGACCATTATAGCGGCCTCCAAAGACCATGCTACCAAAACTCACAAAAGCATGACCATTATAGCAGTTATCAACCGTTATAGTGGTCCAACCCACTACTGCAACCATTATAGCGGTCAAGGACCACTATAACAGTAGTAGAAAAACTAGTCTGCAAGACTTTCTACATCTGGGGCCTTTTCGACAACACAAATGGGTCCCGAGGGACTCCTAAGACTATACTAGACTTGTCTAGGGATATGTGGACCTGAGTTATTACAAAAAATTACTAAGTAAAAGAATTCATGCAAGTTATAGCTATTGTATGTCATTATTGTCCTAACACGGTCCCTTCCATGTACTACAACACTAATTTTTTCCTTAGCATGATACATAACAAAGAGTGTGTCCAACTTTAATGTCTTTATCAAAAGACAACATTTGTTATCATTATTCTGATACCCTGATGTGTTCAAACTCGAAAAACAAGTAATACAGAAACATATTCATTCAAGAGCTCAGAGTGTTAAAGTCCATAACTTCATCAAGATATACAATAATGCCAATCAGCAACAATGCTCATACTTTCAACATTCATCATGTACACTAAATGTTTCGAGTTGTAACCCTTTCATTAATGAATCAACAATCATAAGATTTGGACTAATGTGCTTTATTAACACTATGTTTCTAAACTTTATCTTTAACAACGAAGTGTTTGATCTTCATATGCTTAGCACCTTTCTAATACTTGCCATTATTCTTATAAAAGAATATTGTTGTAGAATTATAACAATAATTTTTCAATAGCCTAACAATTCTGCCAACAACTCCAAATCTGCAATTATTGACAACTTTGCACCCTTTTTCATTATGGATTTAATTGGAATATACTAACGATGTAAAGAAGTTTTACACATTCATCCAATCATATAATGACAAATCAGCAAACAGGATTACTTTCAACCCCCACTACTTGAAAAGTCAAACAAAAGAAAAATGTGATTGGATAATAGTGTAGAACTCTTTTACACTGTCAATGTATCAAAATTAAACTCTTTCATTATATCACTTCTCTACCAAAAAGATACACAAAAGCAAAAGTAGACTTTCTAATATCTATATAGCCAGCAAAGTCTGAATCTAGATATTCAATCACCTTAATATAATCAAATCTCTCATAAATAAGCATGTGATCTTTTATTGATCTAATGTTGGTATACTTTGGTACATGTCAAGCATACTAACTTTAAACTAGATATATGACCTTGCACATGTTTGAGCATACATCAAACTCCCAACAACAATGCGTACATAATTTCTTTCATGTGTTTTTCATTCCAAATCATTCTTTGGAGTTTGGGCATTTACTACTAGATATATGCCTATTACCGACAGATTTACCTACGGATTTGTACAACTTCCTGGTAGAAACAAAACTGTTTCTAGGGGATTTCCCGATGGAAAGTGTAACACGGTAATATCGTCCTCAATAACATCTACTGAAGGAAAAAACTAAATCCATCGGTAACATCATCAAGGGAATTACAAGCAAATTTTTCAACAAAATTATTCCCTTGGATATCTAATTGAAAAATTTGCTAAATGAAAAACTTATTGCGGGATGTGGATTCAATTACTGGTGGATTTTCCCATGAAACACGCTTAAAAAAATTAAAAATTTTGAAAAATACATCCTAATGGATTTTTTTATTATTATTGCTAGATTTTTTTGGTAGTTATATAAATTCTCAATTTAATTTTTTTTTTATATATTATCAGTAGAAAAATCGATCATAAACCCGATAATTTTTTTTGAAAATTCAAGTGCAATTACTATAGATAGAAAAATCTGCAGGTACATTTTTTTAATTTTTATTTTATATTTTTTAATATTATCTAATTATTAAAAGCTAATTTTTTCAATTGAGTAAAGGTTCACTATGATGCCTACAACTGAATATGCATTTCACTTTAGTCTCTAAAATAATGAAAGTATCAATTTAAGCTAGCGGTGTTCATGACGCATCCTGTGAACCCAGCCCATCCCGAAGCTTGTCACTACTGGAAACAAGCGAGTTATTGACAGATTTTACCGACATATTTTTCCGTCGGTATTTTTGACGTATTGGGACAGGTTTGAGTCTTGAAATTTGGCCCAATACACTTTTCAAGTCAGGTTCGAGTCATATATTGAGTTGGCCCGACCCGACCCAAAGTCAAATAACTCCTCAAGAGATATATATTTTTATAATAATTTATGAAAAATGATAAGATTTTAAAGTTCAATTAATATAGTTTACATAACTTAATGTTATTTCTATATTGATATGTTTATTTTGAAACTTACATCGTAAAATATTACTAAACTTTTATTTCTTTCTTGTAAAATTTTATAACTTTATTATGTATAATATTCAAATTCACATATATTGTTCAAATGTCGGGTTAACCCGGTATGACTCGGGACATAGTCGAGTCATATTGGACTCCCTTTTTTAATTTTTTTTTGAAATAAAATAATAAAAAAACAATCAGCAATTTTTTTTCATTTTTTTCAAAAGAAATAAGAAATAATTAACAAAACTGTAATGAAAAATTGTAAATTAGATATAAATTTTTGGATTTTCTTGTTAAAGACCGGACAAAACCAGGCGTTCACACCTAACATGGACCTATGTGCTAATTGTGCCATAGAGAAGCCAACAATTGCTCTATTATTGACATCTGCTATGAGTCGGGGGTAAGGACATGATCCGTAGGTGATAGTGGAGGCACTAATACAATCACATGCCTACGAGTGGGTATTATGGTAAACTCTTGATGGCACAGGATGGTGGCATGGAAGGACTGAAAGTGGAGGTGTAAGGGGCAATGATGGATGTCTGACTGGGAGGAGTAAATGTCTAATCGATTAGGGCATCTCTCATGTTGTCTTTGTTTTTTTCTCTTGGTGCCATATCTCAAAAAGAAACGATAATGCACAAAAAATCAATACAAAATATGGCAATTTAAAATAGAAACAATGCAGTATGCAACTAGACACGTCACATTTAATTTAAAAGTTGAGGGCTAACTTTATCACTTTTGGTCTCAAAATCGTCCTTAAAACTAATCTTCTTCATCCTCTATACTACCACCCTTTTTTTTGTTTGTCCTAATTGATTAATCAATAGAAGTATGAATTATATCAACCTCGCCTAAGTGAAAATGTAGGCCAGACAATGTTCCCGTATCAATAACTACCTGAGAAAGAATTGGATCATTCACTTGATAAGCATTGTTAGGTAGTTCCTTAACCTCAACTTGACCCCTAGGTTTGATTTTCATTACTATCTTCCAATCTTTTATGTACTTTCCAAGGTATGTTGCATAATAAACCTATCTTGCAATTTGGGTAATAATGAAAGGATCATGTGCACCATATCTCTTAGTATGATCTAACTCAGTAATTTTATATTGATTGTGTATGCTTGTTCCCTCAAGAGTTAAAATGTCTTGGGTTATACCAATCACAACATTTTTTTAGGTCCGTCTCCCACATATTCAATCTCGATTATTTGTTTAATCACTCCAAACCAACCACCCTCCCCACTGTATGTATCTCCTCTGACACAAACCCTAATATTGTCTATTTTTCTCCTTTTGCCCCATTCAAACGTATGAAACTTATATTCGTTAACATAATATATTGGTCAACTAATTGTTTTGTTAGTAGGACCCCAAGCTCAACTTTGTATATAAGGAGAGGAAATATTATTGCGACCATTAAGCACCGATGAACAATTGAAATTCAAACATTAACATAGAAAATAACAACTAGAATGAGAGAGTGATTTTTGATTGAATGATACTATTTAATTAGGTAGGTCACATCCATAGGATTTGAACTATGCTAGGAATTATTTAAGGGCATGTCACCCATTAACTTGTTTGAAATACATGTAAACATTGCAAGTAAAATAAGATTTGATCTATGAGAGTATATTAATAATTGAAAGTGATGCATTGATGTCACTTACGTTTTGAATGGCTGCACTTTAGCATAATTGATCGATCAACATATGCAAATGTTTAGCATGCATTTCTCTCTCCAATAGCCAATGGTCTGTAAGTGTCCCAATAGCACATCAAAGCTGATTGAATACAGACAATATGGCTGAACTGAACTTTCGCTCTTATCGCCATTCCAACCAACCCTTGTTCTTCTACATTGAATGTATGGCTCAAAATAATAGAAGCAA
The DNA here is from genome assembly GCA_031216125.1 of Dalbergia cochinchinensis. Lineage (NCBI taxonomy): Eukaryota > Viridiplantae > Streptophyta > Magnoliopsida > Fabales > Fabaceae > Dalbergia > Dalbergia cochinchinensis. Next base: position 27,642,204 of record CM062368.1, read on the forward strand.
AAGAAAGACGTTTTCTTATAGATGTATGCCTCAGATATGAATTTTTTTTACTTCAAGCCTTATTTTTCATAGTTCTTTTAAAACTTATGATATTTCTTTTGAATAGATACATCCATCTATACTAAACTGATCCACACATTCGTATTTCATAGAGCAAGTGTACGAGCAAGTGTTCTATGAAATCAAAGAACTCAGAAGGAAATATTCTCTCTAATTTACATAAAATTATAAGAACGTTTCTCTTGATAATTAAGAGATCCTTAACCTCGAGACTAGATAATCATAAGTCTCTAAAATATTAACTCAACACAAGTAATGGCTTCAAAACACAGAGAAGTAATTCTCTAAATGCAATGAGAAGTAAGTACTCTATAAACATATGACAATCATAACTCTCCATGCCAAAAATCTTTCATTGTGCAACATTAACACATCTATTCAAGTTTGATGCATAACCATCAGGCATCTTCAACTCTTGTACCCACTTATACATAGCTTGTTTCTACATGAAGGTTGGTGTGTAACTTGCCTTTTGTTCACACACATGGTCATCCCTAGTTTCATAAACTTAAATTAGGCTGCTTACGATATTTTAGCGAATATAACCTCGTCTTTTCTTTGTCCTTAGTCTTATCCATTCCAACACATGTATTCGTACATTATGAAAAGGTTTTGAACCAAGTAAAGATTCAATTTGCTCATTGGAATTAAGGGGTTGTTATTGGCAAGTATTTTTAAAAATAACTTTGGTTTTTAAAATCAAGGAACCAAAAAAACTCATTTGGTACACTATTTTTATTGTGTTGGTTTTAAAACTTAAAAAACAAGATTTGATTCTTAAAAATAGAAAATAGAAAATGGTTTAAAGGTGTTTTGAAAAACAATGCAGTGGCAAACTTGTAATTACTTTGTTTTACTGGTTTTTACACACATTCGAGTCTCATCTTGGATGAAAATACTTCTCTTATTTTTTGCTCCGAAAACACCATCATTAGTAGATCCACCACCAACAACTCCACTGTGTGAAGCTCGATTGTAGTAACTCGTAGCCTAAGTCTGAGCACCGTTGTGCATAGTTTGTCGTGGCTACCTCGTCACTCCTATCCCCGAGACCGCAAATCCTCCCCGTCTCCGTTCTCGATCCTTGCCATGGGGGTTCCTCCCCACCTCGTTCCCTGCTTCCCCTTCAGTCCCTATGGGGGCCCTGAACTTAATAGAAAAATTGTTTTTGCTCTACCCATAGTGACTACTACATAGCAATGATAGCAACAACACAATACCATAACAAAGTATATCAATGCCCAAAGAAAGCAAATAGTAGCAATAACATTATAATATGTACCCAAAAAGAAAAATTGAAGAAACAAATAACATCAACAACAGCATACTAGATTATGTCCCCCCCCCCAAAAAAAAACTCAGAACACAGAAGAGCTTGCATGTGAGAGGAAAAGCTCGCTGCACCTTCCTTGCGCAACTACCATCTTCGTGATGTAAGAATATGTATGTAGACTTGTATATATCATTGTATATTATGTGCTATTATAAAGTTTGGCCCAAATCAAAGTGATCTGATAAGGACAAGTTAATGAGTCTAAATCATCTCGTTAAGTATGAGCTTATTATGTGTAGATACCATGTTGCCCAATTACTAATTTTATGATAGGCTGAATTAGAAGTTAGGGTTTACAGAGTTATAAAAAGTTATGGTCCTCAAGTTATACGCACGTCTCTTTTTCTTGACATCCCATTATCAGAAAAGGGATAGTTGTTGTCTCTAAAAGATGCGTATCAATTTGGAAGAACAATAACCACATGTCCAAACATTAATCAGTTCCTATGGATGTTCGAGTACGCTTCCTCATCTAGTCTTCCAATTCTCTTGATGATTTAACATGGATGATCTTGGGATTATAAAGAACTAAATTTTTAACAAGTGGTATCAGAGAGGTCCATGATTGAATCATTAAGAAATAATTGATTTCCCTTTCGTTGATATTTGGATTTCAATTTAGGCTTAAAATTAAAAGCTGAATAATTTTGGTTTGACATATGAGTTGTCACTCTTGTTTGGTTTTTGGACATATCGATACGTAAAGTAAAAGATTCAATTATTTGTTCATTTACAAATAAGGATTTGTCCTGTTGATATTTGGAGTATTACATATGTATGCATTTTTTATGGAGTACATTTTTTTCATTTATTATAATTGTATTGAGAACATATGTATATTTCAGCTCTGTTACATAGAGAATTTTGGTAACAATTATGAGGATTTTGAAATAAATTGACCAAAGCAACATGCTGCCAAAGTAGCCTCTCTTGTCTAAGTCAATTTATTTTGGAACATAAGAATGATTGTGAGCATGTGGTTCCTGCGAATATTGATTGACCCAAAGGAAAATCAATATTTGGCCGAAGTACATGCACACTTGTTGTAATCAATATGTGGTGATTGTCACGTTCCATGTGAATGATAAGTCGATCCAAAGATAGGCTTATTGTTTGACAGGATTTATTATCAATATTTGATTACTATATAGATAATTCATGCAGATGTTGACTAGCCCAAAGAAGGTCTATATCTGGCAAAATTATATATATAGTTGTGGTCATGGGTATGTTATGGTCATTAGGTTCCATGTGGGCAATAAGTCGATCTAAAGATAGACTTGTTATTTGACAGGATTTATTATCAATACCCCTGACTATATTGAGAGTACCACCTATAAGTTAATATTTCTATCCAAAGACTAAATATTAATGTTGTGCTAGGTATCTTGTGATGGGCCTTATCATTATTTGAGTTTGTTTGAATTCATATGAGTATGCTGTTTTGTTTTGATTTTAATATTATATTTGCTTATGTTGTATCTACCAATATTACTTTGTTTCTATATTAAATAGAACCAATTTTATGGAATGAAAAGAGAGCGTTATGATCATTTTTGGCTACTTGGATCTAGACTGTGCACTGATGAATGAACCACCCCATTATTCTTATGAATAAAAGTTCCAATAAGGATTATTAAAAAAAATAATTTTGAGAAGTGGGACAGTTTAAATTGCACGAGTCTTATGACCATGTAGCATAAGGTTCCAGAAACATTCAAGGGCAATATGTTTGAAAAGGTATTTAGTGCCAATAAATTTCTTAAGATTTTTTTTATTTTACCTTTTTTTTATAAAAAAATGGAGGCTTTGTTAATAGCGATAATGCTGGAATAAGTATGATTTTATCAAATCTTTTTTTCATAAAGTATAGAGAAAAATTAAAATAAAGTCTACGGGAGTATATTATGGAAATGTCTCATCTTGTTTCAAAACTTAAGCCATTAAAGTTGGAGTTGTTTGGTGATATGCTCATGATTTAGTTTTGATTTTTCTGTTGGCATAATTTACTTAGTCTTTGGTTAATTAAAACAACTAAAAGGACAAATAGTTTCTTAATGAATCATACTCTTTTTTCTATTGTGTGCCAAAAAAAATATGTGTGAAAGTAAGAAAAAGTTAAAATTATTTATTGGCAAGTACCTTTAAGGATAAAAGCATGAAAGAAAAAGGATAAAGCTATAGAAAGTTCACCTTGGAAGAAATAATAATAGGAATAAATAAGAAATTTAGCTGTAACTTCTGTTAGATTGGTGGACTTATAAAGAATTATTATTCCAAATATAATTTTTGACATATAAAGAAATACATACTTCTCTTTTTGTTTGTTTTAAGGTTAACTTTTGATATGTTTGGTGGATAGATTACGGTTCAACTTTCTAGATAAATGTGTATTAAAGAGAAACAAACAATCACAAAGAGATTCGGTATCGGCAGATCTTCAGACGCCTTTGAACTTATATGGTCATTTGTGAATCATTCTATATGGTTTCTTGGAATGATCACCAATATTTTTGTTGTCCACAATCGATCTTTAAGTTATAGATACCTTTATCTCATTTGTGAGAAGTTTGAATTACTGGACATGTTTAAGGTATTTAAAGGTTATATTGAAAATCAAGGTAAAAGCATTTGGACTATCAAATCTTCCATGGCAGTTAATGCTATGGTAGATATGATGGATCATATGAACAATGTCCAGGACCATTTGCCAAATCCTTGGAGGAATATAATGTCGTCTCATAATATACCATGTTGGATGCTATTTTAGCATAAATAGTGTTGGTTAGAGACGAAACAAAATTACAAGATGTGGTAAGAAGTATGATTAGTCAAATTATCCTACCAATATCACTTTGGGAAGAGGCATTAAAAGTTGCAGCCAATATCCTTAATAGAGTTCTAATCAAAGTAGTGACCAAAACTCCTTATGCATTATGGATTGAAAAATTTTCCAATATGAAAAATTTACACATTTGGAGTCATTCAATTGAGGCAAGGCTCGGCCAACCAAAAAGAAACTGGACTTAGGAAATGATCAGTAGCTACTCAGTTTGGATAATTTATATGGTCTTAGGGGTATAAGCTTTATGATCCCACAATTAGATCAATCTTTTAGATAGGAATGTTAGTTCTTTGAGGATATTGAGTTTAGGGGAGAAATAAGGTTGGAAATAATGTTGAAAATTTTCCCAATAAAAATCAAGAAGGTACTCCTGAAATCAAGCTCAATAACATCAAGAACAAATGCCACTAAGGAGATCCACTAAAGAAAAGAGAAGTGTAACTTCTGATAATTGTTTCATACTTCTCCAAGAACATAAGAAAGGTAATGGATTATTGGAAGATAATACAATCAACTTCTATCATATCATGAAAAGTATTAACTCTCAATTATGGATTGATGCTATGAGTGAATAAACTTAGTTTATGAAAGACAATAATATTCGGGAGCCCATCCCATTACTTGAAGGTTTGAATTTGATTGGTTGCAAATGAATATTTAAAATCAATAAAGATTCGAGGGTAATGTAAAGATATAAGACATATCTTATTATAAAAGATTTCACCCAAAAGGAAGGCATGAATTAAGAAGAGACGTTCTCTTTGATTTTATAGGAAGGCTCTTTTTAGATAAAAATGGCATTTGTGAATTACTTTGATCCAAGTTACATTAAATGGATACTAAGATTGGGTTTCTCAATGGTAACATTGATGAGACAATTTTTTATGGTGTTATCAGAAAACTTTGTATTGAGAAATGCAAAGAATTTGGTTTGCAAATTAAAGTAATCTATCCATGAGTTTAACTAAGTTCCTATCAATGGCATTACAAATTTCATCCAATTTTTATCCCGTTTGGTTTTGAGATAGATGAAGTTGATTATTGTATATGCCTAAGTTTAGTGGAAGTATACGCATTATTTGGTTTTATGTGTAAATTGCATACTGCTTGTCAATTATGATTTAGTTTACACAAGAAATTTATATCAAAACAATTTGAAATAAAAATCTAAGGGACAACTTTTTTGTATTAGGGATTTAGATGCATCAAGATTGCTCTTTGATGTATTCTTGGATCATCACAGAAGAGTTGTATTGAGAAGATAATTAAGAAAATTGGCATACAACATTGCAAATCAAGATACACCCCTATTAGTAAGGGAGACATGTTTAGTCTCAATTAATGCCCTTAAAGCGATTTTTGAAATTAAAGAAATATAGAAGATTTCTTATGCTTCCACATTCAGAATTATAATGTATACTCAATTTTGTGCATGTTTAGATATTGTGTACACTGTTGGGTGGTTAGGCCGATATTTTGATAATGTGGTAATGGATCATTGTATAGCAGCCAAATAGATATTGTGTCATCTTCAAAGAACAAAACATCACATGTTCACATGTGGAAAGTCGGATAAGATTAGAGATTATTTGGTATTCAGGCTTCGATTTTGCTAGATGCAAAGGTAATTATAAATCGAGTTTAAGCTATAATTATATACTTGTTGGAAGAGCAATTTTTGAAAGAGTATTAAATAGATACTTGTTACTTTTCCAATAAAGTAATTGTGTTTTAAAGGTTATTATGAGGCATCCAATCATACAATATGGCTTTGAAATGTTGTCACAAGGCTGCAAATTATAGATGAAATTGAAAGACCACTTAAGTTATAGTTGACAACATGTTAGTAACCATATATAATAAGAGGAGTACAAAGTGATAAAAGTTTCTATAAAGCATATTAGCATAAACTCCATGGTCGCGGATCAGCTTATTAAGGGACTGGCACCCAAGGTTTTTCATGAACATATTGCTCATATGGGTGTGATATCATTTTATATGATATGTTGTGTCAATAGGAGTATGCATTTGGATGCTCATATTTTTCAGACAAACCTTAAGTTTATAGATATTTTCTGCAAAAATGAAGTATTTGGTTTTGTTTTTCACTCTGATTATAAGTATATGATCTCATAAGGAATAAGGTTGGACTAGTTGGAAATAGATATGTTAGATCACATTACATGCAATTTCCATGCTACACATCCATACTTGATCTATGTCATTTGGTTGTGTTGATATATGTGACCGTGGATGGACTTAGTTACGATACATGTAACGAAAGTTGCCTTGATCCTATATTAACATAATTGATGGACGAGATTGTTAGGAGATATTTTGATCATGATAGCAAATTTAGAGATCATAAAGTTATAGTTTAATATGCAATTTGTGTGTATATATGTACGTCCAAGTAGGAGATTATAAGAATTTGTATGTGGACTTGTATATATCATTGTATATTGTATGCTATTATAAAGTTTGACCCAAATTAAAGTGATCTGATAAGGACGAGTTAATGGGTCTAAATCATCTCGTTAAGTATGTGCTTATTATGTGTAGAAACCATGTTGCCCAGTTACTAATTTTATGATGGGCTGAACTAGAAACTAGGGTTTACAGAGTTATAAAAGGTTATGGTCCCCAAGTTATATACACGCATCTTTTTTCTTGACATCCCATCATTAGAAAAAGGAGAGCTGTCGTCTCTAAAGGATGCGTATCAACTTGGAAGAACAATAACCACATGTCCAAACACCAATCAGTTCCTATGATGTTCAGGTACGCTTCCTCATATAGTCTTCCAATTCTCTTGATGATTTAACATGGATGATCTTGGGATTATAAAGAACTAAATTTCTAACACGTGAAGCTCGCTGTAAGCCACTTTCCACACAGCACCCCCAAGCATGTGCCAAGGTCAACCTACGAAGTCAATCACAAACCGAAGCGAAGCAGGTGCCGAAGTCACCCCGCAAAGTCGATCACGAGCCACCGCTGCCAAGCGATCGTCATTACTCCAGCGAAGCCACCACAAAGCCGCTACCAAGCATGTGTCGGAGTCACCTCGCGAAGTCAATTGCGAGCCGCCGTTGCCACAGTGGTCATCTCCACCATCGCCTCATAATCCCTGTTTTCACTTACTTCCACTTTCCATCGATTTCCAGAGTGTGTGTGTTGTGATATGGGATTGGAGGAGTGAGTGAGAAGAAAGAAAGAAAGAAAGCTATTGGTGACAAACAACTTTTGGGCCTGGTTTTAAGTTTTGTGTTTTTAAAAATTGTTTTGCAATCATTGTTACCAAAAAGGTTTTTTAGTTCTTTTATTTTTTAAAACTAAATTCAAAGTTATTTTTTAAAACTGTTTTCAAAAACTGAAAACAAAAAACAATTCCAAACAGGGCCTAAATGTTTGTTTCAATTTATTTCATATAATTAAGAAAGTGTTAATTTAGTCCCAACCCGAAATTACAAAAAGTATTTCAAATTAGTTCTATAACAGTATTCGTAAGGACTAACTTGGATCATCAAAAGAACTAATTAAAATAATGTTCTGTAATTTCAATGACTAAACTGATATTTTTTAATTTTAAGAACTAAAGTGAAGCACACATATAATTTTATAGACCAAAATAAACGTTTACTCATTTTGAATCATATAACATTGCTCTAAAAGAGCAATCTTTTTTAATATGAATACCAAATGAGCAAATTACTCCACTAATTTCTTTTATGTTAAAACCTTTCATTTTTTTCACTTTTTAATTTTCATTTTTCCTCTTTTTGTCTTATGTGTTAACAATATTGGTAGTGAACCCCTAAAAAAAAAATACGTATCAATTAAGTAGCATCTTTTGAAAATACAACGTAACTCACTTATTATTATACCAATCTTATTAACAACATGCACTTTTATAATATGTCATAACCACAAAACATAAAAAATTTATGTATCTTTTAATAAAATTTGACTCAACATAAGCAGTATAGTATATTATAAGAAGCAATGTCATATGGTTCAAAACTTTTTTTCACGTGGATATAGCGAATGCATGTGTTAGCTAAAAATTGGTGTGATAAACTAATAATTAGTAAGTTGTATACTTTCCAAAGAGTAGTGCTATATTTTTTTTTGTGTGAAAGAAAATTTTATTAATGAAGAAGCCATTAACATTTACAAATCGACAAAATAAATTATATATAGATTCATTCATGAAAATTTTCATAACAGGTTTACTCTTTAACAAAACACATCATAAATTGAATAAAAAACAAGTCCATTCCATATCCTAAAGTAATTAATGATCCGTGGCTATGCTCTTTACTTGAAGACTATCAATATCAAAACATTTTTCATATTAAAGACTAATAAAACATGTTGCAATTCGAAGAATATATTATACCGACTTTCAAAGTAGAGAAAACCAAAATACTCATAAAGGGATAAAGAAAACATCCACAAAAGGGGCCATTGAAAGCAAAACAAGAAAAAAAACCTAAACAACAAAAAGAAAAGAAAAAATTGGGGGAGGGGGATGCGACCACAAAATGAATATGACAACTCCCTTAACATACATAGGGGAAGATTCAAAAAAGAAGAGAGAAAAAGTAGTTCTACTTGATACCTATTATTTTGGGCAAACGATATTAATCTCCCTTGAAATTGGTGAAATTCATTTGGATTCCCCTATATTTGTTAGGTGACACTGACCTCCTCTAGCAATATAATAATTTGCAAATCAAGAAAGGCAAATGTAATAATTTCGTAAACTCAGAATCTCCTGAACAAATTTTACATAGAGAAGAGTCTGATGAATTTCAATCAACCTCAAGGAAAAGTTAGTACAATTTTTCATATTATTTCTTACGAATTGAGTATCACAGTTGTTGATACTTAATATGAAAAAAAAATGAACGTTTTTAACATAAAGAAATTATTTAATTTCAATGTATTGATGGTGTAAAAAGTTGCTTACACAATTATTTAATCATACATTGACACATCTGCCAGATGATTAACTCTTCTACCCACTACTTGAAAAATCATATAGACAAAAAATTTTGCTTGGATGACAATATAAAAGTGTTTTATATTGTCATTGTATCAAAATTAAACTCTAAAAGAAATTAGTAGAGTAATGCGTTGGTTTGGTGTTCCTACTAAACAAGATTAGTTTTTCATAAAATAAAAAATAAAAGGGTTAAATATATCTTTGGTCCCTAAAAAATAACCAAGTTTTGGTTTTGGTCACACTACTAGAAAATGCCACCTACCAGGGGGATTTTTCTTGTTTTTGGAGGAAAAATTGATAACCAATAGAATTTTCGATAGATTTTGATGCACAACAATAATGTCATTGAAAACTCTTACCAGCAAAAAAAATCCATTGGTAACTGTTTCTGAGGGAATTACTGGCCGGAAACTAGTTAGAAAAATTCGTCAAACATTTGTCAATAGGGGAACATTACCGAAGGAATTTTTGGGTGTTACTGACAGATTTTTTCCTTGGCAACGTATTTTTGAGAAAAATAAAAAATTTAGACTCATCAGCGGATTTTCCCACTGTTAATATTAATTTAGAATTTTTAATTATATATTACTAACGGAAAAATCCATTAGCAACACATTATTTAGAAAAAAATTTAAATTTCTATGTGTGACTCCCATGGCGGTAGTGACTTTGATGGTAGCAGAAGTGGGCGACGGAGACAAAACAGGAAACAAAAGTTAAAAAATAATTAAAAGAAAATTGCACCAAATTAATAATTAAATAATTTTTTAATATCTAAAAACATAATTAGTACTTAAAAATAGACTCACCTATAAGAAAGTCTCCAATGGCGATCACAGTGAGCAGCAAAAGCGGCAAGTAGCGGCAAAGGTGACAACAATAGATCTGAGCAAAAGAAATAAAAAGAAAATGGTAAGAAGAAAAAGATAATAAAAACATAACCAAATAAAAAAATAAAACCAATTAAAATGTAGAAGATCTTAAGACAAAGACACAGTTGGTCTCCTCACCAAAAATAGAGGTGTAATGGAGTAGTAATAGCTAGAAAATTGAGACAAGAGAGATGGAGAAGAGAAAGAGTAATGGTAAAAATGGGGTGGGGGGAAGATGATTATTTGGATATTTAAAGCACTTACTAACAGATTTTTAACCATTACTAATGGATTTTTCGTTGATAACATAACCGAAAACACAGCGTTTCACTTACGCTGTTATCAGCGGATTCCGCCAGTAATATTATAATTTTTATAGAAAAATATTTTTAGCCTATTACTGACAAAAAATCTAACATTAATTTTTTTAAAAAAATTTGGATTGCTACCGGGGAAATATCCGCCGTTAACTTCAATAGCAGGAGCGATTTTTGAAAACTTGAACACCGGGAAAAAAATCTATCAGTAATTGGCTAAAAAATGACCAATAATGTTATTGATAGAAAAATCCATTAGTAACCTCAACAGTCAAGTGCATTTTTTTGAAAAGTCAAATATTGGCAGGAAAAATTCGCTGGTAATGGGCTATTTTTTTAAAAAAATTTGTTAATACATTACCGTTGAAAAAATTCATCGATAATGGGCTATTCTTTTTTAAAAAAATTATTGATAAATTATCAACTAAAAAATACACCAATAATAGGTGTTAGATGGTGCAATTATTACCGGTGGATTATCGACGAAAATTCACCAGTAATGGTTTTTCAAAATTTTTTTTTGCTATTCCTTTATTTTTTGCCAGTAAACTTGCTGGTAATCTGGGAAAAAAAATCGACTTGTGAAATTTTCCGGTAAGTTGCATTTTTCTAGTAATGTCAATTATAAAAAGTTTTCTTGGTTGGTTTTGGTTCAAACATTTTCATAACATTTTGATTTTGATCCACGCAATTAGTATGTTTCTATCAAATATTGCTTATGTAAAGGAAAACGATGCTATCAAATCAGATATGGTAGCCACTATTTATCATATGTGGCATATCATAATCATATGCATCACAATTATACTGTGAAAGGAGTTATTAGGTTCGGTAAGATAAGTTCTTGAGTTGGATCTAATTAGTTATTAGATGAATATTTTGACACACAGAATCATAATGTGGCATATACGACTTCTGGCTGCCATATATATAGGATTGAATAACATTGTTTTCTGTAAGCCAGCATAAGATTTAACAAAAATAAACTAATTGTAGGACCAAAAAGATATTTCAACCAAAATTAAATTTATATTTAAAAAATATTAGACAAGTTAGTCCTTCCCCAAAAAATAGGAAAAATTAGTTCCCAAGAATTATGAAGAGTTCACTAACTAGCACAATGTCTTTGATTCAAAGGGACCTCTTTGGGTGTATTTTTTTTTTTTTTGTAAAAGGACTAATTATTTTCTACATTTCTTAAAACGACCATCTTGTTTGGCGCAAAATTAGAACCAATTTGGTTTTCTTTTCTTCTTAATATCTATAAGAATTAGAGGTGCTCATAATCCAACCTGACCCGTGAACCTAACCTAGCTTGGCTTGAAACTTGTTGGGCTAGGTTCGGGTCTTGAAATTTGACCTAGTGCGCCTTTTTGGGGTCGGGTTCGGATCATAATTCAGGTCGGCCCGATCTGGCTCGAAGTTAAATAATTTCCTTAGAGGTATTTTTTTAAAAAAATAATCAGTGAAAAGTTATAATAAGATTTAATAGTGCAATTAATATATTTTGAAACATATATTGCATAATATCTCTGAATTTTCATTTTTTATTTATAAAATTTTATGAATTTACTATGTATAATGTCTAATCATTATATGTTATTTGAATATTGGGTTGACTCGACTTGAATCATCACTAATTGAGTCATTATCGAGTCAGATTCATATTTTGAAATTTGACCTAATCTAAATATTAAACCGTGATTAGGTTTGGCCCAACATATCGTATATACCATAGTTATCAACCTAGTGATTGACTCGACCAAGGTACCGGGTCACCGGGTAATTGGTTCAACCAATAAGTCATTTGTTGAACTAACTAGACCTAATTTTATTAGAATAATATATAAAAATATAAATTAATATAGATATATGTATGTAACTAATGGAGTAATATCACAACATAGCAACCCAGCCTAGTGGGGGTACAACTTTTCTTTATTAATGTAGGCTAGGTTTGATTTACTCACGTTATTTTTTTTCAATTATCTAGGATTTACAAGACAGGTATGACACGTGGTTCAGAGCAAGTCAGCAGGGTGGGTGTGTGGTTCAAAACAAGTCAATAGGTGCAGGCGGGTTGGGCAAGTGTAATGAGGTGTTTGGTTCGGTTCGAATGCATGCAGTTTAGAGGCAACTTAGTCGATTTGTCCCAATTAACACCAAGTTTGACCAAGTTTAATCGAGTTAATTATAAGTCCGATCTAACTAAAGAACCAAACTAGACTAGTAATCAATTTATCAATTTTCGGTTCGAATTGGTTGGTCCAGTCCATGTTTAATTAGTATGGTATGCACACTTGACACTCCTAATAAGAATACTTGAAGAAACCGCCCGTGTGCAGAAGCGACGTCGCTGGATTTGATTGTCGTGGAAAGAAGGTCAGTCAGGGGCAATTCTGGGAATTGCAAAACAGCCCCGTTTTTGGGTCGAAAAAAAAAAAAACAGTCCCTCAGCACACCCTTTTGTTCTTGTTGTTGCCTCACGCTCACACCGCAGCACAAGTACACACTTCCTACGCGCACACACACACAAAGCAACGCAACACAAACCCAAGGCCGTCGAACTATATAACAACTCGGACCAAAAACTCACGACACGGCCTTGCTGAGAAGCTGCAGCAGCAATTCTGATATCACTCTTTGCCCCTCTCTCTCTCTTCTCTTTCTCTCTCTAACCCCACAGTCACGCACACACACACACACACACACACAAACCTTTTCACAAACCTACCTCACCGAAAAATCTCAGCACAGTACGAATCGTCTTTTGCTTCATTTTTCGCTTATCCTCACCAGCAGCATTCTTCGTCCTCGCTACTTGCACTATGTATGTACCTTTCATCTTCTTGGATTCTCTTGAATTTTTTATTCCTAATTTTTTGTTCTCTGTTTTTATTTTTATTTTTGTAAATTTTTTTTGGCTCTATATGTGTTCTGTGGCTTTCTTATCTCCTAATTTGTTTCTTCTTTGGTATGCTGGGTTTGTGTTGATTGTTGTGATAATTTTTTTTATAGTGGGATTTTTTGTGTTTTTCTCCTTTTTTTTCCTAGTTTAATTATCATTGGAGTGGTAGGGTTGTTTTTGTTTCACATTTATGGAGTGCTTTTGTTTATCTGTTGATGAATTGATGGATGATATCACAGTTTGATTGGAAAATTTTGAATAGGTAGCTCACTGGAACGGAATCCCCGGCTTGTGGGCTATGGAAAAACCCTAACATTAATAAAATTGTGCTTTTTTTTTCTTATTTGTTATTTTTTTTAATTTTCATATTCCCTTCATGTGGAATCTGGTTCTTGTTTCATTATATGATCATGTACCTTGGACTTCATGCCTTTCAATGTAAGACTGTGGTCTATAGCCATAACAGTGCTTGAATGTAAGCACTTCTGTTTAGTTGCATAATGATATCGCAAGTGTGTTGTTGGATAAGATATGTGCTTGCTTCAAGTGTAACTTTACTGGCTTACTCTTAATCATGACCGTCCATTTTGATAAAATATTATGGCCATAATTGAAGTCGTGCTTATACTTATTAGCTTGAGAAAAAAGCTGCATGACTCTCCGGAGCATTAGTGGTGCTAGCCATCATTCCAGTCTTTTTTCTGTGAATGTGGTTCCAACTTCCGAATGCAGAGGGGCCTTATTATGAGGCATGGGGGAGGAGGTGGGAGATGGGGGAAGAGAAATTGAAATGGGAAGTATTTGCAGGGATTGAACTTGCTTACTTTCCCGGCATGTCCATAGTTCTTAGTTCTTGCCAAATGAGCTACCAACATGGGATAAGGTGGTTCTAATCTTTGAATCAGTTAACAATGGTCAAAGTGGCAGTGGTGATTGAGTGATGCCTGTTCTACAGTTATCATAATAATACCTGGATTTAAATTATGATGATGTGCATTTTTTTGAAAACTTGAATTCAGTGAATCTGCACCTGTTGTTATGATGACACGAATTTTAAGAGTTTTATTGAGAAACTTCATCTACTAAAGTAGAAGATTTGGGTTATGTGTGGAGCTGGCCAATCATAAGCATCTGAGAACCTGCTGTGTTTACTCCCATTTCCTTTACATATGTGCTTTACATCTGTATCTCCCTGAACAGCTTAAGGTTTGATGTCATTATACTCCCATTTCTTTAACTTATATGATTGATCTGAGGGGCCTCATAGTGAGGCCCTAAATGGCCCCCTTATAGAAAGGGGTGGGAGATGGGGGAAGAGATTGGAAAGGAAAGAATTTGTGGAGATCAAACTTGCCCACTTCCCTGCATGTCCATAGTTCTTACCAAATGAGCTACCAGCATGGGTAATGCGGTTCCAATCTTCGAATCAGTTAACAACTGTCAAAGTGGCAGTGATAATTGAATGATGCCTATTCATTAGTTATTATTATACCTGGTTTTGAATTATTATGATACCTGGATTTGAATTATGATGAAATGCCTTTTTAATACTTACTATTGGATTAACTGAAATCGCACCCTTGTTATTATGATGCAAATTTTTAGAGGTTTCTTAGGAAAGTTAATGTACTAAAATTTGGGTTAAATGTGGAGCTGGTCAATCATATGCTTCTGAGAACATGCTGTGGTTACTCCCATTTCTTATATGTTTTACGTCTCTATTTCCCTTTACGGCTTGAGGTTTAATGTCATTAATACTCCCTTTTCTCTAGGTTAATTGTTTGACATCTGTATTTCCCTTAACAGCTTGAGGTTTGTTGCCATTAATACTCCCATTCCTGTAATTTAGATGTTTTACATCTGTATTTCCCTTTATGATGTAGGTTTGATGTCATCAATACTCCTATTTCTTTTATTTATATGTTCTACATCTATATTTCTCTTTTCAGCTTGAGATTTGATGTCATTAATATTGGCATGTGTCTCTGTTATTATGCATCGACCAGAATTTTGGTTTGTCCTCTATGCACACATCTCTTTGACTCTCTATACTTCTAGATAGTCTGATTGCATAAAAATATCAGCTTTCATTTGATCAGGGAATAAATTACTTTTTACTTGTATTTATTAAAGTTTTATTTTACATTACAAGTTTATTATTAACACAAGAAATAATCATCCCAATAATTAGATATTGAATCCTTAGATCTGCTAATGATCGTTTGTGTTGTTTCAAAACTAAGTGCCTGGGTTTACTTTGCTTTATGTTTCTTCATACGCTTATATGGTTAGCTTTCCATCGCAAATAATTTTAGTTTGGCAGCCAACTTTTCTTCTCTAGTGCTTTCTGCAGTTTATTGCAAACTGGAACCCTTCCTCATTTCAATTTTATCCATGTAATGTTATTTATTAATGCCTAGAGTACATTTCTTAGATTCACATCATTCAATGAGCCAGCTATTTATATCGTATTGTAAATCACATGTAACTTGAATCGTGCTGCACATTCACTAATCGGTGCAATGCTATCTCATCATTATAAATTACCATTCAGTGATGCAGTGAGCTTTTGCTTTTGGGATTTTTTTTTTTTTAACCAATTCTCATAAAAGAATTTGAATTGTCAATCTTAAATTGTTATAAGGAACTGAAGGGGTGTTACTGGACATGACCTATCTGTGTTCCATTGCTCTGTTTTTCATTTATCTGAAACAGGGGCTTTGTGCAGTTGCTCACTCACTTTACACTCAAATTATTTGGCTATTCTATTGCTCTGTTTTCATTCTTCTGAATGTGGGGCTTCACAGAGTCACTCACTCACTCTATATGCACCCTTTTTGGCTGTTCCACTGCTCTTTTTTTGACTTTTTGTTGTTCTGAAATCTCTTTGTATGGCTTCTAAGGCTAAGAAGACAGGGTTGAAGGATGCTACCTTAGAAAATTGTACTGTTCTTTGCAGTAGATTGCATGTTAAATGTACGTATTATCTGCAAATGATGTGGGTGGTGCATTTAGGATGAGGTGCCAATCAGAAAGAACATGTCAAGAAATGACTTGTGAGTTTACATATTACTTATGGCCTATGATGGCTATATGGTATTATTGGAGCTATACTATTTTCTTATTTTCTTTGTGTTTCAGGTGTCGAATTGTCTGTTATTTTTTTATCGATGTGTTAAAATTTGCAATTCAAATTAGGGATTCAAAAATTGCACAAATGATTCTTTATTTCTATTCATCTTTTAAAACATCAGTTTTAGAGTGGCCTGAGCATTCTTTTATTTGTATAATCCTAAAATCCCCTGTTTGCTGTGTAAGCCCATGTTACTTGTATGCTTTGGTATGTTCTGCCTTGATGTATGGGCTATCTAGAATATTACACTGTTTCAACCATGAAAATATATTCCAATGTCATCTTTAGAAATGATCACAATTTAAGGTACAGCTCAAAAATAACATTTAGAATGATTGGCTGTTGATATCTGTAGATTCTGTACATTCTGCTTGTGGTCCATATTCCATATGTATTTCATATTTATGAATATGAATTCCTATTTTGGAAAAGTTACATTTACAAAGAGTTGGATACTGTTATCTGTGCATATCTCAAGTGTATTTAGTGGTGCTGAACTGCTGAAATTTTCTTTAGAAGGGTCTGTTCCTTTGCCAAATTTGCTAAACCTATGTTTTTTTCAGCTTCGAATATTGTATTTTAATTTATTTTCTGGTAATTGATCTTATCCTGATGTATTTCCCCCTTTTTTTATCTTGTGAAGGTTTTTGTGAAAGTTGGTCTTCTAGTTGATTTTCTGTCCTGCTCGAATCAGAAAGATGGGTAGCACATTCAATCCACAGATTTTAGTGGAAAAACTAGCCAAGCTGAATGGTTCACAAGCAAGCATAGAGAGTATCCTTCAAGAGGTTTTCTGGGATATAATATTTATTTTACTGTTTGTGTTTAATATTGTGTTGTCAAAGCAGACTTTATTGAGTTCATTCACCCTTGGTTTTACTGTCAAATATAACTTACTGCTCTAAATTTGGGTTTTAATTTATATGGAAGTTGGAATATTGGTTTTAGTGTTGTTGGGGGTGTAATTCTCCTTTAACTGGTTTGCCTAGCACCCTTTTTTCCCCTTCTAGGCTTGTTGCAATGGTAACCCCCCCCCCCCCCCCCCTTTCTGAAATGATTAACTGTTCATGAAGCTCAACATTCACTTGTAGATGATGCTATATAACTTATTGCTCATTATTCACTGCCATATGATGGCTAGAAAGTCTTCTACAAAATTCATCTCCATATGTGCTTTGACTAACACACAGGCAGTCTCACAATCACACACATATATTATGTAATAAATGTGCATGTGATTTTTTTTTTGTTTTTTTATTTTCTCACTTGTGCATCTAAATATTTTCTGTTGCTGGGTTGTTATCCTTAATGTGGTCAAGCTTTGTCACATTGGTGTATTTTTCATATGAATAAAGCCAAACAAGTTGTTGAAACTTGGGCTAGACAATTTCATTCTTCTCCTCGCGAGAAGAGATTGGCTTTTTTGTATCTTGCAAATGATATTCTACAAAACAGCAGGCGAAAAGGTTCTGAGTTTGTTGGTGAATTCTGGAAAGTTCTTCCTGATGCTCTTCGAGATGTGATTGAAAATGGAGATGAGTTTGCGCGGAATGCAGCACTTCGACTGGTACTTCAATAATTCATTTTTTTCTAAATTAGTGAATGAGATATATGCTTTTTGACTTCATCTCTTCTACATTGTGCATATCAACAAGAGCATTAGGACTTGTGTTGCTACTCTGAGCTAGCAAATGTTCTTGGTTCTTTTGATTTGAAAGAAGATGAATAATTATCCCAAAAACGATAAAAAAAAAACTTTGGTTGTTTATCCCAGCATTTGATATTACGTGCAAACTCCATAAGGGAATGGAATGTGTCTTTTTTGGAGTTGAGTGGTATTTTATATTTTGTTCATATGAGTAATTTGCTTGCAAAAGGAGGTATAAAAACGATGGAAAAGGAAAAATATGTAAGACTTGTATTTAATTTGCTTGATTTTGATACATTGGTGTGATACTCTACTTTTAAGGGGATATAAAGAAACTGGATAGTCTACTATGAATATTCAATCATTCTCTTTTCCCATTTGGTCAAAACTGAAGCATCCTCTCTGCCATTCAGCCCTGCTGCCTCCACCTTGCTCTTTGCTCTTGGGGTGCTATGAACGAAAGATGCCCTAGCTATAGGAAACACCGTGCCCTTTCCTATAGTTGCTGTTGCGGAAACCCCATTGGCTGGCACACAAGGATCTGTCATGATGGTTGCCTGGCTTTGCCCTTCACTTTTTTCTTCCGCTTCTTGTCGCCAGTGGTGGTGTCATCCTCCGTCGACAATGTTGTCGCCGCTGCCAGTGTGTTCCTTGCTAGCGCGAACTTCTGCTCCTTCACTATCCTTGTTGCGCAACCTTGAACCTTGACCGAGCGATTCTAATGGTGGTTGACTGGTGCAGCTCCCTAATTGCGCTCCCGTGATAGCGGTGGTTGAGTGACAGTTCCCGCCAAGGTAGCTAGGATCGAGATGTATCTCGTAACATCGTTCGATCCTACGTGTTTACACCCTTTGGCCGATCTCGATTCCATCACTTGACTCGCAGCTGTGGCTCGCCGTGGGATCGCCGAGGAAGATCGCAGAAGCGGCAAGATCGCACGATTTTGGCGTGCCTGCAATCTCCTCATGTTGGTGTGAAGACCCACCCAAAATTCCTAATCCCTTCTTCAGAGCTTTCTTTCCTTCTCTTTCCTGTGACTGCACTCAATTCGCCGACCAACCACCATCGTCTTCTACCCCAATCTCTGTCGATGTCGATTTCAACGTCATTGTCGAGGTCGAGGTCGCATGCCACTGCCCTCAACCAAAACCATCTCTGTCCTCCATCGCTCTGAACCGCAGACCATCCACTCCGTGGCCGCATGCGCATGCCTCCTCTCTCCCTATTTCTGGCCGGCCCAAAGTCCTTGTGCAGCTATGAGAAGCTTCCTCTTACGTTTTATTTTTGCCTTCATTTATTTTATATCTTTTTCCCTTTGTGCTTGTCATTGGGCTTTTGGGCCACTAATGTTAAAAAGAGGATGGATCTTATAACTTGGACTAGGTTTTCTGTTTCATTTTTTTTCTTTTTATATATTTGCTAAAGAAACACAAAAATGCGGAGTTTGAGTTAGGATAGGTATGGTCTGGTATTTTTCTAAAAAAAATATTAATTATGAACTATGACTTTTTGTTTTTGTGATATTTGAATCCTTAATTGTGTGAGTTATAACTTTATGCATATTTAATTAAAGCTTAGTTATGTTAATTGGACTTATTTACTTGTTTATGTTATGTGATATATACATATTTATATAAATATAATTATGTATTATGGTAATTGGTAGGATCTTATGATCCGTGTTACGATTCAACATTTTACGATTTTGCATACCCCTTCCGATCCTACATAAAATCTCGATCTTAGCTACCTTGGTTCCCGCAATGGCCGCTGCAAGCAAACCCGTCATAATGGATGCCCTATTGTGCCCTTTGTCATTATCTTCTCGCCAAAGGATGTGCAACCTCCCTTCGGATGATTTTTCTTGGTCTTTAAGTTTCTTCCTCGTTCAAGTTTCTTGATTCATATAGTTCTAGATCTGAAACTTCATTCTGGGTAACTCTTGGCTGTACTGGACTGAGATCAGGTTGGTAGCAATTGAGAAATGCGATTTTGTAGGTAAACATTGTTGCATTTGGATTGCATTGCTTCCATAATCGGCACCATTTCAGCACTTGGCCAGATAACCCGTTCTCTGCCTCGTTCAACCTCTAGTGTTCCAATGGCATTCCAAAACTACCTTGCACAGATGATCCCCTAGTACCCATATTTTCCATCAAACACCAGAAACTTCTTATGCTGCATTGCCTCCACCATATTTGTAACCGTGGAAAGCCCCTTCCCTCTAATACCAATGTTAGACATTGGGAATCAGATACAACGAAGAATAATCTTTATTACTGTATATTGAAGAATTACACTGCAGAGGGAATTATAGAGTCCTTAATCTCTCCCAAAAGACTATTCAAATGACCAAAGATACTAACTAATCCCTATCCTCCTTTTTTTATAAACACGTACTAACTACTAACACTATGGGGTTCCTAACATTGTACTATTTTAAAAGTATATGATAAGAGTAGTTTCCTAAACCACATGTTAAAAAACTCTACGGATGTTATGCTTTATTATACATCTTTAGATAACTAGTTCCATATCTGGATAAGAGAGGAGGGTTTTGTTAGGCAATTGATAGCCAGCATAAAATTGTCAAATTTTTATGACATGTATTAGCAATGTGGTAGTTTTAATGCTAGGTCATCATTGCTCATAAGCAACATGTATGACTTGAGTACAGTGTCAAAGAAGCAAGAGCTACCATATCGATACGTGGGTGTAGTGAAAAAATAAATAAGGGTTCTTGCATCTTTCTAAAATGGATGTGAGTGAAGGATGTAGTTCATGAGATTCATTTTGAAAGATGGAATGTAGACAGAATTATAGTTAAATATATTTGAAATAGTGGACACCATGACTTGGACAATGATTAATTTATGTGCCTACAAGAAACTAAGTTGGAAGTAGAAAAGGCAATAGGCATAATAGTAGATGAGTGTTGGAAGAATGATTTATGAATGTAAAAGGTTATGAGATAAGATCGTAGCTCTAAAGTTTGTGGTGAAACAAGACACCGTTAATATTATCGGTGCATGTGCACCACATGTAGGTTTAGAAGATTGTCACAATAAATTTTTGGAGGTTTTAGAATTTTTAATTTAGGGATTTCAAAGAAAATATTTTGAGGTTAGATGGGGATCTAAATGGGCACATGGGGAGCAAAGCTAGGAGATACAAGGGTTTTCATGGGGGATATGGTCTAGGGAAAGCGCTTGATTTGAAATACCTAACTCTTGTTTTAAGTGAAAAGAGCATTTTATCACATCATGGCATGCTCTTAAGTTCTTTTTCACTTGGCTAGAGAACTTTTTATCGATTGCAACGTTATATTTGGAGAGAGATTGACTATTGATCATGGGGTCCTGGGTCATGGATGTACGATCTACTAGGATCAAGGTAGCTAGGATCAAGATTTTATTTAGGATCGGAAGGGAGATTCAAAATCGTAAAACATTGAATCATAACTCGGATTGAAAGATCCTACAAAAAATATATATTATTTTCATACCATCTATATATGCAAGTAACATGACACAATTAAGCAAAATAAACAAAAGAAAAGATTCAAATCTAGCCTAAGTTTATTTTTTTAATGAGAGTTCTTTTTTCATCTTAACTTCAAGGCTTAAAGACCCAAGCTTATATTTTTGTATGAGACTTATTTTATTTTTTATTTTAACTTCAAGGCTTAAAGACCCAATTATTTGTTTATAAAACCAGAAGCCCAATAATAAAAACAAACCCAGCCCACATATTAACCCCTAAAATAGGGTTTTAGCACAAAAATATCTATTCCACCATGATATAAAAAAAGAAACCCTAGAGCACCTTCTAAAATATGTGCCGCCGCACCCTTACTCCCTCTCTGTGTCTGTCGCTCTCAACCTATGAGCTATCAATGGCTCTCACCTTTGGTTTGCTGCAGAAAGAGTAGGGGCTGGCGGTGGCTACAAACCGCGCTGGAGAGCTCGATCGTCAGTAGTCTTTGCTAGCGGTTGCGTTGAGCAGAGAGGAGAGGCAGACAGAGATCGATGGAGTTGTTTGGCCCAGCTTAGCCAATGGACTCGCCTGGCGTGCAAAGATCGCACAGTTGCAGCGATCCCACGGTCTTCCCTAGCGATCCCACGACAGGGCCGCAGTGGTAGTGAACCCCGTGGTGGAATTGGGATCGCGAAGGGGTGCTGGGAGCGTAGGATTGTGCGATTCCACAATCTGTCTCGCGATCCTAGCTACCTTGACTAGGATAACGAAGAAAAATACCCTAGATAGGGTTTCAAGAATCCAGTGGTGAAAATTGAAAGGTGAAGAACAAAGGGACTTCTAAAAAGATTTTGGTGGGCTCAAGGAAGTCCTAATGATATATGGGTCAAGATGGTTAAAAGGATTAAGAAAATAGTAAAAAGACCCTTAGGGAATCAAGCAGCTTCAATACCTAAGGATATAGAATCTCGCTAGTGGGATGCAAATGTGTAAGATAGCTTTCATGTTGAAAAAGGAATTGTTTTAAAGTGTGTTCCTTGTGTAAAAATAATTTATTGGGAAAAGTATGAGATAGATAAGAAAGATTCTACGAGAGCATTGAGGGAATTGAGAGTTAAGAAATTGATGGGTTATCCCAATCTTAGGCCTTGAAGTGATGGAAGGGTGTATCTTTAGGCTTGCTAAAGGTGGGGAAAGGAGGATGAGACTTAGATAGAGTGAAATGCTTCAAAGATGAAGAGGGTAAAGTCTTGTATTTTTGGCCATTGAACAAAACATCAAGGAGAGATGGAAGAGCTACTTTAACTAGCATTTAATGAAGGGCACAAGCCTCTTTTGCACTTAAATTGGCTAAATACTAGAGAGGAGGATCAAAATTATTCCTGTTATCAAAGGATTTGAGAATTTCAGTTTAAAGAAGCATTGAAGAGAAAATAATCACAAAGTAGTTAGACTTAACAACATACATAGGGCTTGTTTGGATGAGCTTCTAGTAAAGATCTTTTTAAAAAATTATAGTTATTTTATGTTTGGTCTTTGGACGTGAAATTAATTTATGTTTGGATATAATAACTAAAGATCTACTTTTATTCTTGAATATCTTTTATGTTACAAAGGATATTTTTCTAGAAAATGAAAATTATAGGGCCCGTTTGGTTTACTTTTTTCAGTTTTCCAGATTTGTGAAGGAAAAACTGAAAAAATTGAAAACTGAAATTTTCAGTTTTCAGTTTTTCCTTCACAAATCTAGAAAATTGAAAACTATTTTCAGCAAACCAAATAGGCCCATAGCTTTTGGGAATTTTTTTTTTTGGCACTTTTTCTAGTGATTTTGCTTTTACTAAAAAAAATTATCCTAATATATCAAAAATGCCAAAAGTACTTTTTTCAATAAAAAATGATTTTTTTTTATATCAAAATAATGATGCACAAGCAATCTCCTATTGAGGCATGGAAGCATCTAGATGAGAAAGGCATGAGTTGGCTCACAAAGTTGTTTCACTTAATTATGAGGTCTAAGAAATGTGAGATGAGTAGATCAGGAGTACTTCAATTCAGTTATAAAAATAAAGGAGACATATGAAATTGTGCAAATTACATGGGGAATAAACTCATGAACTTATTATGAAATTATGGAGAGTGTACTTGAGCAGAGATTAAGACTGAGGATCCACATTACATCAATTGGATTTTTTGCCTATTGTCTAGGAGTTCTACCATTGAAGCTATTTACTTGCTAAGGAGATTGAAGGTGAGATAGCAGAGGAACCAAGGAGATTTACACATGGTTTTTCATGAATTTGAAAAAGGCATATGATAGAGTGCTTTTGGAGGTCTTATGGAAGGCTTAGGAGAAGAATGGAGTTTGTATTACATATACTTGAGTAATTAAAGATATGCATAATGGTGTCAGAACTATTGTGAGAACACCATGTGGGACATAATATTCTTCCATAACTGTTGGATTGAACCAAGTGTCAACCTCAAGTCCCTTATCTTTTTTCTGACATTCTTGGATGTGCTCACTAAACATCCAAGCACTGGTATCATGATATGTGCTTTTTGTAGATGATATAGTCTAAATAAGAGTTTGATGGACATAACCGGGTTGATAGAGTTGCGGAGACAATTTTGGCAGCACGCAATTTTCATTCAAGTAGAAGTAAATCAAAGTATATGGAATGTAAGTTTAGCAAGAGGTGCACTAATTATAGCTTTGAGATGAAAATTGGAGACAATATTATACTAATTATAGCTTTGACGTGAAAATTGGAGACAATATTATACCATGAGGTGTAAATCATAGGATTCAAGTTGGGTTGATGAAATGGGGGAGTGCTTGATGTCTAATTTGTGATAAACAGATAAAGTGCCAATCAATCTTAAGAGAAAATTTTGTTGCACAAGTATAAGATCAACTATATTGTATGAGATTGAATGTTGGGTAGTAAAAAGCCAACAAAAAAATTAAGCTCAATGTTGCAAAGATGTGACTATTGCATTGGATGAGTGAACATATAAGACAAGATAGGATTAGGAATGAATGTATTAGAAAAAAGTTGGGGTAGTGTTTTTTTATGTATGATGGTAGAATTCCACGTTAGGTGGTCTGGTCATGTGTGGAAAGGCTTTTAGAAGCCTTATTAAGGAGTGTAGATCAGATCAAGGGTAGCCCTTTGGCTAGAGGTAGAGGGCGACGTTAAAAAATTATAGACAAAACTATGAAGAAAGATTAAGATTTTAAAGATTTGAGTATAGACATAGTTTACAATATGACGTTATGGTGTCGTGTGATCTATATAGCTAACCACATCTATTGAGAAAGGCTTGGTTGTTATACTATCTTAAAAGTTCATTAGATTTTGCTGTTGATAGATATATGACTATGCATATAGATATATACCTATGTATATAAGAATTATAAAGCAGGATAACTTGCTTGAGCATTATTCTATTTTGATCCTATTATGGTTCTGTATTTAGGTATTATTTTGGCTTGAGGATATTGTACAAGTAGACTGAAATTGAGAACTTCTCATCATGCATTGTTTCTCTCTTTTTGTTGTCCAACCATATTTTTAAATTAATTTTCTCATTCCATGTCTATGATAGAGCACTATGGCGTCACTTGATTTATATAGCTGACTCAACCTAGCAGCACAAGGCTGAGATGTTATATTTTTGGATTGTTTGAGGTTTCTGTTTTTCAAAATATTTTTCAAGCAGCAACCCAGTTTATGGGAACAAGCTTAGTTGTTGATGTTGTACCTGTGATAAACCTCGTGTTTTCTGTTAATGTCATTGATGTTCAACTGTGATGGGATTGATTTTAATTTTATTATGGATTTTTTAGCCAATGCCATGGTTAAAATGGGAAAGTTTGTTAGATGCTTAGACTAAACGTCTGCATACAACGTATGAGACAAGCTTTCTTGTTTGTAAAGAATGAACTATGAGATCTCCTTTCTTTGTGTAGAAACTGTTCATCAGTTTTTTAAATGTAAAAACCGTATATTGTGTCCAGAATAACTATTTTTTTAAGTATTGTTATTTTGTTATATTAGTGTGTTAGTGTTTATTATTAGTCCCTGGCCTACTGGTTCGTGGGTGGCTGCCTTACAACCACAGCCCAGGTTTGGATCTGGCTGTGGTCAGTTTGCCCCCTGTGCAGGCCTCTCCTCCCTTCCTCCCTCCAACCTCAGTATTTGAATAGTTTAAAATAAAAAAGTGTATATTGTGTGACATCTGTTGAAATTTTTGAAAAATTTCGTAAATAGAGAAATGTTCTTTGATTCTCCTAAATTCACGTTGGTTATGATGTGCTCTTTGCTTCAAAATGCAATGCAATCATTGGCTGGTTCAAAGGTTCAGGGTTGCTCTGTAATGAAATGCCATTGCTTGTATGAATTTGAGAATTCTCGCATTGCTGCCATATCTTATGACTGAGTATTGATAAAATACGTAATATTGTTTTTGATTCATGTTTCTGTTGTACTTTAAATGTTCATAGGAAAACAGATTGTGTGAAATATTGGCATTATTGACTTTTCTTTTGTTGTATCATCACTTTCTGTTTTATGCAGATTGGCATATGGGAAGATAGAAAAGTTTTTGGTTCTCGTGGTCAAATTCTCAAAGAAGAGTTTGTTGGGAAGCATGTGGAAAACAATAGCCGTGATGTTAAATCTATGAACATGAAACTGGTACTAGTTTCTGTATTTAAATGATTTTGTGTATCTACTGTCTTCATACATGTACTGTGCTCGCTGATTCCACATTCTAATATATATATATATATACACACACACCTTGCAGAAGCCATCTGCTGGGAATGCATTGGAGAAAATAGTTTCAGGTTTTCGTGTTGTTTATGGAGGGCAGACAGATGAAGATGCTGTATTGAGCAAATGCAAGAATGCCATTAGCTGTCTTGAGAAAGCGGATAAGGAAATAGGTCATGATGGCAATTCAGGTAATATTAAATTATCTGTTGTTAATATTTGTTTTGGCAATTTATAGTAAATGATTCATCCGTATGAGTGGTCTGTCTTGAGCATGAATAAGCTGCTGATTTTCTTTCATTATTTTATCTCTACTACCTGAATGCCAAATGGCTAATTGAAAGAATAAAGAGGAAGAGAAAAAAAAAAAAAAACTCGGGACACATAATTTTCTAGACCCTAAATAATTAATTTATCTAGATGACGGTCATGACCTTATGGTATCATTTCTTCCTTCAATCTCCACTACCTCTCTATGGATTGTTCAGTAACTGCTATATAGCAGTAAGAAGCTGGCTAAGAAACACACTTGGAATTTTTGGTTTTGTTACATTGGATGAAAGAGCTATGATAAAATACAGAACTCAACAGATGTTGGAACTTAGAGAATGGGCAGGACACAACAAAATATAACTATAATGCAATCTTCTAGGATTTTTCTAATCCACATAGTATCCTAATAGGAATCCAACTCTGCCATAATTAACCTAAAATTTATTTCTACAGAAGAAACAATAACATTACAACCAAACTTTATTGTACTTGGTAGGGCCAGATACATGATCATTTGGCACCATTGGGTTCTATCAAAAACCTTAAAATTTAAGTTATATGGACCAAGTTTTTGTACCGCATCATGTTAATGATTGACATCATTACCCCAAGTAAATATCTGATTTCAACTCTGTTAACTTACCAATTCATCTAATGCACTGTCTGTATGTGTTGTCATGTTAAGTAGGAAAAACATTATGATAGTCTGGTAAATGTGTTCAATTAAGTTGGGAGGCTTGTGAATTGCATCTTATTGGATATCCTTTTGTTATTCAATCATCAATGAGTAGGGCAATTGCATGGATCTTCGCTAGTAGATGAGCTCCAGGGCCAGAATGCTGTACTGAGGGACTGCATTGAACAATTAACAGCTACAGAATCATCTAGAGCTAGCCTTGTGTCTCACCTGAGAGAGGCTCTACAGGAACAGGTTCGTTGTTAAGGTTGTTCTCTTTTGAAAAATGCCAGAAACTTGTAGCACGTAATTCTGACATGGTTTTGTTACCAGGAATTCAAGCTGGGTCAAGTCCGTAGCCAGATTCAGGTTTGGAACCTATCCAAAGTCATTGAGTAATGAGTGGTTCTATAGTTTCTCTCATTATTTATATGTTTGTAAATATATGAGATGCTGAAGTCTTACCACTGATTTTAATCACAATGATATGTGCACTAAGTTTTACCACCATTAATCTGTCAGTAAATGGTCATTAGCAACTTCTCTGTGAGGACATTAGTGTCTTTATCAGCAGGGGAAAAAGTTCAAGAAAGGATGCGTCCTTAGCATGATCAAAACCACATGAACCATTTTTTTCTGTCGTGTTTCTCTTGCTTCTTTCGTTATTCTACATTATGTGTTTTCTGTTTTTGTTGATCCACAGATCCGGTTTTGTTGAGAAAGGTTTCTTGTGGAGGGTTCCTTATAACCTTATGGCATGATTTTTCTATAACATTTAGGGACATTTGTTTCAAAGTTTGAAATTACATTTCCAGGAATCACATTCCTGGGAACATAATACCTGTGAATGTTATTCCCTGAAGTCTTAAAAATTTTGTTTGCATAGTATTAAATATTCTTGGGATTATTTATTGAGACTCTTAGGAATAAATTTTAAATTTGTTTATTTTATAATATATATTACTGGGAATATATGTCGCAATTTCCAAAATACCCATAACATATTTAGTTGTGGAGGAAGTGAAATAAATGAGGGATATTTTAGTATTTTTGCTCAATAATTTCCCAAGTCATGGGAATGTTTTATTCCTGTCTTCTATTATGGGAATGAAACCTAACTAAAACATGGGAATATCACTTTCCTAGGAACAATTAGTTCTCGGGGATAATTTAACAAAACTTGTAACAAATATGGAAACAAATCATTCATAGGCAATTATTCCCGGGAATAGATCAGGAAACATTACAAATGCCCCATTATATTTTTTCATTTGTGCTTGTGTTTATTGAAGTACTGGGAAAAGGCTCTCAATCACCAATGGGTAATTAGAAGCAATTCTAATAATAATAATAATAATAATAACAACAACAACAACAACAACAACAGCAGACTGATCATGCTTTTCCTTATCCACACAACGGGAATTTAGAACTTGACCAGCATGAAAATGTCAACCAATAAGCACCGTGGCCTAGATAAAGTAGTAGAACTTGATTGTAGTTCATTTAAAATTCAATATTATATACCCTTCTGCATAATTTAAGAGCGTAATGTTCATTAGTTTATCCTGTAAGTCCTAATTTAGTAGAACATTCTTCAATCCTATGTCTATCTTTTTCTTTTTATAATCCTTGTTTCTCTAAACTATTTTAAGCATCTATTCTGTTATAATGGTCTCTTATAATTTTAGCCCTATCAAAATAATGTGATTGGGTTTTTATCCAAGGTAGATACCTATTTTCTCTTAAAAATGGTTTTGCTTGTATTAATTTGAGCTTTATCTTCAGTCCTATTGGATGGATGGTTGTATTAAAATTTTCCTTCGATATTGTCACCTTTGGACAACAGAAGAAATCTACCACTCAATTCGTCAATGTCTTGTCTATTACAAAAGAACTTTGTAACTTGATGTGGCATGGTTATCTTCAACTTAATTGAGTGTTTTCGTTCTTTGCATTTCAGGCTGCACGTGCTCAGTCGGAACAGGTGGGTAATACCTGTCGACAGTTACTGGATGGCAACAATATTCAGTCATTAGCTGAACACAGCTCAAATGAAACCAAAACCTCCATAGCACCATCAAGTTTCATTTCTGGTGATAGGGAACAGTCAGCTCCATTAATGTATGCGCCACAGGTGTCATTTCCTCAAAATTCCGGGCATATTGATGAAGATCCACGCAAGTCTGCAGCTGCTGCTGTTGCAGCAAAACTGACTGCTTCAACATCTTCTGCCCAGATGCTGTCCTATGTGCTTTCTTCCCTAGCATCAGAAGGGGTCATAGGCAATCCGATTAAAGAGACTTCTGCTGATTATCATTCTGAGAAGAGGACTAAGCTCGAGAATGACCAGTCAACTTATATGCCTTCTCAGAATCCTCAACAACCACCACTACCTCCCTTTTCAATTCCTGAATCTACCCCTAACGAACAACCACCTCTGCCCTCATCATCACCTCCTCCATTGCCACCACTCCCACCAATGCCACAGTACCCTGTGCCTCAGTTCATGCAGACTGCTGGATCCATTACCAGCATGTCATACAGCTATGGCATGACACAGCAGCCATCAATGGCTGCTTATCCGGCTGTTGGTGCTTCCATGAATAATGTCTCCCCTTTTCCACCTGTTCCAATGGGTACATATCAGGGTTTTCAGGGTTCAGATGGAAACTACTATAACCAGCCAACATCAATGCCTATGGCTCCAATCTCTCGACAATGAAATTCATGGTTAGAGCTAAAGCTACGAGGTAAGGGCAGGTTGCTAAGAGAAGCCTTTGCACCTCCTTCACCCATAACCTTGCTATTGGAATCTGATTTTTACTATAATCAGATGTGCACATAGTAAATGTTGTGTAACCTCTGTAGTCATAGACTGGTACTAATTTTCTGGTGTTAAAACAATTTCCTTGTTCGTTGAGGATAACGGTTTTGTTGAGTAGGGTCATTTATCTCTTGATGTTTGTAAAACTTAGCTGTTAATGTTGCCCGGGAGCTTGTTAGATGTGTGGTTTTGGAGGGTTGTAAGCATGTTGCTACTGATGATTCAGTTACTGTTGTAATCCTCATCAGTCAAAGCCTGCTTGCAGATCTTCAAATGAACCTTCCTTGCAGGTGGGCAGTTATTTTTTTAAGGTCAAAGGTGGGTAGTTGTGTATGTACAGACCAGTCCTTATGTGTTTGTATTTTATGGATTATATCTTGCTGGAGCCAAAACTTTGAACTATGGCCCCATTTAATCAAACATTTTTTTTTTTTGAAGTTATACATGACAAGATCTGTTGAAATATCTTATTTTTGTTTTACTTTAGTTAGAATATCTTGTTTTAGTTCTGTTTATTTCAACTTTAGTTGAAGATTAATGAGGACACGGTTGGGTTTCAGTCTTAGGGATCTGTGTATGCTTCCTAGATTTAAAGATGATAGTAGAATAGAATTAGAAGCAAGGAATGGTTTCCATATGACTCGAGAATCGTACCTAGAGTTAATTTTAAGTGCCTATTTTCTCTCTTTTTTTTGTCTTTTTTTATCGTGGAAGTGACTGATGAATATATGTTAGAGTCATGATATATGCTTTTCATGGATGATATGAACTAGTTGGGGGTGAAGAGAGGAAATAAATAAGGTTATATAATTGTGTTTTTGAAGCGTGACTTTCGATTGAGTAGAAGTAAATTAGGGTATAAGAAATATTAGGTCGTTAAAAAGTGCATTAATTCCAGATTAGAGGCAAAACATAAAATTAGAGATAATAGTGTACTCCAAGATAAATTTGTTTCAAGTTTCCCAAAGATGATTAGCATAATGAAAGTGGGTTGAGTTTTGGATGAGTTTTACTAGCAAGGGGGGGGTTTGAATCCCAAAAAGTTTTTATGGGGAGTACATGTACCGTTTATCACTCACCTCTTGAGAGCTTAGACTTCTCCATCTAATATTTTTATTTGTTTAAAGTATATTATATAATAAAAGTAAGAGCAAATTACACTGACCTCCTTTGAGGTTCAGCGATATTACAATGACCTCCCCTCTAGTTTGCAATATTACAATGACTTCCCTTTTGTCAAATGTATCTTAACGGTGCTAGTAATAATCTCAGTCCCTCTCACTTACATCAAGAACACACAACCCTTCACACACTAGCCCCTCCATCGCAAACCCACCCTCACACCTACCCTAAATCGCAACCTCTACTGACCGGACAGGACACGACCGGACAAAACCGCCACTTGGTGGCAGCGACCGGACAGGAAGCTAGTGAGGACCGCGACCTGGTTGGGGGCATGGAGGAGATCGAAGCGATCTCGTGGTGGTAGGGTGTTTGACGAAGCTAGTGAGGCTGAGAGCCTCGACGGGGGTGGCTGGGCTTCATGGTTGATGGCAGATTTGACGCGTCGGAGAGGAAAAAAAAAGGATTAGGCTCGACGGCTAGGGCGTCGGTGATGGTGGAGGAAAAAAAATCACCACCGTGGCTTTTGCAAGGCATGATGGTGGCGGTGGGGTACGGTGGTGAGAAGGGTGGAGGCACACGTGGTGGTTTGGCAGCTGTGAAAAGGAAGAACGAGGCCGAAACTAGTGGGGGGTGACTTGATGTTGAGGCAAGAAAGAGGGAGTCGTGGTGAGGAAGACGAAGGGAAGTCGCCGGTGGTGGGCATGCGGCGGAGTGGTGGAGATGGAGCTGGAGCTGAGGTGTGGTGGGGGTGAGATGATGACGAGGCTGAAGTGGTGGTAAGAGAGGGGGATCGCCGCAGCCTCTTTCCCCTTTCTTTTTTTCTTTTTTTTTGGTTTTGATGGTGATGATCCTACTACTGCTACTATTACATTGTTCTTTCTTTTTTTGTTGTTACTAGGTTGTGTTGCTGGTTTCTTTGCAGGTTTTCTCCACTCTGTTGGCTTGTTAATGTATCTATGTGTATTCCTTTTCTTTGTAGAAAATTTTTATTCCCTCTGGCTGATGGTAGTGCACTTGAGTGCCATGGCGGAGCTATTGGTGGACTGGAGGCAGTCGATGAGGATCGCCACCACCAGGAAGGGAGTCCGCCGCCGCTAAGAAGGGAGCTGTGACCGCTGCTGGGAAAGGAGCCAAGGCCGCAGCTAGTTCCATGGATTTTGGGGTCAAGGGGTTTGGGGATCTATAGATGAATATCAAAGATTTGTAATCAAAATTGTTATATTGGTGTGAAATTTCTTCATGAGTTATCTTTGTGATTAGGAGTAATTTTCTGTTTTTTTTTTGTTTCCTGATTGTATTTATTCTCTGCATCATTTCCAAATTTGCTTCTGCTTTTCAGATAAACCAGGTGCATGCTCAGGTTAAATTTCGTCTGTGGCTTCTCACATTTTGTTTTCTGATTTTTTATTTATTTTTTGCTCTTGGATTTGTTTGATTTTGATGTGCTGTTTGGTTTTTTGGTTTTGTTTTGTTTCTGGTTTGTGAGTTGAAGGATTATAGTGTTTGATTCAAGAGGAGGTGATGATGAGCTTGTTAGCAATGGTGATGGGCTCAATGTGATGGTGATTAGAGGTGGTGGATGTTTTAGTGGTGTGTTTTAGGTGAAAGTTGGGAGGTTATTTGAGTCTTTTTACATGTTAAATTCTTCTGATTAATTACAATTCTGCCATTAAAAATAATGTGCATGGCACATGATCTAACTTCTATTTGCAATGTTAACGGAATGTTAATTTCAGGGGTGGTTAGTGTAAAGGTTAATAAAGTTCATGGGAGGTCATTGTAAGATTTGCAAATTAGAGGGGAGGTCATTGTAATATCACTGAGCCTCAGGGTAAGTCAGTGTAATTTGCTCTAAAAGTAAATCATAAGTTGGATGAAAGAAATGGAATAGTGTTTAGAGCATAACTTGTAGTTGGAAAGAAATTGCCGGGTTGATGTGTTTTGTGGTCTAGTTCCTAGATTGGAACATTGGTGATCCACAAAAATCTCTAAGTATTAGGGAAATGACACCTATCAAAAAGCATTATTATCCCTTATTTTTACTTTATTATCCTATAAAATACTTTGTCTTTTTCAACATTGATGATTAAGAATGAGATTAAGCCTCGTTAATTATTAAGATGTCATAATTAATAAAAAGTAATTAATTATCTTAGGATTAATTAATTAAGGTAATTAAAATTAATTAATTTCAATTGTCTTTAATTAATCTCAATTAATCTTAATTAGCCATTTTAAGTTTAACCACTATCACATATTACAGCATCACACCATCCCATCAATCAAGACAAACAAATTTCCTGATGATGACCATGGCCAGTCATCACCAGTCCCACACTTAATCACCCTAGGGACACACTGGTAATTTTGCATGAGAAGAAAAAATCGGGTCGTTACACTAGTCTCAATTAACTCGGTAATTGAAACTTTCGTATCTTTTACTGACTTCCTCACCATAGCCACCTTCCCTCCAACTCTTAATCATCTAACATTCCAACATGATATCATCGTCATTAAGTTGTAATTGGGCCTTGTCATTTCCCTTTACACATAGAAGCCTAGATGGACCGAATCCAAACTCGACTTGCACAGTATTGATACCTCCACGCCTAGCTTTGGTTAGAAGGATGCATTATCATTTTTATGAACATTGGGCTTCGCATGAACCAACCCAATATCACATGTATTATCAACATGCTTCTTACCTTTTAACTCTCTCTTTTGGTTTTGATACTCAACAATTTCCTCAGAATTTCAGTCATGTATAATTGCTTCGATATGACTACATTACCCTGAGACCCTTCCATATCTCACACAATCTTGGAGTTGACGTTGTCATTAATTTCTTGTTGGGGAATCCCGTCCTCATCATTCTCACCTCCAATTTCCAATCCCTTTATTAATATTCCCTCGTGGCCTCATCAATGTTTTACTCCGCGTCCTTTCCCATTCACCTGCGGTTGAGGACTAACAAGAATGGCCTTACCAGAAACACCACCACCACCACCTTCTCCTGATCCCATGTTACCATGCTTTGCTCTCGATGTGGACCTGCTGCTATGTACTTCCCATCCAACTTCTTTTACAAACACGTCAAATAAGTGAACAACATAACCCCAATACTCTGATATACTCAGTTGTTGATTGTCTGTAATGAACATGTGTCAATTAGAATCCTTGCAGCGCTACAAGATCTAGCTTCTTTTGTTAATTTGTTCAACCACTCCCCATTCACCACCTATTTTCCTTATGATCTCTTGTGTCCATGCTTGAAGAGGGACGTCGAAGCATTCGATCCATACCCTTCTAGTTTGGCACCATTCCACTTTTACAACTACTTCCATTAATGCTTGTTTCTGCTCCTGCTACGGAGAAAGTACTTCTTCCACTAACTTAATAACCAAACTACCTGAATTTGTTGTGTGCGGATGAAATTGTAAAAGTAATTTTTATCGTAATAATAACAAATTATTAAATAATTGTTTGGATGTCATAAATATACAATTATTTTTCTTCATTAAATTATAATTGGATGATATATTTTGAAAAACTGAAGCATATGAGAGTATATTAGTGTATGTTAATTTTAGGGGGATTACTCCAGTATCCTATAAAATTCATGAGTATTGATACCTTTCAGATAATTTATGGCTGAAAGTTTGCCACGTGTCTTACTAAATAAATCAATTAATATTTTAAATGCTTATGATTACATCACAACCCTTGAATTTAAAAGGGTACCAGTACGCTAGCGGTACCAAAGCAAAAACCTAATTTTAGGGATGAATTTCTCTTTCTTTTACCTCTTTGAAGTGAAAATGAAAAGAGAGAATTTAGATAGAAAGAAAACGGACATTTATTGGGATTTTCCATTACTTGGATGAGGAGAGAAAATAGAGCTGAAAAAAAGGAGATGGTGGGACCCACCAAAATATTTTCTTTCCTCAAGTGACGAGAAAACTAAACTAGAGAAGAGTTTTTTGGCCAAAATTATTGTTATATCCCCAATTATATGAACAGCTTCCTCATAAAACGCTCCACTCCTCACTCTCTTATCAACTGATACCAGGTGCACTCTCTTTCAACATCATTTTTTTCAATGGCTTTCTGCTACATTGAGTAGATTGGCAAAGGGAGGTAGCTCGCGCAAAATTTTTCTCCCCCCCTCTCTCTCTTTTGTGAAGGTTGTTCCTGGATCTTGAGGTGGTGTGTTTTGCATATGCTTCTGTACAACGCATAACTTCAAACAAGATTATCTCATCCATTTACATTATATTTTTGTTATATTTTCCTGAGAATAAACAACACTGATATGCTTTAAATTTTAATTTAATATTTCAAAAAATTAACAAATGTCTCTTACTACTTAGTATAATAAATTACAAATTGATTATGGGTAAAATTTTTCATTTTATATAGTCTTGTTTTAAAATGGTATGGGTTCATGTTATCTATGACATTAGTTAATACTAATTTCGTTATTATATTTCCTATGTAAAGAATGTTGCAAAATGTTTAACTTTATAATTTTAATATGGATATAAAATTTTTTATAACTAATTATCTTCTTTTAAATTATTTTGGATGTCAGTTTTATTATATTTTTTATTCAATTATTATATCTAATTAATAATAAATTAGAAATGTAAAATATAAAATATTTACGTTATATTATATTAAGGATAACAATACCATTTCATATTATTAAATTTTCTTTCTTCTTGCTTTTCTCTTTAACCTAGTCAGAAAAGAAAACTAGAAAGACTTCTTTCTCTCTATTTTCACTTCATCCAAATAATAAAAGAGAAAATAAAATTTTCTCTTGTTTTTCTCTCTCGCTATTCTCTTTCTTCTCATTCCTTTTCTTCTTATTTTCTTTGATCAACCAAGCAAAGGGCTGCTTTATTCTAGTGGAATGGCTCTCGAGTTGCTTTTGGAAAAAAAATTGATCACTTTTTGCTTTTGTTTTTTGTTTAATAGCACAAATAAACAACAATAAAAATTCAAAAAACTCATTTTTTAATGAAAATTGGAAAAAAAAAACTTTTTTAAGTGTTAGAATCACAAACAAACACACCCAATATTAGCCACAACAAACTATTCTCTACCACCCATTCAAATGTGAGTAGACAATGGGTGCATTCGAGTTGTGTTTTACTTGGTTTTTTTTATTAATGAACAAACAAATGAACTCACTAATCCAAGTTTTGCTTCTCAATCTTATTCAAGAAACGAAAATGGTTCCTCTAATGCGAGTTGTTAAGTATTCACAAGTAAAGGTTTAAAAACATACAGGATAGAACGAAGTATGAACTAAAGAGAACATGTAGCAGTGTAGAATGCAAAAAATTATGATAGGAATGTTACTTGAGGACTTTGGGAATCTTAGCAAAAGGTGACTCATGGTGAGTATTGAAAGTCAAGTATGCAATTACAAATCAAACTCCTTATTGCCACTACTATGTGAAATGCTCTCTAAAATTCTATATCTTTTACTCGGTCCTGCATCTTATTTATAGACAAACTATGTACATACATGTTTGACACGTGTCCCATATCTTAAGCCTACTATTTGCATCATCCCACTTTCTTGAAGCCTATGCAAGATGTCCCACATACTAGCATTATTCCTGAAAAATAGGGATCTTCGAGTAACCATCCTTATTTTCTTCAACATGTTTCATAGGGATCTTTTCAAGTTTGTGTTGCTCCTATCAGCTGTAGTCTCTGGTTTTGACATTGCATCTGCGTTGAGTGATGTTGATGACAAACAATTCGTGCTTGATTTACTTTGTTGATTGCTTTTCCGCTTTTTCGTACCTAGTCTTTGACACTACTTAGGTAAGTTGATTTGGCCTTTTGTATGTTTTGGCTTTCTCTGTCTGTCTGTCCTTGCTTTCTTTATTTGACTAATCTTACCTTTGCCATTGGTCTTTATGGTTTGCACATGTTTCATGGTACCTACAATTACTTCCTTCTTCAACATTTAACATTTGCCGTAAGCTACCCCTTCATTTTCTACCATATCTGGAAAAGACATACTTTTGTTATTTGATTTTGTGGAAAAGTTACCTTAACATGATGCTCCCCAAAATATTACTTTCTTTGTGTCAAAAAAAGAGAATATTTTGTTGTTTTAATGTTTTTTCAATTGTTTCCACTTTTTCCTCAATTTTGAATTTTAAATTATTTTTTGAATCCCTAGGCATGCATCGTTTCCCCAGGTAGGTAACCATCACTTCAAATGTCTTTTGACATCTCATCTATTTAAAACAAACCCTTGTCTTTTTCCTATACTCTTCCTTCTTCTCATTTTCACTTCCTGTTTTTTGACTCTACTCATTTCCTTTTCTTGGATCATCTTTCAAACTCTCCATTTTCTGGTTTGTGCATCAACATTCCAATTGTACTCATGGCTTCTACTACTAGAAATATACCAAATAGTGACCGATTTTGTGACCAAAATAAATCGATCACTAAAATGATGAATTAGCGATCAAATTAGTAACCAATTGAGCCATCAGGGAAGGTGAAGAAAGTGAAAAAAATCAATCACTAAATCAAATTAGCGACCGATTTAGTGACTGATATTTATTTATACTAGAAAACATTGCATTCATAACAATCGGTCACTAATGTTTCAGTTAGTGATCAATTCAGTGATCAATTTTTTATGTATAAAAGAAAACCTTGTATTCATAAAAATCGGTCACTAATATTTCAATGAGTGACCGATATTTATTTATACAAGAAAACCTTATGTTCATAAAAATCGATCACTAATTGAAATATTATTGATCGATTTAGTGACTGGTATTTATTCATAGGAGAAATCTTACTTGTATACAAATCGATCACTAATTGAAATATTCGTGACAGATTTAGTGACTGATATTTATTTATACTAAAAAATATTGCATTCATAAAAATCGATCACTAAATCAGTCACTAATATTTCAATTAGTAACCGATTTAGTGACCGATTTTTTTTATTCAAGAAAACCCTGTTAGTGACCGATTTAGTGACCAATATTTATTCATAGGAGAAATCTTACTTGTATACAAACCGGTCACTAATAGAAATATTAGTGACAAATTTAGTGACTGATATTTATTTATACTAGAAAGCATTGCGTTAATAGAAATCGATCAATAAATCGATCACTAATATTTCAATTAGTGACCGATATTTATTTACACAAAAAACCTTGCTTTTATAAAAATTGGTCACTAAATCGGTCACTAATTGAAATATTAGTGACCGATTTAGTGACCGAAAAAAAACTGATGAAAAAAAAAAGAAAAGCATTTGACCCCAAATTTATATGGAACCTTAACACCCAATTTCTCCCAAACATAACATACAAACAAAGGAACCAGGGAAGAATGGGGGGCCAACGGCAGCAGTAAGCAAATGGTGCCAAGGGGGAAGAGTGCTGTCACGGTGGGTGCTTCGCCGGTGGCGTTTCGCGTCAGCCACAGGACTAGAGATACAAGGCGTAGGTGCGGTCTGTGGTTGCTGTTATGCAAAAGGGTCGGGATTCTTGCCAAGGTGGATCGCGATTCTGTACCGGCGGGCCTCGCGGCTATTGCTGTGAGAAGGCGCGACAAAGCCGGACTATGGTGGCGACGGTGCTGCCTCAACCGTACACTAGAGCCCGGCTGCTACTAGCTTCACGGTGTCTGAGCTCGTGATGCGCGTGGTTGAGAGTTCAGTGAAGCCGCGACTTTGTCAACCCTAAACCACCCTTATGCCATCTCCACCATCAAAACTAGTAAGCGTCACAGCAAACCCACACCCCTCTTTCTCCCATTTCACCTAATCACACACATAGATTTCAAAACTAAATCTTTTGCGAGACAGGTCTTTCACAGAATGATCAAAAGGGAGGACCTGTAGGGGAAGGAAAAGGCAGCCAAGACATTCTTCACATTTTCCCTCTTATTGTCTTTTTATCTTATTATATTTAACTTTGTTGATGATTGTTATTTCATGTTGTTTTGGTTGCTACCTTGAAGTTTGATGAGTATATGACTAGGCTGAAGTAGCTGTAACAAGGAAGAGGTTAGTATAGGTACACAATTTCCTTTTAAGGAGGCCATTGATACCGATGGATTTATATTCCAGCTGGATACTTAAAGTGCATATATGTCATACATGTCTTGAATTGCTTGCTTAGTGGTTTGACTATCAATCTGGGATTTTTATTTTTATGTATACTTGGCTATGAAAAGCTAATGTCTTATTTTTCTTAATGAGCAGATCCATCGAGATGATGCCTTTGGGTAGCAAATGTAAGAAAGTTGGAAAGTTGCAGCTGAGCTCTCTTGGGTATTTATGCTATGCCAACCTTAATTGCAAAGAAAAAATTCTTTTTGTACTGGGGATGACAAGTATATCATGCCATTTTTACTTGAAAAGGAACCATTCTTTGGTATTTATGGTTTATATGATATTATATATATATATATATATATATATATATATATATATATATATATATATATATATATATATAAGAGGACTAGATTGATCTCCATTTTGAAAATCCATGGACCAAATTGATGTCCTACATTTGATATTGAGTATCTTTAGACTTTGGAAAACTGATATAGGGTTTTCTTTCAAAAATATTGTCCTTATCTTTTTGATTCACATTTCTGTCCCCTATTTTTTTTTAATAACAATGATAGGTGTATTTATTCCATAATCAAAAGAGACTAACAAAAAGTGTCCATATGGACAGCAGCAAAAAAGAGGGATTCCTAAACCTTCCCTTCAACAAAGAGAAAACAATGACTCCAAGAAAAAAGGGAAAGA
The DNA here is from genome assembly GCA_031216125.1 of Dalbergia cochinchinensis. Classification (NCBI taxonomy): domain Eukaryota; kingdom Viridiplantae; phylum Streptophyta; class Magnoliopsida; order Fabales; family Fabaceae; genus Dalbergia; species Dalbergia cochinchinensis. The sequence goes on from CM062368.1 coordinate 27,682,311, forward strand.
TTCAGATTATGTCTTAGAAATTCTAGAGAAAGACTCTGAGCAAAGTTAAATATCTCTTAGGGTGAGACCTTTGGAGTACTTTTATTGTGTTTAAATTGGAAATGATGGACATAACACCATAACTACCTATTGTGTCCATACATCCATTTGAAACCATTTTGAGTTGATGATTAGTTTAGACCCTACTAATGCAAGTATGAAACTATCAGTTTAGGTATTAATCTCTAAACTTTATTACTTAGATTAATGCTTATTTTGTGAATTTTTCCGTACAATATATTTTGCACATTATACTTATGATGGTTGTACATATTAATATTGTTTTAGTACTTCAATTGCTTCGTTAATGGTTAGTGGTTATTTATCAAAGAATTAGTTTGTTTGATTATGGTTCATGTTAAGTAAAGAACTTATTTGTTTCTGTAGAGGTAAGGAGGGTTTGAATGATTCTTGCATCAATTGAGTTACTAGATTGAATTTCTGTCTTTTTATTTATTTTCCTCTTTACTAATCTTTGTCTAGATAAAACTGATTGCATACTTATCCTTCAATTGCTTACATTTTTGCAGCTCAAATGTAGATGGGGGAGACATCACTAAATGAAGCAAGCTCCAAGTCCCATCAGATCCTCTTACTAGTATTATATGCTACTGTTTTTTATAATGGCTATAAGCTTTTGTGAACTTTTATGACACATTTCTCTTATATTTCCTAAACAATGCGGTACTTCATATGATTGAAAGTTCTGCAGCTTGCAAATGACAAGTGTAGCTCTCTTGCAACTTCAGTTCACTGTGTTTATAAATCATACAGTGTTTGTGATTGGTTTCTGTTGCGTGTTTGAGATGAAGATCTTAGCCTTCAAATTCATTTGTGGGCTTTCACATGCTATGATGAAATGGTTGGTAATAAAAATTTATGGATGTAATTTATTAAACTATGGTTTTATTTAGCAGCTATCCTTATTGAATGACCATCTTAAGTATCTTGAAGTCTGTCATGCCCCCTTCCTATATTCAAAAAGTATGTCATTTCTATCATAGTGATGCTTTCACTTTAGCTTTTTGTTCAGGTTAATTGTTTTATGTGTAATTGGGATGGAGGCAATTGAAGACTCATGGAAGCAAGATGTAGTTATGACTATGTTGAAAATTTATTATCTAAAGATTAATTAATTCATATCTCTATTTTTATTTTAAATTAGAGGGCTATATGTTATTGTAAAATTTGAAATATTTGGATTAAACTTACTTTGTTGTATGATGTTAACTTATTAAATATATTGGCAATTTTTAAGTTTGTTTATGTATAAATATGTAATTTCTTGTTTGATGATATATATTTAAATTTGAAAAGCTAGGTTTCAAAAATTTAAATTTTTCTTTTTTTTAAAGGGATCACACATTAGTGACCGATATAGCGGTCACAAAATTAGTGATCGATTTTTTAGTCGCTAATAGCACACAAAACCATTGGTTGTATGGATGGGAAAATCGGTCACAAGATTTAGTGACCAATTTATCAGTCGCTAATAGCACACCAAATCACCATCCAAAATTGCGAAAACTGGTTACTAAATCGATCACAAGATTTAGTGACTGATTTATCAATCGCCAATAGCACACCAAACCACCAACCAAAATTGGTCATATGGATAGCAAAATTAGTAAATAAGTCGGTCACAAGATTTAGTGACCGATTTTATCGGTTGCTAATTTTGTAGCTACCATGGTTTTAGCTACTTCTATTTTCGGTTGCTAAATTGGTCATACTATATTTAGCGACCGATTTTATGAAATTAATGACCAAAAAATCAGTCACTAATCACTGATTTTTTTTGTAGTGTTCCAAGTTTTCCAAACCTACTCATAGCCCCAAGATTGTGGCTATCTCTTCCGAGATCATCCAACAAAGGGCCAAGCCATGGCTCCTAACTTGGTTCCTAAACATTAAGGTTTTTGGGAAAGCCAAGTAATGCTTCTCGTCTCTTTTGGTTCTACAATTTATAGTTTTGTAGAACTTTTATCTTCCTTCACTGACGCTGTGCGCATGAACTCTTTCTTTCTTTTTCTCCCTAACCGAAAACTACTTGCCTATCAAAAACACATTCAAGTGGCTTACTTCAATCTTGGGTATTTATTTTTTAGGAACTATCATTCAATTACTCCCTCTTATGTTTCATGGTTAGATAGGGTTCAAGCCTCAAAAAGGGATTTGTGGAAATCTATTGGGATCTTTGATTTCTTTTAACTTTTTAGGCAGAAAACAAAATTTAACAAGGCTATCTTAGGGTTTGCCCTATATTTTTGGAACAAATCCAACAACAAGCTTCACCTTCACTATGGTATAGTTGGTTTAACAATTTTCAAAGTGTCGGCTATTACTAGTCTTACCTGTTGAATATTCTATGTGTGGACTAGCATAAATTATTTTGTTATAATTTAGTTTTAATTTGATCCCAGATTAATTAGATGCTAAAATATATTTGACCATATTGTTTAGCCTAATTCTATAGTTATTTTGTTATTGGGCTTGATTTTATTTCGTTATTAGTGGATATGGTATTGTTTGATTATTATTATTAGGCTTAGCCATAATGGGCAGGCTTGGCCCATTTTATTACTAATATGCAGAGGCCCCTGCTCCTAACCCTTATCAGAGTGCCTGTTGCCCCATTGAGACAGCGCACAAATTTTTGGTATCTGAAAGGATGATAGGAGGAGCTCTCTCTCTGGATTTTCCTCTGTAGCTAATTGCTTTTCTCATAACAAAAGGAAGAACCTAGTCATGGATTCATCAACCTCGACAATTCCAGGTAATTCTAAACACCTAATCTCTATTATAGCATTTGTCATATTATGAATTGGACCTAAATTTTCATCAAGTGGTATCAGAGCTAATCCAATTTTGATATGACAGTGATTTTCTGTTTCAAATTAGGTGTTAATGATGTATTTTCGTATATGATATGAACTCTAGTATCTAATTTGGGATTTTACGATTTGACTGATTAATCTCGAAATGGATTGAGGGTTATTGTTGCTAATAATTTTCTAAACAAATCGACATAAAGATTGTGCAAAATGGTTGAGTGTATAGAGAGAATTTTATCTTTGAAAATTAGAGCCCTAGAATAGAACCTGATTTCAATTTGACGAACCTGAACCCATACTTGTGAGAAATTGTTTCAATTACCTTAGGGCTTTTGTAGAGGATGAAATTTCGAACCCATTGACACAAAAATCATGAATTTTCATCGAGTATTGAGAGCGAAATTGTGAAAAACCCGAGGCTACCCGCTTAAGTATTTGCGGATTTTTCTGAAATTATATAGGCTATTGTTTGAAACAATATTATATGGGTTTTGTAGAACATTGAAAGACGAATCCATAGACACCAAAATCACTCAATTTCGTTAAGAATCGAGAGAGATATGGTGTTCGACCCGTTTAGGTGTAAAGCGGGTCGTGCAACCCATCACAGGACCCGGCTGGAGGTTGAAAATGATGAACAGTGAAGCATGAACAGTCCATGCGCGGGCCCAGGCGCGTGCAGCGCGTGTGGTCCCATCCGGGGCCTGTTTTAATTATTTTTTTGGGCAACGAAAATAATTATTGTTAATTTTTCATTGCATAAATTGCTTAGAAATATTGGGTACTCTCCAAATTTTGGTCTGAAATTTTTTGTGCACTTTTCTAGCACTGTTTGGGCACATTATGTTCAGCATGTTCTCAGTTTTGATATCATTTGGTCAATTAAATAATTTTGTACTTTATTATATGCATATTATTAATTATTGAGATTATGTTTTATTGCTATTATAAAATTTTGTGATATATAATTCTGAGATATGCTTTTTTAGACCATTTTGTACTGTTATTGGGTATTTTTCATAGTTGTGAGCTCGCCTTCACGGGACGGATTATGATAAAATACTAGTGTTGGAAAACTGTTGTTATTAATATGGCAATTATAGTAAAACATGATAAGTGGGCTCATTCTAATAGAGTTTGTCTGATGACCATGAAGTTCACTATGGACAAGACCATCAAAGATAATGTTCCTGAAACGAACAGTGCTAAGGAGTTTCTTGAGGCTGTGGGCAAGAAATTCAAGAAATTTGATAAGGCGGAGAGAGGCTTACTATCTTTCATTGCTGACAAAGACTAGATATGATGGTGTGCCGGGTGTTCGTGAGCATGGGAAGCTCACCAACTGGTACAATAAGTTGAAGTCTATGAAGGTGGAACTGGGAAGTGATTTTCTGGTTTGGCAGGTGTTGGACTCTCTTCCTTCTGAATTTGATGTTTTGAAGACTTCTTATAATGCACAAAAGGAAGAGTGGTCTATTGATGAGCTCATAGCCATTCTTACTCAAGAAGAGTAAACTATGAAGAAGGGTAAATCTCAAGTTGTTCAGCTGGTTTCCCATAAAAATCACGATAAGAAGAAGAAGCATTTTAAGGGAAAGAGTAGCAAGCCTCAATTCAAGAAGAAATGGAGTGATAAGTCTGGACCTCCTTCAGTTCATGAAGATGGTGAACCATCTGGTGTGAAAAACAGATTTAATGGCACTTGCAAGTTTTGTGATGTATTCGGGCACAAACGATTAGACTGTTTTAAGTTTAAGAAGTGGCTAGAGAAGAAAAAGCAAGGTATTCATCTAGCTCTGGTGTGTTTTGAATCTAATCTTGTTGATGTCCCTTCTTATACTTGGTGGTTAGATTCTGGAACAACCATTCATATTGCAAAATCTATGCAGGAGCTGAAAACCAAGAGAAGGCCAAATGAAGGGGAGGTGTCTGTTGCAGTTGGAAATGGGATGAATGTCAAAGTAGAACATATAGGAGTAGTTGCTTTGAAATTAAGTAGTGGACAGGAGTTGATTTTACAAGACACTGTTTGTGTACCTTCTATGAGAAGGAACTTGATTTCAATTTCAGTTTTGGATGAATGTGGCTACTCTTTCCATTTTGGATCTAATAAAGTTGTTTTATATTATGAATCTATTGTTGTTGGCTATGATGTTAAATTGAATGGCATGTACATGTTGGATCTCGATCCTCTTTCTCTTGAACAGCGACATTCCAATGTTAATAATGTTGTTGGGCAAAAACATGGAAAAGCTGTTGAGAATTCTTCTATGTTGTGGCATAAGAGGTTGAGACATATATCCCGAGAAAGGATGGAGAGGTTAATCAAGGAGAACATTCTTCATAATGTGGACTTCTCAGATTTTGATACCTGTATTGATTGTGTGAAAGGGAAGCTTACTGCTGGAGTCAGGAAGAAAAGAGTTGGTAGAAGTGAAGGCATTTTGCAATTGATTCATATAGATATCTGTGGGCCAATTACTCCCATTGCTTTGGGAGGATATAGATACTTCATCACCTTTATTGATGATTTCTCAAGATTTGGCTGGATTGATTTGTTACGTGAGAAATCAGACTCTTTAGATGCTTTTAAGAATTTTAAAGCTACTATTGAGTTGAAATTTGACACACAAGTTAAGTGTGTTAGATCTGATAGAGGTGGTGAGTTTTATGGAAGGTATGATGAAACTGGCAGGAATCCTGGCCCTTTTGCAAGGTTTCTGCAGGATTGTGGTATTGAGGCACAGTATACTATGCCTGGAACTCCGCAGCAAAATGGTGTCGCTGAAAAGCGAAATCTTACTCTCATGGAGATGGTTAGGTGTATGCTTAGCCATTCAACTCTTCCTGATTTTTTATGGGGAGAAGCCTTGAAGACAGCGGCTTATATTTTAAAGCATGTGCCAAGTAAGTCAGTTCCAAAGACTCCATATGATCTTATGATAGGGAGAAGGCCTACTCTGAAGCATTTTCGTGTATGGGGTTGTAAGGCAGAAGTCAGGCTCTACAATCCAGAAATAAAGAAGCTTGATCCTAAAACGATTAGCGGTTTCTTTGTTGGATATTGTGTGGGCTCCAGAGGTTCTAGATTTTATTGTCCTACTTATACAACTAGAGTTGTTGAATCTGATTGTGTTTAATACATTTTTGAAAGCGATTGTAACATGTTGTAACTTTCGGGAGAGCGTGTTGTTAGCTTCAGAGAAGAGCATGTCACTATTCCTGTACCCATTACTTTTTTGCCCGAGTCTATACCGCTGTTGTCACTCATGATGAAGCCATTGATCCCATTGTTGGTGCTGATGTTGATCCACAAGTTGATTATGATGTTCAGAATCTAGATATTGTTGTGCCTCAATTGAGAAGCGATCGAGCGTGTTCCTACATCTACCGAGTCTACTAGATTCAGGGATTATGTTGTTTATTTACGTGAACATGAGTATGTACATTCGCTGAGGATTCTGATCCCGTTACCTTTCATGAAGCTATTTCTGATCCTCATAGTTCACAATGGTTGGTTGCTATGGAGGATGAATTGGCTTCCATGCATAGGAATGATGTTTGGGATTTGGTGGAATTGCCCGAAGGTTGTAAACTTTGTTGATTTGCAAATGGGTCTTTAAGACCAAACGTGATACTAGAGGAGAGATAGAAAGGTACAAAGCCAGACTTGTTGCTAAAGGATACAACCAGAGGGAAGGCATAGACTATAAAGAGACGTTCTCTCCTATCTCTACTAAAGACTCTTTTCACATTGTGATGGCCTTGGTTGCTTATTTTGATTTAGAGCTTCATCAGATGGATGTTAAGATAGCATTCTTGAATGGTGATCTATTTGAGGATGTTTATATGGATCAACCTGATAGTTTTGTTGAAAATGGCAAGGAACACATGGTTTGCAAACTGAAAAGATCCATTTATGGTCTGAAGCAAGCTTCTAGACAGTGGTACTTGAAGTTTGATCACGTTGTAAGCTTTCTTGGCTTTAACGAAAATGCAGTCGATCAGTGCATTTATCTGAAGAATAGTGGGAGAAAATTTGTTATTCTTGTTCTTTATGTTGATAACATCCTTTTGGCCAGTAATGATGTGGGTTTTCTGAATGAAACCAAACAGATGCTTATAACTCATTTTGATATGAAGGATCTTGGTGATGCATCTTTTGTTTTGGGCATTGAGATTCACTGTGATAGATATCGCGGTATCCTTGGTTTGTCTCAACAAGGATATATTGATAGAATCCTGAACCGGTTCAATATGCAATTTTGTAAATACATGTTGCACTCCATTCAAAAAGGGTGAGAAGCTTTCTAATGCCCGATGTCCTTAGACTGAAAGTGAAATGAGTATATGAAGAAAATTCCTTATTCTTACATTGCGCTTTTATGTATGCTCAAAGTTTGTACACGCCCTAATCTTGCTTTTGTTGTTGGTGTACTTGGGAGATACTTGAGTAAACACAGTGTGGCAGCACATTGGCGGTGTGCAAAACATGTTTTGAGGTATCTAAAAGGTACAAAAGATTATATGCTTACATACTGAGGAGGTCGATCATTTTTGAGGTAACAGGGTTATTGTGATTCCGACATGGTGGTTTTCCAGATGATCATAAGTCCACATCAGGTTATGTATTCATGTTAGCTGGAGGAGCTATCTCTTGGAAGAGTGTCAAATAGACTCTTACAGCTACATCAACCATGGAAGCAGAGTATATAGCTTGTTATGAGGCTACACGTCAAGCGATATGGTTGAAGAACTTTATTGCTGAGTTTGATTTTGTGGAGAGTATCTCTAGGCCTCTAACCATATATTGTGACAATTCTGCTATGGTGAGCTTCTCTCTTAATAATAAGAGCTCAAAGCGGACAAAACACTTTGAGACAAAGTTTATGTTTGTGAGAGAGAAGATTTAGGAGTTTAAAACTCGTGTCGAGCATATCCCTACAGAGCTTAATGTTGCTGACCCCTTAACAAAAGGCATAACTGTTAAAACTTTTGTTGATCATGTAACCCGTATGGGTGTAGTGAGGTCTTTTGATGTTTTGGATTGGTGGGAGTTTATGTTTATGTTTTGTTATGACCTCATACTGAATAATATTTGAGACATTGTTCAAATAATGATTATTGTTGCTATTGTTATTGCCATATGAATATTCTGCGCAGTTTAATTGTTATAACCATTATTGTATATTTATATATTGTGATGGCATATTGTGGAGACATTTTGGACCCAGTCTCAATCTTGTTATTATGATAAGATTCATTGAATCTTATATGGCATCTTGGGTGGATGCTTGGGCCATTTTGTTGGGAAGTAGCACCTTGTTCAAACTTTGGCATGCCATTTTGTTGTGCTCTCCCATTTATCTATATTTCACTTTGTTGTTGGGTCACAGGATATAAGTGTCTTGCAATGTATGATATCACTATTCCTTCGAGTATGATTTTCTGCATTGTTGAGATACTTGTAGTTCCATTTTGGACCTTTCGTGGTTTATGATGGTTTATTTTGGCATCTTGTTGTGGCCACATATTGTTGATTAATCTGGTACATTATAATATTTTGATTTATGCTGTCCAAGTGGGAGAATGTTGAATATTCTATGTGTGGACTAGCATAAATTATTTTGTTATAATTTAGTTTTAATTTGATCCCAGATTAATTAGATGCTAAAATATATTTGACCATATTGTTTAGCCCAATTCTATAGTTAATTTTGTTATTGGGCTTGATTTTATTTCGTTATTAGTGGATATGGTATTGTTTGATTATTATTATTGGGCTTAGCCATAATGGGCAGACTTGGCCCATTTTATTACTAATATGCAGAGGCCCCTGCTCCTAACCCTTATCAGAGTGCCTGTTGCCCCATTGAGACAGCGCACAAATTTCTGGTATCTGAAAGGGTGATAGGAGGAGCTCTCTCTCTGGATTTTCCCCTGTAGCTGATTGCTTTTCTCATAACAAAAGGAAGAACCCAGTCATGGACTCATCAACCTCGACCGTTCCAGGTAATTCTAAACACCTAATCTCGATTATAGCATTTGTCATATTATGAATTGGACCTAAATTTTCATCATTACCTACTTAGGGAAACAATTTTGTGTGATATGAAGCCCCAAATTGACATCGTTTACAACCTCGACCTTAAGCTCTTAGCATATTCCAAATTGATCATCGGCCATATGGGTGCTGCTTCTGACAAGATGTCAGAAAGTGAACACATGGCCTTTCTATTTTGCTGGCTAAATGCCATAGTCTTTTGCTCAAGGTTTGTACAGATTCAAACCTAATACCTTTCTCTTGCTATCCTTCTTTACGAAGGTTGACAACTCTATTTGGCCAAGCTTTTATTGGCCCATATTTAACGAGAACAAGAGTGGTATTGTGGACTCCATTTGTGATAGGGGTTCTATCAACCTTGGTGGACCAACTTGGTTCCTACAATTGTGGCTCAATGCTAGCTTCGAGCCTATTCTTACATATAATCCTCTCAAGGATAGAAAATTCTATGGGAAAAATTGTTGGAGGCCTTTCTATCTTTCTAGAAGCAAGCCTAAGGATGTCAAGATGTTGGATGATTTTGCCTTTCATTTCAAACATCTTTATAATGCCACCTTCTACTCTCTTGGAAAGCGAAACCTTTGCCCCTTTGTTGATCGATGAGTTAGTCCTTTTTAGTTTAAAGGTCCCTTTATTTCTAATGGCATCGAGATCCAAGCACATAATGATCAAGTTTGGGCCAATTTCTTATGCCAACTAGTGCTTTTTCTTGGCTTCCCCAGAGACAAACTGTCTTGGAGTTATCCTTCATACTCCAAATATGTTGCTCAACAATTGAGATTTTCTCAAGCCATTCCACTACCCTATTCTTATGAGCCAACCTACCAACTTGTAGATTCCCTAGTGGAATCCATCGACAATCTTCATTCCTTTATTGAAGAGTTTCAAGACAAGTTTAGCAACTTCTCTCTTTCTCTTGTCAAAGCTAGTTTTTATGTAACCCTAGGATTTTTTGACAAGTGGTCTGATTACTATGGCTTCTGTTTAACTTTGAAAGCTTGTTATGATAATATTGTGAACACCTTTATTTAGCTTGAAGAGTTTGACTTTTTGTTATTCTTCTAATGTGCTTACTAGCCCTAGTTCGACCAAGAACAAAGGTATGCATGTTCCAAAAATCTTCAAATTTGAAAGATACTATAAGGTAAAATGGAACCCCTAAGAGGTTAAAAAGGCTGTTAGCAATGCCATGGAGGTTTTTTTTTTTAAAAAAAAGGGACTAACATCAAGGTCAAAACCTAAAAGTATTTTTAAATGCTTATAAGAAAAATCCTTTTGTCCGAAAAGAATCATTTCACAAACTTTTTAACTATCCTTATTTACCTAATGCTCTTTTTAGCATTGTTTTTAGGTACCTAGACTTTCCCAAGAGGGTACTTGGTGTTTTTTATTTGTCAAAGAAACATGCCCTTATTACCTAATACTTTCATATGGTGAGCCGCCATATCTTCACTTTTCAGATTGGCACTGCTTCATATCTGCCAGTATTTGATATAGGGAGCTGCCATGTCTCGCATCATGAAGGGGGAGGGGAGCCATATTTGTTTAGCAAGAGAAAGAGAGGAAGAGATGGGGAAAAAATGAAGGGGAGAAGGGGAGCTTTGTGCGGCTGCTATATATGTCTTGTGATGAGAGAAAATGTTGTAAAAGTAAGGTGAAATTAGGTTTAGGCTATTATATATGTGTTTTTATTTTATTTTTTTGGTTACTTTTTCAGATTTTTTTGGGCATGATTTGGTTACTTTTTGGAACTAATAAATTATCGAGCTCGTGCAACAACAACCCTTTCTCTTATGTTGGGCTTTGGCTTCCTTGTATGACTCATGCTAAACAAAAGATAGAACAAATTTTATTTTAAATTTATATTATATTATTTAAATATACTAATTATATCCATGTTTTTATATATTTATATAACTATATAAACATATAAATTTTTAAATCATGTTAAATTATTAATTAGTTATATTAATTTATTATATTTATTTAAATTATAATATATTTTTTCTATTTATTTAATTATATCTGGTTTAATCGATGTAACCAGTGATCCACTAGTTGAACCAGTGACCCATTGACCCAATACCTTGTCCGAGTCGATTACCGAGCTAAGTTTTAAAGCTATGATTTTAGGTCCTCTGTCCTCGATAACATTTCTCTTTTTGAACCCCTTTATCATACTCCTCCAGATTGTGTACTTCCCCTAAAGTCTTTAGTTATGTTTGTTTTGTTCTTCCTCAACCCCGTGGATACACTAAGCTTGAACCGTATGCTCACCTTTGTTGCTTTCTTATCTATGGAACTAAACATAAAGGTTATCATTGCTAGGACCCCATATCTCAATGTATCTGCACCTTTCTTCATATAATCTTTTGGGAACACCATAAGTTTTCTACTATGTTCGATCTCCTCTAAATCCAATCTTTCAACTTTGGGTCCATTCTTTATTAACTCCTATATTGACCTATTTCCTAGTGATAATAATAGTTCCTCTAGTAAGCTTCCAGCCTATCCAAATGTTTCGATAGTTCTCGATGACCTAGTTTCGGTCGTAGATCTTGTGTTTATCCTTAGTTCTCTCCTTGATTATCTAAGTAGGGTAAAAAATCCCTGGTCCTCTGCCATACTTAACATGCATGAACCTAGGTCCTATAAAAAAACATCCATAGACCATCATTATAGCAGCAAGCTATACAAAAAGAGCTCCAAGCATTAGAGAAGATTCATACATAGGGACTTTGTTTATCCTCCCTCAGATAAGACCCTTGTGGGATGAAAAAGGGTATACAAGATCAAGATTCATTCTGAAAATTTTATTGAATGGTACAAGGCTAGATTAGTTGCCAAGGGCTTTACCCAAGAATACAACATTGATTATAAGGAGACCTTTGCTCCTGTTCCTAGTATCATATTTGTTGATAGGGATGTAATCAGGTCAGGTTGGTTTGGCTTTGGGAAATATGAATCTGAACTAATCAATTTTGATTGGTTTGGTTTGACATGGATTGTGTGATTTTTTTTATCAAACCTAAACCAAACTAACTCGATATTAATTAGTTTCGTTTGGTTCAAATATCGAGTTACTCGATTATATTTCTAGTTCCTAATTAAGCAAATCAAAATGGAAAAAAATAAAATAAAAAATAAAAAACACAAAAAAATGAAAAGGAAAATCACAAAAATCCGATGAAATAAAAAAAAATAATTCATAAGCATTATCCAAGGAAAAAAAATCACTACATTATTCATAAACTTTATCCAAGAAGGAAAAAAGTAAAAAAATAAAGGAAGCACCAAATCTTTAAACTATCAAAGCCAACTTTCAATTTTTTTTCCAGATATACTTTTCCTTTAGGAACCAAACATAGGGATTACACAACAAATCCCCTTTGTCAGTATCAAATCATCATGAGTCATACACAAATCGAAAACCCCTCATGAAGTGATGCGGTGAGAACAAAGCTTGATGTTGGTGCCAACTGGAATGGTGGTGGAGTGCAACACGAGTGCTTTAATGGCATTGTCAGCTCGCTGCGATTTTGGGCAAAGATAGTGGCTGGTGGGCCGTGAATATAGAGACGGTGGGTGGGCCTAGGGAAGGCAAGCAGCAAGATATAAAAGATGGTACATAGATAGGCAGAGAGCAAGAAATTTGCAGTGGTTAAGGAAAGAAAAGGATAGAGAAGGAGTGTGTGTGCACCTTTGAGGAAAAAAAAGGTGTCATGTTTCCTAATGAGGTGGTACTGTGCTAGTGATGTAGGTTGTAAGTTATCAAGCCGATGTACATCTTTTATTTTTTCAATGTATATACATAAATGGTTCAGGTTGGGTTGTCGGGTCTAATTTTATGGAACTCGATACCTAAACTAATAACACATCGATTCTTTCGGATTTTACCTGATCAGACTTAGTTACTCAAATCAACCGGAGTCAAACTCATTGGTTTGATTTGGATTGGTTAGGTTGATCAATTCTACTCTGTTCGTTTACACTTCTGTCTGTTTGTGCTCTTTATTACAGCGACTCGAAAGTGCACTATTAGTTAGATAGATGTAAAGAATGATTTCCTCAATGATGACTTGCAAGAGGAAGTCTATATGCAGCCACCCGCAGGTTACACTTACCTTCCAAATAAAGTCTGTCTCCTCTGTATGGCCTTGTATGGTCTTAAGTAACTTAAGAAATTCAATTCCACTATTGGACAACTTGGTTTCTTTTCTAGCCTGCATGACTCTGCTCTATTCATTTGTAAGACTGATCGTGGCACTATACTTCTATTGCTTTATGTTGATGACAAGATAATTATTGGGGACAAGCGCCTTGGGTATTGCAAATCTCAAGGCTTCTCTTAGTTGTCACTTTGAGATAAAGGATCTTGGACCCCTTAACTACGTACTTTCTAGGTCTTGAGGTTACTTTTCTGATGCTGCCAATGCTGGTCTCGATCTTTCTCAAGCCAAGTATGCCTCTGATCTTATCTCTCTGGCCAGACTTACAGATAGCTTCTCAAAATCTACCCTCTCGAGACAATGTCTGGTTCACACCCATGGATGGTACTGTACTTGATAATCCTATTCTCTATGGAGAGTTGGTCAGAAATCTGATCTATTTGATGCTTATGATGTGCACTTGGTGACTCAATTCATGTCTGCTCTATGATCCATGCATTTTGTGATTGTCCTGCACATTCTTCGCTATGTTAAAGGAACTTTGTTTCGTAGGCTCCATTTCTCTACTTTTTCCCCTTTGACCCATCGAGTTTACTCCAATGCTGATTGGGGAGGAGATCCTATTGATCGTCATTCCACAACTGGATATCGTATCTTCCTTGGTGACACTCTCATCTCTGGCACAACAAGAAACAAACCTTGACTGCTCGTTCCAGTATTGAGGCTGAGTATTGAGCCCTCACAAACACTACTTTCTGAACTCCTTTGGATACGTTGGCTTCGTGATGATCTAGGCATCCCTCAATCTTCACCTACTAATATTTAATTTATTGTGATAATCGAAGTGCCATTCAGATTACCTGTAATGATGTCTTCCATGAAACACACTAAGCACATTGAGATTAATTGTCACTTTATTCGCCAACACCTCCTTTGTGGTGCACTTCGGCTCTCTCCATTAGAACACTAAATCAACTTGCTGACCTATTTACCAAGGCACGTCTATCCCGATCGCTTTCGTACTATGGTTTCCAAACTCAAGTTGGTCTCTATCACCTATTTGAGTTTGAGGGGGATGTTAGCATGATATCCATAATAATATCCATAACCAATATTATATGGATTTGTACATAACTAGTTTAATTGTAATCTGATTACTATTGATTATAATTTATTGTAGGCTAATTCATTCTATATTTGGGCTTACTCCCCAGGTCTATAAATAAAGACCTCTTTGTAATCATTCTATGTATAGAATACGTATACAAATTCCTTAGCTTTTTTTCATTGTTTTTTCCTTTTTCATTCTTAGTTTATAACAACGCTCACATTAGGCCATTACCGTTCACTTAAATTCCAAACTGCCTATGTGAATATAACAATCTTTTAAAAATATATAGTAATTATTTTGTTTTTTATTATTAAACAAGCATAACTTGATGCAAATATTAACCTTACCATTTACGAAGGATGCATGGTGATGGAACAATCACGTGTCTATGACGTGAGAATGGCAATGAGCCTTCTTCTCGTGTATCATTTTGTTTGAACTTTGAACAGTGTAGAAAGTAAAAGCCTAAAAGCAAGGTGAAGTAAAGAAAGAGTAAGTGGGTATGACAGAGTAGAGAGCATTGTCCACACACTCTGATCATAGCATAACATGGACAGCACAAAGAACATGATAGCCCTTTGAGTCTTTAATTTGACCGGGACTAAGGTTATCCGTTCCTCTATACGATTTCTAGTCAAAACTAGGGTCAAATGTGAGTTCCCATGAATTTGGGGATTGTAAACTTGGCTACAAGGTTTACTAACTAGACCAACCCAAATGTACAGTCCTAAAGAAAAAAGACAAGTAGGCAACAAAAAAAAAAAAAGCTGTTTAGGAATGCAACAAAAGTTTTGTTGGAGATACAAAGAGTGTGACCAACTTTTTTTCCTCTCAAGTCCAGTCCAACATTCAAGATATGTATCTATCCATATATAGTGATCATCCTCTCATTTTCTCTCCCCTCCAGTGTCTTCATGTGGCCAAGTAGAATCCTTTACCTGACAAAAAAAAAGGTTCCTTTTGGTTTCAATTGATTTTGAAAAATACAAATTAATTCAAAATAATTATATACCGGCCCTTTGTGTGTTATATAAAATAAGGATTTTGCTAATCTATATTTTCAGATTACTAATAAAAGATCTAAGAAGAAGAATTTTTAACCTTTTTAATGCATTAATTAAAGTATAAAAAATTAATTAAAAGTTTCATTTTTCAATTAAAATTTTTTATTTTTATAAAGGCACAGTTAACAAAATGCAGACAAAATTATTGAAAAAAATTTGAAAACTAGAATTCATGCACAAATTTATTTTTCAGAATAATGTGATTTATGTATTGATCCTTCAAAAGATAAATTAGCCGCGTCATTTTATTTCATCTAATAACTATTCTTATTCTCTGCAAAAATATATGATAAAAAGTTGTACCAAAATAACATTACTCAATTAAAAAAAAAAGAATAACATTATCAAAATTATTATTACATACATCAATACAAGCATTTGATCATAGCATGTGTGCATGCATGCGTCCCTGCAGCAGGCTGCAACTAAACATATAAGACATGGGGTGTGCAAAATAGATGTGGTGTAATGTTTTGAAGTTCTAAACCCATGACAGAGAAGTTGTCTGAGAAATTAAGCACCATTTTTGTTTGAGTGAAAGGGAAGTGCACCAATCGGCAATGGGGATATGATGTTTGGGTTCCGAAACAGCACATGGACAGACAGACATACCCCTGAATCATGTGGAAACACAAGGTGAGACAAAAGCACCGTCAGATCCAAACACCGATACATACAGACACACCCCCATTGAGAGGAGACTCTGTCTTCGCTTTATTAGGCTCCAAAAACAGTTCTCCGCTTATTTAATTCTGAAAAAGTTGGCTATTAGGTTCCTAAAAACAAGAGGAGCATGGAGATGGGCATTGGGTGTTGAAGCCCGTCTCTCTCAGGATTGTAGGAATGGAACTTGTTCTGTTCAGTTTTCTTGGGTGGTGGTGTTGCATGCTGTGTTCTGTTCAAAGTGAAAACGACAAACATAAAAGGCGAACGGATATATACTAAACTACATAAAATATAACTGTGTGTGGGATGTAGAACAAAGGAAAAGGAAAAAGGGATACAATATACTCATACAACTTTTGTGTATTATTTAAAGAATTTAATTTAAAACACCGAAATTGTGAATAAATTTTACTTTATTATTAAATTAAATTTTTGCATTTACATTATTTTTTAAATTGTGGATAAAATTCAATCACTTTTATTAATATATTAATATATGATTGAATAATAATATAAAAAATTATTTTACATTATGAGTATATAAATATTAAACTCTTATTTGAATATAAAATAATTTTATGTATTATTCAATAATGTGCTATCATTGTAGGACTTTTGAGATAATTGGTATAAGATTTAATCACTTTTATTGATGTGATAATATATAATTAAATTATAAAATGAAATTATTTAATATTATCAACATATCAAAATTAATGTCTTATTTTACTATTAATCATCATATTATATATTTATTACTGTATAATACATGTATTAGAACAAAATGATTTTTCAATCTCATTTATTTATTTCATAATAAATGTTGATTACAAATTATTTACAATCATGCAAATAATTCATTATGAAATTAGTGATATGAAAGAAATTAAAATTAAATTTTGATATAGGTCTGTTACACTTACACCTAATTATGTATCATATTAACGCAATACTAAGAGTATTACACTATTAGTTCATTTAAATTAAATTCAAATAATATATTAGTTTTTGTTATTTTCTTTATAAAATTTTAAAAAGATAAGATAATACAGAAATAGTATAAGAGTTTTAATTTTGATTAATTGATACAGTATATCATTCAATAAATTTTTAATTTTTTAAGTAATAAATGTGAGAATAAATTATATTTATTAATTAAATAATATATGACTACATTACTGTCATGGTATTAACATTTTTTCTCCTATTTACTCTATAAATTATACACGAAAAATTGATATTTTATTGTAATCTTATAATATTGTAATCAAATATTTTATATTTTGCTGTAGTTTCTTAACATACATTATAATTTGATATGTATACAAATTTTTAAGTTTGTAATTGGAATGATATCTATCAAAATGGTAAGATTGAAATGTTTTGAAAATTTAAGAGATATAAACAGAATATTAAAAAAAAATTAAAACCAAATGGAAACGTTGAGAAAATATGGGATACGTACGTAGATAAAGGTTTATCCTAATATACATATATATATATATATCACCTTTATATACAATCATTTTATCCAAAAATAAAATAAAGAGTCAAATAGTTTGCAAGAGAAAAAGCAGTCAACGTTGGGCTAACGTCAGCTGGTAGGGAAGGTTGAGGAACAAAAGCTGAGAAAAGCCGTCATGTCTCTTGCTTTAACGGCTCAACCAGAGTTTTTTGAATTTTCATGTTCGTAAACTAGGGTTTGGTTTGGCCCTACTTTTCCTAGCGTTAAAAGCAAAGTTGGGTTTGCGTCAGACTTTGCTTCGCATAAATCATCGCCATGACGACACCATTATTCTTCTACGTATGGGTGTGTCTTTTTCTCTGGGTGTGTGTCTAGTATTTGTGTGTGTGAGAGAGAGAGAGAGAGAGAAGCAATGCGTAATGCGTTAATTAAGTAGCGAGGGTTGAGGAGGGCGTGCTGTGCTAGTTTCAAGTGTGCTGGCCTGTGTCTGCTGCCTAACCAATACAAAAGAACTATAAAAGAAAAAAAAATAATGAACAAGTATATAATAATGAATGATCACAATTAAAGTGGCTTGGGGAGACAGAGAGACAGTGCAGGGAGGGCACATCCTAATTAGTCTGGCTAGGACTAGGAACAATGTGATGTTGCTGTGTTTCCTATCCTTCTTCTTCTTAATGGGTGGCATATATAGTGGAAATGGGACCCTCAACACCAACTAGCTAGTTCATTCATGGATAACCTACGAGATGGATCTTTATCATCACTCATCTTCATTGCCAATCAATGTAGATCCGTTGACTCAGATTTTTTTTTTTTTGGTAGTGTTCAAGTTCTTTTTATAGTGTTCTCCTTTGACTCAATTATACACACTTAGAAAAAAAATTATTTTATGAGCACTAGTTAAAAAAATTAAAATTAAAATTTTGTATTAATTAAAAATAATATTTGTGACGAAAATAATAAAAATAAGAAATAAAAATTGAAAAATAGAATTTTTTTTATAATGATTAATAAGTCATGGAACATGAGAGTTATAAAATAATTAGTTATATTTCACAGCTAGGAGTAATAATGTTTTTTTACGAAAGATTAGTTAATCAAATATTTTGAACAGTATTCCAGTATTAATTATTTTGATCATACATATAGTTATATATTGAGTTTTTCAAAGAAATTTGAGTGAAAAAAATAATTGAAGTGTTGGACAATGCCTTCCTCATACAGTAAATAAGGACATAAATCAAGTTGAGCAAATCTAGTACATAGAATTTCACCTCCAAAAACAGTATAATGTAGTATCAACCACAGTTGAAGGCAAAAGGTTTTGTTTTGTCCAAAAAGAAAAAAGAAAAAAATTAATTGTGTGCAAATGAATATAATGTGGCAAACCGGGGGATGGATTGTTTGATAATGTTAATATAATAAATATATGTTGGATCATTGATGGGAAGTGAACCAAAGGTGTGGCCTCTGAGAGATTTCGAACTTAGCCCTCAAGTCACTTCAAAGTCTCAAATCACAACATGGAAATGCATCACTCTTCTGTTTAGGCGCCGCTCGCGCGATTCTGTACTTTTCGACATCCAGTTATCACTCCCACGCGTGTTGTGGAACCATACTTTTGTCCGTTCCAATTTACAGAATGTGCCACTGCCTTTTTCATTTGCCATATGAAACAAGAAGAGCCTGGCTAGGCTTTCAACGTTTTTTTTTTTTTTTAATAATTATGAAGGAAGGCTTAATTCACCACGGCAAATAAAGTTTAAATGCAAATATGTCACGATAGTTGAAAGAGAATTATCAAAACATAAAAGATATTACACTTCGAAGCCTTGTAATAAATCTGCTTTTAGCAGTAGCAGCATACTAAAATATGGTTCCACTGAATACTCGATATGCTAGGCTTTCAATGTAACTCCTTCCATCTATTCCTTCGACTCGTCGTGTTGCGTCAGTGCTTGCCTTTAGTTGCATGATCAGTCACACCCTTGGCCTTGTTTTAAAGTTATGAGTTCGATCTTGAGATATTGTCCTAATTAAGCGGCCACATGCCATAATTAAGTAGAGTTTCGTTATCCGTTAAGAGTATTAGTACTGTTCAGTTAAAAAATAAATAAATAGAGTGATGTTACATATCTAGAAAATTGTATGCAGAATTTTTATCAGAAATTATGGTGATTATTAAATTAAATAAAATTATATAACTTATCAACTCATCTATAAATTAATAATTATATCATACCATTCTGAATGTAAAATTTTAGATAAATTTAAAATTGTTTAGCATTTTCTAAAAAAATATTATCAACATTTTTTTATAAAAATTACTAAAATGATATAACTAATTACTATGAACATTTGACATCATTATGGCAAAATGGCGATTCAACATATTTCATTCGTTAATGACCAAAATTGAGGTGGTTCATGACAGATACATGATATTGTTACCAAGTTAGTTTACACACACACACATAATATGTTATACTTATTCCATGTTGAATATCTTCTTATTGATAATATATTTTATTACTTCAATTGTTAAATTATGTGATATTATTTTGATAATCAAATACTAAATTTCAAAAAAATTAGACAATAATACATATATTATCTAATGCTCAAGATTTATATATATTTTTAAAACTAAATTGTTCATCAAAAAAAAAAAAAAACGATGATGAAAACTGTTTTTCTATTTTATGAAATTTTACACACTTAATTTATATGGTAGAAACTTATAATTCAATGATTGGATTGATTAAATTTTATATATATATATATTCTTTATCAATTCTCCTTACGCCAAACACATTTCACAAAACGCAAGCCAAACATGTTGGCGTGAAAATCAAATAAAGCCCGTTAATTATAGTATCAAGTGTGATTCTAGAAAGATGGAATTCTTAGACCAAACATGCTCACATCTCCACTCAAAATCTTCGAGTACCCATGCATGCTAATAATCTCATTTATTGAATTCTTAATTTAATAGTAAACTGTCAGAACGTGGAGTATATCTTGGGCAACCGATGTTGTGCGCTATCTAGAGTAATAGGATTACCATAATTAGCAGAATGTGGATGGTAACGTTCATATCGAACTGAGGCAAATTGACGAAGCAAACAAATGAGTTTTAGAAAGAAATGGCCGACACGCAATTGGGTTGTCGTGAGCAGACCAGAACAGTGACACCGGCTTTCTGCGGCGACATGTTTCTGTGTGCCTTTACCTTCCCCAACACCATTATCATCCACATTCATCTCATAGTAACTAAAACTTCCATTTTTCAACATTTTTCATTATTGTTATTATTATTTACTTCATCACATGCATTAAATTCTGCTTTTCAACCCCTGTTTCCACTCCATAGTCAACCTAGGTAGCAATTGATAAATAAAAGTTTAGGTGAATTTGAGCGTAGTTTATTTTATCACCAAATTCAAAGCAAAAACTTTTGGGGTATATATTAGGGCAGTAAGCTGATGAATAAATTTTTCATAAATTTTATATATAAAATTATATATGGAACTCAATCATATAAATTTACTCCTATTTTTATATTTTCAATCAAACGTATCTTTAGAGTTAAAAAAAAGACTTACAAAAAAGACTTACAAAATTTCTAATCAATCTAAGCAAGTAATTGTCATATTTTTTTTTAGCACTTTGAATTTAATTAATTTTTAATGAGTTTGATTTTGATGTTTTGTCAATATAAATTTTTTCCCATATTATCATCTATCCAATCATATTATGTCATATTAGCAATTATGATTAACTATCTCTCTTACTACTTTAAAAATTATATAAATGAGAGGATTTAATTAGATGATCATTTATAAAAAAATTTACGCGGTCAATCAATGCATACAGATTAAATTTTTTTTAATATGTGAAAAATAAAATAAAATGATATGAATGATAATTTCAAAATAAGTTACATTCCTTCCCCATGATAGATTTTTGTAACATAACACCTTTCCATGATCTTCCATGTATATTTGTAAATTATTATTCTTCCTTTGGAATGAAAATTTACTTTATTTTAATATCACCGAGCTTTTTAATTAATAGCACTGAACAGTTATAAATGATTCTCTTCAGGAATTTTTCTTCTTTCTTTGCAGATATATAGTTTTAAATACCTCTATCATTAATTTTAGGATTATATTCAAAATCTTCATTTCATATTTAAAATCTTAACTATATGAATGTTTAAAATTAGTCACCAATGACAATGAAAGACAGAAAGAGAAAACTATTTTTAAGAAACGGCCTATTTGGTTTGAGTTTTCAGTTTTTCAATTTTTTAGATTTTGTTAAGAAAATACTGAAAACTACAAATTCTAATTTCAATTTTCATTTTCAGTTTTCAATATTCTCTTCATAAAATTCTGAAAACTGAAAACTGAAAATGAAAATTGAAAATTAAAACAAAACAGGTCAAGATTGCTAAGTTACATTTCATCACTACTAAGAGATTGATTTATCTACATTTAAACAAATTAAACCATAACACAACTTCCAACCATAAAGAAAAAAGAAGTGTACCTTTTAAAAAGAGCAGAATACAGTATAATTTATTAAGAGGAAAAATAGTGTAATTTATCCTAACTTCTACAAGCCTATCATCAGCCGGTATCCCGTACCAAGTGCGGGCATTTCTTACGCAATATATCCATAATTTATAAGGGTATTACTATTATGAATTAGTCATGAATAATTATGATTACATTTCTGAAGTAAGCTTAACGCAAAGATGAAAGTGTGATTGAATAGCTTCTACTCATAATTTTGCATGATGTCATATTACCACAAGAGAAGTTTCATTAATTGTTCAGCCAACGATGGACCCTAAAGTTTAAAAGATGCTGCATAGCATGAACTGGAACTCATGTTTTTCCCATTTGTTTTAACCTTTTTATGGTCATAAAAGAACAAAAGACCTGCATCTTGATGCAAAGAAAGGAAGAAATGCAAAGATAAAGACGGAGGAAAAAAACAACCTTGGCCCTACTCCTTTTTCATGTTGATGAGACGGTTCATGTAAAGTTTTTTCCAGCATTTGCACTCCCTTCATTTTAGGTTTTATTTTATCACTTTTTTTGACTCTTTTGCCTTGTTTCACCAAAAATAGTAAAAATATTCAGAATAAAAGTTAGACACTATTATACTGAACTCTGCTTTCCATTCACTTTCTCTCCAGGTTAAAAATTTCAGGAATAAACTCTACGCACTTGATCAACTTAGAGTGAATCCTTTAGGCCTTTGATTATTTCTTTTAAAACCGTTAAATGTACTTTTGACTAGAATTTTGGGGGTTAAAGAAACATACAAAAAGGTAAAAATATAAAACACAGAAGAGTGGTCCTATATTATTAATCGAAGCTATAATCTAAAGTGGTACATGCATATATATGTTGTGGCATTTCAATCCTTTCAAACTTTTCAGAGACCAGAAAAGAGAGGCTTGTACCAGCTAAACCCACTATTTTTGCAGAGAACAGCCTTTAATTTGTTGAGCATGACCACTCTACCAACTACACTACACTCCCCCTTGATTAAAGGCTTACCCAAGTGAAAGATTCATTGCCATACACATAATATTAGGCTCTGGAAAAGGAAAACAAACAAATAAAAACCGACAAGAACAATCGAATAATATCATTATCTTTTTCTTCGGCCATAAATCTCTCTCGCGGTCTCTTCTCTTTCACAGTCCCTCTTATATACCCAAAACAAGCCAATATGTGTCTATGTTGCTTCTCTTCGCTTTCCACTTACAATGGAAGGCCCCAAATCGATGCTAAAAAGAAAAACAATTCACATATGTAACATCATATACAGATCCAACCTTCAGTATGACTAATCTCTGTTAGTGTTTACAATTAATTAATATGTACTTTATAATATTTTTCTCTCTTCCAATAAGTAGATACAAAAAAGAAAACAAAAGTAAAAGTAACAGAAACTTGCATCCATATTGGAAAAATTTAAACTAGACTCACTGACAGGGTGTTGCACCAAATTGATGAAAAAGGCACTCTTGTTGTTTGAAAAGAAAAAAAAAAAGGCACACTTACAAATTGGACCTGCTGTGTACGTTTTCTGGGCGTATATGATGCGTGCGTGATGTAAGCTAAGGGAACAAAAGCATGTGCCCCATTTAGCTGAGTGCTGTTACCTGTTGCTACTTAATTGCAAGTTCACTAGAATTTTATATGATTAAAAACAGTAATTTATGTGATCTTTAGAGCCTCTTGACCTTTTATATATATATATATATATAGCGAGACTGTGTAAATATACTCGTGCTTATCTCATGTGTTTTCTTTTCTTTCTCTTTTTGGTTTTCAATTAGTGTGTTGGAATTTTTATATTTTGAGAAAAATAATTTTTTCTTTTAAACAACTTTCTCCTATTTTTTAATTATAATTTATTTTAAACGCAAAACAAATCAATTCAAATATGCCGTTAATAGTAAGAATAAGACCTCTATATAATAAAAAAAGAGCAATTATTTGTTGTACCAACAAGAGCATATTTAAAAACTATATATATATATATATATATATATATATATATATATATATATATATATATATATATATATATATATAGGTTTCTTACAAGTATGCTCCAATGTAGATAATCTTGTTCGAGGCATTGTCTATAGATATCTCTCGTCGTTAAAATTTGAATCATTATTCACCAGATTAGGACAGCTGTGAATTGCTATTTTAGTTACAAAATGTTAATTGTACACCAAAATGGTGGACACCTATGGTTCCACCATAGATAAAAAGAGAAAAAAGACAAAATATAGGTATAGATAATAGGTATATGATAGATAATTAAAAAAAAATTTCTTTCTCCTGCACAACAATCACATCATTATTCTCTCTCATCTTTCCCTCTCTTTTGAAGCATGAGTATTACTACACGTGATAGCTTCTTTTAGTTGCTATAAATATAAATCCTTCAGGAAAAGAAAATTAAACAATGCTTCTAATAATTTTGTGAGTTAAATTCTTACTTTAGATCAACCATACAATTTAAGCATTGTTATTGTTGTGATTTACAAGTTTTCAATATGTGTTTACAAGTTTTTTATGCCTAGTTTACAAGTTTTTTGTACATGGTTTATAAATATTTAGCACAAGTGCGCAAGTTTTTTGCATTTACTTTAATTAGTCATAAGCACAGGTTGAAGTTTTTTGTCCTTGGTTTACAAGTTTTTTACACTTGATTTGCAAGTGTTAATCACGGGCTTATAAGTTTTCAGCATGGGTTTATATATTTTTTACATTTGGTTTACAAGTTTAAGCATGAGTTTACATGTATTAAGCATGAGTTTACAAATTTTTTATACTTGATTTATAAGTTTTAAGCATGAGTTTATATGTTTTAAGCACATATTTATAATTTTTTTTTCACTTGGTTTATAAGTCTTCAACACAAGTTTATAAATTTTTAACACTTGGTTTACAAGTTTTACAAGTTTTTTCCTAAAGCCAACTTTTTTTTTGTTAACTTACATCAATTTTCCTATATATCAATAAAATTTACGACCATATATACCAATGTAAGTGCTATATATATTTTATATACAAAGTATGGATTTCAAAATCCACTTTTACACTACGTAGAAAATATTAAAAAAAAATTTACATGACGCTTTTATGTCATTGAAGACTACACACAAATTATCTTTTTTCCCACAATAAAAAGTGTGTATACAGATAATCATTCCTTGTTGCTCTTAAAGCCCACAATCGCTATTCTCAAAAGCCACCAAACCTGAAAAAGAGAAATAAACAAAACAAAACTATGGTCAATGAAATTTTTTTCTCTTTAAGAACTTAAATGAGTGAAGAACTCTTATATGAGATATTAGGCAATCCATATATCTAAATCCAGACTTAAAAGTTGAGAAATTGGATACACTTAATATATGCAAATCCATACTTAAAACTTGTAAACCAAATGTAAAAAACTTGTAAACACATGCTGAAAACTTGTAAATTAAGTGAAAAAACTTGTAAACCTATTGCATAATATTTAGAATCAGATTCCAAGTATTTACAATAAGTTCAGAAGTTTGTATCACCACTTTGTGCAAAAAAATTGATTTTATTGAGCTTATTGCATTTGGTTTGTAAGTATTAAGTACGAGTTTATAAGTTTTCGTCAACTGTTTATAAGTTTTTTACACTTGGTTTATAAGTTTTAAGCAATGCTTAATTTTACAAGTTTTTGTACTTGATTTATAAAACTTGTAAATTTATACTTAAAACTTGTAAATCACGACAAAAAACTTGTAAATCAATAACAAAAAACTTGTAAACTAATTTTTATTATTATTTTACAAGTTTTGAAGTCTTTACAAGTTTTGAAGTCTTTACAAGTTTATTAAATCATTTATTCTCAATTTAATAATCAGATTTATCTCAAAGTATACACCCACTAAAGGAGAAGTGCAAAAGAGGAACTTATCAAAAGAAATATTACATGCCCATCAACAGAAAAGTGCAAATGAAAAACTTACATACTTTACAAAGAAGATTATTGTAGAAAAGTGAAAGATACTTGTAGACAATTAACAAGAAGTTTTCGAAACAAGAAAAAATCATTTTTTTTCTTTTTCTCTCTCTCAGCTCCCACTCATTTTCTCTCTTAACTCCCGCACAACTTTCTTCTCTCACAAGCAAGAGAATACCAACGTCTTCACCATCATGGCCACCGCCATCACCATGTCCACAATCAATAGGTACAACTATTTAATCACCTCACGGCAAGAACAACAACTCTTGAGGAGTGTAGCTCCCTTACCTATTGAAAAACAATAACAACAAATATATATTTCTTTCATTTTTCTACAACAATCTTCATTAAACAGTATGTGAGTTTTTCATTTGCACTTTTCTATTGATGGATATGTGATATTTCTTTTGATGGGTTTCTTTTTTGCACTTCTCTTTTAGTGGATGTATACTTTAAGCTAAATTTGATTACTAAATTGAGAATGAATAATTTAATAAATTTGTAAAGACTTTAAAAATCATAAAATAATAATAAAAATCAGTTTACAAGTTTTTTATCATTGGTTTACAAGT
Organism: Dalbergia cochinchinensis; assembly: GCA_031216125.1. Classification (NCBI taxonomy): domain Eukaryota; kingdom Viridiplantae; phylum Streptophyta; class Magnoliopsida; order Fabales; family Fabaceae; genus Dalbergia; species Dalbergia cochinchinensis. The sequence goes on from CM062368.1 coordinate 27,708,845, forward strand.
TCTTTTATCATGGTTTACAAGTTTTTCGCACTGTGTATACAAGTTTTAAGCACGGGTTTACAAGTTTTGTAAATCAAGTGCAAAAACTTGTAAAATTAAGCATTGCTTAAAACTTATAAACTAAGTGTAAAAAACTTATAAACAAACGATGAAAACTTATAAACTCGTACTTAATACTTACAAACGAAGTGCAATAAGCTCTGTAAACCAAATTTTTAGAACAAAGTGGTGAAACAACACTTCTGAACTTATTGTAAATACTTAAAATCTGATTTTAAATATTGTGAAATAGGTTGACAAGTATTTTCACTTAGTTTACAAGTTTTCAGCATGTGTTTATAAGCTTTTTACATTTGGTTTATAAGTTTTAAGTATGGATTTGCATGTATTAAATACATCCAATTTCTCAACTTTTAAGCCTGGATTAGGATACATGGATTGCCTAATATCTCATATAAGAGTTCTTCACTCATTTAAGTGCTTAAAGAGAAAAAAATTTCATTGACCATAGTTTTGTTTTGTTTTTTTTTCTTTTTCAGGTTTGGTGCTTTTTGAGAATAGCGATTATAGGCTTCATGAGCAAAGCGGAATGATTAACTGTATACATACTTTTTATTGTGGGAAAAAAAGATAATTTGTGTGTAGTCTTCAATGACATAAAAATGTCATGTAAAATTTTTTTATATTGTTCTACGTAGGGTAAAAGTGGATTTTGAAATCCATACTTTGTATATAAAAGGAACATAGCACTTACACTGGTATATATGGTCGTAAATTTTATTGATATATAGGAAAATTGATGCAAGTTAATAAAAAAAGTTGCCTTTAAGAAAAAAAAAACTTGTAAATTAGTGTAAAAAACTTGTAAACTAAATGCTAAAAAACTTATAAACCTGTGTTGAAAACTTGTGAACCATGTGAAAAAAATTTATAAATATGTGCTCAAAACATATAAACCCGCGCTTAAAACTTATAAATCAAGTACAAAAAATTTGTAAAATCATGCTTAAACTTGTAAACCAAGTATAAAAAACATATAAACCTATGCTAAAAACTTAAAAATCGGTGATTAAGATTTGCAAATCAAGTGTAAAAACTTGTAAACTAAGAACAAAAAATCTCAACCTATGCTTAAGACTTGTAATTAAAGTAAATGCAAAAAACTTGCACAGTTGTGTTAAATATTTGTAAACCAGGTACAAAAAACTTGTAAACCAAGTATGAAAAACTTGTAAACCTATACTGAAAACTTGTAAACCATAACAATAGCAATGCTTAAATTGTATGGTTGATTTAAAGTAAGAAACTTAACTCGCAAGATTATTGGAAGCATTGTTTAATTTTATTTACCTGGAGGATTTGTATTTATTTATAGCAACTAAAGGAAGCTGTAACGTAGAGTAATACTTATGCTTCAAAAGAGAAGGAAAAAGGAGAGAGAACAATGATGTGATTGTTGTGCAGGAGAAAGAGAAAAAAAATCTTTTAATTGTCTGCCATATACCCACTATTTATATCCATATTTTGTCATTTTCTTCTTTTTATCTATGATGGAACCGTAGGTGTGCACCATTTTGGTGTACAAATAATAGCACTTTTTCAGTTATTGATGTTGTTATTCTATATTGAGTACTATTTCCTTGAGTCTCGCAATGCACAATACTGTGTATAACCTTTCTTGTATCACTTTCATAATCATAACATTTAGTCACTCAAGAACTTGGGTGCTCTTTCTTATGTTATTTCTACTTCTTTCATCCTTGATCTAAGGCCTAATGATACTTTAGTATTAGAGCTATAGATCCATGGAGTTTACATTCGCGCCCACTTATTTCGTCGTGCAAAATAATCAGAATCGAATTCAAAACCTGGCCTTTGGAAATTTCTCAAATTCTATCTCCCTCAAGCTACATTACTAGAAATTCGCGGGATACTATTAGAATAAATACAGCTGCCTAACTAGATACAAAATTGTATTTATTCTAATAGATGCTAACAGATATTACCAATGGTTACGTATCCATTGGTAAATATTGACAAGATTTCTGAAGGGCCGTCGCATTTTTGTTGGGATAATTAATTTACACAACAACCGAATGATAAAACTGTCAGTAGCTAAAGGTGCCATTGTGCATCGTATAGTGCTCACAATTTTCAACAGGTGTACTGATGGATTTACTGATTAGTTCAATAATAATTCTTAGCCCGTCGGTAATCGCACGCGTGCCACATGGTGCAAAAAACTTACCGATGGGTGTATCAACGGTTGTTTAATATTTTATTTTTAGTTTTTTTCTTAAATTACCAAAGGGTTTACCAACCAGTTATTAAAAAATATATTTTTTTAAATTTTCAATAGCTTTTTTATTTTTTTATTAACTTTACCAATGTGTTTACTAACCGGTTAAATATATTTTTAATTATAATTTTTTATAAAATTTTTTTGTTTACTAACGGGCATTTAAAAAAATATTTTATACATTATTAGTATCTTCTTTAATTTTTTATTAAATATACTGATAGGTTTATCGACGGGTACACGTGTATATATATATATATATATATAAATATATATATATATATATATATAAATATATAAAATTGTTTTTGAATTTTGACATTAACGATGGATTTTTAAAAATTTCGTCCATTGGTGTGCAACTGTCAGAATTCACACATACCCATCGGTAATAAGTGAGATGTAAAACACACCATTTTAGTAATTGGTTACCAATGGCTTGACCAATCAGTAACATGTAGGTATTTTAAAATCAAAATATCTTCTTCTTTCCCATTTCTCTTTCAAGTTTCTCTATCTTTACACACTCTCTCTTTCTTCTCCTCCACCACCACCGCACTTTTTGGCCACCGTGCGCTGCCGTTGGAGCTCCATTCACAAAACGGAGACCAACATTGCAATCCAAGAACGTTGGTGAGCATTTTAATCAATTTAATTTTTTATTTGATTTTGTTTTTTCGATTGTTTATGGGTGCCGATAGTGTTGTGTTTTACTGCATTGAAGAGTAATTATTGTTGCTATTTTGTTAAGATAGGAGTTGTTTCGAGGATGGAACTACTGACTTATTGACATTGAGAGCAATTTGCCATATTTTTTCCTTATTTTGTTTTATGTTTTGTATCTATAAATATTTATAAGTGTGTAAAATTAAATATTTGTTTGTATTGGATTTTCATGATTGGATTGGTTGCATGCAAAGAGCATTTTGATTCTGTGTTTTTTCCATCGCATTAGAGGTTAGTAACGAAATCCATATTATTTATATGCTTTAATATGTATATAGGATAGAGACTTATGTTTTCTAGGATAGAGTTGTAGAAAATGCGGATTGCATGAATGGGCAGAAGAGTGTAGAGATCTTTCGCCAACTTATTTGCATTGTTTGCTGGGAAATTCTTTGTCTTTACGGATATTGCAGGATGTATGTTATGGAATTATAAGGGGATACACTTTAGAGTGATTTTTAGAATTATATGAATTGTATGTAATTGTTAGCATGTGAGTGTTTATCTATGTCTATTATGTTGTCAAAATTATGTTAAAATTTTTGTTAGGGAAATAAGATTAAAAGTAACAGTATTAAAAAATTTAAAGACCAATGAATGTGTTTGAAAATAATAATTCGACATCTTTAAAAAATTGTATGCCTATGGTTTAGGATTGCACTAAAATATATGAGGATGAAAACTCATAATTTAAGTTGAGATGTTGTCAAAAATTTTCTTAAATGATATCACTTTAATTGATCATAAAATTATTATATAAATAATAAATAAATAAATAAATACCAAACAATCCATAGTTTATATAGAAGAGCTACACACGGCAATACAATCAGTTATTAAAAGAAATTATTAAAACATTATTGATAGGCTAATGTGATGGAAATAAATTCTTTTTAAAACTTAAATATTTTTAAAAAAATACTAATCTGTCAGTAAATTCGTCAGTAAAAATTAATAAAAATTATTTTTGTTTTTAATACCTGTAAGTACAATTAACATATACCGTTGGTAAAATTATTTATCTGACGACCTCAATAACACCTCTAATACAATTTTATTGACTGGTCTTCATTTTTCTTCCATCAGTAAAATCGTCAAAAATTACCAATTGGTACGCTTACCTGTTAGTAATATTCTATTAATGGCAGAAAAATCAATGGCCCATACCCATTGATGTAATACAAAATCGCCGTTTAAAATCACAAGAATACATTTCTCTGGTTAGACGATGAGAACTTCAATATATGGAAGCATCAAGCCTTGGCTACAATAATTCACTTGCAATCATAAGTTGCAGAGCCATCTTTGCAAGGATAGAGTTTCGAAGATATGCAACTCATAACAAGACCAAGAAGCTAGGATCAATAGTTTGGACTACATGGACTAGGAGTAGCACGAATCAATCCAATGTTCTGTGCTTACTTGCCTCTATGAGCATTGCTTTCATAAACATAGTTTTTGGTTCTAAATTCACACACTAGATTCGGTGAAGGATTGAACTCTATTTAGCTTCCTAAATTAAACAAATAAAGGTGAGAAAACTCTGAATTCAGTTAAAATCATTGAAAAAAAAAGAGTTTGTATCAAAATATTTGCTCAAGATAAAAAAGGTTATAGATACATTAGCTGTTGTGGGGTCAGTAGTCACAACCAAGGAGCATATTGAGGTGATACTTGATGATCTAGGCTTAGAATATGCAACATTCATCACTATTGTTATTTCTATATCTTATCCCTATACTATTGAGGAATTAGAGGCCCAACTTAGCTTAAGAAGAGATGTTAGAAGGATTTACCAAGGAAGAGTCAAATCTTGTGCAAGACGATCTTACTCAGTTGTCCTTAATTACATGATACTAGAAGAGCTACTCATAATGGCAGTAGGTGGTTTAGAGGCGGAGGTAGAGGGAAATCTTTCTGAGGTGGAAGATCTTCTTAGCATGGGAGTTCAAGGCCACAATGTCTATTGTGTGACATGCCTACCTAAATCCAAATCAAGCCTCTTCACAGCAATTGCCCCTTTCAATTGCATTTCACAATCCAATTACCACTCCTAAGGCCTACTTAGCAGCTTTTACCTCTATTAATGATTTAGCATGGTACCCTAGTTCAACCATCTCGTCTTTGAGCTAGATAATTTGCTAGTAGGATCTAGTTAAGTATACCGGTGCAACTATGGTTTAGGTTGGTAATGGAATAGGTGTGAAAATCTAGTAATTTGGGCATTTTGTTTTGCATTCTACACATTCAAATACTTCTTTTCATCTAAATGACTTGATGTATGTCCCTAGTATCAAAAAGAATATTGTAAGCATGTCAAAGTTTTCCAAAGATGATAATGTATTTTGAAGTCCATCATAACCATTGTCTTGTTAAATCACACGATTCCAAAACAAGTAGTGCTTCAAAGCCAAACTAATGATGGTCTCTATCTTTGATAATGTTGATATCCCGAAGATTTTTGCACAATTACTTGTAGTTCAATCCTTTTCAGCTCATGTTAATTTTGATTCCTTTGTTTGGCATCCAAGGTTAAGGCATGCCTACGATAAAGTTGTAAAAACTATTCTTGATTATTGTAATATGTCATATTCAATAAATAAAATTCCTAGTGTTTGTCAATTTTATTACGTGCACAAAATGCACCGATCATCTTATCCCCTCCTAATACTTGCTATAATTCTCCACTACAATTGATCCATGTTGACTTATGGGGTCCATCCCTCATAGCTTCTATTGTTAGCCCTAAATCTTATCTTTATCATTGATGAACTTTCAAGATATACATGCATTTTTCTATTGTAGACTAAGTCTCAAGCTTATCAAGCTTTTGTATAGTTGAGTTGCAAATAGGTTCCAAGAAAAGGAGCTTACAAACTTATAATGGTAGAGAATTTCTTTCTTATACCTTTATTTAGTTTTTACAATCAAGGCATAGCTCATCATTTAACATATCCATGTAGTCACCAACAAAATGGTTGTGTTGAAAGAAAACATAGACATATCACTTAATTAGGCCTTACACTTCCAGTCATCTCACCTTCATTCCTTTATCCTTTTGGGATGATGCTTTTACCACTACAATATATCTTATAAATAGAATACCAACCCCTACCTTAAATAACCTCATTCTTCTACAATATCTATTAAACCAAAAACCTGGCTATTCTACCTTAAAAGTCTTTGGTTACCTTTGTTACCCCTATACTAGACCCTTTAACACCTATAAACTAGAATTTACATCTCAACCTTCCCTATATATTTTCATGCTATGAACCTCAACATAAAGGTTACAAATGTTTCCCTTACACTATATCAAAGAATTTTATCTTTGATGGGAAAACCTTCCCTTACACTAGTCTTATATCACAATCTATGTCTACTTGTGAAAATAATGTTATTTATCCTGCTATGCCTTCCATTCCCCTTCTTTATACTTATATTGCACCTTAGATTACCCTTGTTGTTTCATCATCTTCACCATTTTCCAAACCCATTAAGTATCATACTTAACCATTTTGCATGCCTATTGCCTAGCACACTTCTTGTTTGTTCTTTAGGCACCATTGAGATTGTTCTATGTACCTCTGTAACATGTCTCAAAATCAACTTCCATCTCTAATGCTGAACTAGCTACAATAATTGTTCCTATTGTCTATGCTGAGGTCCTAGCTGCTATAGTCCTAACTCTTATCACGACTCGATTTGAGAACGTGACCGACACATGAAAAGTCTCATCCTCATGGAAGCCTCATGGCCACTGAGTCATGCTGCATAATTAAATATAAATTTCCTTTGAAATATAAATCAACATAAATATCAAAGTTTGTAATTAATTCCATAGTCTAAAATTATCATGAGTAAATAAATATAATCTGATTTACTCCAAAATAAATCCATGAAACCCAATAAAAATAAATACATGTATGAATTTCTATACATGGAATTCAAAATATATGCATGGTCCGGAACTCTGCTTGCATAGTCATTGGAGTACTTTAAAGAAACATAAACCGATGCTTTACTACAAAGTGAAGCTCATTAAAACTGAAGTACTACTACTGCTGAGAAGGAGGCTGAGAATGATCTGTAGTAGTAGTTATATTTGTAAAAAGGAGTAAAAGAGAGGGGTGAGTTTCATCTAAAACTCAGTGAGCAGGCTCTCACTCGAAACTGCCACATGGGACAACCAAAAAGAATAATACATAATAATAATAATGCAACAACCAGTTTTACCTTATACGGAAATTTCTCATCTGGACCGATTACGACATAAGCACATGAGACTGATTGGGCATGTACTTCCTGAGCATGCTGACATGGAAAACTAGATGGATAGTTGATAAACTGGGAGGCAGTGCTAATTTGTAGGCAATCGCTCTAACTCTCTCTAGAATCTCAAAATAGTCAATGTAGTGTAGCTTTAGCTTATCTTGATTATCGAACCTCACTACTCCCTTCATGGGAGATACCTACAGAAACACATAATCACCTACCACAAACTCCACTACATCTAAGCATATCCGTGATAGATTGCTTGAATTGAGTTACCAGTAAACTTTCTTTGATCAGAGCTGAATCTTCTCTAAGGTTTTTTGAACTAGTTCCGGGCTTAGGGTCTTCGTTTTCCCCAAGCTCAAATCACCCAATGGCATATCTGCAGCATCTCCCATACAAGGCTTCGAACAGTGCTATTTGGATCCTTGCCTGGTTACTATTATTATATGAGAACTCTATCAGTGACAAGTGGTCACACCTACCTTCATTGAAATCCAAAACACAAGCTTTGAGCATATCCTCTAGGTTCTAAATCATCCTCTTTCACTAGTCATCTATCTGTAGATGAAATGTTGTGGCAAAGTCCATTCACGTCCTAAAAGTAGAGCTGGGTATACTGGGCCACACTAAAAGTAGTCTTCACTGGCAAGAAGTGTGCTGACTTGGTCATCTTGCTCGATCACCTATATGGAATCAAAACCCTTAGTGGTCTGAGATAACCCAACCATAAAGTCCATGGTTGTCATTTCCCACTTTTACTCTGGGATCTCCATTTGCTGAAGCAACCCTGCAGGCTTTTGGTGCTCAGTCTTGACTTGATGACATACCAAATATCGTGCCACGAAATCACCAACATTTCTTTTCATGCTTTCCCACTAGTACAACTGCCTAAGATCTTAATACATCTTAGCTGAACTTGGATGAACAAAGTACAATACGCTATGAGACTCTTACATTTCTTTCCTCCTCTTCAACTTACCCACGCTAGGTACACACAAATAGTCACCAAAATGCAACACACTTTCCATATCAACTGAGAACTCTGTAATCTTCTCCTTATGGACATCCTCCACAAGCTTGACTAAATTGGGATTCTCTCCCTATTGTGCCTTGATTTGCTCCACTAGGGTTAACTAAGCCCTAATGTGAGCAAGAAAGGCTCTTGAATCACTAAGACTAAACTGGTCTTCCTCAGCTTCCAACTTGTGGGTATCTTCTATCAATGGTTATCTTAAAGGTGATGTATGGGTTAAATTGCTTGAAGACTTCCTACTACTCTAAGCATATGCCACTATATTCGCCTTGTTTGGATAATAAGAAACCGTGCAATCATAGTACTTAAGCAACTCTAGCCACCGGTGCTACATGCATTAGTATCAAAATTTGTAATCAATTCCATAGTATGAAATTATCATGTGTAAATAAATATAATGTGAGTTACTCCAACATAAATCTATGAAAGAAAAGGAATACATATATAAACGTCTAAACATGAAATCCAAAATATATGCATAGTCCGAGACCCTATTTTCATAGTCACTAGAGTACTCTAAAGAAACAAAAACTAATACTTCACTACAAAGTGAAGCTTACCCAAACTGAAGTACTACTATTATTGAGGAGGAGGCTGAGAAGAATCTGAAGTAGTAGCTATATATGTAAAGGAGAGGAAAATAAAAGGGTTGAGTTTCATCTAAAATTCAATGAGCAAGCTCTTACTCATAAAGCCCCACATGGGATGACCAACAAGAATAATACATAATAATTTAAATACTAATAAATCATGAAAGAGCAAGCAATAGTATACTATTAGAGAAACAGGAAGGTCTGATTATATATAGCATAATAATGAATATATATAATATACTCCAAACTCTTAAGGGCAGCTAACACGGTCCAGTGTTGGATACTTAACAAGGTTTCATTCTCTGAATACTCTAATAGGGGCGAGATTGTTCTCTGACGGATAATTCGATACAAAGGCTAACAATCTTATATTCATTAATTTACTATCTGTTTCTCTATAACTACCGTATAACTAAAAAGCATGAAAGCTAAATAATTTTCTCTAATTCTATAGCTAGGCTCTAATTCTTATTTTTGTAAGCAAATTTTGCATGAATATGTTCTTCCAGAAATAATTAAAGCAACAAACATGGTCTTATGAGTTTTCTAAATAAATAAGGTCTTATGAGTTTTCTAACTTGTTTTTCGTGATAAATGAGAAAGCATAAAATCTCTAAACGTGGCATAATTTTTTAATAATTCATACTAGTCATCAAATAACTTCTAAAATCATGTTTCAATATTATAAGGCTAAGAAAATATCTGTAATGGCCAAAATAAAGGTTACATGACTTAATTCACTCACCTTGAAGGGTGGAATTTGTGGTGTCAATGGCAATGGGGCTTCGAGGAGAAGGAATAGTACCAATGTCTATTATGGCAGCATTAAAAGCCCACAAATAAGCTTTAACCATTCTTGAACAACTCTATGAACATTGGGAGAATAATCAAACTTAACAACAATCAAGAATAACACCACCTAAACATATGAAAAGAAAGAAAGGAGAGAAACCTAATATAAACCATCAATAATATATTACCTTGGAGTTTGGACGAGGTAAGAATGGAGGAGGAAGAGTGTGAGGAGGAGTGAAAAGAGGTGTTTTGGGGTTAAAACATCTAGCGAAAAGGCTTTTATAGTGTTAGGAGGTCACTTAATGAAACTACGTCATTTTGGATATGTTCTAGCATCGGAGGTATCATTATAGAGGTTGACAGAGCAACGAAACCCACATGCTAAAAAACCTAACTACTATAGTGGTTTCACCATGGCATAGATCACTATAGCAATGCAGGAATGAAGGTTTTATATTTTTGGGGTTTTTCATGTATCAGGGGTCTTCCTAACAACACGGGTGGATCCTGGGGGACCCTAAAACCATGCTAGACTTATCTAGGGACACATGGACCTGAGTTATCAAAACTCTCTACTACACTTGTACTCATCAATTCTTGTCTAATGCAGACCATATCTTAGTCTAGTATTCTGAAACCTAAATCCTATGCAGTAGCCTTATTATCTCCATCACTTGATGTACTCTATATAGAACCAACATTTGTTAAGCAAGCACTAACTTGTCCTCAATTGAAACATGCCATGGATGAAGAATATGTTGCCTTCCTAAGGAATGGTACCTGGTCATTAGTTGATTTACCCTAACTAAGAGAAACTCGGATAGCACCATTCATCACTGGTACAAAGAAAGGTTGGTGGCCAAAGGTTTTGATCAAAGAGAAGGCTTGGCTTTGGATGAGATTTTCAATCCAATAGTGAACTTCCCCCCTTCCCCAACCACCACCACCACCACCACAATAATGAGGCTTGTCTTGAGCATTACATTGTTATTAGCAAAGGGTGGAAAATCTGACAATTCAACTTTAACAATGCCTTCCTTAATGAAGACTTGGATGGGGAGTTCTTTATATCACAACCTGAAGGCAACTATAATACCAGTACTTAGCAAATATGCAAATTGCATAAGGCATGTTATGGCCTTAAACGAGCCCCATGGGCATGGATTCATACGCTTAGCACTACCCTGTAACATTTTGGATTCACTTCTACCCAATGTGATTCCTCTTTGTTTATTAAGTTCATAGTTGCATCCATTGTGTGTGTGTCTATATATATATATATATATATATATATATGTATGTATGTATATATATATATATATATATATATATATATATATATATATGTATGTATGTATACACTTGTGATTTATGTAGATGGTATCTTAATTACAGAGAGTAATATTGCAGAAATATCATCCATTATCTCTTGCCTTAAAAATATTTTTTGACCTCAAAAACCTTAGTGAAATGAACTTCTTCTTAGGCACGTTAAAGCTAAATCCCATAAGTTTGATCAGGTCTTCCTTATTCAGAATAAATATGTTCATGATCTCCTCAGAAATGCTGACATGGAACTACAAAGCCTATGACCACACCAATGGTCAGTGGCTGTAATTAAGCTGTTAGCTCATGGTAGCTCCTCCTTCTATGATCCATCTCTTTATAGGAGCATAGTTGATGGACTGTAGTACAACTGTCACACAGCTAGATATTTTCATTTGTTGTGAACAAGGTAAGTTAATTCATGCACAAGCCTCTTGCTTCCCATTGGAAGGCGGTCAAGAAGATTCTCAGGTATGTTATGATAGTGATTAGGACACAAATATGGATGATAGGAAATCCACAAGTGGGGCATTGCATCTTCTTTGGCCCAAATATAATCTCATGGTCAAGTAAAAAGTAGCATGTGGTCTCTAAGTAAAGGACAAAAGTCGAATTAGCTTTTGTCTTTAGTGAACTCAAATGGCTTAACTCTCTACTATCTGAGCTTTATATTCACTATACATTTCCCCTATCAATCTATTGTGACAACATGAGTGTTGTGCTATTTAGGGGTGGAAAATAGGGTAAAGCGGGTCAACTCTCCCCAACCCACTATGGGTTGGCCATAAAATGAGGTATGGGCGGGTTGACCCATTTTAGTTTTTTTGGTTAAAAGTATCAACTCATTCCGCCAAAAAATGATGGGTTAGTAGACCAACTCGGTAGGCTAACCCATTTTTTATTAGTTTTTTAGCTATTTTTACTGACTTGCTCTAAACCGTTGTGAGTTAATCATAAAATGGGACAGAGTGTAGTGGGTTGAAAATTTTTGATCGGTTAAAAAGTTCAACCCACATAATTACAAAGTGATGGGTCGGTAGGCTTAACTCGTTTTACTATGCCCAGTGCTATTGGCTGCCAGCTAATCCTATTCTCAATGATAGGACCAAACATTTTGAGCTTGGTCTCTTCTATGTTCGTGAGCAGGTAGTGGCCAAGCAGTTGTTCATTTAGCAGATACCAGCCAATCAGACTTGTTCATTAAAAGTGTGTCTATTGATCTTTTCCATAAATAATGATCCAAACTCAGAATTTCAAACACTTCCAATTCTGAGTTTGAGAGGGTGATAAAGCTATTAGAGCATTTCGTGTAATTACAGCTGGTAGTGGTTATTCCAATTGCTGATATATATTTCGTTCGAGGCACTGCCAATTAATATATATATATATATATATTTATTTCAATAGAAATTCAAATCTTGTTTCGTCATAATTGGAGGACTAGCCCTTGTATTGGACCTAACACCCTTAATATAACAGTACTTGATTAACTCGGGGCAAAAAATGTCTTTCCACAGCCCACAGAATATATAGAGCATATAACTCCTCCCGTTCTCTGCATTTTCAAATGAAACCAAATATTCTCACAAAAATTTCAGTCCAATGTATCCCATGTGGTTTATAGCCTACAGGTATCAGCCTTTTGGTCATCTTAGTTCTTATTTTGTTTTCCAAGAGAAAGTGAATGATGCTTATTCCCCACGTCCGGAGAAACCAGAATATTTGTACCCACTGGAAATTACATGAGGATGATTAAAGGGGGATAATCTATCTGGAGACAAAAATAATGGGCCAGTGAAATAGGTAGGCATAAGCTTGAAATTTTGATGCCTAGTCTACCAAAAAAAAAAAAAATTTGATGTCTGTTTCTCTGAAAATCTTACTGTGTGCCTGAGGAAGATTGTGACTGATGGATAGCGTGTATCTTCAGTTGACAAGTTATTTCTATCCGATGAATTATTCTCTGCAAAAGTAGAGTAATTTGATCGCAGAAGCCGCCCTTATTAAACATATGGATTTTTCAAAAGTATATATATATATATATACACACACTAGAATTACTTGTAGCAAACAAAGGAATTTTAGGATCTTTGCTGATATCAGGCTCAGATTAGGCAACATGCATGCCATAAGTGGAGCCCACCCTCTTCCGATCCATTCCATCTGATATTCTCAGCACTTTTTTGAGTCATATCCATTTGTCAAAATTTAATTATAACGTGATCATGAAGTCAAAGAAGATTGTGGTAACTTAAAAAAGGAAATGCAGAAGTTTCGTTCCAAAAAGATTTAAAAAACAAAAAAGATTAAAACATTAAAATCATTAAATTGTGCATTCATTTTTTCGAAATTTTTTTAATGCAATACCAAACAATTTTTTCTTTATGTAAATGTCCATTATTTTGATTAAAAAAAAATAATGCGTGTTTGGTTTTCCATTAGGAGATTCCAGCTGCATTTTTCCCTTTGTATGTGGTTTTTTGTTGGATCTATTCTTCAAAGTCAATTATTGATTTAAAATCAATCAATTCCAGATAAAAGTGAAAAATATGTAGTTGCTTTGAGGTTTTTTCTATTTTAATTTGTGTTAAAATTACTTATTAGATCAAACTATTAAATATAAGTCACTTTATCTCACATCCAAATTCTTCACCTTTTAAATTTATAATTGCAAAATCAAACACACAATTTTTCATTAACACCAACACAATTATTTTACCTTTTTTTTTCAAATTTTTAGTGATTAATAAGTCTAGTATTTTTATTGAGCAGGAGTGTTTACTCCAAATTAATTTATATTCAACACACAAATTCATTTGTTAATTGTCCTGGTTTGTTTACCTGCTACTAGCCAGGGCAATGAACTGACGAAAAGCAAAGCAGAGCAAATGCACATCCAGCAAGGCGTCGAAATTGGAAGAAACACAAATTCAGAAGAAGAACAGAGGTTCGTGATGGCCACTTTCATGCCTTTGGATCGTGTAGGGCCGACAACAAGGACGGATTCAGCCGTCTATTACTCAACAACTCTCTTCTGTAAAAGCCTGTCCACCCTGTCTCCTCTCCCGCCCTTTCTCATTTACAATTTATTCTCTCCCTCCCTCTTCCTTCTCTTCAATTAATCACACTCTTCTCTAATTCCATCTTCAGAACCTTAACAAATAAAAGTAAGAAATATTCTTGCATACACAAATTTATTAATTCATATTTATACTCACTCATAATAAAAAGTGAAACTCGTTAATTGATTTCAACGTATAATCATTTAGATATGGATCCATATACTTTTACGTCGCCCAAATTTCAGTTAACAGGCTTATGTCCATCTGAAGGAAAAAAAAAATTCTAAAAATAATGGCACCATCTTAATGAATTATTCTATCTTCAAATTTGGATTTCATAAATATATAATATTAGATTGGATCTCGAAGTTCCTATGTACAAACAAGTATCAAGATTTCTTGGTTTTACCATATTTTCAAAAAAAATATTACTATTTTAACACATAAAAATGAGTATCTAAATGAGATATTTATTTTATTATTATTGAATGTGATGGATAAATGAAAATAGTGGAAACCATCATTTCATGTAATAATAATGGAGTAGATGTCTCATTCAGATATTTATTTTTGGATGTTAAATTAGCATTAATATTTCAGAAATTACTGAAAAAAATACTGTGAAAAAAAAAACAAATGAGGACAGTGTACATATGCTATCTTCTCAATTTCTCTTACAGGCAGAATTATTGACAGAACCTTCTTTCCCGCACACAATCATCACTCCAAGAAGAATTGCCTGTTTCAAGCTCAAGCAAATCAACCTAATTGATTATTATTACAGTCTAAAAATTAAACATCACGTATATAAAGAAATTATCCATCATAAAAAAAAGTTTAATATAAAATCTCTCTCTTACACTGCATAAGGTGACGACTACTGATGAGAGTGAGACCAACTTTTTCTACAATATTACTTATTATTATTATTGTGTCAAAAAGCAGAAGCTAGTATAGCACACTGCACACCAACCCATGATATTTATTTAATTTAAGAATACTAACTATAACGACAACATGATCCGGTGAACCAGTCGCACTCCCTAAGATGTGATGATTTTCACCTCTATAAATATCACCCTCCCCTCTCCCCATTTTCTCACACAAACCAAACCTCATTGTTATATTCTCTCTAGCCCTCTAACTCTCCTCAACTTCACACCACAACCACATTTCACATTCTCTTCAAAAACACAAGGCTTTAATTAATTTCTTGCAAGAATGCACTACCAAGAGGCGTCGTGGGGGAGCTACATGGGGCCAAGGGGTGGTGCTATGGTGGGTATTGGTGGGGACCCGCTGGAGCGCATAGAGAGGCTGGCGTCGGAGAACGCGGTGGTTATATTCAGCGTAAGCACCTGCTGCATGTGCCACGCCATAAAGAGGCTGTTCTGCGGGATGGGTGTGAACCCTGCGGTGCACGAGCTTGATGAGGACCCTCGAGGGAACGAACTCGAGAGGGCGCTCATCAGGCTCCTTGGCACCACCTCTGTGGTCCCTGTCGTCTTCATTGGAGGCAAGCTTGTCGGAACCATGGACAGAGTCATGGCCTGCCACATCAATGGCACCTTGGTCCCTCTCCTCAAAGAAGCAGGTGCCCTTTGGCTCTGAGAGAGAGAGAGAGAGAGATAATATCATATCATTGCACTATATGAGATTTAAAGTTTTTTTTTTAAAAAAGAAAAGAAAGGAAGAAGGAAGTTTCGTGGAACAGTATTAGTGTTAGTTTCACTTACTTACTGTTATTGTTATTAGTGCTGTTATTAGTACTACTGCTAGTGAGTGCTACTAGTTATTATTACTACTGCTACTAATATTGCATATAGCAAATTAAGGCAATGCGGCTGAGGGAAGAGGAGTGGTCTTTTGTGAGTCTCTCCCTATTCCATTTTGGAACACTTATTACTGACTTGTTAATCAATCAACTTTTCTACTTTGTCAAGTCATGTTTTCTTTTCTCTTTTTTTTTTTCAATTTTTTTGGGTGTTGGGTGATATTTGGGTTTGTCATGGTTTGCTTGCCTTTTTTGTGGCTCCCTCCTTTGTAAAGATATGAGGCATAATGGAAAGAAAAAGAGAGCTAATTTTACTGTTTCTGTCCAAGAATGTTGTGTTCTCATCTCTACTGATCTTTTTGTCTAATTTTTTATTATTACTATGTTCGAAAATGGCACAAGCTTTTTCTTTGTTGTTGTTTTGTGGTTAATGGCATGTAAATGGGCACGTGAAAATGGAAGAAAGGAAAAATGGAAGTTGTTTTGTTAGAATGAGAGAAGAGTGAAAACTGAAAAGGTGTGGACGGTGGGCGGGGTCCGGTATGAAACGGCGTCGTGTCAGGACGTAGTCGTCGCTTTCGTTGTCTCCCATTTTTCGCATCGCATTGGTTGAGCGCATTCATTCTCCGTGTGGACTGTGAAGTTACGCCAATGCCTTCCCATAGCGATTCAATCATATATTATACTAATCAATATGGTTAAGACTATCTCACCTCATTACTTGATAAATGGAGAGATTTAATTTGATGACAATGTAAAACTCTTTTATGCTATTAGTGTATTAAAATTAGACTCTTCTATCTAGTGATGCATAAATAGAGTTTAATTTTCATGCACTGACAGTATAAATTTTTTTTACATTATTATCCAATCAAACAATTTTATTTGTGTGACTTTCAAATAGTGAGTATAATATTTAACAACTTTTACTAATATAGAAAAATATAATTAGATGACAATATAAAATATTTTTACCTTATTAGTGTATAAAAATTAAGCTCGTGTAAATATATGGTAAGAAGATATTGAGGTAGTATAATTTAACATCAATTTGACTTTAACAAAAAAAAATTATATCATTTTATTTTAAAAATTTTATTTTGATATCAATTTACTCACTACGTTAAGTTTTCACTTATCTTCAAGCACATTCTAAATTAGTAAATATCTGAAAAAATGACTAAAATATTGTCAAATACAAAAATATGGATAGTAAATTGATTAAAAAATTATGTTAAAATTAGATTGATGTCAAAATTAGAAATTTTGAGACTAAATTGATAAAAATAAATTGTTGGGACCAAATGATATTAAATTAAATAGCCTTATCCATATAATCCGAATAGAGGAAAGAGTCAATTATATTATCTGTACATTATTCTTTAATTTATAGTAGCCTGGTAAAAGGACAATCTTTGTAGTTAAATAATGTTAGGGATACATAATTTGCAGTGTATATACTTATATTCATTTATTATTGAATGAAGTGTAAATTTTTCTTATTTAGATGAGTTATAGACTCCATTTAATGATAAATGAAGTGCGTATTGATATAGGGTCGAATACAAATTATGTCTAACCAATATAACTCTTTGTAGTTTGTATTCTCCATATGTGTTTATGATTCATCACGATAACTCAATTTCAATTCAAAGTAGATTAGATCGAATTTGTATTTTAGAATTTTGACTTGGTATGTATATGAGTCAGATTCATGTTAATACTTGTTGAAGTCACATAATCTTTGAAAAATTAGATTTTAAACAAGATTAAAAATAAAATATGAAACTTTTATATTTTAGTTAATATATTTTATATAATAATGTTATTTTTTTATTAAAATAAATTGTTTTGAAATGTATATTTTGAAAATATGTGTTATAAATTAAAATATCATTTTTTTTGTAAGGTCATAGAATATCTTTTAAATATTATTTCTAATTTTTTTAATTTCATAACTTAACTATGCATGTCTAAACTTGCACTTGTCATCTAAATGTCAAATTAACCCCCATTTCACTTCATTGTTAATCACATTATTGCATGAGGTCAAAGTCAGAAAAATGACTTGGCAAAAAATTGGGTCTTGTTTAGGTCTCATTAAACCCAAGCTAACTTCTTTATTTTTCGGCCTCCAATGTCCTTCAACGAATTGGGCACCATACATGTTTTGTTTGATGTGTGATAAATGATGACAATTGACAAGACCCGAATGTGCTATGTGAACGACTTGTCGACAGCCCCTGCAAAAGGATTTGGGCTTGTGACCGTTAAGCCCGGTACTCAAAATTTGGACAACTTGTTTGGACGATGTCAGTGATTTGACCTCAGACCCAAAACATTGTGGCATTACATTGACCCGTGTATCCACAAGCTGATTAACCTCCAAATACAGCAGCGAATACGGGTGTTCATAACCCGTCAATTCAGCCCAATCAGAAGCTTAATGGGCTAAGTTTAGACCTTAAAATTTGACTTATTACGCTTTTCGGGTGAGGTTAGTCTCATACTTCGAATTGGTCCAATCTGATCTGAAATAAAATAATTTTTTTAGAAATATTTTTTTTGTAATAATTAGTGACATGTTACAAGATTTTATAATTCAATTAATATATTCTACATAACTTGATATTATTTTTATATTGATATGCTTTATTTTGAAATATATATGATACAATATCTCTTAAATTTTATTTCTTATTAATAAAATTTTATAATTTTATTATGTATAATATCCAAATCTTTTTGAAGGTCGGTTGACCTAGTTACTAATTGGGTTATTATCGGGTCGAGTTCAAGTTTAAAAAGTTAACCCAATCTAAAAATCAAAGTTGGATTTAAGTTTGATCCAATTTGATTCAATTTGTCCCTTGTACACCATAGTGGGGGAGCTTCCTTTTATGGCTTTTGAAGGGATAAAAAATCGGAAAAAACGTTGGCAATTGATCTACGGAAACTGCCACAACGACTAATTACCATTTATGGTTACCTCTCGATATTGACTCCTCGAAAAGTTTCTAAAAGAAACTACAAGTACAAAACAATGGCGTATTTTTTTTTTATTTTGTTTTTTGGTTTTAAATGTTTGGCTTAATGATCGCATTTTTAGTTTTCAACGCCTATATAAGCCTTACAGAAAATATTCGAGTTGGGTAGATGAATTTATTGCAAACATTTATTGATCTTGTCAACCATCATCGTTCCAAAAAAACCTTTTGATCATATATTATTGGTCAAATGATGAACAATATTTTCATATATAGTTTTCAGACTCAACTCAATTGTCGACTCAATTAAAACACTATGTCAATGGATTATTGGTTCAATTAATGAATTATTGATTCAATTAATGAATTATTGATTGAGCTGAATATAATTAAATAAATATATTAAAACTCAAATGTATAGAATAAAATAACACAAATAATTAAAAATTTAACACATTTTAAAAATTTGTATGCTTGTATTAATATATATAACGTATGTAAAATTAATAATTATTGAAATTCAATTATAAAATATTTATATATATATATTTCTACAATAAAAATTTGTTTTAACTTTTTTCAAAATCCCCACAAGAAAAGAAATTAGGACTTTCATATCATCCATTTCTTTTTTATGGTCACAGCCCATTTTTTTGGTCATGAATGCTTTATCATCCACATGCAATGTTGCTATTCACAATTAAAGATGAATGGCTCATGGGCTTTGGCCCATATTTCACCAAAAATGATATCATATTTCACCAAAAATGATATAGAAACAACCTAAAAAGTAAAAAGAGTGGAAAAAAAGGTAAAAATTTCTAAACCCTGACATTTTAATTGTCTCTCTCTTTTAAAACACACAGCTCCACAGCAAGCACATAGTGTTGCAGCAAGCCAGCAATCTCTACTGTCTTGTCTTCTCGTACCTTCATCAACCCCTCTCTCTCTGCGCCTCAGTGGTATGGCATAGCAGTGCTCATCCTAACTAGCAATGGCATGGCATATAGTGACTGACGATGGATTTGAAGCGGCGCGATGCAACTCCTCCCTTTTCCCTCCCCTCTCCTTGCAACTTGCAAGTTTTTTTTTCCCTGAGGTGGTTAAATCATGAGAACTGGCAACTCACCGAGTCACCAATTTTCCTAAAAAATAGCAAGTCAAACTGATTCGTATACATCTCCGATTTGCTAGGTTACTCGGACCGGTTACCTGGCTGGTTCACCAGTTCATCAATCGAAATGGCCAATCCAATTTGAGTTTTAAAACATTGTTTTAATGTGTTTATTTGCCAACATACTCTTATGGAATGTTTAGATGAGGAGAAAGAATGAGAGGGAAAAAAAATTAAAAAATAGAAAACGAGAGGAAAGAAATAAAAATTGTATTAAAATGACAAGAACTTTTTCGATACTCCCATAAAATTCTGGGATACCAATACCTGTTAGTTATTTGTGGTTAAAAATGGACCACGTGTCCCACTAATCCAATTTTTTTTAAATCTATTAAATCACAACAGTTGATTGCATAAAGAGTATCGATACCCCATCAATATTGAAACGAAAACCTAAAAGGACATATATATTTTTATTGTAGTAAACGTATTTTTTATTTAATTTAGTTTTCAAATACTTGTTAGTTAAACAAATAAGTAATTTTATAATATTATTAAAAAAATTAATTTGTTAATATTTAATGATAAAAAATTTTAAAATTACCTTGTAAACAAACATAGGTGATTATAAAACCTAAAGTTTTATTAATACTAAAGTAATTTTATTTTTCACTTGGCTATAAATGTATTTTAAACATTTTTTCTCCCCCTTTTCTATTTTTTGTCTATGAGATGATGGGGTGAAATTCTTAAGAGAAATATTATTTATATTCACAATGTGTTGGATATCGTACAGACACACTTGCATCAGTCCTTG
Source organism: Dalbergia cochinchinensis (assembly GCA_031216125.1). Taxonomy (NCBI): domain Eukaryota; kingdom Viridiplantae; phylum Streptophyta; class Magnoliopsida; order Fabales; family Fabaceae; genus Dalbergia; species Dalbergia cochinchinensis. The sequence goes on from CM062368.1 coordinate 27,729,649, forward strand.
CATAGGAGATGAACCTCACTTAGTTTGAATCCTACATTTTATTCATTGATAGATGTAAATATATTGGCACGGTATCCCACATATTGTAAGTCTAAATAACATTACTAAGTTCTTAAAGATGGGTTTCACCTTCTATTTTCTGTTCTCCCTCTCTTATCCTTCATCCAAACGAAGGGACAAGAGCATATATCCAACTTTTCTTTCCTTTACACTTCTTTCCTTACATTTTACCTAGATCCAAACGATCCGTTAATGAGATTTAAGATAAAACATTCTCCGTAGATTCATTTTGTATATCACCCTTCTATAATGTTTGGGGGTAAGAATATCTTTGTAGTTCCTAAACTTATTCATCTCTTGTAATTCGATCCAATAGCGGTGTAATACTACTCAATGAAATTAACTTAGATAGACTAGGACAATACAACTCATATCTTGTGTTTGGAGATAGTTATACAATACTACTCAGATATATAAAAATCTCAATTACTTGCTGGGGATCAGACGTAGGCACGTAATTTGGTTAAATCAGTATAAGTTTTTCTATGTGATAATTCTCATCCATTATCTCCTTCAAATTTTATACCAAAATTTCAAAGATTAAAAAACCCACGTTCGTTCTGAACAAATATTTGAAATTAGTCCTTTACAATCTAAAAGTCTGTCCCTCACTTCTTTATAAAAGAAGACATGTTAATTCCTAAGTTAATTTGTCATTCCAGCATTCAGTGAAAAAGTACACGTTAAACTGCTAAAGACTCCATTAAAATATATGATAGCACTAAATAACCTCATTTTAACTTGAAATGTATGAAAATGAAAACATAATTAAATAAAGAGTTTGAGGACGTATAAGCCTGGTTAATGAAGGACAATTTCAAAACACGATAGTTTCGGTAAGAGAGATTAGTAATAAGCCATGTGGAGCATAATAGAGGGTTAGATGAAAATTTTAATGGTCAACATGTATTTTTCCATTAAGTGTTGGAATGATTAACTAATATAAGAACTAACATATGTTTCCCTTAACCAAATGTCAGGGGTTCGATCCCTGACTTTGGGTATAGAAAGCTAATTAAAAAACTCCGGGCCAGCTCTCCCACCCTTAGAGGTATCTACTATGGGCGAAGGGATTAGTCTCACAGCTGCCGACTGTAGGGATATCTTGAGAAATCAAAAAACATATGTTTCCCCCTTTTTTTCTAATGAAAATTGGGTACTACAAAAATACCTTTAAATCTTGGAAAACTAATTGATCCTCAGATATTTTTCTGGAATGAATTTGATATTTTAAGTGTAGTCCATTTTAAAATACTATGCGCACTAGTTAAGAAACCTAGACGTAGTAAGTTTTAATGGGAAAAATAAATTTTATAATCTTTCAAATCATTAATACATTGAAAGAAGAGCAAATAACATTTTTGGTGCTAACTATTTTATATTGGCACCAATTTGATCTAACAAAATTTTCGATATTAATTTGATCCTAGCAAATTTTTTGACATCAATCTAGTCTTAGCTTTTTTAGTTTCAACATCAATTTTGTTCTAACATTTTTTTTATTTCAATATTAATTTAATTTAGTCATTACATAAAAGTCAGAATACAATAAAATGACCAAATTGATATCTAAATTAAAAAATTTATGACTAAATTGATATCAAATTGAAAAATGCTAGGATAGAAGATGTAGTTTACTCTAGAAAGAACAAACTTTTTAGTGCTACCTTTGAGCTAGCAAAGCCCACTTTATAAATAGGATGAAGAACTTTTTTTGTCCCAACATTTTTAATTTGATATCAATTTGTCCCTTATAGATTATATATTTTTAATCAATTTGATGCTAATAAACTTTTTGACATCAAAAGAGTCTTATTAGTTTCACTATAAGAAATGTGTGGTATACCAACGATGGTATTGACAGGTTTTTTGACAATTTCGAATTACACCAATTGGTATAGGCCATTAATTTTTTACCCTCGAGAGAATATTACTGATGGGCATGCATACTGGTTGGTAATTTTTGACGGGTGTACTAACGGGACAAAAATGAAAACTAGTCAGTACAATTGCATCAAAGACGTCACTGAGATCGTCAAATAAATAATATTACTAGGGAGATCTGTTAATTGTACCAACAGGTTTTTTTAAAAAAAAAATTATTAATTTTTGTTGACAAGTTTAATTTTTTTAAAAAATATTTAATTTGAAAAAAATTTATTTTTGATGGGTTAGCCTATCAATAATGTTTTAATAATTTTTTAATAACCGATTGCATTGTCGTGTGTAGCGCGTATCTATATAAAGTATGGATTGTTTGGTATTTATTTATTTATCTTTTTATTTATAATAATTTAATGATCAATTAAAGCAAATTTAATCAAGAAAATAATGAAATAATAATAAAATAAATAAACTGATGAAATAAATAAATAAAGTATCAGAATAAAATGAATACAAAGTGTGATAAATGTAAAAGATATCCAAAATGAAACAAAAAGGCTAGATAAAAACTAGTTAAAATCCTTGTCGTTGGTGTCATAAGCAACATCATCATCATCAGACCCATCAGAGTTGTTTGCACTATCAGACGGTAAAGAGCCCTCAAAAATAGAGGGGAATAACATCTCGGGGAGCTTCTTCTTGCCAGAGCCAAAGGATCTTGAGGCCTGCATGTCCTTGAAGAAGCTCATAATATCAGCAGTGATCTTCTTCTATTTCCTTTTGAACTTATTTTTTTCTTTCTTAGCCTTCTCTTGCTGCTGCTGACCCATGGACAGTTTAAGCTATCATATCTCTCTGAGCTTTTACTCCATTGATGCACACTCTATTACTTGCTCCTGAAGCTGCTGAAAGAGCTATGCCTGCTGCTTCTGTTGCTGCTGGATAACTACAACTTGTTGATGCAGCTCTTGGTTGAGGGTATGCACACGATCCCTTAAGTCATCATCCCTAGTAGCAAACCCACTAGAGAGGATAGCGCTATACTATTAGAGTAGTACCTCATTCCATACATGCGACCCTAAGGCCACCAACCACCTAGGTCTAGATATCTTCCTCGTTTGGATGAGGAGGAATATCAGCATTAGGCCTAGTCTCAGCCACTTAGGTCTAGCATTGGGTTTGTGTCTGCTCCCAGAGGTTTGTAAACTCACACTACAAAGAAAGAAAAAGACAAAACACATTGTAAGTAATAATTACCACATAAATGAAAAAGCAATAAAAATTAAGTAGAAAGAGGTGCAAATTCAAATTTACATAAGTGGTCTAAGAGCGAGAATCTATCCAGACCTCTCTCGTCTTCCCCCATTGCCCACACTTTCGTGTTGGGTCTCTCGAAACAGTTTTCCTTATGTCGGAGGGCAATTTGACTCTCTGACTATACAAATATGTACAATAAGTCATAAAAACATACTATTTGTCAAACATAGTAAATTAATATTTAAAAATATATTAAATGCAGAAAGATTAAATATTTAGTAGATGCTTATGGGTCCTTTCCTGCATGCTCAACCCACTAGTATGTAGCAACCCACCTTTTGGTGAGGCTTGATTTGTCTTCCCCTTGTTAGACCTATCCTTAAAGGTTGGGTTGGAGGCCTAATGGCATTGCAGCTCACTGAGGGTGGTATCATTCAGTCACGAGTTGTTGATTAGCCCTTACGGACATCATGGAACATGTCTCATAATCGCTTAGAGGATCTAATCCTCCAAGCCCTCTTAATAGCGGCTCATGCTTGGGGAGAATGTAGAATGTCCTCTACATACACAAAACTCACAACACATAAGTAATCATAAGTATATACAGAATATAAATATATTTTAACAAAAGAGAATAATTCATAGAATTACCTTCCACTCCTACCACCACATGTCTTTGACATCCTTTGGGATGTCAGTCCAAGTAGGCCATTTGTGGTTATACCTACTCTGTATAACCTACGTGATCCGATATTGACCCTCAGCAAAAAGATCAAAGCTATTAAAAACAAAGATATTTTAAATATCGTATGCAATACAAAATTAAAATGTCATGGAAAACATGTTTAAATTTAACTATCTTTGCCTTCTGACCTAATTTAGCAAAACAATCTACTATCAGGTTTAAGTGGCCTACCGTCTGGGCTGAGGCACCTCCTATTCGGATCTCGTGCTTGTGACCTACCTAAGGAAGCAGGAGTCTAATCAAATGTGAGGCTAGGAGTAGGGGCAGTGGTTAGGCTGGGGGAAGGGTCACTGCTGCAAATGGGGGCCAACATACCTAGAAGTAGGTATCATCCGAAAGGGAGGGTGGTGGTGGCAGGGACAGAGGTGGAGGTGGTGGTGGTGGAAAGGAAGGTGGTGGTGGTAGGTAATAAACTGACCTTTTGAGGTCGGCTTCTGCCTATACCAACCATACTAAAATAGCTAAACACTCCACAAAAAATTATTACTTTCAAATATATCAAATTATTACTTTCAAATACAAATTTACTTGTTCTTTAAGTTTTAAATACAAATACTTTTAATCTTATTTCCTTAATAAAAATTTTGACAAAATTTCAAAAGCATCTCTGCTTAAATTAGAAGTTTTCATTCTCATTTATTTTAGTGCAACCTTAAACTATAGGCATACAATTTTTTAAAGACATTAAATTTTTACTTTCAAACACATTCAATTGGTTTTAATTTTTTTTAATACAGTTTATTTTAGTCTTATTTCCCTAAGAAAAATTTTAACAAAGTTTCGACAGCATCTCCGTTTAAATTAAGAGTTTCTACCATTAGGTATTTTAGTACATTCAATAATCATATGCATGATTAAAGGTCAACAACATAATGGATATAGTTAAATAGTTAATATTAACAATTACATGTAATTTACATAATCCTAAAAACTATTCTAGAATGCATCCCCTTGTAACTCTATAACATGCATCTTGTAAGCTCTATAAACACAGAATCTCACAACAAACAATGCAAACAAGTCGAGGAAAGTCTCTACACTCTTCCCCCCAGGCATATAATCCCCATTTCCTACAACTCCATCCTATAAAACATAATTCTCTATCATACATATTAAAACATATAAATAACAAGGATTTCGTTACTGACCTCTAATGCAGTGAGAAAACCCAAAATCAAAATACTTCCTACACGCAATCAAATTCAATCTTGAAAATCCAATATGAACAAATATTTAATTTTATACACTTACAAACATTTATACATACAGAACATAAAACAAAATAAGGAAAAAAAATGGCAAATCGCTCACAATGTCAATAAGTCAGTAGTGCCACCCTCCAACGCAACTCCTGCATTAACAAAATGACAACAATAATTACTCTCCAATGCAATAAAACACAACACTATGGGTTCCTATAAATGATTGGAAAAACTAAATCAAATAAAAAAAACTAAATCGATTAGAATGCTCACTAACTTTCCTAGATTGCAATGATGGTATCCATTTCGCGAATAAAGCTTCAGCGGTGGCACATAGTGGCAAAGAAAGGCGGCAGGGCAAAAGAGAAGAGAGAAAAAGAGAAAGTGAAGGGAGAGAAACTTATCAGAATATCACTAGTTAAGCATTTAATGTAATTGATTGTAAACCCAAGTAGTTACAGTTAGTTATATCATAATTAGTTTGTTAGAGCCTAACTATCATCTCAGTACTCCTCCCTATGTATATATTCTTTATCTTTTTCAAAATGGAATGCAATGAGGTTATTCACAATTTCCATTCTAATATGGTATCAGTTGTAATACTCTCTCCACTGTAATCCTTTTCTTAATTCTCCTTCTTGCTCTTTGAGTTCTTACTCTTTGAGTTTTTGCTCAATTCTGCAATCTCTTCTGAGTTCTTGCCCAGTTCTGTAATCTCTTCTGAATTCTTGCTCTGTTGCAATCTTTTCGTGCTCCTGCTTTTGGTGATTTCAAAGCCATGGCACACAACTCATCTGTTGATGATGCTCTTAGTCCCTATGCCCTTCATCACTCTAATCACCTTGAGCTCATTTTGGTTACCTACGCGCTAACCTCAGAAAACTATGCCCTATGGATCAGATCCATGACCATTGCTCTCTCAGTCAAGATTAAGTTTGGCTTGCTCGATGGTTCAATTCCAAGACTAGATGATCCTTTTCTTTGTGCTTCTTAGGATCGTAACAATTAACCCATCATGTCATGGATCCTCAATAAAGTTTCCAAAGACATTGTGGAGAGCATCATCTTTGCCAACACTGCTGTTGAAGCTTGGCAAGATTTGCAAACAAGATTCAAGCAACAAAATGTTCCTTGGGCCTTTGAACTCCGAAAGAGGTTAATGACTTTCACTCAAGATTCTCTTTCTTTTAGCCAATATTACACCAAGTTGAAATCAATTTGGGAAGAACTAAAATCATTAAAACCACTTTGCACATGCACCTGTGGTGATTCCCGTGTTCTCATTGATCATGCTAACCAAGAATACCTTCTTTCATTCCTCATGGGACTCAATGACTCATACTCATCAATCCAGGGTCAAATCCTCCTTCAAGATCCTCTGCTTGATGTAACAAAAGCCTTTTCCTTACTCCTTCAAGAAGAGAAACAACAAGAAATTGGAAACTCATCTACTACACGAGATTCTCAAGTTGCATTTGCTATGAAATCTGCACATGAGAACTTCAAGACAAAAGGAAAGAAAGACAGACCCCAGTGTTCACATTGTAATATGATTGGACATACCAAAGACAAGTGTTACAAATTGGTGGGTTAGCCTCCTAACTACAAAGGAAAATCCAAGATTTCCACAGTTTCAGCCAACCAAGTCTATGAAGTCCAGAAACCATTCATACTCTTGGCATGTCTGAATTACAGTATCAAAACTTGATCTAAATGGTTGCTGCTCAAATCTTATAGGTCACTAAACCTGTAGAAACTTCAAATAACCCTTTGGGAGGTTTTGTTCACAACACCAAAACTAAAAATCTTAATTCCTTATCTAGCACTTGGATTGTAGATTCAGGAGCTACAAAACACATTTCTTGCTCTCCAAAATATTTTACCTCTATAATTAATGTAAACAACACCTTTGTTTTACTACTTGATCACTCTAAGGTTTTGGTTTAAGGAATAGGAGATGTTAGTCTTTTACCCAATCTAACACTCAAAAATATGTTTTACATTCCTTCATTTAAGGTTAACTTAATTTCGATTTCTGCTAGTGCCATTCATTCAAATGCACATTTTTCTTTCAATGCTAACCATTGTCTCATACAGAACCTCAATTCTCAGATGATTGGCAAGGCTAGCCTTGATAACAATCTATACACCTTGACAATTTCTGACATAAATCACACTGTTTCTGATATCAATAGTTGTACTTTTACAAATAATATTCCTATAGATGTTTGGCATAGTAAACTAGGTCACATTTCCCTTTCCAGAATTTAGATGCTGCAATTTGTTTTGCCTATATGTAGAAATGATAAAAATACTTGTAGCCATTCAAATACATGTAATGTTTGTCCATTAGCAAAACAAAGAAGGTTATCTTTTGTCTCAAACAATAATTTCTCTACTAATCCTTTTGATTTAATACACTGCGATATATGGGGTCCATATCACACACCAACTTACAAAAATCATAGATATTTCTTGTCAATAGTTGATGACTGGACAAGATTTACCTGAACTTTTCTCATTAAGAATAAGTCCCAAGCCCCTCAACTCATATCTAAGTTCTTTACAATGGTCAAGACACAATTTGGCTTGACCATCAAAGCTTTGAGATCTGACAATGCTGAAGGGTTAGAATTAATAGATTTCTTAGCCAAGCGAGGAACCTTACATCAGTTTTCATGTGTTGAGCGACCTGAACAAAACTCAATTGTTGAAAGAAAACACCAATACCTACTTAATGTAGCTAGATCCTTATATTTTCAATTTAAAGAGCCTTTAACATTTTGGGGTGATTGTCTATCTACTGCTACTTTTCTTATAAATAGGACCCCTACCCTTAATTTGCCCCATTCTAAATCACCTTATCAATTACTATACAATAAATTACCTGATTATACTGCTCTAAGAAACTTTGGATGTCTTGCATTTGCTTCAACTCTTCCTTCACAAAGAAACAAATTCTCTCCAAGGGTTATCCCTTGTGTTTTCGTTGGATATCCTTTAGGATACAAAGGTTACAAGTTATATAACCTCACAACAAGGCAATTTTTTATCTCAAGCGATGTGGTGTTCCACGAAGAAACATATCCTTTCCATGCGAATCCAGTAGCAACACCAGAAGCAGAAGATGTATTTCCTGATATTGTATTACCAAGACCAATACCTAAATCATCCTTTCAACCATCACCTCAAAATCACCAACCTTAAACTCAAGCCAAGTCAGAAAATGAAGTTCCTTTAACTGAAAAAACTGCTGAAGCTAGAACAGAAAACAATAAAGCAAACACATCCCCACTAATCAGCAATAGTAGAACATAGACCAAAGAAACTACTTCAAATGACCTCATCATTCATCCTAGAAGATCCTCTAGATCTTCCAGACTTTCCTCCTACTTAGTTGACTATCACTGCAATAACACACCATACCCTATTTCTCAGTTCATTCACTACAACTCTTTAGCTCCAGACTATTTCAGATACATTATGCAAGTCAGCACTGCTTTTGAGTTGCAATTTTATCACCAAGTTGTTCCCCATGAAGATTGGAGAAAAGCAATGAAAGAAGAATTAAATGCAATGGAAGCAAACAACACTTGGACAATCACCATTTTACCTCAAGGGAAACATACCATTGGTTGCAAACGGGTGTATAAAATAAAATACAACTCTGATGGAACCATAAACAGACATAAAGCCAGATTAGTAGCAAAGGGATACACCCAACAGGCTGGAATCGATTTCATGGATACTTTCTCACCTGTTGCCAAGCTTACCACTGTTAGAGTTCTCTTGTTTCTGGCAGCCACACAAAATTGGCATTTGGCTCAGTTAGATGTCAACAATGCATTCCTAAATGGAGATCTATTTGAAGAAGTTTACATGGATCTACCACTTGGCTATCCAATTAAGGGGGAGAATTTAGTGTGCAAACTCAATAAGTCCATATATGGACTCAAACAAGCTTCAAGGTAATGGTTCATGAAGTTTTCCACCACTCTCATCTCCCTGGGATTCTTCTAATCCAAGAATGACTATTTCCTTTTTTCTAAAAATACTAATTTTGCTTTTGTTTTCTTATTAGTTTATGTAGATGACATCATCATAGCATATTCTTCACCAACTGCAATATCTGAAATTAAGGAACAGCTATAGAAAGCATTCAAACTCAAAGACCTTGGCAACTTAAAGTACTTCCTTGGCTTGGAGCTAGCTCGATCATCAAAAGGAATTTTTCTCTCACAAAGGAAATACACCCTTTCTTTACTAGAAGACACTGGATTCCTTGAGTCGAAACCAGCTACTCTACCTATGGATCCCAACATCAAACTCAATGCTGAAGAAGGACAACCATTTGAGGACAATTCCTTGTATCAAAGACTGATTAGCAGATTACTTTATCTAACAATCAGCAGACCAGACATCACCTTTGCAGTCAATAAACTCAGCCAATACATGTCAAAACCACACACTCCACACCTCCATGCCATTCATCATTTACTAAGATACCTAAAAGCTACTCCTAGACAAGGCATTCTTTTCTCTTCAAGCTCTCAACTCAAACTTAATGCCTATGTCGATGCAGATTGGGGAACATGCCCTAACACAAGAAAATTAGTGTCTGGACAGTGTGTGTTCCTTGGAGATTCCATGGTCTCATGGAAATCAAAGAAGCAACAAACTGTTGCTTGAAGTTCTGCAGAAACAGAATATAGGTCCCTTGCCTCCATCGGCAATGAACTCACATGGCTCCATAGTCTCCTCAAGGACTTTCAAATTGACATACCAAGTTCCACGCTCTACTGTGACAACCAATTTGCAATATACATTGCTTCCAACCCCACTTTTCATGAAAGAACCAATCACATAGAGATAGACCTACACTTCATTTGAGAAATGTTCAATAAGGCTTAATTTGGCTTGTTCATGTACCAACAAAACATCAACTTGCTAACATATTCACCAAAGCCATCCCAAACCCACAGTTCACCAAGCTATTGTCCAAGATGGGTGTTCACAGCATTTTCACTCCATCTTGAAAGGGAGTATCAGAATATTGCTAGTTAAGCATTTAATGTAACTGATTGTAAACCCAAGTAGTTATAGTTAGTTATATCATAATTAGTTTGTTGGAGCCTAACTATCATCTCAGTACTCTTCCCCATGTATATATTCTCTATCTTTCTCAAAATGCAATACAATGAGGTTATTCACAATTTCCATTCTAATAAAACTTGAAGGAGAGATAAGAAGAAAAAGGCATTTCATTTTTAAAATATCCACTAGTCAGTAACCAATTGGTAAAACAATGGGTTTTGCATCTCACTTATTATCGATGGGGATGTGGGAATTCTAATAGTTGCACGCTAATGGACAAAATTTTCAAAAACCCATCGGTGATATAAAATTTTTTAAAAATTTAAATATATGCACCCAACAGTATATTTAATAAAAAATTAAAAAAGACACGAAAAATGTAGAAAAAATATTTTTTAAATACCAGCCAGTAATAATAAAAAATTAGAATGAAAAAAAATATTTAACTGATCGATAAATCCATCGGTAATTTAAAAAAAACTAAAAATAAAATATGAAACAACCATCGGTACACTCGTTGATAAGTTTCTCATGTCACGTGTTGCACGTGCAAGTATCGATGGCCTAAGAATTACTGTTGAACCAATAGGTAAACTTGTCAGTACACCACCGAAAGTTGTGTGGGCCATATATGAATATAGTGGCGCCATTAACTACAAATGGTTTTACAGATAGGTTGTCGTATAAATTAATTATCATAACAAAAATGCGACAACTCATCAAAAATCCTGTCGGTAAATACCAATGGATATGTAACAATTACAATAAAAATAATTAATTTAATATTTCTGCACTGATTTCATGTTGTTTGATGCCTATCATGTATTAAATAAACTTATCTATCATGACACTTTTATACATCAAAATGATAGATAATTTAAAATTTAGAATTATATAATTATTTCAGTTAAAAATCTTATAATAAATATTTTTAAGTAATTAATAAATAAATTTATAATACATGATAAATAATATAATATTTAATATAAAATAAAATTATATATAATAAAAAATAATTTAAATCATTGTTACAAATTAATATTATTTATTACTTTTTAAAAATTTATCTTTAAATTATTCATAAAAATATGACTTCGGTATGGTTTCTATGTTCAATACACACAATATGACAAAAATTTAGAAGTTGGAAATATTAAAATATATAAGAAAAATAATAAAATGATATATATTTATTATTTTTATATTTATTATATATAAATAAAATATTACAAAAATAAAACTATATTGAAATAAGAATTTAATTTTGATTTATTAATAGTTTAAAGGTTTTTTATGCTGTTATCTATTTAGATATTTTATTTAAATAACTTTTCAAGTGGCGGTACATGAATAAATTTCTTTGACTGCATGACAACTTATGCCTGAGTATATTATAGAACGCTTTTACATTTTACCATATTAAAATTAAATTCATAAAATAATAGTTGTCAAATAAATCAACTGATAGAAATACAAGATAGTATCAAATCATGCTACAAAACTAACTAATAATTATGATAATTAAATTGTTGATTTATAATGATTATTTTTAATATTTTTAACATCACTCATATAATTATATTTATTTTAATATTATTTATTACACTATTATTTATCATGTCTTGTTTATTGTTAAAAATAGTTGGTGTTTATTTTATATTTTAATATTATTATAAATATTTATTTAATTTTTATATCTTCTTTATTTAAAATCTTATCATTAAATACAAGATAGAAATAATAGTTTTCAAATAAATCAACCGATAGAAATACAAGATAGTATCAAATCATGCTACATAACTAGCTAATAATTATGATAATTAAATTGTTGATTTATAATGATTGTTTTTAATATTTTTAATATCACTCATATAATTATATTTTATTTTAATATTGTTTATTACACTATTATTTATCATATCTTGCTTATTGTTAAAAATAGTTGGTGTTTATTTTATATTTTAATATTATTCTAAATATTTGTTTAATTTTTATATCTTCTTTATTTAAAATCTTGTCATTAAATTTCTTAATGAAAATAATTATTGTTAACACTTAATATAATTTTTAACATTACTTATGAATTTAATTTCTATAAACTAACTGTATAAAATAATTTTCAATGACATTGGATAAAAATTCAAGAAAATATTAAATTAGGTTATAAAGTTATCAACTAATATTTTATTTTACTATCAGTGTATTGAGATTAAATTAATTATTTATTTTATAATTATTTATATTATTAAATATATAATTAATAAATAATAAATCATAAAAGAAAATATGCCAAACACTCCCTTATTAAAATGGGATGAAGTGTATATTTTTTAAATAAAGAGTTAGAGTGTCATTTCCCGATACCTCAAGAGGATAAGTGTATTTAACTCTAAAATAGATTATCATCTGAATTTTTAGCTTAACTACATTTGCAATCCTTATAAACATAGTCAATTTTTGTTTTGATCCAGTACTTTGTTTTGGGTTTTGATCCACGTGTTTTTAAAAATTCTTGGCATTTATCATTGTTGCATTACCACCGTTGTTATTGAAGCGATGACATTTATAGAAGTAAAAGAGGCTTCTTAAAATATTTATAGGAATATGATCAAAATTTTTCTGTAGTTCCAAATTATTTTTCATGCGCGCCTCGTCTTTTTTGCTATTTTTTTGGTTTGTTGGCTTGTCATCACTTTCTGAGATTTTAGGTGTTTGCGTGGTAATAGTCCTCATGATGGCTGTAGCTTGTATTTTATCTTGTTTGAGCTAGGCTTGGTTTGTTTTCCTTACTGGTTGATAGTTAGTCCCTTGTGGTGTTGTGAGCTGTGAGGCCTTTTGTATGGGACTTGGTCCTTGCTAGTGTGTTTGGTCTAGCTTGCAACTATGGATGTACTTATGCCGGCTCCTCCATTTGGGGTTAAGCATTTTATGTTTATCGAAAAAAAAACATTGAGTTTGAAATAGTTTGATGAGAATAACCTTCACCCATTTTGCAAGCTTGTTAGATATAGGGAATAAATTATGAACAACCAATCACCTTTTCTCTTGTTAAAATAAATTATTGGCAAGGTTTTTCTTTTCCCGGACTTTTAATCCTAATTGATTTGTGTTTTTGTTTTGGAAGATTTTGTGTTGTTGAAAATGCTACTTAACTTTTTGCTACACGATGACAACATATTTTGCATTTTTTAGATAATAAAGTTCTTTATCAGATCTTGAGAACAATTTAGCACATGGAGCTCAGTCTTAAGTCTTTTTATCAACAACAATGATCCATAAATGAAGTTTAACTAGATTCAACTGAAACAATGCATAGACAAACAAATAGGCATTGACCCTTATCCTTTGATTTCATTTATCATTGTTCTTCTCCCCCATCTATATCCAACAACACTAAACTAATACATTATCCATTCTTGAATAATTGTCTATTTCACAAATTTATTTTATCTAGAAATAATTATCTATTTAAAAGTTTATGTGATATTAATTATTTTTTATCAATAATATCTCTATTAAATATTATTGACTCATTAGTAAAGGGAAAGAGAGTAAGTTGGAGTACTGAAAAGAAATAAAAATAATTTAGTAAAACATTCCTAATTTTTACTAATATTGATGTTTTATCAATCATTTCTTTAATTCTATGAGTATTTATAATTGGACAGTTATTCAAAGATTCAGGGAGTAAATTAAAAAAGATTCAATAGGTACAAACTCGATGAATAAATTATTAAATAAGCACTCCTTCATTTCTCTTTCTACATTTAAACAGAAAAACCATTTCTATTTTTCCCTTTATATATCATTCCTTAGCAATGAGAGAGGGAAAGAAAAAATAAAACAAGTAACAATTAAATCCATAAAAAAAAGGAATAGGAAATTTGAAAACTCTATATCTTTTAAAGCAAAGAAAATTGTACGTGCTGTATAATTTAGTATTTAATACTTTAACAATAACATTAGAAATGTAACTAAAAATGAGAGATAACAATAACCCAAAAAAGCTGAGATGCTCATCATTAAACACTTTATATATATTTTCAATGTTATTAATAAGATTTTAAACATTAAATAATAACAACAACATTTTTGCTTACTTCAAAAAACACCCAGAATTATCCATGCATGCAGCATAACCCTTACAATATCATATGCCTATTTATATATTCATCAACCTTCAACACTGCCATGCAGAAGCAGCAACAAGTGCCCTATCCTGCCACCCCAGCAACAAGCAACCCTTGTCCTCCGTCAATCTGTACCCGTCGACTGAGTACAATCCAAGCAAGATCTTCGATTGAGTCACCGCGTTGGGACTTAGTGGCACTCCTTTGAACCCTTTCCCTTCCATGATCTTCCTCCACTTGTCCAGCCTCTCGTGCCTCTCAATCCTCTCCGACCCTTCGCACGCTACAATATTCCTTATCTCCGGCGCGAATATGTACTGCTCCACCTTCGCCCGTTGTATTGATTCCGGGGGAAATGTAGCATCCAAGGAATCAAAAATCGCCGAGTAATAATGCAGCGCCTCGAGGAACCTCCCTAGAAAATATGGACCGTTGTGGCTGGCTTCCTGCTCCACCAGGGTCACTATGCTTGGCGCTTGGTCCCTAATAATGGATAGCAAATTCCCAAGGGAGTTACCAGGAACTCGGTGGAGCCTGTTAACTGAATTAACGGCCAATGCTTCACCAACTCGGTGGTTGAGCATGTGCGGCTTTAGGTCTTCTAGCTGCTCTCCAACACTGTGGAATTCAAAGGGGATCCGGAGTGAGTGGGCTAATTCGGTTAGACATCGGCCTGTTTCCCTAACTGACTCAATGCAAGGCCCAACTCCGGTGATCCGAAGGAAGGGGGCACCTCCGGGCCGAGCTGACAGGGCCTGCATAAAAGCGGGCCACTGATAGCCCTGGTTGATATCCAGGTCTATCACGTGGACCCTCTCTTCGCCCTCAAAGGCCTCGAAAATGGCCTGGTTTGCTGTGAAGTGGGCAAATTTGATGTAAGGGCAGGCTTGGTAGACTATTTGGTAGATCTTGAGGACTTCCAAGGAGTTTGATGTTGGGAAACGGGATAGGGGTGATGATGATGACGATGACAATGATGGAGAAGGCTTGCTAAGGTTGTTGGAGGTGCTTGATGGCTTCGCAGTGAGGGTTGTGGCTAGCCTTGCGCTTAGGGATTCTGTGAAGCATGATGCCACGCGTTGCATGGAGTCCCCGAGTGGGGTTACCACCCTGTTGAGATGGTGTAAGTACCTTCTTGCCAGCATGTATTCCTCTTTGGCCACTGCCTCCGCACATGCTAGAAGCAGGTGCACCAATTGGAGCCCACTGTCTTGCTCCTATGTATAATAATAATTCGACAACAAGAAATTGAAAGTTTAGTTAGGTCAAAGTTCATGTTACACCAAATTGTCAGCTTGATTTGTTTCTTAATTTTGAGATTAATGATGTATTTAGGGGTTAATTTTAGTGGTAAGAAGGTTTTACTTTTACATTGTGATCTAATGATATGTATTACCCCATGATAAGTAAATATGTTTGACTTCCATTCTAATTACTTTGAAAGGACATGCAAATGAAATGATTTAATTAGATGATAGTGTAAATTTTTTTGTACACTATTATCGTATTAAAATTAAACTTTTTTTCTTTCCATTTCATGTTGAAATTATTAGTTGCTTGATCCCATGGTCAAAGGGTATTTTAATTTGGTAATATATGTTGCATGAGTTGTTGAGTCGATTTGGCTAATAACAATTATTAACTTATAATTTGATGAGTTTAGGTGGAGGAAGAGGAAAGATTTTACTACCTGTTCCATTCCGATTGGAATTGGCACCATCAAACTTTGTTGGTGTGGGTGTGATTGTTGCTGTTGTTGCTCCTGTGGTTGCTGCTTCTGTTGCTTCTCTTGGTAGCGTTCTTGTTGTAAAGCTTGTGACAGGGATGCACTAACCATAGACCCCATTTGATGGTAGATGTCACTCTCATGTGACAGTTGAGAAGAACCACCATGCACTAAGGATTCTTCACCCACTGATCCTCCACAGTACCTCGAGGAATTGGGCATAGTCAAGGTTTCCACGATGGATGGAATCGAATTTGGCAAGTCAAAGCACTCTAATGAGCTTTCAATATCAGAAGACACCTTGGTTGATAAGTACCCTGCACCAGCTAGTCCATCTCCTTGATAGTCTTCTAAGAACTCTTCGATTGCTGGCAGTGAAAGGTTCTCAACATGCTGCATATACTGATTATTTGGCGAGTTAAACACCTTGTGGAGTGGACTAAGCCTTTTCCCTTTATTGTAGCTACTATTATATGCTCCAATATGGGATGAAAACCGTGGTGGTGAACACCCTGAGAGGCTCTGACCTTGCATTGCATGAGCATAATTGTAGTTGCAATTGTAAGTAGAGGCTTGTAGGGAAGGGGCATTCCTCACTGGGGAAGAGATCATGAAATCACCATCTAGATGATCAGAGAAATAGGATTCCCACATCAAACTGTCTGGTGATTGGACTTCCACATCTCCATCAAGGTCAAATTTGAGTGCAGGAAGGTTCAAGCTCGGTGGGGTTAGGCTAGTTTGTTCTAAATCCGTAGAGGATTGAGTTGCATTATTCTTAGATTGCAAAACTGATGAGTCATTTGAAGAAGTAGGTTGGAGTTTGTCAATGGAGTTCTCACTCTTGAGGGACAATGAACTTCCACAAAGTGAATTGATCATTCTTTTTTTTGGTTTAGCCTTTTTCTCTCCGTCTCAATTGAGCAAGAATTAATTCTCAATACCCGAGAGGCCCGCAAGGTAGGGTAAGCTATCACTTGAAAGTTTTTCCCCCCCTCTTTTTTCCAAAAGTTTAATAGAGGAATGTGTCTCCAATTTGGACTCTCAAGTTTTCATTAGGGTCTATAGAGTGTGGTTGGAACATGGAAAGAGCAAAGACTCTATTTTCTCCCTTCTTATTATTGAGATGGATTTTGTCAGCTACTAAGTCCAAATTGTATAAGAGAGGCAAGGGAAACCATAGACAACACCTAATTCCAATTGTTATGTGGTTGGAGGTTTGTCTTTGATAATCTCCATTCATGCCACATTAAAAGTGCTAGCTGGTTTTTCTGAGGCCTTATTTTTGTCATTTTTCCTCACCTGTTTTAACCGTTTACCACCGCATGGCCTTGGAATAGTTTGAGTTGCCAATAAAGGACAAACGTTTGGGACGGTCCACTTCTTTTCGCCGCCCCACCTGTCATCTAATTACAAGGCTCTTTTTGTTCTCACCTAAGTAATCATTAGAGACATTCTTTCATACTCCATAAGAAAGAAATTTTTTCCTTCATGGAACATCTTCACCTATAGTTTTAGGTATATAAGGCGAGAGAATAGGAGACTAAAAAGAATAAAGGGTGGAAATACATGGTGGAGGAAAGAAAATTTCTTCCTCGATGAACATTCAAGAATTTTTGGAAATTGTGGGCATCTATTAATAAAATGTTTAAGAAAGGAAGAAAGAGTTATCAAGGGATATCAGTTACACAGAACTTGCAACTAAATAAGATTATATTAATTAGCAATTTCTCAAAACTATAACTGCAGTTTGTTTATATAATTACCAAAAATTGATATTTTAAATGTTACTCCCCCCATTTCACTCCGATTGTCCAAAAACAAAAAAACACACATATCAAGAAAAAAAATAAATAAATATTGACAATAGTGTAAAATTGTGTTAATAGACAAAATTATTCCTATTTAATTGGTTAAAAAATTAATGCCTACTTGATAATAGTATAAAATTGTGAATCATACTAAGGTTATAATTGGGAGAAATAATACCTCCTTAATATGATAAATTGACAGATGGAGTAAAACAAAAAAATAAAAAAAGTGGACAATTAGAGTGAAACAGAAGGAGTACACAATTATTTGTTTGCTATTGTAGCTATAATTTTTTAAATGGAGAGAGAAGAAATATCAAAACTACATTATAATATTATAGTACAAATAAATTAATTGTGCATTATATTATGATGATCAATTGGAGAACCTTAGGGGGGGGGGGAGGATTAAATTATTAACTAATATCTCCTTTTGAAAGAAAAACTATACTTTTGAATTGCATTGTTTTCTTTGCACACAACGAATTAGACTTTCTATACTTTCGAATTGCATTGTTTTCTTTGCATACAACGAATTAGACTTTCTATTGAAAGGACTGGCCAAGCCAAATAAATTAATCATGTTGTGATGGTAATTTCTTGAATAAATCAAGGAGAAATACAAAAAGAAAACGAAAGGGGTTAAAAGAGGAAAAAAGGACAAGGGACATAGACAACGTCGTCAGATCCAACGTCGGTGTGCCGCCCTTGCTCCTTTGGATTTGCCAAAGGAATGGAGTGCTTGTCCCTAACCCTTTCCCCTCCTTCGGAGGTATCTCTTTATCTCCATGTGTAAAAGAGCTTTGAGTGAACATTAATCTTGATTTTCAATTTCTTATTTCTTCTATGTCTCACTTCTATTGTTTTAATGAATCGGCTCATAACAAACGACACATATCTGATTACATTCGGTTAGGGAGAAAAAGAGAGACATTCTTATGAGTTATATGTCCTAGCAAGGCATTGCCCTTGCTCTTATTCATTTATGGTTTGACAGTTTTAAGGTGGCAATTAAGTAGATAAATATGTGTATACAAATGGTTGTTAATGAAAAAATTAGGAAAAACTATCGATGTGATCAATGAATCATACAGAAATCAAAATTAGAGTAATATCTTCTTCTCTAAACATAATAAGAATCTTTCGAAAATAAAAATAATGCTTTAAATGCAACTATTCTCTTCGTTAGTCCTTTTTTTGGTGATCATTTAGAGTAGTGGCAGATTTAGAGGGCGGCGACGAGCACCCATGCGCCCCCCCCCCCCCCTCTCTCTCCACTTGAACTTATTTATTTATATACATAAAAAATAATATAATTAAATATATAGCGATTATTAAATAGAAATTACATAAAAAACTTATCTGCCACTTATTAGTATACAAACTCAATATTATGAATTTGATGTTTTTAGTTATTTTATATTATCTTGAGGAACTTGTTCATACTCTTCGAGTAACATTAAGCGCTGATGAAAACATAAAAGTCTTTGTTATATCTCTTGATTAGTTTGGTATGGACTCTTCTTGTTTCAACAGCTAGTTTTGAGAGATTTTTTTTAATTATCAATTTTGGGAAGAATATGCTAACAAATAATATGAAAAATGAATTTCTTACCAATTGTCTCTTAACTTATATTCTGTGAAAAATTAATGAAAAATTTAACACATTATATTATTAACGATTATTATGACTCAGAAGAATATTGTCCTCAACTTCGATAAATATGTACAGCACATATATATAAATTTGTGTACACTAATTTTTTTTATTGGCATATATCATAATATTTATTTTTTATATAAATAATTATTTTTGGCACCTTCCTTTATAATTTTTCTGGATTCGTCCTTGTTTTCGAGTAAATACCAAATTTCTTGAAGCAACTAAATTATAGCTACTATAATAACGAAAACTTTGTTGCTTACTTCAACATATATTATCAACCTAGCATAAAAGTTTCCCATGCTTTAAGGTTGGTCTGACTCTTGCCAGCTAATTTTTAAGTTGTCTATTGATTTGGTTTATTGGTAGATGGCATCATCTAAGAATATAATGAAACAAAAGGCAGATGATAATATTGAAGACACCATTCGCACTCAAACAAATAACAAAATGTATATGAATTAGTCAAGCAAAAATATATATGTTATGTGTTTGTCTTTAGACAGGAAATCCTGTTGCTCCCCTCAGTTACTAAGTGGATTTGGGCACCTTATTTATAAAAAAAAAAAAAAAAATCTATGCTCTAACATGAAGAGTACCTATGGTCTCACATTTTATTAGCATTATAGCGTGTTTTATGTTATATCCTGATGTCGTTAGACAAATGCTACATGGCATTGGTTTTATTGGACATTAATTTGTAAATGGCATGGCCTACTCAAAGTGGTAGTTCTAAGCATGGCTCCAATCAAATAACAGCCAGTCTCCAACCACTAATTGTCCTCCACCACTATAGATCCTCTTTGGACTATCTTCCAATACATTAATATGGCTAAGTCAAATCGATTTAGATTTGATTTGAACTTCTCTCTGTCTCTATATACATTAAGATGACCTATTCTGAAGGATGAGGAAGCAAGAGAAAGAATTTGGAGCGCCGTCTCTCCTTTTTTCGCAATTGTACTATTTTCTTAACTTCGATATGTAGCTTGGTAGGTACTCTTTTGAATTCGAGTAGATTGAGTTGGCTATTTACTATTCATATAAGTAATTTCAAGCATGGATATAATAACTAATAAAGTAAGGGAAGACAAAATAAAATTAGTCAATATTTTGAGAGTTTTAGCTCACAGGATTTGTTATAGAATAACTAATTATGATTCATTACTGAGACACTTCTTATATGATGTCCCATTAGATATTTAAATCACTGTCGATCTCTAATATCTGACCAACTATTATGCATAGGAGTTAGCAATAAGTGATTCTTGATGATCGGAAGAGCTCACAATTAAAGTCAATTAAGGACATCTCTACCACTGATCCAAAACTCAATGCGGTAGGACACTTATTCCTTCCAAGATTGACCTATAGGCAAGAAAGAGCAAACCGATCGTATATCGAAAAGGTCAGAACACTGATTTAAATATTTACTAGCTCAATCTGAATTCAATTAATTCAATCAGAATATAATAAAATATGTATTTATATAAATATATAAAAATATAAATAACATATGTCATAAATATAATAAAAAAATTAATTGAATATATATGTGCATCTATTAAAATGACAATAAATTTTATAAAATTAAATTTATCACTGAAAAAATAAATATTACAAATATATGGCATTTGCCCAATTCTAAAATGACCAACCTGCCTATTTCTTAAAATAACTCAAAAGACAAACAAAAAAAAAATTATAGTGCAGGAGACATGACAAAAAATATTACCGTAGACACAAAACATATACGCATCCCACACCCATCTCTCTCTCTCTCTCTCTCTGATCTTATCTAAACCACCTTTTAAGATTTCAAACCAATGATTGAGAGCCACATGTTACTTCTCTGCTTTAGTGCCAAAGTTTTGGTTGAAGGCTTGTGACTTGGGGAGCCGATCGAGAGAGCATTTCATCTTCTTGCTTCAACATCTCTTTGCTTGTTCACGTTCTCTCTCTATGCAGCTGTCTTGTTTCTTGGTTGCCTTTGTTTTAATTGTGGCCCTCCCATTCAACCACGCTGCGAGGGTTGACCAATGATTTGATGGTGCTCAAGAGTTGAGATGCAAAGACATTGAAGGCACTGGAGATCATGGCGAAACTTGTTGTACAGATGCATGGTCGAAGGTTGGTGGAAGGGACAGGCTGTGGCTGGAAAGATGCTCCTCGGCGACCAGCAGACAGTGTAAACCGCCTCGGTTCAGACGGTTTCACCAATTTTTGACCCATTTTTGGGTTATTGACTGGTTTTTAAATTTCCTATTTTTAGTGACTACCTAAACCGGACAAAGGTCCGCTTCTTGATTCAATCAATTGAACTAGTTAATCCACTTTGGTTTTCTATTCCTTGCCTATAAGTTAGGGTATAAAAGGAGAGGGAATGAGAGAGTAAAAAGAATGAAGAGTGGGTATAAATGGTATAGGAAAAATAATTACTTCCTTCATGAACATTCAAGAAGTTTCAGAAATCATGGGCATCTTAATAGAATGTAAAAGAAAGGAAGGAGTTAATAAGGCATATTGGTTACATAAAACTTCCAACTAAATAACATTGTATTAATTAGACTATAAATGTAGTTTATTATATAATTACAAAAAGTTTTATATTTTAAATGTTACTTGCCCCTTTTCACTCCAACTGTCCAAAAAAATAAAAATAAAAACACGTTACAAAAACAATTAATTAATATTGATAATAGTGTAAAATTGTGAATCATATTAAGGGTACAATTGATAAAAATGAATTAGTGTCTCCTAATATGATAAATGGACAAATAGAGTGAAAAAAATAGAAAAAATGTGAAATATTGGAGTGGAATGGAGGGTGTATATAATTATTTGTTTGCCATTATAGCTATAATTTTTTAACCATGATAATGAAGAGACAATAAATATCAAGACTACATTTTAATATTATAGTTCAAATAAATGAATTGTGCATTATATTATGATGATTGATAATAGAACTTAGGGGACACAATTAAATTACTAACTAATATCAACTATGAAGTACTCCCTTGAAATAAAAACATACACTTTTGAACTGCATCGCTTCTTTGTACACAACGAATTAGACTTTCTAACGAAAGGACTGGCCAAGCCGAATAAATTAATTACGTTGTGTTGACAATTTCTTGAATAAATCAAGGAGCAATGTATAGAAGAAAATGAAAGGAGGTGAAAAGTGGAAAAAAGGACAAGAAAATGGACATAGACAATGTCATCAGATACAACGTCAGTGGGCTATGTTGCTCCATTTGATTTGCCCAAGGAATAGAGTGCATGTCCTTAACCCTTTTCCCCCTTCGGCGGCATCTCATTTTGTGAAAGTGTACTGAGTGAACTTTAATCTTGAATTTCAATTTCTTCTTTCTTGTATGTCTCACTTCTATTGTTTTAACAAATCAGCTCATAACAAGTGACGCATATCTAATTAGATTTGGTTAGGGAGAAAAAGAAAGACAATTTTGAGTTATGTCCTACCAAGGCATTGCTCTTGCTCTTAGTCATTTACGGTTTGTCAATTTTAAGGTGGCAATTAAATAGATAAATAAGTGTGTGCAAATTATTGTTAATGAAAAAATTAGGAAAAACTATTAATGCGATGAATCATAAAGAATTCAGAATTAGAGTAATATCTTCCTCTCAAAGCATATGAGAGTCTTTCAAAAAAAAAAAAAATGCTTTAAATAAACCCCTCTCCTTTATTGTTCTTTTTCGGTGATTTTTGAGAATAAATAATGACAGTCTATTTAGTTTGAATTTTTAGTTTTTAATTTTAATTTTTAATTTTTTAAATTTTATGAAGAAAATATTAAAATTTATAAATTTTAATTTTTTTTTATTTTTATTTCTAATTTTTATTATTTCTTTTATAAAATCTGAAAAATTAAAAAATTAAAAAAAAAATTAAAAACTCAAATCAAACATATTCTAAATTTCTTAATGTAACTAAATTACAACTGCTATGGCTAAATATTTATTGTGCATTTCAATATATAATACCAATCCAGCATAAAAGTTTTATAAGTTTCCATGCTTTAAGGTTGGTCTATTGCTCTTGCTAGCTAATTTTTTAGTGGATTGGTGATTTGGTTTATTGGTAGATGCATCATCTTATAATCTAATTAATGAAACAAAAGGCAGATGATCATATTCAAGACACTATTACTACCAAACAAATAACAAAATGTACACGAATCAATCAAGCAAAAATATATACGTTATGTGTATGTCTTTAGGCCGGAAACCTTGTTGCTCCCCTTGGTTACTGAGTGGCTTTGAGCACCTTATTTACCAAAAGACAAATCTATAGTCTAAGATGCAAAGTAATCAAGACTCAACTGTAGATGCAACTACTAGGCAATTATATATGCTATTCCGGCTAAAAATTCTTAAGCACACTAAAATAGTCAGAAAATCTCGTTACTCTATATCATATCATTAATATTTGCCATATTTATTACGTGGATCATCACTGTTCTCTATTATTGTTAATATAGCTGCTGTGACGAATATAACATAAAGTAGCAACATTTTTCGTTTTGGAAACATGAATTAAACAAATAACAT
The DNA here is from genome assembly GCA_031216125.1 of Dalbergia cochinchinensis. Classification (NCBI taxonomy): domain Eukaryota; kingdom Viridiplantae; phylum Streptophyta; class Magnoliopsida; order Fabales; family Fabaceae; genus Dalbergia; species Dalbergia cochinchinensis. The sequence goes on from CM062368.1 coordinate 27,753,796, forward strand.
AAATTTTCTTGGGAAGTAGAGATTGAAGTTGTTCAACAAAAATTGATGCCCTTCGCGTACGCGCACATACACGCGCGCACATGGAAATAAAATGCATGCAAAATGCGCGCCCTTAGAGGAGATGTTTTTAAACATCTTGTATTCAATTTTAATTTTATGGTTAACAGTAAACGTAATCACTAGCATTGCATCGAAATTACTTACAAGAAACAAAATGCATGCAAAATCTCAACTCAATCACAAATCTCAATCTTATCACGATTATTTTGTATGTAGTCATGGAAATAATCTTTTTAATTCAACAAGCTTTTCTTTTCCTTTATAAATACCATACCTCTATGGCAGTAATAAATGAAATCTCGGCATATTTAATGTAATGAGTTTAAGAAATATTTTCAAAATTGTATAAAAGGTAGCCATATTATGAAATTAATCCAAATTAAACTAATCAATGGTTGTTCAATCAAAGGTTTATGACAATTATTGACGATTAATTTATAAAGAGTTGCACATGATCATGCAAACTATTTTAAAAATTTGTAATTATTCTTGAAAATTCTTCATGTAATTACTACATGATGTGTATAAATAGGACAATCAAATTGCAAATTCAACATTCACAGTTTTTCGATATCTATCTGAACTCGTCACTATTCCTTTTTTAATAGGAAAAAGAATGATAGAAAATATATGCTTATGAACTATCTATTTGATTGAATGAGTGCAAAACAAATCAGGTAATATTCATTATATCCTATAGGAAATTTGACATTAATCCATTTGTATTAATGAGTTTCGATTTGGGCACACAACTAAAGGTAAGTGGATGTATATATGACTTGAAAATTTTGTGCATATCTTCTTTCTTCTTTGCAAATTATGGGACTATCATTCATCTCTGATATGTTTGTCATTGTCCATTTCAATGATGGAGTTTATTAATTGTTTATTCATACTTCAATCAAAAAAGGATTAATCTGAAAAAGTCTATCGATGATGAAGCCATTGTAATCGATGAAACACTCATATGATCTTGTAAAAGGGTACTAAAGTTCAAGGGATTTCCACATCTATGATGGTGTGCTTGAATCATATACCTATCATATGATGGAAAACTTATCTTTTGACAAAATCATGTGCTGTTATATTATTAAAACAAGCCTATTTTCCTCGCACAGATTATATGACAAAAGAAATGGCTTTCTAAAAAGCTCTTATGTCTCAGATCACACAAATTGACACCCCAAATTAATCAATGGACATTAGAAATGGGAAAAAAGTAGAAAGAAAGGAAATTAAAGATCCTAAAGTTAGCCGAGTAGCTTATAATAATGAAAGTGAAGATCAAACTCAAACTCCATGAGCATTATTGTTTGTTTTATATTTTGTTTTTATGTTCTTAGATGGATGCAACATGGAATTGGTTCTATTGGACTTTAATTTGTCTGTGACTACAAATCCTCTTCAGACTATCTTCTAATAGATTAATATGGCTCTTTCAAATTGATTTAGGTTTGATTTGAAATTCTGTCTGTCTCTACATACATTAAAATGACCTATTCTTAAGGATGAGGAAGCAAGTGAAAGAATTTGGTGTGTCACCTCTCCTTTTTTCTAACTCTACTATTTTTTAACTTGGATTCGTAGCTTGGTAGGTGTTCTTTTGAATTCTAGTAGATTGATTTGGCTATCTATTATTTGTGTGACTAATTTCTAGCATGGGTATAACTAGTAAAGTAAGCGAAAACCAAATAAAAATAGTCAAGATTTTGAGCGTTTTAGCTCATAGGATTTGTTGTAGTATAACTAATTAAGATTTATTATTTAGACACGTCTTATGTAATGTCCCATTGGATATCTAAATCATTGTCGATCTCTAATATCTGGGCAACTATTATGTATAGGAGTCATAATCGATTTTTGATGATCAGGAGAACTCAAAATTGAAGGCAAGGACACCTCTACCACTGATCTAAGACTATAATAATGCGGTTTTTTTTTTTTTTTATTTTGTCAAGACTATAGTAATAGGTTTTATATCATCGCATCTTAACACGGGGTCAAACTCAAAATATATATTAGGCCTTTCAGGCTAGTGGTAGGAGGCAGATGTGGCAAACTTAGAAGCTAGTATGTCCATGATAAAAAAGAAAAAGAAAAAGAAAAAGAAGAATCTAGTATGTCAGGCTCGAAAGCTGCAAAAGATGATGAATTGGGCCGTAATGGCTGCAGCCCATTGGTTATGGATTAAGGTTGTCACGATCCGATCTAGAAACGTGACTAGCACATGAAAAATCTCATCCTCACATAAGTCTTGTGATCTCCGAGTTATTCTATATGCATATTTTAAATCATAAAACCATTTAAATCAAAAATTCATCTCTAATAGAACTCAACATAGTCTCTTTGCAATCAGAGTAATCACTTTCTTTCATTAACCAAGTCTAAATATGTAGCTGTAATATAAAATATATATATATATATTGAGTTGTTCTCTATGCAAAATAACCATGAATGCTAAATTATTAAATACAAATCAAGAATATAATCATGGTATACAAAATGCAAAAGCTACCTCTATATGGTTTAGACCCCTGCCCGCATTATCACTGGAGCACTCTAGAGCAAAAAGCAAAATATATACTTCACCCTGATTGAAGCTCATCAACTGAGAATTCTAATGCTGTCGAGGAGCAGGAGATGGTTGAGAAAGACTTATAGTAGCTACTGTATTTGTAAATGGAAAAAAAGGAGGTGAGTTTTATCTAAAACTCAGTGAGTGAATTCTTATCTGTAACTCCCTTCATGGGACATCAAGAAGAATGCATAATATCATAATAATAAAACCAAAGCTCTAAAATATTTTCATTTTTACATACATACTAATCAAAATCATTATTATCTCTAAATCATAAATAACAATACTCTAATATAGAAACAGGGATCTCTGGTCATGGACAAATATGTGACATAATAAATTATTTAGTTATGCATAATAAATATGATATAACAAATTCTCCGATCTCAAGGGTTCCTGGACACCTAGCTAGATTTTATCCTTACTCTAGGGCGAGATTGTCCCATAAGGGTAACTTGATACAAAGGTTAATAATTGCTTACAGCCGTTAACCCACTACTTGTTTCTTTATAGCTACCATTTAGTTTAAAATCATAAAATTTAAACATTTTTTCTAAAACCTTGTACTGGGCTTTAATCTGAGTTTGAAAGCTATATTATAAAAGTTATACTACTCTAGGAATCATTAAAATATATCATGAATTCTCTAGATAATCAAATTATAGTCAGTTTATTCATAAAATCATTTTACCAATAATGGTCACATGGTTTTACATCAAAACATATAGTTCATGCTATTTCGAAAATTAAAATTTTCATAAACTTGATATATAGATCAACAATAATCTCTAAACTCTTTGAAATGCTCTCTAACATCATGCATTTAAGCCATATTTTAAATAAAATAATTCTAATATTAACATAGACATCATAGGATTGACCCCACTCACCTGGAGAGATGGTATATGAAGGACCAATGCCAACTGGGCTCCATGGAGTGGGGATGGCACCAATGTCGACCATAACAACCCTAAAACTCTAGATCAATATCTAAAAATCTATAGATAACTCTAAACCCACTCTAACAACATTGGAGAGAGTATCTTCATTTGACAACAATGAGAAAAACAACAATGCCCATACTTTAGAACATGAAATGGAGGGGAAAAAGATGAGAAAACCAACTAAATCTCTTACTTTTGAGCTTTGGAGGAGAAAGATTAGAATTGGATTGAAGCAGAGGAGAGCAAATATGTTTGGGGTGAGGGTTTTCATGTTTCTGTTTGGAAAACCCGAATGTGGGGGTTTTAAAGGGATGAGGCATTATTTTTCAAAACAATATCATGTTTTACTGTGCTGATATGATAACAGACTGCCTGACACAAAGGGCACCTGTTGGCTTGCCTACTCATTGCAGTGAGCCTGTTCTGCATAATTCTACAACAGCAACGCCAGGTTCTACACTCTTGGGTCTTTTATGCACTGGGGCCTTCTTGACAACATGGGTGGATCCCGAGAGATCCTAAGGCCATACTAGATTTATCTAGAGACACGTGAACCTAAGACATTACAAAGGCTTAAGATAGTGGCTTCTTAAATTCACATGGTAAAGGTTTGAACCCATCTTCCCACCTACTAAGAAAAAATATCCATAATCCCCTATACCAAAAGCAAAAGAAGCTATGTGAGGGAAAGTTAGAAGCACTAAAATAATTTAAAAAAAATCTTATAAAGTAGATTATGAATACGAGATTTTATTACACTTGAATGTTGAATATTGTCTCTCTTACTTAGTGAATCCAAATATTAGCGTGCTCCTTTTCAATTGAAGGATTCAGAAAGAACCAAGATTCAATCTTGGCCAATGCTCTAATATGAGTTAGACAACAACCACAATCTCTATATATCCCACCCTATTCAAAATTATTAACTCTCATATCACTTGCTGGGCAGTCAAGATATCTCAATGGCCAAGGAGATCTCTATTAATAGGATAAATAAAAGGTCAAAATAGTGGTGTAAATTCAACATCTTGACTACCTAAATACCATGAATTTAGAAGTCTTTTTTCCTTACATTGTCCTTTCTTCCTTGATAATGTTGCACTTTACTACTTACATGTAAATTTATATAAGTAAAAGGTCAAAATTATGTTTAAATTTGCCTACTTTTTCAACAATATAATGGAACATTATTGTATATGGACGCTTGAGTAATATACTTCCAAATGTCAACATGGTAGCACAATTTGTAACACCCCAATTTTTTTTCCCTATGTTCAAATGACTAAAATGCCCCCGAGGTCATTTTTGCCCGGGAATCGAGGACAGTTGGTCCCGGCTAACCTCAAGAGGTTAGTTTTATGATTGAAGGGAATTAATTGTGTTATGCATAATGTTAGAGGTGAAAATCTCATTTTTTGGTTTTTTTGAGTGAAATTGCCAAAATATCCCTGTGGCTAATTAACACAGAATTAATTACTGATTGGGCCCGGACTTTACTCAAAAGTTTAGAATGTTATGTTTTAGGAATATATGATATCAGTATAAACCTGGATGGTCCCAGGGAGTTTTTATGAAAAATTACCGTTTTGCCCCTAATTAAGGGCATAATGAGCTTAATTGCATGATTAACAAAACCTAAGTAATATTAGGCTCTAATTAAAAATTAATTAATTTTAATTATTAATCTTGAGTCAAAATAATTAATTGAGGTTAATTAGAATCTAAGATTGCTTAAGAAAACTCAAAATTCTATTCTTAATCCAAGACATTATGTCATGTCATAATGAATAGTAATTTCTCTCTCCAATTCCCTAATTTAAGGAATTGTGTTAGTTTTTGAAATTCAAAATAATTGAGTTTAATTTAAATTAAATGAACTTAACTCCTTTATATGTTTATGACCGCTCTTTAATCATAATGTTGAAATGTCTAAATGCATGACTATCATCCTAAACACCTAATTACTCATTCCTAACCATTTTCCTAATTACATCTACCTCTAAATACACATCCTAACCTACATGAAGAAGGAACTTGCCCCCCAAGATCCCCCAAGGAAGCCGCCGACTCTTCCCCCCCTTTTCATCCTCTCATGTTTGATTTCTTCTGCAAATACAACCTCAAGGCAAGCCATAAACACCATTTGCTCATTTCTTGCAAACTTGAGTTCAAGAATTCTCTCAAGCTCTCTAAGCTTTTCTTTTTCCTTTTCCTTCAAAGAAATCACCACCAACCACTACATCCCACCTCAAACCACCACACAACCACTATAAATCTTCCATCAAAACACTTAGCCTTTCACCAAGATCAATCCCAAGACACATCTTCATTCCTCTTTTTCTTCTCTTGGTCGAAACCACTTCCTTGCTTCAAGGAGGAATTGTGCTTCTCATCTCATTTCAAGACCAAGCTCTACTCTTTCAAATGAGAAAAATACCTTTGGTATGGAGTTGTTTTAAAGTTTTCATTCTTTTCTTTTGAATAATTTTGGTTAGAATATTGAAATGTTGGTTCATTCCTTTTCTTCCTTTCGTTTTCGGCCTCAAGGTTTTCCTTTTCTTTCTTTCCATTTTTTGACCTTGATGGCTTTGTGGGTTAAGAATCATGGAGTTGATGATGAGGATTTTTTATTTTGGTTACAAAACCATCATTTGCTAGACCTCTAAAGCTTCAAGATTTCATTTTAGTTATAAGAGTTCTTAATAAATGAAAATGTTATTTGGCTTTCTTGATGAGTTTTGTTTTGAGCAAAATGGAACAATATGTTTATGTTATCACTTAATTTTCTTAAGCTCAAGACTTATCCCTTTCAACCTTAAAGTTGATCGGTGTTTTAGAGTGGTTACTGTAAATAGGAGTCTTGAGCATAAAACTTATAAGGAGTAAAATGCACATACACTCATATTTATTTTCCAAATTATCACTTAAATCTTAGAGGTTAAAAATAAGTTTGCACTCCCATGTATATGTTTATACTATCACCTAATCATTTAAAGTTCAAGACTTACCTCTTTCAACTAACAATTGATCGGTGTTTTAGAGTTTATACTCTAAATAGGAGTCTTGAGCTTAAAAGCTTAAAGAATAAATAAAAATAATATTTGGTCTTCTTTGATAATTCTTTTCCTTTGAGCTTGATGGCGAGTCTAAGGAGACAAGGTTCTTGGAACCATAATAATGAGAGACTCTAAAACTCATGTTTATGGTGTAAGATTGATTGGTTTTTTAGAGTTGTCACTCTAAATAGGAGACTTGAGCCGAGGACCTAAAGAATTAATAAACGAAAATACATTCATGTTTATTTTCCAAGTATTTGCATTCCATATTTATATTTGAACCGTGCATAACATATTTAATTCCAAGTCATCACTTAAATCTTAAAGATAAGAAAATAAACGCATTTCATATTTATATTTCTTGTCTAGCATATTTATGTTTCAAGCAATCACCTAAACTTAAAGATTAAAAGTGAGCTTACATTCTCATATTTATATTCAAGCTTTGCATATCACATTTATAATTCCATCACCATCACCTTATAATGCCAAGATTAAAATGAGGCTTGCATTTGCACGTTTAAGTTTATGCCATCACCTAAACAATCTAGAGCTCAAGGCTTATCCCTTTCAGCTTACATAGGAATTTTGGTTCCATGGACTTTTATCCTTACAAACACGATTTGGTTTTCAAAGAGTAAGGTTCTAAGAATTGGTATATCATTGGCTTGAGGTTTTAAAGTTTATAGTTCTCTTCGAGAATGCTCCATGACTTAGAATTAATTTTGAGAAAGACTAGTTACTAGAAATGCTCACTCTTGCAAATTTTACATGCTTTGGAATGTTAAACTTTAGTTTCTACTCTAACATTTCCAGACATAATGTATGCTAGTTGAGGTTGCTTAAACAATTTGTTAATAATTAGTATTATAATTATTTTTAGCCCTTAGAGAAAACTAGTAACTAGGAAGAATAAAAAAATGTGATTTCTAGAACCCTTAAAAGTGAAAAATATAAGTTCTATCCAGCATGTTATAATTTGGTGAAAAAGATGTTTGACACTTAGTAAATGTGTAGGAATCACCCATAATTGACTTAGGAATTAATTTTAGCATTATAGGAAAAGTCGGTAATGAGAAAGGGTTAGAAACATAACTTCTAGAATACCGAAATTTACTCATTTTCATTTCTGTTTAAACCTTTCCAAATCCGTATAATGATGTTCCTAAGGTTAATGATTAGTAGAAGTCATTGTAATTAATCCCTTAAACGCATAAAAGAATAAATGCAAAAGTTGGGTTTACCCGATTTAGAGGTTTAATCGGTTAAGAGATAATGTAAGTGCTTATTCCATGAGATGATGTGAATTAATGTACTTAAAGATTTATGTGATGATTATGTTTGCACACTTGGTTGCTGGATTCACGAATTGTTATAGCAGGTCATGATTACACGTGAGATGTTAAGATGCATGTGTTTAAGTGATATGAAAGCATGTGACATTATATGATAAGTTTGTGCTCTTGCATCTCAACATAACATGCTAACCTTAAGGTGACATAAAACACTCAGAGATGATCCTTACGTAACGAGCCGGGCTTGACGTAGAGGTGATCCAAGAGGGTGACCGTTTTGTGATGGGCTGAGCCCAGTAAAAAGTGATCCTATGCCCCCTATCCTGCACTCTGAAGTCGAGAATTTGCTTATCGAAAAGATAAGTGTTAGCTAGTGACGACTAGTGAGGTATGAGCTCATAACCTAGAACTCTTGAGAGGAGAGATTAATAGGGTGGCCCCCAAGTGAAAGAAGTAAGAACCTTAAGTCACCTAAACGAATAATGAGGAAAAGATCATGCTAGAAGAGTTTGCATTCTTTATTATATGAGGTTGAATTGTGGCATTAGTTATGCGGTTATGGTATGTCATGTTGCATTCTTGTATTGAGACGCATTCTAAAATAGATAGGCCTCAGATAACAATATTTGAAACTTAATAATTGCACCTTATGCATGCTCACCACTTTATAAAGAAACCCAAGATTCCTGAGGGTGTAGATGATGACACTTCTAAGAAGGTGAACTCCCTACTAAGTTTCTTTTATAAGATTTTCATCATCTCTTTCTTTCTTCCATCACGTCTTCAGAGGACGATGGCTTCGTTTGTAAGTAGCAATAAGAGGTGACCGTGGATCTCATCAAGGGCCTGGGAACTGTCACGGGAATGATAGCCTCCTTTTGTTTCTAGGAGTTATCTATTTGGGAGTAGGGGTGTAGAGATCCTAGCTAGTTGTAATCACTATTTTCGCTTTATAGGTTTAGATGATTGTACTATCCCAACCATTATTGGTGGGCTTGATTCTACTATGTTAAGTACCTATGTAATGTGAATCTTTAACGTTATCTATGAATGTCTCCATGATATTGTGTTATGTTTATGGTTTGAGTTTTACTTTAATTTATGCATGCTTATGGTGAGTCTAGTTCCTTATTGGCTTTTTGGGCGTATCATAAGATGTAGTTGCTTTAAGTTATACGACTCACATTTTCGTTTTGAAATTTCAAAAAAATTTACCTGTATTTTCACTAAGTATTTTAACAATTTAAAAGTAAGAGCTAGAACAAAAGAATGATAACTAATAATTAACTTAAATGCGTTCTAAGCGTATTGGATTAAATATTAGGGTGTTACACACTTGTTCCCACCAAGATTGTGCTATAATTTTAGGTATAAAAGTAGAGAATGGGAGAGTAAAAAGAATGAAGGCGGATATATATGGTGGAAGGAAAAACAAATTCTTCCTCCATGAACATTCAAGAAGTTTTGGAAAAATGGGTATTTGTTAATAAAATGAAAAAGAAATAAAGAAGGAGTTATCAAGGCATATTGTTTACATAGAACTTGCAACTGAATAACATTATATTAATTAGCAATTTCTCTAAATTACAAATGTACTTTGTTTTTATTATTACATAAAAAATTGATATTTTTAATGTTAACCCCCCAATTTTATTCCAACAGTCCAAAAACAAAACAAAAAAAGAATTAAGAAAAAACTAATTAATATTGATAATAATGTAAAATTGTACTCATTGACATGAATACCCCTATTTATCTAGTAAAAGAATTAATATCTCCTTGATAATAATGTACAATTATGAATCACACTAAGGGTATAATTGGTAATAAAAAAAGTAATGCCTCCTTGATATGATAAATTGATAGATGGAGTGAAAAAAAATGGCAAGTTGGAGTAGAATGGAGGGAGTATACCATTATTTAGTTGCTATGTAGCTATAATTTTTTAACCATGATAATAAAGAGAGAAGAAATATCAAAACTACATTTTAATATCATAGTATAAATAAATGAATTGTGCATTATATTATCATGATCAATAAGAGAACTTTGGGGGAACAATTAAATTACTAACTAATATCAACTATGAAGCACTCCTTTTGAAAACTTTTGAATTGCATCATTTTCTGTGCACACAGCGAATTAGACTTTTTAAATAAAGGACCGGCCAAGCCAAATAAATTAACTTTGTTGTGTTGACAATTTTTTGAATAAATCAAGGAGAAATATTGTAAAAAAAAATGGGAGGAGCTGAAAAAAACAAAAAAAAAGGACAAGAAATGGGCCATAGACAATATTATAGGATACAATGTCACTGGCCACCCTACACTTTTGGATTTGCCAAAGGAATGGAGTGCTTGTCCCTAACCTGTTCTCCTTGATTGACATTATTTCTTTATATCAATGTGTAAACGAGTTTTGTGTGAACATTAATCTTGAATTTCATTTTCTTTTAACTTCTATGTCTCACTTGTATTGTTTTAACGAATCAGCCCATAATAGGCGACTCATTTCTGATTAGATTTGGTTAGGGAGAAAAAGAGAGACATTATTATGAGTTATATCCAAGCAAGGCATTACTCTTTCTCTAATTCATTTATGGTTTGACAAGTTTAAGGTGGCAATTAAGTAGATGAATATGTGTGTATAAATGATTGTTAATGAAAAAGCTATGAAACACTATTGATGTAATGTATCATAAAGAAATCAAAATTAGAGTAATGTCTACTTCTCAAAGTATATAAGAATCATTCGAAAAGAGTTAATGCTTTAAATGCAACTTTTCTCCTTTCTTGTCCTTTTTTGGGTGATCTTTTAGAATAAATACCAAATTTCTTGCTACAACTAAATTATAGCTGCTATAGCTCAAAGCTTTGTTGCTCACTTCAAGATATATTACCAACCCAGTATAAAATATTCATAAGTTCCCATGCTTTAAGGTTGGTATGTTGCTCTTGCTAGCTAATTTTGAAGTTGTTTGATAATTTGGGTTTTTGGTAGATTGCATCATCTAAGGATATAATGAAACAAAATGTAGATGATCTGATGGAAGACATTATTGGTACTCAAACCAATAACAAAATGTATATGAATTAGTCAATAATATATATATGTGTGTGTGGGTGTGTTCATGTGTGTGTGTGTGTGTGTATGTATTTAGACAAGAAACCCAGTTCCTCCTCTTGGGTTACTGAGTGGATTTTAGCACCTTATTTATCAGAAGTGAATTTATGGTCTAACATGAAAAGTAACTAAGAAGGCTTGACTGTGGATGCAACTATTTAGCAATTATATATGCTTTTCTAGTTAGAAATTCTTAAGCATACTCACATAGTTAGAAAATGTTATTGTTCTATATAATTTAATTAACATTTGCCATATTTGTTATATGGATTATAATTTTTTTACTATGAATAGTATGAATGATGTGACAAATATAACATAGAGTAACAATATTTTTCGTTTTAGAAACATGAATTAAACAAACAACACAAATTGGTCTCTTGGGAAGCAAAGATTAAAGTTGTTCAACAAATCTCATGCAAAAATTGATGCCCTTAGAGCTATAATATATATATATATATATATATATATATATATATATTTCTTTACGTGAAAAATTATCTTTCTTTACTGTGGGAGATGTTTTTAAGCATCTCGTATTCAAGTTTAATTTTATGGTTCCCTACTAACAATAAACTTGGTTAATAGGATTGTAGCCAAATCACTTACAAGAAACAAAATGCATGCAAAATCTCAGCGCACTGACAAATCTCAATCCCTCACAATTATTTGTAATCCAATCATGACGATAACATTTTCAAGTTATTTATGGCATATTTTAGCACTTACTTATCAACAACAAATAATTGACAAATTCCTTGTACAGGAAGCCAAACTACTCTAAACCAGGCATAAATCAACAAACTTTAAGAGTTTGGATAACAGGCTTTGCTTTTTAAGATCTCGATTTGGGGAGCGAAAAGCTACTCCTCTTGGGTTCTTCACCAAAGAAATCGAGTGTCAAACTGTTTTTATGAATGAGGATGGAATGTAGAATGATTTGTGTTATAATTCATGTGTTGTGGATGCAATGTTAAATTGACAGATTAAAAGAAAAAGAAGAAATATAGAAAGTAAATTGATTGATAACAAACTGTAAATGAAGTATAAAAATTGTAAAGAAATTAAGGAAATCTAATCCTAAGAAAGCAATAGAGAGGGTTGAGAATAATACTCAATTAACTCTGGACTCTGTACAGTCATTGAAGACATTTTAGAGTGAGTATGTGAGTGAAAATTTCAACCCTTTACAATCTGTACAGAACTAGTATTTATAGACAACCTAAGTCTCTAGGATTTTGACATTTGTCTTTGGTTGTCTCTAGATATTGTCCACATGACTTTGACAGTTATTTTCTTTATCATTGGCTCTTTGATCACCACTTTGTCAAGTTTCTGTCAATAACCACTAGAAACCGTCAATAAGCATCCACTGATGAACATATGCGATGGAATCACTCTGACAGTATCTTCAACATTTTCAAAATTTTCTATGTCTTCAAGTAACAAATCACCACTTCGACTTGTCGACCTTTGGCTATGATAGTTAGTTGTCTTCAACTTCTTATTGCTCTATCAATCTCTCTTGATTTTAAAATTTTCTAAGTCCCGAATGGCGAACTCTGACCTCGACATGTCAAACTCCAACTTCGATTGACGAACTCCCACTTCGACTTGTCGACCACCAATCTCAACTTTATTGGCTTGCATGTTTGGATATTCAACCTCATCTTGAATGACAAACATCTACTTCAACATGTCATACTTCATTCTATCAACATCAATGTGCCTTGAGAATCATACTTCATCAGTGTCAACTAACTTCGACATGTTGATTGTTTGTCATAACTTGTCGTCATCATGGGCCCTTATACTTTGACAACCAAACTCCTTTTCTTATTGCCTTTGTCTCATCAAAATCAAATGACAGCTCGACTTTTGGACACTAGATAAAATTTGGTGCCAACATGATGTCCTCATAACTCTCATTTCGAAGAGTAGCTTCTGTAAATGATAAATTGAAGAGTTGTAATTTGAATTTTAAATTATTTGTTTAGAGATATTCCATCCCTTAACTTATGCATCTCTATGCATATTTCAATGCACATTGTCATTTATCTATCTTAACTTGATGCATTGTTAGTTTGTATGCCTTTAGATATTTGCCACTAATCGATGTTGTTCTTTGCCTACTATCAACTTCTTGTGCCAAAACACTTCCAACAATCACCTCAGTAGTAGCAATAGAGTTTGATAGGGTTGCCAAGCAAAGGGGATGTCATCACTGGAGTTTTTTTTTTTTTTTTGCTAAACATTGCTTGATAGTGTTAAACACCTTTTATTGTTCACTTATGCAGACAAAGTTGTCTTCTCTTTTGAGCTTGACCAATGGTGCAAATATCTCTGTTTTGCTAGACAAACTAGCAATGAAACGTCAAATGAAATTCACTTTCCCCAAAAAAGATTGCAACTATTTCTTGTTCCTTGGGGGTGACACTTCCATAGTTGTGTTTACCTTATTTTGATCGATGGAAATTCCTTTTTTTTTGGACAAGAAAACCTAAAGTTTCCTGGCTGCTCCAATATCACTTCTAAAGCAAACCGTTGAGGTACTCGTTTGACAGGTCGAACATTGGGCTTTAATGGCAACCTATGCTCCATGACTTGACACTAAGCCTTGGCATTTCATCATACACCCATGCAAAACAGTCCCTGTATTCTTTGAGTAGATTGACCAACTCTTTTTTGAAGTCTTTTGGCAATAATTGGCTAATATAGGTTAGTCTTGTCTTGCTGGCATCGCCTAAATTAATTTTTTCCAAGAAAAGCATGCACTTCACAGCTTTCATTTTTGCTCCTAAGATTGTGAGACAAAATAGAAGTGTTCTAAAATCTTAAAGGTTTGAAATGATAAATACAGTTCAATAATGGACCATCAATAGTGCATGCAAATTGTTTGACCATGTAGGCCGACAATTGAGCCATTTGACTCGACAAATCCATAAACTAATCTAGGTCTAGGACCGTTTCGATCCCGGTCCTGGGTATCAACTTCCAGCTTTCATTGTCCATGACATACTTGTCAATCTTCTCTGGGTCGAATTCACCTTCGACTTCCAGGGGCTTGAGCTTTTTGTTATAAATCTTGAAGTCTACATGGAGTTGTTCAACATAGCAACAATTGTCACCTGCTTCTACTTCTTCAATGCTTCCTTCTTGATTCCAAGCTTCTGATGCAATGTCGAAGGTACTACTCCAATTCCATGGATCCATTCATGTCCATGTAGAATATTATAGCTTGCTTTTGATGGAACCATGATAAAGATAGTCTTATGACTAACATTCCCTACTTTGACATTCAACACCGCTACGCCTTTGGCAGTAGAGGATTTTCCATTGCAATCAGTCACAGCAACATTGGTCTTCACCAAGTCCTTGACATTCTTGCCAAATTTTGTCAGCATGCTTTCTGGCATTAGACTAATGGCTACTCCCTTATCAATCACCACCCTATTGACAAACTTGTCTTCGATTGTTGCCTTGATGTGCAATGGTGGCAAATATGCCTTCGTCACTTCATCAAGTTTTTCAAAGGTTCCAACACTACAGAAATCTTCGCAAACAAAGATACATTCGTTGCCCATAATAATATCTTCATAATTATCTTCTATTTTGACATGTGAACCTTTAACAGTATACTCTGTAGGAAGGACAGACACTACTCCGACCAAATTTGTATTGAAAATGGTATGGAGATCGTTATCGAAGCCTATTTTGAAATAGTTTGTCAGTAGGTCATCCTCAATCAATAGATGATATTCTAGCAGCACTCTATCATTCTGATCAGTTTCTGAGTGTGCTGTTGGTACTGGTTGTGCCAAATGATTATTACTTGTAACCTTTGACACTTGAGTTTCAGTTTTGACCAATTAACCTCCTCAGATTGTACAATATCTTTTAAAGGAATAAAGCTTTTCCTAATGGGAGATTTTGGCCTAATCAATTGGGGATTGATTTGATTCCCACTCTTCTTTTTGTCAATCCTCTTCCAAACATAAGGATGTGAGTTTGCTCATTGTCCTTGATTGTGCCTTCTTTTTGGCCTTCTCTTTCTTTTGGACAATAATGCTTTGTCACCATGGTGAATATTCTTAACCCTCTGATTTTGAGCAACTCTGGCTAGAAGAACTCGGGTTAGGCCAAACATGTTGGGTTTTCCATCCGCCATGACAATAGTCTTCATTATTTGAATGAATTGTCCTATTCCAAGCTTGAAAAACTTAGGATCAAATGGACCAAAATCAATTTTTGACTTAATTGCTACTTTCTTTTTCAATTCTAATTTTTCTTTCTCTCTTTCGACAATCAACTTTTCAATTCTTTGCGTTTCATATGTTGCACCAACACAGCACTACATCTTGGACATAAGGACACATTTCGACCATTGCCTTTTTGTTTGATCAGAAAACCCAGAAGATCTTTCCATGCTTTTGGGTAATTATCTATTCAATAGCCTCAAAGAAGTTGAGCTCAAAGTCACGTCGAAACTTCTTTTCAGCATCAAAATCAGACATCCCCAATCCAGCAACATTGATATCTATCAAGGTTAGTTTGACAAAACTAGAATTGACTTGGAAGGGATCAGTATGCACTCTCATGGGCTTTTCCTGTCGTTCAAATGTCAAATGCCCATCGTCGATTGCCTTTTGAATTAGGCCCCTGAAACGAACACAATTATTAGTTGCATATCCAGTTGATTGACGAAATTTACAAAACTTCTGTCCCTTCAACTCTAAAATTGAAGGAATTTTCTTCCCTTAGGAAGAATTATTTGTTTATCTTTTAAAAGTATATGAAATATCTGTGCAGTCTTAGTAATGTCAAAAGAATAAATTCTTGACGTTGGCATTTTTTCTTTATTTCTTGCGGGCCTTAAAGATTGACAAACATATGTTGGTCCTGGTTTCAATTCGGCCACATTGACTTCATCATCTAATTGATCAATTTTGATGAACAATGTCTCTCTTGATTAGTGAATCCCAATATTAGAGTGCTCCCTTTCAATAAAAGTATTCATAAAGAACCAAGATCTAATCTTTTCCAATGCTCTAACATGAGTTGGACACCAACCACAATTTCTAGATAACTTATCCTACTCAAAATCCTTGACTCTCATATCACTTGCTAGGCCGTTTAGGGTATCTCAAAGGGCAAGGAGATCTTTATCAATAGGATAAATAAAATATAACAATAGTGGTGTAAATTCAACATCTTGACTACCTAAATACAATGAATTTAAAAGTCTTTTTGTCTTATGTTGCCCTCAATTCTCTACTAGTGTCGTATTTCATTACTCACTTTTAAATTTCTATAAGTGAAAGGGCAAAATTATCTATATATTTACCTAATTTTTTAATGATGTAATGGGACATTATTGTATATGACAACTTGAGTAACATACTTCCAAATGTCAACTTTATATCACATTCTTCTCATCCAAAATTAGGAATAGGTTTTGAAAGGGGTTAGGTAGACCTTATAATGAATCAATCTAGCTTATCTAAATCTTCATCTTCTGAATAATTGCATCAATCCTTTTATTTAGGTATGCATCAATCATCTAGTAGTATTGATATGTTAAATCCTATAATGTAGGTTTAAACGAAAAAAAGTTGTCATACTAGTGGAGCGTAGGTAAACTAGAATCATAATGTAACATCCCAAGTTTTTATGGTTTTCAAAATGAATTTCTAAATATTAAACTAAGAATATTTTAATTATTATAAACTCAAAAATAATTTTTAAATTTATGACTATATTCGGCTAATTAAAGGTATATCCTACAAATTGAGATCAACCCCTTCAAGTAGAAGGTGCATATTATACCAAAAAGGAATGTCCCCTATAGGTCCATACATATTAAGGGCTTGAGGGCCAATTCTCTATGTACATTTTATTGGACTTTAACCCTAAAGTTTTGTGATTGAGTCTCTACACCCTTTGGTGGATAACACAAAGATAGGAATTAAACCCATTACATTTGTTTTTGTTATTTTGATGAGTAAAGTTTTGAAGGTAAGAAAAAAGAGCCAATTGGACCTAAAAAAACAAAACCCTAAGGTTCTTAACACCATAGCCATTAATTATTATCTTCTTTCATGATTTTATTGCAAGATATTTTTTCAATCTTATGGGGCATAAGCCTACTATTTAATTGAAAGATTAATAAATATTATTAAAAAATAAAAATAAATAAATACATGAACCTAAAGCAAAGCCACAATTCTATTGTCATAATTGGTGATTATTTTCCATTATAGTAGTATTGCATTAGCTCATAAATTTCACAACTATTTTACTAACCAAGACATAAATTCTACCCTAATTTCCTCTCATGAGACACCTCATAGCCTAGCCATTAACTTCCCCAATCTCTTCCTTGACAACCAAAACTATGGAACACTCAATAAAGACTTACTTGGATTGCACCCCTCCTCTTACGCTATAAATAGGTGTGTTATTTTCAGCACTCAACAAACCTCACTCATTCTCTTCTCCCCTTCTATGAGTGAACTTGTGTTCTTACTTTCATTTTAGTTTTTTGGCAACTGGGAGGTTCTTTGATCAAACAAGGTGAGAGTAGGTGTAGGTGTAGTGCTCACTATCAATCCAAGACAAAGGTTTGAGTCCTATTCATGGCTTCAAATTATCATGTGAGGACTAAAATGTATTTTATTGCAATTGTTTTTATCAAGCTTGTGTTCTTACTTAAGTATTCTAGTCTATGTTTTTCTTCTTTTTGAAGTCCAAATTAAAAGTCCTTGTTACAATTACTGAATTTCTATTATGTCTTCCTTTTTAATAGAACCAATATGTTAGTTTCTTTTTATTCATAGTTATGTAATAATACTTCCAATGTTATGTAAGATGTTCATGCTTGGAAATTCTTTTGGATTCCTAGTATTACTTATCACTTTCTTTGACTTCTTATTCTTACAATTTAGTTTTCAAAATGTAAACATTGTTTGACTCTCTCAAGATTTTCAAAGGAGTAAATTTTAGTGTTTTATGAACCTTTTTTTTCATTTCAATATTTGAATAAAATGCTACAAATCAGTTATT
This sequence comes from Dalbergia cochinchinensis, assembly GCA_031216125.1. NCBI lineage: Eukaryota > Viridiplantae > Streptophyta > Magnoliopsida > Fabales > Fabaceae > Dalbergia > Dalbergia cochinchinensis. The sequence continues at coordinate 27,771,914 of CM062368.1, forward strand.
TCAAACAATCGATTTCCTTCCTCCTTAATGAGTTCATGCCCAAAGTCCATAACTGTGCAAAAGATTTATAATTTTACTTAGTTAGAATTATTATTAAAGGTTACAATTTGGATTAGCCATAAATCATTAAAAAATAGAAAATTAGCCATAAATTATGATTTATTCTCCTTTACATTTTGAATGGAGGTGATGGTCAAGAGGCCTTGATTGAGTAAAAACATCATAATTTTTTTTAACGACTAAAATTATTATAAAATGTTACACTTGATATGACATTAGGTTGTTCATGGGTACTGAAGTTCATAAGTTACTTATTTAAATTGCCAAATTATATTCCAAAAGATTTTGTTTATTACTATTATTTTCTTACATGATATTTTTGCATACATATGATTGAAAATTAAATTTTTCATAATGAGAATGACTCCATGAGGTAGAGATATAGGCCTACCCATGGCAGGTGAAGATTTAAAGATTCCATGGGATAGAGACATAGGCCTACCCATGGCATGTAAAGATAATGGAAGAAAAGGCTTCCACAAGTTAAAAGTTTAATTAGAAATACATATTAAATATATATTTCCCACTCCATTGTTTGTTTGTTCTTTTTATTGCGTTGTCTCTAGAGGAAGAAGGCAACAATGGAAATATACATGGACATTGCAAGTTATGATTACCATAGGAAAAGCAACTATCAGGGCATATATATATTTTTTTGACATACATTTTGTTGTTTTCATATTGTATTAGCTTTCATTCCTAGTCATCCCTTTGGAGATATTTAGATCCAAGAAGCCCATGTTGTGCACGAGAAAACGATGCCGGGATATGTTTTGGGGGAGTACAATTCAGAAGAGGATCCTTCAGAAACATGCTATGATCCTATGGAGAACTAGGAACTCAACTATAATCTACCTAGCATTATTGGTGCCTAAGGGCTCCAATTATTTTTTAATTTATTATTATGACTTGCAACTCCAAAATAAAGTTGTCCCTTTCAGTACTATGGTTAATGAAATTTATTATCAATATTTCTAGTTTCAACCTTCATGCGATTTCAAATTTTGTGCTTATCTCTAATGTTATGGCGTGCACTTTTTTGTTCCAAAAAGAAATTACATGCTAATCTTTCTAAGCTATTTAAAAAAAAACCCAAAAGTGCATGTGTAGCAACTAATAACATGATATATTATATCTTAAGGAAAATATGGAATTATTGGGGTGTTACACACAAACTCTTAACAATTTATAAATTTAAAAAAATATTAAAAAATTCATAACATCTAATTATAAAAAATAAATTCATGATAAAATAAATGTGTAAAAATTTCATTTGCAATATCATAATGAAGCAAAGACTAATTATCAAATAGGAAATACAAATTAATATCACAATAAATGTAACATATTGGGATTTTATGATGTCAAAAATCAAAATAACTTAAGTCAAGATATTATAACTCCTTTTTATAAGGTCTAATTAAGAGTGCTTCTTGAGAAATTTCAAGCTTTGCTTTCTAGGAGATCAAATTCTAATTAAAAATGTAAACTCATGAGTTTACCCTTAGTTTGTTTGAGTTTGTGCAAGTTTACCCTAATTTAATTAAGTTGGAGTTTTCAAATGAATTAACTCGATTTGGGGAGCTAAACTTATAATATCACAAGACTTTACGAGTTATTTCGAGTGTTTGACAACCACTCTGACAAAGAGACTATTGGACCTATCTGCTATTGGAGTGTGGATGGTTTAAGTGCTTGCTTGGATACACTCCAAAAAGACTGTTATTCAAATGAAATTGAAAGTGAAGAATTGAAAGATATTGGGTTTGTATATATGCTCATCAAATCTCATTTTAAAGTGGAAAAAATGTACTTTTAGTGAAAGTAGACACATGGTACTCTCACTTGAGGATTTTTGAGAAAAAATATTGCTATTACTCTCATGTTAATAACTAAAGGTAATTTTACTTTATCTTATCCACACAAAAATTATTCTTTTAAACTTACTTTTAATATACTCAAATCAAACACAAACCAATTCGTTTAAAAGTAATTTCTCAAAAAAGTAATTTTTTTCAACTTAACTATTTCAAAAATAAATCTTTCAAAGGGCAAACTAATGAACCCTAAGTTATTGGAATGGTTGTTGTTTCATATGTGGGAATGGAATCACTACTACTCTATTGGCTGTTAAAGGAGCTATCTCATGGCTAATTATCTCACCAAATATGGTTTATTCACCTAAATTTGGTTGTGCTCTTTGGTAATAACTATAAGAAACCCCACATACTCCTTTTGCTTATGTAAAAGTACAAGTTGTGGAGTGTATAAAACCTCCGCAAATAAAAATGAATTTGTGGAGATCAAAACCCTTATTAGATGAGAACAAAATCGCCATAGTTTGACATCTTTTTTTTTTCAGTAGGAAGTTAACTTAGATTGACTTCCATACTGAATATGATCACTGGAAATTATCCATACTGAAATGTAGATAGACCAACTTTGTGAAATTTAAAGTGTTAAACATTTGCATCCAATGTTGGAGATAAGAAAACTTAAGCAAATTTAAAACAAACAAAGATCACTCTAACAATCATTCTTCATTTTATTTTTTGTCAAAATGTTCTTAGCTTTCAAGGTGTGGTATTCTCAAATATTTTCCTTTTTTTTTTTACTTATTCTCAATTCTTGTATTAGGCTAAGATTGTGAGATGAGTTGATTTAAAAGGCTAGGCATTATATGGGTTAGTCAATAATTAATTAGTCCAACATTTCAATAGCTTTGTGTTTTCCATATTAACTTATGACCCTAATGACATTTGAAATTTTGACAAAAAATACCAAAATTAACATGATAATAAAAAGTTGCTAGGTGGCACAAATTGTAGGTAGGAAAGCGCACGAGAATGGAGGGTTGAATCGTGCTTTGCTTTATCTTTCCCTTTTTACTTCTAAAAAACTCAACCAAGATACTATCAAGCTACAAGCTTGAAGTGCAGCAGAAACAGCTTTAGAAATGTCAGAAAGTGATTTTTCTGAACTAAGAAAGTTAAATTCTTAAAAGAAAATTTTCAGAAGAAATACAATAAATATGCTGAATGCAGTAAATAAATAAAAGATGAAGTACTAGTAAAAGAGAGATACTACACAGGAGTTTTTATACTGATTCAACCAACCTACCTATATCCAATTCTCAACAACAGTTGAGTTCCACTAAACCTCTCAAACTAGAGAAAGAACAAGGATAGTCTTTACAATAGCCTTCCTAAACTCTCACCAGTGACTAGTAGACAACCCCTACTGTCACACACCATGTAGTTATTCACTAGACTTTTCAAGCTAAACCATGTAGTCTTTGACCAGCATCTCCAAACTAAATCGAGTAGTCTTTAACCAGCCTTTGAAAACTAAACTGTGCCAAGTAAAACACCTTTATTGGTGTGTTGCAAGTAGTCTTTGACTAGCTTCTTCAAGCTAACTCACATCGATCACTACTGGATCGAGGTTACAAAGGTTTGTGTTTGGGCTTGCAACTCAAACTAACCTCCACTCAAGTTTCCCTAAGATTTGCAGTGAAAGATCAGGGATAACTTGAATGACTTTTTTCTAGTTATTCTCCCTAAGAAGAGCATATGAACAATGAAGGAATATAGAAAGAAGATTTTTCCAAACAAGGAAATGATTATAAGATGTAATGAGCTTTACAAGAATATGAGGAGAAATTTTCACAGAGTTTTTCCTTTTTGTAACTCATTTCATCTATTTCTTTGAAAGCACAACATCTCTATTCATAGATGGTCTTCCTTATGACCGTTGCCCTTGATTAGATCTCCAAGTGACATGTGTTGATCATCCATTTGTATCTTGGAAAAACAGTCTAGAAGAGTAGCCTATCTGTTTGTCAGAGCTATTACAAAAGCCATTGCAAGGTTGAGGTTTCAGATGTCCCTTCATAAACTACTGTTACTTTCTGAACGTGGTTTCTGAACTTTTTCTTCTAGAAGCTAGGATAGCTGCCTAATAATGGAAAAATAGATGTCACGCCAGTTCTATCACTGCGTATTGAATTTCCCTCCTTTTCTTGTAAGGCACATTGTTTCACTGTACATGAGCTTTCTGAAGTGCGGTAACATTTCCTTAATAAATCTTTGGTCTTCTTGTTTTCAATTAGAGCTTGTTGATTATCAAAGCATTACAATCACTAAAATTAGTAAATATCCGTCGGTAAAGCAATTAATAAATACAATTATAATTATGATAAATAGCCATTGCTAAAACCTTCAGTCCGTAAAATAAATTATAAAAAATAACATACTAATAGATATACTCATCGGTTAGCTAATCGGTAAATTAATAAATAAATAAAATTATGATTATAACAGATAGCTGTCAGTTAACCTGTCGGTGTGTTTAATAAAATAAAACATAATGTTAAATAAAATCATCAGTGACACCGTCGATATAGTAATTAATAAATAATTAGTAATTATAAATATTAATTATAATAATCACCTATCGGTATTACCATCGATAGGTTAATAAAATATTAAACATATAACATACTATCAATTATACTTGTTGGATATTATGCGCACCAAGTGGCGGGTATTGGCGCCATAATTTACCGACGGTATTACTGATGGATATTTGTAATTACCATAATTATTTCCCAAAATACATCAAATAGTTGGAGATATCGTCAGTAAATACTTATAGTTTCTCACCCATCGGTAGTAGACGTCGGTATCCGACGTCTTTCTGGTAGTGGAGAGTGATGGTTGAAAATAGTAGAACACTTTGGCTTCAGCGTTTGATTGATATCTTCATTCCAAGTGTACTTTCTAAAGTCCAATGCTACTTTCTAAAGTTCCAATTCATGGTTTCTTGTCCTAGTTATTTTTCTTCAAATCGTTAGACATTTTAAGCTTGTTTTTTGACATAATTATCACTTTCATTTAGTTCATATCTCTTAAAATGAGATAAAGCATGTTTGCACATGTAAAGTGAAATTATTTTTCTTAATGAAGCCTTGTTATGCTAACGACAGAACCTGTTTAGCTACTCAAGAAACTAAAGATAAACATTAGTAATTCTTCAAAATATCTTCCTTAAATTGCTTTTGTTGTCATTCAAAACATGTTACATTAAAGCTTTCAAAAGGGTTTTGGAGCTAACATAAGTCTAGTAGTGCATTAAACTTTACATGATCTACTATTGTGATTGTATATTCCCAAATGAATCAACCACCCCAATTTATTTTGTGCCATAAATCAAGAATATGCATTTATTATTTCTTGCTCCCTCTATTCTGACATTATTAGGAGATACAGTTATGTGCCATTTTCTTCAAGGAAAAATAGAAGTGGAAGAGCTTGAGGAGTTTTTGTATTGAATGAAACAACAAGAATAGAGCATTATACAAAAAGGACCACAACACCTTAAAAAAAAAAAAAAGTAAGCAGCTATGGCCAGTTATTGGATGTGAAGGTGAGATGGACTACATGGCTAGGCTACTAAGAAATGCTATAATATCACATAGCTTTTGATTCCAAAGCTGTTGGATTTTTAAGACTAAATCAGTGTTTTGGCCTATCAATTTTAGAGGACACCCACCTTAGTTCAAATTCAAATTCATCTTAGCTAGCTCCTACAACTAATGTTATTCTATATATATATATAACAACTAGTGTTATGCTAACTATATATGACATTATATTATATATTGTAAATTTGTTTATAAGGTTTAGTATGCAAATAAAATAAAAAGGACATTATCAAACTATATTTCTTGTTTCCAAAATATTTAATAAAAATTGATTTAAATTGACCTCCTAATGGATTTCAAAATTGACTTATAACACAAATGTGAATTTCCTTGCAAATTCAAAGATTGATTAAAATTGCTCACAAGTTGATCTAGATTGATTTCAGTCTAGGACAATTTGTAAGATCATATTTCAATATTCAAGTTGATCTATTCCACTACAAAAACATGCTAAATTGTGGTAGTTTTTTCCTCGTTTGGCGAATCCTTTTGATCTCCATAGTGTTTTTTTTTTTTGGTGTAGAGGTTTTAAACATTTATGATCTTGTTTCATTTTAAACTAGTAAAAAGGAATCACACACAAGGCATTAAGAAAGACCATAAAACAAAAACAAATGGAACCTAAATCAAACACCATAACCACTCATATACACAAAATCTAAATCATAAAATGAAAAAAGGAAGTCTTTTCAAACCAAAATTATATGTAGGTATAGTAGAAAAAGCACGGGAAGGGAGGTTGAATCGTACTACTCAAAAACCTTTCACTCTTTGAAACTATAAAAAAAGTTTATCAAGTCTAAAAGGCTTGAAAGCAGTGGAAACAAGTTAAAATAACTTCAAAAAGTGACTTTCTGAAGTATCCAAAAAATGAATAAATTTAGAATTCAATTAACACAAAATAATTCATATGCAGATAAAGTAGCAGTACCAAAACAAGTTATATGAGTTAAGAGATGAGAAAGTCACTCAAAGGAATTATGCTAGTTTGGCCAGACTAGCATATATTCAGTCCTTAACAAATCTTGTTGAGAGTCCACTAGAACTTCTTTTTTATACAAGAAAACACCAACATAGTCTTTATCTAGCTTTCTCAAACTAATCTTAGTGAGCAATCAATATAATTGACCCTTATTCATAAGTAGTTTTTACTCTAGCCTCTCCAAACTATCTTACAATGATCATAACCGGATCAAGGTACAACAAACATTGACAATTTTGGTGGTTCACTCAAATCTTCACTTAAGTTTCCTAAGATATGTATATAAAGTAAGAAAAACACTTGAGAGACTTCTTTCTTAACTTCTCATAGGAGAGTGTAAGGTAATAAATTCTAGAACTTGTCTTTTGGAAGTATAAAGATGATTTGAATATACTTGAGCACAAAAGATTGTTCTAGCTTGAATGGGTGTTGTTTTATACTTGAAATTTGAATAAGATTGTTACCCATTATTTCATCTCCTTCATACATATGCTGATCATTTGTTGTATATCCTAAGATTAGTCTTCTATGGACTATGGCTAAGTTTGTATCAGTGACAGTTGTCACAATACAAGGTAATTTGTCCTTTTGTTTCTTGTACACTGTAGATGCTAGAAACTTCTTTCAATTGACATGTGTGGTTTCTGAACTTCTTAGCTTATGAAATATTCATCAAGGATATGCAATCTTCAAGTAGAAAGCCAAAATATCATGAACAACACTTTTTGAGGCTATATCTTCTCTAAAACATAAAAAGTCTTCAGTTTTTGACGAGTTTGTGTAGTTTCTGATGTGTTATTCAGCTTTTGATTACACTTCTTCAATTTTTGATCTCTTCTAGCGCATACAAAGTTTCTTTCTGAAGTAGATATGGATCCCCAGAGTGTGTTTGATCCTTTATTTAGTGAACACGAATGAATTTGTTAAAGTTGTGCTTGATTTGATAATGAATAATCACCTTTTGATGTTGTCATGTCACTTTCTAATGTATCGAAGTTGTTTTTGATGTCCTAGCTACATTTTCTGATGCTTTGATATACTTTATAAAGCATACCTCATATTGTAACTTAATTTCTAAGCTATTCTTCATACTTTAAACATTATGAACTCTTTGAATGAGTCTTATATCATGTTAGATCATGGTAGTATGAAAAATATATCACAAAATTGGTTACACATAATATGAAAAACTTACTATTTGTCACTTAAGAAACTCATGTAAATCATTTGTTCTTTCTGCAAAATATTTTAACAAAATTTACTATATTGTCACTCAAAACTTAAACTCTAATAGCTTTCTCAAGGGTTCTAGAGCTAACAATCTCCTCTTTTTTACGATGACAATCCAAATTTTGATAAAATCTTTTAGAGAATGGTGAAAGAAAGGTTCTTCATAGTTCAGAAACTTAAAGCATCTTTCTTTTTGCAACTTAGTAAAATTTTCCTTATAACTTAGGTTTACAGAAAATGAATTTTCTTAAACCTTCTGTTGTGAATAAAAATTTTATTAAGTCTCCTATAAGCATATATCAAAAATAGAAACTTACAAGATATATGATAACACTTAGACTTAAAACCTTGTAATTAAAAATAGTGATGAACACAATATATCCAAGACTTTGAGAATATAGACATCAATTATCCTTGCATTAAAATATTGGCATGATGTGCAAGAAAATATGATAAAGATTGATAAAAAAAGATGTTCAAAGCAACATAGCAGAATAGCAAGAAAATGAAATGCATGTACAAAGCTAATGATATGCTGTTTCAGGATGTACTTTCTGATACTCCCCTACAAGATAAGACTTTCTAGACTCTTATGCAAAAGATATCTCTTCTAGATCTTCTCCCCGTTTTATCATCAACAAAGAGGGTGCACAAGTCTACACTATCATTGGCCGTCCTTCTTGATATCCTTGAGCTCATGCAGAACTTGTAGCAATAGGTCTTCATGTATTCTCATTTAGCTCCAAGGTCCGTATTTCTGGCTTTAACTTCATCCAAACTTGCAGCAAGATCTCTTTGATTAAGTAGGAGGAGTTAAGTCTTAATAAGAAATGTTGAGGTGTCGATAGAATCAGATTCAAAATCTTGTTCCTTATCAGTAAGATTAAGAGGTACAGTGTTTCTAGAGCCTTAGGTTGCTCAATAACCTCTTTCTGAATTTGTTCACTTGGAAGTGTGGTAGTTTCTAAAGTCTTAGGTTCCAAAAGTGTGATTCTAATGGAAGGTTTAGATTGAGATTTGTTTCTAAAGATAAGGACAGAATCGGATTCTTTAGGTTCCTCGAGCTCTTTAATGATTAGCCCTAAGGCAGTAGGGAGATCAATTATGTAGAGATTAAGGTCCTCTGTTTTCTCCTCCTCAGTATAAGAATTATCTTCTTCCATGTCCTTAGAGACAGATTGCAACATCTAACTCTGAAGGATTTGGTCATCATCATCATCTTTAGAAGGTGCCTTTTCAAGTTCCCTTGACTCTTGGATAGCTTTCTCAATCTCTTCAACAGTTGCTATTGCTAGTTCTGAAGCAGTTTTTGAAATAGTTTCTAAAGTTGTTTTTGGTGCAAGTTCATATACAAAAATTGGAAAACTTTTGTACACAAATTGTTGAGATGTGACCCTTGGTACGAATTCTTAAATCAGAACAAATGCTTCAGAAACCACAACAGCTTGGCATTTACTTGAACTCAAAATCCCCCTGGCCATTTGAATTTTTTAAGCTTCTTCCATTTTTCTTTCTCTTGTAAGATTTTGCTTTCTCTGAGTGCTTGCTCAGTCTCCTCATCCTCAAAAAACTTAAAATCTCTTTCTTCTTGAGCAATTCTAGCTCTTTTTGTAGTAAGTTGCTCATTAAAAATAAGTGAGCCTTTAGGAAGCTCTTGTCTTTGGATTGAAAAAGAAGCTCGTGTCTTATGGTTGATTATCAACATCAATTTCTAAAGCTTGTACCTCACTTTCTGAAGCACTTTCTCGCTTCTTCAGTCTTTTATCTTCTTTATTCGTAGTCTTTCTCTCGATTCTTATAGGTTCTTCGTTAGACTATGGTTATTCAAAATCACTTTTTGAACCATCTTTCTCTACCTCTTCAGCCCTTCATCCTTCTTTTTCACTTCTTTTCTCTTTTCTTCTTTCTTCCGTTTCTGAGGGCTCTGCTTGTGTCCCTTGGGCAAAAATCTTAAAGAAATTGATGGTAAATTCAATGTATAACATGTATTCATAACTTTCTTCCTTAAGAAGGTATTTAAGAAGTTGGAAAACCCTTATCAATAGAATATCATGGGAAATGGCAGTAGTCATCCTTTTTTTCTTTGCTACAACACTCAACATGTAGTCCATGATTAGTCTTAGGAGGTTCACTTTTCTCTTGGACAGAAGGAAAAATAGCAACAATTATCTTCAGCTAAAGGTTTAGTGAATACATTAGAAACTTGATCTTCTATATTCACAAACTTTAGCTCGATATCACTTTTCTGTACATGATCCCTTATAAAATGATATTTCACATAAATGTGCTTAGATTTAGAGTGTTGAATAGGATTTTAGCAAGATTTATAGCACTAGTATTATTACATAAGATAGGAATTTTGGTATACCTCAAGTGATAATCTTCAAGTTGGTTTCTGATCCAAAGCATTTGAGTGCAATAGTTTGTAAAGCTACATATTCAGCTTCAACAATTGAGAGAGCAATTGTATCTTGCTTCTTGCATGACCAAGTGATTGTGCAATCTCTAGAGAATCAATACCTTTTTCTGTCCACTCTATCTCCAAAATAATCTACATCACAATATCCAAAAATATCACTAGAAGTACCTTTGTCATATCAAATGCCAAGATTAGTAGTACCTACTAGATATCTCATAATCCTTTTGACATCATTTAAGTGTGATTGCTTTGGGTTAAATTGAAATCTAGCACAAATTTTCACACTTAATTGAATGCCAGATCTACTAGCAATAAGATAAAGCAATGAACCAATTATACCTCTATAAGCACTTTCTAGTATTTTTTCTTTCACCAGCATCTATGACTTGAGAAGAATGCATAGGGATGTTTATTGGCTTTGTTTGATCCATGTTAAATCTTTTGAGAAGTTCCTTTGTGTATTTCTCTTGATGAATCAAGGTTCGTTCCTTTTGTTATTTGATTTGAAGTCCAAGAAAGAACTTCAACTCACCCATCATGCTTATCTTAAATTCATATTCCATGAGTTTAGAAAATCTTTTGCATGGAGAATTGTTAGTAGAACTAAAAATAATATTATTTGCACTATCAGAAAGTCATTATCTTGAAATAAAGTAAAGAGATTAGTATCAACGTTATCTCTTTTAAACTCATTCTTAAGCAGAAAGGTATTGAGTCTATCATGCGAAGCTCTTGGAGCTTGTTTAACACTACATAGTGCCTTTGTAAGCTTAAAGACATGGTTGGAAAAGGTATCATTCTCAAATCCTAGAGGTTGCTTCAGATAGAATTTCTCAGAAAGAAAGCCATTTAAAAAAGTAGATTTTATATCCATTTAATAGAGAATGAATCCTTTATAGACAACAAAGGCTAGGAGCATTCTGATAGCTTCCAATCTTGCTAATGCAAAGGTCTCATTATAATCAATCCCTTCTTATTGATTGTAATTTTGAGCAACTAATTTGACCTTGTTTCTAACCACTTTCCTGGCTTCATCAAGCTTGTTTTGAATACCTATTTGGTTTCTATGAAAGATTTTCCTTTAGTTTTCTCTACCAAGGTCCAAACCTTGCTTTTCTCAAACTGATGTAGCTCCTCCTGCACAGTTTTCACCTAACTTTTGTCGCCTTGAGCTTCTTCAACATTTTTTAGTTCAAATGTGGACATGAAAGCATAGTTTGCCTCATTTCTTAATGATAATCTTGTCCTGACTCTTTGAAAAATGTCCCTAATGACTTGATTTTGAGAAACTTCTTTGATATCAAAAACTCCTTTGTAGTTTCTGTGAATGATTTTCTCTGCAATATCATCTTGAGCATTTGAAGGCTCAACAACATGTTCAGAAAGTTGATTATCTTTATAAATGTCATTTTCGAAAGGTTAATAGACTTTGAGTCTAATTTCAAATGCTTAAGGAGCAACAAATTCACTTTCTGTAGGTTGAGAAATCGTGAATTCTCCTTCTGAAGGATCTCCAATGTTCAAATTCTCAAAACCATCTTCAAAGTCAATTATTTCTTGAGAAAAATCCTTCTTGTGTTCTTTGAAATTGATATGTATGCTTTTTGCAACACATAGAGTTCTTTTATTGTAGACCATGCAAGCTTTTGGCATAGAAGAATATCCCAAGAAAATACCATCATTAGATTTATGATCAAACTTTATAAACTTGTCTCTTGTGTTAAGGATAAAACAGTTCGAGTCAAGGACATGAAAATATGATATATTGGATTTTCTTCTTTTCCGTAGTTCATAAGGTGTTTTCTTGAGGATTGGCCAAATGAAACTCTATTTTGAATATAGTGGGAAGTATTTACAACTTCTGCCATGAAAGTTTTTCATAAATCACTTTTTAAAAGCATAGTTCTAATCATCTCTTGTAAACTTCTATTGCTTCTTTCTATAACCCGATTTTGTTAAGGAGTTTTAGGAGAAGAGAAATGATGAGAATTGCTATGGTTTTCACATAAATATTCAAAAGCATGGTTTTCAAATTCTCCTCCATGATATGATTTGATAGAGGTAATTTGAACACCTTTTTCGTTTTAAACTCTTTTTGCAATAGCTTTGAAATTCTCAAAAGCCTCGTCCTTAGAAGCTATGAACATAACCTGTGTAAGTCTTGTGAAATCATCCATAATGACCAAGCCATATTTCTTTCCAACAAGACTTACAGTCTTAGTTAGTCCATATAGATCCATATGTAAAAGCTCAAGTGGTCTTATGCTTGAAACCACATTCTTAATACGGAGAAAAAGGTTCGTTTGTTTGCCTTTCTCATAAAAATCACAAGTGGAGCCCTCATCATAACTGATCTTAGGTAGGTCTTTAACAAGTTGCTATGGCATAAGAAATTAGGACATGGTCATATGATATTAATCCCTAAACTATCACATGATAGCCTTTGCCTTTAAAACCAAACATTAAAGTTTTGGTCCCAAAACTAACTAATGATTAGAAGGTTATGAGCCAAACTATCAACCAAAATAACATTAGAAATTTGGTGAGAACCATCCTTACCAACATTACCAATTCCAGTAACCTTTGCTCTGCCTCTATCAGTAAATTTTATTGAGCCCAAATTCTTTAGTTTTAGCTTTATGAACCACTTTTTCTTCCTAGATATGTGTCTAGAGTAGCCATTGTCTATGTACCAACTGTCATATTTCTCAACATGTGTCCTAAAATATACCTATATCATGAGTGGTTTTTACTTTAGGCACCTATATCTTTTTGGCTTCTTTTGTGTTAGTCACCTTAACAGGGTAATTTTTGACCTATTTATTTGCCTTATTCAGTATAAGGCATTTATTAGGTAGATGACCCTTTTTGTAATAGAAAACACAAACAGATTGAACTTTAACTTTTTGAATGACATTGCAGTAGCTTTCTCATCCATCATTCTCCCATATCCAATGCCAGTTTTTTGAAAATATGGTTTTTGACTACCAAACACCATGTCCAGAAACTTGAAACCATTTACCATTTTCTCAAGATCATATTTGAGAAGTTTTGAAGTTCTTTCAAGTAAGAAATTCCTTTTGGACTATCTGATCCTTTTCAGAAACTTCAGTTTCTAAATCTTTTAATTTTGCATTATAACCATGTTTTCACCTTTCAAATCCTCTTTCTCAAGCTTTAGATTCTCACAATCTTTCTTGCATTTTTCTAACTCTGAAGATACTTTTGATTGTTTTTGTTAAGAGAAAGATTATGAAAAGTTAAAGTTTGAGAATTTTCCAGTAACTCATTGTATAATTTCAATAGCTCATCATAAGAAATCTTAGGTTTAAAATGTTCAACATCTTTCAAATCATCTTGAGTTTCTGAACCTTCTTTCTAGAGCCACTCAAAGTTTGAAGCATCCTTTTCTTCTTGGGTGTGAACTTCTTTTATGAGCCTTTGAGCTTTGGGAAATCAGTCTTGAAAAGTTCTTTCTCATCACAGTGATAGCAGTTGACATTTTCAAGCTTTCCTTTCCCTTTCTTGTTCTTTTTGAAGGTTGACTTCTTTTTTATTTTTCAACCTGCTTCTCCAAGCTCTTGATATTTTTCTGACCAACATGGAGATCTCATCACTATCTTCTTCAGAAGCTTCATTAGATTCTTCTTTTTCTTTAGAAACCTCAATGGCTTTCATAGCTTTCTTAGAGTTTTGCTTTCTGTGGGAGGTTTTAAGAGCCATAAATTTGTTTCTTTTGATAGTCTCATGATGAGCTTCAAGTAGAACGACCTCATGAGTTTTTAGAGAACATATGAGGGCATCTAAGTTTGTTAGCTTCCATGATGTTGTGACTTTGGGGAGCCATTTTCAAGGAAAGCTTCTGAAGATCTTTCTGACCATCTTAGCATTTGAATATTTCTTATCCAAGCCTTTTGGTTCATTTTCTATATGCATGAACCCTGTGGTTATTTCATCAATGTTCTCATGTTCTGTCATTTTGAACATCTCATATTAATGAACCAATATGCCTATCTTCATTTCTTTAACCTAATCTATTCCTTTATGAAGCATTGCAATCTATCACATATCTCCTTGGTTGTGTCATAAGCAACTTATCATATTCAACTTTGCTTAAAGCACAAGTAGGAAGGTATTTGGCTTTAGAGTTCATTTAAACTATGTCCTTTTGCCGATCAGTCTATCTATTCATGGGAATTTGCCTTGTTGTTGAAGGTCCACCTTCATCATCTTCAGCAAAAAAAAAAAATTAGAGCCTCTTCAGTTGGTTCACAGTCACCATTTTGAATAATCTTTGAAAAGTCAAGACTTGTGCACCTTATGAAAAGCTCCATTCTATTTCTCTAATAAGCATAATCACCACCATCAAAGAATAGAAGTTGTTAAGGTAGTGTCTTTCTACAATGTGCATAGCACTATGGGCCATGGTGTCCAAAGATCTTTTCCTCTACAACCAGTAAGATGCTCAAACCTTTAGAGGCCTGAGCTCTAATGTCAAATGTACATATAGTAGAAAAGGGGGTTAAATTGTGGTACTCAAAATCATTTCATTTTTTGAAACTTTAAACAAAGTTTATCAAATGTACGTACTTGATGGCCATGGAAACAAATGAAAATAACTTCAGAAAGTGACTTTCTGAAACATCCAGAAAATGAATAAGTTTAGAACATGAATAACACAAAATAATTCACATTCAAATAAAGTAATAGCATACAAAGCAGATTATATTAGTTAAAGGATGAGAAAATCACTTAAAGGATTTATACTAATTCGGCCAGGCTTGCCTGCATTTAGTCCTTAACAAATCTTGTTGAGAGTTCCATTAACTTCTTTCTAGTACAAGAAAACACCAAGATAGTATTTCTCTAGCCTTCTTATGCTAATCTTAGTGAGCAATCAGCACAATGACCCTTGCTCACAAGTAGTTTTTACTCTAGTCTCTCCAAGCTTTCTTACAATGATCACAACCAGATCAAGGTACAATAAAAATGAAAGGTTTTGGTGTTTCACTCAAATCTTCATTCAAGTTTCCTAAAATGTGTATATAAAGTAAGGAAAACACTTGAGAGACTTATTTCTTAACTTCTCACAAGAAAATGTTAGCTAATATGTTCTAAAAAGAAGATTTCTAACTTCAAAAACTGGAAAATGATTAAGAACTTGGTTTCAGATTATTTGAATATGTTTGAGTGCAAAAGATTGTTCTAGCTTGAATGGATGTTGATTTTATACTTCATATTTGAATTAGATAATTGCCCCTACATTTCATCTTATTTGTACACATGTTGATCATTTGTTGTGTGTCCTAGAAGTAGTCTTCTAGAGACTATGGCTAAGTTTGTGTCAGTGATAGTTATCACAGTAAAAGGTAGCTTGTCCTTTTGTCCCCTATGTACTGCAGATGCTTCAGAAGCTTCTTCCAATTGACATGTATGGTTTCTGAACTTCTCAGCCTAGGAAACATATTCATCAAGGATGTGGAATCTTCAAGTAGAAAGCCAAAATATCACAAGCAACACTTTCTAAAACTGTATCTTCTCTTTAACATAAAAATTCTTTAGTTTCTAATGAGTTAATATAGTTTCTGACGTGTTCTTCAATTTTTGACGATGCTTCTTCAGCTTTCGATCTCTTCTAGCTCATACAAGCTTTCTTTCTAAAATAGATGTAGATCTTCAGAAAGTGTTTGATACTTCATTTAGTGAACACAAACGAAAGTGATAGAGGTGTGTTTGATTTGATCATGAATAATCATCTTCTGATGTTGTCACACCACTTTTTGATGTATTATAGTAATTCTTATATCTCAGCTACACTTTTTGATTCTTTGATCTATTTTCTAAGGTATCTCTTATACTACAACTTATTCTCTTATCTATTCTTCATGCTTTAAACATTATGAACTCTTTGGATGAGTCCTATATCATGTTAGATCATGATAGAATGAAAAATATATCATAAAATTGGTTAGATAGAATATGAGAAACTTCTTGTTTGTCACTTAATAAACTCATGTAAACTATTAGTTCCTTCTACAAAATATTTTAAAAGAATTTACTTTATTGCCACTCAAAACTTAAGTTTTAATTACTTTCTCAAGAGTTCTAGAGCTAACATTATACTCTAATAGAGCAAAAACTAATATTTAAGACTAGTAGCCTAAAACTGACTCTATGGAAAATTACTCTAAAATCATGTAACATTTTCTCCTCCACCAAATCCTTAAGATAGAGATAAAGACTAACGTTCTTCTGAAAGATATCACAATAGCAAATATCTAATGAAGTGTCAAAGATGGCTTCTATATTCACATCTCAAAAATGTAAATGTAACATTTTTTTTCATTTTTTTTATTTTGATTTTGCGTGTGTGAGTCGTTGTGGGGTTTAATTTAGCTTCCACTTGATGTTGATTTATGGTTCTTTTTAATGGCTTGTGCGTGTGATTCTTCATTTTTTGTTTAAAATAAAACAAGATGCTGGAGGTTTAAAACCTTCGCAAATAAAAATAATTTCGCGGGGGTCAAGACCCGCCAATTAATGAGTACAAAATCATGAAGTGTGTTTTTTTTGTGGTGGGAAGTTGGCTTAGATGGGCTTCCATACTGAACCGTGACGGTTGGAAATTTTCCCATATTGAAATCTATCTAGATTCTATGCAATTTAAAGTGTTAAATATTTGCATCTTGTGCTGGAGATAAGGAAACATGAGCAAATTTAAAATAGACGAGGATCACCCCAGTAAGCGTTCTTAGCTTCTTTTTTTATTTGGTCAGATTGTTCTTAGCTTGCCAGAATTTTATTATTTTAATATTCAATCTTCTTAAACACTCGAATACCCCATTCACAATATATGTGAGTTTCATCACTTATTTTTTTCCAACTTATTCTCTCTCCATCACTTCTCTCACATTACATAGGACTTACATGGGTGTCTACACTCATATGGGTGTCAAAACATCATTTCTTATATAATACCAAAACTTACAAGTCAATAAAAAGTTGCCAAGTGGCAAAAATCGAGTGGTCTATTGAACTTTATACTGTTTACCATCTTAATTGTACATTCCCAATAGAATCAATGGCCTCAGTTCATTTTGTGCCAGAAATCAAGACAATGCACTTGTTGCTTCTTGCTCCCTCGGTCTATGATAGTATATTAGGATATAAATTTATGTGCCATTTTCTTTGAGGAAAAATATAAGCAGAAGCACTTGATGAGTTTTTGTATCGATTGAAACAACAAAAATGGAGAGAAAGCAAGCAACTATGAGCTACACAAAAGAAACACAATCCCTTCAGTTGAGGCCATGAGCCGTGGCTAGGTTACAGGGGAATGCCAAAATAGCACGTAGCTATTGATTTCGAAGCCTGGGAGATTTTGAGATAGAAGCAGCGTTTTGGCCTGTCAAATTCAGAGGACACTCGCCTCCGTTCAAATTCAAATTCACTTTAGCTAGCACCTCTAAGGCTATAACCAGTGTTATGCTAACTGTATAGGATATTGTACATTTATTTATAGGATTTTTCACACAAATAAAATAAAAGGACAATATTGACATATATGTCCTGTTTCCAAAATCGTTAAGCATATTTGAGTATGAAAGTCATAGGCCAACTTCCCACTACAAAAACACGTTAAATTGCAGTGGCTTTTCTTCTCGTGTAGCGGCAAATTTTGACCTCTGGAAAATCATTTTTATTTGTGAAGGTTTTAAACCTGCACAAACTTGTTTATTTTAAACAAAAACAATGAATCACATACACAGGCCATTAAAAAAGACCATAATCCAACATCAAATAAAAGCCAAATCGAACATCATAACCACTCATACACAAAATCAAAAATGAAAAAAAATCCTAGCTTACTTCAAATCACTTGTTAACGGAAAGAAAAAAAAAAAGATTACTAAACTGCAAAATTATTTTTCAACAAAAGAAGTTCACAAACTTATCCGAAAGCAGTTTGTTTATTCTTTCCCCCATTTTGTTTGAATGCACTATCGACTTGGGGGTGATGAATGGGACTACTAGTGTAAAAAATAATAATAATAATATTTTGATATCCAAAAAATGAATACTGAATAATCATTGAATGTGATTGATGTTAAGGATAAGTAAAGAAATGGCTATAAAATGGGTATCTGAATAGACACTCATTTTTTGAGTGCCAAAATATCATTATCCATAAAAAAAAAAAAAAATCCACTAATAATGTGTTGGTCTTAATGGAGAGACTCGAGTCCCTAGATTTGTTGTCAAGCATTCAACCTCCAAGTTAAGAAACACACCATTCTCGGACTATACATCAAGAGAATTATATATGAAGAGATTAGTCTTTCCCTTATCAAGTATAGCATGTACCATGAGAAATTAAAAAAAAAAAAATCACTGCTCGAGTTCAACATTTGTTTTCTAATTGAACAAGTTGAACCGGAACTATAGTCCCTTCACAGAGAGAGAGAGAGAGAGAGAGAGAAGGGAAGTGATGAAGGGACTAGAATCACTGCATATAATGTTGCAAAACTCAATGTAGGTAATGTGTGAGTACAGATTAATCTTGTGAAGGGACGAGGAGTAATTTCACCTATTAATGCCTTCTCTGAAATGACACTTTCCAATGGCAGTGGCTCTGCTCTGAAGTGCACATGAACAGCATGAATGCTCCTTACCCTCCTCCCACCCCAAGCTCACGCTATTCTTCAATGCCTTGCCCTTTCATGTCAGCAATAGTCAGATGCACAGATGGTAAAATTAATTCAATGGATGAGTGTTTTTAATGCCCGGGACACACGCACACTATAGAGGATCTAAAACGTCCTCTATGCTTAAATGCTCATGCACTTCTATTAAAGGAATGTTTTCCATGCTTGATCCTCCCAGTTTCCCATTTGCTAAAGTGCCATTTCCACAATTAACATTGTAAAAGTTGGTTCCTGTTTCTGTATGCAGCACTGTAGCAGATAAGGCAGTGAAGAAAAATGTGAGAGCTATAAATAATCCCTCATAACTACACAACCCTTTTATGTGCCTACCTTGTTGGCCTTTTCCCAACTAGTATCTCCCTATTTATACTCTTACCTCATCACTCAATCTCCCAAAACAAGCTATCCCATCTGCCTCTTCCCAAACAAAAGAATCTACCACCCCTTCTCTCTCCTACTCATAAGCTTCACGTCTTGCCAAATAACATTCACATGTCTTTGTTTTTAGTGAAAAAGATAAGTTATTTACAACTTTTTGCTTTGGAGTTGGTTCTCCACTAACACCTAGCTGCACCCCCACACACACACACACACACACACACACACTCTTCCCCTCTTTATCCACATAGCGAACTCATCTTCTATACTATGTGCTAATTCTCTGAAAACAAAGCTATTGCTTTACATCTTAAACAGAAACCATTTGGGAAGCTTCCCTCCAATTTTCCCAAAAGTTGGCCATGAATATCATAACTCTTCTGCTTATTTTACCTTTGTTTGCACAGTTTTTGGAAGTTGAGCCTGCAAGGCCAAAGCTGCCAGGGAGATCCAGGTTACCAAACTCCCAAATCAGTGTGATGGGTTTTGTTTATTGTGATATGTGCTCCAACAACAGCTTTTCCAGACACAGCTACTTCTTGTCAGGTGATAAGATACAACTACTATCTTAGTGACTAAGACCTTTGGTTGCATATTTTCATTTTTGTTACTGAAATAATTGAAGTAGAATGTTTACACATTTTTGCTTTTCATAATCATCAATCATTCACCAGGTGCCGAGGTCAGAATAGATTGCGTGTTCAAAGCACTCTCAGAGAAAACTGTGGAACAGGTTTCAATTTCAGCCAACAGAACAACAAATAAGTTTGGGCTTTACAGGCTGGAAATACCATCAGTTGATGGGGTGAGATGTGCACAAGATTCTGAAGTTGTGTCTTCCTGCAAGGCAAGCTTAATAGGGAGTTCATCCTCTTCATGCAATGTTCCTGGCTACAAAAGCACTTCCAATCAGATAGCAATCAAAGCAAGAAGATCCAACCTCTGCATATACAGCCTAAATGCCTTGACTTTCAGACCATCCAAGAGGGACATCACCTTATGTGGTAATTAAAAAGGAGCAGCTTTGCACGAGTAGCCTAGTACTTTGGCTACTCGTGTATACAAATTACAAGAAACTAATATTCCATATATGTTCTCTTTTTGCAGCCCATTAAGGGCATAGATCTCTTCTCCCTTCCTCTTTGTTGATTGTTTTACTGCATTATTTGTCTGGTTATGGAGCAATCAATACTACTATCTTATCATGCTATGTTAAAAGAATATCATGCATGTGGAGTTTGGGTGTAGAAGATAATTGGATTGAAGCCGTTGGTTAGGGCCTGTTAAAATGAGTAGATGTATATAATTTCTCTCTTGTGAAATTGTAAAGTTGTTTAACAAAGCAACAGTGTGAATAAGATCTGGTTAATGTTTTATAGGTATATTTTATTTTCCCAAATAAATAAGCACTTCTTCAGAGGAAAAGTGAGGAAGAGTAACTTTACCAAAATAACTGGAAATCTTCGGTGCACAAACATGTTCTAATTACTCCTCAAAAGGACAACTAGAGACACTGATTCATGATTCATGAGTTATTTTCCAAACTATTATTTCCCTAGAACCAACTGTAAATTGACGATTGATTAAGAATATGATACTCTCCAGAAGAGACCCCATGAAGATTCAATGTCCGTTCCTAATGTCCATTACTGCAATCCTAAATTCCTAATATCAGGAACATAATTCACCATTTTTTTTATTTATTTATTTGTCTTATCATAATATTCAAAAGGTCACTGTTCTTTGCCCATCATATAAGGGCATTTCAGCATGATGCAAGTTGCAATCTGCTGCAGAACCCGGTACAAAAGAATATGTCAGGTAATCATCACCCCTTGTCAGTCTGGTCCTTCTATGAGCCGCACAGTGGAAGGTTGCTGCCCCCAACAGTTTCCTGCTTTGCACCAAGTTATGACACCATTTCTCCTGTAACATTAAGCTGTTGGTGGACATGTGAATAATTTTATGTTTAACATTTTTTTTTTTATGATTGTCTCTTTTAAATTTAAAGCATAAACAATTTTATTATAATGGGATTTAAATGCCCAAAAGTTTAAAGTGGCTGGTAGACTCAATCATATGAATGGTTTTATTTCCGGCACAAAAAGCTTGTGAGTACACCGACAGATCACAATTTCAGCAAATATCCCGGTAATGGCCTAATCAATTAATCAGAACAATAATGAAGTAAAGCAACTCTGTTGAGGCGGAAGCTGGACCCCTGGAAAACAGGAACAGGATTATCTTATAACTATGATCCTGTATCTGTTCTTTATGGTGATTGCAAAACAATAAAAGAGCAATGATTGCAAAACAATAGAACTATAAAGGTAGCTGAACGGAATGCAACTATAAAGGTAGAATTCCAAAAAAATGGAAAATCAATTCTTCCATCTTGATAGCTGCATCCAATTAAATCAAGAATAGAGTCGAAAGGCTGAACTATAAGACGGTCAGATAACTTTATAAGGAAGTATTGGAGCAGAGCACATGCTTCTTATCTCGATTTACGATGCACAGGAAAATAACTTAACGTACTCGTATTAAACATGTATTGTCATACAGGATATTTTATTGATATTTTTAAATATTTTTAATTATATTTTACCTACTTCTAATTTAATTTACATCATATTCGATATCACACATGCATCATAATGGATACTCATACCGCTACCTATTATATATGTAAAAAGTTATAAATCGATTTATAAAAAATTTTATAAAATTGATTTACAACTTTTTATATACAGGTTTATAATTTTTTATATATAGATTTATAATTTTTTATATATGGTTTCACATTTAATCCTGAACCTGTTTAATATGTATCCTTAATTAGTTTACAACTTTTACTTACTAGTTTATAACTTTTTTCATATTAGTTTATAGCTTTTTGAGTATTGATTTACAATATTTTATAACACATATTTATAATTTTTTAACTTCAATTTTTAATAGTAACAGCAAATCTCAAATTCTAATAGAGTCATTTTCAGTTTATTTTGTTGCTGAAAAATCTAAAAAAAATAATATCCAAGTCTTGCGACATAAACCACAAATGTATGAAAAATCAATTAAATTTCACGATTTTTAACAACTTATGTCTTAATAACATTGATTGAAGAACTAAAATTGAAGTAATTTTAAAAGTAGTGGTAAATAAATCTTTATAAAGCATTCTTACAATACATATAAAATTCCAAATAGTTAATTTTAAATTATTATCATGCATCTTGTTTAATTATAAATCAATTTATAACTTTTTGTGTAAGGTTTACAATTTTTTACATATTGATTTATAACTTTTTTGGACATGATTTTACATTTAATCCTGAACTTATTTAGTATGTGTCCTCAATTAGTTTACAACTTTTACATACTGATTTACAACTTTTTAAATACTGGTTTATAATATTTTGAGTATTGGTTTACAACATTTCATAGCACACATTTATAATTTTCTAACTCTAGTTTTCAACAATAATAATAAATCTCAACCTTTAGCAGAGTTAAGTTCAGTTCATTTTATTGCTGAAAAAATTAAAAAAAATAATTTTTCATGTCTTAAGATATAAACTATAAACACTTGAAAAATCAAAATAGAATGAGTTTGATCTTTATGTTTAAGGATTAATTTTATATGCTGCCAATAAATCTTAATTCTCCTTCTTCTTCTTCCTGCAAATCATGAAGAATGAGAGAGAATGATAAAGGTGCCAGAAGAGAGAGAATGAAAGTTTTTTAATGATGGTAGGTGAGAGAGAAATAAGACAGCGAGAAAAATGTTATTTTTTTCCTTTATCTTTTCTCTTCCCATTTTATCCTTTGTACTTTATATTCCTTTTTTATCTTATATTATAGTATAAATGTATGATGTAAGTCTGATGATAATTGTGTATCATTCCTCTATTTTTTATATCCAAGATTGAATTCAACATGTAAACAATGTTGTTGATGGGATTACAAGTAATCTGATAGAAGCTAAATAACGGTTTATGGTGGAAACGGACAGGACCTTAGCCAATAGTTTATCACAGTTTTGTTTTACTGCTACCGCCGGACCAAAATTAGGGAAGCAATGCCTAAAAAAATAAAAAAGATAATAACAAAAAAAACTAATACCTATGATTGAAGCTAAGATATTGAATTCTTCTGAGTGAAAATATCACCATAAAAAAACTAACGAATACAAATGTACACCTCCACTGAAGGTTGATTTTCCTTCCTTAATCAAATTCTTTCTAGAACATGCGATGACATCATAAATGACAATTAAGTCTTTTCAGTGCAAGAATTCTATCATCAACAGCTCTAGCCCTACCCTCCTCCATGCTAAGCCAGTAAGATAGCATTGAGAGAGCGGAAAAGGTCATCATCAGACACATGCCGTGACACTTTCTGCGACAAAATTTCAGGGCAAGAGTGCTTGATTCAAGGATTTGTTGTACTCAGCTAGTTAACTTCTTGATGTTTCCGATACTAACAAAGAATTTATGGTCATTTACTGAAAAAACTAAATAGGACTTGCTATATACGTTAATCATTGGAAATGGCTAGCAAACTTTCCATTTTCAGTATCTTCGATTGAAAAGTAAAAATAAAAATAAATTTTTTATTGATGTGATTTATATATAAAATTTATTTATAAAAATTTACGTCCTATTTTTATTCTGACCAAACATAACCTTAAGGGTGTATTTAGAGTTTTGATGAAAAGGAAAGAAAAGTTATCCAAGAAAAAAATGAAGGGAAAGGGAACAAACGCAGGTTTCAATCAACTTTGCTGAGATACATACTAGTTTGTTTATTTGCAAGCTAAAAAGATATGTCCTGGCCCAATAAAGATATTACATGTGGCCTTTGATGTAAATGGTAAAAGTCTTGGTCAAAAACAATCATGACCACAATTACCTTTTAATTTAGGGATTTTAGTGTGGAAGAAAAAAAAAAGAAATCCTTTCGGCGCACCCCTGCCGTCCCTTCCGCCAGAGAATACAAACTTGCTATCGGAGGGGAAACACAAACATGCTGAAACCCATCTCCTCGCACAAACAAAAAAGTCTCCAATGCCAACCCAAACAGAACCAAAACAAAGATGAAAACCATGTTTAAATTTATCAGCACAAGAACTTTCACCAAAACCACTATCAAAGCCAAACACAAAAAAAGGGCCTCGTTGTGCCTCAACCTCAAACAACATCTTGTCTCCTCCTCCCTCAATCGCGAGCTTCATTGTGCATGCTCTGCTACACAAGACCATGGTCTTACCTGAGCTGCTGCTGCCATGCAGTTCCCGCTTGCCGAAGCCCCGTCATGCACTGCCTAGACCATCGTAGCGCAAACTAGCACCACCACTTATAGATCTGCAGAATACTGGAACCACTATACGCTGCCTCACGCCACCATCTCCTTCTAGCATCGCCACCATGTATGCATCGTGTCACGGAGGATAAGACACTATGCCATTGTTGGTGGTGGTTGTGTTGTCTCGAGCAAGAATGAGCGGAGCTACGTTGTAGAAGGTTGCAGATGGGGAAAGGGAGGGGAGGAAGCCGGTGATGATGGGTCGATGGCAAAAATATAATGATGGAGGAGGAGGAGGTGGTGGTGGCGGCGATGGAGTTAACTCTATTTTTTCTTTTACATATTTTTAATTTTTAATTTAATCATACAATTAACCACAACCTAAGCTTACCTGATTACTTTAAATAAAATCTTAAATTTGCCATTGCATGGACCCCATACAGTATACATGCTATCTACCCATTTGCCTAACTCAAATCTGTAAGATGCAGATAATGAACCATCTGCACATATGAGAATTCCACGTTGGAAAGGAATAATTTTTAGTATAATTTTATACTACAAACTCCTCATTTCTTTATTCTCTCTGCACAAAAGTTTCAAAATTTCTTACCCTTTGTTAGTGCAGTTTGGAATGTTTGTGTTGGTGCCTGTGTATTGTTCTCACTTGCTCCCCGTGTATTCCACGCGTAGTCGTAATCAGCCTCTAAGCAACAAAGGATGATTTCTAGTTCAAAATAAAATTTCGATCAGGAATTCCTTTGCCTCAGTGTACGTGGTCAAAATGAAATCTAAACTTGGACAGACACTTAAAACCATTATAGAGCATACGCAGTCCTATGATTATGAAATCCATTTACGCTTTGTCAATTTTGCTAGGTTGCTACCCTTAAAATGAAATGAGAAAGGGGCGTGGCCTAGATCTAGGGTGATCATTAGAGTGTCGGACATTTTCAGGCTCAAACACGAGAGTTCATGGACCCAGTGTCGTAATTATTGGTGGGCTTGGAAGTGGGGATTCGCTTCTCAAAGGAAATTTACCACGTGATGGGGACTTGTTGAATACAGAGAACCTCAGTAGAGAAAATAAAATGCATACTTGAAGAGTCGAGGCTCTTATAACCTAAATAAGAAATGATGATAATGCTAACCAATGACGGATAGTGTTAACATGGTCCGACCCCTCTTCTGGATTATGTAATGGTCCACTCAAAATTACCGTAAAACGGCTAAATTATCCTTCTTTAATCTTTTAATTTTCCATTTCAACCACCCTTTTTTCCCACCACTGCTGGAGGCCCTCCTCTCTCTCTCTCTCTCAAGCCTCACTATGTGAAGCGTTATTTCTTTGACTATTAGTCTCCATTATTGAATCTAACTCATATCCATTTTGCCATACCTCAATCTACTGCCACCCCTTAATCCAGAAAACATGAGCAGGAGTTATTGTCTAAGTGCACCCACCGGAAAGTGGAGCTAATATCAGGAGCAGGACACCGCTAGAAAGCCCAGCACTGCCACCTTTCTACTACATTGATTCGAAGATGTACCAAGAATATGTTAAAGATGCAAATTGAAAGTATTGATTCAAAGATGCAAACTGAAAGTACCAGTATGACACTAATGATATGCTCCCCCTAGCTGTTTGGTCTTTTGAAACTCTTGAAGGCTGGGAGAGGGATGAAAGGAAACACATTTTCTAGGAAACAACTGCATGCTTTTTTTTTAAATCCCCAAACAGCCAGAGAGGATCAAACAAAACATGAAACCAAAAAATAAAAAAGGACGCAGAGCCACCACAGCCACAACAGCTCCTCCATTTTCCTCATCCTAGGATCCAATCCGCCTTCCACACCTGTGACCTGAAGCTCAACCATGGGTGGTGGTGAAATGGGTGGCAGCAATATGGTGTAAGAAGAAGGCGGTGGTGGCAGGAGGTTGAAAGGGAAAGGAAAATTGGGTAGATTAGTATTTTAGCAATTATCATTATTAAATTTATAAATTATTATTTTATTTTATAATTTTACATAATAATTAAAATTTTAAATTTGGACCATTCAAATTGAATCTAACGATAGGGAATGATAGACTATGTGATGGTCCAACCTTAAAATAACCCACCAATGACACCCTTTTATGATCTTGTCATTTTCCAAAAAGAATGTGCCATAAATATTGGTCCCCAAGTAGAGTTTTTGTCCTCGCATGTGGAACGGTCTTCATATAATAAGGAAAAGAGAAGAAGGATGAACAAGGAGAATATAACACAAGAGCTCTCCATCAGACATGGGCTTTACACATGATAACCATGGTTCCTTGTCTCATCACCTTGTGAAGGTCCTTTTTCCCTCGGGCGCCCAAGCTACTAGGTTTAAGTTTCTCTTTGCCTCTCAAGTTTCACACCAGCAAATCGCCACATAAATGGTTAGAAAATGAAATGATTTTTTTTTTATTGAGGGAAACAATATTTTAGCAGAGATAGGTCATATTTAGAACTTGATCGTATCTCAATTAGAATTATTTTCAATAGAGAATACGTAGGATGCACACAAGAAAACTAATTTTATTACATCTTTAATGTTTAAATCATTGATTAAATGTTAGATTGTCTGTATGAAGTATTTTATATTGGTAATAAAATATATCTTATCTTTGATATACCTATTGAATTATTTAGGTAGAGTCAATTATTTTCAATGACTAGCAACACATAATTAATTGATTGTGTAAAAAAAATCATATTGATAATTAATATATCAAATTCTCATATATATTTTCTCTCTCCCTCCCACTTCCCTTAAATTCCGTATCTCTCTCTGCTTTCAGGGGGTTATAGTCATTTTTATTTGTCCATTTGCACTTTTCTTAGTAAGTTGGAATTTAATTTCTTTAAATAACTTTCATTAATTTATACTTTTCACTAAAAAAAGATGTGTGGAATATTGATAGTTGTACCGACAGATATACTAACAGTTCCTAATATTACCAACAGGCTTATCGATAGACACGAGTTGTCTGTTTTTCATCGGTCAGTAGATAATTACCAACGGGTTGAGATGGCTGTTGAAAATTTTCAATAGGTTCACCTATGGCAAAGAAAATAAAAATTTGCCAATAATATTATTTAAAAGGCATCAATTTAGTTGTCAAGAAGACGAGTTGAATAATTTATATATATATATATATATTGCTAATTAAATTATTGAGATATTATTGATGGGTGAGACCCATTAGTCATTTTTTTTTTTGTCGACAAATTCAATTGTCATATGTAAAGTGGTGGTAAAATCAACCTTCTTAGGTCAGCCCCTACCTCTATTAGTCATATTTGAAACCCTATAATTTATGAGCAACAACACATTATTAATTAATTTGTCACAAAATTTTACCTTAAATTAAATTAGGCGTGTCTAATTACTTTTAAACATGTCCTATTTGTTTTTAAATATTTCTAATTCAATTACTCATTACTTTTAATTTAATTTGCCTAAGAAAAAGTTCACAAAATTTCGACCGCATCTTCATTTAAATTTGGAGTTTCAGTTAATATTTAATCAATAAATTCAGCAATCAGAGATATTAAATCACAATAGTATAACAAACATATTTAAACAATCACCACTTAACAATTACAACAATTTACATAATCTCAAAAATCATTCTACAATACAGCCCTTTATAACTTCATAATATACATATCCTGCAATCTCCACAAATACAATCGAACTCTACAATAAACAATGCAGACAAATTAGGAGGGGACCTCTATGCCCTTCATTCTAGTCATGCAATCTCAATCTCCAACAAATCTACCCCATAAATCGTAAGTCTCTTTTATCCTACATACATAATAAAGCATGTAAATAATAAAGATCACATCACTAACCTATATAGCAATGCAAAATAAATAATCAAAAGCTCTCACCACGCAACCCAATCAAATCCTAAAAATAAAAAATGAATAAACACATTTAATTTGACATGGTTATCAAAATTGGAAAAGAAAATACATAACAAAATTTTTTTAAAAAAAAGATCAAAGCTCCCTCTTGAAACACTGTAATGCTCCCTTCCAATAAAACTCTTACATTAACAAAATAACAACAACCACTCTCCAATATATTAAAGCTCAAAACTTTGATCAACAAAAATGAACAAAAAAACTTTCAAATAAAAAAACCTAAACTGATTAAAATGCTAAAAGACGCATCTAGATCGCAATGGTGGACTTGGTTTGACAAATGGAGGCTCCGATAGTGGCTAGTTGGTGGTGGCAGTGGTGGTATGGTGAGGAGAGAGAGACAAAGGGAAGAGAGAGAAAGACATTTGTGTAATGAGGAAGAAGAGAGTTTAGTTTGTGGTGTGGACGCAAATTACCGGTAAGTAAACCCGTTGATAATTAGTGAATGAAACAGTGCATTTCGTTGGTCACTAGTTACCAACAGGTTTTGGGAATCCCAGTAGTTGTACGCCAACATCCTCAAAATTCAATAGTCATCGAAACACCCATTGATATACCCGTCAGTAATAAGTAATTAAATAAAAATAAAAAAATATGTTGATACATCTGCTAGTAACATCATTAAAAAATATAAAAATAAATTGAAAAACTCATTGGTACACTCATCGACAAAATAAATCTTAAAAAAAATGATACCGTTGGTACACTAATTGGTGATCTCTTCGAGCCATGTAACATGTTAGTTGCACCGATGGATTTACTGGCGATTTCTAATAACTATGTACGAATTCGAAAAATTAACCCGTTGGTATAATTTACGTGCCATATGGCGCAATATGGCGTCCAATGTCAATGACAGATTGCCAACAATTTTTTTGTATTTTTTGGGTAAAGAAAGGCGTCAACCCATCAATACATCCATTGGTATTATAATACCAATGGAGGATCAACCCCATAAGTACCTTCCGTAAGTATCCTACGAGTTTCTTGTAGTGTTTTGATAAATCAAATTTGTTATTGTTAAGGCTTTAATATTTTATTTAAATTTATTATTATTACTTTAATGTTTTATTAATTTTTTATTAATTAAATTTCTTTAATTAAAAAAAATTTATTTCTTTTACTATTTTAAGAATAATAATAACATCAAATGTTTATAAGTCAATCGTTTTAATAAACAATATTTAAATCAAAAAGGAGTCTTTTGTTATATTTAAACTGTTAATCTTCTTAATTTTTCTTTGAAAATTGTTTTTAATTCTTTTTATGTATAAAAAATTTTAAAATTTACCTTTGTACTACATGAATGAAATATAAAAAAAAAAAACTATTTTCGAGTTTAAGCATCAATGAAAACTATTAGTATAATTTTCATTGTATTAAATTGATTTTTTGTTATATTTGAGATTTATCGATATCAATTTTTTCCACGTAAGTATGTATTTGAATAATTTTGGAACTCAAACTCCTTTAGCACTAAACACTTTACCTAGTTATAGGGGTAAGGCGAAGTAGATTCCATTTTTAACTCCCGATAAAAGGGTATTCCTATCCATTTATATTTTAAATATTTTTAAAATATTATAAATTTACCATTAATGATAAGGTAAATGGCATATGGTGTTCTTTTAATGACTAACACTTTATTTGATTGGAAAGAAATTCTCGGAGGAAGAAAATGGAAAGAAAATATACTATTTTCTATTGTTTGGTTGAAAGGAAAATATGAGAGGGAAAAACGAAATAGTTGTAATTAAAATGTTGAACCCACCATTTTTTTTTCGTCCCACAATTGGATGGAAAGTGAGAGGAGGGTTACACAATGCTCTTCCATTCTGGTAATATGTGATCCATGTGTAAGTCACTAGCTCACTTTTCTTGTTTCAGCCGTGAAAATGCTAATTATATAGGGTAAATAGCACTAAATGGAAACTGTTTTGCAGAAAAAATTTTAACTTTTAATTTTTAAAAATAAAAAAATAGTTTGGTTAGTTATTCTTTTCAAATTGATTTTAAAAATAAAAAAATGGGTTTTATTTTTTAAAAATAAAAATTAGAAAACAGCTTAAAGATATTTTTGAAATTCTATTTTTTAAAATAAGAAAAAATATTGTGGCATATTTGTAAGTAGTTGGTTTCATTAATTGCTATCCAAAACAATTTTCAAATCAGTTTTCAAAATATTATTTTCAAAACAGTTTTAAAAAACACAAAAACAAATATAATTCCAAACAACCCCTTAAAGTTTGGAGTTATTACACTCTATCCTATTCTTCTACAGATATAACACTCCACCTCATTTTATATTATTAAACTCATTTTGTTTATATTCGTTAAACTCATATTTTTCTTAATATATATACTAAACACTAAAATAAATCTAAAAGTTTATTATGCAATGAAATATTAAAATTTTAAATTTTAAAAAATAATAATTTTAGAGTTTGAAAAATTAACTATTATTTCAAAGTATATAAGATATTTTAATAATAATATTGAATAAGATTTATAATTGAATGAATATTATATCTTATACAATAAGTTAATATTTAAAATCAAAATTTTAGCTTACATCTATTTAATAGTTATGTTTATCAAAGTTTTGTTTAGCGTCCACATTTTAGTAAAATAACAAATTTATTTTTCTAATAATGACTCTCAAAAGTTTTTTGCACTTTTTCTATAATTAAAATTTATTTGTGTGATTTATTTATGAAAAATCTATTAATTCTATAAGTCTTCATTTCTTATTTTGGATTGGGAAATTGTTAATGTGATTTTAGGTTGGAATATTAGAACCCTTAATATTGCAAATAAAATTTGCTAAAAGTAGCATTTTATGTGACATTAAAATATTAACTTATAGTATAAAATAATATTCATCTACTATACTAATATTTTAGACTCATTTCATGAAAACTATCACACGTGTCATTCATATAGTGATTTAGGCTTCATGTGTCACATATACAGTAATTTAAGCCCTACTTTTCTTAATATTTATGTCTAAATATTTTTTTAAACTTAATTTATAGTTTACTTATTAATTAATTTTTATATGAAATAAAATCAAGTATTACAATCATCAAAGATTATAATTTGCACTAAGAGAGAACTCATGTTAATATAATTATGATCTATAATTAAATTAAGAACCATTAATAGCCCCACATTATGAAGATAATATAAAAAATTATAAAAAAATATTTTTAAAATAAATAAGCTTTAAAATCAGCATATTTTTTTAAAAGAAAATGTGTATAAAAAATTCTTAACAAATTTATATAATAATAATTTAAAATTCAATTCTACCAAATTTATTCTTAGCCAAATATTTAAGACTCATTATAAGACTAATATAATAATTTATTCTTAATTAAATATGATAATAATTGATATAATACTAATATTTAAGACTCATTATATAAAATGTCTTCCATTTGTTATTTATAGAAAAATTATACCCCATCATTTTCATAATTTTAATACTTAAAGTAAGTTTTGAATTTCATTTACTCTCTAATTATCAATTATTTTTTCCAATCATACCTTCTTATCTCTCTAACATTAATAAAAGTAATATAAAAAATAAAAAATAGCATAAATAAAATTATAATTCAATATATTATACCATAAAAATTACATATATATATAATTATAGTATTAATAATAACAAAGCTATTATAGTTATGTTGTATTAGTAGTATTTGTTATTATAGATATTTATATTTTGAAGTTTAAAATATTTTTAAAATTTTTATTTTTGAATTTTTTTTAATAAATCTGTAAATATCAATAAGGATTGAAATCCTCATGTAAAATGAGGAATGAGTATCCGTGATGGGGATATAGATGAGAATAGAGGAAAAATTCTAAATAAAAATGGGATTAGGAAAAAATTTTCTAACTTCAAATCTAGAACTTTTGAAAATTATAATAAAAAAAATTGTCTATCTACCTATATCACTATATCTTATTTAATTTTTTACAACTTGAACATTTCAATCTATCAATTTCATAATTTTTTCATACTAATTTTGATTTTTGAAAAAAAATACCTTCAATTTTTCAATACTAAAATATTTAAAAAATTAATTTCACAATTTACACTTCTTTGATAATAATATTAAATATTTATTAATTTTTAAAAATTAAATAATTATATTATTTTTTATTAAAAATAATATTATAATTGATATACTACTCTGATAATTGAGATTATATAAATTAAAATTATATTATATATAATTTTATTACACATTAATTATAACATATATTTTAAAATTGATATTTTAATTTATTAAAAGAATATACAAGGGAAGGGCATGTAATTGAAATCATATAAATTAAATTTATATATTATTTTTATTAATTATAAAATATATTTTTATCAATTAAATATTTTAATTTACTAAAAAAATATAAACGACTAGGGATAATGATAAAAAAATTAAAAATGGGTACACACAAAAATTACCCATAATGGGAAAGGAATTGGGACATATTTTGTCTCCATAGGTATGATTGATGCTGTTTGTTAAATGAGATAGGGATGGGGATAGCACACCTTCATTTTTTTAAATTATTTTTATTGTATTTGTATTATGTATATATTTTTAATTTTAACTTGGATTATGTTGCATTAATAGTATTTTTTATTATGGATATTTATGTTTCAAATTGTAAAATATTTTTAAAATTTTTCTTTTTTTGAAATTTGTTAATAAACACCTATATACCATAGAGATTCAAAATCCCCATGAGAAATAAAAAATGAAGACCCGTAAGGGGGATAAAGATGGGGATGAGAAATAAAATTCTAAATGGTGACAAAAAGTGTGGGACATATCCTCTTTCTCTTAGATACTCTTTATCATCCCTATAAATGGCTCATAATATAGTAAAATTATTCATTTATTCTCTTTCTTTATTCAACAATTTTAACTTTTGAAATATATAAAATTTTCATAAAATAGATTCTTTATTGTTAACTATAAATCATCTATCGAGATATTTTTAACCTTATAAACATGATATTCAATATAAGATATAAAATAGAATGACACATTTATATTTTGCCTACTTATTTAATTATTTAACTATTAACTTACTTTTTAGATAAATATATATACTTAATTTTCTATAAGATATATTTAACTAAATTATCATTTATTTTTTATAATAATTAATAAAATATTTTTATTATTTTTCATATATTGCACAGGTCAAATGATTAATTTAATTATAAATCATACTCAATATTATTAAATTAATTTTATGTACTTGCAAAGAAAAAGTTAAAAATATGATTTTATTTTTTAAACTCTGATATAATCATTAAACATCTTTGATATAAAATTATTAACTTTTCCTTTCAAAGTATAGTAAATTATCAAATATTAACTTATTGTATGAAATGATATTCATTTAATTTAATTATAAATCTTACCCAATATTATTGTCAAAGTGGTCACATATACTTTGAAAAGAAAAGTTAAAAACATGATTTTTATTTTTTAAACTGTTAGAATATTATATTTTAAAAGTTGAAGTTATAGTATTTCATTAAATAATAAATTTTTAGATTTATTATATAATCTTAATTATATATATATATATTAAGGAAAAGATGACTTTAACGAATTAAAAAAATGAGTTTAATAATAGAAATGGGGTGGAATGTCATAGTTATAGAAGAATGGGATGGAGAGCAATAACTCCAAGCATCAAGGGGTTTAGTGTTATAAACCCTAAAGAAATGAGTTCAATAATAGAAAATGAGGTAGAGCGTCATATTTATAGAAAAATGGGGTGAAGTGCAATAACTCAAAATCTCAAATGTGTTTAGTGTTATTTACCCAATTATATACCACATCATCCAAACTAATCTTTTGAATAATGTGTCTAGAATGTTTTAACGAGATGAAATTGAATGGACTTCTATTAAGAATTGAATTCATAACATAATTAAATTCAATTTTTATGTTTGGAATAATTTAGTAGATTAAATAATTCAATTCAATTTCTTGATTTGGAATGCGTCTAAAAATTAATTCATTTCATTATTTTTACTATTTTATCCTTCATTAATTTGTTAGGAATAAAATATTATATTCAAGTATAGTTATTTTCGTATTTTCATTTGTTAAAATTCAATTCTCACGTCAAATCAGATCTAAATGGGTTTTATTTCAATTTAATGATTTTGATGGATTTCGGTTATTATCAAATTTCAATTCCTTGAATTACATGGCTTCTAAATCAGCAAAACATTCAATTCCGTCTAAGAATTGAATTATATGGGTTTCCAAACACTCTAGAAATTATCCTCATGGTTTTTTTCATGTTTTTAATAATTGTGTCGGAAAATCATAGAATTTCATATAGTATATAATTATTTAATTTACCTTCTATGCTCATTTAAAATTATCATAATACTTCATCAAATTTTTGTTAATATTAAAAATTTTAAGGCAAATAATTTGTCTAACAAATAATTATAGCTTAACAACCGATTTTTTATGTACAACTGAATTAATTAAAACAAATTTATAAAAATTATTGAATGATATTATATTATTAAATTATTAAATATATAAAAATATGTGCGGTGCTATCGTTTCAAATAGTACTAGACTTGGGTAATTGGACGTTGGCACCGTTATTTGTACGTTGGGCTGCTAGTAGTATTCCTTTTGCAGTTTAATTTCTTTTACATATTTCCTTGAGATTATAAGCATGGTACCCAGTAAAAAGATTGTAATATTCTTTTAGATTGCAAGATTCAGAAGTAGTTGAAGTACATAGTTGTTTCCCTATATATTAAATACTTAATGATCCCACTGGATGCAAGCCCAAGAAGTCTTGAAACCTAGAGAGACGGTGTACACGATTGTAAGGAAGCTTAATTTACATGGAGGACAGGCTTAGTATCTAAAAGAGGGAGATCAATCCTAATAAAGTCGATACAAAACAACTTATCATTATGTAACTTGGGGCTCTTTAAATTTCTCAGAAATGACCAAAAGAATCATCTCTCTAAAAAGAGGAGGCATCGGTGTGTGAAATTTGATTATTAAGAATGTGTTGGTGAGAATTTATCACAAAACATCAAAGATATATTTTGACAAATTATTGCAGGTGTGATGTTGAGCATTCTGAAACTCATAATGATTCTAAGGCAAGTCCTACAATGGGGAGGGATAAGTTGGGATTATTTGGCCCTTAATCTCAACCATTCAAATTTGAATCTAATAGTCTAAATTGATGAGGATTAAAAAATATATTTATATTTTAAAGTTATAAAAATTAAAAATATCAATGATTTGCTTGTTTTTCCCGTCTCTCACAAGCGATTGCACCACCATTACACCACCATCCCCATGATTGTTGACATGGAGGTTGCAAGAAGGAGTGCCCTATCACTGCCATGCCGGCCTCCATTGCAGCCACGCTCAACCTTTACCCAGCAGCACCACCTTCTCCTCCTCCACCCCCCCCCCCCCGCTTCGTTTGAGAGGAGCATGATCTTCCCAATAGGGTTTTTCTTTCACTGATCTTCCAGAACCTTCACCGCTTTCTTCAGCGCACCATTCCATGTCGTAACTCCACCACAGCACTGTTCGACAATGGCGACCACATCCACGATGCATCGCACAACCCTCTGTCCCTTCTAGGTCATCCTCCACAATGAGAACAGCCTCTCCAATCTGCTGGAGAACTCGATGATAGAGGGACGGTCAACGAAGTGTAGTGAAAATATCATGACTCGCATCGAACGCTTCGGTGCTCGAAGCTCTTCATTGGACACAATTTCACCAAGGTCGACCACGGCCACCAAGTCCACTGGCAGCCTACGCGCCACCACATTTGGATGCTGTTCTTTTCAGGACGTTCCACAAAAACAAGTTCCCTTTGTGAATTTTGTCAAACACTTGGTAAGCATTACAAAGAAAGTCACAAACCCTATATGAATCAACCAGTTTTGTCAATATTGATGGTTTGATTTTGGCAGCTTTTTCAAAGCCAATGAACAAATATCAAACATGCTTTCGGTGCACATAGAGAATCAATTGAATTAGCTAAGATTTTCAACAAACGATGCATGAAGGTGGTTAGCACCGAATTGAAAATTTTGTAAACAAGTTTGAAAAGTTTGGCACATGAAGTTCTATAAATAAAGCAATATTCTACACCTCAAAATCATCATATCAACACACGATAACACCAAATCCTCTCCTCCTTTTAGTGTAATAGAGTAGAATTATTTGTTCCTTATTAGTTCTTCTCTTTTGTGAATTAAGAGTATAAACTAGTAAGAAAAATACTGTGAGGTATTCTGGGTGTGTTTGGGATTTGGGTTGAGTGGAGTATGTCAACCTTTTGTATCCCCATCATATTTCCATAGTGATATATTTGGTTGTCGCATTTTCCCGTGGAGTAGGCTTTAAGGCAAACCACGTAAATTTCTAGTGTTATTTATTTTATGCTCCTGCCTATTTATTTTGCGCCACTCTATTTGTGCTTTTTTTTGGGCCCCCATTTCACAACAAATTAGTATCAGAGCTCTTACAAAGTTCTGGGCTAATTCATTTAAAAATGTCTACTGTAAAATTTGAAATCCAGTAGTTTAATGGGCGCATTAATTTTAGAATGTGGAAGGTCTGTATGATGACTGTTCTTGTACAGCAAGGTGTAAAAGTTGCACTTTATAGTAAGAGGCTTGAGAGAATGAAGGAACCCGAATGGGAAGATGTCGATCAAAAGGCTCTTTCTATTATTCAGTTATGCATTACAGATGATGTACTACAAGAAGTCCTTTCGGAGAAAACAGCAGCTATGCTGTGGACCAAATTAGAGTCATTATATATGACTAAGACTGTGGCTAACCATCTCGGTATTTTGCAACATCTGTATATGCTTTGTATGGCAGAAAGAACATCAATCTGGTCTCACATAGCTGAGTTTACATCACTCATCATATATTTGAAAAATATGGATGAGACATTTTCAGCAAGCAACAGGCAATAATGTTGTTTTGTTCCTTACATCCTTCATATAAATACTTTCATGAGACGCTCATATATGGTCGTGAAAGCCTCAAAATTGATAAGGTGAAATCCGCACTTTTAAGTCACTACAAAATGCAGTAAGATACTAGCAATCATGATGATACTGGATCTAACTTGGTTGTTAGAAGGAGGTCAAAGGAGTTTAGATCAGGTAGTAACAAAGGAAGGTCTAGATCAACGTCTAGATATCATAAAAACAGGTGTAGATACTGCAAGAAGGAAGGGCACCGGAGAGCAGAATGTCTGACACTCAAAGACAAAAAGGACAAAGATTCAAGTGACGCAACTAGTGTAGCTGAAAGTATTGATAATGTTCTCACAGTAGTTCAGTTGGTGATGCTTCGATACTTGATTCAGGTTGTTCGTACCACATATGTCGGAACCAAGATTGGTTTACCACTTACCGATCAATTGATGGTAGCGTTGTCTTTATGGGAAATCGTATGCCCTGTAAGATCATTGGCATTGGAACAGTCCAAATCAAGATGCATGATGGAGTTGTGAGAACGCTGATTAATGTTCAATACATAATAGACTTGAAGAAAAATTTTATATCCTTGGGCATTTTTAATTCTCAAGGTTATAAGTATTCTGCTGAAGGTGGAGTTTTAAAAATCTCCAAAAGTGCTCTTATTATGATAAAAGACAAGTTGGTCAATGGTCTTTATTTACTCCAAGGGAGTACAATTGTTGGTGCTGCCTCAGTATCATCTTCATCTAATTCTGATTCAGAAACTACTTGTTTATGGCATATGCATTTAGGGCATATGAGTGAAACAGGAATGTCAATTTTGAGCAAGCGCGGCTTGCTAAGTAATCACAAAATTAGGAAGCTTGACTTCTGTGAACATTGTGTCTACGGAAAGCACACTAGAGTCAAGTTCAGCACTGTTATCCACAAGACTAAGGGCACAATGGATTATATCCACTCTGACTTGTGGGGCCCTGTACCTGTTCCGTCAAAAGATGGTGCTAGACACTTGTTGATGTTCATTGATGATTTCTCGAGGAAAGTATAGGTTTATTTTCTAAAATACAAGAATGATGTGTTCCATGCTTTCATGAAATAGAAAGCGCTTGTTGAAAATCAGACAGGCAAGAAAATCAAGTGCCTCCGAATAGATAATGGTTTGGAGTTTTGTGAAGGTCAATTCAACGAGTTCTGTGAAAATAAAGGCATAGTAAGATATCGTACTATACAAAAGACACCGCAACAAAATGGAGTAGCGGAATGCATGAACATAACTCTTTTGGAAAGGACTCGTTGTATGCTCTCTAATGCTGGTTTGCCTAAAGAATTTTGGGTTGAAGCTGTCAATATGGCTTACTACTTGGTGAATCGGTCTGCATCAACTGCGATTGATTTGAAGACTCCTATTAAGGTATGCTCTGGTGCTCTTGCTGATTATTCAAATGTGAGAATTTGGTTGTCCTGCATATGCTCATGTTGATGATAGAAAGCTTGAGCGAAGGGCGTTTAAATGTATATTTCTTGGATATGAAACTGGGGTGAAAGATTATAGATTATGGTATACAAAACCTAAGTCATCCAAATTTATAATTAGCAGAGATGTCAAGTTCAATGAATCATCGATGCTTCATCCAAAAAAGGAGGTTGGCAATACAGAAAAAGAACAAGATGTTAGCAAGCAGGTAGAGTTTGAAGCTGAACTACCATAGCAGATGCAAGAAGATGCCTCTGATCATCCCATTCAAGAAGAAGAACAAGATATTGTTTATGCTGAAGATACAAGACAATAGTTGCAGCACTATAGCCTTACTAGAGACAGAGAAAAGAGGTAAATAAAATCATTACAGAGAGGTATATGGTCATGTAGACATAGTTTCTTTTATATTATCAGTGGCAGATAATATGGAATCAGAAGATCCCACCATATACCATGAGGCAATCTCAAATGAAGAGTCTACACAATGGATTGCCATGATGAATGAAGAGATGGAGTCTTTTTATAAGAACTAGACTTGGGAGTTAGTGAAACCGCCTGAAGGACATAAAGCTATTGGCTGTAAATGGATCTTGAAGAAAAAGGAAGGATCCTCGGGAGTTGAACCAGCTAGATACAAAGCTCGCTTAGTTGCAAAAGGTTTTAGCCAAAAGGAAGAAATAGACTTCAATGAAGTATTCTTTCTTGCTGTGAGACATAGCTGTATTCGTGTGTTATTCACTATAGTTGCACTGTTTGACTTAGAGCTTGAACAGCTCGATGTCAAGACAACTTTTCTTCATAGCAAGCTTGAAGAACAGATCTACATGCATCAACCAGAAGGTTTCACTATTCAAGGTAAGGAGGATCATGTGTGTCTCTTAAAAAAGTCATTATATAGTTTAAAGCAATCTCCTTGCTAATGGTATAAAAGATTTGATACTTTTATGTTAGGCCATGATTACTCAAGAAGTGACATGACTGTTGTGTTTACTACAGAAAGCTCTCAGATGGTTTGTTTGTCTATTTGTTACTCTATGTTGATAACATGCTCATTGCTACTAAGAGTATGTTCGAGATCAAGAAGCTAAAAGAGCAACTAAGCGATGAATTTGAAATGAAAGACTTGGGTGCAGCTGAGAAAATTTTGGGCATGGAAATTCACAGGGATCGTCGTGCTAACAAAATTATATCTGTCTTAGAAAAAATATATTGAAAAAGTACTCGTGCGCTTTGGAATGCAAGATGCAAAGCCTGTGAATACTCTATTAACAGCTCATTCCAAATGCTTGGACTTAGATGGCATTTGCAATATGTGAGTTTGTCCTTATAAGCACACTAGAGAAAGTGACTTTGATAACCTAAGACTTGATAAAAAAATCAAGTCAAGGTGGAGATTTGTCAATATTGATAGCTTGATTTTGGCAGGTTTTTCAAAGCCAATGAACAAAATATCAAACATGCTTTTGATGCACATAAAGAGTCAATTGAATTGGCTAAGATTTTCAACAAACAGTGCATGAAGGTCGTTAGCACCAAATTGAAAATTTTGTAAATAAGTTTGAAAAGTTTGGCACACGAAGCTCTATAAATAGAGGTACAGCTCAAAATCATCAGATCAACACACAATAACACCAAATCCTCTCCTCCATTTAGTGTAATAGAATAGAATTATTTGTTTCTTATTAGTTCTTGTTTTTTGTGAGTTGAAAGTATATACTAGTGAGAAAAATACTATGAGGTATTATGGATGTGTTTAGGATTTAGGTTGAGTAGAGTGTGTCAATCTTTTGTATCCCTATCATATTTGCATAGTGATATATTTGGTTGTCAGCTTTATCTATGGGCATAGGTTTTAAACCAAACCACATAAATTTCTGGTGTCACTTATTTTACACTACTCTATTTGTGCCTTTTTTTTTGGGCCTCCATTTCACAACAAGTTTTGTAGCCAACTGTATATATATTGTAAGCAATATCCAACTGGCACCCTTGAGCATGGAGTTGTTTCCTTGGCCACACAATGCCTTGCCAGCGATACAAGACTAAAGCCGTGAAGCATAACAGTAATTGAATGGTGGAAATGAAATCACAAGTAAAAGTGTAATTTTATTAAACTTTTCTTAATATTATATTATATAGACCAGTTGCTCCCAAACTCATCCCTTCCCCATTGTAAAACTCGCTATGATTCTAAATGCATCCTGGGCTTGGAAAGCATGTGCAAGTTTAGCTGACACGTGAGCCGACAAATACGGAGTTCAGGGGGAGTTATTGAATGCAACGGTTATCAAACCCGCAAGGCACAAGTTGGAAGGAAATCAAAAGGGGTTGGGAGCGGTTATTATTATCAGATTCAAATGAAGATTGTTGAAGCCATTAGATTAGATAATTGCCACAGACACATGGCACAGCAAGCTGACAAGATTAATTAGTTTAGTCTATAAATATAATAATAATGAATCAATGACAATGTAAAAGGGAGTTCTATTTGGAAACACTAGTACGTACATACACCCACTAATCGTCATAGTCGCAGTGACACCGAGGAGTCCATGTGAAATAAAGTAAAATCCTCTAAACTCGCCTTCACTTTCTCCCCTCATCATCGTCCTTTTAGTTTATGCCAGTGTACTTACTAAAATATTGACATTTTTATTCATTTAAGTTCTTTTTTAGTATTTATGTTTATCTTTTTCTCTTCCAAACTAGAGAAATGATAATCACTTACATTATATACTTATATCAAATTAAAAGTTATAAACTAACGTTCAAAAAATTATAAATCCGGATGTAAAAAGTTATAAATTAATATACACAGGTTTACAACATACTGATTTATAACTTTTTGTAAATTGATTTACAACTTTTACATACAGATTTATAACATTTTATGCATAAATTTATAATTTTTAACTTGATGTAAGTGTGATGGTGTATATGTATCACTCCTCTTCAAACTATTTGTTTCATCTTTCTTTCTTATTCTCTTCTCACTCCATTTCTTATTTCTATTTCTTTATTTCTATTTCTTTACAAAAGCGATTGACGATTTATACAAAATCGTCATAAGTATTTTTTTTCACAAAATTCTAAAGTCCGTGAAGTAGAAAAGGGAACTGTCGATTATTATTTATTGTTAACAATAAGGGTCAAAGAAATGCTAAGATTAAATTGATGTTGTGAATTTTGTTAGAATTAAAATGATATCAAATTAAAAACGCTAGTACTAAAATGATTATTTACTTATTATGAAAAGAGAAAAGAAAATGACAGGACAAAATTGTCACTGCCACATGTAATAAATTATAGGTGGAATACAAAGTGATCTCTGTCCCTATCGATTAGAATCTTTCGTGTTGCTTCAATGCATTTAGATGTATTTATTTGATGGGTAAAATTGGGGAAAATTTTTCCATAAACGAGTTTGATAGGTAAAAATATAGATGATACTCATCCAAAAAGAATTTTCTTCCATTTTTACTGGCGAACCAAATGTACATTCCCTTCTCAAGAAAATTAACCAAAAAGAACTGAGGCGTGAAACTTGCTTAGCAACAACCTAATCTGACAAAACATCTTGAAAATTCCCGAAAGCTTCTTATGTAAACCAGTGAAAACGCCACAAAGACAATAAGGTGAACGTAATCAAGCAGGTAAACCACCAATCCGAGGAAGTTTCAGCACCAAGGAAAAAGAAATGGTTCATTTCAAGAGGATTTTATTTCTTTACATTAACTTATTAATTAGTGCTACTTCCTTCAACCCTTTAAGTCTCTCTTGTGCAGACTGAGGTCATCCAGTTAAGGCACCAAGCGGTAGCAGCAGCAACATGCCAGAAGGGACCACGTCAACCAATTACACGAACCACTGCTGAGGTTCAAAAATGACCCAAATGATGAAGTGCATCATGTTGAGAATTTGAGATACCCTTTAGAGGTATGTGTTAACAGTGTTCTTTTTTTTTTTTTAACCTTTTTGGGCTGCCAATTGCCAAATGTAGAACTTTGTTGCCAATTATGCTGAGCCAATATTTAAAGAGTTATGTTATTTGTGCTCAGAATACCATACCAACTCGCATCTCATCTATCACTGGATGAGGTGTGAACCTCATTCAAATAGGATTCATATCTAATTCAATAGTAGATAGGATGTGAGTCGACACTGTATCCATAATATTTTTCATATTTAAATATGTTTTTACCACATCAATGCTTTAGATAGGAAATTAATGAGACTTCAGGTATAGGAGGAAGCCAGGAACGCAGGATGTATGCATGAGGTAAGTCTTTCATTTCACGTAAAGCTATTGAGAGCGAAATGGTTGGCAGCTTTTGCACATCATCCTTACAATTGGAATTCATGGTAGTTTTGACTTTGTGATTTAGCTGAAACTTAATTAATAGACGCTCATAGTCTTTTCATGGTAGTTTTGAAATGTACTTTTTTTTATACATAAAAACTTTAAAAACAATGGAATTTGAACCTAACTATAACCCTATATAAATTATTCAAGCCCCTCGCCATCACTCCAATCTTAATAACTTGAAATGTATAGAAAACAACTTTTGAGGAAATAATTAACAAGCTAAGCATCCTATATTCTAGAGGTATGTTTAATTTGCTTTATCAACATATTTAATATGCCTTAATAAAATAAATTACATTGTAAACATGAAATAAATCAATTGTATGCGACTTAATACAATGAACCTTGAAATTCCATAGTAGTTTAATTCAAGTCAAGATGTTGGTAGTTTTGAAGAAGATTCTGCTAGGTTGCGTTTTCCCGTAAGTTTTCTCTCCTTTTTTTCATGATTAGAGAAATTTAGATTACCTAGGGGCACATTATCTCACCCAAACAAGTTTCATAAATATCTAATTCTAGGGGAAAACACGTCTCACCCTGCAAAGCACCAACGTTCCTTCAAACTCCATAAACTTTTCCATTTATAAATTAATTTCACCAACAATTATAAGGAAGGCTTCATCAATTACTGATTATCACCAATAAATTCATAAAACATAATAAGTACTCCCTTAAACAAATAACAGAATCATATACCAAGAAACAACAGAATCATATAAGATATAGATGTATGACCCTATCATATCTGCATCAACTCTTGGAAGATCTTCATGACAGGAGCTGGCAAACCCAGGAGCACATTGATGTTTCTCCTCTCTATGCCATGAGAAAGGAACAAGATCACTTCCTTCTCTGGCAATGACACAGGCCCTGACACAAGAGGCTCACCCCATCCAAAATCAGTGGTGTGGAAGGAAAGTCTAGACCAAGTTGTGATCAGAAGGGTGCAAGCCAGAGATGGCCTAGCCCTAGTGACCTCAAAGTAATCTATAGCTGATCTCATGTAACTGTCTGTGACCATCTTGATTGCATCTTGAATGAGACTCACAGCAAATGAGAAGGGCTTTTCTGATAGTTCACCTGCTAGACACACAGAATTTGTCAGCACAATCCCATTTCCACAGTACCCTTTTGGAAGAGGAGGGTTGAACTTAGCCCTTCCATCAACAGCAAAGA
Source organism: Dalbergia cochinchinensis (assembly GCA_031216125.1). Lineage (NCBI taxonomy): Eukaryota > Viridiplantae > Streptophyta > Magnoliopsida > Fabales > Fabaceae > Dalbergia > Dalbergia cochinchinensis. The sequence goes on from CM062368.1 coordinate 27,816,502, forward strand.
GAAGCTTTGTTTTCTGGTCTGGCAACATCTTTAGTGCTTTGGTTCTGGCTATCCACACAAATGCTGAGAGCACTTCAAAAGTTGTGCAAGAGTCAAGAGCCCCATCTTGCATAGCTCTGGCTTTCAGTTGCTTTAGCTTCTCAGGGTCAAAGCAGAAGGACCTGTAGACCATCTCATCTTCATACAAGGTGTTGGTGCTGGACTTGTCTTCAATGTCAGCAAATTCTTGGTGAAGGTACTCTATCTTAGGAGGGTTGCGAGCCTTGAGTATGCTTCTGTCTAGAAATGGGGGGATAGAGAGTGGCAGGTCCCTTGACACTTCCCCCCAAGAGTTCACAAACTCCATAGCACCAATGCCATCAAACATGCAGTGATTCATGCACAGCCCAAGAGCAAAGCCTCCGCACTTAAACTTGGTCACCTGCAATGCAAGATGAGGAGTATGATACCATCTCTTCAATTATTTTCAGTCTTATAGGCAACAAAGAATTAATAGTTTCTCATTATTACATGAAATAGGTGAAAGTATCAATAGATACTTTTTTTTTTCTTCACTTAATTAATCCACTTTAAGGCCAAGACCAGCGAATCAAAATCCAATCCTTTCTTCAACAATGGCACCTAGGTTTCCTCTAATGTGCCTTCGCTTATGGCTTATTCATTCTACATATTGATTTTCGGTACGGTCCTCTCAAACCCCAACAATCTTGCCCGAGCACCCCACCATTACCATTCTCATAAACAACTTTTAGTTGTCTCACACGCATTCACTACCCTGCACTCCTTCCTATCAAAACCGAAAGAAGCATACCTAGTTGTGTTGATTCTGTAGGATCAAACTTTTCTTTACTCAACAATGTCATTGCCCCACAAGTCGCCCACAACGACAAGAGCAGGAAAATAATATTATTGTAAAGGGCTAATACAGTGCACAATTGATTTAACTACTATTTGTTTTCATTTGAAAAAATAAGTATGAATTAACATGACAATCTGGACTAACTTGATTTATTAAATTGCCATATCATCTGCCAGTTAATTTTGGCATGCGGATTCGGGAGAATTTTCTGGCATAGTAGCAGTGCTCTTCTACAATAATAGTGATTCGTTATTAAATTCTAATACCAAACAAGATGAGTACACCCTCTTAACTGATTTTCACTTTGATCTTCTCATGTTTGTAATATATGAATTCCTATAAAGACAATGATAAATGAGAAATTATGTGGTAGTCATCATATCCATGACATGTCTCTAGTCTCTACATTCACAAACACATGCCAATCTAATTGTAAAAATCCTCAGGGTTTACACAAAATAAGCACAAAAACATTACCTGGGCAACCAAAGGAGGCATCTGAAGGATGTGCTTTGCATCAGGGATGTCATAAACCAGCTTACCAAGAGTCCCTGGGTCTGGCTTTGTGAGGTCACCTATCTCTTCCATTGTGCAGTTTGCTTCAGCCTCCACAAAGAGGGCACCCTCACCTGTGCAGTCCACTATGAGTTTCCCCTCTGAGCTGATACTCAGCCTCCCAGCAAGAGGGTAATAGTGGACAAGCACCTTCTTGAGGGCATTCTTGAGCACTTCCCCAGCCTTCTCATTCCCTCTCTCAGCCGTTCTGAAGCAGTAAACGGTTCTGACAATCACTGCAATGTTCTGGTCAAGATTAGATAGGAAGTACATGCCCTTCTTAGTTTCCTCTGCAGGAGCAACTAGAGTTGGTTCACTTAGCTTCACGCTAAGTGGGAAAGCATTTCCATTTGTCATTTCCATCTCAGGCTCCTTAAACTGCATCACAAAACAAAACAAATGTGTTAAGTTAATGGAAACAATATAGAGAGGGGGGGGGGGTACTTAGGATCTGTACGTTTGTTTCTGTTTTCAACTTTTCATTTAGTTTTCGTTTTTATGTTTTTCAGTTTGTGTTTCCTATTTTTACAATTTTTGTAAATGAATCAGTGAAAACAAGGAATGAATATTAATGAACACAAGAAACAGATTGAAAACAAGTAATATAAACAGAAAACTATTTTCTAAAACCAAACAAACAAACCATTATATATACATGACTTATGAGCATGAGAACCATATGTGAGCAAGATGATAACAAACAGGAGAAGAAAGAGAGACCATTTTAAAGAAAAGCTGAGAGTATACTCTATATATATATGTATGCTCAAAATTTTTATCATGCAATGTTGAAAATATCATTAGGAACGTTAACACATGGGTTGTGTTTTCTCATACCCGGTGTATGTACCTCACACAATGTGATATGGGTCTGTCTGAGCCTCTTTTAAGAGAAGTTGCAAGATATATATGATAGATAAACGGATAGAGGCTTAGATGTTCAAAACTTTGGCAATGGCAAAAAATAAATATAATGTGAAGGTGAGAGGTAGTTGTTTATACGCAACGGTCCAAGAGGCTTCTCAGAAGGGAGGTACTAATTGCTTCACATTGAATTTGTTTTATCTTTTAATTTTTATTTTATTTCCGTTTTTGGACAATTGTGGAGTCTGTACGGGTGAGGGTAGGCCACTAGTAAAGAGGCCAAAGACACAAGGAAGCTAGGCAGAAGAAGGAGGCAAAAATGGGCTTGTTTGGTGTGGTTGGTATCCCACATTTGATAACCTAATAGTTTGCTTGATTAGTTTAGTTGTTGCATTTCCCACATCATCATTTTTCGGAGTTAACTGAAGAGTTCCACGGTCGCGGGTCACTAGCCTAGTTTAATTTCAAAGGTTTTGTTGCTAACTGATTCTAGATTACTTTAATTAGTGATTTAATCTTGAGAAATGCTTTTTTCTCTACCTGGATTGCGTGGACACCCTCATCGAGGATCCTTTGGCTATGTGGGAATTGATGAAATAAAAAAAATAAAATAACATAAGAAACAATTATTTTTTAATCCTCGAATCGAATTGATATGTCAAAGAATACAACTCTTTAATTTTAATGTCATTCATACATTCAATAACGACTTTTTTTTTCCGTGATACAGAAATACGTGATAAGATATTTGTGTGTTTTTTTAAATATTGACATTACATAAATAAAATCCTAATAATTATTCCAAAAGCCATATATACGAGAAAAGAACTATTTGCATTGGTATAATTGTGTAAGACATGTTACACATATTATACATTCGATGACTTCATATTAAAGAAATTTTACACTGTTGGATTGAAAATTTGCATGATATAGATCATTTTTATAAAATTTCACATCAATTCAAAACTGTTTGATACATTTTTATGTACATGTAAATCAATATAATAATATTTCCTAAATATATGCAAATAGCTATTTGATCACAATCTTATAGGTGACCACTTTTTCTTTAAAAAAAAAATAGCACAGCAATCAACATGATAAGTCAAGGCTATCAAACTTGTGAGTTTATTTAAACTTGTGGAGCTGAGATAAACTCAAATTAGGAAAGTGGCAAGAGTTTACTTATTTTAAAAATAATATTAAAAATATTAATAACTTCTAATCATAATAAAATAAATTTATGACAGAAGAAAAATATATAAAAAATTCAGTTGCAACATCATAATGAAGCAAATAACTCATAAAATATAAAACTACAATTAAAATCATAAGAAATATAACAAATCAAAACTTTTGAATGTATATGAAAAATCAAAATAACTTAAGTGATATATCATAACTTCAATTTTGAAATGTCTAATTACAAGTGCTTATTGAGAAATTTCATATTTTATTACTTAAGAGACCAAATTCTAAACTAAGTAAAATCACGAGTTTATCCAAATTCATCAGAGTTTACTTGAATTTACTCAGACTCAAGTTTCAACCGAGTTAACTTAATTTGGAGACTTAAACTCATAATAGTTTAAAAATTAATTCAAAAGTTTGATAATTATGATTATAATTCAACAGCTGAATTGATAAAAATTATACTCTATATAGAAATTTATTAAAGGTATAAATATGCTAAGTCCTACAAAGATGTCAACATAATTGATCGAAAATATAAAATAATTTACGGTCACAGTGTTTGAAAATTAGAAGTGGCTCTTATTTTCAAGGGAGACTCAATTGTTCGACGTTCTTTCTTACAGATATCCGTTGCCAACTTGCCTTTCGGAGTGGAAATTCATAGAAACCGATCCCTAGGTTCCCATTTTCAAATATTATTCCTTCATTTCTTATTAATAGTCACTTTTAAAAATTTATATAATTTTAATATATTAAAAAGTTAATATATCTAGTTGTAGCCAAATATATTATTCCCTTTCTTTCATAATATTTATCCACTTTTAAACAAAGTCATTTTTTAAAATATCTGTCAATTTTACATTTTGATAAAATAGATTTTTTTTGTTCCAATAGTATCCTTTATTAATTGATAACCATTAGTGTAACTTTTATTTTCAACCATTTGATGTGATATACAATTAATAACTATTAGGATAGGGTATATTAGTCCATACATCATTATTTTGTATAAATCCACTCTATTACTATATTATTTATCATTTTTCTTAATACTATATTTGCTTAAATTTGACAGATATTTTGTAAAGAATAAAGTAACTTTTCAATGTATCAAAATTGTACGATTTTTGGAGAATAACTATTAATAAGAAATAAAAGTAGTAATTTATTATCCATGTGTGAACTTGACAAGAAATCAATATGTTTTAATTTATCTAAACAGAACTCCTAGCCAATGATTGATAATCTAGAAGTTGAGAATGAAATAATGCAAGAAACGAGATAAATTCTTCTAAAGTAAGGGTGCATTTACCCTTAAATTTTAGTAAGCAAAAATTAGCATACACTCCAATTTAAGGATGGTGGATGAAAATGCTTTTACTCATTCACTTTAGTAACAATCTCATTGTAGAACATTATCTACGAATGAGAACATGTAAATTTTTATTCTACGGGAAGTTGGAGAAATGTGGAGATTTATTAGAAGTTTTGTTAGATTATCTTATAAGTAAATTGGTTAGGTATAATCCTAATTGATTAATCGTGCTCAATATAAAAGGTCTGGTAACCCAAAAATGAAATTTTATTCAGGGGTCGCAATCAACCATGGTTAGATCAACAAGAATAGCTAAACCCATTTTTTTGACACCATGACTTTTTCGGGATATTGAAAAATCCATGGAACATTGACCTATATATATATATAAAGAGAGAGAGAGAGAGAGAGAGAGAGAGAGAATCATAACATGTCGGTGTCATGAGGGGGTAGATTGCCTCTCAAGGCATGGATAATCATGAAGGGCATTTATCGTTAGACAACGACGGAGAAATATATTATAATGCAGAAATCACAATGGCAAGCTTGTTGCCTCATATTTCAAGAAATCTTATATGGTCAAAAGCAAATGTACGAAAAGAACACAAAGCAACAATATTTTCCTCAGATGGAACTTAAGTGTAGAACAAGCTCTCTCAACAAAGTATAACGTACATTGAACCTCTTTTAAAATTTGCAGGCGACGTATTCTTTATTCACCATTTTTGTGCTAACAAAGTTAAACAATTCTTGTTCAAACATAACAGGATGCAAGCATTCTTTTGTCCTATCTATCAAGAAACATGCCTCCAATCCAATAGCCTTGGGGACAGCTATGCAAGGCCAACATCAATTAAGCAAGCTATTACAGGAGGCAGTTTTAACAGCTTTGAATATTCATCACAAGGCCTCTGGTGTGCTTTTGCTTCTCAAAATGATCTCCCACTTTCAGTATTAGTCATGGACCTCAATAAGTCATGCCTGGCCACACCTGCTTAGGCAAGCAAGTCCTTCTTCTAGATAATCTTCCCTGTTGATCCAAAACTCTGGTGCATCCTGGGTTTTAACCACCAGAGTTGACTTTCTTAGATGATGATTGTTCAACTTGGGAGAATACAACACAGCTTCCACAAGCTAAAGAGATAGAGGACAAAGAAAAAGTTAACAGTTAAAGTCAAACCTTCATTATTCCTGCAAGTACGGCGCCTCCAAGGTACACCATGTGCTTCCTTCGAGGTGGATCCTCAATTCTTAGTCGCAATTTCTGATAACCATCAGAGTAGGAATTACAAGAATAAGTTTAAGTTAAAAATGATTGTATTACTGCGTGATTGTAGATTGATATTTCTCTCTTGGAAGGGATCAGGGCTACTGAGAAGTTATATCAGAGTTCTCTGATTTAGAAGCATCTCTCATAAGCATGGTATAATGAAAAGTGAAATGCAAGATCACCTATCCAAGATTTAGGCAAGAAATTTCAATAAATAACATTTTTAAATTATAAAGAAGGTCCATAAAAGATGGCAACGGGATTCTATCATATCTTTGTACCTATTTATCACATCCTATCCAGCTTGCCAAATAACTATATAATGGAGACATCATAGAAAAATTTTATGTTGTAAATTTTATTTTAAATTCAATCTATTCATGCTCTAATATTATTATTATTATTATTATTCTTAAAATTCTGAAAAGCAAATGTAAGTTGAAGTTAAGTTATTTAATAACCATACTAGCTCAACTTAGAGAAACACCAAACATTATGATCTGCAGCAGTTATCTTTGAAAGAGTTGTTGATAATAAACCACTTGCCCATTTACCCTGCTCTTTCTAGCAGTAGGAGTTGGGTTTGTTGATAGTGTTATCAAACAGTACATTTAGCACCGGTTAGGTTGGGAACTTCTAAATTCAAGCTGTCAAGGTGTTGCCTAATGCCCAGCCCTTGAAGTAAGAAGATATTTTATGAAGAAAGCCAACGGCCATGAAAGATAATCAACATTAAGTTTGACACTACTTGAAATGAGAGTATGAGACAAATAGGGTGACCTTTCAAGATAAGTTTCCCATATTAAATGATCAAATGAAAATATCAGCTTCATTTTTAAAGAGGACAGATCTCAGTTATTGATGCTTAGCAACCAATCCACATCTTGAAATGCATTTCTCTTACTCTGTTGACACATACACACCTGACTTCTCTTCACTGATGTACATTGTTGCATGCTTCTGTCATCTTTGAATGGAGTATGAAAAACAGAAAAGAGATGTCCATAAAGGGTGGGACTGAATGAAAGCTCCATATTTAATTTTGATTTTTCTTGTGACATAACATGGAAAGGGGTGATATTTTGCTCCAATCAGGGCTCAAAACCATGAGATGAGGGCTCTCACAATTTCAAGCATGGTGCAGATTAGAGGCACAAAGCCAGATTTAATTTCAGAGCACCAACCTTTTTCCCTCCATAGTTTTATATTTTTATGCAAATCAAGATAAAAAAAGGAAGTTTTCAAATCACCGGCTCAAACCCATTGTGAACCCCATTGAGCAAAATCTGGAAGTACTTACGACACACTGGGCCAATCTACTATTTGACGATAAAGTGATAGGGGGGACTGCCATTAAACCACTTATTAGCATACTAATAAATCACTTTGGAAAGGCATATACATCACACAATGTATAACATAATTCCATGTTGAGCTACTCTATGGCCAAACTTGTCCAAAAATCAACAGTATTACATATTATAGAATAAATAATTACAGGATAAAATATGTCAGTTGTTGCTAATTAACTAGCAGCAGCAGCAACAATAACCAAGACTTAACCCACTAGGTAGAGTAGGCATAACATTGCCATCAGCTTCTATCAAAATTTCAATAAATTACAGAAAAAAAAATGTGCCTTCAATGTTCAGTGTAGGGTACATATGCAAGAGCACAAGAAAAAAAAAGGGTGCGTTCTCAGCTGCAGATGGAAGAGTTATCTGCAGGATGAAGATATTGTAAATCTATGTGAACCAATGCGTAAAATATTGTAAATCCATGTGAACAATAGAAACATTCTTAAAGGTGATTATAAAAAAAAAAAAGTTGTAAACCTTGCGTGAGAAAATTGTAAATTACTGAGTAAAATGTTGTAAACCTGTATCTAAAAAGTTGTAAACCATGTAAACCTATGTGAACAATAGAAACATTCCTAAAGGTGATTAAAAAAAAAAGATTTAACCCTTGCATAAGAAAGTTATAAACCACTGAGTAAAATGTTATAAACTGTGCCTAAAAAGTTGTAAACCACATATCTTCATCCTACAGATAACTCTTCCATCTGCACATGAGAACTCCCCAAACCCATAGAAAAATGAAAACCTAAGCTTACCTTCAATCCATCTTTGTTGCCCTTCAGAACAACATCAAGATAACGGTCAAGTATTTCTTTTTCCAATCTGAAAAGGCAGGAGGGGGAAAACAGAGGTTTGTCAAACCTTAATTTGAAAAACGAAGGAGGAAAAGGAAAAAATTTAAGAGAAATGAACAGCATGCCCAAGAAATAAAAATAATTTTAAAAACAGGAAAATGGGACCTCCAAATTTATTTAGTAACATCTTAAATTTGATATTTAAACAAGCTAGAAATATACTCATTGATACATGGTATAATAACAAAAATTAGGCATCTTTAGAATGCTATATTAAGTATGTGACCTAGCTCAGAGCTCACAACTACACAGAAAAGTTCATCAATTTAACTAACATGAAAAGGAATCCCGAGTCATTAGTTTCCACATAACCAATGAATAATCAAGAGCTCTAGAAGATACTTCCAGCCAAAGAAATTTGCACTAGGACTATAACAGCCCAAACAATGGCCAACAGGAAACCACAAATGTGTAGCAACGGCATTAACTGTCATTGTATACAACCAAAATATTATTGCCAAAGATCAAACGTAATTGTAAACTGAAGGGTTGCAAGAAGAATCCTGTAGAACCTGCTATCACTAAAAGCTCAGCAACCTAAAGATTAAGGACAATTAGAGCCAATGTAAAAGAGAAATAACAAACTACCGGCTTGGTAATCCAGGATACATTGTGCTTCCTCCACTTAAAACTATGTGTTGGTAAAGCTGCAAGGAAAAATATCACAATATAATATGCAAAAATTGCAAGACATTTTCAAAATACAATGGCAGAGGCAAGACTGTTGTGTATAGATATAGAAAGAACAAGACTCTCTAAAGCTGCAGTGGTTTTTATTTGTGAATATAATTTCTTCAATTTAAGGAAAATATTACAATGACTATTTGGAAAAGTTCATAATTGGCAGTAATTTAATTATAAACCACTAAAAATACCCAAAAGCAAGTAGAGGTCATGGAATGTCATAGGATGTTGCAAAGACATGACAAAACAAAATAATAATGTAAAGTTTTAGGGTTTACTTGGTTGAGCAGGGGCAAAGTGAAAAGGTGAAAAATTGAGTAAAAGGGCGACCAATGCACAAGGCTCCCATCTAACGGAACTTAGGGAGGATAGATGTATGCAGGCTTATCCCTCATAAGTAGAGGCTATTTTCAATTTTTGAACCCCTGACCCTCAAGTTATAAGGCTGTACCTAACCATTGGCCCAAGACTTGGGTGGAATTTAGAAAATTGAGTACAGAATAAAAATGATTTTCAACCAAACTATGGGCCAAAGTACAACTGAGTTATATTTTATCATCCACCTCAAATATTTTTTATACCAAGCAAGTACGAAGTGATTTTTATTCCAATCAAGCAGCCCCCCACCACTGATGGTTTGAGAGTCAATGAGAGGCAATGAACTTGTGAGACTTGTAATACTGCAAATGCATGGTTAGTTATCAAGGGTTGACACTTGACAGAAAACAAATAGAAATCTTCATGTGGACAGATTCAATATTAATCATATAACAATCCTCCAATTTCAATTAGAAAAAAATCTTACGATCTTAAAGTAATCTAACTCATGAGACATGCACAATAAAGAAACAGAGGAAGAAAGGAAGAAATGGTGGATCCAACAATTATGATAGCTGGTTGAAAGTTGAAAACAAGAATAATTAAAGAAAAATATTACTTTTTTCCAATAAAAATTTGAAGGGAAAAAGTGAAATTGAATAGGAAGTGGTTCATCTAATAGTCGTCATAGGTTTGATCTCAGAAATGGGAGCAAAGCATTTCAACTCATATCATTGCATTTCAAAATATGGAAGATTGTCACTTTTCAAGCCTAAAATGGTGACAAGTGATATCAACAGTTACGATAAAGATACTAAAAAGTTTCGATTTCAAAAGGAGTATCATACCATCATCCGGTTGTCAATATCCATTTCCTGAATACAGCGAAATACCATGTCAGCCATTCCATCACCTTCAACATCTATAAGTTCCTGCAAGAATGGGCAAAAATGATGGGCTATCATAAGACAGCAAATTACACACTAAATAATTTAGCTAGAATGGCACATGCGAATATTAGAAACACAAAGGTTGTGTTCAAACTTTAAAAATAATAAAAAGAATCATCGTTATGTGCCATAATCTGTCTGACAAGAATTGATTTACTATTTTTCTTAAAGAGGCACAAAACCAAATAATGGCTTAAGTATGTTTTTGATCCCTGAAAAATAAGTAAATTTTGGTTTTGATTCCTGAAAAAAAAGAACAACTAACTTTGGTTTCGATCCAAACATGTTTCTAAAACAGCTTGATTTTAGTCCCTATCATTAGACTGTCTCTATGTTAAATGCTGAACTGGCTAATAGATGATTGCGTCATTCAATCCTACATATACCTGGTAGGGGCTAAAACCAAAAAAAATTTTGAAATGTTTGAACCGAAATGGAAGAAATTTTTTTCCAAAGACCAACGCCAAAATTCACTTATTTTTCAGGGATCAAAAAGATATTAAATCCTAAAATAGCTATAAACAAATGAAATGGGTAACGAGCACCTACAGGAGTGAAAAGAGCCTCAGGAGCCTGGAACCTTTCAGTGCCTACTTTAATGACCCGTCCATCTGGAAGCTGATTTGAAGTGTAAATCATTAAGTGATATAAACATAAAAATAAAAATAATGACAGCTACTTCATGGATACATAAATGTTGCATTTTGTTTTTATTAGCGCTATATGAAATGCCGAATTTAACCCTAAGAGAAAAAGTAATGATAACAATAAAACATATTAAATATTACATAGATGCATTAAAGCACAAAATTTATGAACATACAGAAAAGCATGAAAAGCAGATGAAATGAAACACGAGAGAACAGATTAAAGAATTATCAGAATCAGCCCCTGCCCTCTATCTTTAGGCAAGCCATTTCAACAAGAATTGCCGACTAAATCAATGATCATATGCACAGAACAGTCCTATAAAGATTTCAAAATATTCAGGATATTAACTTACAGTATAGTTCTTTACAAGTATAGTGGTCTCAAGCCCCAACTGGTATTCCCTCTTGTAGTCATAACTGCGGTAAAACAGAAGTACCTATTAGGGAAACATCATGGGCAACTGGACATCAAAGCGTAGCATGGGATTTGCTTCCAACCTTATATAGCATAGCTTCTCTTTGATTTCCCTAACAGTCTCAAAATCAGCGGTCCTATTCAGTGCATACCTGAGAAAAGAAAATTGTGTTCAAATTAGAATTGAAACATAAGATAGAAAAAGTCAGTTCTTCATCATATGATATTATGACTGAAATGAAAAGAATTAGCCCTCACCCCCTTCTTGAAAGCAAATCAACAAGATAGGATGTTATATGTCGGCCAGCTACATTCATTCGTTTTGTCAGATGAGGGAAGGAATAGCCATCAACAACTGGAACCTGATTGAAACTTCGATCATTAACAATTTTGGAACTAACAATTATAAATAGTAGCACACTACCAAAGTAACAACAATATGTGAAACTCATTAACCACTTTCTGCTTGCTTAAACCAGGGGAGCAATATAATATTTGGGTACCAGGATGGATCAATCAGCATATCATAAATTATGCTTCAGAATCACTCAGAAAAAGTAAATGGATAAAAAGGGTACCTATTCTCAATTAAAAAACACAACTAATGAATCACAACATTGAACCATTCGAGAAAAGATGATGGGGGAAGAAAATGCCAGTTTGAACGTGGGGGAATCCTAATATGGAATACCGTAGAAGGTTACCTCTCTGTCTTAGCAGCAACTTCAACCCTATATATGTCTGGTCAAGATCCATTGGCACTAGCATAAAGGTCGGCATACTAACACCATATATAATATACTAATGAAGTGTGTAAAAGTCTGGTCAAGATCCATTGGCACTAGCATAAAGGTCGGCATACTAAAACCATATATAATATACTAATGAAGTGTGTAGAAGTTCTTATACTGAGATGAATGATGTAAAATTTCAATGCTATAATTGATTGTGTGAAATAATGTTCTTACAAAAAGATATTCATTGGTGTAACATCAGCTTTGATTAAGATTGTTGTCAACAAATCCATTGGCACAATCAACTAATACAGGTGTAAAAGTAAATTTAAGTTTTAACACTCTTTGATAGTAACTTGTTGAAGGATGAGCTCACAAATCCACCGTTGAATATCAATTTCTCATCAAATAAGTCATGCTTATAAATATATTGGTAACAAATAAATTAGCACTCCATCAATATCAATGATGATAAACAAACTGATGATGATATTCATGCACTAATATACAGCAGTCGAATGATTAAAAGAGTGACAGTTATTATACGAGCACCTAATGACCTAAGGGCCTGTTCGTTTTCTGTTTTCATTTCTTGTTTTTCGTTTCCTGTTCTCAATTTTAATTACAAAAATGTCACCTTGCTTTCAATATGTTTTTGTTTTCAGGATTTTATGAAGAAAATGGTGAAAATAGGAAATAAAATCTTTTTGTTTTCACTATTTCCTTTATCAAATCTGGAAAATAGAAAAAAAATTGAAAACAAAGTGGCATTTTTGAAAAATCGAAAACATGAAATGAAATCAGAAACCAAATAGACCTTGACTGGTTTGAACGCAGCCAACACATCCAACACCAACTTTGCATTTTTGATAGAGATTGCCAGGAAAAGCAGCATTTCTACATCAATATTTCTTAAGATTAAAACACAATAATTTTTAGAAGAATACATGAAATTGTGAAATGTTAGAAGTAGTTACTGTACCCAACTCATAAAAAATATGTCATGAAAGATCAACATGGCAACCACTTTCACTAGTGGTCGAGTAACTAAATTGGAAAAAAAAAAAGGAGATAGAGATAGAACTTAGCAGTAGCACCATTATAGTGATCAGCATAATAACTAAGTAGTGTAGAAGCTGATTGATTACCACATGAGTGACACCATCACCGGAGTCAATAACTAATCCAGTAAGCAAACCTGAGGAATGTAAAGAAATGTCAAAGTGCTTGCCAAAAGAAGGCAAAAGAGAGAACACATATGGTAAAGGACAACTTTTCCGCATTTGATACACGAAGGTTTGCAAATTATTACATGTGATTTCACTACATAAAGTGCATGAAATTATAACAAATTTTAAAATATCGATGATTATAAGTATGTTATAATTAGAGCTAGTATTTTCGAAAAATGGATCATAGGAGGGAGTACAATCAGGATGAGAAAATAAAGAAAAACAAAACTTCAACCTTCACTCATCTCTATAAGCACCTTGAGCATATAATGTTAAAACAGCTTGGATTTGGATAAACACTCCAGCAAAATTGTACTTCTCAAACATTGTCTCCACCTGACAAGTCAAATTATAAGCCATACTTAAAATCACTAATGTACAAGAAATCCGCTATGTTTTTTTTCTTTTTAATAAAAAAGCACCAAAATATTAACCAAAAAAAAAGGCACCAAAATTGGTTTGCAAACCATTTTTTCGCGATTCTTTGAGGGATTAAGGGGCGGATCCGTGAGCAGAATCTTACAGTCCGGTGGGTTAATCTGTCAAAGCAAACCGCATACCAGAGAGCTATCCATGAACACCAACAGTAAAAATTCAAAGCTGAGAACATTCAGAAGCACCAAAGAGTTTTACTTTTAGTTCATTGAAGAATGCATGATCCCACACATGACACATGTCATCCCAGTTTTGGACGATGCCGTTGTTAACAGGGTAAGATATATCAAGCTGATGCCGCAAGTCCGCACAGCCTTCACCAACAACAATATCCTAAATGAAATACAAATTATATTAATAAAAGAAAAAAAGGACTCAGAAAAAACTAACCAATATCTTAAAAATGTGGAAACTAAAGTGCACACATATAAGATAATCATATGAATTTAGTTTTGATGCACGGAGATGTTTTACGCATTCATCCAATCAGTTATTGATACATTAACGACCATGGTTAACTTCCACCCCGCTGCTTGAAAAGCCATACAAACGGAGAGATTTGAATGGACGACAATGCAGAACCCTTTTTACACGCATCAAAATTAAACCCTTGTCTAAAAGAGTGGCGCACCTTTAGCTCTTGCTCAGTGAGAGATTCTTCGTATCGAAGCATGGGCCTCCCCACCACGCAAGGGAAAACAGAGGTTGGGAAATTCTCCCCAGCGAAACCGCACTTCACATACTTCGTTTCAGGAAAAATGAAACCAAGGGAATTCATCAACATCAGAAGGAGAAGAAACCGAATTGGGTTGGGAAAAAGAAAAAAAGAAAAAAAAGAAGGAACACTTCTGCGAGTAAATGACACATAATGCTTAAAAAGTGAGATTTCATGGGTATAGTGAAACTGGGGTTTCTAGGATCGCTTGGATCCGTTGCGATGTGCATGTGTGTTTGTACGATTTGGATGTAAGTGGATAGATCGAGGAATGTATGTGAAATGGAAGACGGGAGAGAGGAGGAATACCCCGGTTCCGTTGTCACAGACGACGACGTTTCTGCTGTCCATGCTATGCTGCTGCTTCTTCTTCTCCTTTCTTCTTCTTCTTCTTTCAGCTGCTGTTGGAGTGCGCTCTTGCTTTCTTTCTTTCTTTCTTTCTTTCTTTCAGTTTCAGTCTCTCACCTGGGTGGGTCTACTTGCTCTTGCTGTCTGGTACAATAAGCTGCAGAGTCAGCGGCAATGAAGGAAACGACGTCGTTAAGGAAATGGATCTCTTTCCTTAGCTTTAATTTTTTTTTATTTTTTATCTCTCTTCTTCCTTAAAAACAAAGTATAAGTTCAACAAGAACACCATTATACAAGTCATCATCATTTCACATAAAATATATATATATATATATATATTATAAAAATTTATGTTATTTGTACTCATAAAAAATGAGACACCATATCGACTTACATCATGTCCATATTCAAGTGATGCCCACATCCCAATCAATGATGGATAATATGTAAGTCAGCACAGTGTCTATGTATTGTGAGTACAAATAACATTTTTTTTCTATAAAAGATAGTTAGATGTTGCCGTGAAAATTGGTTCGGCTAAGTTATAAACTTAACCAAGCCAAGAACGCAATTTCAACCTTGATCCCACAAAGAACAGGTGAATGCAGCAAGAAGGGGAATCTACCCCTTTATTATGGATTCTCCAAACACTAATCACAATAAGCTTTGGACTAAGATTAAAGTAGGACTTTTATTAATGAACAAAGGATGTACAACATCAACTTTAATGAGGAATAGTTTGAGAACAAAAGCTCACATACAGCTAACTTACACTACACCTAAAAAGTAAAAGAAAAATCTGAAGACAAAAATAAGTTGTAAATTTGTGTGATTGACTTGTCGTGCTCCTCTTCCCACTCTTTGATCCTTCTATCTCGGCTTTGATCCCATGTTGTTTTAGTCCATAACCGCCCATTATCACCTTCCTGTATGGCTTGCAGTTGCACTTGCATCGTGACTAAAGTGGTTACCACGGCTTCAATTATATTTGCAATCCAAACCCACGTACTCAATTGTTCCAACTGCTCCCGCCTCGCTACTTGCACGGCTTGTAACTTGCACTCCTTTTAGCGAGTCGTGGCATCCACTTTAAAGGCCAACTTCTTCTAATTGTATCAACCTATTGGGCCCAATCAAAACCACTAGCCCACTCGTAATTTGGTGGTAACATATGCCCCCTTACACCTATGAGCCAAGAGATGACATGGCTTGATAGATGTAACGGTCACATCATTACCCATTTCTAGCAAAGATGTTAAGGTGATACCTACTTAAATATAGTGAACCTAAAATTCGCTCATTCTTTAAATTACTCCAACGTTCTTTTTTCTTCCATTTACTTTCACTGTCTTCCCTTTTCTGCCAACCTTTGCTTTTCTCATATGAACCTTCCGCTTCCCTTTCTTGAACTCTTCTTTTCAACTCCATGGCTAGTTATCTCCTTTTCAACAAGGATGCACAAACATATCGCTTGAGCCCTGTTTTACTAGACCTCGATTCTGAGCGAGAGCTCATCAATCATGTTCTTCTCCCTTCTAAGAATCAATTACCCATTACTGAAGATTGGATCGACATTTCCAAATGTCCGGCTGACTTCTGTGCTTGGTTTCATATCACAATAGGCTATGAAGCTTGGTTTGAACGTATCTCCAAAGCTAAAGGGAAAGAATGGACAAGATAGGGCATTTACGACATGGTGAAGCTAAGCACCAAAGAATACCCTTGTAACCTGTATTCGTCTTCTCGCTATTGGGCTTTTGGAACCCCAACATCAATGGTTTCGTCTTTCCTTTTGGTATACTCACTCCTACTTCAATCAGAGAATCAGCTCCAGCTGTTAGCGATTGCTTTAGCGATAATGTTGGGGCTAAATTCAACAAGAAACTTGCTCCCTACTTGACTTTCCTCAAAGTTAACTCTCATCCTACTGGACCTTCCCCTTATACCCTACTATGATTAAGATGATGAAGATGATAATGGAACAGATTCATCAGTTGAGGAAGGAGAATGCCCAGCTGAGAAAAAAGATGATTGACAGAGGCTGTTGCCTACATCCTCAAATTGGAAATTTATTTTAATGCTAAATTGCATCAAAAATGCAGTAAATGGTACAATCTAGGTCGTCTCTCAAGGAGGCTTCAACACTTAGTTGTGAAAATTGGGAGTTTTAAAGAATGAGATTTAAAGCAAATAAAATTAAGAGTTAATAGCAATGAGATCATAGCAATATTGAAGAAAGTACTAATGCAAAATATTCCTATAATTGAAAATTAATTATTATTGATCAAATTATTAAACTATTGGTAGCTATTAGTAATAAATTACTGACAATTCTACTAGTGATCAATCGACCTCAAGAATTTGATCAATGCAAATAACTAATAAACAATATCTCAATTTATTTAGAAATCATATTAATTTAATAAATCAATTGCTATAGACTAACTGTCTAGCAGAAAATTAATTCTAATGTTCTCCCTCAAACATAAACCAATAGAATTATCAATTTACTCAAAGAGTTTCCCTAAACGATGATCGCCAATTTAGTTATCCAAATAAAGATTATAACAATCACCATAATAATTATAGGAATAGAAACTGCAGAATATCAAGAAAACTAATGCATCAGTATCAAAAAGCGGCCCTAACCATCTTCCCAATCCATCTGAAAACCCTTACACTAGTAAAACAATCTACTCCTCCATCTCTGGAGGATTACAACAATGAAAGTAAAAGAGAACCTGAAAATAATAGCAAAAATCGTTGCCACAATCTCCAAGACAAAACTCCTTCACTAATGGAATCCTTAAAAGACAAAGAAGAATAGAGATGGAGAAGAGAGAGATGTATAGAGAGAATAATAGCAACCTAATTGTTTGTAGCCTAAAGTGAGTCAAAAACTAAGGTAAACATATGTGTCAATCATTTAAATATTGTTCTTTAAAATAACTCAAAGTGAGGCCAAAAATTAGACAAATGAACTATAATCCCATCATCGCACCAGTGCTGTAGCACTCAACAAAGCTCTAAGTCCCAAAAAGTGATGGTTGTTGCTCTGCTGAACGCTGCAATGCTCACTTGAGAGTGAACTTCCATGCTTTTTCTTCCTTTTTGCTCTAGTCTTCTTCCAGAAAGTTTCCAGCCTTGCTTTTGATATTTTGTATTTGATCCAAAGTTTCTGTACTCAAAACCATACTCAAAGAGACAAGTCAAAAGCAATATGGTGTAATTACAAATTTCCAAAATCAATGTAATAGTCAATGATTCTATCAAATCACACAATGAGGAATGAAACAAAATCATGCATCAACAACACATTAAAACTCATGTAAAAAGCTAAGGTTTAGAAGCAAGATTAGTGGCACAAATGTCTCTTATCAGTGACTCACATAAAGAATAACCAGAGTCAGCAAGCCCTAGTTTCCCACCTTTCCTCTAAAACCATGCCAAATCATAAGGGAAATGTCAGTGTAATCACCCTGAGATCTGAGATGAAAATTCTAGAGCTGGCAAAGCATGAAGAGGAAGAAAAGCAAAAGAAAAATAAGGTCAGACACTTCTCTACTGAGTGCCACAATGTTGAAGAAGTGCCACGTGCTCAGTCGAGCTTCAAGATGGCAAGCCAGCATTGGAAAGCCTTTCAGTTGAGCACCGCAGTGCTAAAACAATGTTGCAATGCTCACTCAAAAAGGAGCAAGGAACATAGAAACTTTCCGACAAGCGCTGCAGTGCTCAATAAAGGCTATCAAAGATGAAGATCCCACTCCTCCATTGTCATTCCCCTAGAAGATAAAACCCAAGAAAGCAGCTACAACAGAATTAGATCCAGAAGCCTTAGAAACTTTCAAGAAGGTAGAGGTGAACATACCTTTATTGGATGCAATCAAATAGATTCCAAAGTATACAAATTTTTTAAAGGATCTATGCACTAATAGAAGGAGATTAAAGGGCAATGAGAAAGAGAAGTTAACTATAGAGGTGAATGATTGCTCTATTATCAAGCTGGGCAACCTGCCACCTAAGTGTAAGGATCCAGGCACATTCTATATTCCTTGTAGTATTGGAAACCTACAAATCAAGCAAGCCATGGCCGATCTTAAGGCTGACATTAATGTTATGCCAAAATTACTCTACAAGTCCCAACACTTTGGAGAGCTTAAGCCTACTTAGTTGACAATCCAGCTTGCTAACTGCAGCATCACTAGGCCAGAGAGGGTATTAGAAAATGTCTTGATAACGGTAAATGATTTAATATTTCCTATTGATTTTTATGTGCTTGAGATGGAGAATGACACTAATGCCAACCAACATACATTAATCTTATATAGACCTTTTTTGAAAACTACTTGAACCATGACTGATATTTTTGCTGCACATTATCGATGGAGTGTAGGGACATAAAAGTCCAATTTTGTTGATTTGATGCTATGAAATTTCCCTTTGACGAACACTCTATGTTTGGTGTTGATGTCTGTGTATGGTGTTGATGTGATTGACTATCTAGTAGAATATGCATGTGGCACATTCCCCCTTTTCTACTTTTTCTTCTCCCATGGGATATGATAAGTTTACTAGTTTCAAATTTTCTGAGCTTGCAGATACATGTACTCTACCAAGCAATAGTCATCAATTTCAAAGGTGCCTCATGACCAGCCTATATTGGGAAAGAAGCCTTATGAGGGGCAAAGGATCTTATTACATGAGTCACGGGTAAAATTGATGACTAGGAGGTCGAAGTCTCGATGGAAGGAACCATTCTTGGTCACCTGAGTGCACCCTTGTGGCGTAGTCGAGTTAAAGAACCCAAGGATCATGATTCACTATGAAGCCGATGGACACTGGCTGAAGCACCTCCATGAAGCTCCTAGGGATCTAGGGGCTAAGATGGGGGTT
Organism: Dalbergia cochinchinensis; assembly: GCA_031216125.1. Lineage (NCBI taxonomy): Eukaryota > Viridiplantae > Streptophyta > Magnoliopsida > Fabales > Fabaceae > Dalbergia > Dalbergia cochinchinensis. The sequence continues at coordinate 27,836,148 of CM062368.1, forward strand.
CTATGGGTTGAAACTACACACTCTCCATCAGGGTCCTAACCATCTAACTTAGAAATGTTAAAGCAAAGTGCTAACTAGGAGACAACTCACCATGAGGGAGTTCTTATTTACTTTCTCTATTTTATATTTATGCATTTTTATTTTTATTTTGCATCTTGCATCATGTTTTATTTTATGTGTCTTACACCAATCATTTGATACCTTAGAGGTTACATGCATAAGCTAACACCACATGCACTATTGACTTACTTGGCATTGACTTTATTTTATATTGCATGCTTGGTGAATCACTATGTCGTTTAGATTAAGTGCATGCACTTTTACTTTTGAGTTTTTGAACTGCTTTGATTGGTTTTGACTATCATGTGTCATCCTTGTTTGTTCATGTATATTTTCTTCTTTGGATTTGTATTCTAGAAATTTCTTAGGGTCTTGTTTGAAAATATGTTTCCATGTGCATGCTTAAAGGTGATTAAGGCATTTTTTTTTATTTTAAGCCACTTGTCCACATAGCCACCCTTTACATATTATTCTTGTCTGACCACTTTGAGCCTTAATGCCTATTTTTGTTGTCTTAGCACATCCTTAGTCTAAAAGTAAAAAGCCATGAAGTTTTCCAACCTTTTAAGTTTAGAAGAGCATTTGTGATTTCTTGTATATGCTTGGCATAAGTGTGGGGGAGAGCATGAGGGCATGCCCCAATTTAAGTATGGGAGATGGACAATGTGTATTTATAAGTAGCCAAAAAAAATTCAACAAGTGGCATATCAAGAAAATAAAAAAGTAAAAAAAGAAGTAAAAATTAATTGAAAAAATAGCAAAAAGGAAAAAAAAAAGGTTACAAAAGTTTGGATGAAGGTGTGCCACATTGTAAATTAAAGGTCTATGAATATGTTAAGTTGGACAAAGTATACCCTTGGACACTTATACTCTTGGTATATGCATTTGCTCTCCTTTGACTAGAGGCTTAGCTCTATTGGCCTATATAATTACCTACCTTCACCTAAGCCTCATTACAGTCCAAGACAAGTCGTCTTGATTGAGTATACATTTATGTATGATGAATGGAGAATGAGATCCATGGTAAGCCTATGGTAATGCATATTCATATGAGGTGATTGAATGTGTATCTTAACCCAAAACACTTAAGTGAATGAATGGCAAAACATTGACCTTTTTAGGATTTTTGTACTTAGTCCATGTATCATGTATGTGGATTCTACCATGTGTGTTATCCTCGTGTTCATGTCTTGCTTGTTGAGATCCTGTTGATTGTGGTGTGAAAGCTATTGTTTGTGCCTTCAAGTCCATTGGATTGATGTATTGTCATTTCTTTTCATGCATCATGCATTTTTAGAGTTAGTATTGTCACTTGCATCGGTTATCCAAGTAGCATTAGTGTATCTTTCCAATGCTGTGGGAAATTGTCACAAAATAATCCCAATTGTATTGTCCTTTTAAGATATCCTAAAATCCTTTAAATATCTTTTCAGTGATTTTCCATAATTGCTAGTATATCTTGAAATGTTACAAATTGCAAATGATATATCAAGTGTTGTATAATACTTTGCATACAAAGGATGTCAATGGCACTAGCATACTCAAGTTGTGCAATAGCTTTACATGTGTTGGGCTCTAACTTGTGTGAAAAATCATACGTGCTACTTACTTCTCTTATGCTCAAGAATTTAAATTTATTTATTATTATTTAAATATAATGTGACTGATTTAATGCATAAACCCCACTATATTTGGATAATTTAATACCTAAGATAGTATCCACAAGGTCTTTCATCTTAAAATTTGAGGATAAATATTTCTTAGTTTTATTCACACCATTCTTATTTGTCCCAATAATTAACATATCATCCACATACAAGCAAATAATAACACATTATTTTGTATGTTTAGAATATATACATTTAACAACAATATTGTATTTAAAATCATGAGACAAAATTGCAAAATCAAACTTTTCATGCCACCATTTTGGTGATTGTTTTAAACCATATATAGACTTTATTAATTTACAAGTTTTATGTTCGTTTCCTGGAATTACAAAGCCTTCAAGTTCTTTATATATACTTAATCTAATTCATCATTCAAAAATGCTATCTTAAAAATCTATTTGATAAGTATATAAATTATAAATGGATGCTAAACCAAGAAGAACTCTATTTTTAGGGATTTTGATTGAGTTAATTGTGTTTTAGGCTCTTAGCATTTGTACACCAAAGAGGCTCAAAGCTCCAATTTGAACAATATAACATCTAGTTGCTTATTTAGGCTTGGTTTGGCAGTGCCCTCTAAGAGGGGGTTATAAGTTTCTCTTTTTCACAAAATATCCTATAGAGTAATTTATTATATTCTTATTAATGATTTGAGTTAATTATTGCAGAATAGACTAATAGAAATTTAGCAAAGAATAAAATTTTGATCAATAAATTCCTAAAATAGAACTATAAAATATTGATGATACCTTATGAAAACAAAATGGTTATATATTAGCATTAATAAATACACACACACACACTCTCTCTCATATTAATGTAACAAGAAATAACATTATGTATATAAATATACAAAGTTTCCAACCTTGCTGGCAAAGATTGAAACTTACTTGGTGCTCAAGTATTCAAACTTGTTGGCAAAGATTGAAACCTCTTCTAAAGATGTGATGTGAAAAAGAATTGCAAGTGCAGAAGTGAAACTTTGAGCATTATTATTTCTTTATCATTGGCTTTTTCTTTACAGTTCCTTTATCTTTCAAGCTATCTTTCATTAAAGTTGCTAATTATTAATAAAATTCAATAATGACATCAATTACTTTGAGTTGTCAAGCTTATATTATCTAAATATTTGTGCACTTATTTTTTAAGTTTATGCATTAAAATATGTTTTGTGTACTTTATTCAGTTTATTCACTGCTTAATTTTAAGTTTAATTTTATTTGTGATTTAATGAATTTACTTATAATATTCAAGATTTTTGTTGGGATCTTAGTTTTTTAAGTTTTATTTATTACTTAAGATTATGATCTCATATTTTGAATTTGTAAATTTCTATGTTTATTATGAAACTATGCATAAGAACAAGAGAATAATGAAAAAGAAGACATTTAAAACTTTGTTGCGAACCACAAAAGGCACAGGGATATGGATGTAAGGTTTTTTTGTGATACTTGTTTTTGTTAGTATGACGTAAAAGTTTGGCTTTGTCATCATAATATTAAAGAGTGACACCAGAATGAGAATTCCATAAGAGAAGACCTTCGACTATGTGAGAGACAAGAATACAAAGGAAAGTAAAAGATTAAAGCAAAGAAATAATACTCTCGATAAGCTTTGCATGGAATGTTTTATCTAGTATATTCTGTTTATGCTATGATATTTAATTATGTTCATACAAAGATATGTGACCAGTGTATTTTCCGTGTAGATGCGACTAGAACCACCATGACTCAATGTTTTATGTATAAATATTCATTCCTTACTGAGAATTTTTTAATTCTCATTTATATTTATGGTGATTTTAGATTAGCCAAGTTATGTCATGAAGAATTTAATCTCTTTCACCTTCTAAGAGCATTTGGAGTTGTGTGTAAATAATGTGTTCAAATTTATTATGTGTTATATGGTAGTTTGGTTTGCAAACAGTAATATTAAGTACTTTTGTTAGAATGCTCTATTTATACTTAAATAGCCTAATGTTAGATATTGTATTTCACTGTCCAAATCCCTGGTAATGTCTTTAGAAGGAACGGGTATTATAGGTGTTTTGCTTGGGAAAAGCATGAGTCAATTTTTTTTTTTTGGAAAACAGAAAAGTCAGGGTGCTTTTGCTTTTGGGTATGTTTGAATTGGTGGAGCATGATGAAGTAGAGCGGAGCAGGAATGGATGTAATTGGATGAAATGGAGTATATCTATTTCCGTTTCATCCCAGCCAAATTCGGCAAAATTTTAACAAATATAAGAACGAATTACATTAGTCTCTTTTGAGGTTTAATGAAATTCACCTCGACTCCCATATACTTTTCTCAGTGACCTTTTCTGAACGTAGCGTTTAATGTGCAATGGATGAGAGAGCGGTGTAATGATTTTATAAATCTATGAGGTCATTATAATGGTTTCACAAACTTAGTGATCTCTAAAACAAATTTTACAAATAAAGGAAAGTTAGTAGAATTTAACTAAATCTCAGGGGAAGTCAATATAATTTTCCCAAAACAAAATGGTTAAGAAAGTCTCTTAAATAGAGATGCCACAAAATTCTAAATTTTTAGTGCTTTAGTTTTAATTTACTTTAACCAACCCATATGCTTCATTTTAATTCTTGATGATTGAAAACAATCTTATTAAACCATTTGCAGTCTTTAAAATCATAATTTATTAGCAAAAATAATATATTAATTTTGATACACTATTATTTTATATTGTTATTCAATTAAATTTAACTATTTACATGACATTTCAAATAGTACATACGAGACTCAAGGTGTATTTGTTTTGGATTTTACAAAAAGTGAAAGTAATTTTGTAATTTAAATTTTATATATAACTGAAAATATTTTTTTTTCTCAAAACCTACTCTGTTTAGCTTTTCAAAAGAACCGGAAACTGATCTTACTTTACATTCTGACTATTTTCTAAAAATTATTTAAATATATAGAAAATGATATTTTGAGGTGAAGAAAGTAATTTTCACTCAAAAAAATCACATCTAAATGGCCCCTCAACCACCCTTACTAATGTAGTAATAAATAGTTAAATGATAGTAATTTTATAATATTAGACATAGAAATTAAACTCATATATTAGATACCACTAAAAAATATTAAATTTGAAAATAATTAACTTAAATATATGTGGTTAATTTTTTCGTTAAATACTCAGTCAGTCATCTCTAATCAGCAAAACTTTAAAATATGACCTCTTCTGATTGACCGTAGGTTTTTCCTTTTCCTATGACCTGTCTTACTCTTTGCCTCCCTATTCTTGTTTTGGCGTATGATGATTTCTTTTTTCCCCGTATATACAATATATACAATACGCAACGTACAGGCTTTGCTTCTGAGTCTCGATTGGGTCTTGTTTTCATATTTTATTTACTTAATTGCATCTTTGGTTGAAATAATATTATATGAGTAGTCCGTTGACAATTAATACAATAAAAATGAAACATATATTATGCTATATTAAATAATTATCCTTATTAAGTATAATCAATTTTATTTAATTTATATGTAATTTAATTTTGTCATTTATGTAAAGCAATGATATAAAATATATAGATTAGTTTTGATATATTGTCAATATAAAAAAGATTTATATTATCATCCACTCATATATTTCTATTTATAGCACTTTTATAATACTGAATGATTGAGTCAAATATCTTTATCAATGTAATAATATGTAATTGAATACTTATGTAAATTTTATTGGCAGAATTTTAAAAAAAATTGAGAATAATTATTAGATAAATAAAGTAGTATAATTTATCAAGATTTAATATTGATGCTTTTTTTTTTTGTTCTCACGGTATCTATTGCAAATGTAATAACTAATCCCTTAGCATACTATAGGTTTATTTAATAAGATATATGCTGATCATGAATTTTAAAGCTGTTTCATTCTCAAGACGTAAATCGAACCCTCGATACTTGGTTAGGGAATGAGAGAGTTCTTACTATCTCGTCTCGGCCCCCATATTTTTAATGTTGATTCATTGAAAGTGTAAATCCAATCAAATAACATTTTATAAGCAAATATTATTATGCAAATATAAAAATTTAATTAAATAATTGTATAAAATTTTAGTTTTAATATTGTTGACACATTAAAATTAGACTCAATCTATTTACTCATCTACAAAATAATAAATATGTCAGATAGTTTCAAAATAAATTTTAATAAGAAGGAGTACACCCTCTAACTTGGCCTTTAGTAAAAAAAAAGAGAAAGTGTCAGACAAATTAAGGTTTGTTTGGCTTATTTTTTCAATTTTCAGTTTTCTAAATTTATGAAGGAAAAACTGAAAAAACTGAAAACTGAGAAAATTTTCAGTTTTTCCTTTACAAATCTCAAAATCCTAAAACCTAAAATGAAAATTATTTTGAAGAAACCAATTTCTTAGTTCCTCAAATATATATTTTTTGGCTCCTTATAATTAAAATAAGAAATTGACCCTAATGATTTATAAAATCAGTCAAATTGACTGATGATCAAAATATAAATAGGATAAATTAATTCATTGACATATTTGAAAAATAATTAATTTATCTCAAATTTTTAATTATGATGACCACAAAATATGTTTTCTTTGCTTGAGAGATCATTCTATCCAGCACTATTTTTGTTAGTAACTAACTTGGGATCATTCTATCTCAATTTTGTTTACTTTATTGAAAATAATTTTTAATTTTTTAGATTTGTAAAAAAAATTTAAAACTATTTTCAATAAAGCAAATGATGTTTAATGTTACTTGTGAGTATTATTGCTGGTGAGTATTAATCATATGTGATTTGTTCATTTTTTTCCTTAAAAAATTAAAGAAAAAAAATGAAGAATATATCGCAGTGCCTGTGGTTGTTTGCAACGTTTACACACACACGCGCGCACACACACACACACACAAACCCTTACCCTCTTTCCCCTCTCTCTCTCTCTCTCTCTCGTTTCAGAGTCTCCTCTCCTTCTATCTAATCTTATACCCTGCAATTCGCAAACCCTACCCCCCCTCCTCTCTCTCTCTCCCTCCGAATCTCGGAACCCTAGCTCCCTCCCATTTCCATTCACCTTGCCCTCTCTTCGTATTCCACACACCACAATCTCACTCTTCTTCCGTTCTTTCTGGATCTCTCTCTCTCTCTCTCTCTCCGAATTCCACCAATCTGCAGCTCCAACAATCAACCATGGGCGACGGCAAGGTCAATCTCCCCGACGATCTCTTCTCCTCCAAGCTCTCCGAATCTGCTGTCAAAGGTTTGATCGATTCCTCTTCTTCCAACAATTTCTCAATTTTCCATTTTAGGGCTTTTTTTTTTCAATCTTTCAAATTTTCGAGTTCCTTGAAATCGCTTTCAATGTTCGCTTCTTCTCTCTCGCGCTTGTTTTGCTTCACAATGATTTGCTCGCACTCTTTTGTGTCTGGATCCGTTGAATCTCAAATCCGCGATTCGTTCTGCGTGTCAATCGTATTCCCGACACGCATGTTCTTTGCTCGACTGGGTGATTGCGTCGCTCTAATTATTCTTTGTTTTTTTTCCCCTTTTTTGTAGTTGACTTTTCTTTGGATTGAAGATTGATCTATCTTATCACTTTCCCTCTTTTTATTTTTTGTTGATATTGTTTTCGGTTTTTTATTTCAATGCTTTAGTGTGATTTGTGACGTACTCTCGTTTGTTTGAGAATTGTGTTCTGTTTTTTTTCTTTCTTTTCTGTAAGGCTGTGCTTGGTTGGTTAAAGTGAAGTTTGTTGTTCTTGTTAATCTGAATCAGGAATTTTCTTCCTTTCTTTCTGTTTTTAAATATTAGTAAGCTGATTTGATTTTTGTTAGAGCGGTTGATTTGTTTTGCCTGTTTATTTATTTACATCGATGTGATGCGTGTAATTGTGAGTGGTGGTGGATGCCGTAGATCTCGTCATTATTTGTTGCCAAGTTGAGTGCATCACTAACATTTGTTTTCTTTTGTTGTGTTTAGATGAAGCTTCGGGAGTACATGGCGGCGAGAAAGGGATTGCGGGGATACTCGATGATCCAAAAGGTATGTCGTTGTTGATCTTTGTACAAGTGAAGTTTAAAGCTAGCATTTTAGTTGTGTTTCCTCTCATTTATGGATATCTGGTGACTTTTGGTTGACAAATAAGGTGGGTTCATTTCAGATCAAGTTTCATCTGACAGCAGCATCCCATTATCCCCACAGTGGCTTTATTCCAAACCTGCTGATGCCAAGGCAACTGCCAACCCAGTTGGGGTATGTAATACTTGTTGCTTTGATTTGACTTTCATCATCATTTTTTTTCCTCTTCTTCCTTGTGTAGAATCTGTGTTGTGATGAAGTTCTCTGTTGCTATTGTTTATCATTTTGGAGACTGGAGATTTAACATGGCATTTTTGTTCTTGTAAATTTTTTTCCCCCTTATTTTCCATTTGGGTTTACAATGCTGCCAGATCTTGTCTTAGCTTCTTTCTTCTCTATATGATGGGGGAATTATTCATGTCTACTATGTGATGGTACATCAAAGGGGAATGGAAGAATGTATGGCTCTACTTAGCACAGACCAAGTGGAACTATGGGTGGTAGTTTGACATGTGGGTAGTTGGTTTCTGTAATAGATGAAAAAGTAGTTGTTAAAAAGATAAATTTGGTTTCCTCTTTTTGAATGCTTCCACCTAGTGGGAGAAAAAGGCTCGTTTGTCTTACTTGAAGTTGGAATGGTAAATGGACATTCAACAATGAGAGGGAAGTCCTTGGACGGCCGACCTTTCTGAGCTGTCTTCAATTTAAGAGTTAGTGGCTTTTGTTTGAAAATTTCCCTGGTACAGATGTTATAAAACTTTGAGTTGATGCATGTTGATTCTTTAAATTTGAAGATTCTCCCAAGATTACAAAAAATGTTTATTTTGTTGATAAGGCAATTTTCGGACTCCATGAGAGCTATTGATGATGATTTAGATGCTCCATCAGCATGTTAAGAACTATTATGCATTCTTATATTTGAAAAGAATGAAATTTCTCAATAATAGAGAATGGAGTAACAAAATAATAAGGGATCCTTATATGCCTATCGGAGGTTATGAGGAGTATTCGGCAGTTTCCTTATTCAAATCTATTCAGTTGATTAATCAGTTTTATTCTCAAAAGTTGAATATTATGGATGGATATGTTTTTTGTTTCAAAGTTTGAATTGGAGTGGTTCTTCGCATCATAAAGTTTTTCTCTCTGTTTCAATCTGTATTCTTGCATCACTTTGACTTGTACGGTTTTTGCCCCATCATGAGGAATGATTTGATATGCATTACTTGATTCTTTGCTACAGGCAAACCCCACTGATCCCATACTGAAAGATAGTTGGCGTTTGGAGGGATCTCAAGACAAGAAAGACTGGAGAAGGACTGCTCCTGATGTTGACATGAGTCGTCGCTGGCGTGAAGAGGAGAGAGAAACGAGCTTGCTTGGGAGAAGGGATCGCAGAAAAGAAGATCGTCGTTCAGAGAATACTTCAACCTCAGAGAATAGATCCTTACCTGCTGATCGCTGGCATGATGGCCGTGGTACTGGCCATGATGCTCGTAGAGAGAACAAGTGGTCATCAAGATGGGGTCCTGAAGATAAAGAGAAGGACTCTCGAAGTGAGAAAAAGAGTGATGTTGAGAAGGAAGATAGTCATGCAGAAAAACAGTCTTCTGGTGTTAGCAACCGTGCAGGTTCTGATCGTGACCCAGATTCTCGTGATAAGTGGAGGCCACGTCATCATCGATCAGAAGCTCAAACTGCTGGTGTTGCCACATACCGTGCTGCACCTGGATTTGGGCTGGAGAAAGGACGTACTGAGAGCTCCAATGTGCGATTTTCACCTGGAAGAGGAAGGGAAAATGTCAATGGAAATCTACAAATTGGAAGGCCTCCCTTGGGCTCCAGTGCAGGATCTGCACTTGTGGATAAGAATAAAGTCATTTTGGGAAAATCTAGCCTTGGTTTTGAGTCATATTACTACCCTAGGGGAAAGCTTCTTGACATATATCGTAAGCAAAATATTGACCCATCTTTTGAAGGCATGCCTTCTGGGATGGAGCATACATCACCCATAACTCAACTTGATTCTGTAGAACCATTGGCATTTGTTGCTCCCACTGCTGAGGAAGAGGTATGCAGAATATAAAAGATGATGAACCATTTTTATATTGTCATCTTATCATGCTGTTCGATCTTAAGTAATTTGGAAGGGCCACAATGTTCAATGTTTATACTTATTTAGTTTTGTATTATTCTTTCAGGCTGTCCTTAAAGATATATGGAAGGGAAAAATTGCAAGCAGTGAAGTCTCAGGCTACTCATTGAGAGGGAAGGATGGAGGATCAGTTGAAGATGTTTCAGGTTACAATTTTCTGTGTATTTTAGTTAGTCCTTGTGAAATAGTCAATTATCTTTTCCTGATTATGGTCATCTTGGTTTATTTCAGGTCCTGTTGTTGCACTCAATGAAAGAAAACAAACTTCAATTGACAGTGGTGGAAAGGTTATTTCAGGAATTGCTCTCTCAAATGATTCTGATCAAGCTGCTGGTTCATTTCGAAATATAGTTGATGGTGAGAAAATAATATTATGCTTATATTTATCTGTTATTGATCAAATAAGTTGAAAGTGAGAACTTCCATTTTCTTTACATATAATGTTTGTATACAAATTGCCATCATTTTCAGAAGTTGCAATTCAAGAAGGGAAGCAGAAGCATATGCCAATAACTGGTGTACATGGGAGAGATGGGAGCTCAGGTAGCAGCATCCCCAGAAACAAAGTTGCTGAATCAGAAACTTTTGATGGCCATCAGGGACTGGTTTCTGCTTTCAAGGCACATACTAATCAGGATGCTGTTGATTCAATTGCTGCTTCAGAAATCAGTAGTAGCCTACCTGATGATTCTCGTTCTCTGTTTGAATTTTCATCTCTGCAGCAGAATCCACGAATTAATCAGCAGCAGGACTCGAAAATTAATGAGAAGACATATTTATCTGAAATTGTTGTCGCTCTTGAGGAGTTGAGTTTGTGTTATCTGGACCCTCAAGGGGTAATTCAAGGACCCTTTCTTGGGATTGATATAATTTTATGGTTTGAACAAGGGTTCTTTGGGTTGGACCTACCAGTTCGCTTGTCAGATGCCCCTGAAGGATCACCATTCCAAGAACTTGGTGACATCATGCCTCATCTGAAAGTCAAATCCGGATTAGGTTCTGGTAGTAACCTGGTTACTCAATCAGAAGCATCAGATGGCATGGGAAGGAACTTAAAGGTAGATGTACATAGTTTTGACTATAATGGGTCTGCTGTTGGTGATGATCAACCTTGGTCTTCATCCCGACCTGATGTTACCTCAAGCATTGGTATTCAGTCCCAAATCCCTAATCAAAGTTATCACTCTGAAATCAAGTTCTCTGATGATCAGTCCTTCAATGGTATTGTTGCACAAGATGAGGGTAATTTATTGTTTTCTCATTCTTGCATCGTCATATTTATTTACTTTTTGCTTGTCGATTTGTATGGCCATATTTGCTATGCATGTATTTACTTCTAATACTATTAATATATTTATTTCTTTGTAGACATTTCATTATCTAAATTGGCTGGAAGCAGTAATGATAATCCTTTGATGCCTTTGGATGTCGCTGCTTCATATCCCCATCCTACTGGAAAACCTGTTACCAATGAAGTTGCAGGGAGTGATGCTCACAATAATGAGGCTGATAAGTTACATCCCTTTGGTTTATTGATGTCTGAGCTTAGAGATGGCTCTCACCTTAGGCGTGCACAGTCTTCCAATAGTTCTTTGAGATTGGGTGACCAGGGTCATCTTCCAGATCCATTAATTGACAGAGATGCTTCTTTTGCTGATCCAGGCTCCCTTGGGGGAATGGTTAAACAGCCTTCTTTCAGAGAGACGTGGCCTGATGAATATGGGATAAATAGGCAGTTTAATCCTAATCCCCATGTAGGTTCATTAGAAGATCAGTTCTTGTCGCAGATGGGGCCAAAATTTAATAATTTTGATGTGGCAGAGCATCTGATGTTGCAGAAGCTGCAGAAGGAACGGCTTCAGCAGCAAGCTAGTATATCTAGTCATTTTCCTGCATCGGATTTAGAAAGATTTCCAGGTTTCTCCCTTTCTCAAAGCAAGAACTCCAATGTCCAGCAGATGATCCAGAATTCGGGGTCAGATTTCGAACGTCTTCTGGAACTCCAGGTTCAACAACGCCAGCTTGAGCTTCAGCAACAACAAGATATGCATCATCAACAGCTGCTTCAACAACAAATGAAGCTACAGCCCCAGCAACAGGCTCAAGTTCAGCAATTGCTTCTTGAACAGCTTTTGCATCAGCAGATCCACGATCACAATTTTGGGCAGTCAAAGCATGATCTTTCTAGGGATAACCTGATTGATCAGGTACAATTGAGGAGGTATCTGGATGACTTGCAGCAGAATTCACATTCTTTAAGGCATCTTGATCCATCAGTTGAGCAGATTATCCAGGCAAATATGGGCCTCAATGCTGTTCAAGGAAGGCAAGCTGATTTATCAGACCTCTTGTTGCAAGGAAGGCATGGAAATATCTTGCCTTCTGAACACCAGCTTCGTTTTCAGCAGGATCAGCTGCAGGCACAGCAGTTATCAATGGCTCTTAGACAACAGTTAGGGTTGGATGGGGATAGGCATTTTGGTAGGTTGTGGTCAATTAATGAAGCTGGGCAGTTGGTAAGAAATCCAGCAACCCATCAACTGGGTCATTCAGCGGGATTTAATGTTTCAGATATCCACAACCAGCAGCAGAGGCTTTTGCCACAAGAGGAACAATTAAACTATCTGGGAAGGAATCTTACTGAACAGAACCAGAGAGGGTTCTATGAGCCTAATTCTATGATGTTTGAGAGGTCTGCACCTATTTCTGTCCATGCAAGGGAGTTACAAGAACGTCGTCGCTTTGTGCACCCAGCTGATCAGCTGGGATCTTTATCATCTCACCACCTACAGTCATCTGATGATATTTTTGGTCATCATTCAGATGTATTTAAGAGTTCTCTCTCTGGTAACAATGGGCATGTGGACAACAACTGGATTGACCCTCGGGTGCAACTGCAACATCTTGAAGCTGTGAGGCAGAGAAGGGAATTAGGGGATACCATTGCATCGACAGATCTAAACATGTCTGCGTCTATGGGAGCTCAAGAAGAGGGTTCAGCACGAGGTTTTATGGACCTACTTAGTCAAAAATTGGGTCACCAATCTGCGCAACCTTCAAATGTTGACAAGTGGCATCCTCTTTCGTCAAGAAGTCATGACAAATCTTGGCAAGTGTCTGAAACTAGCTCGTTAATCCATCCTTTTGAGCTTCCACCAGATCAGCAAGTTCATCTGAATGATCCATTTTTAGAAAGGGTTCAAAGTGCTAATTCCAGTGCCCTGATGCATGATCATTTAACTAACATGCATATTACTGAGCAATTCAACAATATTGGGAATACTGAGAGAATGCCTCTTAGGTCTAGATCTGGATCACTACTGGAAGAGCAATCACTGTTATCTGCTAATAAAGATACATTACATCCCAATTACAGAATTCCTCTCATGATGGGAAAATCAGCTGTGGAGAAAGATTTACTTGAGTTGGAGACAAATAAAGCGCAGAGGCATGAATTTATTGGCGCGATGAACAAGTCTGTTCCTGGGATGTTAGACTTGTCAGAACAAATGGAAAGCACCATGACTTCCATGGAACTGCCTGCTATGGCCCATAGTAGACATAGCTCTCTAAGCAGTGCAGGTAATTACTACATAACTGCTTTCTTTCGTTCACGCTATATAATGGTTAAATATAATAAATAATACTATGCAGGCGGTGATGGAGGCTCATTTGGTCGTGAAATGGGTTTGAATAACTCACGTACAGATGAGGTTTCTAGTGACAGGTAAATTTTCTTTTTTGGGCATATTTTGCTTTTTGACTCAAGTTAACTAGGTCATCTAAGATTTGATTTGTTTGATCATTCTAGTAAATGCTGGCTGATTGTAAGGAATTGCATTAGACATCTGTTGATTCCAGAGTTGTATACAGTTGATTATTTCATCTCTTTCTACCATTTGTGTTCCTTGCTCATTTGCAATATGTTTTGCATAGGGTTGTAGTTTGGATGGCTTAGAGTCTTGTTTGGTGCAGCCTGTGTTTTGTGAACATGCAGCACTTCTTGCAATATAAGTTTCCTTGTTTATAGTAGATTCAATTAAGAGGGTGAGTCTCAACGCAACGGTACGGTTGACGTCTTGTGACCTAGAGGTCACAGATTCAAATCCTGGACACAGCCTCTCCGCAAAACGGGGGTAAGGCTGCGGATATCAATTCCTTCCCAGACCCCACTAAGTGTGGGCCTCGTGCACTGCGTATATCATTTTTCAGAATGCATCTATGAAGAACTTAGTTGACTAAATTTATCTCAAAGCTGATGAGTATACAAACCTGTCAGAGTCCTCCTATAACTAACACCTCTTTCAGGGGGAACAAAAGAGGTTTTGGGGTTGCATTTGTATTGCTAGTAGAAGAATCACTTTTGGTAAAGATGCTTTGTAAAGCATTTGATAGGATGATTTTTTTTTTTCATATTGAGTAATTAGTTTGGAAATGATAGTTTGGATATATCCATTGTTCTTATGTCTGTATATGTATAAATTGATGAATGGGTGAAATGACTACTCTCTTACAGAGAAGTTTGGTTCTTTCATTGACAGGATGCCTATTTCAACAAAACAGTTTGATAGTGCTTTTCATAAGCGTCCTCATGTATCTCGGGTTTTATCCTCCCCTGATGTTCATTCAGACCAACCATCTGTACCCCACGTCAACCAGAATAATCTAGTTAATGTTACTTCTGGTGAAGGTGCGCTATTTTCAACTGCCTGCCTTTTCTTTTTTCTTTTAATATCTCAGCAATCGCTGAAATGAATTCTATGGTAGGGCGACGAGAACCTTCTGCAAATTCATCAATGAGCATGACTGAAGCACAGGCTTCTGGGAAGAAAGAGGTTCGATTTAGAACTTCTTCCTTCAGTGAAGGCTCAATGTCAGAGGCATCATTTATGGACATGCTTAAAAAACCTGTTCTTCCTGAGGTGGATGCTCATGCAGCCAGTGGAGGTGGCACTGAGTCAACTGATGGTGGACTACAAGCAGGACGAAGTGGCAAAAAGAAAGGAAAGAAAGGAAAACAGATAGATCCTTCTCTTCTTGGTTTCAAGGTCTCCAGTAACCGGATCATGATGGGTGAGATTCAACGCCCTGAAGATTGATACTTAATTTCTTGTAGATTAGTTGTAAAATTTTTGCATTTCTATCTTTAAATATTTTTTGGGGGTCGGGGTGAATGCTGTACAGTCCGTTAGAGCATAGCTATAATCTTCAATACATCTGCTTTTTACGATAGGTGTAATAGATTTGTATGTGAAAGCCCTTTTGGTGTGTACAGTCAGTGATGAGTGTATATACGAGGAAGCTATGCGTTGTCGTATGTGACGGATGGTTCAACGATTTTTGCGGGACAGAATAGAATCAATGAAAATTAATATTTTTATCACGCATTTTGGTCGCCGTGGAATATTAGTTGTTGGGGATAGGTTTTTTGGAGTTGAGTAGAATGTGAAATAAGAATGGTCATTTGTAAGCCATTTGTCGAATCCTCACTGTTTGGGATTTGGAAGTGCCATGTCTTGCTTTTGGAGGAAGCAAGTTTTTGGACTTTACTCTGGGTGGTAAAATGATTATGCATTTATTACCCACCTAGTAGTCAGACAAAATTTAGGTCTTTTATTAATGTATCGGTTTTTGATAAATTAAACTTATTTGATCTGAATTATGTAAAAATCAGTTTTTCAGATTCTAAGATTTTGTAATTTATACGGAGTAGCAGTTTTAATGAGAGAAAATTGGTATCTTGCTCATAAAAAAAAAAGGTTGATAAGTCGTTGGATGGATATTGAATATGTCATTGGATGTATCGTTGAGAGTGAAACCGTGATTGGTTCTCAAGATAATTGTAACTTCTTTAAGATCTTGAAAAAAAGTTATTTTTGAGGCGAGAAGTTATTAAGAGTTGCAGAATGTTAATCCCAATTTGATCATTAAGAGTTGCAGAATGTTAATTTATTCCTTGAGAAATTATAAATGAAAATTAATTTATTAGGATCAAGTTGATGTTATTGTAACTTTTGGTCATTTTGGAATCATCCTCAATAGGTGGTGTAATGTATTATCATATCAAGTGACATATTAGGGTTTACTGTTTTTTCTTGGATGGATAACATTTGGATCAAATTGAAATTAATAGTAATCTTCCCACATCCAACTTTTATAGTGTTATTCAATTTTTTTTATTTTTTTGGTTTTTGCTTCACCTTTTAAATAGTGAAGGTAAAGATTAACTATATTTATTTATATAATAATAAGCTTTCTAATAGAAAAAAAGGAACAAGATTGAATAAAATTAACATTCTTATTTTTCTATATAATGAATACATACAATCAATGGTCTACAATTGATTTACTGCAGGAATCAGAATCAAATAATTTTATGTTGGCAAAGAATATGATTGATAATCGAAGGAAATATCAATACTCCCCCATTAAGTTGGTGCATACATGTAAAACATGCCTATGTCAAACAATAGATTACACCTCACTTGACATTGCTTTGGTGAGAATGTATGGTAACTGGTCTACTGATAGAATCTTATGGCAATACCAAAATTTACTCATCTTACTTCTCCTTAATGAAAATTTTATCCACTTCAACATAATGCCTTGTTTGATCATGTTGAATTAGGTTATAAGCAATGTCACATGCCGCTTTGCTGTCACAATACAATTGAATTGGTTGCCTTAAGAGGAAGTTCAAGTCTTCGAAGAGTAGCCGTAGCATGAATGCTTCATAAAGGGCATGGGCAATGCCTCTAAATTTAACTTTTGCACTTGAGTGTGCGATAACATTATATTTTTTGCTTCTTCATAACCAAATTGCCACTTATAAAGGTGAAGTGACCTCAAAATGACAGCCTCAAAAAAATAAAATAAAATAAATTGCCTATCGTATATTATACCAGTCAAATCAGCATTAGTATCTGCTTCAATGCTTTGACAATTAGTGTTTTTTTTTTTTAATAAAATTCGTTTTCCACGAGAAGACTTTAGATACCTTAAAATGCATATGACAACATTCATGTGTTGTTATCAGGATTATGCATTTATCGGCTAACAATATTTAATGCATAATCTAGGTCTGGCCTAGTATGAGCAAAGCACATCAATTTTTCTAGTAGCCTTTGGTATCTCCCCTTATATTTAGTAAGTTGACTAAGACTAAATGGATAGCTTTAAGCCTTATTCTATTGGTCAATTGGTTGATATACTGACATTCTAGTTTCTTGTAGAAAATCTAAGGTATATTTTCTTTGAGATAGAAATATTCTCATATTTGATCGAGATACTTTAATTCCAAGAAAATATTTTAAGGAACCTAGATCCTTCATTTTAAATTCTTTACATGTAACTAGGGATGGAAACAGGCAGATGAAATCAGACTTTCTCTTTAACAAGCTTGACGTGTATTACATCATTTTGGCTTGAGGTTGGCCTGTGACATGGTATTAGTATTTTTTTTTCAAGCCTAAGCTTGGTTTATCCAAAAGTATGGCCTAGCCTGCAGTCTATTTATACATGTAAAGTCTCTATTCCATTCCAATCTGGATTTTTATTTTTTCTTTCACAATGTTCCATGTTAAATCCTTGTGTGTGAATGATACAATTAAAAAAGAAATGTGTGTAATTTTCTTTGTTCAATAATCGATACGATGAGATCAAATATGACAATAGAACAATAGTTTGTAATGACAAAAGAAGATCTAGAGTTGAATGTGAATATGCTTGGTCTGAGTTTCCAAGATAAAACCTCAGTGCTGTAAAAAATAATGCATACCCTTACCAATGAAAAATTAAAACCAAAGAGAAAAAAAAAACCGAAAATCATATTTAAAAAAGAAACAAATATTGGTGAGACGAAAGAGATTGGAGGTGGAAATGATGCAGCTCAGCTCTGTGGAGATGGTTCTACTACGGGCAAGCTTGACGTGATGACTGGCAGGCCTGAACAGTCCGATGGGATGAGGAAGAGAGAAGTTATGAGAGAGATGGCCACTTGAGGGGAGAAGGGAGAGAGATGGGAAGAGTTTGATTGTTTTTCCACATAGAATGAGGGTGAGCTTTTCACAGAGAGTGATGAAAGTTTGACCGGTTTAGAGTGGCAACATGAGTATTACTGAATAAAAGAAGCAGAATTTAGGGATTTTGAAGTTGCATGTGGTGCTACCTGCTAAAGTGGATAATAGGTCAAGCTTAGGCTCACTCCAAAGCCTATTAGACTTAATGGAAATGGACAATCAACCATGATCCACCCAAAGTTTGGATTTTCCCAAACATCGAAATGGATAATCATAAAATGAACTGGACCTATCCTAGTTCACAAACATCACAACGAAAACTACACCTTTCAAACAAACTGGGAAATAGTTTCTTGAGATAACCAAAGGATGCATGCCCCAAGCATCGATGCCACAACCAGATTCCAGATTTGTTTCTCCCCCATTTAGAATTGTCCACGGTCAAAGCTTGAAGCTAGTTAGTACTTTTGGACACCAAATCCAAGTATTACAACCAAGGTTACCAAACTCTCTAAGTCAACTCTTAAAACTCTTATGAATTTATAAACTCAGGTTCCCAAATCGAGTTAACTCCCTTTAAAACTCGGATCTAATTAAACTTAGGTAAACTCTTATAAACTCATATAAACTTTCAAGTTTACACTTTTAGTTATATTTTGGTCTTTCAAACAATAAAACATAGAATTTTACAATAAATACTCATAATTATACATTTCACGATTGAAATTATTATATATTGAATTAAATTATTTTGATTTTTCATACCCTAAAGCATTGATCTATTGTATTTCCTAAAATTGTAATTCATATTTATATTTTTACTTTTATTTGCTTAATTGTGATATTGACATTGAATTTTTTATATATTTTAGTTTTGTCATAAATTTATTTTATTATAACTACATGTGATAATTTTTTAAAATATTATTTTTAAAATAAGTAAACTAGTACAAATCGAGTTTACAATTCGAATTTATCTCGATTCCATAAATTTAGATAAACTAGTGAGTTTGATAACCTTGAGTACAACTTTTCTCTCCTAATACCACTACCAGTGACCTTCCTTGCTTGAATGTCCTTAAACACAAAATTCAGGCCGAAAAATTATAACACAAGATAAAGCAATGATTATTTTAGAGACTGACAAAAGGTCCTACTCTAAAGATGGGACAACTATAACAAGATCTAAATTCAAGGTATCAAAAAAAGTTAAGGTTCCTTCGCCAATTACAGGAGTTGTGTTACCGTTGGCTGTGCAAACAAGCTTTTGTGAGGATGGTTTAAGGGATGATACATGTCTAGAATCAAATGTCATATGATATGTAGCATCATAATCAATTATCCATGTACTACTTGAAACGAGTGTAGAATGACCACCAATATCTGTAGCTTCTATCAAGGCTAGATTTGTTTCAGCAACTTCATCTTTTGTCTTTGTTTCAATAGCAGGTGCAGCTGGAACTTCAATGAATTTTTTCTTTTTTTGATCACATCAATGAACCCACCATTTTGAACATCCCACTAGTTCAAAATACTGGCTTTTGGTATGAACTTTCTGATTACAATGGGTGCACTTGGAAGAGGACTTATCAACACCAGTAATGGTTTTAGAATCTTCTGCTTTTGCTCGATGCTGCCATTTTTGTGTTGATCGGTTTTTAGCTACCATGGCTAAGGATTTAGAATTTTCAACTGCACAATTCGAAGTTGCATGCAGCATTGCCTCGTGTCGAACTAGAGCATAACATTCTTCCAAATAAGGAACTGGGTCTCTGCGTAGAATTTTTCCACGAACTTGTTAAAAAACGCCATCTAATTCAGCAAGGAAAATGTGCACTTCAATCCTTGGATTGACACTTCTGGTATTCTCCAATGTCATCAGATCTTTCATGGTCACTTTGTCAACGTGATCCAACTCAGGAAAAATCTCAATTAACTCGTCGTAATATTCAGATAGAGACTTACCGCTTTGTTCAGCAGTGAATTCACCATGCAAGTTTGCAACTCATCACTTCTATCAAAGAACACCTTGGACATTGAAAAAGAATCCCCATAAGTTATGACCAAATATCATAATTTGATTAGGTGAGAATGATTCCTGCATTGAAAACGTTCTCAGATTGAATAATAGCTGGGTTAGATTTCTCTCCTAGCATATTGATTTGATAAGGTTGGAAACAATTTATGGGTTTGGAAAAAGAAAGAGAGAGGCTCATGATACCAAGTAGAAAAAGAAACTGGACAGAATAAAACTGAATTTCTTATTTTTCTATTTCTGCTGCGAGTACGTACAGTCAATATATAGAAGTGAATCAACTAGAATCATGACCTAATGTCAATCTCAAAAATCTTACTACAACTAATTTACAGCAGGGATAAAAATCAAATAATTCTGTATTCGGAAAGAGAGAATATGATTGATAATCAAAGGAAATCTCAACACTATGTTTACTCATGTTAAACTATACATCAAAATTAAAAAAACCAAAGTGAGAAGATTAGAATTATTCACTTGGAAGTTTATTTTAATTAGAATATCCACTTTTAGAATTGTTAAATGTATAATAACTATCTTGAGCGATTTGGGTAGTTTATGAATAGGTCATAGAGGACGTACAACTCTTTGAAGCATTTAAGTTACCTACATTATTTGACTGAAAGTCTTGAGCCCAAATTGCTGATTGTTACTGAACTATAAAGACAAGTTCCGACTATTATTTTGGACGAAGTGATAATGATAAATCCCCATGCATTGATTGATGAAAACAACGATGTATGGACATATTTTTCGAAGTTTGTCATTTTAGATGGCAACTTCTTCTAATTTTTTTTAAAATTAAATATTTAAGTTAAAAGACAAGACACCCTTTAGTCTAAATTACGATATTTCCTTTTCTTTTTAGTAAATAAGCTAAAGAAACAAAAAGGACCAAAAAAAAAAAAAAGAAATTGTCTCAAGAAGGAGACTCCTCTCCATGCCTGGACTTAGCACCAAGCTTGACAAGGTAGTCTGGGGCTTGGTTTCCTTCACGCAATACATGATTAAGGATACAGACCCAGTCACACTGAACCAGTTCACGGATATAGTCAACAATGACCATATATGTTTATGCAGAGGATCATGCTTGACCAAGCACACCACGTCAGTGCTATCCACTTCACAACAAATCTTGCAAAATCCACGAGCCCAAGCCATCATCAGACCACATCTAAGAGCCAACAATTCAACACACAAGTTGTCAACCTAGGTAAGATGATGAGAAGAAGCCAAGGATCCAACTACCATCACCATCGCGAAACAGCCCCCCAAATCCAACACACCTCGAGTTACCTAAGGAACCTCCATCAATATTAAGCATGATGAAGCTAGCAGCAGAAGGGGACCAACATATCCACCTCAATAAAAGTCGCACACATGGGTTGGTAGAGATAGTAGACAGCCCTCAATAATATAGAAAATTTTCCTTAAAACCACATTTTTAGGCAATGTGATTGCAGAAAATATAAAGATATTTCTTCTAGTCCAAATGTTCCAAAGAAGTCCATGAAGCATGGCTACCTATTGACTAGGACATTTAGTAAGGAAAATATATAATGAAAGACATATCTCATAATAATTTTATAAGAATCTTACATAATAGGTATAGGTATAAGTAAGACAAAAATATACGAAATGTAAGTTTAGTAAGGGGCGTGCTAATTCTAACCTAGAATTTACAACTGGGGAGTCACACAATTTAAGTATCTGGGATCCATTATCCAAAATGATGGGAAAAAGTTGGGTGAATGAGACTGAGAAGTTCTTCAAGTATTATTTGTGATAGAAGTGTTCCACTCAAGCCTAAGGGAAAATTTTACCACACGACTATAAGATCAGCAACATTACCCTTGCTACATATGGTCCTCCCGTTAATAGAACAACCCCCCAAATCCTCACCCCCTCTCTCTCTCTCTCTCTTCCAACTCAACACAGTTAGTTACGCAGAAGTCACCCATTCTTCCTCTCTCAACTCTCATTTCAGAAATTACAAGAAGGCCTAATTATGTGAGTGGCTGGGTCGGTCCTTAACAGAAAACCATTAAATAATATAACCGAAAAACAGATAGAAAAAGTCATGAATTCCTACCCTTTGAATATAATCAATAACTTCCGTATCTCTGATCTTGCTTCCATTATGATCAATCACATCAAACACTGAAAAAAGATCAAATTAAGAGAATGATTAGAAGCAAAGTTAATAACAACAATAACAATAATAAGACTTTTAGTCTTATGTTTTTTCTCTCCTAAGCCTGCTACAGTGAAGAAAGGAAGTTACCAGCCATGAATCACACCTCATCAGAGGAGATATAGGCATTTGTTATTACAAGGTTCATATATGAAGAACTTGGACAACATCAAGAAGAACCTCATGTTTGTTTACACTGTCAACCTATAAAAATATTCCAACAATGAAAATGTTGATAGTTGAAAAAAACAAATTATGGGCGTAATGAGTAACAAAAATAAAAAGCTTGATGGATAAAATGAATTCGACTAGATTCATTTATTGATAACTAGTAATTATCAATCATAATACTAAAAATTTGTTGCATTTAAACTCACTTCAAAAAGCTTGTTAAAATGTACATATACCGAAAGGTTTTGTCAACTAAGTCGCACTTGCAAGATCCAAGGGTGGTGAACTCTGATAACCTTCATACACCATAATCATTGAAAGTACTTTTATATGGGAGATCAAACACATCTTGTATTTTTTGAAGAAACTGTAATATTGGCTCAGGGCATGTGGCAGAAGAAAGAGATGCTAAAAGTCCAGCACATATATCTCGCAACATGGAAGGTGACTTTTCCTGAACCAACTTCAAGTACTCAGTGGCAATTGGAATCTCTTTTGCCTCGGCCAAACATTTCAACAATGTTACATGGGATTCTGTGCATACTATATCATGACTGAGACTGCAGAGTAATTTGGAAGCATCCATAAAATGTCCTGCATGGAAAAAAATAATTATAATGTGAAAATATGGTAAAATTGTGGCATGAGGCAGCAAAGCATACAAACTACAAGCCAAGAATTTGATAGTGTAAAAAAACATTGTGACATGAAACATGCTAAGTCACAAATTTTTGTGCAAATGAAAAGTACCTTTCTTGCAGAGTGACAATATAAAGTAGCTCAATATGTCTCTTGCAAGGACAATGTCCTGTTTAACAGACAGATTATAGAGCTCAAAAGCTGCTTCAAGCTTGTCTTCTTGGCAAAGCCCTTCTAGAACAGAAGTGTAAGTTGTAACATTGGGTGCCAGTCCTTTGTCCAACATGCGGTGAAAGAGCTTATAAGCCTCTTCAGTTTGTCCCACGTCAGAAAACTTCTTTATGAGAATATTGTATGTTTTCAAGTTCCCACAAAAGCCACACGAAAACATCTCATCCCAAAGCTTCCTTGCAGGGCGCAGCAGATCCTCCTTACAACATGCTTCCATCACATAATTGTAAGATGACACATCGGGGCTGATCCCTTTCTTCTTCATCTCCTGGAGAACGGCATAGCCCTCCTTTACTCTTCCGGCCTCACACAAGAAAGACACCATCACATTGTAACCCTCCACATCTGTGAAGTAGTTTTGAGAATCCAAAACACGGAACACCTCCAACAACTCATCAACCTTGCCATGCCTACACAGATTCCTACTTAAATTGCTCACAGTCACAATACTTGGGAACCTCTCTTTCCCAACCATGAAATTGAAGAACACAATTGCAGCACCATGATCAACAGCTGACACCGATCCAATCAACACATTGAGAACATCATCCTCAACGGGGAAATTACCGCCAACTATGATCTTCCCCAGCTCTTTCGCCTCATTTATCCGCCTCTCCGAAACCAACTCAAGTATCAAGTCCCTGTAATCACCAGCTCTCGGCGCCACCCCTAACTTCCTCTTCATCTTCAAGACCTTCGCCTCCTCCGCCACATCTAGCATCGACCGGAACGCCGTGGCAACAACCCAATAAGCCATGAAATCAGGCTTCCATCCCCTACTCCTCAGTTCACCCAACATCCACAAGGCCTCAACCACCCTGCTGGCATGGCACAACCCGCGAACGATCAAGACTGCCACGACGGACCCATTAATCCCCGAACCACAGCCCCTGACCTCATCCAAAACAGCCAGCACCCTCTCCAAGCAACCCTCCTCACAAACCCTCCACACAAACACCCCAAAACCCATTGTGCTCAAAGGGACACCCCTAACAACCATTTCACCAAACACCTTTTGCGCACCATCCAAGTCACCGCCAGAAGCAAGCGCAGCCAACAGCTTGTTACACGTGGCGCCACCCAATTGGTCGCTAAGAGAAGCAGCGTCACAGAAGACAGAGAATGCCCTGTGCGTCTTGTTCGTAGCGACGAGGGAATCGATTGCGGAGCGGAGAACGGAGACGTGGACGGGGAAGTTGAGGGCCTTGGCCCGTTTGAGGAGGGAAACGACGGCGTTTTGGTGGTGGTGGGAGTGGGAGAGGGAGGAGAGGAGGGAGTGGAAGGTGGAGGGGGTGTGGGCGAAGTTGGGCTGGTGGGAGGCCCAATTGAAGAAGCCCAAAGCGAGGGAGTGGTGGCGGAGGAGGAATGGGTCGATGACGGCGGCCACGAGCGGCGGCGTCAGGTGGTGGCGGCAGCCCAGGGCGTGGAGGGTGTGCTCCGCCGAGGGGCTCCATGAGCGGGTTGGGGATGAGGCTGAGATCAGTGCCCGGCTTATTCGAACTGCCAAGTCTCCCGCTTCGCGTTTCATCAAATTGTTCTAACGGTATTAATTAATTAATTCTAGAAAAAAGAAAAGAAAAGAAGAGTATGAATATTAATTATTGATAAATCAATCATTCACTCGCGCTTCGATGCGGCTGCTGCAATAGCCTCATGACGACGGAGCGGTGGTTTTCGTAAACGGAGACGAATACAATGATGCAAGAAAGCTTTCACGAGGGGACCGTTGATCTAATGTAATTTAACGGAGAAACATTTAACACACGAGTTTCAAGCGTTATGTCGAGTTTCAGTCGTATCACCTTAAATTTTAAGTGCCCTGCTTAAAAGTAAAAATTTTGATTTCTCAATAAGGAAGAGGTCTATCAACACCTATTTTTTAATATTAAAATAATATCACTCTCAACACATAATAGTCTCATGTTTTCTCGCCAATGGCAATTGGAGTTAGGACACAAAGGGAGCCGAGCTAAACTGAAATAATATTGAGCTCGACTAGCTAATAATGAAGTCTAAACTTTAAAATCGCTAATAATGAAGTCTAAACTTTAAAATCAAGTTCGGCTCGTTAGAAGTCCACCTAACTCAAATCATCTTGTGAGGTGATTTGTTTAAATTTGAATCTTTTATAACTTAATAGGTTAGAATTTTGAGCAGTGATCCATTTACTTTAGAAGTAAATGTTGATACACTTACTCAATTAAATAACTTTTTATAAATGTCAAGTTTTATCAATCTAATTATTGAATTGTAAGTTTTTACTATATAGAATAAGTGAATTAAATTTCATAAAATTTCAAAATATTTTCATATTTCATCATATTTTTTTATTTGAACATACAACATAGTTGTGAAATATATGTAAATGCTAAGTATTAGATAATATACTTACCACTTTTCAAATTTTTTGAAATTTGGTATATTTGATCATCTAAGCAATATCATATGATTCAACTGTTGAATTGATGAATACATAATTTATTTTCAATATAATTTATATACCATACACAAGATACAAAAAAATTATCAAGTTACATTAATTGTTCATACCAACAAACCATTGTATATATAATATATAATACATTATATATATATATATATATAATGGAGTATGTGAGTCGAACAAACAAAGTATTCAAGTTCGGCTCATTTATTATATGAGCTTAAATTATTAGCTCAAGCTTGACTCATGAACTCACGAGCTTAGCTTATTGAATTATTAACGAACTAAACTGAAAAAGCTCATGAGCTAGCTCGACTTACTTCCAACCCTAATTGGAGGCATTCTATAATGCTCCTAGAGCAAGACAATTTCTGTTCTACGTCACATCTAACCCATTCATACATCTTTTCATAATAATTTCTTGGATAAAATGCATTTTATCCCCTTGAATTTTAGGCCGATTGCAGTTTATACCTCAATTTTTTAAAATATGCATTGTGACGCTTTAGATTTTTCAAATAGTACAAAACACCCCATTCAGTTAAGTTGATATCATTTTCCACCATTAAATAGTTATGTATATGTCACATGCATAACTAAACTACATAATACCCTTCTTTAATTAAATTTTCCAACGATAAACCCTCCCCCACACATAAATAGACAAAAATACCCTTCAAATGCTAAAGTTCAATTGTAACGAAAGGTTATTTTTATCCGTTTCTGAGTGAAGGAAGTTCAGGGTTGAGAAATTTGATTAAAAGAAATGATATTTTTATCCCTTTAGTTATGTATGTGACATGCATATAATTACTTAATGGTGGAAATGGATGTCAAAAAAATGGGGTGTTTTGCACTATTTGAAAAATCTAAAATGTCATGATAAAAATTTTGAAAGATTAGAGTGTAAATTGCACATGACCTAAAATTCAATGGTAAAATATATTTTACCCTATTTTCTTTTGCAAACTTTTTTTAATCTAACGGTTAAGATACACTAGAGCGAGAAAAACTGAAAAAGCACTAACTCTAAGATCATATAAGTATGTTTCAGCCAATAGAGACTTGAGAGGATCCGGTGATCCACTCCCTTCGAGACCTTTGTCTAGTGTAAGGGCATTAAAGTAAGAGCCTTCTTGATTTCGATGAGTTCTTTTACCGCTTTTATTTCCTCTTTTATTATTAGAATTTTATTAAAAAAATATTAAAATTAATAAGATTATGGTTTGAATTTTTATTTCTTATTTTCACTATTTTTTCATAAAATTTTAAAAATAAAAAATGAGAAATAATAAAATATAAAAATTGAAACCAAACAGATTCAATATTAACTTTTTAAAAAATCATTTTTTAAAGCACTTAAAATAAGTATTTTATTACAATAAAATTAAATATAAAATAATTTATTTATAAATTATCTTTTAAAATTTATTTTTATATAACGACTTAAATAAACTATTTTGTCAAACAGACCTATTTATTATATGAATTAAAGTTAGGTCTTTAAGACATTAATGTATTGTTTAAGCGATAGAAAATGAGAGAGGGAAAAAAAAAGACAAAAAATAAAATAAAAGCAAACAGTTATTTTGATTCTTAAAAGATCAATATATTGATAAATTAGTCGTTGGAAGATGTTTTATTACTTAGTAATGCCTGAATGATTAATTTCGTTGTTATTAATGGGCTTTGTTAGTGTTAAAAAATGGTTTTTTAAAGAATTGATTTGTCAATAAGCTAGTCTTTTAGCAACTAATTTGTTAGCGCATTAATTTTTTAAGTACTGATTAATGCTGGTTATTAAGGAATCATATGTTACTAAAACATCTTTTAAGGATTAATTTCTTAAATATTGATCTTTTAAACATTACATGGACAATTTACTCCATGAAAATGAAAAAAAAGCCAAAATATCTTTTTTTGCAAATTTTTTTTAACCATTTAGTTCAAATTGATTTACCAGCAAGGGTGTTTAAGTTTACCTGGTCTAACAATATGTCGTAGCTTGACCTAAATATATTGAGGACCGGTTTTGGTTACGAAATTTAGGGTTTGTGCTTTTTAGTCAAGTTTAGATCGTATTAATATTCTGAAAACAAAAAAATCGCATCAATATATTTCAGCTTGGCCTAATATCTTGTAGCTAGAATATGATATTTGTATGACTTCTCTCCTTAGACAATTAGACACACGGAGAAAGGAAGGTGAAAAAAAAAATGAAAAGAAAGAGAAAAATGTGATAAGATAGATCAAAGTTAAATCGGCTAAAGATAACTTTAATCCGATTTTAGACCACAGTGATTGCGTCGAATTTAGACAACTTAAATTAGAAAGGATATTATGCTTTCTATAGATTCCTCAACTAACTATGGAAAGTATTGACGAAAATTAATTCAATGCAACAAGAACAAAGAACTAACGAAAATAAGGATTTTCACTAATGTGAGAATTGAAGTACAATTTCTTTATTAAAGAAATTGAAAGCTAGAACTAACTGACACTAAGCACAACTACAACTCAAAACATAATAAAATGGGAGAAATTAGTTTTAATATGGATTTTGATAAACCATCTGGGAGCAAAAAGCAAATCCGATAGAAACGGATTATGCTCCAAAATCTCGAAAAATAAAACAATGGAACGTACATAATCTGCCAGAAACGGATTTCGTTCTCTCCAAAAAGCCAACTTCTGGAAAGAAAAAGTGAGCAGCGGTGATGGCACATAATCCATGGAAAGTGGATGCTTGACCCATATAGTTAGTACATAATCCATTAGGCTATCTTTGCGAGTTTGAATTTTGGAGGGGAGGGGAGGATTTGTCCCTTTTCCTTCAAAACCCAAACTCACAAACATACCCTTAGAGGCAGATTCTTGACCTATGACACCCTGTCACTGACAGGCTCACACACTTCTCTGCTTCATGCATGCCATCGCGAGCTGCTTCCCGCTATCAGACCAGCACACTCTTGGAAACTTAATGCTGCAAAATTGTAACAGCATCCCGTGAGCTTGTAGCAGTGCACATGAGCTTCTTGTAGTAGTGCCTATATATGATCTCTTCTCCTCCTCCTTCTTTGCTATAAAAAGGAGAGCTTGGTTTGAGGGCGAGGGAGTTGATAGGGAGAGAGTTAAAAGAAGAAAAAAAAAATGCACAGAGATATTAGAAATACTTCAAAACAAAAAACCTTGGTGACAATGTGATACAACAATGGGTGATAATAAGCATGTTGCACTTAATATTCTTAATAGATATGTAAGATTATTTATCTGATTTTATTATTATTTTATCTTATTAGGCTCGTTGATTTATTTATGTATGAACTGTTTTTTTTTATTATTATTATCATAATGTGAATCACTGGTCTAACAATATAACTGTGTATTTGTTTGCAAATTGTTTTTAGTGTTTTACATGTTTTTCTATTAATATAATTTTTTAATACAGCAGCAATGTATATAAGAATTAATTTTTTAAGGCATTTTGTGTGTATTTTTTATGCTGAAGAAAGTGGGTTCAAAGCCTGTCATCTTTTTCTCAATCATCCACTGAACGATGCAGTTATTAAATGGTGGCTTGTTGTTCAGATTTTGTCTAGCCACCGTGTTTGGTACGTCCTCTTCATCCACAGAATCATTGGCACCATCATTGCCGCTTTCATATTCTTTTTCATCACTTTCTTTGAATTCAACCTACAACTCAATGACACAATTGTTTGAATTTTGGTGTTGATGTATGTGAAATATCTATTGAATGTTGATGTCATTAGTAATTGGAATGACTTGATAGTTTATGAAGCTGTCAAAAGTCAAGATTGTGCACCTATATCTTATAGATGTCACTTTATTTTGAGTGTTTGGATTTATGGATTGAGAAAGAGCATTTTCTAACTATAGGTTGAAACTCTAGAATCTGAACTCTAAAATTGTAGGTATAGTTTGTCTAGTCTAAATTTATAACTTCATTGTATTTTTTGGCTTAAGAATTGACCACACAATTTGAGGTCAAGGGTGGTGGTTAGATAAATTCCTAACATGACAACTCTTAGGTTTGAACTCCAATATTGCAAGTAAAGTTCGGCCACAGTAAGCGCCCACTTTCATTTCAATCAACTAATTTCAGATAACTTCATATCTTCTTTAATGAAAAAAAAAGGAAACGTTTTGACTTATAATGAATAACTTTTGTACAACACGTTAATATATTTATATTGATATAATTCAAAATATATATTGTAAAACATATTTAGCATCTCTACCATACTATAAACACATACCTTCACTGCTACTTAGCCCATCTTTATGAGTACACTTGAGCAATAGGTCATCAGGAGATGACAATTTTTTAATGTGAAAAAATATATTTACAATTATTTGGGAAAAAAAAACTCTTTGGTGATGACAAAATAAAAAAAAGGTAGTTATGGCATTAAATTTGAGTCCTCAAAAAGAAATGAGCAAGATTACACAAACCTACAGCATGCAAATTGCAAACCGTTGTATTCTCATCCAAAGGTGTTTCGGATGACTTGCACTTATCTCATGCTTCATCTATTCATAAAAATAAGAAATAATGAGGAATCTGAATTTGGCAAGTTGTAGTGGGGCCAAGATGCTTCTTATCTTTCTTCATGTAGAGTGTAGGTACTTGGGGGGGAATCTCCCAAGGCGAACACTTTAGCTCACATGACATAGATTCCATAGATTAGGGATGAGAAGGATTGATGATACCGAACTTTTGAGAGCTTCAAGAACAAGGTGAACAAAATGCTCGGAGTATAGATGAAGAGTTATGTTATTTAAACTCCCAATATTGGAGATACTATACCCTCTTATCTACTTTTCAATAAAATGTGAAACTCAACCTAAATAAGATCCACATCTCATTCAAAATAGTTGAAAGTATATCAACATGATACCTAACTTATTATAAGCACAAATAATATCTTTTATAGGTAAATGATCATATTCCTTTTTTTCGTTTTACGTCGACAATCAAATCAAACTAATTATTCCTTCCTATCATCGATTACGCAAATAGCATTATTCAGCACAGTTATAGAGGCAGGTCTAAAGAACAAAAATGGGGGGAAAAGAGAAAAGCAAGAAGGTAACATGATTATACATAAAATTTGCATTTTCTTCCATTCATTTTTGATAATCTAAAAGTACCCTGTACAAGCCCAATGTTACTTCTATCCAATTTACACCAACTGAAAATGCTATTTTGTACTTGATAATGTAAAAGGACTATTTACATCATCCACAACCCAAGTAACGTGCTACTACTGTGTACAGCTATTTACACTAGACTACATATACATAGCTGTTTAAGCTTTACTCTCGTAAAGTGATTTTTCCATGCTCCTCGACTGAGGGAAGCAAGAAAGATTATTTACAATGTGATCTACATCTATACATTTCCGTTTGATCTGAAACATGATTGCATATACAGAAGGGCTTAAGAATAAGATCTGATCAACTTAAAATTCTGAAAAGATCGAGCTTTGAAAAAATTTCCAAAGAGAAATCCAATTGTTGTTGTTTGAGGGGCCTTCTGTGAGAGACTGGAGTTATGTTTCACCTGCAGCACTGTGTCACCAATCTGTCTGCGAATTGAATCAATAATCTTCGGGTCAACTGGGTTCCCTGTCACATCTGTCACATAAAAAGTGTCTTTTGCCTTTCCATCCTGTGTTGATATTTCTGCTCTTTTGATACATAAACTGTTCTCTCGGAATATCCTTGTGATATCTGAGAGGAGTCCTACACGATCTTCTGTGCACAACTCCAGCTCCATCCCCTGCATGTAAACATATTTTAGCATCCAATTGAACAAAAGTAGTGAGGATTAAGAATTTTTTATTTTGTTCCTGGTTCCTACTAACCTCAGATGCCCGCCTTTCAATGGCTGCTTCAAGACACTGTACGAGTCGTTCTCGCTCAGCCTCTGAGCTTATGGGGAGGCCATCGACATGCCGAATATAAAACTCCTGGACAAGGAGGAAAATGTTCCATCAGATGAGACATTTATGGAGAAACAGTAAATTAGATGTCCCAGCTAGGTCAGATAAATCCAAATTTTACCAAATGGAACTCAATGTTCAATAGAGATTTGATGAGTCATTAGGCTTCTCTAATCATACAGAATCCAAATAATTTGTTCAAAATATTTACTGCCAAAAGTAAACTAATGTTAGTTTGGCTACCTAATCTATCAGCATTCCAATCTATAGAAGTTAACTGTCATTTCCTAAGAGCAAATAACAGAAAGTTGACTCACCTGAAATGCTTCTGTCCTTGCTGTTTGGACTACACCATGAAAAACTACATACTGCATATCCGTCAAAGTGCAAACAATATCAAACAACAATTTCGGTCTATCTTTCGCTCTCATGGTAATCACAGTGTAATCTTTCTCAATACAATCTACCACAGTCACATGAGGGAATGGACTTTTATCCCTATCTCTAATTCCTCCTCGTCCTGCTCTTTCGACTCTTTCATAGTCCCGGTCAGCAAACATAATCTGATGTAATCTTCTGTCCCTATTTGTAACTCCAGGGGGTGAAAGTGTTGTTTTTGCTGTCTTTGGATCATCGCTCCCCCTAAGGACATTACAAAGCAAATCCCTAATTCTAGAGAGGCGGGATGGATCCTTAATGGCATGTCCACTGGAATCATCTGTCACATGAACTACAGCAGCAGCCCTAGTATTATGCGTCCATATCTCAGCATTCACCACATTACATCGAAGGTCTGCGAGAACAGCACAGACTTCAGACAGTAAACCAGGCCTATCTGTGCCAGTAAGTTCAATTGAGGTGTGTTCTTCAGTAGGTACAACCCCAACAGACTCTCCGAATGAGGGGGCAAAGCTGGGATTATTTTCAAGTCTCTACAAAATCAGAAAGGAAAGGGGGGGAAAAAACAAAAGAATCAGATATTACAAGCCTTTGGACAGTATATCATAAAGGGATAAAGTATTATTAATAAAGGTTTAGCGCGTATAACATGATAATGGACAGATGTCCGAGTGACTCACATAGCTGGAAGACAGACAACAGGTTATTGACACCAGATCCATTAATTTACATGTGTAGTATGGTATTTATAAGTTCAAATCTTCACAATTTCAAGAACTCTAAATTTCTTAAAGGAAATTATGGCCTCTTTCTATGCTAATTAAATAAATTGGAATGCCAGACTTGACAGCTATAACACAAGTCTATCATCATCTCCCATTTCCTAAAACACACCTCACATTGTCCAGACAGGATCACGCAGGGTACAATTTCTATTTTTTTTATGCAGGCTAATATCACTATTGCTGTAAGGAAACAGGAATCAACTGGACTCTGATAATAAAACAAATTATCACAGAGAAAATTAAAAATTGAACAACAAATATCAATGAGCATTTTCTTCCCCCATTCCACTAGAGTAAAAGGATGCTAAAGTTTATTCCACTTTATCATCAAAAGGACCAAATTCAATTCAGAATATTCCACTGCAAGTGCCCTGCTAACTTGAGGGTTTCTAGCACAGGACAAATACAAAAAAGACTACCCTTCCCCCAAATGCAGATATGGAGCAACAAATAGAAGCTTGAATGAAACCATTAAATAAATAACTAAATGCAAGAATTCATACCCTCTGAATATAATCAACAACTTCCTTATCTCTGATCTTGTTTCCGTTATGATCAATGACATTAAATACTGAAAAAAGATTGAATGAAGACAACAATTAGTAGCAAAGTTAATAATAACAATAATAATACTTTTTTTCAGTCTTATATCCCCCCCCCCCCCCCCCGGGCCACAGTGAAGGAAGGAAGTTACCATCCATGAACCACACCCCATCAGAGGAGATATAGGCCTTTGTTATTACAAGGTTCATATCTGAAAGAACTTGGACAACATCGAGAAGAATCCCATGTTTGTTTACGCTGTCAACCTACAAAAATACTTCAACAGTGAAAAAGTGCAAAGTTGGGGGAGAAGAAAAGGGAAGAAAAAACTGGCTAGGAAATTCTTTTATTCTAGAGAAAAGAGTAAAATACTAAAATATGATACATAATTCCCAAACACCCAAACATTAAAAATTTGAAGGAAAAAAAAAAACCGAAATCCTTGCTGTTATCAAGTCAATTTTTTGTGAAACCTAAACACAGGAAAGCCCAAGCTTTACCTGAATTACAGTGGCGTTTTCACAGGCATTGTTGTCAATCACAACCCTACATGAGCAAGAAGCAAGTTAGACAAAACAAGCTCACTCATGCGCGCGCGCACACACACACACACACAGAGACGCAAATTACACGAATTCAGACACGGAGATTTCAGATAATGATCCTAAGGCTACAACACATATAGAAATTCTGAAGACACACAATAAATCCAAACCGGGTAAGGTGAACTTGCTAATTATGGCTTGCTAATTCCTTTGAAAAAGAGACCAAAAAAAAAAAAAAACCGTTCAGGAAACCATAATTATGGCTTGCTAAACTGAAGATAGAACGCAGTGGGAAAAATTGAAGGCACTGAACTGGAAAAGGAGGTTTCATTTTATACCTCATTTGACTGAAACTTCCCAAAAAATAAAAAGAAAAAAAAAGAAAATCTAGTGATATAATCTGAAAACGCTGTTAAAATGGATTAGTTACCTGGGTGGGTTCATCCTCCTTATGAGCTTAGCATATTCATCATCCATATTTATGTGTGTGTGTGTGTGTATTTGTTGAAAGTGAGAAGAAGGGGTTCACAAAACCAGCACCTTGTTATTAAAGTTAATCGTTGAGGAATTGAAGAACGAGGAACATGCTAACAGGAACCTCAACTCGTCCTCCAACAAGCAAGGAGGGGGAGAGAGAGAGGAACAATGAAAAAGTAAAGCTAAGTGAGAGGGCACTTTGAATCCCTTTTTTGAGTTGGTTCAAGTGTTTAGAGAAAAGTATTAAGAGGGGGCAGTGTGTTGTGTGTGTGCGTGGGACGGTGAGTGCGTGTGGACCGTGAAGTGTGAACTCACAAGGAAAAAAAGAAAACCAGCGTAAAATTAGTTGTTAAGGAATTGGCGAGAGACGTGGCGGTTGGGGATTGGTGAGGAGAGCGGTTACGTGGATCGATAGATGGCGGCAACTCCGTACAAGCGGAGGGATGGGGTTTCGTTTCCACCGGATTCCCACGGTCTGACGGTGGATGACGTTTTTCCTGCCACGTCATCCCCCTCTTGGCTTGGTCGGTTGCTTTCCCTTTTCCAATTTTGCCCCCTCAGCTTCTCAACAACCTCGTGGCATTTTTTAAGCAATAATAACGTTTCGTGTACTATCACTCATAATTTTTTTTTTTAATATTTTAGTGTATCAATACCCACTTTTATATTACACAGATACTTCACTATCTCATTGTATACGGTGTCTAGGATCTATCGTGTCTGATATCAATATTTTGATATTTCAAGATGCCTTAAAATCAATTTTTTTGGTTGGTTTTATAAATTTATTTGCCCATAAAATATTATTGATATATATATATATATTATTTTTTTAAAATAATTATGATGAGAGTCAAGTTAATTTAATAACATATTAATAATAACATCTTAAATTTAATAAATTCAATATATAATTAATACATATTATATATATTCCCACATCATAAATTTCAAAAGTTCATTGTATCCCTTTATCAATGCCAAATCATATCGGTATCATATTTTATCTTCATACTTCATTCATAAAAAGATAAAGAATATTATGACTATTGGTGTAAGATAATTGTACAATTTTATTGTACATATACCATTTCTCTTTTTTAAGTGCCAATAAAATATGGATTCTAGAAGTGTACAAAGTGTATGGGTCGAGCACTTGGGCCAGGTTGGATTAAATCTAAACTCAGTCCATTTTTCAGACCGGGTTATTTCTTGGAGCCCGAACCCAACCCAGTTATGATCCAACTAATGACCGGGTTCACCCGACTAATATGTGAAAGTTTGATTATTATATATTGCAAAGTTATAAAATTTTATATGATATCTCAAGTCCATGTGTCCCTAGATAAATCTAGTATGGCCTTAGGGTCCATCAAGATCCACTCGTATTGCCAGAAAGGCGGCCCTGAATGCATAAGAAACAGTAAAAAATTAGAACATACATTTCTAAGATGGCTATAGCGATTGGGGATAGCTATAGCGGTGGGGGTCACAAAGGGGACCACTATAGCGGTTATGGATTGCGATAACAATTAAGCTTTTAGTTTGTTGGGTCTTCAGTCTCTGGAGATCGCTATAGCGATCCAGGTCAAGTGTTTATGCACAAATTGTTTTTCCTCTATTAACTTCTATAGTGTTCATAGACCATTATAGCGGTGCCCCCAATATTAGAACAGCTCCAGATGACTCAGTTTTGTTTAGTGATATCCCAATCCTATTTAAACCTTTCTTATACGCGTTTTTCATACCAAAAATGCAAACTCTACTCTTCCAACCTCTATTCCACCCTTCACTCTCATATCTCTTAATCCTACCTCCTTCAAGCCAAGCTTCAAGTTAAGGATTATTTATTATTTATGCTTAGTTTCTCTCTATTTCTCTATGTTTTTGAGTTTTGGTGTTTATATTCTTGATTGTTGTCAAGTTTGGGATACTCTCCCAATATTCATAGAGTTGTCCTAGGGTGTCTATGAGTTCTCATGGCTTTTCTTTTTCTTCCATGGAAGATGTTGGTATCATCCTCGTTCCACAGAGCCCCATTGGTGTTCACTAGTTTTTCCCTCTAAGTGAGTGGGTTCAATCATATGACTTTTATTTTGGTCATTAAAGTTATTTTCTTAGACTTATGGCATATATGCATGATTTTAGAAATTATTTCAAGACAAGTAAGAAATATTGAGAAATTATATCAAGTTCCTGGATTTTATGTTTTTCAATTTATCATGAAAAATGTTATAAAAACTCTTAGGACCATGTTTGTTATTCAGTTGATTTTATGAATAGAAGTTGACTGTGAATATGAATATTTTGGTATGCTATATTTAGCCCAATGCTTTCAAGAATTGTATATTATGAAGTAATGCTTTCTAAGAATTAGACTCAGAACTCATATATCGAGCTTAGAAACCTTATCTAAATTTCATGATTTTAAGTCTATGCGGTAGCTTTAAAGAAATAGACAGTGAGTTAATGACTATAGGATCATTAACTTTGGTAACAAGTTGTTCGCTAAAAGACAATATCACCTATCAGAGTATTCAAAAAATGAAACCTAATTAGGTGTCCAACACAGGTCCCCATATGGTGCCTTTCAGAGTATTATTATACATTATTATTATGCTATATATATATATCCAAGGATTTTTGTTTCTTTATTAGATTACTGTTATTCATGATTGATAAGAATTGCTAGTTTTGGATCATTATGTAAATAAACATGAATATGGTTTTATAACTGTTGCATTACTATTATTATGAATCTTTCATGGTTGTCACAGGTAGGGGTTGCGAGTGACAATCCACTAATTGAGTTTTATATGAAACTCACCCATCTCTTTTTCTCCCCTTTACAAATATAGTTGCAGCTCCAAATCCTTCCCAACTTCCTCCTCAGCAATAATATTTCTTCAATTTGGGTGAGCTTCACTTCGTAATGAAGCAATAGTTTATGTCTTTTGTAAGGTGCTTTAGTGGCTGTACAGGCAGGGTCCCAAACCATGCATATATTTTGATTTCATGTTTAGAGATTTATACTTGTATTCACAATTTATTCGATTTCATAGTTTTCTATAGAGCAACTCGGTTATTA
This sequence comes from Dalbergia cochinchinensis, assembly GCA_031216125.1. Lineage (NCBI taxonomy): Eukaryota > Viridiplantae > Streptophyta > Magnoliopsida > Fabales > Fabaceae > Dalbergia > Dalbergia cochinchinensis. Next base: position 27,873,637 of record CM062368.1, read on the forward strand.
TTTTAATTGATGACGATAGATTTTCATACTTGACTTATGAAATGAAAGAGTTTACATATTGATACAGATTTGGAAATTCAAAATGATATTTAAATTATGCATATAGTACAACTCAGCAACCATGAGTTGGCATGAGATGGGATTTCCCCCATGCCAATCATGTTTCCAAATCGGGTCGTGACATTTTACAAGTAAGAAAAAAATTCAATATACATTTTGCAATATAAAATTTAAAACAAATTATATCAACATAAAAATAACATCAAGTTATCTAAAACATATTAATTGGAGTATAAAATCTTATAATTTATCACTAATTATTATAAAGAAGTATGACTCTAAAAAAGTATTTGACGTTGGGGCCGATCAGGCCAATCTAAAGCATAACCCAAACTCAGCTTGAAAAATGTGCAGGGTCAAATTTGAGGGCTTGAACCCGACACAATAAGCCTTGGGTCGGGTCGGATCATAAACACCCCCAATGAACTCCATAGGGCTTCAAGAGGATGGATCTGCCCACCTTTCAGAGGCGCCTCACGATAGAGGATCCATAATAGTTCCTTTAGGTTATGCAAGTCATCCACTACTCGTTTGAGAGGGCCGCAGAGTTGGCTGGCTTCCAACTAGGAGGCCAAATAGAAATATGGTACGAGGAGTTCTTTCAAATGTGTGGTGACTTGGTTGTTCTTTTAGGAGGATTTCAAAGCAGCTTTCATGATGAGGTCTGTTTCAAAGAGCAGACGAGCACAAATGGGGGAGGAAATCTTGAAGCTCTGACTGACTCTAGGCATGTAAGTAACAGAGTATGACGAACAATTTGCTTACTTGGCTTAGGTAGCTTCAAGCATATTATAGTCAGAGATTGAGAAAGTGAGGCAATTTTTTTAAGAACTGCCTAAGGACATTTTCTTAGCCTAAACCCCTATATTAGGACTATCGATTACACACAGATTGTGGATATAGCTATGGGGCTAGAGACTGGCTTGGCATAGAGGAGAGCATCGTCTGATATTGGGAAGAGGGCCACGACACGTGGCTCATTTTCTAGAGGAGCTGGATTGAGCAAAGGATATGGCCAATAAGGCTAGCAGCAAGCTTAGTTGGGTAAGACCATTTTCGCAAAGTTCACCTCGACTCGCCTGCTATATCTTAGAGTTAGAGTGGGGGAGATATCTAGCACAGTGGATGGAGATCAATTCAGACTTACCCCATGTGCCAAACTTGTAGGAAGAGGCACCTAGGCCAGTGTCTGTTGGCTACTTTCATCTGTTATTGTTGTGGCCAATAAGGCCATAGGCACGGGGAGTGGTCATTCCACCAAGGAGCTTCCAATTAAAGGTCGGTGAACCTTAATGCCTCAGCCTAGTCCTTCTAGTCAACTACACAAGATGGTATAGCTATCTCAGTAAGCAGAGATGCTTAGGGCAAAGGCCCTAGAAGCAGAGGACCTGGTGGTAAAGGCCCAGACTGTAGAGGTCAAGATAGTAGGGGACAGCCTCATTTGCTTGTGTTGACCCGTTAGGATGCCTAAGCGTCAAATGTAGTGATAGCAAGTATAACTAAAGTTTGTTCTTATGATGCTTTTGTATTGATTGACCTTGAGTCCACACATTCTTATATGTCTTCATTCTTTGTCATGCAGTTTAACATATCCCCTTCTGATATAGATAAGCCTTTCTTTATCGGGGTACCTCTGGGAAACCCTTTCTACGTTCAATTGGTATATAGATCGTGCAAAGTCAAGGTTGGAGGCATGGAAGGATTAATAAACCTGCATGTGTTGGACATGTCTGACTTTAACATTATCTTGGGCATAGACTAATTAGCTTTATGCCATGCGATGGTAGACTACTATAGTAAGAAAATAAAGTTTGATCTTCCTGGAAGTGTGTTACAAGAGTTTTAGGATAAAAGTTATTCAGTTCCATCCAGTTTGATCTCAACTATGAGTGCTTTGCTGCTTATGAATAAAGTCATATTTTTCTAGCTTTTATCAGAGACATAGATGTAGAGGTGCCGAGTTTAGATTTGGTCCTGGTGGTTAGTGAGTTCCCGGATGTATTTCTAGAGGACTTATTGAGAATGACACCAGAGAGAAAAGTTAGGCCTAGGATAGTACTTGAGTCAGGGGTGAGGCCCATCTCTATACCTATATTGGATGGCTTCAGCAGAGTTGAAAGAGTTGAAGGAATAGTTATAAGAATTACTTGATAAGGGATTTATTTGGCTGAGCAACTTACCTTGGGGTACTCCGGTTTTGTTTTTAACAGAAAAGGATAAGTCTATGAGGATGTGCATAAATTATAGGCAACTGAACAAGGTTATAGTTAAGAACCGGTACCCCTAACCATGCATAGATGACCCATTTGATAAACTTCAAAGGGCAAAGTGTTTCTCCATGATTGGCGTTCGATCGAGGTATCATCAGTTGAACATCAAGGGTGATGATGCACCCAAGATAGGGCTATAGATACTACGAGTTCTTAGTAATATCCTTCGGGTTGACCAATGCATAGATGTCCTGCAACCTTTATGGATCCAATGAACACGGTGTTCAAGTAGTTCCTAGATCACTTTGTGACTGTCTTCATTGATGACATCCTCGTGTATTATATGAGTAAGGATGAGCATGAACAACATCTGATGATAGTTTTGTAGACTTTGAGGAAAAATCAAATGTATGCCAAATTCTCCAAGCATGAGTTTTGGCTTGATCAAGTGGCATTCCTTGGATATATAATGTCAAAGGATGGTATCTTACTAGATCCAAATAAGGTTGGCGATTCAGAAGTGGCCAAGGCCTTTAACAATTTTAAGGATCAATAGTTTCTTGGGTTTACCTGGGTACTATAAGAGGTTTGTAAGCTTGTAGTGCCATTGACCAAATTGCACAAAATAATGTCGGGTTCCAATGGTTGGAGGCTTGTGAAGAGAGTTTCTGGAAGCTAAAGACCCATTTGACCACAGCCCCAGTCTTGGTGTTACCCTCAAGGATAGGTGGCTTTTTGATATTCTGTAACTCCTCGAGAGTTAGACTTGGTTGTATCATTATGCAACATGGCCAAGTTATGGGTTATGCATGTAAGTAGCTCAAGAGACATGAACAGAACTACTTGATACATAATTTAGAAATGATACCTGTGGTCTTTGCCTTGAAGATTTGGAGGCATTACTTGTACAGAGAGACTTATGAGATCTTAATGGATCACAAAAGCTTGAATTATATCTTTTAGCAAAAAGGTTTGAATCTTAGGCAGTGATAGTGACTATAGTTGTTAAAAGACTATGATTGTACAATATCTTATCTCCAAGCAAGGTGAATATTGTGGTGGATGCATTAAATATGAAGTTTGTAGATAGTTTGGCCCACATAGCACTCTTAAAGCAGCCTTTGATAGAGGATATTCACAAAATGGAAACGAAGGAAGTCCAATTTGGTCTTAGTGATTCAGGGGCCTTTCTTACTCATATTTGGGCCAGTCAACCTTAGTATAGCAAATCAAGGCACAGTAAGGCGATGATCCCAAGTTGGCCAAGCTAGTGGAAGATGTTTACAAAAAGGAGAATATGGAGTTTTTAGTTGATGTGGAGAGAGTGTGTTGCACTTTGGTGATTGGTTATACATGTCCAATGTGCGTGTGTTAAAAAGTAAAGTGGTGGAAGAGTTCCATAGCACATTATACCTTGCTTATCCAGGTTCAGCTAAGATGTATCAAGACCTTAGGTAGTTATATTGGTGGGAAGGCATGAAGAAAGATTTTCGCGATTTTGTGGCATGATGTTTAGTATATCAACAAATCAAGACTGAGCACTAAATACCTGCAAGGTTGCTTTAGCAGATAAAGATCCCAAAGTATAAGTAGGAGAAGATAACCATGAACTTTGTAGTCGAGTTACCTCAAATCACTAAGGGTTTCGACTCCATATGGGTGATCATGGATAGAATAAACAAGTTAGCATACTCTTACCACTGAAGACTACCTTCAGTGCAACTCAGTATGCCCAACTCTACATTGATATGACATTATAAGACTCCATGGTATGTCATTGTCTATCATATCAGATAAAGGGCCCTAGTTCACTTCGCATTTCTAGAGAGCATTCCAAGAACCTTTTGGGATGCATGTGGACTTGATAACCATTTTCACCCACAGATAGATGGCCAATTAGAGGGGATGATCCAGATCTTAGAGGATATGTTGGTGTGACCACTTGCCATTGATAAAGTTTTCGTACAATCACAATTATCAAGCAAGCATCCAGATGGCACCATTCGAAGCGTCACATGCGAGACGTTGTAGATCTCCCATTGGATACTTTGAGCTTGGGGAAGCTAAGACTCTAGGTCTGGACCTGGTTCAAGAAAGCTTAAGTTTCAACTGATCAGAGAATGGTTATTTGCAACTTAATCCAGACAAAAATCATATGCAAATAACCGACATTGGGAGTTTGTAGTAAGTGATCATGTGTTTCTATGGGTATCTCCCATGAAGGGAGTTGTGAAGTTCAGTAAGTAAGAGACATTGAATCCTTGTTGTATAAGCCTATTTGAGATTCTAGAGAGAGTTAAAGCAGTCTCTTACATATTGGCATTACCTTCTAGTTTATCAGCTATCCATTTAGTCTTCCATGTCAGCATGCTCAAGGAGTGCATGTCCAATCAATCTCACATGCTTACACTACAAGCTACCCAAGTTGATGAGATATATTGTCGTATGAGGAAGAATCGATTGCTATCGTGGATAGGCAGATCAAAAAGCTTCGCTCGAAGGAGGTGGTCTCAGTGAAAGTCATCTGGAGGAACCATTCTGGTAAGGAAGCGACTTAGGAAGCTAAAGAAGCTATGAAGACCAAGTATCCACATCTCTTTCTTCCACAAGGTATGTTTGTTTAAGATTTAGGGACCAAATCTCTTTTAAAGGAGGGAGTATGTGATACCTCAGGTTCATGTATTCCTAAATAAGTCTAGTATGACCTTAGAGTCCCTTGGGACCCATCTGTATTACCAAGAATGCCTCAGATGCATGGGAAATAGCAAAAATATAAAACACACATTTCTAAGGCCGCTATAGCTATTAGGGACCGCTATAGCAGTTATGGACTACCATAGAGGTCAAGATTTTGGTTTGTTAGGTCTTCAATCTTTGGAGACTGCAATAGTAGTGCAGGACTCCAATAGCAATCAAGTGTTTATGCGCAGATTGTTTGTTCTCTGTTAATTGCTATAGCAGTCATAGACTCCTATAGCGGTGTCCTCGATATCAAAACAGGTTCAAAATGATGCAGTTTCATTTAGTGACACCCCAACCCTATTTAAACCTTTCCCATATATGTTTTTCATCCCAAAAATGCAGACCTTACTCTTCCACCCTTTCGTCCACCCTTCATTCTCATCTTCTCTCAATCTTTCCTCCTCGAAGCTTCAAGATAAGGATTGTTCATGGTTTATGCTTAGTTTCTCTCCACCTCTATATTTTTTAGTTGGGGTGTTTATATTCTTGATTGTTGTCAAGTTTGGGTACTCTACCAATGTTCATAGAGTTGTTCTAGGGTGTCTATGAGTTCTCATGGGTTTCCTTTTCCTTACATGGTAGACGTTAATGTCATACCCATTCCATGGAGCCTTATTGGTGTTGACACCATTAGTTCTTCCCTTTTCGGTAAGTGGTTTCAATCTTATGACCTTTATTTTAGTCATTAGAGTTATTTTCTTAGCTTTATGGCTTAGAAGTATGATTTTAGAAATTGTTTCAAGACAAGTATGAAATATTGAGAAATTACATCAAGTTCATGGATTTTATACTTTTCAGTTTACCATGAAAAATGTTATAAAAACTCTTGGGACCATGTTTGTTGTTTAGTTGATTTTATGAATAGAAATTGACTATGAATATGAATATTTTGGTATGCCATATTTAGCCCAATGCTTTCAAGATTTGTAGATTATGAAATAATGCTTTACAAGAATCAGAGTTAGAACCCAGATAACGAGTTTAGAGACCTTATTTAGATTTCATGATTTTAAGTCTATACGATAGTTATAAAGAAATAGATAGTTAGTTAATGGCTGTAGAATCATTAACCTTGATATCAAGTTATCTCGTAGAGGACAATCTCACCCATCAGAGTATTTAGAGAATGGAATCTAGTTAAGTGAATAATATAGCTGCAGCTCCAGATCCTTTCCAACTTCCTTTTCATGAGTAGTATTTTTTCAGTTTGGGTAAGCTTCACTTTGTAGTGAAGCAATAGTTTATGTCTTTTGTAGAGTGCTCTAGTAGATGTGCAGGTAGGGTCCTGAACTAAGCATATATTTTGGTTTCATGTTTAGAGATTTATACTTGTCTTCACACTTTGTTGGATTTCATGGTTTGGTATAGAGCAATTCAATTATTATTTTAATTGATAACTATGGATTTTCAGACTTGGCTTGTGAAATGAAAGAGTTTACATATTGACATTGATTTGATAATTTCAAATAATATTTAAATTATGCATATAATATGACTTAATAACCATGAGGCTAACATGTAGATGAGATTTCCCACATGTCAGTCACGTTCTCAAATTTGATCATGGCATTTTACAAGGAAGAAACAAAATTTAAGATACATTTTGCAATATACATTTTAAAATTATATCAATATAAGAATAACATCAAGTTATCTAAAATATATTAATTGGAGTATAAAATCTTATAATTTGATCATTAATTATTATAAAAAAGTATGACTCTAAAAAAGATATTTGACTTTGGGGCTGACTGGGCTAACCTAAACTCGACTCAAAAAATATACCAGGTCAAATTTGAGAGCCAGAATCTGACAAAATAAGTTTCAGGTCGAGATAAATCATGAATATATGAAGTGTACATTTAGATGGAATATTTTCAAAATATTAGGAAAATTAAAATGATTCAATTAAATTCCCTTTAATTTTTAAATTTTTTATTTGGATAGATAATTATATTTTCTTCATTTGTAAAATACAATATTTACCTTGATTTTAACATATTTTATTTGAAAAATATAATGTATTTTTATTAATAATCAAAATTCAACCAATCCAAAATCAATTATAATGAGTTCATATTTCATAAATTATCTTAAATTTCATTCATGTAATATTTTAAATTTGAATTATAAAATTTAATTTTTATATAAATAAAATGGAATGATACATAAATGTAACATCATCTATACTATATATAAAGGAAAATAATCCCTTTTAACCATTTTTTTGTGTCTGAAATTCATATTTTTTAAAATACCCTTAATGCATAAAGAGTTAAAGGAAGTTACAAAAATAAATGAAAGAAATTAAAAAAATTGAAAGAAGTTACAAAATAAAAAAATGTACTATAAAGTAAATATTAAAAAATTTAAAATGTAACAAAATAAATTAAAATAAGATTAAAAAAATCTCATGAACATAAAAAAATGTAATGGAATATAATAAAAGTGAGATTTACTAAAATTAAAAAAATATATACTTGTGCATGTAAGGATTTTTAAAATTTCCTCTCTATAGGTGGAAATTAAAATTTTCTATTTTAAGCAGATAAAAACTCTATTTAAAATCCATTAAATTCTACAATTTCTTCTAAATGAATATTCAAATAGGATAATTTATCATGATGAGTTTTAAATCTTTTCAAAAATTACATTTCCCCTATAATTACTTAATCCAAATGCACCCTAAATTCTTGGTGAAATTCATTTCCATCTGAATTGATTTATCCAAATGGTAACGGAGAGGAGAATATTTTAATGATTTTTTGTGTAAATTTTATAAATAAAAAAATGGAGACCAATTTTATTAAAGTGAAAAAATTGCAACATGTCATAATTTTTTTTTCCTGGAGCATTTATTTATAAAATCTATTGAATTTTAAGTAATGGGATTCAAATCAAGCTAATTTACTGGCATGAGCGAAAGGTAAAGAAGCGGCTTTTGAAACAATTTTTTTGATAACATTCACGAATTATCTTTCTGTTTTTTAGCTAACATGCATCATTGGTTATTTATGTGCCAGAAAGCGCCAACAACGATTAAACGAATCTTCTTGTAGCTGAGGGACCCACTCGGATATTAGATCTTTTGTAGGGTCAAATCATGGAAATGATTAGGTAATTTAAAGTAAGATAAAATATTGACTTTAATCCATTTATTGATTGATAAATTAATTATTGTATTAAAAATATAGAAAATATGTGAGATAATAATGATCCATAAAATTTATATATTAATTACTAAATAGATTATGAAGTAAATATTTTCTTAATTTTTGGTGCACCTAGTAATTTATTGTCAAATCATTGTAAGTCTAATTAGAGGGGCCAATGGAGTTGTCGATAGGAGATGTCGATAGTCAATGATCACCGGAAGTGTAGCAATAGTTACACTACATTGGCGCATACTAATATACTAACACCACTATTAATATATCATATTATTGTGTGCCTATTTTGCCTTATCCTAATACGGTGAGGAAGGAAATTGATGCATGCAAGAGTGATGGAAGAGCGGTAAACGTGGTCTTTCCCACACAACTTATTTTGGATATCAAGATAGCGACATTGAGAAGCTCATGGACTTTTCCCCTTTTCATTTTTTTTCTGTTAAACATCTTCAATCGTTGTCAGTCTATATCCCATATCTCCAAGTAAATTATTTCGTTTGACTTTTAAGGGGAAAAAAATCATTGCCAGAACAATTTTAAGCTCGATTTAGTTTTAAACGTTTGAGGTTGAGTGCGAATATTCAATTAGTTATATTATTTGTATTCAAGAGATATGAGATATTATGTCAACTTACATCTCATCAGTTATTTTATTGGATGTAAACTTTATTCAATTAAAGTCCAAATCTCATTCAATAATAAATGTAATGTGAATATAATTGGCACGATATCCCACACTTCTTAAGTAAAAATAATATTTTTTATATACAAGATACCAGTTTTGAAGCTCATAGAATTTAAGCACTCAATGCCCAAGACACAAAAATATATGAAACCCATCATTTTTTTCCTCTTCAATTTCTCTCTCCAACTATTTTCCCTCTATTTAGGGTTCAAATATGTTTATTGATATTCAATACCTGTCGTATGGAGTTAGAGCTTTCAAGGTGGGTCAACTCGGCTCATGTAGGTTAACCCACCGCAAGTTGCAAACTAAATGTCAAATTTGGATTGGCCTACTTTATTGGTGAGCTAGGAAAATGCCAACCTCGCTTAGCCCACCTTATGTGGGTTGGCTCACCAAATAATTAAAAAAACAAAATGAAAATCAGAAAATCTTTAAATTTGTTCAAAAAGACAAAAAAAAGGAACGAGTTTAGGGTGGGCTGCTTGGGTGAGAGAGTGGGCCTAGCAGTGTTTTTTTTTATTCTTTTTCTAGGTAGAGAGCGTGAAAGAATATGAGGGGGGTATATGGGTCTTGGCCTAATATGTGAGAGAGGAGTCGGGTTTTTTAAAAAAATTGAAAGAATTATGCCAGTCCACTCAACCTGCGAGTCATACAAGTTGAACTCGGAGGTTAAATGAGATAGGCCATATTGACCCACTTAAATTAGTCAATATTTTCCCAACCCACAAAAATGGTGGGTTGAGCTGGGTTTGCTCACATGTTGTAGCTCACTTTGGTAGCTCTATATGGAGTCAAAGTATGTTTAGTTAGTATTTACCCTTGACAACAGCATTATAATCACTAGCATTATCAAATGGGTTGATTCACACACTTCATTTAGTATTATGATGAATTTGATAACATAGAGATACAATTAAGTTTTATAATTAAAGTAAGGGTTTATCTAACTAGTGTCCTAAGGACATTGTTTAATGAATCAAAAAAAGAAATTTTAGAACGGAGAAGATGAGTTTTTGTATTTTCAAAGCATGGGACTATCCTTAACCATTGTTCTAAGAATACTGATTAGCAAAACCCTTAAGGTACTCAGTGAAGGTTGACTCACTTAATCAACATTTTACTCATGCATCAAAATACAGTAATTTTATCTTCAATCTAAACTTTTATTTTACTTTAAGGATTTGTCTATGCATATTAGATGAAGTATGGTGTATCACACACCAATTATTTGGCCACATTTATAAAGTGTGGCTAAATGCCTATGTACCATAGTCCATAGCCTTGGCCTTAGAGTAAACCCCCAGTTTATTAACTTGTTGTACGTTTTTAATTCTGAATAAACATGTTTATATTTTTCTTATGAAAATAATAATAATTAATTGGCAACTCTTTACAAGTTTTTGTTGGAAAAATATGGTAGTGAATTGCCTCCTTTTAACCAAGATGTGCCACCTTCTTAGTCACATTTGCTTTAGGTTTTGTTTGGATAAACAACTTATTTAAGAGCTTATAGAAAAGAGACTTTTGAAAAATAACTTGTAAATAAGTTATTTTATATTCAAATACATAATAATAGAAGCGCTTATTTTTAGTATTTTAGAATGTGCTTTTTAATAAGTTAGATATTTTAACTTCCCAAAAAGCACTAAGAATAACTTTTGGGGAAGTGATAAATTATTTAGCCAAATAGGAAAAAAAAATAAAAATATGACTTTTGACTTTCAAAAAGTTAAAAAAAGTCATAAGTTGTACTATCCATATAGACCCTAATAGTATTTTCAAAATAATATTAGGACAATATTATGTCTTTTGATTTATTTCTAGGATTTATGGGAACTTATGAATATCAAAAGTTCCACTACAAGAAATTCATGCAATAAAGATGAAATTACAAACGAATTTGATGCCATTTTCAATGGATTGTTCTATTACAGATGGTTTTATAGACAAAAACACATTGTTTGTTATTTTTTCATCTATAACTATTATAGACTGCTTTACATACAAATTTTTACTACTTTTTGTCTATAGTGGGTTGAAAAAAAATGTGCAAGACTTGGACAATTACAGATGGATTATTCCATCTGTAATGTTACAAACAGATTTTCCATCTATAATTTAAAAATAATATAAAAAATAAAAACTCTTTCAACTCCACCGCCGCTGCTTCTGTTGTCTCCAACAACCCCACCTTCCCCAACGCCACCACTAGCAACTTACACATTCCACCACCTCAAGCCCTGCATTGCCACTTTCTCCCACTCCAAATGTTCTCTCTCAATCCTACACATTAAAAACTAATAAATTTGAGCAATGGTGGTGAACATTTGCCAAATGTTACCTCTAGTGAGCGGCAGTGATGCAAATAAGGTTGATGTCAATGGAGGCTCTTTGGGTAGGGGGTTGGAAAGAAGAAGAAAAGATAAATGGGGAAGAGGAAGAGGGCATCCATATTTTGAGCGCTAATTTCATCGTTAGATGATGATTTTTTTCGTCTGTAACACGCTTAATGAAACACATCGATTAATTAAAGACACTTATAGACATTTTTTTCTCTGTAACATAATGACTGAGAATTGCAATGACACATGTCCTGAAATGCAATATAGAGATAGATTTTTGCATTTGTAAATGGAGCGTTAATCGTGTGCCTTCATATTCAAATTATAGACGGATTTTTCCATCCGTAATGGATATATTTTCAAATTACAGATGGATAAATCCATTTGTAATGGGTGCATTTTCAAATTACAAACATTTTTTCGTCTATAATGGGCCGTTAATCACGCACCTTAAAATCAAATTTCAAATGGATTTTTTTATTTGTAATATATTTGATTTATTTTAAATCATTAAATTAAATAAAAACAAGCCTGTGAATTCGTTTGTATGTTTTATAATTTTTTTCTTTCAAAATATGTCTGTAATTTCCGTTTGTAATAGTTACGCACTAAGTGGCATGAAGCAGTGCCAATAGTTATAGACAGGACATGTAACTTTGACAAAAAAAAATTTCCCTATTTCTAGTTTTTCGTTTGTGTTTCATGAGTTTCTAGTAGTGTTCATGACTTACTTTTGCTCGTGGATTGGATGACTGACCTAGCTTGACCTCTCAGGTCGAACATCTTCTTTCCCAAGCACTCGCTTTACTTGTGGATTGGCTAAATGGTTTAGCTCAACCTTTCAGCTTGGGTATTCCGTCCTCTTCTCATTGCCCCATTGGCCAACCACCCCTCCTATGTACCTAGTAGTAACTCTAGCACCCTCTTTTCTCAAGCACTTGCTTTACTTGCGAACTGGCTGAAAGGCTTATCTCAACCTTTCAGCTTGGGTATCCCATCCTCTTTTCATTGCCCTATTGACCAGCCACCCCTCCTGTGTACCTAATAGTGACTCTAGCACCCATGTGTAGAATATCATCTCTCAATTAGGCCCCTAACTGCCCCTTATCATAATTCTCAATTATAACTGCTCCCCATCATTAAGGCTATAATTAACAACTATTGGGGATGGAGCAAATGTAACGTCGTCTCTACCCCAAAACCCTAGCATATTATCTATCTCGGTAAGATAATAATTAACAAATAGTGACCAATGAATGTACATGAGATAAACTTTGATTTTAGAAAGTAGGTGTTGTATTAGAATCTTTACATCTATTGTGTTTAGCATATATCCTACTTAACAGTTGATACAAGAGGAAATATGAAAGCACTAGTGAAAAAAAACAGAAAAAAGTTAGCCACAATTGCATATGATAGTTGAGTTAAAAAGAGATCATCATGAAATTAGCCACAATTAAAATGTAGAAAAACCAATTTTTCACTCGGTTAAACTCATGTTTCATCCTCATGGTAAGGACTCGATATTCAGACAATATATGAGAATTTATATATTATACATAGTAAATTTATAAAATTTTTACAAATATAGGTTTACAAAATAAATCATATTAATATAAAAATAATATCAAATTATACAAAATATATTAATTAAAATTTAAAATCTTATAATTTTTTTTATAAATTATTATAAAAATATATAACTCTTAAGAAATTATTTAACTATGGATTGGGTTGGGCCAACCCTGTCAAATTTCAAGATCCAAAACTATCTCAATGAACTTCAGGCTGGACTAGGTTGTGAATACCCCTATCTCATAGGCCCTTCATTGCATGTTTACAGTATAGGTGATTGAAGTTCATTAATAATATTCAAATCCTTTGTTTTTCATTGACCCATTTTGAGTAATAGTAACAAATATTTTAAGGAACTAGGATTTTTGTATAAATTTTTCACGGTGCTTTTTTGTTCTCATCTTTTTACTTCATCAGTCAATTTTTTTTTTATTTTTTAAATTTTATTTCAAAACATCTGCCCATTTGTGATATTAAAAAGTCATTAATTTATTTTTTCCAATATTACCTTTGGTGTAATTAATTATGTTATTACTTACTTTTGTTTTTCAAGAGTATTGTAATTAAGGTTTATTTATTATTTAGTAGGTGCAATTGTATCAACTTATACAATTTTTTACTTTTGTAGATATTTATTTATTATTTTGTAATATTTGTGCTTTTTTTTGTGATGCATTAAATGAAAAGGAAGGTTAAGTCATGATGACAACTCCTAAAATATGTTAAAATAAAAGACATTATTTTATATACATATTCGCGCGGCGGCGCGGGTGTGTGTGTATTATTTTGTAAGTGTAAAACATCCGATAAATCACAATGAGTGTGATAAAATATCTGTGCCTCGGAGGAAGCCATGTCATATGATATTCCTCACGCGGAAGGACTAAATATCTATTCGGAAAAGGTATTCTGTACCCAAAATGACTCTGCCAAAAAAATCCGAAAAGATTTTTGGTTTTTTTGTTGAATTAAATGAAACAATAAATAGAAAGAGGAGAGAAAAATGAAAGGAAGATGTCTCTTTTTTTTGTTCTCTAATAGTTTATTATCATATGAAAGGTGTTTATTATATATTTAATAATTTATTAATTTTTAAATTCATTTAGTTTTTTAATTTTTTATGTAACAATAAATAATTAAAATTACATGAAAAAAATACTTTTTGAATATAAAAGTTTTGAATCCGTCAAAGTGGGGCTAGTTGTCCCTTTGCCATTGGATGAGAATAAATTTAAAAAGAACGTTAGAGGGGGAAGGATGAGCAAGACTCAAGAGCCGCCCTTGGCCCATACACCATTGATTCGCTGGGTGGCTGCGTGGGCCCTATTCTCCAACAAATAAAAAGACGCTTACCCGTCACCATATGAATAAATAATAAGATTAGTTTTGATATTCTGATAGTATAAATTTTTTTTATATTATTATCTAATTAAATTTATTCTTTTATATAAATTTTTAAGTAATAAGGTGAAAAATAACCATATTTATTGATATGTCATTATATAATTGAATAAATATTTACATTATCAATATATTTCAATTAAATTTATAAATAATAATGCAACGAACCACTACCCACTGCCAAGCTTCGTGGCCAAATCAAATGCACTTGTTGCACAAATAGTTCCTAAAAATTAAGAAAATGATTAATATATGGTATGAGATTATATATATATATATGATTAAATTTAAAAATGATAGTGTGATTTCATAAATATGATGTTGTCATTATATGTGATTTTCCTTTTATTGTAATGGCGATGAGGATAAGATTTGAAGAATTGAGATCCAATTTGGCACACCATATATAAGATATAATAGCATAAGTTAATACTATATATAGTGTCTTTATATATTGTTTGATGTGAATAACGTATTATATAAGTTTATTTATCAAACTTCCCTTATACAGTAAAACGATGGGTAACTCAATTATGCTTAGGGAGGGGGAATAAGACTTGATTAACTTTTGATGTATAAGGTTTATTTATTACTTAAATAATATAATAAATATGACAATTATTCAAATAAAATAATAAATATTTTAAATAATAATAAAATAAATAATAAATAAGATAATTATTAAAATAAAATAATAAATGTTTAGTAAATATAAAAAATTATAAATTATATACTATTAAAATATATAAATAAATAATACATGTACTATATTAAAATAAGTATTAATAATAAAAACTTAATTTAATATTTGTCAGTAAATTAAAATTTAAATAATTATGATACAAAATGCTAAAAACCTATTAATTTAATAATTATTTATAGTTATAATTATTTTTAAATGAATGATTATTTTATATTTTTAATAAATTTAAATAATTAACAAAAATTATTGATTATTTTTATTTAATATTTATACATAACTATAGTTATTTGTAAATAAATGATAATATTGTATAATATCTTATATAATGTCACTAGTACTGTCAAAGTGGTCCTAAGCCTTAGGATTATCTTTTAGCCTATCATTTTAGCTCCATTAAAATTCAAGTCATAGCTTAAAAGGCTTAGTAAGCTCGTGACCCACTAAATCCATTAAAACAATGGTCAACCCTCATGTACTATGGCCTAGCCCATCTTAAAAATAAATACTGCTGAATGACTCATTTTTTTAGCTTCTCCATTCAATCCCTACCATTATTATAAAAGAGGGATTCAGGAAGAGATTGTTGACACCTGGCAAAATAATGATTACTTAACCCTGTTTACAAAGAGTAATTTGAGCAACCGATGCACGCCATCTGTCCACAAAGTCATTAATGAAACCAATGAGGTAGCTCTCCACCAAAAGCAAGCAAATGTGTGATGCAATCCTCTTCCATTTTTAATTTCAAAATTCAAACCCTATGCCACTTCTCTGTAGAAAACCATTGATTCCCACACAAAAGAAGCAAAACCCCTCTCACTCCTTTACACTCTCATTTTGTTTGATCCCCTATCAACTTTCCTTTCCATTTCTCCCCTGGTTTACCTTTGCCTATCTCTTTCCTAGCCTTTTTTCACATCTCTCTTCTGTGATCTCTTACAACAATGGTTTTGAGGTTAATGCGGTGGAGCAATTGGGTGGATTTATGAATACAGGGTGTTGGATCTGGTTGTGGTTCAAAGATTGGATGTGGTTTGAAGATGCCTCCATGCAGGGCTATGGGACAGACAGGGAAGGCGGCCCTCGTGGTGGTGATGAGATTCCAGGAGGGCGTTGGTCACACGGCTTCGCTACTAACATGGAGCACAGTGTTGAGCGCAACGTCAACAAGTGAGCGGTTCGCATGGATGTTGATGGTAGCTCGCAGCGACAGAGGAGGATGGTGGTTTGTGGTGGATGGAGAGAGATGTGGTGGTTCACGGCAATCAGATTTCTTTTCCTTTTCCATTTTCTTTATACTTCTATTTTTTATTTTATTTTAAACCTCATCCATAACCCATCTCACTCACTCTTCCCTATCCTCCATCTTCTACTTGCAGCCATGGAGTGATGCCTTGATAGTGAAGGTGGCTGTGGTGGTTACCACCATGGAAGGCGGCAATGGCATATACCACTGAAGTCTTCAGTGGTTGCTGTATGCGACGAAGAAGTGCATCCTCGCTGCTACAGTCCACAAAGGAAATAGCACGGTAGAGGACGGCCATGGTTGGTGGCTTTGTTCAAGGCCCATCCTTCAGGTGGCCACCATGGAAAGAAAGGACTTGGTGCCCCTCTCGGAGCATAGGTGAGAAATTTGCAACCTTTATTTATTTATTTATTTTCTTTATGTTTGTTGTGTGTTGTTGTTGTTGATTACAAGCAAGATGAGTATTGTTTTCTGGATTGGGTTGGATGTTGAATTTGTGTTGAATTTTTCAGGTAAGGCTATGGTAGTTGGGTTTGAAGGAATGGTTGCAGTGACTGTTGATGATAGCACGATAGAAGAGTGGTGTGCAAAAGTAAAAACAGGGTCACTGTGTTTCTTTTTTCATTTTTTGGTGGTTCATTGTTGAAATTAATTTTACTTATTCATTTATTTAATTTTATTTGTACATGAACATGCATATTACAAAAGGCCATGAATCATAATTCAAGGTTGATGCTGATGTTTTATGTTGCTATTGTTTATGTCCCATAAGATGATGTTTCTAATGTTGGTGAACTCTTTGTGAAACAATGCAGTGTTTATTATAGCTATAAATTTTTATTCCTTGTTTTTGGCATATTGAGTAAGTTTATTCTATTTGATTTGCAGCTGACAGTGAGATGTTGCCACTGCCCAAATGTTAGGGATAGAGTACTATATGTTATATTAAAGACGCAAATTGTGCCTAGGTATTCAAATTGCCCCCTCCTCTTTTTTGGAAATTTTTTTTAAGCTTTTTGAGATTTTCTCTTGCCTAACATGTCTAAGAAAATTAGGCTTATGAGAGATTAGAGGACCCAATCTATGTGCTGGAGAAAAACTACCTATAGATGGCCAATACTATCTTGAGAATCAACTTAGCAAGGTTGGTTTAATAAATATTGTAGATTTTCTCCATTATTTACAATTCTTGATTAGCATGTTTATGTTCTAGCCAATTCTAAGGATTTTTGAGCCAATTTTAAGGATTTTTGAGCCAATTTTAAAGAATGCTAGGAAGGAACTTCTACATGTAAGCCATACAAGATCTATTTCTATTCCTTTTCCATCAACCAGTGCTATATTGAAATTTTTTGACAAAAAGATTAAATGCATTGGTTGCAAAGCTTTACTAAGGTATGCAATTTCATTTTCATTTAATTCTTTTTTATTAAACCAAGAAAGAATATAATGAATAGATTCATTCATTTTTATTTACTTCCTTTTTAATTTTTAGCATCTCTATTGTTTATTTTTTATTTCTCCCTTTATTTATTCCATTTTCATTTATTGTTTGTTTTCTTTCTCTGTGTATGCATATCAATAATGTGACAATTGGTTGGGAAAAAAAATGGAAACTCAAGCAATGACTCTTTGATTTTAGGATTTAGGTAGTGATAACTTTTTAAATTTAAATATAATCATGTAGGCATATTGTATCTATTAATGAGCCATAGTGCGTAATAGTCTTAATATTGATTACTTGACTGTCATAATTATTATTTTCAACCTTCATGTGCCAATAGCTTCTCATGCTTGCTATGTATATATACAAAACTTGGATTACAAACAAGTTGTAGTACAAATTCAAATTTTGAATTACATATCAAATTGCCCAGGATGTATAATTTTATATATGAATTAGCTCATTTATGAATTTTTCGCTCCCTATTTTTACTTCCCAACCAAACATACCCTAAAAGTTTATTGTTTCTTTGTTAAAATGTTCTACTTTCATGGTTAATTAGTTGTAATATTCCATGGTTCATTTATACACGTGATCAATTTATTGTCATTTTTATTTTGAAATTGGAATTGTTTTAATCATAATTAGTTTCTTTATTTATATTCTTTAAAATTAATTTTGAACATTAAATGTTAATATAGAATATAAAAATTTATATTTTTTCTGCTTTCAAGAAGACCAATTATTTCAGAATAAAATATATAAAACCAACATATTTTGACAGTGTAAGATAGTGTGTAACGTAATCATTGAAAGCGTATGAACATGCACCATGCAATGTGTTGAACCTATATAACATTAAATTTAACTTTTTCCACTAATAATAATTTATATTATTATTGTTTAAATTTTTTAAAAAGTAATAGAAATACTTTTTTAATCTTTAGATTAAATTTGGTAATAAAGATAATTTATTCTTTTCATATTTGAAAAATATTTAAATGAAGAAGTATAAAATTTTCATAAGATTTATGCATGTGTCAATTTATTGCCATTTTTTATTTTTAAATTATAATATGTTTTAACCAACATCTTATTTAATCATTCTTTTGAATCAACATTATCTTTTTAAAATTTTATTCTTTGAAAATTACTGTTAAAATATGAATATATAATATACAACACGAAGATTAATTTTAAAAAAATTTAAAAACACAGTATATACAATATAATGGATGAGATGTTTTTCAACAATTCTTATGATAACTTATAATCTGATTGCTAGATACATACAAATGTGCACAGTAGATATCAAGATGTATTATATAATTAAATATAATATAGACAACTATTATTTATAAGTTTATATGTCGTAGTACTATGCATCGCAACAATGAATCTATTCTTTTTTGCAACTTTCCTTTGTCATCATTTTCAATTTTAAGGGATATGAGTTGTATTTCTGTAAATCTCGGAAGAGATGAATGTAGTTTACCATATTATATATTATTGTGTTTTCAGGATGCAATTTGGTGAGTGTCTCAAAACTATCATACACTCTAATGCAGATTTTGTCGGCTTTGGGGCCTAGCTAGGCGCTTCTCACGGATTTGCTCTTCCCCATTTTAAGGGGAAAATGCTTCTACATGGGGAAGATATCCATATCCTTATAGGGCATGCTTCATTCTTTTCCCTAATCAATATGGACTAGTTCTACCCCTCCTAGTGGGGGCCAATGTCCTCGTTGGCTGGCACACTAATCCCAGGACCGACTCTGAAACCATCTGTCACATCTGCATGCATACAAGAAATTAGAGCTTTTATGACGACTTTCACTAGTTGTCACTAGATTCATATTAGTGGGTTTAGTTTGTGATCACTTAATTAAGTTGTCACAATATATAAGATTATAAGTGACAATTAATAAAAAGTGTTACGGTAGAATGAACTTTTGGTGACAATTTATAAAAATGGTCACAAAAAAAAAACAAATATTCGGTGATGACCTTTAATAGTTGTTACTAAAATCAAATTAGTGGGTATATTTTGTGACCGCTTAATTAACTCGTCACAGTAGATCAAGTTATAAGTGACAATTGATAAAAGTTATTACAGGAGGATGAACTTTCAGTGACAACTTGGAAAATGGTCACACAAAAAAATCTTCTGTGATGACCTTTAATAGTTGTCACTAAAATCTAATTAATGGCTATATTTTGTAACCACTTAATCAAGTCGTCATAGTAGATCAGGTTGTAAGGTCATCACAAAAAAAAAGAACTACTTTTGTGAAGACCTTTGATTGTTATCACTAAAATCAAATTAGTGGTATATTTTGTGGCCACTGGATTAAGTTGTCACAATAGATCAGAATATAAGTGACAATTGATAAAAGTTGTGACAATAGAATGAACTTTTAGTGACAACTTTTAGAAGTGGTTACAAGAAGAAAAAAAACTCTTTTATGATGACCTTTAATAGTTGTCACTAGAGTCAAATTAGTGGGTATATCCTGTAACCACTTAATTAACTTATCACAAATGATCAGATTATTTGTAACAATTGATAAAAGCTATCATAGTAGAGTGATATTTTAGTGACAATTTATAAAAGTGGTCCAAAAAAAACATGTGACAACCTTTAATAGTTGTCACTAAAATTAAATTTGTAGAGATGTCTTGCGACTATTTGGTAAAGTCATCACAATAGATCTGGCTTTTACTGACAACTTATAAAAGTCATCTCGAAAAAAAAAATTATCTTCTATGACGACCTTTACTAGTTGTCACTAGAATCAAATTGGTAAACATATTTTGTGACTACCTAATAAAAAGTCGTCACAAAAAGAACAAGCAATTTCCTTTCTATAATTGTGAATTATGCGTTCAAGTTTTTTAAAAGGATAGCTTTAATTTAAAAGAGATAAAAAAAAAACACGAGTCAATATTTAGAATTTTTTTTTAAATTGAATTTTGCTTAAACTCTTTTTTATTTCAACTTAAATTTTTTAGTAAAATGCAATCCCCTCCCTTGAGAGGAGAATTTATTGCACTCCTCTACCCTTTATTTATAAATCATATACTCCCCTCTCATATATTTCTTTTTGATTTTGATAAACCCTTTCTTCCATTTCCAAAATATACACTCCCCTCTTCTGAAAAATTGAGAAATACTTCACTTTATTTGTTTTCTTAGTATAAATAATAATTTAAAATTAATATATATAACTCAATATCTAAATAGTTATAAATAACGTATATGTTATTTTATTTAAAATTTATATGTATAAATTAATAAAGGCTTCTAGTCAACAACAAAATAATAAGCATGAGAAAATAAAAAATTAATAAAAATTTTTAAAATGGATTAAAGTGTAGCTTATATTAAATTTATAGGGGAGGGTAGTATATGTTTTGTAAATAGAAGGGGAAAATGTAATAATACTATATCTCAAGGGAGAGAGTTGCATTATACTCTTAAATGTGCAGGGAATGAGAGTTTAATAAATTCTTTTCTTTAGAGAGGAGATTATATTTTACTCTAAATTTTCTATAAAATTAATAATTTTTGGTAGCATTTTGTTTTATTTTTCATTTATCTTTCAATTTTCCAAAACAAAAATATATTATTGAATTAAACTTTAACAACGATACCAACTCAAACTTTACTATATTTTATGAAATGGAAAGTCAAAATAATATACTTCAATGGTAAATTATTCTCTTGATTAAAAAAATAGTAAATTATATTTTGATAATACGTTATGATTTAATAATATATTACATTACATTATATTTTAAAAAATTTAAAGATAAAATCCTTAACTTAAAAAATAAAATATTTACTAACAAAAGCTTTTTAAAATTTTTTATTTTAAAAATAAACTGTTAAAATACAAAATCTTTTTTATGCATTGTATAATTTTTTTATATAGTCATCCAATTATGTATTGCCACACAAGCTATAATAATTAACTCTTCTATCATTATTTAAAAACTCAAGTAAATAAGAGATATATTAAAATTAACTTCTTAAAAAAATGCAAAAATATTGTTTAGTTTTCTCTTTATCTATTATATTTTTATTTATTTACTTATTGATATTCTAAGGGGCCAAAGCCCAAAAAGAAAACTAATTTCAAATTATACTAGGAAAGCTTGTACTTGATAAATCAACTAGAAAAAGGAGGTAAAGGAAACTTGGAAAGCCCCATTTATTTATTTTTTTTTTGGAGAAAAGATAATTTTTTTGAAATAACATTTATAAAAAAAATTGGTTCTAATTATCTGTGCTTATTAATCATACCCACTTCCTCAACAATCAAAATAATTGCTCCCCCAATATCTCTCCCTCTGTTTTATTGTGGTTTTTTCCTCTGACACGCCAAATACTCCTTTATTTGTGTTCTCCTTCGTTGCTATATACGTCACCACGCGTCCATCGTTAACTACGTCGAAAAACCGACCACCGTGCTGCTAGCTTGTCATGGTCTTTCTTAGCCAGTTGCACCCTTTTCCAATCATTGAAGTTAATCTTGCCCTTTTCTAGTATTTCCAAGATTTGGGAGCTTCCAATATTTATCCATTTTTAGTTTGAAGCTAGATTGTTGCAAGAATAACTTTGGGCCGATCAAACTCTTCATTCTTTTCAATGGTTTCAAACTTTGCACCCTCGAAGCCATTCTTTTTTCTTAATTATTCTAAGGGTTTTCTTTCTTTCTTTCTTTTTTGTTTTTTAGTTTCAGAAACATAATTGAGGTGAAGTGTGAAGAGTGTGGTGGGTGTGTTAGTGGTGGTCGATAGGAGAAGGTGAAATGATGTTGTTGATTGATAGCTAGATTTGGTAGCTCAGGAATCATGGGAACCAATAATGGAGGAAAACTAAAAGGATCCCTATGGCTATTCTGGTCTTTTTTTTTCCTTCCTTCTTTCTTCCCTATTATGGTTTGAAATGAACGTGCGTAGATGTAGTGTTAGATTTCAATTCATTCTGATCTGGACAAGGTCGATTTTGTTAAAATGCACATTAGTCTTTCTCCTTTCTGAGTGGGTATAGTTGTGAACATGTTCTCTATGTATATTTTATCGAAATGCATATTATTTTATTACCACTTATTTTTACCCTCATAAAATAAGAAAGAAAACAGATATTTTGTGCAACTTTGGTTCTTTCGATATACAGAACTATAGATTCACCAACTCGCAATTTGAACAAAAACTATTAAAAAGAAACTATTATGCAAACCACAGTTTAGAGGCTCTCAATATTGAAAATCAAATGTTAAATATCTTCACTTTACCATTTACAGTAACCCCTAAACAGAGAAAAGTTCTAGTTCTCTGTTCCATTTCTTTCCTCTTGCTCCGTTTTTTCTATTTCACACCCCTGTTTCTTCTTTAACTATTATTTGTGACTTAGAAAAATATTTTGGGTGATATTGCAGCTTCAAAGGAGTTTTTGGAGCTTACTAAAAGTGCATTGTTGGTAGCTTCGGAAGGTATGTTAATCATATTATATATATTTTTATCTTGTATTTTCTACTTAACATTAGAAATTAACATTAGAAATATTTTTCTATGTTTTTGACCACAGGTTTTGGTTTCTTTATTCTTGATAGCTTGTGGTGTGGAGTAATGACAATGACACTGTTATGAAAGTGGATGGTTTAAGGAAATTTGACTAGCTCTTGTTTTTTGCATACCAGTTGATCCTTATTTGCCATAGATGCCAAGGTGTTTGGTGAAATTTGATTCTGTGTTGTGGTTCATGTCTGCTACAATTGCAATTTTTCTCCTCCTTTTATTCATTTTTTTTGTCATTATTATTCGTTTCTTTTTTATTTCCCTTTACCCTTAAATAGAGTTGGGTATGCGGATTCATCCAGTTCGTTTAGCCCGGTCCGCGACAGACCAAGATTAAACGAGCCGGACTAGACCAGTCCGCTTCATAAATGGACCAGTCCGCTTCATAAATGGACCAGTCCGCTTCATAAATGGACTAGCCTTTTGCCTAGTCCGCATCCACCCTGCTTAAGCCCGGAAGTCCGCATACTATTCACATTTTAAATCTAAATCACCAGAAAATCATAATAAAAACACTCTAAATTTCAAGCTACAAATTTCACAAACAAATGAATAATCCAGATCTGATTCTTAGTTCAACTAAACAAAGCAAATTAAAAAAAAAAACAGTGGATGAAGAAATAATAATTCTCTTATACTCATAGAGAATCAGAGACACACAAATCAAAAAACAAAAAACACAAATTAGAAAAAAATAGAGAGTCAGCGCCAGAAGCACAACGGAGGGCTCCAGGCAGCAGCTTATCACAGATCACAGCCACTCTTGCCCCAACCATTTCATCACCACAACACCATGACAACCCATTCAAAACTTAACCTAGAAACACCATCATCACAAGTTCACAATACAACCTGCAAAGGAGTGAGTTAGTAACCCCGCCATCACCACCATAAGCCCAACCTCAACAATCAAAGCCTCAAGCCAAGATCACCAAAATAGAAGGGAACAACAACCGTGAAGCCGCCGCCCCTATCACCATCGTGAAGCAGCCACGAATCCAGCTACAATCACTGCTTGCATTTCACCGGAACACCCATATGCGAATGATGACCCTTTCAGAGCTTCCACCTCCGCGGAGGGGCTCGGGTCCTTGCCGATTAAGTAGAAGGGAAGGATGAGATGGTGAGGCCGCACCGCGAGTTGGTAAAGATAGATTAGCCATGCTCACGAGTTGGGAGAGACGGTGAGGCCACACCACATGATTTGGGAGAGACAGGGAGGTCGAGCCGCTCCCACGAATTGGAAGAGAAGCGACAGTGGAGTGGCTTGAGTGGGTGAGTTTGAGTGGAGAGAATATGTCACGACCCGACCTGGGCCCGTGACCGGTACGTGGGGAATCTTCATTCCTACATAAGCCTTGTGACCTCTAAGTCTCTCTATATGCATAAAATAATATACTTTTCATTCCAAATCATAACTTTCTCTAAAACTCTGTATAAACTGTATATCTGGAATTATAAAACTGAATTACTTAATATATGAAACTTTGAAAACCTCCTAATCATACTCTGAAAATCCATTCAACGTGTGAACTGAACCATAAGTAAATCTCTAGTTTATTACATAAATTCTAATTAAATTTTACAATTTCAAATCCTTACTTGTGAATTGAAAGTAGATACATAACTTTTCAAATAATGAAACCAAATACATAATCTGAAAATAATGCATGGTTCGGATCCTGTCTGCACATCTACTGGAGTACTTTACTCTAACAAGACTCTAACTAGGCCTTACTTCAAAGTAAGACTCACCACTGAGAATGGCAACGTCTACAAAGCGCTGTAGTGAGCAACGTCTGCACCTGCAACTATGAGGAGGAAGGGAGAGGGGTGAGTCAATGGACTCAGTGGGTGAGCTCTCACCCATCACCCATATGGGACGACCAAGGAATATACATATAATATCATGCATGCAACGATCATAAATCATTTGATATTCATATGCATAATCTCATTGAAAATATATCTCTGTATTCATAAATTTATAAGAAAACATCTCTAAGTTCATACTCCAACAAGAAAATCATTTCTCATATATATAATATCTCTTAAATCAAATATTCTCTTAAAACATCAGTAATCTCTGAAAATCAATAATCTCTGAAAATCATTAATACTCTCTGAAAACATAAACAACAGTACTCAACTAGAGAAACAGGAATCTTTGCTCCATGGTTCTTCAAGAACCGAAAATGTTATGCTCTATGATCCATTGGGATCTAATGCGGACACCTAAATAGGTTCCGTTCTTTACTCTATGAGATTGTCCTTTCAGGACAACTTAGTACCAAGGTTAATGATTGGGGTTTAGCCGTTAACTCACTGTCTGTTTCTCTATGGCTACCGTTTAGTCTCTAATTCAATAAACATATTGTTTTCTCTAAATCTCTATTACATACTCTAATCTAGGTATCAAACTCTTTCATGCATAAATACTCCATTCCTTAAAATCATCAAGATAACTCATAAAATCTTTAGACACAATCATAATCGTACTCTTACTTTTTGTAAAACCATTTAAATATGAAAACTCTTAAAACTCTAAAAGCTCTGAACTCGTATAACTCTAGCAACCTAACTTTAGCATAATTGTGACTGTGAAATCATGCCCAAGGGATCACCCGCTTGCAGGCATCCCGATTTCAAGCTCACAAAATATGTATGTGACAGTCACTATGAATTATACTGAATTTCATGGTTTTGGAATATCACAAGGACTGAATTTCTAAAATCTCATTTCTCAAGGTAACCTCTTTTATAGCTT
Source organism: Dalbergia cochinchinensis (assembly GCA_031216125.1). Lineage (NCBI taxonomy): Eukaryota > Viridiplantae > Streptophyta > Magnoliopsida > Fabales > Fabaceae > Dalbergia > Dalbergia cochinchinensis. Next base: position 27,899,567 of record CM062368.1, read on the forward strand.
AATAACTATAATATCAATTTTGAAATGGAAAAGGGGTTCGTAATCATGAAAACTTTGGTGTTATAAATCCATGAAGCTAAATCATTCTCTGTTTGACACTTTGTCGAAATATTATAACGGATACTCTAAAATCACATTTTGAAATCTCTAGTCTTGAAGCGTAAATATATCATAAACTCTTGAAATATGTTGGATAAACTAACAACTTATAAAATCATCTATTCTTGTAAGAAAGCTTTTCATTAATATGTATAAAACCTTTTACATGACACTCTATACATCAATCATGGTCCTATGGTTTTCTAAACATATAATCCATGCTCTTTGAAAATCATGCTTTTTGTCTAGCTTTGCAATACTTGTAAAATCACATATACATAATCATAATTTTATTTCTAATGTCATATTTGACAACCATCATGCATAAAACATAGCTATAATGGGAAAACTAAGGCTATGGGATCTAACCCACTCACCGTTTGGAGCCGGGAGTATATGGGCACCACCAACTTGACTTCTGAAGCATGGAATGGTGTCAACCATTGCCATAGAGCAATATAGACTCAAGATTAGTCTCTGTTAATCTTTAAACAACTCTAATCTAGCTCTAACAACATTGGGGAGCATCCCCACATGACAACAATGGAGAGAAACAACAACCCAAACCAAGAACATAAAAGAATGGGAAGAATGGAGACAAAATCTATCAACATAAACATATCTTGATGATTTGGGGGAGCTAGACTTAAATGAGATTGAGAAAAGAAGTGAGAGGAGGGTTTGGGAGTGAAGAGAATTCAGATTTTGGGGAAGAAATCCGAAGGGGAAGGTTTATAAAGGGGTTAGAGGTCTCACTTACGCGAAATATAACACCCCAATTTTCATGATTGTGCAAAATGACCAAAACACCCTCGAGGTCATTTTTGAGGATGGCCGGCCTAGGTTATCCTCAATAAGGCAAATTAACGCGGGGAATTTTTAGAAATTTCAATGCAAGATTATTATGTTGTCATGAATTAATTAAGCTTATATATATATATATATATATATATATATATATATATATATATATATATATATATATATATATATATATATACATGTTTACTCACTTTTATGGTATGCACATTACCTCTAAAGTAACACTATGTGATGATGGAATAATTAGTTATTCATTATATGAACATGGTGACTTAACATAATTGATCGTATGGTATTCATAAATCACATAATCTAAACTATTGATGCATACAACAAAAATTAATTACACATAGACTCTAACATGGTTTTCTAGTAAAAGACTGATTGATAAATGAATCATTGCAAGAGTATGAGATCACAGAAAAGTAAGCACTAGCAAGGAGAAAATAATAAGAATTGACAAGGCAGCATTCAACACATTGTCTAGTAGTTTATTTGTAAACATGTGTATATAAGAGATGGTAGTACTAGAGGACAAAATATACTCAACAAAAAAAATCGTAAAGAGAGAACTATGACAAAAAAAAGGGGGGGTCCAGTCCTAAAAACTAGTAATAAAAGGAGAATGTTCCAAGCTCTTAAAAAGACCATGTTCTGAGCAACAAAGAGAAACCGTAACAAGCATAAAGAGGTGATGAGCCTCCCATCATAGCCTAAGCCACCTGGATACCTTGTTACAACGTGTCCTAGCAAAATCCACTAAGATCACAGTACATGTTTTTTCAAATAATCAAAACACAAAACACCTTTTTTAACAACAGAAAACTACATGACTATTAAAAGAATAAAAAAAAAATTGTTCCACAACATTCTTTCCCATCTCCTGCGCTCCCCACTTACTGCAGGGATAGGCATTTTGCCAAGATGCCAAACCAAAGGTGATGGCAAGATTGAATCATGGAGGACAGGGCCGCATGCTCTCCTACAAAGCATGGAACAAATTGTTAAATTTCCAAAAGAACAAATTCAGGAAGGGCGTCAGTACTTAAGGAAGCTAAGGGGTGGTGAACAGAACTAACCTCACATCATCTTCATCATCTATCTCTTTCTTCACGCTACACTTTCACCATCGGCATTTCATTCCTAGTTGCTGAAAGCAAAGAGTTTGGAGGAGATCAAAACACAAGGAGAGGTAGGATCAAAACCATAGAGATTTAGATTTAGATTTAGTGTTTCACCTGCCATTTATTTTTATTTTGAGCCAACTTGATTCAGAAATTCATTCCTCACCCTACCAAAAAGAAAAATAAGTATCCTCTAACTATGAACACACACAACCTAGGACAGATTTCATTCCTAGTTTACGATCAAAATTATCAAATCCCAGCCAAAGGAAAAAAAATCCTCAAAACTACATTCAAATCATTATCCAAAAACCAACCCACCAATACCTACACATTATGGACCAAATTAGAAAATCACAGTAAAAGAAACCAAAATTCAACTCAGCATATATTTCGATTGTCTCATCTGCCGTTTGATGTTTAGAAATACAACCTAGCAACTATAGGGATCTCCAGCTATGAACAAACACAAAGAATACAATATAGAAAATGAAAAAGGAGGGGAGGCAGCACCACTCCTTTGCATTTTTGGTGCTGCCGCCACCCTTCAATCATCATCAACACCACTAACTTTTCCCATTCTAGCTTCATTCCATGATTTTAACACCAAACTATGACATTAAACACAAAGACAACACCATTCACACTTCAAACACAAGGAAACACAACCATACAAATCATGTCCTAACCTTTCAAACAAGAGGATTCGGTGGTTAGTGGGAGAAGAACAGAACTTGAAATGACAAGAAGAGGCCGCGGTTGAACCCATCACCAGGGTTGTGCTCCTCTCTTCCACCTTGAATCGGTCAACAATACCTGCTGAAAAACATAACCCAAAACAAAATTTTAATCATAAGCCAACCAGCACAAAAAGAGGGAAAGAAAAGGGAAAGGGAAGAAACCTCACCGCCAGTCGTGGCGACATGGCCAGCCAGCCAAGGCGGATCAAACTGTTAGCCCAGCCGTATCACCGCCTCTCATCTGTCCGTGATCCATCGCTGACCCCGCCGCAAAACTCATTCCTCAAATCCATAACCGCCGCGTCAATCCCCCTGGAGTCACCGCCCATCATCGCGACAACGTCTCCTCCTCCCCCCTGTGCATGCGGCCACTCCTCTTCCTCTTTCTCTCTTCCTCACTCTCTATCTTTCTCTTCTTATCAGTGACCGAGTGTGTGTGAGGGAGAGAAGGAATCATGTGAGTATGAGAGAAAAGAGGAACCGTGTGTGAATGTAAAGGTGTGTGTGGGTGTGTTGTGCAGTCCCCTCCCAAATAAAGAAAAAACAATGAAAAAAATGAAACCCCAATCCCTTGTCTAAGCAAACACTCCCTTAAGAAACCCATATTTCAAGTGCAAAAGTCCCACTCTCTTTACTCTTTATTGCCTTTTTTGTCTATTATTCTATGTACTTTACGGACAGCTTTAGTTCCTTTTACTTGTTTTTAATCTATTATTTGGTATGTGTGTCTCGCTTTGGGTGAGAAAATGAGGGGCCAATCACCAGTATATGTGTGTGTGCAGTACTCCTGATAAAACCCATACTTTAGTTCAAAGTTCCCAAACATGGTAGACCTTTGCTTGGTCGTTGTCTTACACTAATATTTTATATGAGCTTCTTCAACTTGCTTGTTGCTGTTTTGTGCTAATATATTATATATATTGTTGAGACAGGAACTTTTTCGGATTGCACTCCATGTGCTTTCCTTTTCATTCTATAATTTTATTTTATGTATTGTTGACACAGCAACTCCTTTTCGGACAACCTCATTCCTTTTTTTTTTTGCCTTTAAACCCATTATTTTATGTGTGGTTGTATGTATGCCTCATTGTGCAATGAGTGTGGGACAGCCTACAAACCCAGAGAAAGGAAGAAATTCTTACTAGTTGAATGTACAATAGCTAGCAATTTTTTTTTACCCACACTTCAGTGAATCAATCATGATTCATTTCCCTTTCTTTTATGTGTGTGTAACATTCAGGAGTTAGAGAGGGAGAGAGAGCTTTGGTTGCCTAAATAAATACAAAACCCATGTTTAACTATCCCTTTAAAACTGTGAAACTCAACCCCCAAAGGCCCCATGTTCTTTTTTATTACCTTGCTGTCCTCATTTGCGTGTTATTATTCTATGTGAGTAGAGATCACCTTCAGTATAGAATATATGCATGTGAATAAACATTTTGAACTTATGAAATGTGGACCCATTGTATTGTTCCCATTAGTTTTGATAGCATATTGTCAACATCAGATTGTTAAGACATATGTTGGATTTCATTCTTGTCCCTTAGCTAAACTATTTATATTTTTATTTGCTTTCAAGTTATAAATTAGTTTCATGAAGTGGATTAATCTTTGCAATCATTACCATTGCTTTGTTCACATGTACCCCTTTGCATTAGAAATTTTTTTGGTCTAATTTTGGGCTGACCCAGCATCCTGCTGAAATCTTAGTAATTCCGTTAAATATAATTCCGTTAAATATAATAATAATAATAATAATAATAATAATAATAATAATAATAATAATATGCTGCGGATTATTTAATATTGACTGTATGATCGAATATTAAATATACTATTTTCATCCATAATTATAATATTATTATAAATCTACATGTATTCTGCAAGGCTGATGCAATTTACCTTCTATTAATGCTTAATACTTTTGGTCAGTAGTTTGGCATTCTTAATTCCTTTCCAAAGAAAAAAAAAATCAATCACTGAATATTTTTTTGAGAACGATGTGGCTTTGAGTTCCTCATTGCACCAGAGGATACGTTGGAGTAGCTAATAGCTATCAAGCCAAAATTAATTTTTGTAATTTTAGTCTCATTTGTAAATGATTTCTTTCCTAATAAATTTTGATATGAGACATCTTATTTTATTTTCATTTCTCTGGAGAATAAATTATTGTGATGTTGAGAAGTTAAGTGATGATCTCTAGTATGCTGTATCCTGTTGAGCATAACATATGCATTAGCTGAGTCCGGTCCCTGAATTCCGGCATACTGGATAGGAGCATCTCATTGTTATAAACTATTGGTTGGTGACATACTTATGAATATATATTTCATGATTTTATGTTCATGTTTTGCATATCTAAATGATATACTGAGATTAAAGGTGACATAAGATACATGGAAATGATCCTCTAGACTTTTCGAATTAAAGGTTATGAGAGGTGATCCAAATAGGAAGTGATCCTTTGGACTCCCCAAATTAGAGGTTATGAAAGGTGATCCTAGCGCCCCCTATCCCGTACCTTAAGAGTCGGGAATCTAACTTATCAAAAGGGATAAGATGACACTAGTGACGACTAGTGAGGTATGAACTCATAACCTAGAACTCTTGAGAAAAGAGAGAATATAGGACGGCCCCAAGGAAAAGAGAATAAGAAGTTTAAGTCACCCATGAGAATGATGATCATGCTTTTACGTTCATTATATCATATGCATTGTTTTGTAAATTCTATGATATTTTGTATATGATATTGATATGCATCTTTGATTAGTATGTTGCACTCATGACATTAAGATTCATCCTAAAAGATACGGGCCTCGGCGAATGGTATTTTAGAACTTAATAATTGAACCTTATGTATGTTCACTACTTTATAATGGAAACTCGAGGTTCCTGGGGACGTAAACGATAACACCAAGATAGTAGAACACTTTATCGAGATTCTTTGTTAAGATTCTCACTTTCTCTATCTTTTCTTTCCATCGCGTCTTCAGAGGATGATGGTAATGTTCGTGATTTACATAGATGTGCCTACTTGGGAGATGCACTACGATGCCACCTATCGATCATATCACTTCGTGGGTCGTTGTGCCGTTCGCCTTTTTGTGTATATGGATCGCCGCTTCGCACACCCAGTTTCTAGCTTTCGGTTTTCTCCTGCTTCCCCTTTTGGCGAGGATCTTGTCTTCGAGCGGGCACGCCCTCGTGAGGAGTGGATTCGCCGCACCCAACCAGCCTCTTCCACCATCGGGGTTTCCCAGAGTATGTGCCTCGTTCCCCTATGGATCATTCAGAGACGGATCCATCTGAGGACTCCGCCACCCAGGTGCCATCCAAAGGCTCTTCCCCTACCGTGCCCATGGATTTAGGTGAAGGTAGTGAGGCCACTGTAGTACAGCCAATGAGAGGAGCCATGCCCGTACGTGAAGGAGCCACTCGTCCACACCGAGGTGCCCATGTCCATCCAACGAGGCGCCTCGCCACACGTGACGAGTCGAGATGTTGACGTTTGCTCTAGGTGCTACGAGGCGGAGTGAGGAGGGGGAAAGGAGTATGTGTCAGTTCTTTATGTTTATCCATATGGTGTACTGTATCTGTCATAACTCTTGTCAGTAATGTTATGTTTCTATGTTGTGTTGTAATTGTGGAACGATTAGTACTTACTTTGATTTCACTATGCACTAATGTTATAACTTGTAGTACTTGTTATTTGCTTTATTCTCTTTCCTCGACATACGGCGTGCCAACATTAACCGATTCGTGTATGCAGCTCATATTTTGTATTTCAAAAAAAAAAATTTACCCATATTTTTACTAAAGTGATTTTTTTTCAAAAGCTTAAGTTAATGACTGGAACAAAAGAGTAATAACTAATAATTAATTTAAATACGTTCTAGGCGTATTGGGTTAAATATTAAGGTGTTACACGAAATGACGCATTTTGCACTATTCGTGCACTGTTCACACCTTTATAGCGGTCCTGCCATCACTTATGACCGCTATAGTGGTCTTGGATCGCTATAGCAGTCCCTAAAGGACCAAAACACATGCTGCACCACTCCCTTGACTGCTATAGCGGTCTTGGATCGCTATAGCGGTCCCCTGATGCCCCAAAACCCACAATCACCCCATTGTGACCGCTATAGTGGTGACAGTTCACCATATCACTTGCATTAAGGGTCCTTCCGGCCTCCTGGGGCCTTCCTAGCAACACGGGTGGGTCCCAAGGGACCCTGGGACAGTACGAAACTTATCTGCTGCCACGTATGCCTGGGGCATCATAGAATGAAAGTTGAGAGAGATCGCACCATTTGGGGGAGAGAGTGAGTTAGTGTGTGTATGATTTGGAATGGCCACAAAACCACAACCCTAAATCCCTAATGTCTTCCACTTTTGGGCCAATCAGTAATGTCAATTGACTTGGGCTTGTACTTTACAATCACAGCCTAGTATGGTCCGTGGATTGGGCTTAAGAAGTGGACTACAACATTTTATTTTTTTATGCGGGTTACGCGAGCTAGTCTGCAAATCCGCAGGCTAGGCCCGTTTAGCCCGCGGGCTAGATGGAGCGGGCCAAAAAAGTCCACGATTTGGTGGGCTAAACAATTTCTGGTCCTTTTTCATGCAGGTTGCGAGTTAAACGGATTGATCCGCGGATCGCAGCCCGTATACCCAGCTCTACCCTTAAAGTTTTTTAACTACTAGAAAAGTCTCCATAACAGAATACTACTTGTGTGTTTAGCTTCTTTTTTCAATTGTGTTAATGTTGATGATGGATTTGCTCTACGAGATAGAAAAGGCTTTAATCTAGTTCATTCAAACTATATGTCACTTGAGGATTTTTGCATTTAGTTATTAATATTAAGATGTTCTTTCATAAGAAAATTAATTTAATTTAATTATACCTTTTTTATCACATGCAAGTAATATGGTATGAGAAAAACAATAAATACATAATTAAAAGTTAAAAAATAAAATAAAACAGTCTAAAGTATAGTCACTAAAAGGTCCTTTTCGTTAGCCACAAATAAGTCATCACTAAAAGATGTTATAGTGATAATTATGTGTAGTTACTAAAAGTAATAATTATTTTTAATGCAAATATTTAGTGATGAAGAATTGTTGTCACTAAAAGCTCTTTTTGTGATGACTATTTATGTCCTCACTAAATATGTAACTTTAGTTACAACTTTTATATGGTCACTAAACTTTCTTTTTATTACGCCACAAATAAGTTATCACTAAAATATGATATAATGACAACTATATGTAGTTATTAAAACTAACAATAATTTTTAATGTAGACATTCAATAATAAAAATTGTTGTCACTAAAAGCTCTTTTTGTGACGACAGCTTATGTTGTCACAAATTGTATAACTTTTTGTGATGACTATCGAAAATATAAGTGATGACTTAAATATAACAAAATGTATTACTTTTAATGACGACTACTTAAAGTTAGTACTATTAACCTTTTAGCTACGAAGTATGAATTATGACTTTTAGTTATCACAGCAAGTACAAAAAGCCTTCACTAAAAGCTTTTGTGATGACATCAAAAAATTTTTGTGATGACTAAAAAGCCTTATTTCTTGTAGGAACACATGGTCATTTTATTGGCTTTCTCAATGTATTTCTTGGTCTTGAATTGTTCCTTTCTTTTTTTTTGAGGTTTCTAATTGTTTCTTTTTGTTGTTAGGATTATGTTTTTGGCAGTGCACACATAATGGCAAAAGAAGTGAGGTGTGCTAAAATGCCATTAGACGAAGAAAGTGCAAAGCGAACTATATGTATTGGATTTTTTTTCCAAGAAATATGATGGCTGAGTACAGAAAGGTCTCAAAAGCCTTTCACTAAGACTTCATAAAAAAGATTGTGAAGTTCTCTAGCAAGATATCAGATGAAGACATCCAGAATGTCCGAGAGTGCTTTGGTTAATGATGTTAGAGCATGGAAAGTAAAAAACGGATAATCTAAGGGCTAAATATTGAAGGATAGAGCCAGGGGATGACAATTGGAAAGAGGAATTGATCGAATTAGCCTTACAGGAGGAAATTGGAAAGAGGAAGACGAGGAGGAGGGATGAAGGTGCTCCAAAGAAAAAGGAGGCATTGGGAGATTTGGCCTCACGGGAACAAACTCGAAAGAGGAAGAGAGGTGAAGGCACTTCAAAGAGAAAGCAGGCATTGGCCGATATAGTCTCACAGGAGGAAACTCAAAAGAGGAAGAGAAGGAAGAGGGAAGGAAGAAGGCACTTCAAATTGAAGATAGTGGTGAAAAAGAAAATAAATTTCTGCAGGGGTATTATTAGAAGAAAAAATATTAAATTTCTATCTCTGTATTCTGTCTCCACTGTTCCCATTTTTTAGAGGTATAGAAATTTTGTGTTTTTTTGTTCCCTATTTCTGCCTCCACCACAAAATAAGTTTGTTTATCCAATGTCTCTATATTTCTATTCTTGTATCACTAATCAAATGCTATAGTACCTTAAGCATTATAAGCATTTTCCAGCCTGGGTACCAGAGTAGCCACCTTATGATATAAGCATAAAATAATAGTAAAATAGCCACAAGGGCAAAATAGTATAACCAAAAATTGGAAGAAAAACAAGATTTGAATACATAAAAAAAATGCTCACAGTGCTCAAAAGAGTATAATAAACAATAATAAAATTGTGGGCAGAACTTCCCTCAAAATAAAATAACATTGGCTATAAAATAAAGTATAGAAAGATTTAAAAATTTGAAATTATTTTGCTCATTTCATAATGATATATTCCTACATCTAAAATAATTTTTTCTTTATATCAAGTGGGATTTTAATTAGCCAAAATCAAATTATATTATGTGATCATATCAAATTCTTTTATTTACATGACTTTTTAAGCAATAGATATGAAACACAATTATTTTTGCTAATGTAATAATGCATAATTGGATATAGAATTTAAACTCATATTAGATAACCACAACCATATTTCAATTGAACATGATATGAGAAAATAATTACCACCGATTTGGAATCCAAAAACCACAACTCGTGCTGAAGGCACATCTAGAGTAGCAGTCACCAAATCCAACATCATGTTCACGAAATTCAAAACAGCTTCAATCATCACACTAATCTCAAATCAAATTCTCCAATTATCTCAAAACTAATTGAGCCAATGAAGCCTTCAACCAATGAAGCCTTCACCGCTATTCAAATTAGAAGTGATGGAGAATTGATCAAATGACACGTACCTGGGCGAATTGGGAGATTCGTTGGTTTGCGAGATTCAGAAATTCTAAGATATGAGAATGTGTGAGAGAAAGAGAGAAAGAGAAGACAAGTCTTAGAAAATAATTTTTTTGAAAAAAAAGAAAAAAAAGAGTGGGATTTTTAGTATTTAGATGAATCAGACGGATAAAATGTGGCCACGTTAGTTGTCATAAACAATTGTCGCCGTTCCTCGTTGTCTCTCCCCTCCTACACCTTCCTCGTCTTTTCCTTGAGATTGGCTCTTTTCTTTCTTTCTGCGATCAAATCTCATTTTTTTCTTCTTTTAAATTAATGAATTAACAGACACAATTCACATTTTTTATTTTTTAATTTCTTTTATTTTTTAAACTTCTTTTTATCTACTTTTGTAATTTTTTTCAGCTCTCTATACATTAAGGGTATTTTTATAAAAAAAATTTAGACACCAAAAAAATTTAAAAATGACTATTCTCTTGATATATAGTATAGATAAAACTTAATAATAATAATAATAACAACAACAACAATAACAATAATAATAATGACATTTTTGCGTCAAAAACAAAATAATAATGACATTAAACAATTGGATTAGCTCACAGCTCATGCACCTTTGTAATCAATTGGATTTAATTCTCAAGTTTTTTTTTCAATATTTTTATAAAGTGTATCTGTACCATATTATAAATGGAATTAGAATTGGTAATTGCTTTTTGTGTCTTTTTATTATATTAAACTCTTTTTTCAAATCCATAAACATATGACTTGTATTATTTACAAGAAAATAAAAATAAATAAAAAATAACTGTGATATTCTATTAAGTAACCATCATAAACTCATATCTTATATTCTTTGTAATTTTTTATTCTTCCACAAAAAGGAAGTTGTATTTTTTGTTAAATAGTAAATGTATCTTAGGAGGCACAAAGTATCAAGGGACTAGTTGAAATAATAGTTAATGCAATAGTATTTGTCCATCTATCTCTATATCTCACTTTTGCGAAATTAAATAGTATTGTGAAAGTGGGCCTAAACCCCAGGACTAGCCTTTGCTCACCATTTCAGCCCTATTAAAATTCCAATCTATAGCTTAAGAGATTTAATAAGCCCCTGATCCACTAAAGTTATTAAAAGAGTGGGTCAGTCCTCGTTTGCTATGGGCCAGCCATCATAAAAATTAAAGCACACACAGGGTTGTTTAGAAGTGTTTTTGTTCTTAAATTTTTTAAAACCGTTTTAGAAAACAAGTTTAAATTCAATTTTTTTTAAAAAAAAACCTGTTTGACAATTTAACTTCAAAAACAGTTTTATAATAGTAAAAAATGGAAAACTTGTTTGGATAATTTTTTAAAAAAATAACTTTTAAAAGTAATAAAAAAAACTTTTTGGTAAAATAACCAATCTCACTCCCAAGCTCTAGCTTTCACAGCAACCACAACCATCACTCTCAACCATAAACCATCATCACTCCTAACATATCATTCCAACCCAACAAACAAACCATCCCAACATCCAATCCAACCATAACAGCTATAGCACCAATAATCCATCTAAACACAAGAGCAAACCCACATCACTTTCATAATTTTTCCAAGCATAATAAAATCACTTCCATGCCATTTTGTTTCATGTTCAAGCCCAACCAAACCCCTTGAAATTTTACAAAAGATGATGAAGATAAAACTAAAGTAGAAATAAAAGAAGAGGAAAAAGAAAGAAGCCGCAACTGGTCCCTCCTCCATGGCCAACCTTCGCGACGCCGCGGCGGTAGGCCGGCCCTCCACCGCATGTTGTTTGGCATCTTCTCTGCCTCTACATATGCTCTCACCTCTTCTGCCATGAACCTGCGGCCACCTCCCTTTTCCTTTTCTTCACCATGCTCCTCCTTCTCACGGCCACTTCCTCTTCTCTGCCTGGCTCCACCGCGCACCCTACTTGCGGCCATCGCTGTGATCTCCCCTTTTACGGCCACCCCACCACTGCGATATGCCCTCACCGTCGCATCGGCTTTCCTTCGCCTTCCCTTCTCTCCCTCCACCTTTGACTGTCAGTTCCCGCTTCCCTCCTCCACCACATAAAAAAAAAAGAAGGCCATCCCAGCCAACCTCAACTTCGCCACCATCATAGCCCAGATCAAACCGAGTGGAGGGTTTAAAAAATGATAACAAAGAGAGGGCTTCAGGGGTCGCGTGGTCATTCGCTAGGGCTGGTTCACATTTTGTGAAGCTTCACAGGTCGCGGTGCCACTCACTAGAATTGGCTTCACAGGTTGTGGGTAACACGCCAGAATGGGGTGAAAAAGAAGACATAAATGGCTGGCGTTTCATGAAGGTGACTGGTGTGAATGAAGGTGAATGATATGGTTCATGAAGGTGAACGAACAAAAGAAAAAAGAGAGAAACAGGTGACAACAGGATCGAAGAGGGCCAAAAACACAAAGTTCCACTTATTCACAAATTTGCCGCTGCGTTTTTCTTCATTTTTGAAACAAGAAAACCAAAAAAATCTCAAATCTATATTTGGTTTCCAATTTTTAAAACAAGGTTGTAGTTTTTTCATTTTTAAAAACAACTTTTGTAAAACAAGCATCTAAACAAGTATTTTTAGAGCACGTTTGGTTTGTGAAAATATTTTCTGTTTTCATTTTCTATTTTCATTTTCTGAAAACCATTTTCATTTTTAGATTTTCAAAATCAGGAAATGTGTTTGGTTTATAACAGCAGATCCTACGTTCAAAAAGTGAAAACAATGAAAATATGTTTGATTTGTCTGATTTTAAAGTATATTTTCAAAATAAAATTTGAGATAGTAACATTATATTTGTTAGTGAATAATAAAAGACATATATATATATATATATATATATATATATATATATATATATATATATATATATATATATATAGGTCCACCTGCTAAATAAATTCATAAAATTACCTCCATATATAAGTCAATTTTATTATAGTTATCAATTATTATGTTGTGATTTGTACATGGATAAATATTTAAACGTTATAGTATTATTTTATTGCTTATTTGAAAAATTGATAGAAATTTTTGCTTTAAAGTGATCAAACATAAATCATAAATATATAATATTAATTAAATGCTATAAAGGAAACTTTCGCTACAAAAATTACCTGTAATGACAAATATATATGTAGAATATATTTGATTTTGTAGTAAATAATTGTCTTTGTGATACTTCATCTATCAATCCGTCAAAAAGATACAATTGTAAAGAGAAATATATCACACAGTCAAAAAATGCAAAAAAAAATTGTCTTCAATCATTTAAGATAATTATTCCATAACTCATTGGCTATTGTCTCCCTAACTTGTGCCATTTGAGCTGCATCAGTGACATTAACTTCAACACCCTCTTGATCCACTCTTAAACTTTCTTCATCTTCAGGTAAGCCTTCTCTAGAATAATTTCCAAATAATCTATTTGTACCATGTTGCATTCTAATAAAATTGTGTATGGTGCAACAAGCAGTGGGAATTTGCCTTTGTCTTCTAACAGGGTAATTTGGCATCAATCTTAAAATTGGGAATCTCACTTTTAAAACACCAAAACACCTCTCAATAACATTCCTCAAAGAAGAGTGTCTATAATTGAATAATTCATGTTTACCCCGTGGTTGTCCTCTATCACGAAAGTCACACAAATGATATCTTTCACTACGAAATGGAGCAAGAAAGCCAAGCATGTTAGGAAATCCAGAATCAACAAGATAAAATTGATCTGTCATAAAATTAAAATAAATATTAAATAATATATAATCAATGATGATAAAGAAAAAAAAATACTAAGGCAATATGATTTACCTCCATGAGGCTTTGGGAAATCATTTTCAGGTTTTAATGTATCTAAAAATACTCTAGAATCATTTGCTGTCCCTTCCCAACCAGAATATACAAAAGTGAACATGTCAAAATCACATACTGCTAACACATTTTGTGTTACGGAAGCCTTTCTCCCACGAAAAGCATTCTGCTTGGAAGCAGGAGCCCAAGCAGCTACATGTGTACCATCTATAGCACCAAGACAATTCTTCATTAAAATATAAAAAAACACTTTAGTTCAACAATAGATATTTATATTTATCAATATTAAAACATAAATACAAAATTACCTTAAAATATGGGAAGTACTTGTAGTTATCCAAAATGTGTGGATGAATGGTTCCTTGATTTCGAGGTCGAATGATTTCTGTGCCCAATTTGCAAATTGCTCTGAATACTCTTCTGAACCATTTGCTTATAGTGTACGAAGAATGTTGGAAGCGTTCAGCAGCAACTCGGAGACGCATATCATGACACAAAATTACTAAACACATTGCAACTCCTTCTTCTATGCTTACTTTTTTACCATCACTTAAATTCGCAACTTCTTCCAAAGTGTCACAAAAATTCCTAAAAACTTGTTTCTCCATTTGAAAATTTTCATAGCATCTAGCTTCGTGACCTGCCAAAAATTCAAGAGTGTACATCTTTCCTGTCAAAGTGGAAGTTCTACAAGGTACTCTGTCAATATAACTCCTTTCATATTCAACCATCAATTGAAGCATAATGATATCCCCCATTTCATCTTCAAAATCACTTGAATCATCGCTACTATCATCATGTGAATTAGCAATTAATCCAGATATAGGCATGTTTTCTTGTTAAAATAAATAAATAATTCATTGAACTAATACTAGTAACAATAATAAGAAAGCAAGCATTGTCATAACACAAGTCTTTAAAACATTACTAATACAAAGTCTTTAACACAGGTCCTTAAAACATAACAAACATAAAGTCTTTAGTAACATAACAAACATAACAATTGACATAGAAACATAACACAAGTCTTTAAAACATAACAAACATAAATAGACGCAAATCATCTAAACAAAACTACTCAAGATCAACAAGCCAGTCCATCCTTCTATCAGCAGGCATTGTCATAAATATGCATCTCCATTCCGCTTGGACAAACTTTGCCACAGCTTTGTTGTACATTGCTCTTGAAATATCATCCATAGAATTTAGCAACCCCATGCATGCCTCTATAGAATATGGATCTGACAATGGACTAGTAGCCTGGCTAGCAAGTGATTTGTATTTTTCAGCCTTGGCTCTTGAAACTTCTGTTCATGCACTCACTGACTCCGCCCATTTCTCCAATGCAGATTCAAATTTATCCAGCCTAGCATTCTTGGCCTCTTTACGTCGATGCTCACTTGAGGACCCAATGCTTTTCTTTCTTTTATTTGCTTCTTCTGGGTCATCCCCATCAACATCAACAATATGATAATCAACATGCACACCTTTTGAAAGAAAATCTTCCTCTAATTGTTTCTCGTCATCAGATGTTGGTGGCTCTTTAGTGGAGGCATGACTTAATTTTCCTGTTGCTGTACTATTATTGAAGATTTCACCAAGGATTTCATAATTGTACTCAAATCCATTCTTCTTAAATTGCTTGTAGAACCTTTCTTTTTACAAAATACAGATAAATATTTTTCAATCCTATGCTATAATATAAACCAATATAATATAACAATAACACAAAACTAAAGCAAATATACCGTATACATGTCTTCCCATACATCTTCCGGAGCATTCACTTTATTAGATTCTGAGTCCCATGTAATCCCAGTTCTACCTAACAAAGTTGAAAATTCGCGATATTGCATGCGTAGGCGATTAAACTTACTCATCAGCCTATCAACTCCATAATTTTCTCCAGTGGTTGAAATCAACTCATTGTTTATATCTTCCCATATTGGCTTCTTAAATGTTGATGATTGTAACATCTTCTTCTTGATACGATCGTACACAATGTCAATTAAGTTCTTTGTATTTTGTGTTGACCAGTCCTTACTATCCCCTTTCTCACTTTTCCCTCCCATCGTGTGCTAATAATTTCATATTTGGTACGTGAAATCAAATCTTTAGACCAAAGATATATTTGCTAATGCAACTGGGATTGAATTTTATCCCTCTTCCAAAAAAAAGAGGAGAGGAGTAGCTAGTATCTTCAAGCCAATGCACCTTAACATGAAATGGTCTAGTTACCTAAATTAACAATTGATGATGCATGCCATATATAGTTTATAATAAAACTTGAATTTGACCTTGACAAAAATTGAACACTTGTATGTCTATGAAAAAATTAAATGGGAAGACGTACCAAGCTATTGGCTCTTACTTATTAAATGAAGCTATTCTAAAGTTCAACAAAGAAAAAAAAACAGCCAACACATATTTCTTTCTTTTCTTTTTTTTCGGGGTAACAGAGTACACATACTTTGTTAGGCCACATAGAGGCCCATTTCAAGTCTGTATGAAGTTTTTCCTGGTATCCATTACCATCACTTTGATTGTTATATAGTTAGATTCACTATACTCAAATAGAAGAATACTCATCTCAAATTCAAGGCAAATGACAAAGCATCAAATTCCAAATTGAAATAAATCCCTCAAGAGTATCAAATCTACATATCAGTGTTATTCTTTTCCAAGAGAAAAAAATATGGATCCAAACAGGCCAGATTTAGATTCATAAAAGTCACCATTGTTTCATTGCTGGAAATGGAGTTGAGTATTCTTCAATAAAAGGAAAGCAGAACCAGCGAACAAAAAGGAAAGCAGAACCAGCGAACAAGAACAAAAAGGAAAGTAGAACCAGTGAACAAAAAGGAAAGAAGAAAATGAAAATACAAAGGGAAAGAAGACCGACCTGTGGAGCGAACGACTAGGGAAGAAGATCCAGCGGCGCGGCAGCGGTGTGACGAAGCAGGGACGAACTGGCGGCGCGACAGCGGCTTGACGGAGTAGGGACGAACCGGCGGCGCGACAGACTTCACCAAGTGCTGTGCAATAAGGAGGATGGTGTTAACATGGAAGAAAACCATAACAAGGAATAAGAGGAAAATGAAGATACACAGGAAAAGAGGACTTACCGTGGCGCGACGGAGGAAGGAAGAAGAGTCGACGGCCGACGGTGCGACGGCAGTGCGACGAGTGGGGAAGCACCGGCGGCGCAGAGGAGAGGGGAAGATGGTGTGCAAAGTGCTGTGCATTGGGGGTTAGATCCAAAATCTGATGGGAGATCTGTTTCAGCTTTCTTCGTGGCTGTATGTAAAAGAAAAGGAAGAAGGCATATTTACAAAAATGCCACCGCGTTTTCACTTATTGGATCTATTTTCAGTGTTTTCAAACAAAACAATGGAAAGGAGGATTTGGCCAATCCATTTTTTCACTCATTCCTCAAAATATTTTCAGACAATATTTTCAAAAGAATTTTACCAAATGGGTTTTTACTTCCATTTCCTGTTTTTAGTGAAAATGAAAATAGGAAAGGGTTAAACCAAACATGCTCTTAGGGTCTGTTTGCTTTGCATTTTTCAGTTTTCAGTTTTTCAGATTTGTAAAGGAAAAATTGAAAAAATTGAAAACTGAAATTTTTAGTTTTCAATTTTTTTAGTTTTTCTTTCACAAAACAAAATCAATGAAGCTAAAACTAAAATCAGCAAAGAACAGCGCGCATTTCTTGCTTTCGTTCTGTTTGTAAAAGCGAAATCGAATTTTCGGTTTTTTGATTTTTCCTTTAAAATCTGAAAACAAAATCAAAATCGAAAAAAACGAAAGAAAGCAGTAGAAATTTTCGCGGTTTTTCGCTTTTTCTTTACAAATCTGAAAAATTGAAAGCGAAAATCGAAAGCGAAAACCTGAAAGCAAAGAAATGCGCCTTAGTCTTTCACTTTTAAAAACTAGAGAGACTTTTTAGAACTCCTTGCCAAACAGCCCTTGGTGATAAAATTGAAACGAGGGTGAAACGCACATTCAGCTACTTACTTTTGAACATTTGATAAACCCTTGTCCCCAAATCGCGTTTCCCTGATTGATTCTTTCGCGATCCCACTTCGATCGCTCTCTTCTCCATTTTCTTCGTGAATCGCGCTCCGATCCTCCTCTTTTTGCACTTCACGGGATCGATCTGTGAGTTCTTCTTTTTTTGGATTTTTTTTTATCATTTTATGGTTGCTGATACTGTTGAGCGAGCTTGATGGTTGCGGAAAAATTGAATATTGATTTGCAGAGGGACCTGTGCTGGAAAAAATTCGCGAGTTTCCTCTTCCATTGTTACAGCTGCCATTCACATCTTGCCATTGTAGTTGTGATTCTTCCTCCTTCCATATCGTCAGGTTCTTTCTCATTTTCTGTTTCAATTCTCAAGCTTGAAGCATTTTCTTTCTATGGATAAAAAATCTGGTAGTTTCTTGTTGAGGTTGCTCTTATATAGTGATCCACCACATTACTGCCTTTTGGGTGTTTGCCATATTTCCATATCCTAAAAACCTTCATACGTTCCCTGAGAGAAAAATGCTTAGAACTAGATTAGAAAAATTAAAACTGAATTTGTATGTATAAATTTGTTGAGTGCTGAACATATATATATATATATAAGGAAAATTGGGGGT
This sequence comes from Dalbergia cochinchinensis, assembly GCA_031216125.1. Lineage (NCBI taxonomy): Eukaryota > Viridiplantae > Streptophyta > Magnoliopsida > Fabales > Fabaceae > Dalbergia > Dalbergia cochinchinensis. The sequence continues at coordinate 27,918,071 of CM062368.1, forward strand.
AGGTGCCCGACGGTTTGTGATGAAATCCATGGGCTTTTTCAAACCATGGTAGGAAGATTAAATTGGAAGGTGATAGATAAAGTGAAGCCGATTTTAGAAATGACATGGTTGGACGAATTTGAATAATAAGAAATGACCGAGTTCTTACGATGATTATCAAGATAAGAGCTGACTGCACACAATTACATATGTAGAGAAAAGGTCATAAATTCATAATCCTTAAGCTTAACTATATGTTGCGGCCCTCTCCCAAACTGCAAGTGGAAGCTGTGAAGCTGCAAACCTCATTTTGAAACAGTGAAGCTGCAAAAACTTCAACTCGTATATGACTAGATTCTGTGTGAAGCTTGAATTGTCCAAGTGGGACAGTTTGGGAAGAAATTTTCTCTTTAGTTGGTTAATGTTTATTCTTTAAATTTAATATTTTGTACTTGACAAAATTTCGGTCACTGCATTTTCTTTTGTTCTCCGGGTGCATACATGTTTGTGGTAAATCTTACCAGTTCAAGTCATGTGCTTGGAGACCAAAGGGAAATGCTGTCAAAATTTTGTCAAGTACAAAGTATTAGATTTAAAGAACAAGCATTAAGCAAAAAAGAGAGTGTTTCTTCTTGAATGGGATAGGGCCATACCTTGTTAGTAGGGAGATTTGGAGGTAAGTATATGGTATGTTATTTTTGTGCATATTCTATTCTAGTTTGTATACTTGTGTGTTTGTTCATGAAATTATGTTTGTCTTAATGTTTGGGAATTTAGGAAAGGTATATTATTGTGGAGTCTGTCAACAATATTGTGAATGTGGATGACAAAGATGTTTGTGAAACTGAAGTATCTGGAAGTGCTGAGTCATCCAAGAAAGAAACCTCAGGTGTTTGACGATTTTTTACGAGGAATGCGATAGATAAGGATGGTATAGAAAGAGTTGTGTGTAATTATTGTGGTCGTAGCTATGCAGTTAGTAAAAATCCTAAGACCAAGAATAATTATGGAACTTCGCATTTAAGTCGTCATGTAGCAAGTTGCAAAAGCATCGTGAATGCAAATGTCAATAGGGTTGAGATGTTGACTTATCAAGAGGGGAAATCTTGTATGGTTAAGATTAATCAAAAGTCTCATCGTGATTTGCTTGCACAAGCTATAATCAAACATGATCTTTCTTTTAACTTTGTTGAGCATGAGAAGATCAATGAATGGGCAAAATATTTGAACCCTAGTGTGGTGATGCACTCTAGGAATACTGTAGTGTCAGATGTTTTGAAAATTTACTTAAGATAAAAGGATAAACTTAAGCAAGTGATGTCTAGGATCCCCAATAGGGTTTATTTAACTTCTGATGTTAGGATAGCATCTACCACAGAGGGTTATATCTGTTTAACTGCGTATTTTGTTGATGAAAGTTGGAGATTAACCAGTGGAATCCTTAACTTTTGTTGAATGAAGCCTCCACTCACTAGGGTTGAATTGGAAGCCATGTTATTTGATTGTTTGAAGCAATAGGGAATTGACAGCTCTAGGTGGTATTTAACTTCACGAAAGTGAGCTATAAAGATAAATGTACAAATACTATTGCATTAACCATTATTTCAACTAGTCCCTTGATAGGCACTTTGTGTCTCTTCAGATGCATTTACAGTTTAACAAAAAATGCAACTTCCTTTTTGGGGAAGAATAAAAAAAGTGTAGAGAATGAGATATGAGTTTACAATGGTTACTTAATAGAAGATCACAATTGTTTATTTATTTATTTTTATTTTCTTGTATATGATACAAGTCATATGTTTATGGATTTGAAAAAAGAGTTTAATACAGTGAGGAGACACAAAACAATTACTAATTCTAATTCCTTTTATAATATAGTATAGATTCGCTCATCAAATACTTATAAAAATTTTGAAAAAAACTTGGGAATCAAATCCAATTGATTATGAATGTGCATGAGCTGTGAGCTAATCCAATTGTTTAATTTCTATTATTATTTTATTTTTGACGCAAAAATGGCATTATTATTATTATTATTAAGTTTTATCTATACTATATATAAAGAGAATAGTCATTTTTAACTAATTTTTGGTGTCTAAATTTCTATTTTTCAAAATACCCTTAATGTATAGAGAGTTGAAAAAAGAAAAAGTTACAAAAATAGATAAAAGGAGTTAAAAAATTAAAAGAAATAAAAAAAATTAAAAAAAATGTGAATTGTGTTTGTCAATTCACTAATTTAAAAGAAGAAAAATGCGAATTGTTCGCGAAAAGAAAGAAAAGAGCCGATCTCAAGGAAGAGACGAGGAAGATATGGGAGGAGAGAGACGACGACGAACGCCGCCTTATGACAATTATTTGTGACTTCTGACGTGGCCACATCTCATCTGTCTGATTCATCTAGATCTGAAAAATCCCGCTCATTTTTTTTTTTAAAATTATTTACTGAGACTTGTCTTCTCTTTCTCTCCTTGTCTCACACATTCTCATATCCCAGAATTTCTGAATCTCACAAAACCAACAAATCTCTCAAATCGCCCAGGTATGACGTGTCGTTTTGGTAAATTCTTAGTCACTTCTAATTCCCTTCACGGATCCTCATCTTGTTTTCTGCATTCGTCGTTTATGAACAGAACTTGCAATACTTGTTGTCGTTTTGATTTTGTTGGTATTTTCAATTTATGATGCAGGATTTTAGGGTGAATTTCGCTATGCATTATTGTTGATGTGGTTTTCTTGAGTGTTGAGGAATTTGAATAGCAGTGAAATGAAATGCTCGTGCATGAGTGAGGGTTAAAGGCTTCATTGGTTCGATTAGTTTTGAGATAATTGGAGAATTTGATTTGAGATTAGTGTGATGGCTGAAGCTGTATTGAATTTTGTGAACACGACGTTGGATTGGGTGACTGGTGCTCTTGATGTGCCTTCAGCACGAGCTGTGGTTTTTGGATTCCAAATCGGTGGTAAATATTTTCTCATATCATGTGCAATTGAAATATGGCTGTGGTTATCTAATATGAGTTTAAATTCTATGTCCAATTATGCATTATCACATTAGCAAAAGTAATTGTGTTTTGTATCCATTGTTTAAAAACTCATGCAAATAAAAGAATTTGATTGGATCACAATTAAACTTGTTTAATGTTTATGTTTTCATATAAGAAAATGAGTTTAATTTTAAAAGAGTTTTATACTATCATCCAATCAGATTTCTCATTTTGTATAACTTTTTAAGTAGTGGGGGTAGAAGCTAATCATATATGCGAATGTGGCATTACATGATTGGATGACTATGTACATTTTTTTACACTGTCAGTGTATAGTGTAAAAAAAATTAAATCCTAAAAAATTACTTTAAATGTATTGTTTTTTTGATTAATTTTTATGTACTAACTGTCAATCAATAGAAATCAAGTGCGTTGTTCTGTCATGTTAGGTAGCTACATAGATTTAATTTCTGTTGGTTGATATCACTGCTTCATTGATTTCTATTATTTGATAGTACAAAACTATTTTATATTGTCAGTGTATGAAATTGAAAATTAATCTCAGTTGAAATTAATTTTGATGTATTATCAATGAAGAAATTGTTTACATTGTTATTCAAGTATTTGCTATTGTATGTGAGATTTATTAAATAGTGAGGATGAGAGTCAAATACTTTTATTGATGTGATAATACAAGATTGATGCTTGTGTAAAATATTTTTACATTGCTAATGCATCAAAATCAAATCAAATCCTTTTACATTTGTGTAGGTTGATTGGATAAGTTTCTGGAAAAAACAAAGAGAATATAAATAGAAATTAGTTTCAGTATATTGTTTGTTTCAAGAGTTTTACATACTCGTCTAATCATATAATACTATATGTATGATTTTTAAGGTAATAATTTTGAGAGTCAAATATTTTTTATGATGTTGGCATTATATTAAAATTAATATAAACATTACATAGGTTAGAAGCTTTTTTTTTTTTCTTCCTGGAGAAATAGGTTGGAAGCCGCTTGTGATTCTTCTTTTTGTCTTAGAAGTACGCTCTTTAAAAAGTTTAACCAAGTGCACCTTATCTTTGATTACTAATTACTAGTGTGATTAATTAATTATTTTTTTCCTCCATTGTTGCATTGTGTTTGAAGGACATTTGTTTATCGAGGTTTTTCTCCTTGTGGTCATCCTTTTCTTGCTTTCCCAGAAAAGTTACAAGCCTCCTAAACGGCCCTTGACAAACAAGGTTAGTTCAACAGAACTATGTTGGTGTGTTTGTTTTTCTTAATTTATTTATATATGTTCATTTGCTTGGTAATTGACTGAAAGTATTAGTTGTGTAGAGCCGGTATGTGGCTTCTGTAAACTTTTGCCTGAAAATATAATTGGCAGTTAAAATGGGATCTCTAGATAAAATGACTCTTTTTTTTTTCGGCCATTCATGAAATGTTATTAGGCAGCTTGGAAAAGTGGTTTCCAATGATATTCAGATTTTAGAATTGCTCAAAACACTAGAATGTAAATACAGTAATAGGCATTCAGTAGTCTGTTATTGTGGTTATTATGGTTCTAGCCTTTACATGGACCTCACACGAGGCATCTCATTATTCTTTATGAGGATTGGAGTTGTGAAGGTTGATTAATCTTTAGGTTTCCTATAGATGGACAATGAGCACTTCAGAAATGGACTTCAGCTATGATTGTTTGCTGATCATTTTTATGTATTTTTTTTTAGCTGATACAAACTTTGAACTACTCTATGTTCTGTTTTTTTTTTTTTTGTTTGTCTTCAAGTACTTTTGAGAATCAATACATGAAGGATTTCAGTTTGTGAAGTTTGGAACTAATCACTTGCTCTTCATAATAGGTTGTATATATATTTGGATTTGCTTTTTGGATGATTATTTATGCAGTTGTTATCTTTTGAAACTTGTCTTGGATATATCCAGACAAAAGTATTGTATATGGCTCAATCTGCCTGTCTTTATTGAAATTCTATCATCAGTGATCTAGACTTGGTGTAAGGTAGGTTAGCTCTTCAGGCCATAGTGGGATGTTATAATGTATCTCTGGAATGTAGTTGGTAGTAGTTTTTGAAAATCTTTATCACTTTTTATGGAAATTGAAGGTTTTGTTTGGTTCAGATATTTTTGCTCCCATTCATGCTCTCTTTTCCTTGACCAAGTCCTTTTACAGTTATACTTTTTATTTCTATTTTCTTTGAAGTGTCATTGTGTGGCTAATTTCTAGCTCTCTCTCTCGCACGTGCTTCTTGTAAATGATGCTCATTCTAATATTAGTGCTGCCCTATGCATATACATTATTAAACTCTTGTAAATGATGTTCAAAATATGTTCCTACTTTAAAATATTTATGATGGACATTGGGGGATCATGATGTTGCTGTTGTTTGCCTACAAATTTATTCTTTCTGAATGTAAGCTGCTACTGCTTTAAACATTGAATTCTGATAGATATTCGAATTTATCAGTTTGTGTGTGTTATGTTTTTGTAATCAGAATTGTTTGTGCTAGAATTCTTTTTCTGTTACTGTTGAATTTGTCAAGGTCCTGTTATTTTTAAAGGGGGCACTCAACATATTCTTTGGAGTGAATATTTATGAATTGAATCCCTAAGCTTATTATTCTTCTGTTAGTTCTTGTGCAATTCAATTTGAGATTCCTCATGTAGTATTTTGAATTTTCTGAAATTGTGCTTGATGGCTGCAGGAAATAGATGAGCTATGTGATGAATGGGTTCCTGAACCCCTTATTCCTTCTCTTAATGAAGAGATGCTGTATGAACCACCAGTGCTGGAGAGGTGATTGCATTTTCTTGAGTGGAAGCATCCTCATTAGTTTTTCATGCTTAAATGTTTTTAAGAGGTTATAACTTACGTTACTTGTTTGCTTGTTGATGGAGTTCGTACCCTGAAATTACCAAGTATTGTTTTGTACTTGTCAACTACACTGTTATGGTTACATTTCCTCAGTTTTTATGTATAATATTATTGGGAGTCTTGACACATTGCTAAGGTTGCCACCTTTTGACCTGCTGGTCAGTGGTTATGCAGCAAAAACAACCTCAGCCCTCACAGGGGTAAGGTTGCAACATCAGACCCTCACCCCATTTCACACTCCAGCATAATGGGACCCTTGTGCTTTGGGCCCTTTAGATTCATAATATTCATGCATTTTAGGTTGGAAAAAAGGGTGTAAATTTAAAAGTTCTTACCCTCTTATTTTGTGATGTTTCTGCTGCTTTGCCTTTAGTTTCCAAAGTCACATATGGCTTCCTAATTGTTAAGTTTTAGGATAACATATTGAAGAGCTGTATCCTGTAATTATGTTCAAAATGTTGGACGTTCATGTGACTGTTTGGACAAAGGGCCATGTCATCTAAGACATTGAAAATAAAGAAAGGTCTGTGTAATTTAGAACTAAAAAAGAATTTTCGGGTTGAACTATATGCTCTGGAAAATAATCTAATTATTGTCTCATTGTGTCATGTAAGGTAAACAATAGGTTATTCCGTTATTGAGAAAAGCGAGCCAAGCGTACTTTTTTGTATCTTCCTGATAATGAGGCTTTTTTTATGCAGTGCTGCTGGGCCACATACCATAATTAATGGTAAGGAAGTTGTCAATTTTTCTTCAGCTAACTATCTTGGGTTGATAGGTCATCAAAAGTTACTTGTAAGGAAATGATTTCTATTTCAGTAATAAAGTTCCTCTTTTTGGCACTGGGTTAGTACAATGAATTTATATCTGAACTTTTTCTTGCAGAACTCATGTTCTTCTGCTTTAGATAAATACGGGGTTGGTTCTTGCGGTCCTCGTGGGTTTTATGGAACAATTGGTATGGCTCAATCTTAATGTTTGTTCTTGAGGAGATGCTTTTACTCATATGATACTTATACTTTTCGTTGCCCCAGATGTCCATCTTGACTGTGAAGCAAGAATAACAAAGTTTTTGGGAACACCTGATTCAATTCTCTACTCTTTTGGTCTTTCTACCATGTTCAGTGCTATTCCTGCTTTCTCGAAAAAAGGAGATATAATTGTAGCGTAAGTATGCTTCGGCTTGTCTTTGAATACTATCCGCATCTTGTTCCGTTTTTCCTCATTTTTAATCTCATGATGTTTATAATGGTCGTCGATAACTGGACATCACTTACGCAATTATTCAGGTGGTTTTATTTGAATTTTTTTTTTTCATTTTTTTGTGCTCCTTTATTGGGGTGGTATAAAGAAAGAACTGAGTTGCTTGTTGTCCATCATCTTGATATTTCAAAATTCATAGCCAAATAATGTCACTTGGTACAAGCTGATCAATGGAGGCTGCATTTATGTAAACTCGTGTGCTCCGAGGGGATCTAAGTTTCATTTATTAGTTTTTATCTTTTACAGGGATGAGGGAGTTCACTGGGGAATACAGAATGGCCTTTATCTTTCTAGAAGCACGGTGGTGTATTTTAAGCATAATGACATTGAATCTTTAAGGCAAACTCTTGAGAACATTACTTCCAAAAATAAGCGGGCCAATAAATTGAGGCGTTATATTGTTGTTGAAGCTGTCTACCAGGTAGATCTTGCCTATTATGCGTGTGATAGATTAGCTGTACGCACCCACATCTAGTTTCCTATGGGGTTTTCAACCTTTAGCATTGACAGCAGGTGACTACTTGAATTGCTTGCTTGCTTCTTGCAACATGCAGTGTTGGTAAATGCTGAGATTGTACAGTATTTGAGAACTGTAAAATTAAGATGTTATAAAGGATTGAAATATACATTTTCTGCCTTAATGAGTATCAATCCTTTTGGTTGGTTTTATGTTAGCCTATCAAATTGCAATTCTATGGGGGTTGCTGGATTGAAAAAACAAATTTATATGCCTAAGGTAATCATAAGTTGGATGCATGTTTAAGTGCTTGCATTTTTGTGTGGAAATTGCTGATGACCAATTGCCCAAAAATGCCCTCACATTTGTGAGCCACTCTTGGGATTGAAGCATGGACAATGAACAAGTCTACTCCATTTTGTGCTAAATTTCAATGGGGCTGGCAGGATGTACTCTTGATTAATTGGACATAAAGGCTCTAATATCATGTCAATGCTCAAATCTCCTAGAAGTTTAAAGTGGTAGGTGAAGGCTAATGATTGTTTTTATATCTCTAACAAAATGATCTTTGGCAACTGTTGCCAACCAACCTTTCTGCAATGGTCTCCTTCATTTCTAGGTTTTTTTGGTTATTCAGTTTGTTCTTATAGGAGACAAGTGGGGTTATAGATGGAAAAAATGAGTGGTGTTGCTGTTGGAATGTAATTGCTTAAAAAGTTATTATGCTTGCCCTGGTTTTCTTAATCATTTTGAATTGTAATAGTTATTTTTCTGTGTGCATCATACCAACATCTATCTGTGCTCCTTTGCCTACAAGAAACTGAAATTGCTTGATCAATGGCTATTAACATATTTTATTCCTGGAAAATTTTCAGAATTCCGGTCAGATAGCACCCTTAGATGAGATCATTAAATTGAAAGAAAAATATAAGTTTCGAGTTTTGCTGGATGAGAGCAACTCACTTGGTGTGCTTGGAAAATCAGGAAGAGGTCTCACTGAACACTATGGAGTGCCAGTATGTACTGAAAACTTACGTGTTTGCTTCTGGGTGCATACTCATTGTCTCACACTACATACAAGTGCACCTATATTCAAATTTTATTACTATTTGTGATTTATGGGTTACACACTGCAGATTGAGAAGCTAGATCTTATAACAGCTGCTATGGGACATGCATTGGCCACAGAAGGAGGATTCTGCACTGGAAGTTTAAGAGTTATAGATCACCAAGTATGGAAGTGTCACATGTGATTATACCATCTATGAGTAATGTGTTGGGTTTCTAAATATACGGAGGAAAGAAAATGAAGAATTTGTTAATGAGGAAATAAGGAATTTATTTCTCAAGAACTTCTTTTAATTCTTTCATTTTATTTCCTTTTCATCATTTCTTCAATGCAAGTCTGAACTGCAAATGTTTCATGATGGAGAAATGTGCCATCCTTCTTTATTTGTTGATTCTGGCAACTATTTCCTATCCATTTTCCAAGCACTAAGACTTCCATGTTTTCGACCTTGCCAGCGGCTGAGCAGTTCAGGCTACGTCTTCTCTGCTTCTTTGCCCCCATATCTTGCATCTGCAGCAATAACAGCTATTGATATGCTGGAGGAAAATCCCAATCTGATAACAAAGCTGAAGAAAAACATTGCATTATTATGGAAAGGTCTGGTTTGATCTCGTTGCTAGTTTCTCAACCTAGAATTATATTATGGTATCTACAGTTTGGCTTGTGCGCATCATCTGACAGTGCAAATTGCTTCTTATTTGCTTTTGTTTTTCATCCATTCAACTTCAATCAAGGATTCTATTTAATTATTTTGGTTAAGCACTCTGATTTGGGGTGCAATGGCTACTGCAGAATTGTCAGAAGTACCAGGTTTCAAAATTGCAAGTAATCCAGAGTCGCCAATTGTTTATTTGAGATTAGAGAAGTCAACAGGTTCCCTGAAAGAAGACCTACATCTGCTGGAAAAGATTGCTGATCTTGTAAGCAACGTTGTTTTCACCAAATGTTCATTCCTAGTTTTGTTTTTTTATTTCAATTTATTTTGCTTGTGCTTAATTTTTTTGTATTCACAGGCCTTGAAGGAAGATTCTGTATTTGTGGTGGCTTCCCACAGATCAACATTGGACAAATGCCGTTTGCCTCTGGGAATCAGATTGTTTGTTTCTGCAGGGCATTCAGAGGCTGATCTTCGCAAGGCATCTGGATCACTGAAAAGGGTTGGAGCATTAGTCCTGGGTGGTCAATAATTGAATGATGTAACACCTCTCTTCTGCTTGTTTGTATGTACCAAAATATCAAATTTTCTTCCATGTGTTACTTGAGCAATTTTGGAAAATACGAAGATAAAGTCATGTAGTTGATAATTTATCTAGTATTCTCTGCCAGTTTTGTTTGTGTATTCTTGCTTATTAGTTTATACATCTTCGGTGGTAGAAAATAAGGGTTTAGCGTTTCTTAATATTTGAGTTGAGAAAAATGCTCGTACATATTCCCATTTTTTTTTCATTTTTTCTGGTGAGCTGCTTGCATGCCTGAGGTACCAATATTATGGGTGTGTTTATTTCAGATTTTTGAAAAAAATGATTACGAAATCTAAATTTTATATCAAATTGAAAATTGATCTTTTCTGAACTCTACTAATTTTATCTTCTACAAAAAAAAAAAAGTTAAAAACTGATTTTTTTGAATTTTTAATTATTTTTTAAAAATTATCCAATTACATAAAAAATAGTTTTTTTGGCAAAAAAAAAGTGATTATTATTCAAAATAATTACAATGAAATGCATCTTACATTGGTTAGTTGTTAAGCCACTAGAATTGGTGAAGTAATTGGATAGTATATATGAGGTTATATGTTCAAATTTCATAGTGATTAATGTAATTCCATAAATACCAAAAAAGAAACATTGGTTAGCTGATCAATAAGGGGTGTGGAATTTTTTATAATTGTTTGGTTATCTGCACTTCTAATTGTGCCTAGCTAATTTAATACCTGCTCCAATTATTATTTTTTTGATCAGATACCTGCTCCTATATTGATTTTATTGTAATTTAATCATATCAAATCAAATTGTCTTCACTCCATTAATGCCCTTTCATTTCACTTTGATTAGTTTATTTGATACTTTTTATTTTCTTAATTTACAAATATCCTCACCAGAATCTAATTTCTTCCATGCGCAAGGTCTTGAGCCACCCTTTGAACACACACTCAGTTTCACAACTTGCTCTTTCAGCAATGGCAACACTTTGTCCCTGGCAATTTTCATATGATAAAAGGCTGTAGATAAGGTTACTTTATCCTCTAAAATGAGAAACTAGCTCCTTTGAATATGATCCAAATTCGAAAAGACTGAACTCTCTAGTTTACGAAGCCATGACTCCTAATTAATACAATGAATATTCAACTGACCTGAACTAGGGAGCAACTGCAACTAATGACATGGAAAGTGGAACCTTCATGATGAGCTTTGTCATATATACTAACGCAGGACCCATACGATGCATGGTGGCTGATAGTTTCTTTACATATTAATACATATTTGAAATTATAGAAATTATTAATTTGATATAGATGATATGCAATTATACATTATGGAGAAATATTGTTATGAAATAATCAAGCTAAACTGAAAGGAAAATAGCAGATAAACATTTAACAATAGAGTAGTGTTATTTATATTCATAATTTGTGGGACACCGTGTCGACACACTCCTGTATACCCTTAGATGAGATGTGAGACCCAAATTATGTGAGCTCCACAATCCATCTAAGGATATATGAGAGTATATTGACATGGTGTCCCATATTTTGAGTACAAATAATATTTTTCTTAACAATATATTATATCCAATAAATAACATTTAGTTAAAATATTACATTTGCTATAAAATAAACCTTAAATAAAAAATAATACATTTATAGTTTTAATTTCTATGCACTAAAAATTATTAGTTTGTATCAATATATAAGATTATACATGTGAAATGATTACCTTACTCTTTCTCCCTCCTCTTGTCAAGTATATAAATCTATATGAAATTCCTTATTAAGTAAAATAAAAAATTCAAATTAAAAATAATTGTATAGAATATAAATCAATACTTATATAATAATATACTTTTTAACCTGTTTCAGAGCTAAGGCCCTATTGTAAAAAAATATTTGGGCAAGACACATGTTTAACATCTCTTGTTAGGTACAAATACTAATTAAAAAAAAAAACACCATCAAATAAATAGCTTTGAGCCTGCAGGCCACGCTTGTGATCCATCAAGCACTCCTATTAATTGATTTCATTGCCATTTAAAATAGAAAGATTATATTAGTGTTTTTAAATGAAGAGTATAAGTCAGACCTGAAAACCATTCAATGAGATGTTATGAAGAGCTTTAAAAGTTAGAAGAAAAAGCATAACAAATTTTCTGCTTATTAAAAAAAAAAGACGTATTCTTTTCACAAAAAGAGATATTCCCTTAGAGAATATTACCAAACCAATCCAAAGATAATTAGATAAGTTTGAATTATAAGAGAGAGAAAAAAAATCCTTAACCATATTATTCTCAATCTTTCTCCAACTTTACTTTAAATTCAAAATTGGCTATTCACAACACTTCGCAATAAAAACTTACCCTCATGAGTCTACGTGACACTGCTACACTTGGTTTGGTGCAATTGCAAATAAAATCTACCTCTCTCACTATTAGCACAAAATTTAACTCTTAACAGTATAATAATTAATATACATTAAGATGGTACTTGAAACAATTTTGTTATAATATACAGTACAATTTCAAAAAAGAATCCGATATATGTAATTGGATATTACATCAAGTATATAATTTCTTTTGAGTTGAAACTCTAGATATTCATTGTTGAAGCTAGTAAAACTGTCCATTGAAAACTTTGTCAAAATCTTCAGTATATTTAATTTTCTCTCCATATACAGTTGTCCCCAGTTCCTCCATCACATACAAAGTAGATAGGACCTCCACTGCATTATCCGAGTATAGCACTTTTCTATCAACTCAACATAAGCATGGATCTTCATTCTTCGCAACCAAATTCAGTACTTCTAACTTGTCAACCATATCATGCATTTAAAGAACAAAAGCCAAAAATGACTCCAAAAAAACTATTGCTGAATTAAAGCCATAAATCAGCAAACAAAATTCATCACATAAGGAAAGAAGTTGTTGAATTCAAACTTCAAAACTAACATTTCGCCATGGTTTAGTTCTCTGTAGTACTTCCATAATAGCAAAAACAAAACTCTAAGCATAGCATTAGTTGTCGGTTAATTGGCTTTTAACATTGACATTATCATCATAGTTAAACGCATACTGGCAAGATATTATGCAGAAAAACGTATTATCTAATCAATAAGCAAAAGAGTTCTTGCTAGATTTATATTCTTTACACTACGGAACAATAGAGCGTTGACAAATGACCCACTAATAGCCCGAGAAGTTTTTTGCAGGTGTTCGTTTGGGAGGGTAAGTTTCTGATTTCCCATGAAGCTCACCTAAGCTGAAAGTATATTACTGCTGAGATGGATCTAAGGCAGCAGCAGGATCTGTAATGGGAGAAAAGGAGGGGTGAGTTTTATCTAAAAATGTAGGGAGTGAGTTCTCAGCCACAACCACACATGGGATAATATGGAGAGTATATAACTAATAGTGCAGCCATGAAAATCATTTTTATTCATAGTACATAGTAATATCAACATTGGTCTAAATAAAGCATAAAAACGTAATTATTCTTCCAAGGAATTGACATAGAGATAGAATGCTAACTATATGTCTGGAGATACTCAGTCTTTCGCGAATAAGAGCACCTAACTAAGATTTAACGGTCCTTCGCAAATCGCGTCCCTGGTGACTAATTTGAACCTATATAATTACCCATTGTGGGTAATCTTGGTATAACAAGGTTAATGAATTAACTGTCGTTAACTTGCAACTCTGTTTCTCTCACTAATTCCTTACTCCAAAATAATGCTATAGGCAAGAAAAGGGATTTTGCAAATCTAAATTCAAATAACTCTTTAACTGTCATGTATCAATCTATACTTTCGCAATCTCAATCAATATTGCTAAATCTGATCATCATAAACCAAGTCCAAAATCATGAGCTAAATAATAATTATGCATTTAGTAATCAAGAATGGTCCTATGCATTTTTAAAACCAATGATTTTCATGTACAACTTTAAGTAAAACTTCCAATTCTGGTAAAACATAAATAATCTATATCATGATAAAACCTAAGATTCAAATTTTTTCTTATATACTTCATGATGCTAGAAAAATATATATAATGATTAAAATAAGGTCATGGGATCAAACCTAGTCACTTGGAGAGGTAGAATATGAAGTGTCAACACCTAGAGAGTTCTGGGGAGTGGGGATGGCACCAACGTCTGCTATCACAATCACAAAACCCATGATTAATCTCTAATAACTTCTAGACAACTGGAAACCAACTCTAAGAACCTTGGGGAAGTACCCCAATTTGACAACAATGAGCAACTGCAACACTCAACTCAAGAACATAGAGCAAAAAGAAGAAAGAAAGCATAAGCTAACATCAATCTTTTATCTTGAAGCTTGGAGGAGGTAGGATTGAACGGGGTTGAGAATGTGGATGTAAAAGAAGAGTTAGGAGTGATAGTGTTTCAGTTTTGGGGTTGTTTCATGAGCGGGAAAGGGTTTATATAGGGTAGAGGGGTTGCTAATCGAAACTACGTTATTTTGGTACTATGCTAACATCGAGGTGTATTGCTAAGTAGTCTAGAGACTTGAACACCTAAGCTTGAAAACACACGACTGCTATAGCAGTCTAAGACTACTATAGCACTTGGCAGAGATTTCAAAATCGAAAACTCCATATCCCTGACTGCTATAGTAGTCTTGGACTGCTATAGCAGTGTCAGCAACACCAGTTCTGCATCTTAAGGATCTTTCATACATCCGTGGCCTTCCTGGCAACATGGATAGGACCTGGGGGACACCAAGGCTATATCAGACTTGTTTAGGGACATGTGTGCTTGAGATATTATAGTTGCCTTGACAAGATTAGACTTAGTTCTTTGCCTAGGAACAAAAGTGAAGTTCTCACAATGGGAGAAAACTCAAAAGAAGTCTATTCATAATCTCCTTTGTGTTTTACATTGAGTTCCTATTTATAATTTTAAGTGGACTAAAAAATCATTGAGTTGGAGCCTTTACACAATCCATTAAGCATTAAAGTCCTGCTATTATTGAAAAAAAAGTAATTCACCCACTATCTATCATAATTGCCTAGGAACTCTTAAAACACTTAGGGCCTATTTGAGTTGAGTTTTTAGTTTTTAGTTTTCATTTTTGGTTTTCTAGTTTTAGGATTTTGTGAAGGAAATACTGAAAACTGGAAATGAAAATTGAAAACTGGAATTTGTAGTTTTTAGAATTTTTAGTATTTCCTTCATAAAATTTGGAAAACTGCAAAGCTAAAACTGAAAACTCAAATCAAACAGATCCTTAATATTGACTTTGAAAACAACCAAAAAGCTTCTGAAATTGGAGACATTAAAATAAATTATATCTAATTAAAACTAATTATTTTAGCCCAATACATTTGTAGCTTGATCACTCAAATTAGGCTTCACGTTTTTTTTTCTTCACTTTTTTTTTTGCAGACTGATGATGTATAGCCTTGAACACAAATGCGACAAGTACATAAACCTTTAGCTACTAATGATGAATTTAGATTATCAAGATATTCAAAAATGTAGACATAAGATCAAAACAAGTACATCAAAAAGAATTGAAGTGAGAGTTAATGAATCAAAAGTGTACAACACCTAGATCATTTTGCAAACTTAGGAATTTAAACAGTTTTATTCTAACACCAACAAGCTCTGAGATACTAATTGATGAAAACTTAGATTGAGAAACTGTGTGAGAGTGTTCTTCTCTAGGTTTTTGAGTGAGCCACAATCTTTGATCTTATCAAGAAGCCATACTCTTGTGGCAATCTTCAACAAAGCTCATCAATCCTCCAATTGTCGAGCCCTCAATCCTCGGTCTTATCTATTTTTTCTTATGTTCTTTTAATCTCACTTTTACTATGTTTTTATTTATTTTTGTTTTTTTTTTTGGAATTTGATTATATTTTGATCCTAGTTCAACTGCTAGATTCGGATTTTAAGCTCATAGAACCTGAGTTTTCATCAGATGAAGAGGTCAAGTGATGATGTTTACATGAGTTCTTAGCTCAAATTGCCCAGGATGTGTAATTTTACACATGAATTAGCTCATCTATGAATTTTTCGCTCTCTATTTTTACATTTCAACCAAACATACCCTAAAACTTTATTGTTTCTTTGTTAAAATGTTCTACTTTCATGTTTAATTAGTTGTAATGTTCCATGGTCAATTTACACACATGATCAATTTATTGTCATTTTTATTCTGAAATTGGAATTGTTTTAATCATAATCAATTTCTTTATTTATATTCTTTAAAATGAATTTTGAACATTAAATGTGAATATAGAATATAAATTTTATATATTTTTTGCTTTTAAGAAGACCAATTATTTCGGAATAAAATATATAAAATCAACATATTATCACAGTGCAAGATAGTGTATAATGTAATCATCGAAGGCGTATGAACGTGCACCATGCAATGTATTGAACACGTATAACATTAAATAACAGTAAATTTAACTTTTCCCACTAATATTAATTTATATTATTATTGTTTAAATTCTTTAAAAAGTAATAGAAATACTTTTTTAATCTTTAGATTAAATTTGGTAGCAAAGATAATTTATGCTTTTCATATTTGAAAGATATATAAATGATGAAGTATAAAATTTTCATAAGATTTATGTACATGTGTCAATTTATTGTCATTTTTTATTTTTAAATTATAATATGTTTTAACCAACATCTTATTTAATCATTCTTTTGAATCAACATTATCTTTTTTAAATTTTATTCTTTGAAAATTACTATTAAAATATGAATATATAATATACAATATGAATATCAATTTTAAAAAAAATGTAAAAACACAGTATATACAATATAATAGATGAGATGTTTTTCAACAATTCTTAAGATAACATATAATCTAATTGTCGAATCCATACAAATGTGCACAGTAGACATCAAGATGTACTATATAATTAAATATAGAATAGACAACTATTATATATAAGTTTATATATCATAGTCCTATGCATCGCAACAATGAATCCATTCTTTTTTTCAACTTTCGTTTTGTCATCATTTTCAATTTTAAGGGGTATGAGTTGCATTTCTGTAAATCTCTCAAAGGATATGAATGTAGTTTACCCTACCATATATTATTGTGTTTTCAGGGTGCAACTTGGTGAGTGCCTCAAAACCATCATGCAGATATTGTCCGCCTTGGGGCCTAACTAGGCGCCCCTCACAGCTTCGTTCTTCCCCATCTCAAGGGGAAAATGCTTTTGCATGGGGAGTTATCCATACCCTTATAAGGCATATTTCGTTCTCCTCCCTAATTGACATGGCACTATTTCCACCCCTCCTAGTGGGGCCCAGCATCCTAGTTGGTTGGCACACTAATCCCGAGACTGGCTTTGATACCATTTATTATATCTGAGCGCATACAGGAAATTAGAGTTTCTATGACGACTTTTACTAGTTGTCACTAGATTCATATTTGGGGTTTAGTTTGTAACCACTTAATTAATTCGTCAAAATAAATAAGATTATAAGTGACAATTGATAAAAAAATGTCACAGTAAAATGAACTTTTATTGACAACTTATAAAAATGGTCACACAAAAAAAATCTTTAGTGATGACCTTTAATAGTTGTCACTAAAATCAAATTAGTGGGTATATTTTCTAACCACATAATTAAGTCGTCACAGTAGCTCAGGTTATAAGTGGCAATTGATAAAAGTCGTCACAAAAAAAAAATGAACTACTTTTGTAAAGGCATATTTTGTGACCACTTAATTAAGTCACCACAATAAATCAGATTATACATGACAATTGATAAAAGTTGTCACACTAGAAAAAACTTTTAGAAGTGGTCACAAAAAGAAAATACTCTTCCATGACGACCTTTAAAGTTGTCACTAAAGTCAAATTAGCTGATATATTTTGTAATCACTTGATTAACTCGTCACAAAAGATCAGATTATGTGACAGTTGATAAAAGCTATCATAGTAGAGTGAAATTTTAATGACAATTTATAAAAGTGGTCCAAAAAAAAATGTGACAACCTTTAATAATTGTCAGTAAAATCAAATTTGTAGAGACGTCTTGCGACTATCTGATAAAGTCATCACAATAGACTTGGCTTTTACTGACAACTTATAAAAGTCATCTCGAAAAAAAAAAAATTATCTTCTATGACAACCTTTACTAGTTATCACTAGAATCAAATTGGTAAACATATTTTGTGACTACCTAATAAAGTCATCACAAAAAGAACAAGCAATTTCCTTTCTATAATTGTGAATTATGCGTTGAAGTTTTTTAAAAGGATAGGTTTAATTTAAAAGAAATAAAAACAACACGAGTCAATAGTTAAAATCTTTTTTTAATTGAATTTTGCTTAAAATATTTTTTTATTTCAAATTAATTTTTTTAGTAAAATGCAATCTCCTCCCTTGAGAGGAGAATTTATTATACTCCCCTCCTCTCTATTTATAAATCATATACTCCCTCTCATATATTTCTTTTTTCATTTTTGAGAAATCCTTTACAACATACACTCCTATCCCCTTAAAAATTGAGAAATACTTCACTTTATTTGTTTTCTTAATATAAATAATAATTTAAAATTAATATATATAACTCAATATCTATATATTTATAAAGAACATATATTTTATTTTATTTAAAATTTATATGTATAAATTAATAAAGGATTTTAGTCAACAACAAAATAATAAGCATTAGAAAATAAAAAAATAATAAAAATTTTGAAAATGGATTAAAGTGTAGCTTATATTAAATTTATAAGGGAGGGTAGTGTATGTTTTATAAATACAGGGGGGAAATGTAATAATATTATATCTCAAGGGAAAGAGTTGCATTATACTCTTAAATGTACACGAGGGGAGTTTAATAAATTCTTCTCTTTAGATAGGATATTGTATTTTACTCTAAATTTTTTTCTATAAAATTAATAATTTTTGGTAGCATTTTGTTTTATTTTTCATTTATCTTTCAATTTTACAAAACAAAAATATATTATTGAATTAAACTTTAACAATGATACTAGCTTAAAACTTTACTATATTTTATGAAATGGAGAGTCAATTTGTAAATTATACTCTTGATAAAAAAGAGTAAATTATATTTTGAAAAATTTAAAGATAAAATCTTTAACTTAAAAAAATATTTACTAATAAAAGGTTTTTAAATTTTTTATTTTAAAAATAAACTGTTAAAATGCAAAATCTTTTTTATGCAGTGTAAATTTTTAATATAGTCATGTAATTATGTATTGCCACACCAGCCATAATAATTAACTCTTCTACCATTATGTGAAAAGTTATGTAAATAAAAGATATATTAAAATTAAATTCTTAAAAAATGCCAAAAACATTGTTTAGTTTTCTTTTTATCTATTATATTTTTATTTATCTAAGGGGCGAAAGCCCAAAAATAAAACTAATTTCAAATTATACTAGGAAAGCTCATACTTGATCACTTAACTAGAAAAGGGCGGTAAAGGAAACTAGGCATAGAAAAAAAAAATACATGGACTCCATTTCTTTTTTTCTTTGAGAAAAGATAATTTTTTTAAAAATAACATTTAAAAAGAAATTGGTCCTAATTATCTTTGTTCATTAATCGTACCCACTTCCTCAACAATGAAAATAACCACTCTCCCTGTATCTCTCCCTCTGTTTTATTGTGATTTTTCCCTCTTACATGCCAAATACTCCTTCATTAATGTTCTCCTCTGTTGCTATATACGTCACTACGCATCTATCGTCAATTGCTTCGAAAAATCGACCACCGTGCTGCTAGATTGTCACGGTCTTTCTTAGTCAATTGCACCCTCTTCCAATCATTAAAGGAAATCTTGCCCTCTTCTAGTATTTCCAAAAGATTTCCAAGATCTGGGAGCTTCCAATATTTATTCATTTTCAGTTTGAAGC
This sequence comes from Dalbergia cochinchinensis, assembly GCA_031216125.1. Lineage (NCBI taxonomy): Eukaryota > Viridiplantae > Streptophyta > Magnoliopsida > Fabales > Fabaceae > Dalbergia > Dalbergia cochinchinensis. Next base: position 27,937,826 of record CM062368.1, read on the forward strand.
TAGAATGTTGCAAGAATAACTTTGGGCCAATCAAACTCTTCATTCTTTTCAATGGCTTCAAACTTTGCACCCTCGAAGCCATTATTTTTTCTTAATTATTTTTGGGGTTTTCTTTTTGTTTTGTTTTTCAATTTCGGAAACGGAATTGAGTTGAAGTGTGAAGAGTGTGGTGGGTGTGTTAGTGGTGGTGGAGGGGAGAAGGTGAAATGATGTCGTTGATTGATAGCTTGATTTGGTAGCTCAGGAATCGTGGGAACCAATAATAGAAGAGAACTAAAAGGATCCCTATGGCTATTCTGTTCTTTTTTTTTTCCCTTTCTTCCCTATTATGGTATGAAATAAATGTGCGTAGATGTAGTGTTAGATTTTGATTCGTTCTGATCTGGATGAGGTCGATTTTGTTGAAATGCATATTAGTTTTTTTCCTTTCTAAGTGGGTATGGTTGTGAACATGTTCTATAGGTATATTTTTTTGAAATGCATATTATTACTTGTTTTTACCCATAGAAAATAAGAAGGAAAACAGATATTTTGTGCAACTTTGGTTCTTGTGATATACAGAACTACAAATTCACCAACTCACAATTTGAACAAAAATTATTAAAATGAAACTATTACGCAAACTACAGTTTAGAGGCTTTCAATATTGAAAACCAAATGTTAAATATCTTCACTTTACCATTTACAGCAACCCCCAAATAGAGAAAAGTTCTGGTTCTCTATTCCACTTCTTCTTCCTGCTTTGTTTTTTCTATTTCACAACCCTGTTTCTTCTTTAACTATTATTTGTGACTTAGAAAAATATTTTGGGTGAAGTTGTAGCTTCAAAGGAGTTTTTGGAGCTTACTAAAAGTGCGTTGCCGGCAGCTTCGGAAGGTATGTTGATCCTACTATATGTATCTTTATCTTGTATTTTCTACTTAACATTAGAAATTAACATTAGAATTTTTTTTTCTATGTTTTTGACCACAGGGTTTTAGTTTATTTATTCTTGATAGCTTGTGGTGTGGAGTAATGACAATAACACTGTTATGAAAGTGGATGGTTTAAGGGAATTTGACAGGCTCTTATTTTTTGTTTAACAGTTGAACCTTATTTGCCATAGATGCCAAGATGTTTGGTGAAATTTTATGCTGGGTTGTGGTTTAGGTCTGCTGCAATTGCAATTTTGCTCTTCCTTTTATTCATTTTTGTTGTTGTTATTATTATTCGTTTTTCTTTTATTTCCCCTTATCCTTAAAGCTTTTTAACTATTAGAAAAGTCTCCATAATGGAATAATGCTTGTATGTTTAGCTTCCTTTTTTTTTAATTGTGTTAATGTTGATGATGGATTTGCTCCATGAGATAGAGAAGGCTTTTTTTTTTGGTTATGGAAGAAAACAAACAAAGAAGGCAAAAAGGAGGCTAGTTACGCAAATACCCACTCCCTAATGTATCCTCACTAAGGTGATGCAATAAAATAGGAGGAGGAGATTGCCAAAACCTAATAGGATCATCATTGGTACTACCCAACTTAGCCATTCCATCTGCATAGGAATTGATCTCGCGTACCCCATGAGACAGGCGTACAACCTAGTCCTTATTCAAAAGGTGAGACACCTCCGTGAGAATAGCAGCACAAATATGGTACTTGGTCCAAGAGTTGGATGTAATTAAAGTGACGGCATGAAGAGAGTCGCATTCACGCCACACTAAACGATAGCCTTTTTTCCACACTCTAAGAAGGCCAACTCTGATCCCCATAAACTCAGCAAATAAAATAGATTGATCCCCAAGGAACCTAGAAAATCCCTCAATCCATGTCCCACTGGAGTCTCTCAGGACTCCGCCAATCCCCGCATGAGCCACATTAGCAACCCAACAGCGGCTACCATCAGTGTTCAACTTAACTTCTTCCTCCTACGGCTTAGCCCAACGTAGCACACGTGGCACCATAGAATGACGTTGATTAGGTGACAAGTGCATTCAGATGGAATGAATATTTGCAATAAGCAAGGTTAAAACCTTATCCATCTTTTACAAGGACGGCTCAAAGATTTGCTTATTGCGCTAACACCAAACCCACCATAGTGCAACTGCAAAGGACAGATTGAAGGAAAATCTTAAATGCACATTTACCCAATCAAATAAAGGAAGGGTGAAGAAGTTAGGATCCTGGCCAAAGTCTAGTTGAAGCCAAAGAAGTCAGGAATGACAACAATCGCGAAGGTAATGCAGAAGATCTTCCTCCCTAAGACCATATCTGACATAAGCTAGAGAAGAAGCAATATGCCTATTAAACCTAAATTTGGCAGTAGGGAGAGCTGAGTGATATAGTTGCTAGATCAAAAACTTGAACTTCTCGGGAACCAACAGATTCCAGATCCATGTCCAAGACCCTCCAACCTCAACAGAAGCACATTGCTGAAGTAAGCAACGATAGCCGTTAGCAGTAGAATATTCACTGCTCTCCTGTCTAAGCCAGTGCCAAGCCGCATCACACTCACCCCAACGAGGTAAAGAACGAACTGCCAGAAAGCAACAAATTTCTTCAGATAAAGGAGTATTCAAGATATTAAAATACCATCGGCTATCCCACCAAAGATTACGGATACGGAGTTCTGAATCCGAAATATGGACAAAATCAACCATAGAGGTCACTTGTTCCTCATCCAACCAACTATCATACCATAAGGATAGGTTTCCTGAACCAAGAGAGGAATGAAAACCATCCTTTAGCTTCACCGCAGCTTTGCCAATTCCCTTCCATATAGGAACACGCCCTTGGTGGAATGGAGTGAAAGATTGAGCCATGATTGAGATATTTTGCTCATAGGACTTGAACCCAAAACTTTGATGAATTATTTTCAAGTAAGGCCATATTCATGTTATGAGCTCCCCTAATTCCAAGGCCTCTACCACTCTTTTGACGAGTTAAAACTTTCCACGCAACAGGATGGAACCCGCGGCAATTCGGGTGATTATCCCAGACAAAATCCCTCACAAATCTATTAATACGATCACACACCCCTTCTGGTAGCCACAATGACTGCATAGTGTAGACAGGAAGAGATGTCAACACAAGTTTGGCTAAACAAAGGTGCCATGTTTTATTGAGTAAACATTTCTACCAAGAAGCTAGCCATTTCTCCACCTTGTCAAGAATATTATGGAAAACAGCTTTAGTTACACACCCCTGAAGAATAGGAACACCCAAGTAACTTCCCAAATTGCCTGTAAATCTAACTTTAGATAGAGAAGGCTTTGATCCAGTTCATTCAAACTATATGTCACTTAAGAAGTTTTGCATTTAATTATTGATATTGAGATGTTTTTACAAAAGAAAATTAACTTAATTTAATTATACTTTTTTATCATATGCAAGTAATATAGTATGAGAAAAACAATAAATACATAATTAAAAGTAAAAAAAATAAAATAAAACAATCTAAAGTAGCAACGATAGATGGTCACTAAAAGGTCCTTTTTGTTATGCCACAAATAAGTCATCACTAAAAGATGTTGTAGTGACAATTATGTGTTGTTACTAAAAATAATAATAATTTTTAGTATAAACATTTAGTGATGAAAAAATATTGTCAATAACGGCTCTTTTTGTGACTACTATTTATGTTGTTACTAAATATATAACTTTCAATACGACTTTTATATGGCCACTAAACTTTCTTTTTGTTACGCCATAAATAAGTTGTCGCAAAAATATGATTTAGTGACAACTATATGTAGTTACCAAAACCATCAAAATTTTTAATACAAACACTTAGTGATAAAAATTGTTGTCACGGCTTTTTTTGTGATGACTCACAAATTGTATAACTTTTTATGACAACTAAGTGGGAACTTAAATAATAACAAAATGTATTACTTTTAGTGACGACTAATTAAAGTCATCACTATTGACTTTTTAGGTACGAAATAAGAATTACAACTTTTAGTTGTCATAGCAAGTACAAAAGTTGTCACTAAAAGCTTTTGTGACAACATTGAAAATTTTTAGTCACGACTAAAAAACCTTATTTCAATGTATTTCTCAATGTAATTGGCGACTAAAACCTTATGGTTTTATCACTACACACATATGGTAAAAGAAGTGAGGTGTGCTAAAATGCTGTCAGAGGAAAAAAGTCCAAAGCGAACTGTATGTATAAGAAGTTTTCCCCCAGAAATATGATGCTTGAGTATAGAAAGGTCTCAAACCTTTCACCAAGACTTCATAAAACAGATTGTGAAGCTTTCTAGCAAGATCTCAAATGAAGACATCCAAGATGTGAAAGGGTGCTTTGCTCAATGATGTTAGAGCATGGAAAGTAAAAAGGGATAATCTAAGGGCTAAATATTGAAGGGTAGAGCCAAAGGATGACAACTGGAAAGAGGAATTGATCGAATTAGCCTTACACAAGGAAACTGCAAAGAGGAAGAAAAGGAAGAGGGGTGAAGGTGCTCCGAAGAGAAATGAGGCATTGGGAGATTTAGCCCTAAAGGAGCAAGTAAGCATTGGCTGATATAGTCTCACAGGAGGAAACTCAAAAGCGGAAGAGGAGGAAGAGGGATGAAGGCACTTCAAACTGAAGATAATGATGAAAGAGAAAATAAATTTCTGTAGGAGTGTTATTAGAAGAAAAAAATATTAAATTTCTATCTTCATAGCCCGTCTAAGTGATGGCTTGAATATAAACATGCTAGACAAGAATATAAATTTGAAATGCAAGTTTATTTCTTATCTTTAAGCTTAATGTGATAACTTGAAAATAATCATAATATGCAAGTCCAATTCTTTATTTTAGTGCTTTAGGCCCCTTAGAGTATTTACTCTAAATCAACAATCAACTTTAAGGTTGAAATAGGTAGGTTTCGAGATTAATTATTAAGTGATGACAAAGAAATATAAATATGAATGCAAAACTTGAATATAAACGTGTCATGCAAGGACTTGAAATATAAATATGAATGCACGTTCAATTCTTTATTTTGGTGCTCTAGGCTCCACAACAATCGACTTTAAGGCCGAAATAGGCAGGTTTCGAGATTAGTTGTTAGGTGATAACAAGGAAATATAAATATGAATGCAAAGCTTGAATATAAATATGCCATGCAAGAACTTGAAATATAAATATGCAAGGCTTGAAAATAAATATGCAAGACTTGAAAGTAAATATGCAAGTTCATTTTATCTTTTAGGATTTAAGTGATGACTTGAAATATAAACGTGAAATGCAAAGCTTGAAACTTAGACATGATAATGCAAGTTCTTTTTATATTCTTTACTAGAGCTCATTAAACTTGTAAAAAGGTAAAACTCAAGCTTTAGAGGTCTCATTGTGATGAGCTCATAGTCATCATCTAGAAACTCTCATCATCAAGCTATCATGAGAAACCATCAAAACCTTGATGACCGAAATACAAAAGGAAGGAAGAGGAAGGAATCGAAATGGTAAAGCCTCAAGAAATCATTTTAAACCAAGAACAAGGCTTAACAAAGTAAGGAAATAATTTTCAAAATAATTCCTTACCAAGGTATGTTTTCTTGGAGATGAAAAGGACTTGATCTTGATAGGAGGATGAAAGGAAAATCTTCCTTGGAGCTTGATAATATTTTTGGCTAAGGAGGAAAAGAAAGGAAGAAAGTTGTGTTCCTTGAACTTGACTCTTGGAAAGTTAAGGCTAAGTGTTTAGAAGGTTGTGTATGGTTGAGAAGTGGTGGTTCTTGGTGAGTAAGAAGAAGAAGAAGATGATGATGATGAAAGAACTCTTGAACTCTTGAGAGAAAAAGAAAGAACTTAGAACTACTCTTGAAACTAAACTTAGCAAATGAACCAAAGTGGAACCAAGTCCATCTAAACATGGTATTTATAGAAAAACATCATCAAGGGTGTAAGAATGGAGGGAGTGACCGAAATCTTCATGGAGGGAAAAGGAAGAAAATATCTTTTACATGTGGTCATTCAAAGGTATGGCCAAGTATGGGTTCAAGTATGAGTTCAAGCATGGGCTCAAGCATGGTAAGGTATGGCTCTTTTAGTGTAAGAATTCAAACATGTGATGGATATTGGAGGTGAGGTGGAGCCATTCTTGGAGCATCCAAGGGGGAGGAAAATCTGTCATTAATTGTGGCTTAGTGATGTGTTTAGGTGTATCTTGGATTAGGCTTAAGATTAGGAGTTTGTAAGTAAGTGTTTAGGTGAATAAGTAGGTAATTAGGGCCACACAAGACTAGATTAGGAGGTGGTCTTTCTAAATTAATGAAGTCAAACCTCATTAACTTGGAATCCAATTCCAACACAATTCCTTAATTTAGGGAGATTGAAGAGAGAAAACACTACTCATAGATTCCTTTCTTTAAAGAATTGAAACTAGAATAGGATTTTGAGTTTCCTTAAGCAATCTTAGGTTCTAATTAACCTCAAATAATTATTTTGACTCTAGATTAGTAATTAGAGTTTACTAATATTTAATTAAAGCCTAATATTGCTTAGGTTTTGCTAATCATACCGTTAGGCCCAAAATGCACTATGCAGGGGCAAAATCATAATTTTTCACAAAAACTGTCCGGGACCATCAGGACTTAAATAGACATGCCTAGACTCATAAAAACATCATTTTAAACCTTTGGGGGAAGTTCCGAGCTCAAGCGACACTTACACTCGCGTAAAAACCCTATAGGGTATTTTGGTCATTTTGTCCCGAAACCTCAAAAAATGAGATTTTGATTTCTGGAATCATTCAAAAACCATCTAATCCCCTTCAAACATTGAGTTGACCCTTCGAGGACTGCTGGGTCGGCTATCCTCGAATTTCGGATGGAAAATGACCTCAGGGGCATTTTGGTCATTTTCTCTCAGACAGAAAAATTGGGGTGTTACAATGGGGCTCACAAACGAGATAAAGTGAGAATTAAGGCTAGCCAAGCCATCATACAGCTCATCAATCATTTGATGACCAAGGTTTGACCTTACAGGGAAAAGCCCAGGAAAATCCCTAACAGACACAAATAAGGTTTGGGAGAAGTCTCCACACAAAACATCCTAGAGACATCTGCCCATTTTGCATTAATAATATATTCAAATTAAATTATAAAGAAAAATTCCTGAATACTTTCTGGTAAAAAAGTGTTATTCTATATCATCTACAATTTACTACTTTACTTGTTACATAAAAAAAAATCGTGACAAAAATGATAGATAATAATAACTTACAAAATCAAAATATTAAAATCTAACTGATACAAAATAATTTTTTGCCAAAGTATACAAGGAAAAAAATAATACAAACAATGTAAGTCTCAGAGAATTGGCAGCAGGGAGGAAAGCTTACTTTCTCCGGTGTGGCGCGACAGTATTGGCTGCAATGGCGGCTATTGGGGCGATTCGCAAAGGGGCTTCATTCACGGGGCTTTGTAGGTTGTCGATGATTCGCGGAAAGGCTTCGTGTGGGGGGTTTTGCGGCTTGCTGGCGGTTAGCAGAGGGAGCTTCGTAGGTGGCCAGCTGCTTGCGAAGGGCATCGCGGGTGGCCGGGGCTCCCTGCAGGCGGACTTCACAGGTGCTCGGCGCTTCATAGAGGAGGATTTGCTGCAAGCTGCCGGTTCGCAAAAGGGGTGATGCAATGCGATGGGGCAGCGGCTGGCAGATCAAGGCGCACCGAGAGAGGGACTAGATCCTAGCGGGCCGTGTGTGGCAGTATTTGGCGGTGGGCGATGTCCGATGGCGTGCAATGGTGTAAGTGTAAGAGAGAGGGAGAGAGAGAGACCTGATGAGAGAGAAGAGGCCAGATGAGAGAAAAGAGATAGTGAATAGAAACCATTTCTTATCTATAAATGGAACCGGTGGATTTTTGAATTTTCAACGGAAACAAATCCGCCAGTAATATACACCACAGGCTCCTTTCAAAAAATTTTCCGACCAATTACCGATGGATTTTTCTGTCAGTAATTATTTTTTAAAAAATTTTCTCAAAATTAATTTTATCAACGGAAAAATCTGTCGGTAAATTTGACTTCAAAATAAAAAAATTAATAATAATTACTGATGGAAAAATCTATCGGTAAAACTAATTTAGAAATTAATTTTTTTCTAAAAAATAATTACCGACTGGAAAATCCGTCGGTAAAATTAATTTGAAAGTTAAAAATATTTCGTAATATTTACCGATGGAAAAATCCATTGGTAATTCATACCCCTTATTCTTTTCAAGTGGGTGTGAAATATATTGATGGATTACCGATAGAAAAATTTGTCGGTAATGACTAAAATCCAAAAAAAAAAATTTGCTCAAATTTCTCATTTTCCGTGGATAAATCCGTCAGAAACACCGATGGAAAAAATCCATCGGTAAAATCCGTCGAAAACTTGTTTTTTTCTTGTAGTGTATATACAAAAGCAGTCAACAGAGACACCTTGACATGGAGACATTCAACAAAGCTATCATCACCCAGAGTCTTATGAAAATTTAGCATTACAAGAGTTTTAAAATGACTATAATGTTGCAATGATGGTAAGGCAAAATATCAAGTAAGTCCTCTATAAATTGTTTCTAGGTTTAATTTTGTGATAGAGGAAAAATCTTGAGTGGTAAACTCTATTAGAACTACAAAGTATATATGTGAAAACATAAGAGTTTTTACCTCCTACAAAATTATGAGGGATGTAGAGGAAATTAAAAGTGTTGGCAACAAGGTTGTAATTTATGTGAAGAAATGTGAACTATAGACTAGTCTATATTGTGGAGTTATCCAGATGTAATTGACGACTACTCTGATGTTAATTGGATGTCATTCTTAGTGCTTTACTTGGAAATCATCCAAGTAGACTTGAAATGATGTGAAATGTTTGAGAGCTCTCTTAATAAATTGTTTGAGGTCGGAGATATATTTGATGGATCCTCTGATAAAACCATTAAGCAAAGCTAGTGAAGATGCATCGAGAGGGATGAGGCTTTAGCCCAATTCACAGATTGAGAGTGATGGTAATCCAACCTAAATTTGAGAATTCCTCAAAGGTTAGGTTCATATGGGTAATAACAAGTCGCATGTCAATTATTTAAACACTATCCATTTTAGTCCATTCCTATGGTGTATAATGAAGTCTGAGGGATAGTGTGTGACTACAGCGAAATAAAGGATGAGTTTATGCTCTTAATGAATCTATAGCTCATGAATGAGTGGTGTGCTTGACTGTCACTTGATAGATTTACCTATATGAGTGGTGGAGGTGGGGCCGCCTCTATGGGAGCTTGGGCAAACTCTCTAGAGTCACTCATGAAATCCAGGTAACGATGCAAGGCCAAAATGCACCACTCCACGTTGAATAACTTTGTATGAGAAGACAGTGTAAGTAATGAGATCACTGAGTCACATTTGGGATGAAGGTTTATAGAGGTTCTAATCTCACTAGCATTCTTATGGTTCAAATTTCATTTGCTCTAGATGCTAGTTCATAGTCCAAAAGACACTAGTACTGATGCACTGAATTCTCAAGCTCATCGAATAATTTAATTATATTATTAACTTTAAAATATGTGGGGTTCTGTAGTATTTTTTAATATTATTATATTTTAAAGTTTATTATATTTAATAATATTTATATTTGTTCCTAAGTTTCTTCCACATGGCTATTATATTGGAATTAAAGTATATGTTCGTTGCTTTGTTTACGTTATGATTCTTTCCATCAAATGAATTTTCAGGAGTCTAGTAAAGTCAATAAATTTCTTAAAGTGGTGGTCATCATGAGATATGTGTACGTTTGAAAACGTTGGGTTCTATATGTTTAGGGGATGTGCATCTTCTATATAAATAAAGCATGATCTCATAAAATTAAGATATACTAGAGGAAAAAGTCACGCTCAAATATTATACTATCTAGTTATGTCTTTTACTTCACGTATATATGTATATAAATAAAATATAGAGTTCATTTTTGTTCCATTGAGCAAATCTAATAAAATTGTTCCTGTATAGTCTCACTAATTCTAGTGCTAGTGAGAAGTGGCTGTTGTATCCTAGGGAATATTAGTCGTGAAGACTATTTGCACCAAGTGACTGACTCGTGGTGGTGAAATACTCATAAGCTCAGTGTCTAGTACGCCTCGGTCAATAATAGTGATAAGCCATTATATTCTATTCTAATTGTATTATTTTTTTGTTATATTTAGCTTCATAGTTTTTATGACTCATGATTTATACTATTTCAAATTATTTCTTATCTTATTTAATTTTATTTGTGTTATTCTAATCAATTTTTCTAACACTTAATAAGCCTCTAGCTCACTAAACCTATTAAATTAGTGGATTAGCTCTCATGGGTCATGGGTCAGCCTATCTTAAAAATTTAAATAGCTGAAACGTCACAATAAATACTGTATAGTATTAAAAATTTATCAAATTTTATACTATTATATTTTATACTATTAACTCTTATATTATCAAATGTTATCCTCTCATATTTTTATGTCATTCTCAAATTTAATAATTAGATGGGTCCATGGTGCACATTTTGCTTTTCTAAGATATTTTTCCGGGATGTTTATGTCATTCTCAAATTTAATAATTTAGTATCTTCCCGAAATCGCACACGTGGCTTTGTTTTTGGGAATTCGCCGGTATAAAGTGCTGAGAGAAGAAAAGGGAAAAAAAGGGCATCAGAGATAGCATGCATGCATTGTATGGGCTGTAAAATGATTGAAAGCTCATGTAGTAGATAGAATTTAGAATTAGAATTTAGAACTTCATTCCCCATAACTGAATCTGGATTTTATGTTCCGAAGCAAAGTCAAATTACTCAGATCCAAAGAAGCCTGCGGCAAGCAAGCTTTGCTGCTATGCTTATTAGCTGTAGAAGATAGAAATGTGCAACTTTATTGATGAGATTCCCTTCACAACTCTCTTATCGGATCATCACCTAAATTCCTTTATTCTATCAAAATCAAAAGGAAGAAGTTTTCCATAAATACGAAATTTGGAGGACTTGTTTGTACCATGGGTTTATGCTAAATGATGCTGGGAATTTTGTTATCTCCTTGTGGTAATTGCAAATTGCAAAGTTGAGCCTTTGTCGCTTGCAATTGGGCTTGGTGTTGAATTAGGCTTCTACTAGTTTGTGTAGAAACATAAATCTTAATCGATAAACGGTGTTTGAGATTCACGCTTTGCTTTAGAGTGCTATTATGATGTTATGTGTGCATATATTCTGTTTATTTATTTTTTAACGAGTATACTAGGAGTATATTAAGCTTATGGATACATCAAGTGCATTAAAAACTTCAAATACTTATTATTCAATATAAAACTTATCATTTTTTAGTTTGTTTTTAGAATATCCGTTAGAAAAATCTTATATTTTTTATACAATATATAATTCAATAAAGTATACAAAATCAAATTTAAACGTCAACGTCCAAAGCCTCTAACCCGTGTGGCCGTGTTCATTTTTTCATCCAGTATTTATATTTGTTACTTTTGAATGATTATCATGTTTTCTACAAGTTCACGCCTTACCAAAATTGTAATACAAGATACAAAACAAGTTTACCTGCAAATTTACTTGTTAGATGTTGATCCCAGCATGTTTCCATACATTAAAAATGTAAGATTTAGATATGGGACGCAGAATTAACTCATGAGTTATCACGATATAAACCATGTTTGATTTTCTACTATTATGCAAAGTATAGCACAATTCAAGTTCTTTATAACTCATAATTGATATTTTTCTAAAAAGAAAAGGAAAAGGAGAAGTTCTTGCAAGTTGTCTTTTCTTTGATTAAACCTAATTAACCCTCGTGAGAATGTGACATAGAACTGCCCAAATAGCAATTAATTTAGCGTATTAGATTGCCACTAAGCAGCCACCGCAATCTTCGGGATAATGAGTTTGTGAATCCCATGTGCCATGTGTAGATTACGTTGGGGTTAGGATAAAGAATATCTAGTTATATTACCTACTTGTCCACTAGTTTAGTATTTTATAATGTAGTGTTGAGACCCGGCAGAATCTACACGTCGACATGCTCAACAAACGGAGACCACAAAGTTGGAAACTTAATTATCATATTGAATTATTGTAATATTGTTAGTTGCCGTTCACACAGGAAATTAATCATTAATTAATTAGTTGTCCTTCATTTCTTCTTCCCCCTGATGGCTTCGCCTGAATGTCTCCCACATCACAATTCTCCACTGAGGAGTGACTATTTGAGAAAACAAGCTTGTGAGAACAATATCACTCAATAAATAATACTCATGTTTTGAGTTTTATATTATTAATATAGTAATTTGTAGGTTTTGCTTTTGAGAAATTTGGTAGGTTTAGATCGCTCAAACAGTAATGGATTCTCCCAAAAGGAAAATGTTTTGGTATTATAGCCGGATATAGTTGACCATTTCTCAAACTCTTAAAATCGATCAGAATACTAGATTTTTTTTAAATAGTGTATCGATAAATATTAAATTTCATATTCACTATTTGAAAAATCATGCAAATGAAGTAATTGGATTAGATAACAGCATAATTTTTTATTTTTTTATTTTTATACTATTAGTATATAAAAATTAAACTTTTATATATATATATTATAATTCGTCACATTGTCAGTAACATTTTGAATTCGAAAACCTCTTCCTCGCTTCCCGTTCCACTCTCAGCCACCGTGAAGCATCGCTGTCGGCCCATGACAGAGAAGTTGCAAAATCCATCAGTGACCAGCCACAGTATAACCGCACTTGCAGCCTCTCGACGTTGCGACCTATCACCTTACTTGAGCCACCTCCGCTCCTCTGCCTTCATTTGATTAGCAACCATGAACCACCTCGTTCCATGTCACTCCATACTACATTTTCGTGCACCCTTGCAGTCATCGCACGTTCGTCGCTAGTGTGGCGATGCTAGTGTTGCCATAGATGCACCACTGCCACATGCGTCTTCCCTCTTCCAACCATGGTAGCTAGCCACCCCTTCTCACAGAAACTCAAATTCTGAGATAAAAACAAAATTAAATTCCTAATGTTGTGTTGCATTGGTTAGGTTGGTTGATGAGGGAAAGAAGCGTAGTATAGATGTGTGTCAGCCCACATTTATTAACTATGGTTAAATGCGACTGCAAGTACTTCTTTTGTTTTAAATAAAATACTTAAATTGGTCCCTCAAAAATATATTAAGGGATAAATTAATCTCTTAGAATTTAAAAGTCTAAATTAGTGCTTCAAAGAGCAATTTTTTTTTTTTTAAATATAAGAGACTAATTTGAGTTTTTTAAATTCTGATGTAGTAATTTATTCGGAATTAATTTGAATATGTATGTTTTTTTTTTTTTCTGTCAACTTACAAGGAGTATGGGTGAGTATCAGTCTCTGTTGGGAATGTTTTCTTTTTTTTTTTTTTTGGTCGAGTTCTCTCTTCGGACTCGGATCCTTTATTTTTGGGTCAAACAGATATTGGGTCAATTCTCTCATAGCTCACGCTCCATTTTGGTCAATCTCTTGGAACATTTTTGTTTTCTTATCGGTGCATGTATAGATCAAACTTTCTCAAAGGGAATTGGGCTTGACATACAGGGAAAATTTGAAACAGGACGATATTCCCGTCGTGGTCAGGACAATAATCTTGTTTAAGTCTCTTTGGGTCGAAATACAATACTATTTGGGCTTAAGCCCAGTTTCTCCTAAAAAAAGCCTCTCCCCTCTACTTAAATTTGATTTCAGACTCTTACAAAAAAAATTTCAGAGCAAGACCCTTAAAAAAATGATGTCTGATGCCCAGACCCAAATAAAACAGACACAAATTGGACACCACCTTGAGGTGTTAAGTAACATTGCTCTTCCCCGGTTGCCTGCCCCTAACTCCCTTCCCTTTGACCGAAATAAAGTGATTTAAGAGAAACTCAGTGTTTTAAAGGTTGAACAGAACTCTTAACCAAAGTTACCCAAAAATAAGAGGCTCATCACCATTTAACTATCTAATTATTTCAGACAATATTTCAGACAAAAAAAAAAAACAGAGAGAAGAAGCTATGTAATTATTTGCCACTCAAACAGACCACGTATAGATAAAATTTCACTTTTATGAATATATTTTATTTCCTAAAATTGGTTCAATATATATAATAATTAACTAGATTGATTTTTTTTTTTAAGTTTGGACTAAGTAAAAATGTTCAGGGACTTAAAAAAATATTTAAGTCTTTTCAAGAACTATGTACTATTTTGTTAATATATTAATGTTCTACAATCAAGTGTTATAATTTAGGTAACTAGGGTATTCAAATGACACAGTTGAAAAATAAAAGGAGAAAAGTAAGAAAAACTGGGTTTCATAATATGCATTCACACCAAAAGAAATTGTTAAATACTCTATGTAATAAGAGAAAAGTTCTGCTGCGTACCATTTATTCTTATCAATTAACATGTCAACTGTTACATTAGTTGCGTTAAAAATATAAGTAAAGTATGTCCAATAAAATTGATATATTGATTTAAGAATAATATATAGAAATGTTACAGATATGGTGTCATCTCCAGAACATATCCTTTTGGGGGGAAAAAAAACCTCTAGCATATTCTTCCTTTAATACATATCTTTTTTGGTAAAAATAAAAGGGTTGTGGACATAGTCTTAACTCTATGCTAATCCTTGGGGCTAGAATCCCTGTTTTTGCTTGTGTTCCTACTAAGCAGGGAAAAAACAGTATTTAAATGTATGCTCCGTTTAAAGGGAGCTATGCTACTTTTTTTTCACTTCATGTTGTTACTTCTTGTTCGCTTTTTGAGCGTGTGGAATGATCTTTATGTGAAGCAACATCTTCATTTTCATGATAATAATATTGTAGTAGCTTCTTTTTCGAATGCTCATAATAGTGGGTTTCAGATGCTGCTCAAAGTCTCTTAACTCCAGAGTTGCTTTCTGCCACTGTTGACTTTGATTAAATCCTTCACGCTATGTGCTCTGCTGAATTTAAAGAATGTGCGTATCCCATAATGGGAAGAGAATGATAGATGTTATCTTGTTCCATTTGCTTCATTTTTGTTTTGTATGTCCAAATAACATTTTCAAACACAATTGATTCACTATTATATTCTCCATTAATTTGTTCATTTTTCCCCCCAGTTACTTGGTGAACCAATCACTTTTTCAGTGATGAAAGATTAGTAGAACTGTTAGAGAATATATGAATGTTATCATTAGAGTTCCCTGGAATTTTGAACGCACCTACCACTTTTAGGACGAACTGAGTGTGCTTAATTATGCTTAATTATCCACCATCAAGAATAAAAAAGAAAAGAGTAAAAGATGGTTACTTGGTTAATTAGTGTCCAAGAACTGCTTGATTTCCTGTTCTCCTTAGTTATCTTGTGTTGATAGGTCTTGCTTCTGTTTTTATTTTTATTTATTGTTGTTGACTGTGATGTGCAGCTTTTTTATTCTCTATGATATATAGTAGTTGTGTTTTCTTTGTTAATAGGAAGTTCTTCTTCATCGGTTTGATTCATGGTTTGATGTTTCGGGGGATGGTATGGTTTTTTGAGCGATACACTATTAAGTTATGTGAGAGAGGGGGAGTTTTTTGTGAGATTGAGAGTGGAGTAAATATTGAATGATATACTGATGAGAGATGTTGATTTTGTATAGGAATATCTTTATCTCGATCCATTTTACTCAGAAATATTTGTCTTGAACTCTTTTATCACTTTCTACTCACTGTTTGTTGCAGCTTTGAAACTATCATTCGAGTGATTGAATGGTCCATCAAAAACTCGACATAGGGAAGTGTTAGTTGTGGCTTTGTTGCTTACCTTGATGTCTTGTCAGCAAGGAAGTTATGAATGAATTGTTTTCAAAATCCTCATTCTTAATGCCATTGTGGGAGGGTTTTTGGATTTCTAAGTTGCCTTTCATCTGCAATTTCTGCTTAAGGGAGTAAATGATTTTCCTTTGGGTGGTTCTTAGAAATGTATAGATCTTGCTTATTGGTTTGTTAATCTTCTGTTTTGGTTTGATATTATCTTTATTGCACCTTCTGTGATGGATTTGATTAGATTATCTTTTGAGGGGTGTAGCTTGTTTAGATTTATTTCTCCTTAGTTGTCTTGTGTTGATAGGTCTTGCTTCTGTTTTTGTTTTTATTTATTGTTGTTGGCTGTGATGTACAGTTTTTTTATTCTCTGTGTCACACTGTAATTACTTCCTCTTGTTGAGGTTGAGTTTTCGATCATTTATTGTTGAGTTTTCGATCATTTATCAAAAAAAAATAAGAGGGATTGTATATATGCATGTGGTTGGCGGCAAGTTCCAATTACACCCACACGCTAGAAGAGAGAAATTATGATCTATTACAGGAATCCTGTAAGACTGTGCTTACTTATATTGATAATTTGATATTTTAAACATATTACTGCTTTATATATCCAATATCTAAACCTTTTTTAATTTTAAAATAATCGAAGTAATAAATATATGTTAGTGGTGACTTAGTTGTTACTAATCATAACTAAAATGTAAGTCATGAACAAGGTGAGCATGATCTTATATGTTGTTTTAGGTATAAAATAATTTCTATGCGTGAAAACGCCTCGATGATAAGATTAAAGGAAAAGGATTTTCTGTCTAAATTGAGAAAATAAAAAGTAATCATTCTTCGAGTCTAAAATATAATACTAAAATATCATATCGGGGAATTTACACGCTAAATACACTAATCTAAAGGTAGACAATTGTCACCTTCCGACTTTAGAGATAAGTGCACTGAGGCAGAGCTAATCTGAGTTCAACATTTATAGGCATTGGATACCCCATAAGTTAATGGGATAAGAGAATCTTGGAGGGTTTTTCTGCGAGGAATATTTTGCTTCACTTGAAATATGAAAACCATTGTGAACCAGAAAAATGAAATCAAATTCCATTTTGAATATCTTGTAACATTCTGGGTCACTGTCGGACAAATACTTGGTGTTCCAACACATACTTGAAGTTAGACAGAGAAAGAAAAAGCTTTGCTCCAATATGGCAATTTGCAGTATAAAATACGAATTGGCAAAAGAGATGTGTTAATGTAAACAATCATGGTTAAAAGATGATGTATAAGCAGTTCAGAAGAGGATGTGAGAAAGTTATAATTAACCCTGATCATTGGTGGTATAACTGTATAAGATCACAACAAAGGTGGCAAATTTGATTGATAAAATTATTAAAAAAAAAAAGAAGTCAATTTTAAACGGAGGCACACCCAAATAAAGAAACAGGGATCAAACCTTAAACATCAAGTTCAGCTAACACTTTTCACGCTGGCATGCAATGATCTTGTCTGATTTTCTTTTATCCTTTTCTCATTATGAATCTTCTTCAAAGAATGAATTTGTGCATATCCTTAAGAAAGAAGGCAATTTTTTTTAATATATAAAATTACATAAAAAATAAATTTTAAGAGTAGACTTAAATATGTTTTTAGTTTCTTTACGTCTATATTTAATTGAAAAGTAAAAATGGAGGTAAATTTTTCATAATTAAATTTTATATATTATCTTATACATCAAACTCAAGTATGAAAAATTTGTCCTATATTTTCACGCTGCAACCAAACTTATCCTAGATGTAGACAATTTTAGTTTTGTTCCCTCAATTTCTAAGAGTTTTTATTTTGACCCTGCTGCTGGATGAGGTCTTTTAACTGATGACATATCAAATTGAAATCCACCTTAGCCTTAACACATGACACTATTTTCGCCAAATACTTTATCAATTAACTAATCTCATCCAACGGACAAAAATAAAAACTTTGGAAAATGAAGAATCAAGACCAAAAACAAATTTAAAGAGAGATCAAAATCAAAATTGCTTATATTTGCAAGAATGAAAACAGGAATAAAAACATAATTAAGCCTATGTTTCTTAGTTTTATGGGATACATAACCGATTTTAGATATTTGCATTGGAACCCATTCTCCAAATCCAACTCAAAGAGCATTATCCCATTGCAGGGAAAAACTGAGCACCCAAGTATTCCACGATTGCTTTTGGTTGGTAACACCTGTTTAGTTAGAATAGTTTACAACGACTCATCCTAGCATGCAAAATGACAAGTTAGAACTTATAAGTGATTTTAGTACAGAAGTTCAGTGGTTTCTAGCTGGACCTGAAATTCCATTTTTCATTTTTGTCAATTAGCTACTTTTGAATTGGGTCAATCCGGTATAGATCTCTCAAATGAGAAATCTTGGGAGGCCTAAATTGAATTGATTGATTGGCACTCACTTTTTTCGTTTTCAAAAAGTAAATGTGCATGATGCGTTATTATTCAACAAAAGAGGCTGTCTATAAATTAATAGTGGTAAGTGTGGGTCGGTGGATGCACAAATGAAATGTGAAATATAAGGGAGAATAAGAGATTGGATTGAGAGGGCGAAATCATGGAAGCGACTCATGGCCGTCTTGAATTGACAAAATCAACCACCAAAACGTAAAATCCTTCATGCCAATTTTAAATCGTAACAAGCAAATGATGATGTTTGTTGAATAAATTATATCTATTTTTTGACAAACAGGGTCATTTATGGGTTCTTTGTGAGATGTCAATATGTTTTAATGGTTTAAATCTATTTAAATTCTTTCTATGACTAATTTTTGTTTAATCGAAGAAAAAAGGTTGTGCAGCCCACTTAGTCCAACACTTTCAGACCAGAAGAGATACAATACACAAAAATCTCTGTATTATAAATCATAATTGGAGATCTAACTAAGCCGCATGTGGTTCGCAGTTTTTTTACATTTCTGAAAAACTGAAAGGGAAATATAAATTCTCATGTTTGGTTTGCGAATAGAAAAAATATTCTAGAAAGTTTTATTCTATATTTTTCATTCCCACCCTACACCATGAGAATGTTGAATTCCTATAGGAAGGGAATGTTTTAGAAAATTAAAAAAATTGAATTGCCCTAGCCAGACCACCACCTGACCATCGCTGGAGTGCCACCAAACCATTGCCAGAGCTTGCTGAACAGTTAGACTGTTGTCGGACCGCCATTGGATCATTGCCAAACCACCACCAAACCATCGCCAAAGCACCACTAGACTGCCGTCAGAGCTTGCCGAACTGCAACCTGTCATGGGTATTTTTGAAAAAATAAACTATATCTTCGGGAATGCCAATTAGTATACTAAGGGCCTGTTTGGTTTGAGTTTCTAATTTTCAATTTTTATATTCAATCTTCCAGTTTCCCAAAATTTGTAAGAAAAAACTGAAAATTCTAAAAACTACGGACATGTTTGGTTTGAGTTTTCAGTTTTTCTTTCATAAATTCTGAAAAATTGAAAAACTGAAAACTCAAACCAAACAGGGCCTACAGTTTTCAGAAATTTCAATTTTTCCTTCACAAATTCTGAAAAGCTGAAAATGAAAATTGAAAACTCAAACTAAATAGACCCTAAAATGTCTCTATATTGCATTCCCCAGAATAGAATTCTCCCAAATATAAAATCATTTGGCAAATCACGCGCCTCCTAACAATCTCACAAAATATTCATGATATGAAATTGTACGAGATACTGAACCGGGAAATAATAAGCGTTAAAGCCAAACCTTAAAACGCTGCAGGATTTGAGACTAAAAATTGGATCTTTCATGACTATTATATAATGAAAATTAGTGTTATCCAAAATTCAAATAATATTGCCTCTCTTCGAGATTTTCAAGTGCCATCACCAATTTATGTATGCGCCTAACCGAACCATCATTGCAGAAAAGAGATCGCTAATGCCTATCAAATACAAATTCTACCCCAATATACTTTGTCGTGATAAAAGTGCACCTGTCCAAAAACAGATTTGTTTATTCAGCTAATTGAAGTTCTATTCAACTAACATAAGGTCTATTTGCACCCAAGCACACATCGGTATCATCTAGTGGCAACACCGCTTGAAGATTGGGAGCACAAAAACCCACTAGCAGTTCAACCAGGTGAGCTAACAGCACCTAATATGGTGAGGTCATAGAAAAGCACTAGGGGTCAGAAAGGCACCATCTGGTGTTATTTACTTTTTTGAAGATTGGGAGCTTAGCCCCCCACTTGCATTCAAAGCCAAAAATATATGAGCTCACAAGAACTACGATGTTGTGCTCATAAAAGCTATGCACAGATTTTGGCAGCTTGCCAGTGGTTTATGGAGCCGCAAATTCAAATCTCATGCTCACAAAAAATTTATAATAGTAAAAAATAAAAAACAAAAAAACTCGCTTTGCTGCAGTTAACTTCTTATTCTCACCCATAATGCTAAATTTCACCTTCCCCAATAAAAATTGTTCTTTTATTCGATTTTTGATAATAGCTTCCTAAATAAGAGACTAATCTTCTAGAATATGATTGGACAAATATTTGATTTTTTCAAAATATCTCCCTATTTAATAATAATTGAGAGAGACTGATTTTTCAAGGTACAATCAGATGGCATAGAAGTACCTATTTGATAAGTCAGAGACTAATATTTTAATATACGATGAGGTGGTACATAAGTAGTGAACCCTTCTAACTATTTTTTTCCATTCATATAAATCCCAAAATCGAAACCAGGACCAACACCACTTCCGCATCAACCATTATATTATGGTTAATCAAATTAATATTTGATTACTTATATTTAAAACTACTCATGTGAACTATCCAGCCAAGTTATCTCAAGCAATGTTTAGGAGTGTAAAGCCTGCTAAATAAAGGCAAATTCGGTGCCATTTATAATGAAGCAGAGCCGTAGATAGATACCGATACTTAACAGTGAACTATTTTAGCTAGTTTAGAAATACGTATTGCCATGGTGAGATGGAGAAAAACAATTTCTTTGTTTTTTAATAGGAAAGATCCTCCCAAGTGATGAATTTGGAAGGAAATAGACCATCACCTAGACGGTAACAAGAAAATTAGCTTATTTGAGGAAAGGGTGTTGCAAGTTGATCTAGTGTGAAAGATTGCCACTTCACAAATGTAATATGCAAGTGCTGTTCCACACACAGATTAAAAGTCCAATGAGAAATTTGACAGATATATGATTTATGAAACTATTATCATCATCAATTTCACAAACAAACTGATCAGCACTCCATCCTGGCCTAGAGAAGAACAAAATAATCAACACACCTCTGAATTAAACAATAGTTTTTAAGGCCAGACCCAAGAAGCCAAGCTATCTGGCCGTGCAATTCCACCTGCAATTTAACATCATAAAACAACACAACAATTACACGCCATGAAAAATTATAAACAGGCCCAAAGAAAAGGGAAAAAGAAAAATGAAAATGAAAATTACAGAAAACCCTGAAGCACCTGTATCTGGAGACTCGAGTACTGTGGAGAAGGAACAAGAAGTTGGGAGGTAAACCAAATCCAGCTTCTATTGAATTTCTCTGAGACATCTATTTTCCTCACAGTCTCCCCTTTTTTTTTTTATACAATACAAAAGCCACTGTAGAAACCTTCAGCCTCTGGACATCTTTGATCCAAATCCATAAATTTAATTTTTTTTCAAAAGAAAGGAACTACTGTCCTGAACCTTGAGAATCATCCTTAGAAGAAGGAGGCTGCTGTTGGTGCTGGTGTTGCTGGTGCACTCTAGCTTGACCCATCTGCTGATAAATCTGGGTCAAGGCCTGTGGATTGAGGACCCCAATATGACCATCCTGTGACAAACCAAGCTCCAAACCAGGCATCTGCTGGTGGGTACCCCCACCCAAGATTGAGGTGAAGCTCATAGGCCCCCCCATGTTGGTGGCAGTAGGCAGGTCAAAGCCAGGGAAGCCAATCTTTTGGAGGTAGTTTGAGCTCTCACTGCCACCCAAGCTGGCTGTAGATGGACCAGATGATGACTGGAACCCAAATCCACTGACATGGGGCCATAGCCCTGTGGCCACATGGGGTCTCCCCAAATTCCCTCCAACCATAGCCCAGCTGGTCCTACTGCTGGACCCTCCACCACCACCACCTCCCCCTCCCAACTCATCAATCTTTTGGTGCAACCCAGCAGATAGGGAGGTCCCCTGCTGTGAGACAGAGTTGCCAACAGCAGCCAGGGCTGATGCTGGGATTGTTCCAGTCCCGGTGGCTGCTATTATGGACGGCTCAGCCTGCTGCAGGAGCCACTGGATTGTTTCCCCATCAGATTTGTGGCCCAATTCCCTGGTCAACTGGAAGATCCTCGCTGCACACAGGGCTGGCATCCTTATCCTCCTCCCTCTCCCTTCAACTTTTGTGTGCCTGTCCTTGTTGGAGCTCCTCTTCGGTGCCAGCTGCTGCTGCTTCTTGCTGTTCTCTTCTTTGTCTGCAATCACAATCTGGAAATCCTTCACCTCTGCTGGCTTGTTCTCTCCCATGTTGGATTGTTGTTGTTGTTGTTGTTGTTGTTGATGATGATGATGATGGTGTTGTTGGGGCTGCGGGAGGCTGAGGAAGTTGGATGCCTCCTGTGGCTGTTGTTGGTGTTGGTGCTGTGGCTGCTTTGAGCCCTTGGGATCCATGAACAGGGGCAACAACAAAAGAGGAAAAAAAAAAAGAAAAAAAAAGGAGGGGAGGTGCGAAAGAAAATAAAATAAAAGGAAAAGGGGGAACTGATGGGTCCTCTTTGATTGAAGAGGGTGACCCTGAAAAGTCCTAAACTTTCATGAGTTTTCACTGTTTCTGGCAAGGATTGAGGGACAAAACCATAAAATATTGAAATCCCAATGTGCCCCATGTCAAAATTTTCACACCATGTTTTTGGTTTGGTTCTCTCTACCTCCTCCCTCTTGTCCTTTCTCACCTCTTTCTCGGTGGAGTGGGTTTTGACCAGCCAGATGTGAATTTTGAAAGCAACTTTAACTGCCAGTTTCACCGCTTTATATTTTTCTTTTCCCTTTGCTTAAACCACCCTTTGGTACAGCAACTAATTTAGTTTTAACGCGACTATAAATTTATTATTATTTATTTATACAGCACAAATTTAAGGTCTTATTTGAATGAAACAAATGTTGAACTGGTGTATTTTTTTTTTAAATTGTTGGAGACATTTTCTCATAATTTTAAAAAATGGAGTGTTTATGATTATTTTTCTTCCCAATAAATACAATTTTTGAGATTTGAATTTATATTCTCACCATTAAATTGCGTAATCACTCGTTAAGCTTGTTGGTTGAACACTTGAACTGCTGTACCTAGCGAGTATTGTAACAATTTCACGTCTTGTGTTACCATAGCACTGGAAAAAAAAAATATAAACATTTACTTTTTAATATCTACACGCGTACACTCTCAAACATATGCCTTGAAAAAAAAATATTATTTATATTTATTATATATAAAATATCATATTGATACATATTTTATTTATTATTGAATGAGGTATGGATCATAATTGAATATGGTTCATATCTCATCTAATAATAGATAAAGTATACGTCAATACCATATTCCATATATAACGAGTACAAATAACATAACTTGTTAAAAAAAATTGTTGATGAACTATAGAAAGAGAAAAAATTTAGAAAAACATATATAATAGCACGTCGTCGTCCTATAGTTTAAGATATTATCATATATGTCCCTATTCGTAATGATGAAATAACAGTGCTTATAACAGAATGTTTATTGCATGTATGGCTTTTTTCAATAAATGTAAAGAAAATATATATAGATTTCATAAATAGGTTTACTTTTAATAAGATTTTAATTTAGGAATTACTCCTGTACCCTATAAAATTTATGGGTACCAATACTTTTTAGATAATTTGTGGCTGAAAATTTACCACGTGTCCCACTAATTAAATCAATTACTATTTTAAATACTTATGATTAAATCACAACCCTTAAATTTAAAAGGGTACCAACACCCTTGAGGTACCAAAGTAAAAACCTTTTAATTTTAATATATATATAGTATAATTTTTTTATATATATATTATCACATTATTTATAATAATTGACTCTCACACTAAGAATTTAAATAATTATTTAATGACATATTATATATAAAAATTATTTTTTATTATTATTAGTTTAAAAGTCACGTATATAATATGATATAATTGAATAGCAATATGAATTCTTTTATGATTACAAGTATATACTAAAATTAACATCATATAAAATTAATTAACAATATATTAAAATTAACTTTTTTTATTACGTAAAATTCATGTATGAAAATTTTATTTCACTTCATGCGAAGAAAAATCCATTTCTTTTCACGCCATGGATTTCTTTTCTTACCCCCATTCCTTCTCCTTTCGCTCATGGATCCC
Organism: Dalbergia cochinchinensis; assembly: GCA_031216125.1. Lineage (NCBI taxonomy): Eukaryota > Viridiplantae > Streptophyta > Magnoliopsida > Fabales > Fabaceae > Dalbergia > Dalbergia cochinchinensis. Next base: position 27,962,068 of record CM062368.1, read on the forward strand.
ATAATTGCAACACTACACAATACAGCATGCCATCTCCTGCGAGAGAATCAATTGCCACGTGGTCAAGAATCGAACTAACAAGTGGAGATCTAAGATTGTGGGGTGTGGGGTTACTTATCAGCCACTCTAGTTCCCTAGGCCCCTCTCCTTCAAAGATATGCTAAACAGAATTTAAAAAAAAATACAGGATTTAATAATGGAATCATCAGCAGCCATTAAGTAATTAATGGACTCACTGAAGACAGGTATGTCGTGGTGGTTTAGGCACAAAGGTGAGGGAATGACTCATTTTCTGTTCAGTGACATAATATCTAAAGGTGGGTCCTTAGCTTGCATCTTTAAATACTATGGTTCCTTGGCAGTTCATGTCCCATGTACCTGGATAATAAAGATATCACTTGTCACACACTTCTAGTATGTTGTGTAGATTTGTGTTGGACTCCTTTGTTCAACTTCTGTTTTGTTTGGGTGAGGTCAGTTGCAGACCGACACACAATGGGAAAAGTCTACTTGAAAATAAAGTAGTGGTATAAATTTCCTTTTGGAAAGTAGTAAAAACACATTTTTTAGATTCAATCCCATTATACCAGTACTTTGATTACCAACTAAGCCAGTTTTATAACCTTGTATATTATTGGTGATTACCTGAGGCTAAATTTGTTTTGTCTCGAATTATTTAACTAAGAGACATTTAAGTAGAAAAGAGTTTTCAAGTGTATAAATGACTCTTATCCATTAGACTCGAGTTGTTTTATTTTGAGAACGAATTCTCTTAGACTTTGTTTGGGAGTTTGGAGGGGAGGGGAAGGGAAGCCATTGGAGGGGAAGGAAAGGTGAGGAAAGGAAGAAATTTAAAGGATTGATCTTTCATTTATTTGGGAGTGCAAGATATTTAAAGGGAAGAAAATTGGAGGAATTATGATCGATTTTTACAATTTCACCCCTTTTATAATATTTAATTATTTTATTTTTATAGAATTAATTATTTTATTTAAAAATATATATTTCTACTGATAAAAAAAATAGAAAATTTATAAATTTTTAATTTATATTCTACTTAAAACCCCCCAAAATGGAGGAGAATGGAGGATTAGAGAAGATTTTAAAAATCCTTTAAACACCTCTCCTTTCAATTAAAAAAACTTACAAACACAATCTAACCCTTTAAATTCTCCCCCTTCCCCTCCTAAACCCATCTCACAAACAAAGCCTTATGTAAAACTTTATATAATTCGATCGTTTATAAATTTTTTTTTATTGAAGTATAAAAATGATAAATTCTTATTGAAAAAAAAATACAAAGTACAGGGATTTTCTTTGATAACCTCTTGAATTCAATAACTGTGATTTAATCATGAATTTTATAAATATTAATAATTTAAATTTAAATTAGTGGAACACCAAATGAATTTTTAGTCACAAGTAGTTTAAGGGTACATATACCCTTGAATAAGATAATGGTGAAACCCCCTAAAATAGGTCTTCTTCAACATATTCACAAAAAAAAAATTATAAATGAATAAATTCTTCAGGGGTGAGATTCATTTACTTAAAGAGTAAGTCTTGTAAAATTATTCCATTCAATTCTTTATAGCAATTGAATGTCGATAAAACGGTTAAATTATGTGATATTTTATTAGTGATCAATCATACCAAATTTCAAAAAATTTGATCAACAATAGGAATATATTTTAACAATTGATATTTACTTATGTTTTTGAAAACATATCAACCATAAAAATAAACTGGCGTGATGAAGTGTCAAATCATTCTTAAATTAATTGGAATTATTTTATCTATTTGATTGAACTTATTCAATGGTTGAATAGATGAGTTTTCATGTCCATAAAATGTTATTGAATGGAGTAAATAATGTATTAAAAATTCAACCGAAAAACAAGCCACCAAACCAAGTTTCAAGGAAAATCATATTTTCACAAAAGTTGGTTGTGGTGTTCAAACCATGTATCTCTTGGTACAAGGCACATGCATACACCACTAGGCTAATTTGCTTCTTATTATATAATGTACCAATAATTATATATATTATATACCTAATATATTTTTATATATAAATGAATTCAAAACTTCCCTTCCCATGGATCGAACTAGTGCCACCAAGATAAATGATAGTGCACATACCACCAGGCCAACTTGCTCTTTGTTTATTAAGTACCAATAATTATATATATATTACATATTTAATATATTTTTATATATTTATTTAATTAAATTCGATTTAACCGGTTCGACCAGTGTCCCATTGGTTGAACCAGTGACCCAGTGTCCTGGTACCTTGACTGAGTTGATCATTGGTTCAATTCTGAATACTACGGGAGTAAATATTCCATAACATACTCTTAACAGCTCAATCCATATATGAATGTGTGTGTGTGTGTGTGTGTGTGTAGTGATATGAACCTCAAATGGAGTAAGTATACCATAACATACTCTTAACGGTTGGATCCACATACACGCACATGTATATGATACAAACCTCATGTAAAGACATGACACCCGTAAAAGATTTGGAACCATAGCCCCTTACAACCTTTACTCAACCCGTGAATAAAAAACTTTGGGATAAAGATTAGGATTCTTGACCCATTATTTATAGATGAAACAAAAACCAAGAATATCATAGACTTACCAAAGTAGGAGAAAATAAGGAATAAACCTCACAAATTGTATTAATATAAAAATTAAATTATTTGGAGGCAAGTTTTTCCTATTTAAACAGGAGTAGATCAAAATAAATAAAAACATAATCTAAAAAGATTAATCCTAACTTCCTAAGTATTTGATGCTAAAAGATTTAATCCAAAAATAAAATACTTGTCCCTAATCAATTTAAATCAGATTTGACCCTTACAGGATTTGGATCAAATTTGATTTAAATTAAAATAAACTTAATCCATCCAAATCTAAACAATCAATTTATGTTAAATCCCTAATTTATTGTACTACAATCAAAATCAAATCAACTAATTAATATAGATTCTCTCTAGATGTGTTGTGCCCCATCACGATCAAATCACCCAATTAATTCTGATATGATCTTCTGATATGTTGTACATTTCGCATAATTGCTTTCTCTCGAAGTCACGTAACAAATCCCAAATCTTCAGTGGCAGTCAAAGCTATTTGTGTTGGATTAAAGCACTAAAATATCCAATTTGTCCTATGGTTCACCTATCATTCTCTCCTTCTTCAAAGCAATTCGTCCTCATCAACATTCATATTAGTTCGAGAAAGCCAAATCTGTATGTAATCTTTTTGAATTGTTTCCATATTTTTCTAATTTTCTTCTCACATCCTCTTTGGATTCTCAACTGATCCTTATACACTTGCTAGGGAGTTAATGGAGTAGGAGTAAACTTTTGTCCATAATATTTTAGACTATATTTGTTTTTGTAACCATCATGGAGCATTTTCCTATCAAACTGCCATGGTCTGTGAAGCAGTAAATGTCTAGCATGCATGACTACAATATCACATAAAACCTCATCTTTACATCTCCTTATGGAAAATGAATTAAGTGCATGTTTAATTACCTTGGCATCATTGCTATTGTTGAGCTATTAGAACTTGTATAATCTAGGATGTTTTATGGTATGCAATCCCAATTTCTCCACAAAGGTAGAGTTAGCAACATTAACACACCTACCTCTATCAACTATCACATTACACGTCTTGCCTGTAATAAGACGTACCTGGTGTGGAAGATATTTTCATGTTGGGTCCCTTCTCCAACCTCCTCCTTGACTTGTGTGCGAAGTGCTCTCTTGGTAAACAAAATGTCCGGGTACTCCATATCACTGGCATCTTCCAACTCTAGCATAGACTTACAATCTAACTTTTCCTCTATGTCTGAGTCAATCTCTCTATTGTTTTACATGATCATTTTCTTCTTATTTGGACATTGAAAGGCAATGTGACCTGTTCCAAATACCTAAAACATTTTTTAGCTATTGGTTCCAATATAGCTTGCATGGGGTCGATTTCTTATCAAATGTGGGCTGCTCCACCTTTGGTTCAGGAGGTGTTTTATCTTCCTTCTTTGTTGAACATGGTGTCCATGAAGAACTTCCTTGTTTGGTATTATCCTTCCTCTGCAATTGTTTCTCAACCTTCATAGCCAAGTGTCCCTAGTTCTCCAACTCCACATAATGTTGCAACTATCACAGCTTAGCCCAATAAGAAATATGGCCATGGTGGCTTCTCTATCCACCTCAATGTATGCTCTAATCATAGCCATCTCCATCTCCTTGTGCTATTCTTCAATGCTTTCTGAACCTTGACAGGTTCTGCAAATGCTAGTACAAGTCCTTGTAGTAATGGCTAGGAATAAGTCATCCCCTTATCACTCTCTTCATCTCGTCCAATGTATTGATAGTGCTTATTCTCCTACTTAAATTCACCTAATCCCATCAAACAATAGCATAATCAATGAACTCAACAACATCTAATTTTATATTCTTCTCCTCTAAGTAATTATGGCAGTAAAAATTCAGCTCCACTTTTCTCTCCCACTCCAAGTAAGCATTCAGATCATTCTTGCCCTTAATGAAAGGAATCGCCACCCTTATACTATTTATATTATTATCATGTCCTCATCCTTATGTTTAAGATTATCAATCAGAGGACTCTGAACTTGGCTATGATGTTGTTTTCTACAAGATACTAGCACCTTATACCTTGCTAAGCGTTCATTCATCCCTGGTAAGGTTATATTGATGTGCTCAAACTGCTTTTGCATAGCCTTGAAGATTGACATTTTGTCATTATTTGCAGTATTTGTCATTCTTACCAGCATAAGATTAGGAATTACTAGCCAATCCCTCACGTATTTTTATTTTTGTCATTCATCCTGTCATTAATTTTTATTTTTATTTTTTTGGCTTTTTTCCCTCTGATATTCCCACTGCTCTCGCCTATTATGAATCAAGAATTCCTTAAGCCCTCTATAATAGATGAGTAGTAGTCAATATCAAGGTCCAAATGACATAAAACAAACAAAAAAAACCAAAGAAACAAACCCGAAAAACACTAATGGAAAATAAACCCCAAATTTTTGGTGTAGATAGGTTCGCTACAGCGAGTCTCTAAAGATCTTTGACAGTTCGATGCGCGTTTTAACAAGTTTTTGAACTTTTAAGTAATTCCCAAACCCCTAGAATAGGTAGACATGACCCTTTTGCTCAAATTAGCTTAGGTTAAAGTGTTTACGCTCATAGGATAGTCCTTCATTCCACTCGTGTTTGCACTTAATTTTTCCTTTTTTTTTTGGCTTTTTTCCCTATGATATTCCAACTGCTCTCACCTTTTATGAATTAAGAATTCCTTAAGCCCTTTATTATAGGCGAGTCGTAGTCAATATCAAGGTCCAAATGACATAAAACAAACAAAGAAACCAAAGAAACAAACCCCAAAAACACTAATGGAAAATAAACCCCAAATTTTTGTCGCAGACAGGTTCATTGCAGCTAGTTTCTAAAGATCTTTGATAGTTCGATGTGCGTTTTAATAAGTTTTTGAACCTTTAAGTAATTCCCAAACCCCTAGAATAGGTAGACATGACCCTTTTGCTCAAATTAGCTTAGGTTAAAGTAGTTTTAGGCTCTTATTCTCGTTTCCCTCTATTCCTATCTCCTCTTTCTTCCTCCACTTACCTTTTTCCTCTTCTTCACCCATCTTCCTCCTCACCCACTTTCTTCTTCTCTTAGGTTAGGCTTTATTTTCTATTTTTATTGTAATTTCTCTATGGAGGAGTAAGTTTGTAACTAGCATCAAGGATTCTCCAAGTCCCAAGGCTTCGTCTTGAGGCTTGCATAGAATACATAGTTTGATTTCTTGATTTTCGTTCTCTTATGTTCCTCCCATTCCTCATGTGTTTATATTGATTAATTGATTGATTATGATACATGAATGTGTGAGTATGTGGTTGGAATGAATCTTAATTTTGTGTGCTAATTCATGATTATGGGTTGGATACATGATTGGAATTGTTGACTAGGCATGAATTGGTTGATTGATTAATGAGTGTTTGGTTAGCTTAGAAAATTAGGAGTAATTCTTTATTGAGGTTAGACTAATGTAATTGGTGGTCAAGTTAGTGTATGCATTTAGGGATTGAGATATTAATTACTTAGGTGTTGTATGCTAGCCAAATACTTAGTGATTGCTTGATTGCTAAGTAAATTGTGGTGCCAAAATTGTGTAATTGCATGATTCTAGGCACAAGATAGTCACCTATGATGTGTTTGATGAAATGTATGTGTCAAGTACAGATGGATACTAGGCCTAGGAAATCCTTATACTAGCGCTTTAGTTAATAGTTAATTAGTTATTTTCTTGTTTTAGTTTATATTCTAGTTTGATGCACTCAATGAAATACCCCTTTCTTACATAGTCTATTAGTTCATTAATATTATTGGAAGACAACTCGAGTTGCACACCATTGTACTATGTTTTTTGTGCAATTAGATTTTAAATAAATTTATTAATTTGTTAGAGATAGAGCCACGACACTCTAGTCCTTACCATTGGTATACCCGTCAGTATCCCGTGCAGATCTTGTAGTGGGAGGGACCAATTTGTCCTGTTTTTGAAAATGTGAATGACTGATTTGAGTCATTCAAATTCTGAAGGACTAATTTTCTCCCAATACAATTTTAAGGGACTAGTTTGGGTATCTTATCTAAATTCTTTTTGAGTTCCCTCCACATAGATCTTTTTTCTCCATTTTGTTCGCCTTTTAACCTCCTTGAAGTCATTATTTCATAACTTTTGTATCCTTCAGGTAGAAAATTGTTTCTTTTATTAAGAAAATGGACATAAGGAAAAAAAAATGAATGGTAATTTTAATCCTTAAAGTTATATATGTGAGTCAATCTTTTGATTAAACAAATTAAATTTTTAGTTTATATACATAATTGTAAAATGTGAATCAAATTAGTTCTTGAAATACAAATAAATCAAATTAATCTCTCTAATACACTTCATCATATCAAATTAGTCCTTCAAACTTAAAGTAATGTTATTGTTTAGTTTTTAGGGTATACACTTACTCATAATTTTGAATTTGATTAACTAATTTAATTTATTTATATTTTAGGGAGTAAATATTCAAGTTTGTTTCTAAAACTGTATGAGTGGGTCATTTTGGTCCCTAAGATATATATAAAAACTAACTTTTTAATTCTTTATATTGCAAAATGTGAGTCAAGTCAGTTTATGGCTTTATTTTTATTATTTTGCATCTACATTTTCATTAATGTGCCATATTAAGTAACATATTGGTGATAGATTAACATCCTACTTTGCCTCAAAGATGATATTATTCAATAATATGTTCAAATGGTCTTCATATGTCAAATATATGAACAATATTATGCATATATAAAATTAATATATTGTTGAATTATGCTTATTTCCATATAGTTTGATTGACAGATGTCAAACAGAATGCAAATCTATCACTAACATATTAATTACTGTAGTATAGCAGCAAAAATGTAATGTGGCAATAACAAAAGTAAGATCAATGACTGATGTGACTCTCATTTTTCAACTTTAGGAATTAAAAAATTAATTTTTAAATCTCAAGAATCAAAATAAATTTCAAGAACTTACCTAAACATTCACTCCTTTTTAAAGACTAATTTAATTCATATTTTATAATGTATTGAAAAATAAAAATATTAAACTCTTAATTTTTGACACCAGAAACTTACAGCTTCAGGAACAAATATCCACATTCATACTGCATAAAATATTGGAGATATGATGGATAAAGAGACAGGGCAGGTCATGCAAGGAAGCTGCGAGGGAGGCACATTTGTCGATTGTCGACTGTCGTACAAAACTATGTCACAAATTTGAGTGGTGGACATGGCAATAACAGCTTGAAATGGTGACGGGAAGTGCCTCTAATTTGTCTCATGAAAAAGTTGCACTATTTTTAATTTGGAATTGAAAGCGAGATTCCATGTCTTTATTCGTGTATATATATAACGTAAAAGTTTACATAATAGATTCATAATGATAAGAACATAGCATTCGTACGTAATTTGCATACTATTTTATATTTACAAAATTTTAATTGTTAACTATAATTCATCTTATTTTATATACATTTTTACTCTAACTCTATTATTTAAAGTTTTAAGTAGATGTAGCCAACACGAGTTGAAATCAATAATATGTAAGTGAGCTGCACTTCAAAAGAAAAGACCAATATTCAACTCCGAAGAAGATAAAGTTGGGAACAGCTCTGAATCGCGACACTGTATAAAAATAAAAATACTTTAAACACAAAAAATTCATAGGATAAATTTTGTTACTCAGAATTTGAAAGTGTGGGTGTGGTCTCTCATTTTTCGTAAAAGGAGACAAGTTAATCAGCCTATTAATTTATCATTCTAATATTTGATTTTATTAGAGAGTCAAATTAAGTATTTAACAGATCATTGTATCATTCGTCAAATATTAAAATAAGGGATCACAATGAGATTTTCAAATCAAGAATCAATTGTCCCTAAAAAATTTTGTCAACCATGTTGAGAATTTAGTTTTTAATAAATTTATGAGAAATATTTTTCCTAACCGGAAATGAATGGGCACTACCTAGCAAAGCCGAGTGTGGTCGGTTCATTGTTTATACTTCCGCGTGATTAGTGGTTTTGTACAACTATTATAATAGAATAACATATATTCATTTGTCTGCATTTGTCCTTTGGGCTTTAGGCCTAATGATTGTGGGATGAAATACAAAGGTTGAAACCTTCATTCTGTGGTGAGTTAATATTTATTTTAGCTATTAATTTTATATTTATGAGTCATTTTAATCTTTAAATTTTAAAATAAGTCAAATTAATTTATGATATTATAAAACGAGAATCATGTTAGTCCCTCATTCCATTTTTATTTCACGTTCTATCAATTAAATGATGATATATAATATTAAGTAATATTTTGACATACCTCTGTCACCTAAAATAGGATTGAGTTTAAAATAATATATTTTAGAGTCCAAAATTGCATAAAGAAGTCATTTAAATTTTCTTTTCAAATTATAAAAAGACTTATTTTATGCAATTTTAGATATCAAAATGAATCATTTTAAAATTTATTATCTTTCAGATGACACATAGTATGTCAGGACATTACTTAACGCTATATAATTATTTAATTGCTAAAATATTAAATAAAAATAAGATAAGAGATTTGCAATATTATGTCAAAGACCAAATTGACACGTTTTGAAAGTTATAGACTAAAATGACTTGAGTATAAAGTTATGGACTAAAATGTCATTAACTTTGACATGGTAATTTTAAAAAAAATACACTGCCCTTTTTTAATTATAGGACTGAAAAAAAAGATGTTTTTATTATACATTCCTTTGTGCCTTTTTCTTTTTGGTGTTGGTATTTTTTCTGGTGCTGGCATTCTTTTGTCACTTTAATTTTAGAACATATATTTTTGGTTTAAAGTATTTATTTTATTAATTTTTATATATATATATATAAAGAGAGAGAGAGAGAGGATTGCTAATCTCTGCATCTTATATACCTTAACATCCTCCATATTTTCCTTTTGACCCAAAACTCAACTCTCTTTTTTATGTACAAGATCTATAATGTGGGTAATTTAATAATTTTATTTTATCCTAATTAATTGCTTTTTTCTCTTTCCACTCTATCATTAATTGCATCTCTCCACTCTATCATTAACTCCACTATCACTTTATTTTAACAGAATTTGTTTTTTCCATAGTGAACTTGTCAAATACTGTAGTTCTTTTTTCTAATGTTTTTCAATTATTAATTTTTTTTAAAAAAATTATCTTAGAATGGCAAATTATCTTTTTATTCTCTCACTTGTTTTTTAGAGAAAAATATTTTAATACTAATTTATAGTATACTTTTTGGAAAAAATGTATTTATAAACAGAAAACATAACATCCTTTTCATTTTTAGTAGCCTTTTAACTATTTATTAAATTATTGTTTTACGTTTTTTAGTAAATTAAAAATGAGCTTATTTTTTGACCGAAAACGAAAGCTTATTTAAAGATTAAAACGTAACTTTTAAATGAAATTGAAAACGTAACTTTAGTTGCAATATTAATAATTACTAAACTTGGCTAGTGTTAACCCAAACTGGAATTAGTTTATCTTAAATCTTATTTATTTATTTTAATTTGATTTAATTTATTAATTGAAAATTTCTAGCATTCATTAATTTTGTAGCCAAAAATCTACTTAGGAGCAATCAATGAGTGGAAAGAGATAGAATGTGAAACAAAAAGTTATTTCAGCAATTACATCCTCAGTAACATTTTATAAAATATTTTTTTTAATCAATCCAATTGTTAAAATTCAGTTACATATCAGAAAAATTATTTGTGTCAAATTTTATAAAAATTAAATATCAATAAAAATATAATCACAAAGCCCTTATTCTTGTTCTTTTTAAACACATATATTATATTGATTTTTATGTACATAAAAAATTATGTCAAATGATTTTTGATTAACTTAGAAATTTTATATGTATGATCTGTATGATGTAAACTTCTAATGCAATGTGGATTTTGTTACAAATTAATCCAATAAAAAGTTATTTTACTATGTAATAATTATCTAAAATCACATTGATATAATTTGATCTTAATCCTATATATCTATACTATTAATAAAGATGGTTCACTTTTATAGCTACCTTTTGATATCTTCTAATACTATTTAATTTTATTTTGAAGTCTATGAATTCAAATCTTTCTCAAATTTTTTTCTTTCCCACTTACTTCTTCTTTTGAATAAAAAATAACTACCTCACCTTAAGTTAATTATAAATAAAAAATATTTAATAAAATTCAACAATTCATTATTATAAAAATATTTAATTTTATTAATATTTAAAAGATAAAAAATGTGGCTTGAATTGTATTAAAGTGTGAGTCAAGCTGCTAGTATCCATATAATATAGGTTGAAAAGTTAGGCTCAACACATAAAACACGTGAGGAGCAGCTAAAATATACATGTAAATATATAAAACTACTCACTATACAAAGAAGGGAAGCAAGGTTTAAAGCAACGTGTACCACGACAAAGTGTTCCTTACATGTGGTATATCAGAGCAAGGCCATGGATTTGCACCCACATTCTCCATTTCATGGATTTGCATGGTAACTGCTTCTACTTTCCCGGAGACGTGCATCATGGGTTGGTGCTTGTTGCCATGCACTTGTTTGACACTTCACGCTGCTTGCTTATGTGTTCTCTTGTTAAAGCATTCACTAGAATGCACACTTTGTCTCTAAATCATGTTAAACCCATAATTAAGTCTTAAATTCGATGAGCATATTAGAATCATATTTGATAACCTCTTTTATGAACACTATCGAGGTCAAATTATAGGGCTTCTTTATCATATTACAAATCCTCATTTGACAAGTGGAACTTCTATTATGATTGTTAACTACTTTGACTACAGCTTGTCGAACTAATCAACCAATTCTACAATATAAACAACAAGAAAAATATTGGTTAGTTCTCAAACCTTGGGATTGTGTCAAAAGCAATATCTTTCTTTCTTCGACGAGTGTAAAATATCTCTTTAACAATCAACATATAAATTAATTCAAAGTGTTTTATTTCTTTGAAAATACCCTCTTCGAATGGAACACTTCTCTTGACGCATGGCTTTATCAAACATATACTTCTCTTATCTCATCACCATGCATAGGGCTTTATCATTATTATGATGTCGAATTTACATTCGACCTTCAGCAAATACCCCTTAAATTCTTGTTTTGGCAAGTGCAACACTTTCGTCGAGTGAGTTGGAAAAAGAATTTTAACTTTTCGATTCTTCTCTTTGCCATGTCAGTAAGGCAAATCATATATAACTTTCAATTTTCAAAATCAAAGAGTGGTTTGAATATGTTAAGATCTACTCCAACCGTTGATATCTTGGAACGTCAACTACCACCTGTCTAACAGCAAAGAGAGACTCAATTTCCCTTTCTCTAGTCATATAACTTTTCACCCTCTTCATTGTTCATCATCTTCGCCATCGTCAGAATCCTTTAAGTTCTTCATCCTCCAATGGGGTAGTGAAGAGTTAAAGTTGCTTGTACTCCTCCCCTTACTCTAACGTTCTTCTGCAGGGGCAGGATTCACTAGCACGAGTACCCAGATGCATTGTAGCGCCTGCTCTGCGGGTGGAACATGCGGGTACTGGGTGCTCCACTATAGTACGACGAGCTGCTCTATAGTGCGCTTGTTTGGTTTTGATTCGTGCTACAGCGTGCGTGTTGTGCGTTACAGTGCGCTCTTCGCTCTTGAACTTCCTAAAACCTTACCTAGGCCTTTCCTAGCCTAAAATTGACCTTCTTAATGGCATCTAGTCTTAGAATATCACAATAGGTTTCTTTGGTCCCTCGACAATGAAAATCTATCTTCAACGCATCGTCTTCGATTATAGAAATTTGATTGTAGCTGTTGTGAAATGACGAGATCAGAGTAGTGCAAAATAAAATATATGGAAGCGTAAAATAAATGACACTAGGAATTTACGTGGTTCGGCTTAAAATCTACATCCACGAGCAAAAACGATGATCAAATATTTCAGTATGGAAATATGATGGAGATACAAAAGGTGAATACACTCCGCTTAACACCCTAATCCCAAATACATTCAGAATACCTTACAGTATTTCTCTCAACAGTGTATACTCTCAACTCTCGATATAGAGAGAAAACAAGGGAAACAATACTCTCTAAATTCTTAGAATAGAGGAAGAGAAGAATGGATTGTTGTTGGTATGTGAAGTTTGATGAATGAAGCTCTATTTATAGAGCTTGGATTGCACACCATGGTTGAAAATTGAAGTCTCCGTGTTTGAAGCCTTCATGTTTGAAGCCACCAATCTTGAAGCCTCCATGTTTGAAAATTTGTTTAAAAAATCTAGCCATTATAACAAATCTCCACCTTGACTTGATTTTCATCAAGTTTCAAATTTCTGAAGTCGCTTTTTCCAATGTGCCCATAGGGGCAGACTCACATATTGTGAATACCAACTAAGTCCAAGCAATGCTTAAACTTAGCAACAGTGATTGACTTTGTCAACATGTCTGCTGGATTATCTGAGGTACCAACCTTCTTCATTGCAATGGCTCCTTGAAAAATAATTTCCCGAATAAAGTGATATCTGACGTCAATGTGTTTGGTTCTCTCATGATACATTTGATTTTTAGTCAAATGTATGACACTTTGGCTGTCACAATAAATAGTTGTAACATCTTGTTCTAAGCCCAAATTACCTACCAAACTTAGCCAAATGGATTCCTTCATTGCTTCTGCTGCTGCCATGTATTTGGCTTCTGTAGTGGATAGTGCAATAGTAGACTGTAAAGTCACTTTCCAACTGATTGCACTACCTGAAAGTGTGAAGACGTATCCTGTCAGAGATCTCCTTTTGTCAACATCTCCAGCATAATCTGAGTCAACATAACCTATAACACTAGCACCAGTGTTAGAACTTTTGTCATATACTAAGCCAACATCTGTCGTACCTCGAAGATATCGAAGTATCCATTTCACTGCCTGCTAATGCATCTTACCAGGATGCCCCATATATCTGCTAACAACACTAACGACATGTGAAATATCTGGACGGGTGCATACCATAGCATACATTATGCTTCCAACTGCACTAGCATAGGGAACATGTGACATCTGTTCCTCCTCTTCAATGCACTGTGGTGAATGTGCGGCTGATAATTTGAAATGAGCTGCTAACGGAGTACTCACAGACTTTGCATTTTGTATCCCAAAGCGTTCAAGTACTTTTTCAATATATTTCTTCTGAGATAAATATAATTTGCCAGCACGCCGATCCCTGTGAATTTCCATGCCCAAAATCTTCTTGACTGCACCCAAGTCTTTCATTTCAAATTCACCACTCAGTTGCTCCTTTAGGTTCTTGATCTCAGACATACTCTTAGCAGCAATGAGCATGTCATCAACATACAACAACAAATAGATAAATGAACCGTCTGAGAGCCTTCTGTGATAAACACAACAGTCATAGTCACTCCTTGAGTAACCATGACTTAACATGAAAGTGTCAAACCTTTTATACCACTGGCGAGGAGATTGCTTTAAGCCATATAATGACTTCTTTAATAGACATACATTATCCTCCTTGCCTTGAATAGTGAAACCTTCAGGTAGCTGCATGTAGATTTGTTCTTCAAGCTCACCATGAAGAAAAGTTGTCTTGACATCGAGCTGTTCAAGCTCTAAGTCAAGCAGTGCAACTATAGCGAGCAACACACGAATGGAGCTATGTTTTATAATGGGAGAGAATACTTCATTGAAATCTATTCCTTCCCGTTGGCTGAAACCTTTTGCAACTAAGTGTGCTTTGTACCGAGGTGGTTCAACTCCAGGAGATCCTTCCTTTTTCTTAAAGATCCATTTGCAGCCAATAACTTTATGTTCTTTAGGTAGTTTCATCAATTCCCAAGTCTGGTTCTTATAAAGAGACTCCATCTCTTCACTCATTGCAGCAATCCATTGTGCAGACTCTTTACTCGAGATAGCCTCATGGTATGTGGTGGGATCTTCTGATTCCATATCCTCTACCACTGATAATGTGAAAGAGACTATGTCTGCATGACCATACCTCTGTGGTGGTTTTATTTGTCTCTTTTCTTTGTCTCTAGTGAGGCTATAATGCTGCAACTGTTGTCTTGCATCTGCAGCATCAACAATATCCTGTTCTTCTTCTTGAATGGGTTGATTAGGTGCATCTTCTTCCATCTGCTTTGGTGGTTCAGCTTCAAACTCCACCTGCTTGCTAGCATCTTGGTCTTTTGTTCCATCGCCAACCTCCATTTTTCGATGAAGCATGGATGATTCATTGAACCTTACATCTCTACTGATTATGAATTTGGATGACTTAGGTTCTGTGCACCATAATCTATAACCTTTCACCCCAGTTTCATATCCGAGAAATATGCATTTTAGTGCCCTTCGCTCAAGCTTTCCATCATCAATATGAGCATATGTAGGACAACCGAAAATTCTCATATTTGAATAATCAGCAGGAGTACCGGACCATATCTCAATAGGAGTCTTCAAATCGATCGTAGTTGACGGAGATTGATTCACCAAATAGCAAGCCATATTGACAGATTCAGCCCAAAATTCTTTAGGCAAACCAGCATTAGAGAGCATACAGCGGGCCCTCTCCAAAAGAGTTCTGTTCATATGTTCTGCTACTCCATTTTGTTGCGGAGTCTTTCGCACAGTACGATGTCTTACTATGCCTTCATTTTCGCAGAACTCATTGAACTGACCTCCACAAAACTCCAAACCATTATCGGTTCGGAGGCGCTTGATTTTCTTGCCGGTCTGGTTCTCAATAAGTGCTTTCCATTTCTTGAAAGTATGGAACACGTCATTCTTGTGTTTCAAGAAATAAACCCATACCTTTCTCGAGAAATCATCAATGAATGTCAATAGGTATCTAGCACCACCTTTTGACGAAACAGGTACAGGGCCCCACAAATCTGAGTGGATGTAATCCATTGTGCTCTTAGTCCTGTGGATTGCAGTATTGAACTTGACTCTGGTCTACTTCTCGTAGACACAGTGTTCACAAAAGTCAAGCCTTCCAATTTTATGATAACCCAGCAATCCGTGCTTGCTCAAAATTGACATTCCTGTTTCACTCATATGCCCAAGACGCATATGCCACAAACGAGTAGTTTCTGAATCAGAATCAGAGGAAGATGATACTGAGGCAGCACCAACAACTATACTTCCTTGAAGTAAATAAAGACCGTTGACCAACTTGCCTCTAATCACAATAAGAGCACCCTTAGAGATTTTCAAAACTCTACCTTCAGCAGAATACTTATAACCTTGAGAATCAAAGGTGCCCAAGGATATAAGATTTTTCTTCAAGTTTGGTATGTACTGAACCTTAGTCAGCGTTCTCACAATTCCATCATGCATCTTGATTTGGACTGTATCAATGCCAATGACCTTACAGGACATATCATTTCCCATAAGGACAACACCGCCATCAATTGACTGGTAAGATGTAAACCAATCTCAGTTCCGACACATGTGGTAGGAACAACCTGAATCAAGAATCCAAGTATCACCAATTGAACTGGTTGATATCGTGAGAACATTATCAGTACTTTCAGCTACACTTGCTGTATCACTTGAATCTTTGTCCCTTTTGTCTTTGAGTCTCGGACATTTTGCTTTCCAGTGCCCTTCCTTCTTGCAATATCGACACTTGCCTTTACAATATCTAGACTTAGATCTAGACCTTCCTTTGCTACTCGATCCAATCTCCTTTGACCTCCCTCTAGCAACCAAGCTAGATGCAGTATCATCACGACTGTTAGTATCGTGCTCCATTTTATCGCGACTTAAAAGTGCAGATTTCACCTCATCAATTTTGAGGCTTTCACGACCATATATGAGCGTCTCATGAAAGTGCTTGTATAAAGGAGGTAAAGAACAAAGTAACATCATTGCCTGTTGCTCACTTGAAAAAGTCTCATCCATGTTTTTCAAATTTGTGACGAGTGATGTGAACTCAGCTATGTGAGACCGGATTGATGTCCCTTCTGCCATACGAAGCATGTACAGACGTTGCAATACACCGAGACAGTTGGCCACCATCTTAGTCATATATAATGACTCCAACTTGGTCCACAGCATTTTTGCTGTTTTCTCCGAAAGGACCTCTTGTAGTATATCATCTATAATGCACAACTGAATAATAGAAAGAGCCTTTTGATTAGCATCTTCCCATTCAGATTCCTTCATTGTCTCGGGCCCCTTTTCCTTGTCAGAAAGTGCTACTTTTACACCTTGCTGTACAAGAACAGCCATCATGCGGACTTTCCACATTCCAAAATTAATGCGCCCATCAAACTGCTGAATATCAAATTTGGCAGTAGACATTTTGAACAAATTAGCCCAGAACTCTATAAAAGCTCTGATACCAGTTTGTTGTGAAATGACGAGATCAGAGTAGCGCAAAATAAAATATATGGAAGTGTAAAATAAATTACACTAGGAATTTACGTGGTTCGACTTAAAGCCTACGTCCACGGATAAAGACGACAATCAAATATTTCAGTATGGAAATATGATGGAGATACAAAAGGTGAATACACTCCGCTTAACACCCTAATCCCAAATACACTCAGAATACCTTACAGTATTACTCTCAACAGTGTATACTCTCAACTCTTGATATAGAGAGAAAACAAGGGAAACAAAATACTCTCTAAATTCTTAGAATAAAGGAAGAGAAGAATGGATTGTTGTTGGTGTGTGCAGTTTGATGAATGAAGCTCTATTTATAGAGCTTGGATTGCACACCATGGTTGAAAATTGAAGCCTCCATGTTTGAAGCCACCAATCTTGAAGCCTCCATGTTTGAAAATTTGTTTAAAAAATCTAGCCATTATAACAATACCTATAGTGACCATCCATAAAAGTTAGGTTTTCGAAAACAAAAGCAGGATAGGAAAACATGTTAGTTGTAGGCATTGGAATATTCATCCTTAGCTGTAAGGAAGTTTCTAAAATCTATATAGATCCAAAGTTTATAATTTTTCTTAAAAACTCAAACAACATTAGAGAATCCAATTAACCAGGCAGTCCGTATGAACTTTGGCTTCAAGATCCTTTCAACTTCCTCTTTGGATTTTCAATATTATTTCTAGTGTAAACCTCCGATGAGTTGTATTTATGTACCCCTTTTCTTACATAACTCTAGGCATACTGCATCATTTATATGCTTAATTGGTTGATATTTGGTTGATTTGTATCCAGTTCTCATTGGGTATCACCGAGTATAATCATGATTATTTATACCATTTTAATGATTAAATATATTTTGGAGCTTCTTGTGCTTTTAATCTTCTTTTATGAGTGTTATTTGCTTGAAGAGACTTCCCATATTAGTGTATGAAGATCATAGAGATACATAGAGCTTGCAGCAGCGATCAAGCTAGGAAAATCTGGGAGCTAAATAGAACAGTTTTTAAGCTCATTTGAGTATATTTGTAGAAAATATTGCGATAAAAATCTATATCTCTCTCTACAGGATTTGGATTAAGACAAATAAAGATATTTTAGAAAGCTCAAGACTTTCATGTTCAACTCAAAACCCAGTTCTAAGAGAATCTTGGTGAAAATCAAGTTGCAAAATTAAAGGTTACTAATGTTTTGATGTTATTTGACATGACCTCTAGTTTATATTTTGCCAATATTGGGAGCTATAGATATCTGATTAAGGTGATTTTGTGGCATTGGAAAGCTTATTCAATGGGCTATAATCGCTATTTGTAGTGCCAATGGCAAAATCTGATGTTTAAAGGGCCAAAAATGACTAAATACGTGAAGACACTAATTCGGTCAAAGCTGTAGTGCTCAACAACACCTGAAAAAGCCTTTAAAGTGTAACTCACTTCTAAGCGCTTAAGTGCGTATTTAGCACCATAGTGCTCATGTGATAATGTCAAAAACCATATTTTAGCCTAATTTTGAGAACTGCTTGGCTTATTTTTATGTATAGTATAAATAAGATTAGCACAGACTCTTAACCTACTTTTGACTCAGTTGTTTTTAGCCTCTGGCAGCCATTTTCTCTCTCTATCTTCTTCTTCTTTATTCTTCTCTCTCTAGGAATTCCATTAGTGACTTTGATTTGTTCTTGGAGATTTTAAAAGGATAATTGTTATTACCTTTGTGTACTCTTTCAATTTCATTGCTGTAATCCTCCAGAGATAGAGTAGATTTTCTTAGTAGTATAAGGGTTTTTCGGATAGATTGAGATGGTATTTGAGACCATTTGTTTATATTGAATGCATTAGTTTTCTCAAAGTTCTGCAGTTCCAATCCTTATAATTATTATTGCCATTGTTACAATTATTATTGGGATAACTAAATTGGCGATCATCGTTTAGGGAAACTCTTTGGGAATAAATTGATGGACCCATTAGTTTATGTTTGAGGAAAAATATTAGAATTAACTTTCTGATTGGTGGTTAGGCTATAGTAATTGGTTAATTAAATCAATGTGATTTCTAAATAAATTGAGATATCATTTGTTAGTTATTTGCATTGGTCCAAGTCTAAAGGTCAATCAATCACTAGTAGAATTATCAGTAATTAATTACTAATAGCCACTAATGGGTTCAATATTTAGTTTGTGATAACTAGTTCCAATCTTAGGAATAACACGCACTAGTGCCTTTAACTATTGGTCTAGGGTTTATCACATGCGCAATAATGTTACCTTCAAACCACCCATGAATGTACAATAGATTGTATTCTAATAGAGGGAGATTAAACTAAAATTTTATAGTGGTGTTGAAGAATTTATAAGGATAGCATATCAAACACAATAGTTCATTAATGAGGCAAAAGTTAGGTATCCATATAATAAGTGCAAATATAAGAAGTATTTAGATGATGATACGATAAGGTTTCATTTGTACAAGTGGAGATTCATGTTTGACTATTGGGTTTGGATTGAGCATGAGGAGGTGGTTAATGCATAGAATCAAGTAGGTATGTTTTATATTCGAAGCAGTTCTGGTGGAATCCATGTAGGTTAATGATATGAACTGTCGCGTCCACTATCAAAATAGTCTAAATCCCCTTATTTGTAGTATAAGCAGACTCAGGTCATTCTTCCTTAGGACACATCAGTTATGTTATCGATCTGTAAATACTAATAACACTAAAAGGCGGGGTTTGTGAATTTTAGAACAAAATAGAGTGAAATGAAAGGATTACGTAAATGTAAATAGAAACAGAAACTCACTTGATCAAAGAATCAATCCCAGACATCATGATCATTTGGTAGAATTCATCACAGTTCATAAGAGTTAAATTTGTATGCTACTGTGTTAATCCGAATCAACTATATAATCATATAGTTTTCACCCAACAATCCTTAAATCACAATCGCAATTCAAATGAATGTCAAATTACGTGCGATTCAATAAATCTGAACAACCGATCGGTAATTCAACCTTTACTTCAATTTCAATAACGAATTCAGTTCTATATCTAATCAGATATAATTCAAACATGATCATGTTCAATAACCAAATCCATAATCGAAATTCATAAAAGGAAAGCATACATACAAAGATAAGATTTACACAACAGGAACTCCGAATTCAAACCGATTATCTATGATGTCAGGGATTGAAAGGAGTTTAGCCTTCCATGGACATCTCCATTGGCAAGCTCTCTGTATGAACACTTTGAGTTTGAAAGGAAAAACGAAAATACAAGTTTCTGGTTCTTTGTTGTTTATTGATATCAGAATTACAAAGGAAACTGAAATTTATAGGCAATCCAATGGCCCTACCCGAATTTCCTCTTATCACTAACCTTATCTTATCCAGATTTTCGAAATCTGATCTAGATAAGATAATCCTCTCTGGATAAGCTTTCCAGAGACATATTATATGCCTCAATTGGACCAGAAATGAGTGAGATATGCCCAATTATGTGAGGAAAGGTCTTGGACCCGCCTAAGCATTTGCTCAGGAACTTGGAAGCCCAATTAAGCCTTGAAATGGACCGAATTTGATGAAGCCTGTGAAACCCAAAATTATGCATCTCGGTCTCAGCTCTCAGGAGCCACCAAGATCACCCAAATCCGATATTTCTAGAGCCCAAAATGATCTGTCCAATACAGAAAGGTCATAGTGAGTGTAAAATCCGGAATTAGCCAAATTTCAACAATTAAATCCAATGAGGCCCAATAATGCAAAACTCAATTAAATTGTCAGAATTAAACACATATAGAAGCAAATTAGGCCAAATATGAAACAATAATAGATGCCTAAAAATTCCTTTATCAGTTAACACGATGTAGGTGATATGTTGTAGGCGGATAACCTGATTAGACATCAAGAGATGGTTTTTGATGCTAGTGGTCTTGAATTTGCAATTATTTCCAGCCTTTAGTCGAGCAGCCCAGCCAAGATGCCGTTAGATTTTATAGTCTCTTAGAGGCTGCCAATCAACCTTTATGGGGGGATTGTGTATACTCCGAGTTGTCATTATTAGTTCGGATGTTGAGCATTAAGTCAGAAGGGAACCAAAGCTAAAGTTTTTTTGATCAGTGGATTGCACTAATAAGTGAGCTAAGTCTTAATCCCGATATAATTCCAAAAGATTTTTATCAAGCTAAAAAATTAGTTTCTAAACTTGGGTGGAAGAAAATAAAGATCGACTACTGCTCAAAAGGTTGCATGCTTTATTATAAAGATAATATTTCGTTTACTGAGTGTAAGTTCTATTAAGAGCTTAGGTTTAAACTCAAGAGACATGAAAGTGAGAGGTATAAGGATATCCCTCAGAAAAGAACGCATTATTCACCCTTAAGCCCTAGACTTAAGACACTCTATGCATCAATAAGCTCGACTTCTCATATAAGGTTGCACAGTGAAAATCAGAGGGGTGATAGTGTGATGATGCATTCATCACATGGTGAAGCGTGGAAGCATTTCAATAAGCAATATCCTGATTTTGCCTCTGACCCTCGAAATATTAGATTTGGACTTTGTTCAGATGGATTTACTCCGAATAACCAATTTACCAAACGCCATTCCTATTGGCCCATAGTTGTTACACCCGATAATCTCCCTCCTAAAATGTGCATAAAAGATCTATACCTATTCCTAACATGTATAATCTTGGGCCTTGATTATCCAAAAGCTAAGATTGATGTGTATCTTCAACCCCTAATTGATAAACTGAATGAGTTGTCATACCAGGGTGTTCTTATTTACACTTCAACGAAGCAAAATTTTATGATGAGGGTTGCATTAATGTGGACCATCAATGACTTTCCAGCTTATAGAATGTTGTTTGGATAAATGACTTAAGGCAAATTACCATGCCCGATTTGCATGGAGTATGTTAGGGCATTCACCTTGAAACATGGAAGAAAGAACTCTTGGTTTGATTGTCATAGGAGGTTCTTAGATGCTAATTATTCATAGGCAAAGTAGATATGGTTTTAAAAGTAACTGTGTTGAACATGAGGAGCTTCCAGTCAGAGTAAGTGGCCTCCAATTGTGGGATCGAGTTAAGGATTTCCCAAAAATAATAGATTTCAGGAAGATAGTGTGAATGCTATGGTATGGGGTATCTCAAAATTGGACTAAATAAAATATTTTCTGGGAGTTACCATATTGGAAGGATAATTTAGTGCATCATTGTTTAAATATCACACATATTGAAAAAAATGTGTTTGACAACATTATGAATACTGTAATAGAAACAGATCAAACTAAAGATAATGACAAGACAAGACATGATCTGGCTTAATATTACATGCGGCCTGATTTACATTTATTAGAATTAAGAGATGATCATTTTTATAAACCAAAGGCTAAATATTCTCTAAATTCCACTCAGAAACAAGCTGTTTGTCAGTGGCTGAAGGAGTTGAAAATGACTAATGGTTATACTTCTAACTTAAGTAAGTACAGCTCATCTAGTAGTAGCAACAGTGCAGCAAAAGCTCAGGGAGATTTGACAGCTTAAGCTGTCCATGGAGCAGTAACAATAGGAGAAGGCCAAGAAAGAGAAAATTAAGTTTAAGAAGATGCAGCAGAAGATGTATAGCAAAAGGTCACTACTGATGTTATGGCCTTCTTCAAGGATATGCATGCTTCAGGATCTTCTGACTCTGGCAAGATGCTCCCCTATTTGCCTCTCCCCTCCATTTCTAAAGCCTCCTCTCCCTCCGATGTTGCGGACGACTCTGCTGGGTTCAATGATGATACTAGCGTCGACGATGCTGATGACTAGCAGGACTTTAGCTAGTTTTTATTTTCGATATTCATTTATCACACTTTGTATATGTTTTTGATATTTTATTCATTTTTTATATTTTATTATAATACTTTATTTAGTTATTGTATCAGTTTGTTTATTTTACTATTATTTTATTATTTTTCACTTAATATCACTTCAATTGATAATTGAATTATTATATAAAAATATATATATGATTCATAGTTTATATAGGTAAGTTATAAAGCACAATGACATCAGTATAAAAAGTTATTAAAATTTCTACTGACGGGTGTATATAGTTTGAAATCAGATAATTTAAAAAAAAGACTGGAACTATCGATAAGCCCGTCGGGAATTATTAATAAAAATTATTATTATTTTAAATAGTTCGTAAGTAATATTAGAAATATTCATCGATAATATTAATTACCTGACGCCATTCATGACGCTTTTAATCTAATTGTCCTGACTAGTTTTTATATTTAATACTTGTGGATAAACCCATTGAAAATTACCAACACGTGTTATAACCCGTCGGTAATATTCTATCGACGGTCAAAAAACTGATAACCCGTACCTGTCGATAAACCCATCGGTATAATTAGGAGACGTCGGAAAACCCATCAGTTTTCCACGCTTTTCTTATAATGGTGATTTTCTTAAATGATCATATGATCATTAAAAAACTTTTAATCTTGACGTATAGTTATAGAGCTCAAATCTATTCCATTTACTTTCATAATAAACTACCTCTCGCTTTAGTCGCTACTGCCCCGGATGATTTTATAAATTTCAAATAAGTTGTGTGCTCTCTGGAATCAAATCTTGTTTAGTTAAAAGCTAATAATTCAGAAGTTATTATTATTATTTTTTACGGTGTTATTGATATTCAGTTATTTCATGTAGCAGTCGAAACTCTAAACATTGAATCCTTAGAAATTCATGATGCACTTGCATAGTATGAAATTCCATTAGTCCATTGGAAAAAAAAAATGGAGAAGTCTCCCTTGCATGCACTCATAACTGTAATTTAAGCAGAATTAGTCAAATATCGATCATTAGACCAAAAAAGGGTGCTTGTGCATAGAATGGAGAAGTATCTACGCTCTTCTGCACTGTAATCTGATGGCAATAGTAGAGCTGTGCACTTAACTTGACCTGTCAATATCATCCACTTTTAGTTCTGAGTGCTTTACAACAAGACAGAGAACAACCTAACCTTAGGTTTTACTATAATAGCACTGTTCATGAAATTTATGAATCGATTACATATTCACACATCAAACTTTGATTATGGCCGTAGCAAGTTCACGTCTTCCTGTTAAACAAGTTTGTGGATTATTTTCACATGATGAACTATACGGAGTATCACTTTTTATTTCCCCTTTTTGCTTGAACAATTATGTTTGTCCAATCTTAACGTGCAAGTCTTATGGCCTATCAAGCAATTGATTCTTAATTATAAACGAGAATGTGTTCATATAAGAATTGGTTAGTCCAATAATTGGTCCAAAGTTGCTTTAATCACCAAATTTCAAAAGTAAAAACAAGCTGATATGATTGTTTTCCCCTTTCCACTATTGATAAAGGAGCAGAAAACGAATTGATTAAGTAACATCTTTGCAAAAAAATAAATAAATAAATAAAAATCATACCCCTCATGAGTCATGACTGAAAACAATTATCTCCAAATTCTGAAAGATTGTGAGACTCCTGAGGAAAAAAACAATCAATTTAGTCAAATGATCACTCAGGGTGATGGAACGTCACAAAGCAATAGGCTACATCATAGTGGGGACTAACGTTCCTTGTACATTTCCATTCTCTTTTCTTTTACACCTCTTCTCTTATTATTATCCTTTTAACTTGATTATCTAGGAGATTTGGTTAAAATCATGGATAGGATTTTTTCCCCCCATTTTAGGTTTGGGTGCGTGTTTCAAAAGTGAGAATAAAGCACTCTTTATCTTAAGTTTTGACTTTAGAGTAAAACTTCAAGATCTTTGGTAAAAAAATAATGGGGAAACTTGGATGAGATTTTTTTTTGGATGGAATCACTTTTTTCTCCTTAAAAAAATCACTTTTTATGTATTTAAATATTTTTTAAAAATAATTAAAATCTAAAAAATAATAATTTTAAGTTGTTTTAGAAATTGAAAAGAATAGTTTCCAAAAAAAAAAAATCAGTTTTTAATCTTTTCAGTTATATATAAACGACACATTTGGATAGAAATCTAAGGGGTAAAAATCACTTTTTTGCATTAAAAAAATTACTTTTATATATTTGAATAATTTTTTTAAAAAATTAAAATATCAAATAAACCTATTTTTAGCTTTTTGGTATAAGTTAAAAGGAGTAGGTTTTTTTTAAAAAAATAATTTTCAATATTTTTAATTATTTATAAAATTTTTCATTCTTTTAAAATCTAAAACAAACACATTCAATGTCAAATAAATTAGTTTTTAAATAAATAAAAAACAAATATATATTTGATAGTCCTTTACCATCACAATTATATAGGACAAATTAAGTCTTTAGTTGTTTTTGTCTGACACTTTTTTTTATGTTATTTTTGGAACAATTTAAGAATTTACTCTTTTATGTCCGTAGATGTAGAGAAGACCAATTCAATTCCTCTGTTTTTGTGATGAATGATAATAATGCAAGGTGCGGCTATGTGTGTGTTGGTGATTGCATTGCGAGTCACATGTGTTTCCCACCGCACAGACAAGGGAGGCCCCTCCTTGAAATCTAGCTGTGAAATATTATGCCCCAATATCACAATAGTTCAAAGCTTGAATGGGAAAAGATCTTCTCTTTTTACATTGGGTTTCCTATCTTTAGGGCTTTATTTATTATGAAGACTCATTTCCATATGGGATAAGCTTGAATCTGAGCTCGTCTTGATCACTTTAGTCACGACTCATGTTTTCTATCTCCCATCTTTTTCAAGAGTTGAACTTGTCTTTGCATGAAATGGCCAACAATAATAATAATAAAAAAAAGGCTAACTCGTGAAGGGCTGGCTTAGTGGTGATTCTTCTCAAATATCAAGTGTTTCATGACCTGAAGCATTGGACGGTATAATCTTTTTGTACGAGTGTTGGGGAGTGATCATCAAGTCTTCTTGAGTCATTTAAAAACGGATAAAGCTTAATGTTTCTTCTACTTCTATACCAACTTGTTAGTGGGTCCTGTTTTAGTGTTAAATTCTTTTCCTCCTATTTCACTTTGAGTGATGTTATTTGTAAAAATCCTTTTAATGATAAATGAAGTGTAAGGTTGACATGATATCCATGTATATTATATATAAATAATATTCTTCTTTCACCTTCATGGGTTTTCCATTTACTCCGTACAAAAATTTCTATCAATTCATGTGATTTCTTTCTGTAACATATTGGAAAGCTCTTTAAAAATTCTTATCAATTAATTCCAAAGATACTAAAATAAATAAAAAAAAATTAAACTGAAAACGCTTTAACACTTGAGTTGCAAAATCAGAAAAAAGAAAAAAAAAATGCTTTCCGATTCTTTGTCGACAGAAGTTGGAAAATTTTTAAAAGGGACAAAATGAAAAGAGAAAAAAAAAAGTATGAAGAAGAATTTGTTAGTCTTGGCCTACCAATTTAAATGGGTTGGACTTGGATATGATATAATTATCAGTTTTTCACTGTGGTAATGATAATTTCACGTTTATCAACTCGAAAAATAGTCTTTGTTTTGTCTTTTTTGACAAATCAACTCTAAGAAGCAACTTATGCAAATCCAATTAAGCATTTTTCTATTTAATTCGGAACTTGTGGTATCCTAACTATCTATTTGGTCGGAGTGATACCATAGTGTCAACGTATTGATTCTGCATGTACCAAAATTCATGTAAATCTGTAATTGGTATCCGAACTTCCCAACTCACACTTGATGGATATCTATTACTGCTTAAATGTTCAGATTTAAATTTACATAGAAATTAAGAAAATGGCTCAAACTTGAAAATGTCTCTATTAATGAAATTTAGATGTATTTTATAACACTTCTATTTTTACTATTAATTATCTCTTTTATTTAATTATTTTTTCCCACTTACTTTCTTTCACTAATGAAGGGAATGATTGAAAAGATAATAAATATTATCTAAAATTTTTAAATGAACAGATATTTATGAAAAAAGTTATAATCTGAAAATTAGACAATTATTTCCCGAGAAAGTACTATCAACCAATGACCACGCATAATTCATATAGTATCCATGACCATACCAAATATCTTGCCATAAAGATTTTCTTGTTGCATTTGAAAATATTGATCACATGCTTTTGTTTTCATGTTAATGCGCGTCTTTTTTTTTTTTCGACTTTGAAAATTAAGGGGGTTTGGAATGGAGGCTTATGGTGGAAGTAGCAGATTTTCTATTTTGTTTTTCTAAGTGGGTCAGGTAGAAGTTAATGAAATGGAGGCTTATGGTGGAAGTAGCATATTTGTTATTTTATTTTTCTGAGTAAAGGTAGCAGTTAATTAACCTTTAACGGACACCAAGTTATGAAGGTAAAATTAAGTCCAAGCCAATGGCGGCAATGATGACGTAAATTTTGAGATCTTCTTTTCTTTCAGGGTAAAATACTACACTTTTTTCAGGTCCTGTATGGTATTTCCACAACTTACCTTTTTCTACACAGGAGGTGCAAGCACCTTGGTAGCAAATGGTAAAATGTGGTCCATTAATGATTGAACCTGCAACTTCCCATCAAAATTTTAATGACTTGAGTCATGTCATCAGAGATGTATATAGAGATATAGAATTTAATGATTTGGATGTAAATCGAATTTATATAAAAAGTAATAATATTTTAATATTTAAAAATAAATATTTAATTTTATAATTATTAGATATAATGATAGTTCTTATTTATTATTAATATCTATCATATTCAATTATTATCAAATAGATGTCCCAATAGATATTTATTTATTTATTTTTATCAAAATATCATTAGACACTGGTCCTATTCATGAACTCGACTCTACTTGGTGGGACCTAAGACTTAATTGATATATTAATTAGTTGCGCCATGTGTTCTGAATTTTGAGACCGTATATACTATTAGGGGGAATTAGAGAAAGGATGTGGTTTCATGCCTCAAGCTAAGAAAGGATCAGCAGCCATTAATTTCTTAGCTCCAGAACTGACAAAATCTCTAAAAGAATTGCAGCCGCTAAATTCTTAGCTCCAATATTGACAAAATCTCTAACAAAATTGTACTTTTTGACATGAAGGACCTCACCTTTATTCTCTTAGCTCATCTCTATAGTTTATTTTTCGCTTTGTGTGTTTTTTATCTTATTTCTTTTTATTACTCCGTTTTCTCAGACAATATGCAGTATTGGATACAAGGTTTTCATTAGATTTTAGCAATCAAATATGGTTTTCTTTTTATCGCACACGATTTCTTTGTAAGTGATAGTCACATATTTGTGCTTCTTATTGAAGGTTTGAACTTTGAACTAAGGACAGAGAATCATAGTAGTATAAAATGATTCAATAACACCTAGAAAATTAAAAATGCAGGTAAACATCCTGCCATCTTGCAAAGTTATCGCCATAATTTGAGATAACCCACTAAAATGAATGGTTTATGTTTATCAATCTGTCACAAAATGTGTTGAAAAAGATTCTTATGGACGTTAGTGGGCTTACTATCCAAGATGTCACAATCTGTGCCACGTGACTGATTGGCAGATTTTCTGAATTGTGGCTTTAGGCTGGCTTGATGGCATTGGATTTTACACTCAAAGAGAATCCAACATTGTAATGGCAATAAAAATACTGGAGAACTAGATTCTCAAATTAAATTATAAAACAAAAATGTCTTTTGTTTTGTTGAATGGCAGATAGGCTTGGCCCTTGGCCAGGCCAACTAGCTCTCCAACCCACTTTATTATATCTTTCTTTTTCCTGTTCATTCCTTTGAGAAAAACTGCAAACCCCTTTCAACAACATGAAAAACTGCCAAAATTTCTTTTGGGAAGGAATATTCGTACAAATTATGTAGGAAATGCTTGTTGGAGTCTTGGAGGAAAAGAAAGGACATCATAGAGTCTTCTTCAAGGTGATTCCAGCAGGAACAGGCACCAGTACTGTTTACCCCGCAGATAGCCAATAAACTTGAGAGGAGTAATTTGTATATATCAAAATCGTCAAGTTATGGACGCCCCTTTGATTTGTGATGAAAGAGAAATAATACAAGAAAAATAAAAGAAAAAGGACATGTACTTTTTCAGCTTGTTTTGGAAGGTGTGTGAACTATGTTGGAAGACGATGTACCCACAACACAGCACCAATCTTAATGGTACTGTGTTAAGCATCTACATTTGTTTTTGCTTAAGCTCGAAAGCTGGTTAAAAAGTATACAATCGCACACCTTGCCCTGTATAGCTACTTGATTTTTCAAAACTGATTTGCAAATGATTTATTAAAACCTATAGGTAATTCGTAATGAATATGATATAGATGCGTTCAGCCTTTTAGTTTCACAATTTCTTGTTTAACCGAAGATTAATTTTATCTTTTATTTTTTTCTGCCGAAGGTGGTAAAAATTTTATTCAAAGAATAAAAAATACTAAATTACATAAGAATGAGTTTGAATTTTAAAGGGAAGGGGAGAGGAAAAGAAAAATTTGTATTACACTGTAAATCATTTCTTACTTTCCTCTCCAAAATTCTAACCCACAAACATAGGCTGAGATTCTCAAGCGCTAGAGCCAAAAGGGACGCGTACGGGCCATGATCCCCTTATACTTGAATTTTTTGTACACACTATAATTGTGCTAATTATATTCTCTTCGATAATAGTATGCATCTATTTTTCGAGGCGACTCAAGTTAACATCCTGTTTTTGCCACTATCAAGCGCTCAACAACCAATAGCAATTAAAGTACATCAAATGTAGAATAAAAAATATAATGGGTCTTCAAAATGGTGCTCTCATCTTATTCCCGAAGGTGGAATGTATCTTTGGATTAGAGTTTATAAATAAGGGTTTGTATCAACTTGATTTTATCAAAATTAAGTTTGTATTTGCTGGTATGAAAATATTTCAAAATGATGTTGATCTCAAAAGCTTACTTGATATAAGATATTTTCATGAAATAAAGGTGAGAACTTGGAAGAAAAGGGGTAATAACTACGACGGTGAAGTGCTAAAGTCAAAACTGTTGAGAATGCAAAATATCGAGAAGGGTTCGACAATCGACCCTCATGGTGAGTAATGTCCTTCGGGGAGACATAAGGCATGTTGGTATAAAAATATTCTCAAGCGTTGTTGGTGTCAAAGTTGTACTTGACATAAGTGATCTCGACAAAACCATTGTGGGGACTTGAAGAGAAAATAATGAAGATTATGATGCTAGCGTTGTTATGTCGAATTCAACTTGTCGAGAATCAGTCAATATCGACACCCATGGCTAATAAAACACGTTGTGAGTGGAGTAATATCATGTGAGTAGAGAAAACAACCAAAATGTGAAAGGATGAGTGATACACTTCGAGTGTAGAGCGATCCACATGTGAGATATTGAGTTTAAATAATGTAAGTGTGAGATAAGCCCTGAAATATATAGAAATTTATATATATATATATATATATATATATATATATATATATATATATATTATAAGTTGTTATTAAGAGTTGGAAATTGGTGTGTGTGCTTGGGCTTTTTGGGTGTATGGCATATTTAGTAGTTGCGTTTGTGGGTGTCCTTGATGTGGATATGTGTTTTTTGGGTGTGTGTATATACGGTGTGTGGGGTGTGTGTGTTTGTGTATGTTATCTTCTTATCATGGTAGTCTCTTTAACAACTGGGTGGATTAGACTAGTGATATATATGAGGATGGAATTGTGTGGTGATGACTTCTTTATGGAATTGTTAGAAGCCATGGAAATATGAAGGAAAAATTTGGTTATGTGAGTATTTCCTTGAGGACCTTGATGGCCATGTCAAAAGGGTTCCTAAAGAAGTGCTCTGCTAGTTTCAAAGTGAATAGATTAATGCTAAGCTAGAATTGATTTACCAATAATAATGTTTCAAAAAGTGGTGATATGCATGTTGCCATGTGATTTCAGAATGGGTATACAGTTGTGTGATATTTGTCTCATGGATACAATTATTCAAAGCCCAAGATCATGTGCAGAAGGTGTAAAATGCTGATGGTGTGTGTCATGAACATTTGATTTGCAAATTTTTGTTTCTGTAGGAGTGGCTAACCTGATCTATCAAGGTGTATAGTGCAAGTGTTTGCTCTTGGTGTAGTTAATGATTGATATATATAGGAAGTTATTAGTTAGTGATGTTTTTGTTAGGCTATGATTTGTACTCTTAGTGGCCTCTTGGTGAGTATACTCTAATTATCGAAAAAAAAATTGACACTCATGACTAGTAGGAGCCTCAAAATAAATCTAAGTTATTAGGGACTTAGAAAAAATTTGGTGATGATTACCATTCACACAGAGGTGTTTTCGTTGAGCGTCAAGCACACATTAACACTGGGTTGGAGAACACTTAGCTAAAATATAAGAGCTAAAAGCTTTGACCAAGTTGTAAGGATCAGGGGTACAGAACATGGGTGGTTATCCCATGATTATGGGACCAGTTACTCTTTGATGCTGAAGTAGTTGCACACGTACGTCGATGATATGGGTAGTCCAAGAAACATGGGCAGATTGAGACATCAGCATCAGGAAGTGTAGATAACCACCAGCACAGATGTCAAGATCATTTGAAGTACTGGTAACTATCAGGACACATGACAAAATCCTATTGTACATAATTGGCTACAAATAAGAGGCATTGTGCTTCATTTTTCAGTAGTAGTTGGTTTCGGATCACATACTCAACACTTTCACAAGTTCAAAGTCACTCTGACATCAAGAATGAAGGAAAAAGAGTAAAGATTATATTCTATCACCAACTCACTGACTTATCTTTCATTTCTTTGGATTAATCTTTCCGATCCATTTCATGTACTTGTTTTTATTTCTTGTTCCTTTACTGCAATCTACTTATACTTTGAGAAGTACTATTCAAAAATAAAAAAGAATCATTCTACAAGTGTGATGACTTGTTCTTTTCTTGCTCTTATCACAAAATACTTGAATCTTGAGTGAGTTATACATTTCTATTGTGTTGCCATTGTCAACGTCGAGTTGACAAAAAAAGCCTAATTGATACTTTGTCTTTAAGAACTTTAGAACTCATAAAGAGGAATCACTTCCATTCCCTGAATTGATATCGTGAAGTAAAGATTGTCGAGTTTGATTTGTTTATCGACGAAAATACAAGCTAAATAGTATTAATGTCATTTATATTTGAAAACTTTTTTCCAAAAGATGATTGTAGTAGAATGAATATTGTTCGGGTCA